>JAUESP010000310.1:5220000-6662500 GCA_030914335.1 Drosophila borborema
TCATTTGCTCAACTATTTTTAGCTCAAATGCAGTTGATTGAATGTCAACGTATCGCATTTACAGATATATGTCAAATGTCAAATGCAATTTAAATTAAATTTGCTGCTAGTTGAGCTGCGTGCAAAATGCTTTTTAATTGGCATTCCCTCTCTCTCTCCCCCTCTCTCTTGCTCTCTCTTAATATTTCATTTGTTATTTTCCGATAGTTGTGGTCGTTGTCTATCGCTTATTTTCTGCAGTATTCCATGAATCATAGCTATTTGTTATTTATGGACTTTTTCCCATAAATCCCATTCTACCTTTCTCTGTCTCTCTCTCTTTCCCTCTCTGTTACTCAATTCATTGTTCGTCTGTTATCAACGCAATAATGAATATATACACACACATATGTGTATATATTTTTTTTTGTCAATTGCGAGAGTTATGCGTGTTTTATTTGTATTTTCTCATACACGTAATCGTTGGAATTGTCTATCGTAATTGACTTTGACTTTGATGTACGCGTGTAAACTGTCAAATGGCTGTACGGGCGTAATAGAAGAGCGGAGAGGTTACGAAAGTTATAAATACAGCGTGAATGGTTGAGGCTTATGCTTTAATCAGGCATTACGCAGATTTGGGCTAGCATTATAATATATAAATAAAATATATAAATAAATAATGAAATATAACAAAAAAATGAGAATTAAAAAAAGAATAAATAAAATAAAAATGAAAATAAAATAAAGATAAAATTAAATAAATATAAAAATAAAATAAAAATAAAAATAAAATAAAAATAAAATAAAAAAAAAAAATTATACAAAATAAAAACAAACAAGAAAACAAAAAAAAAATCAACAAATTATAAATAAACAAATAAACAAAAAATATTTTAAAAATATATAAAAATATAAAATAAATAAAAAATTAAATATAAAAAAATATATATCAATATATATAATAAAATCTATTTAAAGAAATGTTTTTCTTAAAGGCAGTTCGTAAAAAGTTTATCTAAAATTTAAAAAAAGAAAAAAAAAATGCATAAAATTTTCTTGCAAACTTTAAAGCTATGATAGCAGTATTTAGTATTTAATAATTAGTATAATTATTAGTATAAGTAAAAAATGAACTTTAACAAAGTAAGGAGAGACTACGAAGTATGATGAGAGAATACTAAACGATTATAGTTAGAAATAAAATATAAATGCAATAAAGATGCAGCATAGCTTCTTAAACGTTTCACAACGAAACACAATTCAACAAGCTGAGAAATCTTAAAAAAAAAGTAATTTTATTTAATACTATTCCAAATATAGCTATTATGGAAAGTTATTGCAAAACTTTGGCGTTTGTGCAAACTTTTCGCAAATAATTTTGCAATGGGAATTTCAATAGTTTTGATGGAGCTGCTCAAGTTAAACAAGTTGATGCAAAGTATAAGTTTCTTGAGAAGATTTTTATGACTGCATATCATAAATCCAAAGTCAACAACTATCGATAGTAGAGTTAAAGTTGCGTCGCACTTTTCACATCTAGTTGTCACCTTATTTTTTTTTTTTTTTGGCATTGGCTGCGCTTCAGTGCCACAGCGAGAGAGAGAGAGAGAGAGAGAAACCCACACTCGCTGATCAAATGAAGCAGCTGTGTGCATGTGTGTGTGTGTTGCCCATTGCCAATGTGATACGCTCACGTTTTCTATTGCCTGCGCAACGTTGCGTATACGTAATGTGATTTGAATTTTGTGCATGTGCAGTGAACGCTTTGCTGCGCTTTGCCAAATGGCAGCGACAGCGGCGACACTGCAAAGAGCAAGCTAGAATTGTTAATAATTGTAGAGCGATAGCTGAATACTCTATAAGTTGGATGGAGCACTAATTACAGATAATGCTTTTGAAGCAAATATATATGAGAAATAATATTCATTTTATATGTTAAGAAAAATTTATAAAAATATATAAAAAATGTATGAAATGAAAGCAAATTTGTTATAGTATTGGTATCTGATATGGTATATACTGTTTAACTGGCTATAGATAGTGTGAAAGGCAATTCAATTAATTTGTAGAAAGATAAGTCTTAGATGGTTCAGTTGAGTGTAGATCTCTCGCTCTCTCTTTCTTTACCTCTCTCCATCTTTCGCATTCTATAGTGTATCTAATATCCGTTACTAAGTAGCATCAATTTCCATTTAGCATTTACCATTCAGCTTTGGCCATTACCGTAGCGCCGTTGTCAAAATACGTGCCAGGCCAGGCGTAAATTTGGCAGCGCCCCACCTTCCCCAGCCACTACACACAGTGTCACGCCTCCGCCACTACTTTGACTGGCAATTGGGTAGCCTACACACACTCGCACACACACGTGCCCCTGCTTTTATCTGTTGTAGTTTCTTTGTAATTACAATTAATTTCAGGTTTCATATTGCAATCAAAATCGACAGACAGCCGAGCAAAAGGCGGACAAGCCGTACGGACAGACGGCCGCAAATTAGTTCAGTAATCGCATTGTTGTTGTTGTGGCAATTCAAGTTGTTGTTGTTGTTGTTGTTACACATTTTACTGTATTTTGTTGGCGTCGCCTCAATTAGCGTCGCTTGCGACCTTCGAAGCATATTTTTGTCTAGTTTTTTGTTAGCTTTTTTTTTATGGTTCTTTTTTTTCGAAAGTGCAAAAATAAAAAAAAAGTTGCACAAATTTTAACACACAAATTTCTAGCTATATTTAGCTATTTTAATTTTTGCCTAGAGTTTTTTTCAGTAATTTTCATTTTGGCTTAACACATTTACTCGTTCACCTAGTGCTAAAGGAGGGTATATTAGCTTTGACATCTGCTTGGAGAGAGGGAGCAGAGAAATAGTCAGAGCACAACTTTTGTTTCGGAAACGAGTTTCTAGCTTCAATGGAAGCGTGATAAATTGGTAATTTCTTTACGCTCTATAACACAAATGCTATTATTTGTGGCACTAATGAAGCTAGGAATTTCGCTTTTAATGAATATATAATAGCTTTAGCTCTATTACCTACAGATAAATATAGTTAAATTATTATCTTTGAGTTAAATTTGTAACGTCAGCAGTTTGAGGAACAGGAAAACCTCAAAATGAATCAAAATTCTTCAATGAGAATAACATTATAAAAGAAATATATATATGTATATAAATATATATATATTCCATTCAGTTTGTTCATTATGCTGCTTCTCTGAAGAAAATCCTATAAATTCCAAAAATTTCATTTTATTTTTTATTTTATTTTTTTTTTCAATATTTATTTTTATTACAATTTTTTATATTTTATGTGACTCATTTTTTTATATTTTAAATTAATTGTTATTTATTTGTTTGTTTATATTTATTTTACTTTATTAAAACTTTTTTATTTTTATTTTATTTTTTTCATTTTTCAACATTTTTTTACTCATTTATTTTATTTTAATTTTTTTTTAAACTTATTTATTTTATTTTAATTTTTTTTTTTTTCATATTTATTTAGTTATTAGTTATTTAATTTAATTTAAATCTTTTTATTTGCCTTTTTTTACTTACTATTTAATTTTATTTCTTATTTTATTTTATTCATTGACTTTTTTCTTTATTTATTTAATTTTCTTAAACATTTAACGAGCATTGCACAGTCGCTTAAGCTTAACTAACTTTTGATTTCTTTTACAATTTTTTTGCTTTGACTTTGGCTTTTGACATGTTAATTTAATTTTTGCGCTCGGCATTTGCTGTGCAGCCTGAAAGTTTGACAATCTAATCGAAATTTATTATTGATTTCTGTTTTGCATTAAATTATTCTTTTTTTATTATTATTATTTTAATTTTGCTTATATTTTCTTAGATTGAAAACTTTTGCGTTTTGTCACATTGTGCAAATAAAAAATTTGCTGCTCTGATTTTTGCTGTCAATTTGTTTAGCTTAGTTATCAGCAATTGTGAGCGTGTATATATATACATATATATCAACAGACACACACACATATGTACTTGACTGAGCTTTAAGTGGAACACGACAATTGACAATTTACATAAGCTCTTATTTGTCTATGCCACATATGTGAAATGAATGCTATATATATATCTATATATATATGAATAGAAAGACTGATATAGATTGCGACATGTTTGTGGATAGAATGATAAAGATAGATATATATTTCTATATATATATATATATATATATATATATATATATTTATCTATCTATATGATAACTGAAGTTTGTTTTATGTGGCACAAAGTCTAAGTGTAAATGTCTTTGATTGCCATAGCTGCAAAGAACTTGGCTAAAATGCAGTTTGCTGTTCACATTTCTTGGCATATTCCATTTAGGTCTTGAGCCGTGCATTGAAATGTTGAAAACTTTGCGATATATTATACATAATATAGATTTACATGCAGTCTGTATTTATCTGTATTTTACTTTCAAAACTTTTATAAGTTTGTCGTAATGCAGCTGTTTGAAGTTTTTGGCTTGCGTTCGAGACACGATTTTTGTATTATGGCCTGAACTGTGTGATATTTCATGCTTAAAATAATAAAGTAAAAATTTTTGACGTGCCACGGTTATATAGAGGAAATAAGATAATAGAGATATAATAAATTACAAAATAAATAAATAAAAAAAAATAAATAAAATATAAAAAATAATAAAAAAAAAACAATAAAAAAATGAAAAAAAAAATAAATAAATAAATGAGTAAAAAATAAAATAAAAATAAATGAGAAAAAATAAAAAATAAATTAATAAACAAAATAAAAAAAGTAAAATAATAAAAAATATTAATAATAAAAAAATAAATAAAAGATTAAAAAAAAAAATAACTAAGAAAAAATATAATTTTGTAAAATTTGTATTTTTTAATTTTAGATTTTTTAATTTGGATTTTTCAATTTTTTGAATTTTGGATTTGTTTTTTTTATTTATTTATTTATTTATTTATTTTATTTTTATTTTCGGCAACAAATTAAATTTATTTATTTTCTAGATTATTTTTTTTTTTATCTTTTAGTTATTCTAAATTATATCTTTTAAAAATTTTATGGAAATTTATTTCAACTTTAAACACGTAGTTGAACGTTTGCCTAAGTCGCCATATAATATGCCCCTAAACTATTCATAAAGCAGTTGCCATAAATTTAAACACATATATAAATATAAATGTTTTATGTTTTTGTCATAACTTATTTGATGCACACGCCCACTTGTCAGAACGCCCATATTGATGCTGTGCCCATATGTACAGGCGCGCATAATGTTTACAGTACAGAATTTTGTTTAGGAATATAGAAGTATATATTTTTTATTTCTTATTTATTTTTTGTTAGCCGTATTTGTGTTTTGGATTCCGCGGGGTATTCAAGCGAGAATAACAACATACAGTGGAGACACAAAAATAAAAAAACAACAAACACAAAACAATGGAAGCCACACACTTTCGCGAAAACTCGTTTTCCACGCGTTCGCATAAAATATTAAAAAAACAAAAAAAAAAGAACAACATTGTTGACTTCAGTTGTTGTTGTTGTTGTTGTCGTTGTCGCCCTTGTCGCTTATTGCCGTGGCCTGTGCTGCAGCGTGGAGCAGCTGCCGTTGCTAAAACTTGGCTCCCTCCAAAAAGTCGAAAGCCAAAAACTGGTTTCATTCTGTTTTGTTTTTTTCGCACACACCTTAAAGAGTGAGGAAGGGAGAGAGGAGGAGATAAAAAAAATTGTAAGCTGTAAACAAATTTAAAAAGATTTTTCTCAGCTTAAATTTGTTGGCTCAGTTTTAGCTTTTTCTTTAAGCTGCCAAGTGCAAAATTCTCGCTATTTTCCCTGGCGCCATTTAAATGTGGCTGCATTTCCGTTTATGTTTTTTTCTCTTGCGGTTCTTTTTACTCGTCGCTGTCGTTGCTGTTGTTGTTGCTGTTGCCTTCGGGCTGTGCAGCACGTTGCGTTGTCATTCACGTGCAACAGCTTCAATCCGAGAGTGGTTTCTCTCAGCTTGACACACATTCTCTTCACCTCGCACGCTCTCTTTGGCCATATGTCTGCGGCGCTCGTTATGCAACTGAAATCAAGCATGAAAAGCTGCTTCAACAATTGACCACAATTGGGACAGACCGACAGCGGCTTGGCCCAGTCCATGCGCCCCGGCTCTAAAAGGAAGCCAAATAGTTCTTAGCCCATTTGCCACAATTTTGTGGTATTTATAAATACGCTTTAGCACAAGACGGGCTACAATACTCTTGGCCATTGCAGAACGGTTTGAAGGGAGCAACAAAAATGAATTCAATTGAAAGTTATGGGAAGTGAAATGTTTCAGAGTTTCGTTTTTCAGTTATTATGCATGAGAATATCTAAGGAAATTTCTAGCTGAAATATTGAAAAATATATTTTGCTTAATAATAAATGAAAATTGGGTTAACTGTGCCTCAAGTCTTTCACATTTGCATACCTAAGTAACTGTAGAACTTTAGGTTAAAGATCTAAAGAGTTGAAAGTTCAATGAGAAAGACAAAGTGACGTAAAAACATTAAATAAAATAAATGAATAAATAAAAAGAAATAAAATAAAATAGGGGAAAAAAAATAAATAAAATAAAAAAATAAATAAAATAAAAAAATAAATAAAATAGAAAAAAATAGAAAAATAATAAAAAATAAAACAAATAAAAAAAAAAAGAAAAAAAAAATAAAGATAAAACAAATAAAAAAAAAAGGAAAAAATAAAGAATAAAAAAAAGTAAAATAAAAAAGTTTTAAAAAAATAATAAAAAAGTAAAAAAATAAAAAAGAAATAAAAAAGTAAAAAAATAAAAAAGAAATAAAAAAGTAAAAAAAAAAAATAAAAATAAATTAAAAAAAAAATAAATAAAGAAAGAAAAAATGAATAAATAAGGAATAAAAGAAAAAAAAAAAAAACAAATAATAAATAAAAAAGATTTTAAAAAATAAAAACAAATTAAAATAAAATATAAAAAGTAAAAATCAAAAATTAAAAAAAAAAATAAATAAAAACAGTAAAAACAAATAAAAAAAACCAAAAATTAAAAAAAAAAATTATATATTTATATAAATATTAAATATTTTTTAAATACCTATAATTTCTTATCATGTCTTATTCAACATACAAATATTTTTAAAAATAATATTAAAATCAAAAATATTTTTTTACGTAATTTTATTGGGAGATAAACAATTTTAGTTTAATTATATAAATATATATTTAATATAGCATACTCGTAGAGCATTTCAAATTCGTTTTTTTTCTTGCCTTTCTTAAGTCATTTTCTTTACTATTTATTTTACTATATTTTTTACTGATTTTTTTTACTATTTTTCTTTATTTTTTTTACTATTTTTTTGTGTCTTGTTTTTATGCTCTGCTATGTGTGTTCTGTTTCATCTTTTGCGCTCTTCTGTTTTGCTCCTCCAGCTATTTGTAGGTAGCCTAATTTCAACGCTTCAATTGCTGTTCGTATGTGTGTGTGTGTGTCTGTGTGTGGGTGAGTGTGCCCAGCTTATCTTTGAGCAGCATCAGAGTCAACAACAACAAATGAGAAACAGCTGCCACTGAAGCAGCAGCAGCAGCAGTTGGAGGAGGCAGTTGGAGGGAATTTTTTGTTATATTTTCATCTCACTGCCACTCCCCCTTTTAGGAATCCATTTGTCCCCCTTCCATACGGCGGATAGTTGAGGCAATCGTTGGCCATCTAACTGTCGACTTAAGCTTGGATCTGCCTCTGCCTTTGGCCAATTAGATTTGGCTCGCAGTCAAGTGGGCTTTGGGCCATTTGTATGCAGGCAAGGCGATGGCTCTTAATGGCTAACAATTTGCTTAGAATTTTGATGCAGCAGCTTATGCTCTTCTCTTCCTCTTCTTTTTTTTTTGTTGCAGAAAAACTTGTTTTGAATTTCTAATTGATTTGTGAAATGATGTTGGAACTTCATCATTGCCTTGTTGATTACATAAAGAAAACTAATGGCATTTTTTGTGTTTTGTTTTCGCTTTTCAATTTTTGCTTTCATGCAACATAATAATAATGTTGCAACTGCTGCATTGCGGCATGCATACACTGAGTGAAATGAGGGGCGTGGCAAGCCAGCCCATTTTTGGAATAGTTGTTTAGCTGCATCCGCGTTGCGTTTGTTTTGCTTTGACATTTCTACTGTTAATTATTAACTCATTTCGCTCTCTATTGCTATCTCTGTCTGATACTCATTTTCGCTCTCTCTCTTTCTGTCTTTGCAGCCAAGAAACAAAATGGCGCCGCCATACGCACAAATAGCTTGGGCTCTGGCACCCGCACCCCGCCCCTGGAGCGCAAAAGCAAATTGAGCGCTCTCGGCCGTTTCTTCAAGCCCTGGAAATGGCGCCGAAAAAAGAAGAGCGAAAAGTTCGAAGCGGCATCCAAATGTAAGTTTGATAAATATAAATATTAATATTAATATTATTATCATTATCATTGTCATTAACATTAACATTAACATTAACATTAACATTAACATTAACATTAACATTAACATTAACATTAACATTAACATTAACATTAACATTAACATTAACATTAACATTAACATTAACATTAACATTAACATTAACATTAACATTAACATTAACATTAACATTAACATTAACATTAACATTAACATTAACATTAACATTAACATTAACATTGACATTAACATTAACATTAACATTAACATTAACATTAACATTAACATTAACATTAACATTAACATTAACATATTCATAATCATTGTCATTGTCATTGTCATTGTCATTGTCATTGTCATTGTTATTGTATTGCTTCATAGGCATATTCATGATTATTTTCATTAGCTTTATCAGGAAATATTGTTATTGATATTGTCATTGGCACTTTCATTATAAGCTTTGTGATTATTATTGATTTTATTATTATTATTTTAGATCTATTTTATTATCATTATTTTTTGTAATATTATTATTATTATTACTATTATTATTATTATTATTATTATTATTATTATTATTATTATTATTATTTTTACTCTATTGGTATTATTATCCCACTTATTATTATTTAAATATCTATTTGCTTTACAGCACTGGAGCGCAAGATTTCTGTACGTGCCAATCGCGAAGAGCTAGTGCAAAAGGGCATTCTGCTGCCAGAGAGTCCGCTGGGCAATATACCAGAACCGGGTGAGTGTTAGAGCTATGAAATAGTCGAAATATAGATGAGCTGAATTAGAGGAAGAGTAACTAATGGGCGAAAATAGAAAGAGAAATAGAAATATGGGCTATGTTGGAAGAAGTACAAGCAGTTACAGCAGAGGAACAGTCGTTCTCTTTCTCTTTATCATTCGTTTTCTGGATCTTGTATCTCTGTCAATGTCCCGTCTCCACATATTCTCTTGGTCCTGCTGCAACTCGATGCTGCTCTTTAGTTCCACGCACTTTCACTTTCTCTTTTCGTCTACCCCTCTTTCTTTGCCCTTTCTTTATCTTCAATATCTATTTCTTCCTTTTGTTTTTCCTTTCACTGATTGTTTTCATTCCTTTTTCATTGAATTATGTTTTCTTCGTTTTTTGTTTCTTTTATCCTTTCATTTAAAAAATTTTTTCCTTTTACATTTGATAAATTTCGTTGTCGCCTTTCTCTGCGATTCTCATTAATTCAAGTCATGCTGACATTTATATTAAGTAAAACGAGAGAGTGAGATGGAAGAAGAAGTAGAGATAAAGAATAAGCGTGTTTAAGAAGGAAACTGCTTAAGCTTTATAGATAAAGGCAAAGCTCTTTCTCTTAAGTGTGGGCCTTAGATATTATTCAAGTCTCATTTCCAATTAAAATATTTCAATTCAATTCTTTGTTTTTGCCCAGATTAAGATATATTTATTTGCAATATCTCTAACTGGATTCTGCCTCTCTACCTTGTGCATTTATTTTGTATTAAATTTCTAAATGGTTTCGCCACCCGTCGAGCTCAACTTCATAAACTTCTGGCAACAGGGAGCTGCATAACGGTATAAATATATATACTATGTTGCTTAAGCGAATCTTTGAAATCCCCCATTGAGCTTTGTTGTTATGCACAAAAGTTTTATAAGTAAAGCCTGGCAACTGTTTGTATTTCAGTTTTTTTCTCCTGTTTTTTTTTTTTTTTTTTTTTTTTTTTGCTTTTGGCTAAACAAAAACCCGACCACAGGCGCACAAATGTATCGTTGGCTTACAGTTTTGGCCTTTGTGCGCTATGACAGAGAAACAAAACGGAAATTGGCCATAATCCACGCACGATTTAGCCAATGACGAGGCGGCCCGTTGACTTGGCTCTCAGTCACGACGACGACGACGACGACGACAACGGCGACGACGACGAGTATTAGCCAGGTTTCCACTTTGCTAAATTGTTTGTTCAGGGCCGGGTCCGAAGCTCATGTTTGTTGCCTTCCGCCACACTTCAGTCATGACGAACTGTCAGTGGCTCAACAACAAAGACACTCCAATCCGTTGTCGGTCTGTCCGCTCTATGTCTTTGGGGACGTCGCCAACATTCTCTACCTCTCTCCCTTTCTCTTGTTTGGTAATTAATCAACGGCAGCTAATTGTCAATGCGAGACGAAGAAGCAGTCAAACAGTCAGCCAGTCAGCCAGTCAGAAACGCCAAATGCATTACAAATCGTTGAAAGAAAAGCAGAAAAACACACAAACTCTCGAACCTACCTCAAGTTGTCATAGCTTAACCCAGTCAAGCTTTGTGTCGCCGCTCGCTCATAGATGGCGCTGCAGGGCGAAAGTTTGTGCCAGGCAAAGCAAAGGTGAAAGCTGAGCTGTATGAGAAAGAGCTTTTAGGCGAGAGCTTGACGCATTTATGAATGAGTGAAAGCTTTTATTAACTATCTTTCTCTCTCTTTCTTTCTCTATCTCTCTTTGCAGGCGAGGAGTCGTACTATAATAGTGGAGCCACTGCGAATGGCTCTCTACTCTCAGCCGTCCACAATAATTCCATAAGTCAAGCCAACAATTCCATTAATGCCACCACCTATGGCAGCGCCAACAATGCGCTGCTCACACAGCAGCAGCAGCAGCAACAATTGCAGCAGCAGCAGCAACAACAACAGCATCAATTGGTGGGCGGAGGCGTGGCCAGCTCAATATCCGTGCAACAGTTCAATGCAAATTCCGTGCTCAACGGCGCCAGCCTCAATCAACAGAATTCCATGGCCAATGGCGGTGGCGGCGGCGGCGGCGGGGATGGCTCTTCGGACACATCCTCATTGAGTGGCGGCGTGCCACATTCGCAGTCGGCACCACAGCAGCTGAGCGTGGGTCAGCAGGGTCAGGGGCAACAGCAGCAGCAGCAGCAGCAGCAGCCGCCGCCATTGACGCCGCTCGCACAGCATCATCAGGCGCTGGCACAGCAGCTGCAGCAGCGATTCGCCATCAGCAATAATAACGGTAAGTCAGAAAACTTCATATGTATTGGGGCAAGCGGTTGAGGGGTTGGGGGTTGGGGGTTGCTAAAGGTAGGGTAGGGATGTTGTGCTGTAACTTCAACATTTTTGATTGTTGCATTTGCAATTTGCAGCTATTGTTGGCTGAGAAGAAGGTTCTCGCTGTAATTGGAAAAGCGGGAAAAACAATTCTTGAAAAGTTTTTCCATAGAATTGAGAAGAAGCTGCTGCCCTTTGTTGAGCACAATGGGCTTTATGTTGAGGTTTTGAATGGAATTTATATAATAATTAATTGTATTGTTATTGTTCTTATTTTTAAAAAATTTTATTAAATTTTTAAACAGTTTTTTTGAGAGAAAATATTAGTTAAGAAAGAACTTAAATAATATAAAATAATAATATACTTAAAAATGTTATAGCAAACAATATAAAAATCAACAAACTTTAATATATAATACAAGCAAATACAACATATATAAATAACTTAAAAAAAAAACCCAATTACATTAAACCGTTTGCTCTGGCAGATTTGTTGCCACCCGCCAGCATTGCATACTTTGGGGCTGCGACAAATAGCTATAAATTTTGTTGCCTACTTGCGAGCGCTGTGCTAAAACTCAATTACACAGACAACAACAGGCTAAGTCGTAAATATGACGCGCTTGAAGCCAATTTAAGTCGAGTTAACGCCCAGTTAAGCTGTGCCCTCCTACCTCTACTCTTTCGCTCAACTTGCAAAGTCACATGTATTTGCTTTGCCGTTATTTCTTACTACAGCAACTGTCGTTGTGCTAGTTTCTGTTGTTGTTGTTGTCAGCACTTGCGGCAGTTTGCCAAAAAGTCAGATAAAATGTTGAATAAAACTCAAGCAAATGTTTTGTTGTGGGAGGAGGAGGTAGAGACAGACGGGGCAGAGCTTTGTGTGGTTAGTCGTGGCTATTTTGAATGGTAAACAAAACGGCATATCTGGCGTGCTTTTGCACTTGACATTTATGTATTCTGACTCGCCCCGTAAGTTCATGCTGTCTCCCTCTCACGCCCGCCATTCATAATGAGCATGCAAACATATATTTGATGACTGTCGAAAAAAAAGTTCTTCAGTGCGCTTGAAGCTTTACGGCATTGCGTTTCGTGTTTGTTTTGTATTTGATGCTGCTGCTGCGGCAACGATTGCAGCCGGCATGTGCTTGCCTGCGTCGCGCTCTCTTCGCCGCCGTTACCGTTGCCGCTCTCTCGACGCGCACGTTTTGTGCTTTTGTTTATTTTGCACTTGTTTTGCTGAGCGCCATACTGTCAAAGAGAGACTGAGAACGACAGAGAGAGCACCAGCTCTCTCTCACTGTTACTTTTTATCATACGCTACTGCGTCGTTTTTGTTGTTGGCGTTTGGGCTAGCTGGACGGCGTCGCATTTTTATGGCAAATCGTTTGGCTGCTCACTGCTCTGTTGGCTCTGTCGTTTCCTATGTTCAGTTAACATTAAAACGCAGTCCGCTAGAGCAGCGTGTTATTTTGTCGTCGCGTTAGAACAAAATGAAAAGAAAAGAAAAATAAATTAAAAAAATAAATATACAACAAAAAATTACACTGCAAATATGCGCAAATATTTATAATTGTGTTTACTGTGCAAGTCAGTTATTTTTTTATTATTGTAGTGTCTACCGCTCTCTCTCTCTCTGCCGCTGTAGTCTCGACTCTCGTCTTCGTGTGTGTGCGTGTGTGTGTGCGAATATCTTGAGTACGCGCGTGTATGTGTGAGTGTGTGCTAAGACAACAATTTTACGCGATAAAATATGTAATATTTGAGAGTTGCAATATTTATAAGCCATTTAGCTAGACGCTTTTTGCTTGTGCATAATCCCAGGTTGTTGAAGCTGTTAGCAACCTAACGGTTGTTTAGACGAGTTTACATTTTACCGGCTGCTAGTTATAGGAATTTATTTCGAAACTTTTTCAAGCTATTAAATTGTTCAGAAAGAAATTTTAATTACCTTTTAATTGCTTCTCAACTTTGTTCTATGCTTCTGATATTTCAACTATAAAAATATAAGAAGAAAAATAATAACTGCATTGTCAGCGCAATGCAAAGAAATGCAATTACAATTGAGCTTTTGTCACCGACAGCAACAGCAACAGCAACAGCGCTGACCACATAAATAAACCACCCTCGAAAACAAAACAGTGAAAAGGAAATACAAATAATAATAACAATAAATATATATATGTATATAGAAATATAAATAACGTAACAAAAACAAACAATGCGACAAGCTGTACTAACGGCATGAGCGAAACGTGTACAAAATATTTCCTCTTATATTTTGGTTTGACGAACGTCGTCACAAAGCGCAACACAAATATTTCTGTTAAAAGGAATTTCTGTGTAAAATGCAACAGCGAGTGCGGTGTAGGAGCGAGAGGGAGACAGCGCGGTAGGCGTGCAGGCAGTCAAAGCAAGGCAACGGCGGCGAATTAAAAGCAGACACGCAATAGCATTTTTAATTTGCATATGTGTGCGTGGCTGTGTGTGTGTTGTTTGAAGTAGTTGGTAGCCTGGTTTTGCGTTATGAAGAGTGGGTGAGAGAGGTAGGCAGGCAGGCGGTCGCTAGGCTTTACTATTTCTTTTTTTTCGAGTTTTGTTTTGTGTGTTTTTGCTGCAGCAAACGAACTTTAATTTGCCGTCATTCTACTTTTGGTCTGGTTTTCGCCGCCGCCGCTCTGCTCTGCTCACATTACACATACGCAACGGCAGCGGCAAGAGGAAACAGCAAATTGTTGCCTACCGTTGGGCGCGCGCTCCATCTCGCTTGCACTTGCACACATCCTTGCTGCGCGTTGCTTTTTGCCTTTGAATATTCGCTGTGTTTGACTCTGCTCTCTCTGGCAATTTCGCTGGAGAGCAACGGCTTACTCTCTCGCACTGGCTTTGTTTTGTATTGAGTGTGGACAGGAAAAAAAATATAATTGTCGAAAACAAAGCTCAGCAGACTGTGGCTAATTTTTCGCTGGAATTTTTTATGATTCCCAAAAATATTTATAAATTACGGTTATGGAAACTGTATTTTAATTGTTTGCTAGGAAATTTTGTAGGAAATTTCGCAGTTATTGATGTGTGCATGAGTTGAGTGTGTGTGTGTGTGAGTAAGAATTGTGTTTGTTTGCCAGTGTGTGTGTGTGTGTAGGCCGCGCATCCCTGAGGTCGTCTACCTTATTTTTTTTTTGCTGCTGCTGCTGCTGCTGCTTCTCTTTCGCTGCGATTTCGTCATTGTTCGAGATGCCAATGCAACTGACTATATGTATGTGTGTTTGTGTGTGGGTGGTTGTTTTTTTTTTTTCCTGTGAATTTCCTCTGCATTTTAATCATCATAATAATAAACATTGCAATTTCGTTCTTTTTGCTCTGCTCTTCTGCTATCTCTTCGCATTGTGCTAGGTTAGCAATTCGCTCAACGTTCTCCCTCTCTCGCGCTCTCTCTCCTCTTTGCAATTGCAACTTGATTCTTTTCTACTTTTATTTGTGTTAACTGTTTATTTGCTTTTATTGAGCAGTCTGGCATCTCGTTTACTTTTGCTTCTCTTCTTTTACTTTGATTTCCTGCTCGTGTCGCATTGTAATCTATTTTTTTTATTGCCGGCGCTACTCCATAGCAAATCTTATTAACCTGCTACTCCCCATGCCGCCAGATAAGTGCTCCTCCGATATCTACATATATTATTTATATATATAATGACTAATTGAGTCACCGTGCGACGCCCACATTTGAGATAATGCAATTAGACGCGGCAGCCACTAGAAGTCTGTTGTGTTATTATTCCAATTGGAAAGTGAGTGAAGTGAAGCAGATAGAGAAGAATTCCAAACTCACGTAATCTTTGTCTGTGTGTGTGTGTGTGTGTGTGTGGGTGTGTGTGTGTGTGTGTGTGTGGCTGTGTGTGTTTGCCTTGGTTGGCAAACAATTCAATAATGTTACCCTGTAATATATATATGTGTATTAAAGGGTATATAGTTGCTAGCAAGCAGTACAGAAATGTTCAGCATATCAAAAAGCCTCAAGAGAGAGAGAATGGAATATGCAATCATGTTGACTTATAGATACTCTATAATATAGTATCTAGCTAAAGCTTAGTTAAGCTCAATTTTACTTGTATACAGAATTTTCTTTTCGTTCGTCTTTCAGCCAGGGTGTTTGAGATAATATTATAAACTCTTTTTGGCTGTCTTTGCTTGGTGCTGGGCTATCTCACCGAGCTTAGTCATTAGCAGCCAATCTGGCAATTAGGGCAGTCAGCCCACAGCAACAAAATGTTGATAAGTTTCGATTAGAAATCATAGAGAATAGAAGAACAACAAAAAACAAAAGACATCATTAGTTAGCTTGGCCTTTAAAGTTGATGTTTTTTTTTCCAATTGGTTTGGGCCAACTATTTGAGCTTTAAATGATGAATGACCAAATTGGTAGCAAAGCTAGATTTATTTATGTTTGCTGTTGTTGATTATGAATCGATTTTGGTGTTGCGGCTGACACCTGCACATTTTGCATTTCATTTGCTAATTAAAATGTCTGGCTGGGCGTGTATATTGCCAAGCTTAGACGAAGTCAATAGCCTAATAGGGAGAGGGGGGGGGGGGGGGGGGGGGGCTGGGGTCAAGTCCTGTCGTTGTGCTCTGTGTTGGCCACTCCTTGAGCTTTGCATGTCATTGGCTCGTAATCAGCGCTGAGGCGACATCCGTTTGCCGTTTGTTGTTAGCTTTATGTTGAGTCCTTTAGGGGGTTTTCTTTTGACCTGCTTTGGACAGCATTACGTTCCGCTTGAACAGCCATTGGCCATTTCCTGACTGTATTTACCACTTGCACTTTAGTCTAATTTGTTTAACAAATAGTTTTGTTGTTCACACTGTGTTTATTCATTTAACCAAATCACATGCTCTATATATGTATCTACCTATTTCGCTCTCTTACTGTATACGCCCTTCTCTGTCTGTCTCTATCTCTGCTCATTAATTAGCATTTTTACTCACTGTTCGAATTTCGATTTATTGTTTTTTGCTTGATGTTTTAATTTTGTTTTTTATTTGTTTTTTATTTGTTATTTTGTTCTTTTTTTGTGTTTTGTGTAAACACAGCCCAAATTTCCGGACTGACACAAAGTGTTTTTCATTTTTCACATAGTTACTCTAGGCTAAAAGCACAGCTGAGGCATATTAGCTGCTAGTGAAATTATTAGATTAGATAAAGAAGTGCGACGAACGCGCTAAGATTATAGTAAAAGTTGCCTAAACTCCTGAATTAATTTACAATTCCGCTTTGACCTGCATTCGTAAACATTTTGTTAACTCATCTTAGTGCGCTGCGCTGTTAAATAAATTTTTATAAATTACAGTTAAAAATAATGTATTTAACAAGTTTTTTTTTATAGGAATGTTCTTTTTCATTTAATTTTGTTTAACATATTTTAAAATAATTGTTTAATCATGTTGTAACATTATTATTTTTTATTTTATTATTATTTGTTGCTGCTTTATTTATTTTTATTAATATTATATTAAAAAAATATTATTTTTATTTTATTTATTTTATATAAATAAATATAAATTATTATTATTATTTTTATGATTTTTATTACATTATTATTTTATTCAGTATTTATTTTTATTATTAATAACATTATTGAAAAAAATATTTTTAAAATTATTAAATTATTTTTTAAAATTTTAATTAATTAAAAAATATTATTAAATTTGTATATAAATAAATATAAATTATTATTATGTTTTATATTGTGATTTTTATCATGTTATTATTTTATAATTTTTTCGTTATTTATTTTTATTTTTATTAACATTATTAAATTAAATATTTTGAAAATTAATAAAAAATTTATTTTTTTTTTTCAATTTTAATTAAACTTTGCATTATTATTAAATTTATTTTAAATAAATGAATAATTCGTAAATGCTTCAACAGCTGCAAAGTAAAGTTTTATTGTTGTTTAATAACTAAGTATATGATATTTGCTTCTTTTTGTTCACTATGTTTCTTTCTCTTTTTTAGAGTATTTCCTAGTCGACTCTCATATTCGTGCTCTGTCATTAAATGTGTTTCGCTTGCATTTGCCCTTGCCCCGCCCCTGAGTTCGTCTCTCATTTCGTTTGCCTCAATTAAAAACTGTGCTGCCCACATGTTCTATATGTATATACATTGATATACATATATGTATATATATATCTTTGTTTTTTTTTTTTTTTTTTTTTTTTTTTTTCGTACTTTTGCTTCCATATTACAGTTTTTAAGACGCCATAAAAGTCGAAAAAATGGCAATGTCAATGTCTCAACAGTTGCGCTACACACACACACACATGTCACTCTAGCTCTCTCTCTCTCTATACCTCTCTCCTTCTTTCTCTCCCTCTCTCTCTCTTTTGCTTGTGTGCTAGTGACCTCTAGGGCGCTATTGCAGTAACTCTCGCCACTGCTCCGCCCCTCCCCTCCCCTAGAGACACTTTGTAGCTAAAGATCCGCAGCTGGAATTCTTGTCTTGGTGGGGCGCCTGGCCATCAATTATAATTCTCTGTTCGCTTTTTATGGTGGCGTATACTTGATGCGAATGTCTCGCGAGGCATTTTCGTTGTTGCTTAGTGTTGTTGTTGTAGTTGTTTTTCTTTCTTTTAATTATGCACAATTGCCGCTAAATTTGTCGCGCTGCAGCTTCCGGTATTCAATGCTCGTTTGTTGTTGTTGATTTCGCCTCACTCACTCGCCCTCTCTCCCTCTCTCTCGCTCACTCTGAATTCCAATTCAATTTTCGATTCTTGCCGTTTGTCATTTCGCAATTAATTCAAATGTTCAATTGGATTTTTGTATGGCGGCTTTTGTGTTCAGCTATATCAATGCAGCTGCCCTCGCACACTCGGTTCCATGACGTGCCTGGCGCGTTGACTTTCGGATTATAATCTTTATCAATTTGGGCTTTTTGGCGTCTCGTTGTGTGACAGTTAAGCCCAAGTGTCATACGCCGCTCAGCTCGGCTCTCGCAGTTTTGGTCTGAGAAAGTGTGTCGTCTGGCTGAGACTTTCGCTTGATTTGTGCTGCGACTCAAAACTGAATGACAGCAGCTTTAAGGCATATTCATAATGTCTGTCCCCAACGGGGGCATATTGCTAAATGTTTTAATGCTTGCCGATTAGAATTGTCTGCTGCAAGACTGTTAATCGAGTTGTTGGCATTAAATTTATTCTTCAAGCAGCTTAAATGCGTTTTTTTAGAGCATTAGCAATGGAGCTTAATCATTTAATAATAACATAATTTATTTAATTTAATTTCTTTTTTTTTTTTTGCTTTTAAACTATAATTGTAAATAAATTATATTCAATTTTTAATCTCTTGAAAGCTTCAAAAATTATATTAAGTATACGACAGCTTTCACATAATGTGAGCCATAGTGAGCTTTTATGGTCAGTTCATAGCACTCTCAGAAGATTAAAGACCATCCATTAATGTGCTTTCAGAGCATTAGCTGTATTTTCAAAGTTTTTATGCTCAAACTTTCAGCTTTCTGCTCTCAGAGAAGCAGCTGCGTAGAGCTTGATGTATTTTAGTGTGCTTTAAAAGTTTTTAACAATAATATTATGCACCTATGCTGATGTCATTTCAAAGTTTTTGTTTCGCAAACTTTCGGCTTTCAGCACTCAGGGTGTGCAGGGTTCTATAAGTTTTCTTATAGCTTTCTGTATTTTAATGTGCTTTTAAAGCTTCTAGTGAGCATGTTAAGTACAAACAAAGCTGATATGTCATTTGGAACTTGTTATGCGCAAGCCTTCGGCTTACAACTCTTCGAACAAGCAAGCTTCAAGCAGCTGAAAAAGCTTTTACTTGCCTGCAAGCTAATTAATTTTCATAAAATTATTGATAAATGGTAATTCATTAAACATTCTTGCCCGCTTATCGAATTGTTTATTAATTCGCATAAAATTATTGATAAATTGCAAAGTTTTTACTCTTGAGCTACTTTAAAGTAAACAAACTCTTAGAATTTGTATATTTTGCTTGCCCACCCGCATGCCAATCGCTCTCGAGTGCAGTTGCTATAAATAGCTCTCAGCTCTTAGTCACCTGATTAATAAGGCATAAAAAAAAGTATTTATAAAATATATACAAAAGTTTCTGCTGAGTTCGACGAATGCATAACAATTTAATTGAATTCTCACAACCTATAGTCTAGATATTCGTTTTGTGATATTGTAAATAAATATTAAAAAAAAAAACACCAACAAAACTCGAGCACAATCAGTTTAATAAATTTTAAAATAAAAACCTACAAAATAACGCACAAAAACAACAACGAGTGAAAATCAACGAAGGGCGTAAATTTTAATAACAGAAATATAATATAATAATAATCTGCAGCAATCAGTGATAATCAATTGTATAGAAAAGAAACCAAATCAAACTAAACCAAAAGTGAAATCAAATATAAATGCTTTATTAGCTGTAGACAAGCATTTCCAGCAGAGGAAGAAGAAGAAGCAGCAGCAGCAGCTACTAGAATATGTGATAAAGTCAAGTGTAAATCAAAGTTTGTCGTCACACAATCAACAATGAAAAGTAAAAAGTAAATAAATAATAATAAATGCACACAGACATATTTCCAAAGGGGCCACACACACACACATACACACACATGCATGTGTATATATCATCTTCTGTACATACAAAGAGACATACATACGTACGTACGCACAACTTCTTGAATGTGTGATAAGGCCGCCAGTAATCGCAACCGGTTCGAACCGGTCATCATAAATAGATGAGAGAGGCGGCGCAAGGATTCGCACGCAATTGCACATAACTGCCGTTAATTGATGAAACAAACAACTGCAAAACAAACATAAACAAAAACCAAAATCTGAAACTTAATAAATAGAAAAAAACAACAAGAGCAGCAACGTTAAAGGCGACCTCAAAGCCACGCTGATGATGGGCTACATCATGGGTTGTGCTTGTTTCAAAGGTATGTACACAGTATGCATGTGTGTTAACAGTTATGAGACACACAATCTCTTTCTCGCTCTCCTTACGCTCCCTCTCACATTTTATCATTTGTCAACTCTCATTTATGCGTTGGCATCGCGTTTCCTTCCGCTCATTAGCTTTGTTGTTGCTGTCGCTGCTGCTGTTGCCTTTGCTGCTGCTGCTTCTTCTTCTACTTTATTGTTTTGCCTTTTACGCACTTTCGCATTCTTCACATGCAAAACGTCATTAAACAACGTCACAAAGTCAGCGTGCATGCGCACGTGCCAACACTTGCTCTCTCTGGCGCGCGCGAGAGCTTCACACTTCTGCCCACTCTCAGTTTTTATGGCAAACTATTCGCACTGTTAGTTAACAGTTTTTATAGCAGCGCAGCTTCGTGACAACAGTCAGCCAGGCAGGCAGCGCCGCCTTTTTTATTGCTCTGTAAAATCTCTGTGTGTGCAAAATGCATGAGATTTGCCTTTACCTTTGCCTTCGCCTTGCCTTGCCCGTTACATTTAAGTGTGTGTGCGTGTGCGTGTGTGTTTTCTTCGGCATTTCTTGTTGTCGTCGCTTAAAGGATTTCTGAGTGCATATGTGTGTGCGTGTGTGTGTGTGTGGGCAGCTTGTGTTGCTTGCTCGACAGCCTTTTGAGTGCAAAGTGATTTTTGTTGTTGTTGCCTTTTGCACTTTTCTAGCGATTTGTTATGTGAGCTTAATAAGCTGCCAAGCTATCTGCTCGCCCTTTACAGTTATGCATGATATAGTTGAAACTTGAAATTTGCGTGCTATAAAATTGATATATATTTCGAGCGTCTTGTGGCTAGTTTGTTTTATATTTGAAAATGCTTTTAGTGTAAGCTAAATTTGTAGTTGAAATGATTGGAAAGTGAAATATTCTATTTGAAATATGAATATTCATTTTAGTTGTTTATTTAATTGGGATAAAACTATACTAAAAACAAAAATCTTTGCTTTTTCTTTAGGAAATTTGCAGATTTTTATTTATTTTCTTTTTTTAGATTATTTCTCACAGTTTTTTACAATTAAGTGTTGAAAGTAGCAAATGGTTTGGGGACATAAAAATTCCAGCAGCATCTTAACATAAACTTTTTTTTATAGTCACAATTTCGCTGTGGCACAAATTGTGGCACACACACACACACACTCAAACACTCGCACTCTTGGGGCGAGCATAGTGCAGCTGTGGCACGCATTGCAGCTCTTAACCTTTCACATTTGCGTGTTTGCGAAACTCAAGCCCGCAGCGCTTGCCCTCCCGCTGTACACGCTGTTAGTTAGTTTGATTCAATTGCAATTTACAGCATCCGCATGCTGCCTATCGCAGGAAGCGTGCGACATAGAGAGAGAGAGAGAGAGGGCGAGGAGTAGGTTGGAGCAGTGGAGGCTATGGTGCAGCAGCAGCAGCAGCAGCAGCTGACAAGCAACGCTAAGTGCTGTGCCCATTAAAGTATGCAATCATTTTGCGGTTAACAGGATCACACACTCGCCGTATCTCTGTCGCACTCGCACACGCTTTTTGTCTGTCTGTCTCTTTCTAATTGCTTTAGTCCTTATATAATGCTGGCGGCACGCTTTAAGGCATTTCCTTTGACAAGATTAACGATGCACAATTGTCTCGAGCTCTGTCTGTCTCTCTCCCACTCTCCCGGTCTCCCTATCCCTCTTTGTCGTTTTCTCTTTAATCTTGCACATTTCTTTCATTCATAAACAAATTAATGGCAATTTTTAGCTGCCCACAATTAAATAACGAATGCAAATGAAAATTATATTCATAGCCAAAAGCGTCAAACAACCACGAGAATACGTACAGCTTCCCTCCCTTGTCTCTCTCTCTCTCTCTGTCTCTATCTCTCTCTCACTCAGCCATTATCTCGCTTTCTCTTTCGCTCTCTCGCTGTCTAGCTTGCTCAGCGGCCTGTGGGAGCAGCGCATAAATAAATAAATAAACAAGCGTTTAATTGAACCGGAAATTATTTTTCTGTGGGCGTCGATTGGATTTCTATGCATATGTGTGTGCATGTGTGTGTGTATGTTCTATACATGTGTGTGTGTGTTTCGTATTGGAATTTATAGTACACTTGTCTCCTTGGTGTTGTTGTTGTTTTTATTATTGTTATTTGCCTTTGCGTTTTGGCGCTGCTCTCAGCTGTTGAAGCAATGCGTTACGAATTGTTGTTGTAGCCTCATGTCGACTGGGTGATATAATGCTGCAGCTGGCAGAGCTATATTATTGGCAATACTCTCTCACTCTCTCTCCCTCTCACACACTCTCTGGCTGAGCTTGAGTATGTGTGAAACTTTTGTAAGCTGAATAGTCTTAAAGAAAAACAGTCAAAAGTCTTTAAAACTTTTATACAAGACATTTTTGGAGATAACGCGTATCAAAGAGTAGTCATCGATAACTATAAAATATTTCAAATATGTCATTAAATGTTAATACCTATCATATGTCTTCCACTTCACGATAATAATAAATAACTGTATTCTTAAGCGGAAATTGAAAGAAATATAAAGAAAATCTGTTATCAGCAGCTATTGTTATCGATAACTTTTGCAGTTATCTGCAGTTATTATCAACAATCCTTTCAGTTATAAGCTGTAATTGAGGTCGAGCACCATAATCTGATCTATCGATAACTCTCGACCAGCCATAGTCAGTGCTATCAGTAAATTTGTAATTATTAGTTCATATTGTCATCAAGGGCTAACTCAGTTATCGATAACAGTCTCAGTTAACAGCACTGTTTGTAATTGCAAATTCAGTCAGCAACATTTATCGATAACACGTTCAGCAATCATCAACTCTGTTGATATTTGAGCTTAACAAAAGTTAGTGTTATCGATATCTAGATTAGCTTTCAGTCATTTTTGTTATTTTCTAAGCTATTAGCTATCAAAATTTGTGATAATCGTTCATTACGTTATGTATGTTATTATCGATAAATTAATCGCTTAGCAACAGCTATCGTTATTCAAGAAGCTTATGAAACTAATTTATTTGTATATTAAATCCAAATTGTTTTTTCATATTTGATAACACAAAATCCTATTAAATTATATATTTATTATAGATTTATATATTTATTGAACAGAACTAACGGAACTCTCTAATATACGCCCATAATTCACCAAAGAGATATTTATTTCATTTCAGTTTATGATCATCGAGATAGCTTATCGAATTTAGTTTTGATGTTGCCATAAAGCGAATCTATTTGATTTTCTACACCAAAGTACAAAGATCAAATGGGAATTATCTACATACGTTTTGTTTTGGTTTATTTGTATTTTATTTTTTTCCATAGAGCATTCAATGTGCGCTGTGACAATTATGAACTTGCTTCTTTAGTCAGCTTCTCTTGGTTTTCTATTAATATGCAATGCCGCATTAGCAAGTTGTTCTCTCTCTCACTCTCTCTCTGTCTCTCATTCTCTCTCTGTCTCTCTCTCTCTCTCTCTCTCTCTCTCTCTGTCTCTCTCTCTCTCTCTCTGTCTCTGGCTGTGCGTTAAATTGACGCCGAAGCTTGTTGTATTGTGAGATGTAACTGAGAATGTGAATATATATGTAACTATAGATGTAAGTGTAGCTGTATCTATATTTGTATATGTATCTGTATCTACACTTCTATATGTATCTGTATCTGTATCTGCCTCTGTTTCTATCTCCGCCTCTGTCTCTGTTTCTATCTCTGTCTTTGCCTCAGTCTTTGCCTCCCTCTCTCTGTCTCTGTCTCTCATATGTGCCACTTGTTATGCCTTCTCTTCGCTTTAGCCTTGTGTTTGAGTTAGTTTAGTTTGCATGCGTCGCTTGTCGTCCAAAAAAAAACTTTGTAAACTTTATGTGAACTTTGACTTAAATGAATCGTCCACTTGTTGAATTAAATGTAATTTAACTGAGCACGCAAAATCTTATTAGGTACTTGAGATACGTTTACAAGTCTTAGGAAACTCAAAAAAAAAAAAAAAAAAACTATACTAAGTAAAAATAAATGAAAAAATAAGAATAAATAAAATATTGCATGTAAATAAAATACAAATAAAATAAATAAAAGTTTAATTGCAGAAAATATAGTAATAATAAACAAATAAATAAAATGTATAAATTCTGAATGTAAACAAATAAATAAAATCAGATAAAATAACAAAATTAGAATTTAAATAAAAAAAAAGTCAAAATAAATCAAATAAAATAACGCAAAATTAGCACTTAAAAAAATAAGTAAATATAAAATTGTATATTTAGTTATGAATTAATATGATATGCGAGACTTTCCTGATTTTTCAAGAAATTAAAAATAAATGTTTAATATACGAAATCAAAGTGTTGCAAGCTTAACATAAAGCTCCAGTTCAGCCTGTGGAAATGATTATAATTTCATGTGGCATGTGGCATGTGGCATGTGAGAATGTTTACATTATTCGACACTTGTCGTGGCATGCGATAATTACAGCAATTTATATGCCCATCCTGGGCATAATTATGGTCATTCTCATGCCTCGGCCATGTTCTGTGCATCTGATAAAGCGAACAGAGTTGAATGTGTTTCGTGTGACAGTTGATGTGACAAGGATTTGGCAAGGACTTTGTTTTAGTTTCAATTGAAATGTCTCGCTTGGAGAGAGCTTCACGTAAGACGCTTGTTGAGTTCTTCAAGAAGACAAGCCTGAATGGCTTTGGTTTGCTTTACTTTATACGAAGACGTCGATATCAGCGCATCTTTTGGTTTCTGTTCATAGCCACGGGCATCTCGGCGGCAACTTTTGTGGTCAGCACGACACTTTTGCAGTTCTTGGCCAGACCCACGGTGACGTCATTGTCTGAATTGAGTTTAGAGAGCCTCGAATCGTTGCCATTTCCTGCTTTAACTATTTGCAGTGCAAATAAGTTGAGTCGTCAGCGCCTGGAGCAGTTTGCCGAACAGTTGACAATGGCTAAAGGAAAATCGAGAGAGTATTGGCTAAAACAGCTGCAGCTACTCGCTGGCTACTTCTATCCTTTGGCCATATCAGCTTCAGCTGCTGCTGAGCTGCAAGTTAGCCTGGCAACACTTTGGCCTCGGGATGTGCGCTCACAGCTGTTGCATCTGTCGCCCAGCTGTGAGAATTTGTTGCTCAGCTGCCATGTGGATGCCGTTGCTAGCAATTGCTCTGAGCTCTTTCGTCTTATGCCCACCTTTGAGGGCTGCTGCTGTGTGCTGCAGCATACGGAGAGTATTTCATCTTCGCTTACGCTACGTTTAAATGCCTCGCATGCCGATGACTTCCATATGCCACGTCCTGGCTTCAGCTCCGCCTTTAGCCTGCATTTGCCGGGCTGGCAGGGCAGAGCTACGCTTGCACCTGGCGAGGCGTCAGCTCTGCACTTACGTCCGCTCCATTTGAAAGCCGATCCACAGCTACGTGATTATCCTTTGATGCAGCGCGGCTGTCATTTTCCCGAGGAAGCCGAGCATCTGGTGCAATGTTTGCCGCTGTGTCGCCTACGCAACACCATTGCTGCATGCAACTGTGCACCCTTTGTCTACGACCTGGCCACGGCCGATGCTCAACTGAGCAACGTGAGCTACTGTAATTTGGCTCAAACAGCATGTCTGCAGTCGGTGGAGGGTAAGAGAGCATAAAAATTCTTAAGGTAAAGCTGGAATTGTAGCAGACATGAGTTTATGGTCAATAAGCAAGATTTTATGTTGCTCATGAAAGAAAGTCTTGAAATTTGGGGATTGTAGCTGGTCATGTGTTGCGTTGTTATGAATGTGGATAGTGGGAGGTGGGGTGGAGTGGTTTAGTAGCTCTTAGTGTGCTTAATAGAGACTATTTAGGAGCTGCGCCTAACTAAAGTTATTTGCTTTCTTTCTTTTATTTTTCTAGTAGTTAGTTGCTGGCATATGGTCAAATTATAGCTGACCATGTTGTCTTACGTCTTAACTAAGACCTAAGCTTGAAAGCTTAGTGTGTTCTCAAGGCTTGATTACTGTGCAATATACAATATCTAGTGAGATATAGAAAAAGTAGATGATTGCAAATCAAGTGGGAAGAAAGTTGCAAAAGATGAGAGATATAATTCCATAACACATTTTTTTGCTAAGGTTTTTAATCGATAACTTCAAAACGGCAATTGTTATCGATTTTCTGAAAACAAATTTGAGTTGCGCGTGCATTACACGAACCTAAGAAAAATGATTCCAGTCTTTAGCTCATTTAGTTTCTGAGATCAATGCATTCACACATATGGACAGACAGACAGATGGACAAGGTTACATTGACTCAATTAGTCTATACTTTACGGGGCTTGTCACGTCTGAGTTTAGTGTATAAAAAGCTATAATCTATTGCTTCCAGTTCAAATTGTATAAATTATGAGATATATAAAATACTAGAAGTTGTAAGTTTAGCATCGATCTAATATCAAAAGCTTTAAGATTCATCAAAACGTTAGCCTAACTTTATATAGAAACAAGATTGAATATGCCATATGCAGATATATCTATATGGAGTAAGATACAGCAGATTCTATTATATATTATTATTATATTATGTTTATATTATTATTATACAAACACAATTAGTGCTGTGGCAATTATTTTTAGGCTCAGTTAGAGGCTTTGTCTTAGTTATTCACAGCTTAATTAGGTACAAATGTCTCGAAGCTCTCAAGAGCCTGAAGTCTTTGTCATGCCTTCCACGCTCTCTATCTCTCTCTCTCCCGCTCTCCCTCTCTGCCTTCCTCTCCAACAGTCAGCTGGTCACCTTGGAGCTGTACGGAGTGCCTGCCCGCTTGCAATGATTGGCGCTATGAGCTGCGCAAGAGTTTGTCCGGCTACGTGAGCCAATTGGAGAGTAAAGTGAGCATTGGCTATGATGGACAACGTGTGCCAGTTTATCAGCAGGATGGCCTCTACAGCTGGTACGAGCTGCTGTGTGAGTTGTTTGTCAAACAGCTGCTACATTAGCATCAGCTAATTGAATACTAAATGCAATTGAAATTCTAGCAAACATCGGGGGCGTGCTTAGTGTTTGCATTGGCTGTTCGTTTATTAGCGGCTTTGAACTGATCTACTTTATGGTGTTTCGACTGTGGCACAACTGGCAGCAATTAGGCGTGTGATTTGTACGCGCACACACACAGACACACAATCGTTTTCGTAGTGACCATTCGCTCGTTGCAATAGATATGTATAATAAATATCACGCATACGCCATGTGTGCCAGCAAATGAAATTAGTTTTGATTTATTTTGGGTCCTTGGGCAAAGCATTGCCTCGCCGTTGTCAACAATGCTCGCTCGCACGCACTCAACAAGGATGTCTAGCTATCGACATATGCATCTAGCTGACAGTCACGCCCACTCGCTCAGACGAGTAGCACAAAGCAAATAGAAAAGAGTGACAGAGCTCTATTGATGGCCTCTTGCAAAAGTAAAGATAAATGTGGTTGACTTACATATATATATATATATGTCTATATATCAATATATATGTGTGTGCATTTCGGATCAGCATCAAGGTTAAGTCGTCTAAGGCAAACACTTTAAAACGCGCTCAAAAGGTCACTTAATGTCCAATATATATATATGGCATATGGCATATGGCATATGGAATGTGTGTCGGGGCTTAAGCACATAAATCGATAGCTTCTCTTTTGTTCTCTCAGGTGGCTCATGACCTGTGAATAGCTGATTTTTATTGCCCTGCTCATTGGGGATTACGAATGCAGTTTTATGAATGTTATGAGCTGAATGAAAACGGGGCAAAAATGAGTGCGATAAAAATATTAAATAAATATAAAAATAATGCAGAAAATAATGAATAGATTTATAAAATATAATAAAAATGAATACAAAAAATCTAAATAAATAAATAAAAAATTATATATATTAAAAAACAAATTAGAGGGAACGAAAATGTTAATTAAACATAAAAATGCTGAATAACCAAATAATAGATAAAAACTAAAACATAAAAAATAATAATAAAATAAAATAAATAAAAAAATATATTGAGAAAAAAAAGTAATTTGAACTTAATTTTTATTTAATTTAATTAACAAAAAATTATTAAATAAAATACAAACACTCTCAATAAGTAAATTAAAAGTAATATGTAAAGAATATATATTATCTTTTTGTTTTCTTCAAAAAAAAAAAAAAAAAACAAAAAAAAAAATTAACATAATATATTTACAAAATTAACTTGTAATAAAAATAAAAAACTATAATAATTTGCTGAGAACATAGCTCACGAATCATTTTTAAAAGTTTGAAACTTTTTTTCTTTTCTACAGTCTAGATAACACAGCTCCGACAGCTGCTTTTACTCATTTACTTTCATATTTTATAAGCAAAAATTGCAATAATTAAAATTTTATACTTATTCATGAATTTCTTTCTCATTACAGGTGAGTTTTCCCAGGCATTTTTTCCAAATGCACTTCAAGTTCAAGTTTTCCCAGTTGTGGGTAAGTTTAACGTATTTCGTATTCAAATGCTTAACAGCAGCTGTTAAAGCGCTGTTAACTGAAAGCTGAGAAAGAGCTTGCTAGCGCAAGCTTTAGTAACAGGGTGTACTAGACATTGGGCAAGCACTGAAAGCTTTTACATAAAGCTTTCATTCGCATAGGGCTTAACTAAGTCTTCTGGGTTTATCAAATAAATTATGTTAAATCAATTTAATATAAAATGCGTGCCAGCACTTGAGTCATGTCTCTCATGTCTGGCACTCATATACATACATATATATATATATATATATAGCTATATACATGTATGGATCATTTATAATGGCGTCCACACATCATGGCAAATCATTGTTGCACAGAATTGCAAGTTAAGCATTTGCGCTTTAATGGCCCAACCACGCCCACTTGCCGCCTCCACTCTGGAGCTCTGTGTAGCTCTGTGGCTCTCTGTAACGCATCGAACAATGCCAACATCTCCATTAATTTTAAATACCGTCAACTTATCAGGCCGCGTCATGGTCCTAAGTGATTTCTTGCTTCTTGATTTAGCGCTCAATTCTTATGCGCGTGGGCAGCTCAAGGAGTTGCTAATGAGGGCATCGATTTGAGTCGATAGAATATGTTGAATTGTATTTTATTGAATTTTGAACGAGGGAAGTGGATTGGAATAGAGAGAACGTAGAGATAGCTGAAGGTAGTGGAGACTAGTGTAGAGTATTGGAGAGTAGTAGTAGTAGTACTACTCAGAGCAGTGCAGAGAGAGGAGATAGTGGTGCATATGAGAGGAGAGTAGTGCAGAGTAGTGCTGATTATTGGAGAGTAGCAGAATGGTAACAGAAGAGTAGTACAAAGTGCTGGAGAGTGGTGGAGAGTAGCCGAGAGTAACAGAAGACTAGTACAGAGTTGCAAAGAATTGTGAAGAGTAGTGGAGACTACTGGAAACTAGTGCAGAGTAGTGGAGACTACCAGAGAGTATTACAGATTACTGGAGATTGGTGGAGAGTAGCAGAGAGTAACAGAACACTAAGACAGAGTAATGGAGAGTAGTGGAGGCTACTGGAAACTATTTTAGGTTATGTTAGCTTACTGTAAAGCAATATAGATTAGTACAAACTAGTGTTCTCTGTTTGTAATGTATTTCGATAACAATTTTTTAGTTGAGATAAGCCAAATCTAGACTAGACTTACGCAGATTACAATGAATATATTTTATTTGCAATTTTCTCACTCTGAGTCTAGACTAGTCTAAGCTAGTCTTATATTTTTAATGCCAGAGACAACTTGTAACTTGACCTAAGCAATTTTGTCTACTTTATACTGACTTTAAAAGTCTTCTAATTTACCTTAGTCCACTTTAATCTTATTTATTTTAATTGTATGCCATACCCACCTCTGGCTCGCTCTATTCAACTGTAAAAGCTCAAACAAATTAGAACTAATTTGAAAAACTTCAGCGATAAACCTCTGGTCTATTAATATGCTAAGCCAATTAATAGTATAGCTACGGCCAGCTGACCTTCGTTTAATTGACAAGCGACCCTCGTATTTTGGGTTCTTCACTTCACTATATATGTATGTATGTATATATACATAGGTACAATATCTATAGCCATACATAAAGAGACGCATTCCCATTTGTGGCCAAAAGCTGGCAAGGACATGCGGCTGGCGTGCTCCTTTGTTACATGCACACACATGCCCTTCACCTTGCCACGCACACACACACATATATATAAATAACATAGTTGTGCTCTGGCATGCCTGGCTACAGCATTTTTTGGCTAACTGTTCTTTAATCAAAGCCATTCCACTAAATTATGGCCACGTTTAAAAAGCTGGCTGGCTAACTGGCTGAGCTCTGCCTGGCTGCTTTCTAATACGCTGCGGCGTTCCTGAAAGCTGAAGGCTGAATGCTGATGGCTTCAAGGCTAATGCCACAACACGTGCTCAGGATGCGTTGCACACACACACACACACACACACACGCAAAAACACAATCGTCGTCGCTCCTTCTCGCTCTCGTTCTCTCTAGCTCTCTCTTTCTCTGATTTGCATAATTCTAATATGACATTTTTTGGGGCTGCTTTTTCTGGCAGTTTCAGTGGCCAGAATATATCCCACTCACATGCCGCTCATACCACATATGCGATTTGCATAAATAAATTTGTAGTGTCCTTTTATTCAAGTTTTTGTAAGGAGTATATTGGCTTGCCTTTATGGTGGATTATTGGAGAGTTTGTGTATGATGAAATGCTCAACTCGGAATTCTTGGAAAACTAGGCTCAAGTAGAGTAGTAGAGAGTAGCAGAGAGTAACAGAAGACTAGTACAGAGTTGCGGAGAATTGTGGAGAGTAGTGGAGACAACTGGAAACTAGTGCAGAGTAGTGGAGAGTAGCTGAGAGTAGTACAAAGTACTGGAGAGTAATGGAGAATAGCAGAGAGTAATAGAAGACTAAAACAGAGTTGCTGAGAATAGTGGAGAGTTGTGGAGACTACTGGAAACAATTGCAGAGTAGTGGAGAGTAGCTGAGAGTAACAGAAGACTAGTACAGAGTTGCGGAGAATCGTGGAGAGTAGTGGAGACTGCTGGAAACTAGAGCAGAGTAGTGGAGAGTAGCTGAGAGTAGTACAAAGTACTGGAGAGTAATGGAGAATAGCAGGGAGTAATAGAAGACTAAAACAGAGTTGCGGAGAACTGTGGAGAGTAGTGGAGACTACTGAAAACTAGTACAGAGTAGTGGAGAGTAGCTGAGAGTAGTACAGGCTAGGAAGACTAGTACAGATAATTGTGGAGAGTAGTGGAGACTACTGGAGACTAGTGTAGGCTCTTCAGCTAAACTTAGATTCTTCAACTAGACTTCGACTCTTTAAATAGATATTCTCTTATTGGCTTAACTTAACGCTTTGCTTACTAAAATCCCTCTTTTGCATCATGAATGAGCGAGTATGCAGCAGTCGCATACGCTTGACTGGCTTTTGATTGCTCTGCTCTCATCTCTCCATTCACTGCTTACTGCTGTTGCTACTGTCTGCCTGTGTCGTTGGCTGTCAACCTAAATTAAGGTCCATTTGATTTTTGGCAATTACAACGCATTTTTGTGCAACAATTTAGCGTGTTTTCCTTTTCATTCCTTGTCCGTTGTCATTTGTTCAATGGCATGTCCTTGATGCGCCGCTTGATTTATATCTTGTCTCTCTCTCTCTCTCACACATGCTCTCTATTATTTTTATTGCTCGCCAATTTCAATTTCAATTTCAAGTTAATTATCTGCTTGCCCTTGACAAACTGACAATTGCCTGCAGTTTTCAATGATTTATGTGAATCGCCAAAAGTATCTACACTTTGTAGCTATTGCTTGGCACTTTATGGTATATACAGTTTGTCGCATTTGTTTTTTGTGGGCAGGTAGAGTAGAGAGATAGAGAGAGAGCGAGAGAGAGAGTGTGAGAGTGAGAGCTTCGTCTGTCTGTGGCTCGTTTACATTTCTCTCGCTGGTTTCGCTTGGCTCTGGCTTTGGTTTTGGTTGCTGTGGCTCAGAGCCATTCGCATTGCACAACTATAAATGATAAACATTTGTTTTCGTTAGCTCACTGCCAAAAACCTCGAAACCCCGAAAGCCCAAACCAAAACCAAATCCAAAGCCAAAGCCAAAGCCAAATGTCCGAAAGTCCACGTACCATGCAGCAGCAGCTCATAAAAATGAATTACTTACGGCGTCTCGCATTTATAGAGAGAAGGATAAAGGCAGAGGGAGTGAGTGGGAGGGAGAGAACTAGGGAGCTTCCCCCAACGTTGCATCTGGTTCGCTGCTTATGCTAAAGGAAGTGTGCCCAGACTCTGATTTCAAGGTTGGCTAATTTGTTTATGGCATGTTTCGTGCTCTCGCGCGCTCTCTCTCTCTCCCACGCTCCTCCTCTCTCTCACTCGCTCTCTCAATTTGCTCGGTTTTTTTTTGGTTTTGGCTAAATGTTCATGCAACTGAATACTTAATTTATAGACCATGTTTTACATTCAAGCACGAGTTCCCGCTTTCTTTTTCTGCTCATGGTAATAAAAGGCAGCTGCATTAAACGATTTAACACATACTAAACTTGTCCTAATGTTCGTTACCTTTAGTTCACGCTAAACTTGGCTTAATTGTATTTTAGCTTTAATTTGAATTAAGGTTTTTAGTTTTTGTGAGACTTTTTCATGGATTTTACTAGGGAAATTTTGCTTAGAAATTTTTATTCAATAAAAAATCTATCTTAAAAATGATATATAATATTTTTAGCTAATAGCTCCATTTGTTATTGCCCATTTTTAATAAAATATAATATTCCTTTCCCCCTTGGAATGAACTCCTCCATTTATCTCTTTAAATAACTTTTTCAACTCATCCATAATCTTTCAACTCACTCTCCCTTCCCTTACTTTTTATGATCTACAAGCAAATATGTATAAACCCTAATGCCTCTCAAATCCTCTATTTACAACACTTTAGATTTATTTACTCATGCTCTTCTATGCGATTCTCATGCATGTCTTTCTTGTATTTCCTATTTATATGCATAATTTATCTGTGTTGAATTTTCTTGCATAATCCAGTTGCTGTCGCCTCAACAGTGGCATTAACTTTAGCTAGAACCTTTAAGTCTTTCGGTTTTGCTATTTTCACTTTCCGCTTTGCTTTTGCTTTTGCTTTGCCTTTGCTTTTGCCATTGTCCATTGTGTAGAGGACTCAAGACTTATGCAAATGCTCTGCTCTGCTCTGCTCAAGTTTTTGGTAGTCAATCAAAGTCGACGACGCCCTGCTGTACGCTATTTCCTTCAACATCATCATTGTCATCATCATCATCATCGTCATTATACTCATTGCCAGCATTGTGTTTTAAAATGATTTTATTTATGCAGCGACATGTTTCAAGTGAGCTCCTCAAGCTGTTTTCCTAACCAAATTTCGCATGCAAATTTACACGTGGGCGGGATTTTTGTACCGTGGCTGAGCGTGGGCGGGGCAACTGCTACTGCTGCTGCTGCTGCTGCTGCTGCTGCTACTTTGTGCGCCTGCATTTAATTATTAAAATTTAATTTAGTCAATTTACTGAGACGATGCCGCCGCCTTTCATTTCCTCTTGCATACAATTCCTTTTATTGGCCACCTTTTCGCCTCTTTTTTTTTTCTTTGGGCCAAACTCATAAATATTGCGAATGTCCGCAGCGGAACTACTTAAAATTGAGAACATATTGTTTCTTTTCTTTTTTGGTCGAAAACTAGGCTAAGGTTATTGTGCATGTGGTGTGTGCAAATGAAATCGAGAATAGGCCATAAATTACGTTTTCTTGTAGAACTTAAAAAGGTTAAGGTTTTAGAGAGAAGTAGAATTTCTGGGAGTTGTATCTATAGCGTATTTTATTTTATTTATTTATTGTAATATGTCGCCTACAGGGTATTCGCTCAGTTCATCAACCTTGCCTAGACACCAATTTTTGCATTTAACCATTTGCCACGCCATTTTGGACCAAGTTTTATTTGTTATCTTTGTGTTCGTGTTGTCGTCTTTTAGGGGCGGGCCATTCAACCTGTTAGCTTCATGCTAAGAAAGAAAAAAAAAGAAAAACGCTCAACTTATGGCCCCAAAAATATTATCATCAAGATGCTAAATAGTTTTTAGCTGTTGCTGCCGCGGCTGTTGCTGCTGCCGTTGTCGTCGTCGTCGTCGTTGCTGTTATTGTTATTGTTGCTCTCTTTTGGCATTAATTTTTTATCACTTGCGTCACTCGCATTTTTAATGACGCCCATCAATGAACCAAAGAAAGTGAAGCCAAACTTAAGAGAGAGTAGAGTGAGAGAGAGAGGAGAGAGAGCTCGCGCCGACAGCAGAAGAGAGCGAACGCCAAAGCACAAAAGCTTTTTAGCACGTGCGCCGCGTCGTATGTGCAAAATACAAAGAGAGCGAACAAGCGTGCTGCTGTGTGTGTGAGTGAGATGAAGCACGTGTGTGTGTGTGTGAGCTATTGAGCGCGCGTCAGCACGCGCTGATGTTCAAGTTCAAGTAAAAACATTGAATAGCACACAAGTTCAGCTTCAAGGCGCAGGCTGCTCACACACACACACACACACACACACACACACACACTTGCACACTTGTACAGTTCGGTTGGCTGTGAGACAAACACGTGCTGGCGCTCTCTCGCACTGCCGCTGCCCGCTCTCATGCTGCCCGCTGCTGCTGCAGCCAACCAATCGTCTTGTCGCCTGCTTTTTCTGTGATTATGTAAGCGACGTTATTTTTTTCTGTTGTTTTTTTTTTTTTTTTCTTTCTTGTATTATTTTGCGGTTTGCTGAATTCTCGCTCTCTTTTTGTAGTCTACATGCTGCTTGCATTCTTTGTTGTTGCTGCTGTTGCTGTTGTTGTTGTTGTTGTTGCTTTTTTTGCCGCAAAATTTTCAATTGCATTGCTGCCATTTGCCATCATGTTGCCGTTGTTCTGTATCTTTTTGGTATTTATTTTTCATTTGCCTTGGAATTTTTGAGCCCGCGGTCATCCTTTGTTGTTGTTGTTGTTGTTGTTGTTGTCTGTGGTCTGTTGCTGTCTATCTGTTGTTATTCGGCGTTGCCTTTGTTTGCCATCGCTTTTGGCTTGTCAATGGCAGCATAACAACAACAACAACAACAACGAGAACATCAACTGGAACGGAAGGACGCCATTCTTTCTCCGGCATTTTGGATGGCTGCTCGCTCGCATATTTTCGGGCCAGTCGTTATCCTGTGCACACTGTCGGCAAACTCATAAACTATACTACCCCAAAAGAGAAACGAAAACAAGAAAAAAAAAAACAAAAAAAATACAAAAATAAAATTGTATCTATATTTATATTTGTTTTTATTTGTCACATTGTTGCCACTGCTGCGGCTGCTGATGTTCTTCTTGTGGCAAAACAAATTCATTTGACCCTGAAGGTCCTGCGTTTGCGTATCTTGGCAGTTGTTGCGTCCCCAATGAACTTGCAGCTTCGCACAATATTCGGCATTATCTTAATTTTGATTTGCCTGCGGCTATTTGCTGTGACTCACACACACACACACACAGAAAGACACACTTAAACACACACACACAAAACTAACACACGCGCCGTTGTTGTGTGACTCCATAATGACATTCATATAAGGTCGTTCATAATTAAGTGTTTAAAGATATTCTTGACCATGAGCAAATAAAAATTCCTTACAGTTTCAGTCATGTATGTATATACTATGTTTATAGTATATGAAAATTGCTATAAAAACTAGATTTAGTTTTTACTATGGCACCGATTAAGAAAATTTTATAGAAAGTCAAAGAATTCTGCATAAATTTCGGCTTTGCTTAACTACTAAAGACTATGTCTAAGTATTTATATTTATAAAATATGTTGAATTTTTCTCTTATTCATTTTGAAGTTTTTGCGTTGGGATTGAGTATTGTTGAAGTTAGCCTTATAGATTTTATATTAATAGAACCTTTTCTTGGCTCTTTACTTTGAATGAGACACTGAAGGAGGTTAGATCGAGAGCCGCTCTCGCCCTCTGAACATGGGCCTTCGGTTCGTTTCGTAGAACTAATCGTGTGCTGCTCTTTACCCGAACATCGTTTCGGGAGCGATACGATTGACGCTCGCACAATGAAGTTCAGTAAGTGAGAGAGAGAGAGAGTCTATACGAAATGAAAGTGCTAAGCGAAGACAAGACTTGCATATATACCAATACATAGACAGCGAACTTTCTGCTCTTTAAGACTGAACTCAAGGTTCGGGAAAAAGCACGAACGAACGAACGTAAACGAACTCTCGTTGAAGAACGAATGCAATCGGTTGCTCTCTGAGTTTTGTGTATGTGTGTGTGTGAAACAATTTATTTGCTGAGATTAAAAAACGATCAACAGATATCTGCGAGCTCTGCTAAATACTTATAATATAGTTTCTGAATATTAGACCTAATTAAATATTTAACATAAGAAAATGTTCCCAAACAAAATTAAATCATATAGTTGCTATAATTAAATTGTTTTCTCTAAACTATTTTGCTTCTCATAGTTTCTCAATAATATATATATAATTGACCTAGCTCAAGGGCCCGTTCAGTCGGTCATGCAGTAATCGAAAAAGGTAAAACCAATATAGAATAAGTAAGAAAACACCTAGAAAATGAAAAACCCACATAGATTATGTAAATCTAGTCAAATGAAGGGATTAGAATAGATTAAACTTCAAATAAACTGTAATAATAGTTAATACTTATGCCGCCCTTAAAGCTTGTTATTCTCAATGCGTATCGGTTGGCCTTTGCGTGTGACAGGATGCGGCACAATCATGGCCAGGGACATGAGTTTTATTTTTAGCTGCAAGCAAATGAACGACCTTCGTGCATGGGCCACATCCTTTTGGCAGACGTCCCGTCAGAGGATGTAAATACATAATACACACAGCGTCTGATTGCAAATGAAAAACGTTTACACACAAATAAATAATACAAAGAAAAATGAAATATATATATATGTATATATATATAAGCTGAAATGAAGTGTTGACAATGCGGCTTGGTTGGCATTGAGCGAAAAGCGAAGCGTGGCAGACACAGGGACACAGGAAGTCGCCTGATATGGCATTGGCACTGACTGACAAAAATATGAAAGAGACAGCGAATGAGTGTGAGAAGGAAAATGAGAATGAGAATGAGAATGAGACGTGCAAGTAGCTGACAGTCGAAGGTAAACGACTTCAAAATGCAAAGCGAATCAATGCTGAAACGAATTTATATATATTATTATTTATATATCTATATTATTTTATTTAGGTTATTCTATTATTCAAAGAAGTAGCTGTGGTTATAAGACTTCGTATAGTATGGCCGAAACTAGAGTTCTTTCCTTAGCATTCTATATAAAATACTACTAATTTATATTATAAGCGTATTGCTTGGGCTCTCATAAGATAAACCTAGCATGATTTGTTGCTCAACATGACAAGTCTCTCTAAGCACTATCCACTCGCTTGTCAACGGCTGAGCGAGTATAAAAAGCAGCAGAACAGCAGCTGTAAGAAGAGTCGCAGGAGGAGCTGAGGTAGCAGGATGCCAAAAAGCATTCCAATGGAAATGCTCAAGTTATGACTTTGAAGCGTAGCCGTCACATAGTCAACTTGCTCTATGTGCATTGAAATGTGAACGACAATGAGACAGAGGGAGAGAGAGAGAGGGAGATAGAGACAGAGACAGAGTGAGAGGAAGCTGAGTGGACAATGTGAGAGGCAAGCTAATTGTGTATAAATAAAAAGCATTGCATGCTTACAGGCGTTACTAATGACAACCGAATGACGGCTAGCCAATTTGTAGCTGCGCTGTCGCTCTCTCACTCCCTCTCCCTCTCACTCCCTCTCTGCTTCCCGCTCTCTCATTTTCTTTACGTTTCTACATCCGAGCTAATTATATATAATGTAATAAGCATAATTTGTTTTTATACCCTGAACCCATTGATAATGGGAATTCAGGGTATATTGGTTTCGTGAAAATGTATGTAACAGGCAGCAGGAGACGTCGCAGACAACATAAAATATATATATTCTTGATCAGCGCAAAGAAATAAGTTGCTATAGCCCTGTCCGTCCGTATGAACATCGAGATTTCGTATGTATGAAACTGCAAAAGCTAGAGAGCTGAAATTTCACATGAATTAATCGTATGATTTTTCGATAACTCATTCGATTACCTAATTATCGATAAAAATTTAAAATTCGTTTATCTAATTTACGTTTTTTTGAGCATAACTTCTACGTCGATTTAGCTAGAGACTTCAAATTTATATATCTGCGTGGTTAGCTCTTACAAAAGAAAAGTATCCCTTCTTTTTTGCAGGGTACAGGGTATCTCGTAGTCGAGCCATCTCGAGTAGAGCCTTCTTACATGTTCACTTTGAAGTGTTTTTTTCAATTAAAATTCCGAGTTTATGGCTTTGGTCAGCTAAAATATGTTTACTAAAATATGCAACAGGCAACAACAGACACACATACACAAATACAGACATATCAGGGACACGCACACACACATACACACACACACACATACAGTTGACCATGGCAATGACGCTGGCTGCATTGACGCACATAATCCCAGTCGAGCTACAGGTTCGAACGCCTCCCCAGCGTACGTACAAAGTTTGGTTTTTGGTTGATTTCAATCGCACTTTATGCATAAACAGGACAACACATACAGACAGCTATGTGTGTGTGTGTGTGTGTGTGTGTGTGTGTGTGTGTGCGTGCGTGTAGCCGGGCCAACAAACAGGCTTAGCATAAACAAAACCCACACACATTGACAAGAAAATGAGAGAGAGCGAAGGAGCGAGCGAACGAGCAAGAGAGATGAAGGCAGAGTGAGAGTGATGGAGCGTGCGATAGAAAGAGCACAAGTGCCTAATGGCGCGTTGCATAAAAGCTCGCTCGCGCGTGCATTAAGAGAGAATATGTGTGGGGCAGTTAGAGGAAGATGAAGAGAGAGGGAGAGTGAGATAGATGCAAAGCTTTTGTTAGCTACACTTGAATGTTGCGGCATTTCAATGCAGTAAAGATTTAAAAAAAAAGTATGATATATGTAGGAATATGGTATTTTTATTATAAATGAAAATTAATTTAAAAACTTTCAGACAGCCATTTTTATTATTTTCATATATTTTTAATTATATATATTCTTTATAATTATTTCAAAATTATTTTCATGTATTTATTATTTTTTTGTTAGTTTTATATTATATAAACACCTTACAAATCGAGTATTAATATATATATCTCATAAATTACTTATTTTAATTGATTTTTTTTTTTAATTTTTCATACTTATTTTATATATTTATGTGAATTAACCTAAATTCATGTCATTTTCATATATCTATATGCATATATATACATATTCTATAAGCTATTTAATTCACTTTTTATGCTAGTTATAAATTTTCGCTGAACTTAGTTCTCAAATATATTGAAATGATTGCATTTCTAGAAAAATACTATGACTGCTATAGCTGCCAAATATATATATCAAATCAGACATTAATATCGTAGTAAAACAAAAAAAATATTTCGCAAATATTTAAACATTGCCAAGATAAATCTTGTTCAGAATTAACAATATAAATATCATGCTAGGTGCTTCAGTTTAATTTGAGTAGATTTTTATTTGTGTTTCATATGCAGCAGATAAAATATATATGAAATTAAAATTTATATTTAGATATATTTCTATTATATTTTTGATTACTTTTAATATTATTTTAAACTTTATATATTATATAATAGTTCTTTACATTTATAAGGAATTTGAACTTTATATACTATATAATAATTCCTTACATTCTAATTTGCAACAAATTTTATTGTCAAACTTTTCTTACAATAAGCTCTAATTGGAATACCTTTAGAGATATTTGCCTAAGCCTTAACGTATTCCCAACAGTTTTGCAATGAAAAAAGTTTATAAATCCGTATTGAGCAGCTAAGTTTTATGTGCATGCTTTGCTTAATTCCACTTCAGTTTTAATAGCATAAATAATTAGTTAATAGCTTCATTGTCTAGGCCATTAAATTGTTTATAATAGTTGAAGACAGAACTTCAAGTTCTTGCTCTTAAGAGAGCAGAATGACTCTCAGAGAACAAAAAGCTCTCTTTTGCTTATCAGTTGCTGCCGCCGCTGCTGCTGCTGCCGCCACAGTCGCAGTCGCCGTCGCAGTCGCAGTCGCAGTCGCTGTTTGGTTGGGCTGCTGTGCGCCGCATCGACACGGTCGACGAGTGTGTGCGTTTGTGTTTTGTCATGAAAAGCATTTGGACGGCTTCCGTTTGGCATCAGTTTGTTGGCAATACTCAGACGCGTCGGCCGCACTCGCTTTATAGAGACCAAACAGAGACAACCAAAGAACAGATCGCAGCGACGACGCACCGTGGTCGAAAAACGTGCAAAAATTTCAATTAAATGAAACAAAATAAATAAAAATAAAAGCTGACAATGTTTATAGTTGAATGCCAAAAACAAAAAATTTTGTGATGTGATATAAAAGACAATTCGAACGCGTTGTTCTTTTCATTTTGATTGAGTTTTCCCACTACCCCTGCCCTTACCCCAAATTGGTTCGTTTACGAATTTGATTTATTTTGATTTCAGTTTTTATTATTAAACACCAACAAAGAATTTGTTGTTTTATTCTTTTTTTTTTTCTATACGTTTTTATGAGCTGTTAAATTGCAACTCTCTCTGTGTGTGTGTGTGTGTGTGTGTAAAGTTAATTTATATTTATGCTTTGGAATTTATGTGGTCAATGTTTATGATTTGGCCGGACAAATAAAAATTATATCAAAACGACGCCCACAACAAACAAATTTAAACAAACAACAAAAATTTTAACCAAAATCTTTATATATATAAATACGAAAATTTCAATTTTTGCCATTGGCCGTGAATGAAAGCGAAAAGCGCAAAGAACGCGTTCTCCGGCGGCAAGACACATACGATATATATTGATATATAGATATATATTTTTGCGCTACAAGTATGCCAACAGCAACAAACAGCATTAGCATGCTCTACATCATCATTATCATTATGCTTATTATTAGCATTGTCATGATTGTCAAGTGAAAAGTGCATTGACTGTGGCACCAAGGCACAAAGTCAAGTGCGTGACATGGCATACATTTTCATTATGTGACACATTTACACGCATTTAAAAAACACAAGCACACACACACATATATATAAACACTCATTTACATGTGCGTAAATCTCGTGTAATATCTGGTCTGCCTTAACTCAATCAATTAATTGTGAGGTTGCCTTTTTTTTAATGGTCACATTAATTCGTTTAAAACGTCACATGTAGTGTATATATTTATTCGTGTTAATTACATTAAAACAGCAATGCAGGGGAGCTATAAATATATATAGAGTATATATATATATATATATAATCTCTGTGTGCGTGGCTACTGCACAATTTTTTGTTTGTTTGTTTGCTATACAAAGAGAAGATTACTTAATGAAATTTGTGGCTTGTTTTTATTAAAAATTTTTTTATTATTATTTATAGTCATTGTTTTTATTTTAAATTTTTTTATTATTATTTATAATCATTGCTTGTGCTATAAAAAATTGTACGAGTTTAATTTAACTAAAAATTTCTTGGGCTTTTTATGTAGCAATGACTTTACAGTCTCTTATGGCTATTTTTTATGGATATTAAATATTTTATAGATATTAAAAGAGATTTATTAAAATATTTATGGTTATTTTTTAAAATATGTGTAAGAGAATTTTATTTTATATATTTATGTGATTTTATTTTGGTAATGCATTGAAATTTATGTGAATTACTTTTGAGAGCGTGACAAAGCAATGCAAATCAAGATAGCTGAAAGCTGAGTAAAGTAAACTTGGACACTAAGTCAGTTTAATGAATTTTTTAAAAATATTTTTCTTGTTTTATTTTATTAAAAAAAAAAAATTATTTTCTTAAATTTTTATTTTGTTCTAAACTTAAAAAAATTATATATATTTTATTTTAATTTTTATTATATTATATTATATATATTTTAATTTAAAAATGGATTTTCTTAAATTTATTTATTTAAAATTTTAAAAAATTTATTATCTTAAATTTTTATTTTATTTTTAATTATTTTTGTTCTTAAATTTGATTATTTTGTTTAAGATTTTTTTTCTTGTTTTATTTTATTTTAAATTTAAAAATTAATTTTCTTCAATTTTTTTTTATTTTAAATTAAAAAAAAAATAAATTTTTATTTGACATCAGCTATTTAACTTGTATCAAAGCTGAGTTTAGCAAAAAATTACAAACAATTTAAAAATGTCTTTAAATAATGAATAAGCAGCTGTCGTCACGAAAATACAATTTAGTTAATTTATATAAAATACAATTGGAGTTTTCATCAAATATCAAATGGTTGAAGCATTACATAGGCTTTGCATTATAATTAATCGCATTCATATATGTTTATTCATTCACTTAATTCATTCAATTCAACAAATTGTATTCAAGCTAAACAATCTGAAATACTTCACAGTCTGCCTAATAAATGATTAAACTATCTTCAACTCAAATTGTTAAAATTCTTTGGTTCTCAAGAGCTTTAGCTCTCGATTGGCAATTCAATTAAAACTCGTGCACTATTTTCTTATTTATACTGTTTTTTCTTCACTATTTTCACATCAAATCCTTTCAGCCAAAAAGACAAACAAGAAATAACAAAGTATTAGCTAATTCAAGTGCTTTTCGAATAGGCAAACATGGCTGAAAGGCAACTTGTTTCAATTTCCGCACACACGCATAGCTATATATATATATATATATATATATATATATATATATATATACTTATATATCATATATATACTGCTATTCAATTACAAGTTTTAGTTGAGTTGCGCCAAAGTAAATAGCCAAATAAAGCTGAAGCCTGTGCAAATTGACATGAGGCCTAAAACTTTTACAATTAGTGTTAAGGAAGACCAGCTTACACACACACACACACACACACACACATGCAACACACACATGCAACACCCACACATATGTGATATATGTGTATGTGTTTTATATGTACAACAATTTCGTCTTGTGGAATTTTTGGTTCATGTGCCTATTGCCTGGCTATTATCCTTGGTCAATTTGTGCCACTCCCTAATGCCAACTAACGAGCGCCCATTACGCGCCCTCTCGCTCTCTCTCTCTCTCCCTCTCTCTTGCCCGCTCGCTCTTTGGAAATGCTTATTTACAGCCGCTACATTTGAAATATTATTTGGCGTGTTTTTCTTTTGAAATTCCCTTTTTTTTTGAGTTGTTGTTTTTAAAATACGCACCTGAGTGCGAAGCTCTTGTCCCACTGCTCGCCTTTACTTTGTTTTCCTCGTCTGCTCGTCTCTTGCCCTTTGTTGGTGTTCAACTACATAAATAATGCGCACAGCTATGCCATGGTTCAACTCAGCGGCCATCTGCTAAAGCATCCTATAATGTTGTTCCAGGCTAAGCTGGCTTATATTTCTCAACAGCTATGCGATGCCTGGTGCCCAACTCTCTGAAGAGTCTTACGTGACTTTTGTGGCAAGCGCTCGTTTATTGGATACTTCAGTGTTCCGTTTGTCTGGCTGTCTCTCTCTCTCGCTCTCCCTCTCTCTCTCTCTGTCTAGCTCTTCTTCATATTTTCTTGCTCGTGGCAAAATTAATGAAGCAGTTCATCTGACACTGAATTGATTGGCTTATTACGACGAACGCAACTCGATTGCGTTTCCAGCCACAAATGGAATTCCTGTTTGCAGGCGTCTGGGCTGCATTAGTATAGCATTGGCATTGCTGTGCTGTCATGTGCTGGTGCGTTGACAAGTGTCGGCTTTAGCTAAATACCCTGTAATAGCAGGACTCTCTGTCTGTCCGAATTACGTATTATCTTGTCAGACTTTGGGGTGGATCTTTGTAATTTGAAGTGCGTTGAGCATATACGAATATTATTTATGTACTCTATATGCCCTGTTATTTAAGTGAGAGGTTGATGGGGTATATTGATGCGCTGTGAGACTTGAAGGAAGTTGAAATTCTAAGAGAAATTCTATTCTATTCTATTCTAAGAGAAATTCTATTCTAAATTCTAAGAGAGCTTGCATTCTTGCATATATACATACCCTGTAATTAGTTATTTAATTCTTTAAAAAATCACAAAATCAGGCTTCTTCTATTCAAATACTTTTTATATGCCCAAATATCGAGCATTACTCATAATTTCTTGGAAAATTATGTTAAATCAAATTTACTCTCAATTTTGCTTAAAAAATGTTTTATTTATGAAGTTTAATGAGCTCCTTGAAATATTTGCTGAGATTATTTGTCCGAGTTTCTTGGAATTTCAAGATGTGCTGCAATTCATTAAGGCAATTTTTAAAGCATTTTAAGCCTTTTGTAAGTCAAGCTGAAAAGAGTTTATATACCCTTTAATTGTTTGTAAAATGAAGCAAAATATAAGAGAGTCTGCTATTGCTGAGATTCTTAAAGTACATAGTTAAAGTTCAACATAAGAGTTCATTTTACAGGATATACAGATAGTTGGATCTTTTTCTGCCAGTTTCATAAGATTTGCCAACTACAGAGTATTCTCTTAGTCGTGCCACACCCTCTCAGCCTGCTCTTTGTTCTAACACATTCAACGACTTCGATTGACAACAGCATGATGGACACAGCATTGAAGCATATGCGACTTTTCCAACTGACAGCTGTATACATGAATACAAAAGTAGACTCGTATATATATGTATATATTTGTAATGATATATATATATTCAGAGTCATGTATATACTTTGTATTAGCTCATTCCATTCAATTTGTTGCAGCAGCTAGCAAAAAACATCAAAATTACATTACGCCCCTCGCTCGGCGCGCTGATCCTTTGCCCAAACCATTTGGCTGGCATTGGCTTAATTATACTACTTGGCACGCCCATTTCTTGGCCATTTCTCTCATTTTCTCTGTTGGGCTTCGTTTTGTTGTTCTCTTTTTCTCTTTTATGGCTCATCGTAAAATCAAATCGAATATTTCAGGCACGTTTCAATGCTATCAATAGAGGGAGCCGTATGCCAATACATCAATGTATGAAGGCTGAAGAAAGAGAGAGAGAGAGTGGGTGCCTGAGAGAGAGAGAGAGAGTTGGAGACTCTTCGAGTCCTGCCTCAATCTGCTGTCGAGTCATTAATTTTATGAAAAATCAACATTTACATAATGATGAGCATTGCGGCTTGTGTTTGATTAGTCAAAAAACCCAAAAAGGGGGCGTGGCACACACACACACTTACATACACCCAAACACATTCACAGAGGTTGCAAAAGTTTTTGTAGAAATTTGCATTCATGGCTTGGCAATACGAATTTATTGGCCAGCTTTGAAAAGTCAATTAAAGAAAATGCTCAACATTTTTGAACAGGCGAACATTTCTCAACAAAAAGAAAAGTTTCTAAAAAAAAAGTTACTACACAAAAGGAAAGAGGAGGAAAAGAAATATGCGAAATGAAATTTGTTTGTTTCCTGCTTGAAGTGAAATCTACAATACAAAAAGCAACAACAACAACCACAAAACTACGATTTTAATAAATTTTAAAGTTCATATAAAACATATATATCAAATATATAATCAACAATAATTAATCAATAATATAATATTCAAAAAAAGGCTTTCAATACATTGATGTGAGTTGATTAAAAAATATACAAAAAAAAAAAAAAAAAAAAAAAAAACACAAATTAAAATTTTAAATAAAAAAGAAAAGAAAAACAACTATATGAAATATATATATACATATATATAAATTATTAAGAAATATAAACGCTTCGAATTCAAATTGTCAATGAACTATTTTTAATATATACTATATATATAAAATATATATTTGAATAGTCAAAAAGCAAATAATTGTTATTAAAAGCAGCAAAATATATATATACACACATATATATTTCTAAATATTTGGTCAAATTATTATGCAAACAAATGTGCAAATAATTCATTAAGCAACACGAAAAATCAAACTATGCAAATATTTGTTAATACTCAAAAGCCAAGCCACAAATATACAAAGTCACAAGACAAGGACAGAGCGAGAGCAGGCGAGACAGAGTTACATGCATATATATATATAAATATACATAACTAATATTAATACAAATTAAAGCAAACGAAAGTTACAAACGCAGCAATTGAAAGCTTCCATTTTATGAAAACGCAAAAACTATTAATAAATAAATAAATACATATATATATATATATATATACACACAATATAAAGTTACTATTTTCTATAAATATAAATCAATATATAATATATATACATATAACTTATACAAAACAACGCAACTTCTGCAATATATCAGCTCTCAATGCTGCAATACGAAACCGCGTGCAGTCATCAAACAACGCGCAAGCAAACCTATAAGGAATATTTACAGCAACATCAGCAACAAAAACAACAACAACAGCAACAACAGCAGCAACAACAACAGCAACAGCAATCGCAATCGCAATCGAAGCAACCTGTACGCATCTTTCGTGTGCATTATATACGCGTCAATTCCAAAGACGGCAGCCCGTCCACCTCAGCCGGCAGCTCGAATCGTTTGGCGGCTGCGGCCGCCTCAGCGGCGCATGGCCCCAAAATGAAAACGATTGCGCCAAATATACGACGGCGGCGACGCTGTGACAAGCATCATTTGGAGCTCTATTGCAATGAGAGTGGTGCAACGAGTGCTGCTGTTGCTGCTGGCAGCAGCTCCACCAGTCATGCCAGCAGCCAAACCATGACCCTCAAGCCGGGTGGACTGCGTCTGCGCGAATCGATTACGGCGCCCAGCACAGCGGCCAGTTCACCGGTCGATGAGAAAATGTGCATACCAGCGCCGCCCATAACGCCGCCGCCAGCATTTCTCACCGAGGGCTATAAACGTTCCAGCACCTCGGTTTCGACATCGGCGCTGCCCAGCGCTACGCAAGAAATGCAAACAACGCCGCTGCAGCCACTGCAGCCATTGCAGCCGCCGCCGTCATTGGCCCGACCCAAGCCTTTGACGCTGGCGCCCAAATTGAAGCCAAAGACAACGGCAACAATTGCCGTCACCATCAGCAGCAGCAAGCCACGTGGCACAGTCAAACGCAGTTTAGTAGGTAAGCTGGGGGCGAGGGCAGGTGTGGGTAATCAAGCCAGGGATTTGGTATAGAAGAATTTTAATTACAATCTAGCTTAAATTAACATATTTATACAAATTTATTTGAAAATGGTAAATATATTTTAAAGTATTTTCACTACTTTTAAAATTTGTAGAAATTTGAATTTTTTGCTGAGAATTAACAATATATATAAAATAATAATAAATTAATGAATAATGTATATTTTTTTATTTTTTTGTTGTTTTGTTTTCTATTATTTATTTTGTTTTATTTTTCTGTGTTATTTATTTTTATATTATTTTTTATTATTTATTTTCCATATATATATATATATATATATATATATATTTTTTTTTTTGTATAAATGTATATGTATATTTTTTTATTTTTTTTTTTTTTTGTATTGTTATTTATCTTATTTTTCTGTATTATTTATTTTTATTTTATTTTTTATTATTTTTTCCATATATATATTTTTATTATAAATTTAATTTTTTTTATTATTTATTTATTTTTTTCTGTATTATTTCTTTTTATTTTATTTTTTATTATTTATTTTTCATATATATTTTTTTATGTAAGCTTTTTTGTATATTTTATTATTAAAAAAAAATTTTTTTTTATTTAGTTCTATTTAACTATTTTAATTTTTAATATTTAATTTAATTAATTTTTTTTATTTATTTCTTATAATTTATTTTGTTTTTATTTATTTATTGTATTATATATTTTAATTTAATTTATTTTATTATTTATAAAATATATTATTTAATAAATTTGTATTTAAGAATTCCCTCTTGAAGAATTCAATTCAGCAGCTTTAAACTGTATTTTACTCTTAACCAAATTTTGTTGACATATATTAATAACTTTTTGCTAAGACTCAACACGCTTGTTGCTGTTTGAGAACTGATTCGCTTGTCATAATTCATAAAACCGAGTGTCATAATGGAGTACTTGCTGCTTGTGGGTAGAGAGAGGGTGGGGCGGGGGGTATACTCTATGGACCAACGTGTCGAGTTTTTATTATGTTTTACGTCTTTTAGTCTATTTGAAAATTCAATGTTATTAAATTGGTCCCAAGTCATTTTTATATACATACAATATATATATATATTGTTGGCTGGCATTAAAACGCCTGCATGTTTTATGCTGCGCACATAAAGTCGTTGGTAGTGGGCGGCGGCATTAAGGGCGTGGCTGGTGGCAAGTCATCAAATTGTTGTTGGTTGTTTGGCGGGCAGATTGCTGGTCAGGGGATTAGACTTAAGTCGCAGTGTTGCAACTTAATTGAAAATGTGTAAGTGTGAGTGTGTGTGATGTTGTTTATGCTTGTTGTTGTTGATGTTGATGCTGTGGTTGTAGTTGTTATTGCTGCAGCAGCTGTTGCCTAAGGCCCTCACACGTCATGCTTATTTGCCAGCTTCAAACAGCGCATTGATGTTTGTCATTCGAGCAGCACTTAGCTGGGCGACAAGTGTATGTCTTGGATATTGTGTGTGTGTGTGTGTGTATGATATCATCTTCAATCGCAATTGCACATATTTGCATTGCAGCTTAGAAGACACTGAGTGGGCGAAAGAGGAGTGAGAGATATAGAGCGCGCTTGCAAATGTTGAATCTAACACAGCCGTCGGCTTAGGACACACAGCTGCTAAATGTCAATAAAAAGCGTAGAAAGTTGTTGCAATTGAGCATGCACAACTGCATTATGCTTGTTCACTAGCTAAGATAAAGTTATATATATATATTGAAGTATAACATTTCGCTTGAATGAGTGGGCGAGAGAAGTGGGTGGAAGCTATTTAATCTGCTGCAACTGAGCAATTGAGTTGAATTCTGATCTGAACTCCTATTCCTATAGTTATATATATTTTCGCATATGCCACGCCCATAATCAAATATATCTTTTCTCTAATTTCTTCAGTAGACTTTCAAGGGCTTAATTTGCAAAGTCTTGAAAGTCTTCAATCTTTAGTTTGCCTAAATCGTGACACATGATGACATGTGTCGTGCCTCACACTAATATACCCACTTTTACATATTCTACAGCTATCAAATACAACTTGCATTTGCAAATAGTTTCAATGGCTGATTGCATATTGAGTCTAAGTATTTGCTGCCTTAGGCAAGGTGCAAAATTGAAAATTGTCGTCGAATTGAGGCACATTTCTGTTGCTTTACTTTTCTTTTTTTTTTTTTCCTGCGCTCTCTTCACCTTTTGGCCAATTTTGAGCGCTTAGAGCTGTATTATGCAATGCAGTTTACTCTGGCTGCTGCTACAAATTTACATAATGTCAAATATGCATTTGGTTTTTGGCTTTTGTGCTGCTTGCCAAGTTTTGCTTTGCGGGTTTCTTTTTTTTTTTTTTTTTTATGGTAATCAAATAAAGTAAAGAAATGCTGTACAAATCTTGACCCAAGGCAAACAAAAATAATAAATAACAAAATTCTATATGAATGAAATCATTTGCAGCACAAAATTAGTCAACATGTCGAAAGTTTTACACAATCAGAGCTTGTCTCAGTTATTCAATTGGCTCGTTGCGCCATTAGCCAATAAATTCATTATTCAAATGTTTTGCTAGCTGCATAACTGGCAATAATATTTTCGGTCAACGTTTTCCAGGAATTTCTAAAGCTCAATGGAGAGAGAGAGAGAGGAGAGAGAGAGGAGAGAGGGAGAGTGAGTGAGCAAGCTTGGTTTATTTGCCATGGCAAAACTATTTGATGCTTGCATTTATAGTGAGTGAAGTAGTAAAGCAGTTCCGTAGTTCATTCGTTTGTGCTTTGAACTGAATTGAATTGAATTGAATTGTGTTTTTGGCCAAAATGGAAAGCGGATTATATGCGGTAACTTATCCTCTTGCTTGTGCATGCCTTCATAATAAATATCGATTGAAATGAGGAGAAATTTTAGTTGAAATTTAACTGGCAAATTACTGGGAAAATGTCATAATTTTAAAGTGCATGTTAAGGATGTGAAAGTTGATCAAGTTTTCGTTTTTGCTGAGCGAGATAAGCAACTCAGAGTTTCTGTTGGGCTTGGGCTGGAATAAGAGAATAAGGAATAGTAGGAAATATTCAAAAATTCTATTTATCACATATATGGAAACTGTCTACAACTATTTGTTGTTAAATTACTGTACAGCTGCTGTAATTGAGTTTTCTTATATATTTTTTAAGTAAAAATCTAGATATAGTATATAGATATGGGCTTGTAGCTATGCAGCTAAGTTCGGATTTGTTTGATGATCATTAAAGCTATATTTATATATATTCAGAGCCAGCAAATATCTAATTATTCACTCATTTCTCACTTCATTTTCACTCACACTTATAAGCAACAGCTCAGAGAGCAGCCGATTGCATCGGCTCACCAACGAGTGTTCGTTAGCGATCGTATAGAAACTCTTTTCTGATTGGCTTCTTTTTCGCTCAAGCAACATCAAGTGATGACCATATGCATAGGCTCTCGCTTACTGAACTCTATAAAGCGAGCGTTAATCGTATTGCTCTCTAACAGATCGTCACACGAATAGTTCTACGAACAGAACCGAAAACGTTTACTTAGAGCGAGTGCGAATATGAGCGGATCTAGTGAAGTCTGAGATGTACAAGTCAAGAGAGCGATATATTTTTTTAATATTTATTTATTTTACTTTTGAATAGCTGAAGACTAACAAAATATGCCAAAATAAATTATTAAAACTGCGCGCAAAGCAAATCTAACACAAACAGAGCATTTGCTAGTCAAACAAGTTGTCTAAATAAACTTAACAAAATTTTGGCGCTTGTTTTCAATTTGAAATATTGCTGTTGTATACAAAGAGATTTATTGACTGTGCATAGTTTTCTAGCGCTTTATAGGCACTAAAACTATATTAAATCTATCTGTATTGAATGCATATTTAATTTTAGCAAGTTATTTGCATGACCCCAGCAACCAAAACACAAGCCTCAATTGAATTGAATGCCAGTCTATTCAGAAATTTCTTTGAATCAGGCGAAATGCAATTGCAAGATGCACACACAAAAGCCAATGTATTTTAATAATGTTGATGGCTTTGGCCAATGGCAATTTGGCTAGAACTTGGCAACAGTGGCTAAATTAATTGGTAGTTAATTGAAAAGTTTTTGGTGAAAAGTTTGCAAGTGCACTCTCGCCCAGAGAGCTAGCCAAGCAATGTCTGCAACATGTTTAAGCAACTTAACGCCAAATTGCATTAAATGTATCAAGAGGAGGGCGAGGCCAAGGCGAGCAGTGGGCGTGCCTGTTGGGTATTCGACTCATCAGAAATGCACAGCACATCTCCAGGCAATTGGTAATGTGGCATTGAAGTTGCAGCGAGTAGAAAAAATATGAAACTTTTTAAAGACTCGAGAGGGCGAGCCATGAGCTGCTGCATGTTGCATAAGTTTAAATACTAAATGTACTTTGCCTACTTTGACTATGAGAGAGCAGTGTTTGAGTGATTAAAGTCAAAATCTACGTAATCCATCCAAGTGTAGGGCCGTGTGCCTTTTAATTGAATGCGTGACTGTTTGCAGCCTTTTATGATTTAGCATTTAGCAAGCCAACATGATGAGGGCAAGCAGCCAGCCAGTCAAGCAGGCACAGCATAAAAGTCAAGTTCTGCCCCGGCACCTCCTCCTAGTTGTTGTTGTTTGGGTTAGGGAGGTGATAAATTTTGTGGCCGTCAGCGTGGCGTATATAAGTCGATTAAATAAAGTATCAAGCAGCTTGCCTGCGGCTTGTCGTGTCTTGGGGCGTGTGTTAACACTGTGAGCGGCTTACGTTAAGTAAGCGCTGATGCTTATATTAATTACATAAATTGTATTGATTAACATTTTTAATTAGTTAATTAGCAAACTTAATTGGCAATTAAACGTTATGCTTGCAATGCGAAACGTAAATTCATTATGGAAAGGGCTGTAAATGGAACTTGTGGGGTCATTCGAGTTAGTTGAGGATGGTTAAAAGCATTAAAGTATTATAAATGGGATTTAGATTGGTAAAACATTCAAAAACATTTTTTGGAATTTTCCAAGAATTTTCATAGCAGTTTCCAAGAAATATTTCTCTTCATATTTGTAATTGATAAAATATTAAAAATAAAATAGCTGAATAAGATATATAAGAGTTGATGTTTATAGAGGTCGAAGATTAAAAATTATCTTTAAAAAAAAAAAAATATATATATATGTTTCATAATCAAAAACATTAGGTTTATTTATATAAATTCCAGTGTCTGCAATTATATTGCCTAAAATCTTTCAACAATTGTTCGCCTATAATTCAGTATTATAAATATATTTATATGAATTTGATTCTCTATAAGTACATTTCATATCAATGCTAACTTTTGCCCATTTTTCTTATACATTTCCAGGTAAGTTACTTAGAAGACGTCAAAAATAGCAGAAGAAGAAGAAAACTTCAGCTAAGTATAAGATTCACTTAAACAACTTTTATATATGTCAGCTGCCTTGCTCAAGAGATTGCGTATATGTAACAGACAATTTGTTTATTTTGCCTGCAACTCACTCTGCCTCTCTCTCTCTCCCAGCCTGTCTCTGAGCATTAATCAAAATGTGTCCAAAGTTAGTTGCCTGAGGGCGAGAATAACTATCAATACGAAACCGCTGTGGACAACAGTAATCAATTACAGCATAGACAGCTTTTCTCTTTTCCCATTTTACCCATTTTTTTTTGTTCTCTATTATTTTTCTTCTTCTTTACGTTTACTCACAAGTTTTCTGCACTTCATAAAATGCGAGCACAAAATGAAAAGTATTTGCAATTTGATGTCGTTGCCGTTGCTGTTGCCTTTGCTGCCGTTGCTGAGATAGCGTTCAATGTCGTTTGTAATCTAATCCCAAGCCAAGCAATGCGCTTATTTATGTTGCAAGTTTATAACCTGGCCAATGGAGAGCTAGAGCTAAAAGACAATTCCAGTGTCATTTTTGTTGTTGAAAAAAATGTTCCATTTTGACAGCAAACAGCGCTCAGTTGTTGCTGTAACGATAAGCAGCGTTCGTGGCATGCCAACATTGTGGAGAAACAATTTAAATTGAATCACACACACACACACACATACACAGGCATACACATAAATGTATATGTAGCCACACACACACACACACATAGCATATACACACACTCATATGGCCGCGTGCGCTGCAATCAAAAATGTAGTTATTTTTTGTAGCCTACTTTTTTGGGCGGCATTTAAATTGCCATCTTTGATAGTTTTACATAACAATTGCAAGCGTGTGTGTGTGTGGTTTGTGTATTTGTTGGCGCTGTGCCAAAAAAAAAAAAAAAAAAGCGAAGCCTGCAAAAAATAGCCAAACGACGAACGGCAAAAACAAAAAAATTTGCACAAAAATTTGCATTGCACAAAATGTGTAATTAAACAGACTGTGCACACATATATCTCTCTCTCTCTCTCTGTGTGCGTGTGTGTTTGTTGTGTTTTCATGTGTGTGATCCTTGAGCCTGGCGGCACAAACTTTACGCACTTTTCAATGCATTTTTTATGCGGCACGTGGACGCAGTCATGTGTGTCTGCTGCGGCTGCTGCTGCTGCTGGCGCTGTTTGTCTCTGTGCGAGTTTATCAGCTTATGGGTCGGCCTTGCACAAAGTGCAGCAAAAGCAAGTGGGGAAAAAAATGGTTGAAAATCAACATCTCGCTGCAGCAAGTGGCAAGTGCAAGGTCAACTTTGTTGAAGGACATGCCAGCAGCAGCAATAGCAGCAGCAGCGATAGCAACAGCAGTAGCAGGATACGCCCAAATAGTCAACACGCATGCAGCATGTCTTCTGCTGGTTTGTTCAGTTGTGTATGTGTGTGTGTGCGTGTGTGCGTGTATTGTCTGCTTGTGTTTATGTGTTTGTGCGCATGGTTTGCTGTTGCGTTACATTTCATTGCGTTTTGCGTTTTGTGTGTGTTGTTTTTTTTCTGCTGAAGTGGCTAAAAGCATCCGTTGAGGCAACTGTTGTCGAATGTCCTCTGGCATCAAGTTGACAACAACAACAACAACAACAACAACAAATATAGCTACATATGCTACATATTTCGTTAGAAGCAGGGGCAGACGATGTAAGCAACTAAAGTTGCCAGCTAATGGCTGGAAAAAAATTCTAGGAAAAGTTTTTGCTACGCAAATATCGAATGCAAATCTATTTGATTTCTTGGTATTTCTTGGAAATAGTTTTATCGGATATTGAAAGACTTGGAAATATGATAGCAAAAGTTAAATTTTTAAAAGGATTTGGTTTTAGTTGTTTTCTTAATTTTTCAAGGAATTAATAAACGCTGAATATTGCTTGTAAATGTTAAATTAAAGATAGTTTTATATTTGAACATTTTTAAATGATTTTTGCTGCAAACTAATTTTTTTTATGATAATTCTTTTTATTTTATTTATTTTAAAAAAATAATTTTAATGACTTCTTTTGAGCTACTTAATTTTAACAGAATTTCTTTTATTTTTTTAAATTAATTAAAATAATTTTTAGGTCAGAAACTAAATTGTAATAAATTCTTTTAATTGTTTAATATTTTTTTTTTATCCACCATTTAAATTTTGAGAACACTTTCAATTTCAATAATTTTTTTTTTTTCAGCCATAAATTTAATTTTAACAAATTTCTTTTTACTTTATTTATTTATTTATTTTTTTTTTAATTTTAATCATTTTTTTGAGTCACAAAATGGATTTTAATAAATTTCTTTAGCATAGCAAACTAATAACATTTGGCTGTTAATACACCTTCTGCTGTTAGAGCACTGTTAAAAGACTCTGTTACTCAATCGTTCTGAGAGTACGCAAATTTCTATTACGCGAGCAATAACAGCAATGTTATGTTAACTTGAACGTTAACTTTGTTTCATGAAAAACTGCTAAGCTAACAGTTATCTAACAGCTGGCCACATAGGAGTTAACATAAAAATTTAAAATCTACTGACAATTCTCTTCTCTTCTTTTCTCTTGCTTCTTTTTGCATATGCTTCAACTTTTGCTATTCAAGTCAGCAAACAATGCAAACTAATTTGATACCCATTTATCTAAGCCACCTTCAGCCACGCCCACGTCAAGCCGTCAGTCAAAAATTCAACATAATTTTTTGCGCCACATAATTCAAATTGTTTGCGCTAGCGTTTCCTTTAAATAATTCAATGCTAATCTGAAAATTAAAATCAGCTCCATTAGGAACAAAGCGAGCAAATTCTTAAAGCAAAGATATATATATATATGTAGGTTAACAAGCTAGGTATATATTATATATAATATATATATATTTGCCTACTGCATTGTTAAAGACCACAAATTTTTATTTACTAAAGGCTGCTACGCCACAACTTTGCTATATACATATATTATATATTGAAAAAAAAAAAAAAAATTTATTTTTGTTCTGCACAAAATTTGCAAGCAGCAAAAACCCCAAAAAAAGTTTCAACCAGCGCTCTGTTGCTCTCTGTCTAACCGGCAGGCATAGATAGCTAGCTATCTCTTTCTGCATGAAATATGCGAAGCCGCTTTCAACAATTTACGCTGGAAATTTGCACAATGTTTGTGAGCTGCTCTCTCACTCTGTGTGTGTGTGTGTGTGGGTGTTGCTATTTTATGTAATACCGAGCGTAAAATAAAATTTGCACTCACTTAAATAGATGCCAGGCAGCGCCGCAGCGCTTCACGTGTCAAACTAATGCAAAAACTGACATAGACTACAAATTAAAAATTCAAATGAAAATGCGACAGAGCGCCGTGAGAGTCAGGGCGCAAATTAAGCGCTTCCGCCCAAGCCAAAACCAAGTCTTTCTCTCCCTCTCTCTCTCTCTCTCTCGCTCTCTCTGTAGTGCCTCTAGCTGCTTATACAAACAGTAGCAGCGGCAGTTCGTAATTCATTTTAATGCGTCGCCTGGCCAAGCTGACTTGGGCATATTCTGTTTTTTTTTTTTTTTCGGTTTAAATTTTAATTTCCTGCAACTCAATGTCGACACTTCCTGGCAGCCAACATAGCCAAATAAGGAAGTGGCAGTGTGGCAGCTAAGGGACGTGACTTTACAAGTTCCTGCACTCAGTTAAATAGTTTGAAGTTGCTTTTAGTTGATTGGCTTACAAGGAGAGGCAGAGGATGGGAGCGTGAGAGACAGAGAGCTCTGACATGTAAGGCGCTTAGAGCAGACGATAGCAAATACTAGTTGCATATATGTGCGTATGTATACTCTCTACTCTGCCAACCTGATACGTGCTATTCGTAGCTCTTTGCTCTTCTTAAACTGTGGCAAGCGCCATTTTAATTAAGCCTCAGTTTCATTTGGAGGTAGAACACAGCAGCTCAACAGACAGCTGCAACCGCTGCCAAAGCGGCTCTCAAAAGGGAAATTAATGTAAATCACCGTCTTATATATACACAAATATATCTATCACGTATATATATAAACACTCTATATATATATATATCTGTTTTGTGCGACTTTGCCTTTGGTTTGCATTTTCTCTCGCTTTTTTTGTATGCGAGCTTCTTTTTTTTTTATTCTTTGCATTGCATAATTTGTTTGGCCAGCGATTCTTATGGTCTCCTTTTATATATAAATATCTTCTTTTTTTTTTGTTCGGCGGCTCAGCGTATTTAGGGCTTAACAAAAAAGGCTTTTTCGATAGACGACCTTTTTTAAAAGTATTTATTTGTGCATTAACTAGGCTTTATAACTTTTGATTAATTTGTAGACTATAAAAGAAAAGAAGATTTAATGAAAGTGTGAAAAAATAACAACTACTTTGTTAAGTAATTAAAAAAATTGCCAAATGTTAGGTTTCTTATTGTTAAAACAGCTTAGAGTTAAGCGTTTACGCAGGAGGTAGAAAAGAGAATTAGCTTAGAGTTCTTCGACTCAGTAACTCTCTATCTTTCTTTCTATCTTTCTCTAATTCTTTATCTCTATATCTTTCTTCTCTCTCTATCTCCATCTCCCTCTCTATTCCCATCTTCAATTGTCTTTGCTGCACTTTGCTACTACTACAGCATCCTTTAAGTAAACACACAGCTCATCTCCTGGTCAAAATGTCTCTTTGTCCTTGTCCATCACTTTCTCTTCCGTCTTCGTGCCTCTCACTAGCTCTTTCTCTATTTGTCCTTGCTGCATTTTACTGCTTTTAGACCTTTTGGTCGTTTAAACATGTCTGAAATGAGGCCCATAGGACATTTCTTTCTCTCTCTCTCTCTCTCTCTCTCTCTCTCTCTCTTTTTGCCTGTCTCTCTATATCTCCCTCTCTCTCTCTCCCTTTATCTCTTTTAGCTGCCCTTGCTGCGTTTCACTATTATTTTACCATTTGGTCATTTAAAGCTGCCTTAAAGTAGTCCCTCAGGTCATTTTTTTTTGTTCAGCGCTCGTTTTGCTCTTCTTCTCTCTATTTCTCTCTCTCTCTTTCTAGCCTTGCTGCATTTCGCTGATGTTTGGCTTTTCTTTCAGCTTTTAAATAATTCATAGCCATCTCCTTTTCTTTTTTTCTTTTGTTGGCCAAGGCCAGTTTGGCTGCCCGCCTGACCATAAACTATGCAATAAAATGCAGTCTCAAACAGATTTTCGTGCCCTTGATATTGCGCGTGGCCAGACCTGCAGCCAGAGCATGCCTTGCCTTGCCTTGACCTTGACTTGACGTTTTACTCTTCATAATGATCATTAGCAAAGGCAGCCGCAGCAGCAGCCGCAACAGCAACAGCCTCATCAATGTCATTCTACTCATCACAATTGTCAGCAGCAAAACATTTTTCACATTCTAATAACTGTCAGGCGCTGAAAATTTCCATAGGAAAACTCTCTTTTTTTTTTTCCTATGCTCTCTCCTTGTTGTGGATTTTAGGTTTTTATCAACTTTTTGGTTGGATTTGTGTAAATTATGATGCGTCGCAGACACATATGTGGCCAACATATTATGCTTTTGATTGCTGTTTGTAGTTTTGGCTTTATCTAACTTTGATTTATGTATGCGCCGCACACACACGCACACACACACACACACATAGAGAGACATCTGATGCGAACTTGTCTTGTGGCCCAGTGACACGTTTATCAATGGTCTGACTTAATTACAATTGGTTTGTTGCTTATGGTTAGACATTTCTAATTCCCTATGCTAAACAATGTTATCAGAGTTGTTGAAACCTGACACATGAGCAAAAAGCTCAATTCAATTAAATGGCCAACAAGTAAATTGGTTGTTTCTAAGATAACTTCTAATGCGGCTATAGAACATGCCTTAGACTTGATTGATTGCGGCTTAATTACCTAACGGCTAATGATCTGAATGCTGAGCTCAATAGAAATGTTTGAGGTGGCCGGAATTTTTGGTATGAACAAATTAATTGTAAATGAAAATGTACTCAGACAATTTTAATTAGCGGTCTGATTGTGAAGGGGCGAAGCGAAGCTGTTTGTGGAATGAGATTTGGCATAACAAGTTTCGCTCTCTCTCTCTCTCTCTCTCTCTGTTCTTTTCTGGTTACTTTATATAATAGAATTGTTTAGCTTTGCTTGTGGGTTTTTTGTATATTTTAATGAAATGAATTTGCGTGGCATGTAAGTCGATTCTCTGATAAAGCTCTCTGGTATTTGTATATTGGATTTATTGAGCATTCTTTTCGTTAATGTAAAAGTAATGAAATGTATGAAGACTTGAACTCAGCTAATCTTAACTGAAGTACCCTAGACTTATCGTTTGTACCTTGAGCTTATCGAAGCTAATATAATATAATAATATAATAATAATATATAATATAATATAATATAATATAATATAATATATAATAATATAATATAATATAATATAATATAATATAATATAATATAATATAATATCATATAATATCTTAATCATCTTAAAATCTAGCAAAAGTAACTTGATCTTCACAAATCTCAGCTTTCTTTACCTATACCGTTTGTATCTCATCTCAGCAATCTACGATCAACCTGACCTTACCACCACTTCTATTCTATTCCTCTCACACATCCTAACCTACCCTATTCCATAGCATATTATGCTAAATCTAAGCAAAGCTAACTCAAATCAATTCTTACCTATCTCAACTTTTAGCACTTGCTAAGCACAATATTGCTTAGCCTCTATAGAATCCATAATATTATTTTATGATTTCCTTGTGTGTGACATCATGCCATCGCAGCAGAGCTGCCAATTTGCTGGTTAATCCAAAACGCATTTCCAAAAAAGAAAAAATCATCACACACAGATGTGCAACGTCAGAGTGTGTTGAGGCGACGTCATTGTGGCAGCAACCACTGAAAGCAGCTGCCAAGATAAATACAAACAGCGAAACGCAAATGAGTTTCCAGCAGGTCGCTAAATATGCTGACGATGTTGGCCAAGAAAATATACAGCAGCGCAGCCATAAACTATATCTATATATATATATAGGAAAATATTTGTATATTTGGAATATGATTTTGCTTGCTCGAATTTTTAGTTTTGACCTTCACCCAATCGTAACGTATTTGTTTTGAGCGACGCGGAATTTAAATGAACTTCACCTTCAGCAAAAAGATGCGCTCTCTCTCTCTCACTCTCTCTCTCTCTCGCTCGCTCTCCTTGTCTTACTCACTCTCTGTCTTTTTACATGTTAATGAACTTGTGGGTATTACGAGGATGTTGGCATGTCTAAAGCAAAAATATATATTTTTGGCTAGCCTCACATATTTTTACTCATTGTGCAGTCATCTATTTATATTTCCCTCTCTATATATATAGATAATGCTTAATAATTATTATAAATAATATAATAATTGTGTGTTTTGTGCATGTGATTTGGTGATCTTTTTGTAGCTTGACTCACTCGAATAATATTTCGAGCGGTTTTTATAAATAAATACCTAGCACACAGCAGCGCACCTATGCCACATGATTCATTTTGACAATCCTTTTACGAAATGTCGTGAAATATATATATATATATTTTTTTGCAACTTTTTCTTTCTCCCATATATAAATATTTGTATATTTCTTCTGTTCTGGCGCTGTGACGTCGATGGAACCTGTCGCATATCGTCGATGTCGACGCAGCACACATAATTCATATGTTTTATTTACTTGGCTTAAATTCTTTGATTGCCACATAAAAAACAATATGTATATATTTTTAATAAAATGTTAAACAGGATGAAGAAACGATTAATGTGTGTGAAGCGCAACGAAATGGAAATACGCTTTGCCAAAAGTGTTTAAGATCTTAACTGAAATTGTGCGAGGAATGTTTAGAGATTTTTTTTAAATTAAATATTAAAATGAAAAGTATGAAGAGTATTATTAGGATTTGTTAAAAAAGGATTCATAGGAAGCAAGAAAAAATATAGGGAATTTATAGCTGAACTACTTATATGCTATAATTAATAAAAAATGAATATAAAAATAAAAAAATAATAATAATATTAAAAAAAAAAAATAAAATAAATATAATAAAAAAAATATAAAGAAATATAAGTTATAATTTAATTTATATTATTATACTTATTATACAAAAATAAAATAAATATAATAAAAAATACAAAGAAAAATAAAATAAGTATAATAAAAATAAATATAAATTATAATGGTACTTATTGATATATTTTCGGTTAAATAATAGAAAAGAAAAAAATATTATAATAATACAAATAAAATTTTAATTTAAATTATATTGATATTTATTGATTAAATAATATAATAATGAATAAAAAAAATATATATATATAAATAATTTTTAATAATAATTAATGTATAAATATAATTATAATTTGATTTATATTGATATTTGGTCATTTAGATAAAAACAAACAAAAAATAAAAATAATATAAAATAATTAATAAATAAATATTATTATAATTTGATTTATATTGATATTTGTTCAATTAGGTTATGAAAATATTTGAAAGATATTAATGATTATATTGAAAACAAACAAAATATATCAACAACAGCCAGGCAACACAAGGAGACTCGACTCAAGAATATATTTACCCTTTACTAAAGCTACAACGAAAACTTATTGAAAACTCTTTAGGCAACATCTCCCACTAAACGTCACAAATTCATTTAGTAAACGCCAAACACTCTCAGTTCTAGGGTATTTTGACAAATGAGCAAAAGCAAAAATGAAAATGTTGTACAAATATTTTTAGCATAAACAACAAATAGCAACAGAAAGTCAGGACAAACAACTAGGCAGGCATTTTGTTGCGATGCTTTTGTGTCTTTTTAACGACTCTGCACAAATAGAGCTTTATGAAAGTAATAAAATAGAAAAGAAAATAGAGGCGGATGGAATGAGAATACATAAATATAGAAATCAAAGCAGTTTTACGTTGGTGTTGAAATTTGTGAATTTGCCAACTTTGATTTGATAAGCCCTCGAGCCAAAAGGTGGGCGTATTAATCCTTTTTTTGCCAAGCAGAAAATGTTCTTAGAATTTGGGTTAATAAAATATTTATGTGTTTTGCTACTTTAATCTTGAATTGCTTTATTTAGGCTGTGATTAATAAATTTAGCTGCATCATTAATCAAGCGTACGCGATGAGGACATTTAGTCAGTGTCTCGAGTTATGCAGCAGGCAGCTTTTGTTTGAGCGCCAAGCTCGAATCATCAATCATAGCAGGCAGCTTGCTGTGGCAATGGCAACGCCATGAGAAATTTCTCTTAATTTATGATTATTAACGTGGGCCAGACTCAACAAAAAGTGAAATGTCATAAATAATTTCTTTTTAATTATGCCAATTTTTGGTCGCTTGTCATCAAATTGGCTTCATCTATTTACTCTCATGCCTCAAGAAATTGTTGAGACCACAAATAAACCATAATCGTCGTCATCATCATCATCATCGTCATCATCATGTGTTGCTGACCTTGTTGACTTCCGCTGTTGCCAAATATTATTGCCAATTTATCACAACTTAAAGCAACATTTTTGCAGCCCCAGCTGGGCATACACATTTAGCTTTGTTTTTATCCGCTGCTCCTCCTGCTGCTCCTCCTGCTGCTGCTGCTCTGTCCACTTCCGCTGCCAATTGGCAGCAATTTACGGCTTAGCCTAGTCCTGCTCCTGTTGCTGATAGAGCGTGAGAGTAAGATAGAGTGTGTATCCGCGCAACTGCTACATAATTCATAGGCTCAACTAATTGCTCTCTCCTGTCTCTCTGTGTGTGCGTGTGTGTGTAACACATGGCGTATGATTAATACGCATCAGCTTTTATCATTTTTCCGCTTCTGTTGTTGAAGCCTGCGACCTTCAGCTACTATTGATTGAAGTCGTCGTCTTCATCTAAGGCAACGCCTCAGCCTATGCATAGCAATTGGTATACACATAATTGAACATGTGCTGAGAGCTGAGCATATACGCACTCCAGATGCTCTGTAGCGAAGTGAAAATGCTGAATTGTATGGGAAACTTTTACGCACTTAACAATAATAATGAAATCAATTTGATTATTTGCTTACAATACAATATAACTTTTAAAGCAATCAAGTTCTATAGAGAAAACTCTGTTCTATATCAAACTGAATCGATTTTTATATACGCTTTTACACATCAAACTTGATTTGTTCTATACAATTTCAGTTTTCTTTTCTTTTTTTTTTTTTTTTTTTTTGCCTTGAGAACATAACAACTAAATTGAAATCTTCACGTATCGAATACAAATTTAGTTATTTGATAGTCACACACACACACCCGCACACACCCGCACACTCACGCTCACACACTTGTGTCAACCGAGCTCATATATCAAATATACCCAAATACAATGGCGAAAGGCAGCATTTGGCTAGCAAGTTTATGGCCAAAACTGCTGTTCGACATACAATATATGAGCTGACAGGCAGGACTGTGACTCTCTGTGTGTGTGTTGGGCTTTACTGCGCACTCTGCTCTGCGCTGGCCTGGAAATTGTAATCATAACTTGAGCGACGCGTTAAATATAACAGAAAAAATAGCTCTGAGCACGTAGCCAAACACAGCAAAGAGACATGAGCTGCTTTGCCATGCTGCTTTATCTTCGTCTTTTCTACTTTTTTTTCTCTCTCTTTTTCAATTTTTTTTTTTCTTTTTTTTGTTTTTTGTGCCTGTCAAAGTTTTACGCCTGAAAAGCATTTAACTCGCGAAGGCTTCTCTACTGCTTTGCTATTCGCGTTTTGTTTTTGTTGTTGTAACATGCGTGCGAAAAATTGGGTGTGAAAAGCACTTTGGCCATTTTGCCTCGAGAGTTTTGGTAGCATTAAAGTGACGTTTACTGTTATTCGAGCACTCCACACGTGGCAGCAGGCCTGCTACCTTACCTACCTCTCTATCCCTCTCTCTCTGAGCAGCAGCAACGGCAGCAATGCTGAGACATTTAAGCCTTTAGGCTATTTTGTAGGCCTACGCCTGCCTGCCTGCCTGACATACCTAGGCACATTAAAGGCTTTCCTTTTATTAAATTTTAAACCTAAAATGTGTGTGCTCGAAAAAAAAAGAAGCCCCCCACACGCCACAAGTAGTCGCAGACATGGCAAGGCGCATTGGGCGCTCTATGTGTGCAATGTCAGCTCGCTGTTGTCGGGAGCAACAAATCCGCTTTGATGGGCTTTTACCTTTAATGCCAACGTCGTGCTGTAGCCATAAGTAAGGGCTGTAACTGTATACACGTATAGGTATATATAGCTATATATATAACTGTATATATATCTATATATTTATGTCAGTGCTCTGCAGCTATTTAAGTTATTTGCGGTCAGCGCGTTCTGTAAGCGAAATGTATAGAAAATTTAATTTCCACACAAATAACTTTTGCATAGTTTTCGTGTTTATTTATTTATGTTTTTTTTTTTTTTTTTTTTTTACAAAGAAAATCCTTTTATTATTTCAAGTTTTGTATAACTTGCATTGTTGTTATTTGTCTAACATAGAAATGGCATAAAAAATCTGTTTTGTACTTCCTGTAAATGAAGTCGGAAACTTTTGCCTTTGTGCTTTGTTTTAGCAACTATTACATTTCTTTACAATTAAATTAAAATTTTGTTAAACAATATGGTGTTTTATAAATATAAATGTATATATATTTTTATATATAGCAGACCAATGCCGTCTGGCTTTTAATTTGATGCCTTGCATTATTTTTGTTTGGCGGCCATTTTTTTGTTGCCTACTTTTCAGCGCCTATAAATTTGACACCTCCAAAGCCGCACGTGCTGGGAGTGAGAGAGAGAGAGTGTGTGTGTGTGTTGAGCGTGCCTGGTCGTAAAGTTTTTTGCCATAGTCTTTGATTATGTTGGCAACCACAACTCAAATTCCACGAGCCACGAACTTTGCCCAAACTTTCTCGTAACTTTTTTTTTTTTTTTTTGTTTTCTGTTTTTGTTCTCCAATTCACAGGCCTTCCACTGCTCTCACACTGTCTATCACTCCTTTTCCAATTCGATTCTTGTGTTTTTTTCTAGAATACTTTTCATTTCATTTCATTTTTTTCTCTCCTCGCTTTTACAGTTTTCCATCAAGTTCTTGGTTTTATTTTATTTGTGTTATTTGTTAGGCGCTTGTCTCGACCAAAATTAAATGTTATTGGCCTCGCTCGCATTGCTTTGCGAGAGCTGCCCAAAAATGTTAACGCCCATAAATCAGTTGCTTAGAAAGATATATTTGCACCTTTCAGCAGACCTTTTTCTTATATACATACATACATACATATATATTTGCATTTTTACATATTTTCGTTTTTATTTTGGGTTTTATACTCTGCATATTTTGGCGCTGATTTCATCTAACAAATTAAGAAAGTAAAAGCTTAAAATTTGTTTACTCGTAAATTTTCGGGCGTCGCCAAAAACAAAAAGCAATGATATATATTTATATACCAAGTATATGTTAATGTATTTTAGCAACATTTTACGTCGCTGATACACGCCTATCGCTAGCCAAGTGCTTGCGGCTAAATAATTTGGCAAAGCTTGTGCCGGGGGGTTGAAAGTGTCAACTGCCATTAAAATTTCATTTCAACAAGCGTCTACACAAATTTGATGCTTTGTTGTCAAAGCGCCTCAATTAAGTTATTTGCAAATTTGCTTCAATTTGTGACCTTTGGACAGGTTTCTTAAACGGATCTAATTGAGCGCGACTCGCCGGCGCCGCACAAAGGGGTTTTTTTTTTTTTGTATTGTGAATTGTGAAAGGATTCTTTTCGCGCTTGTTGATTTTCGTTAATTAGCGGACAATTGGGCAATTTGCATTTTCAAGGAGCTTTATTTTACGAGTGAACTGTTGAAATTTGACTGGAGGTTAGGAATTTTGACAGGCAGTTAAGTGAACAAAAGAAAAGAGGGCTCTCTGAATGGGGGCATAAGCATGAGCGAAACAGACAAGACAAAACGTTTGTTGAACTCAGTTAAGAAAAAATATGATGTTACACAAATTGTACTGGGAGTTAGAAATGTGAGCAAAAGAGAGAAAGGAGGGCAGCCAGACATTGAATAAGCCGGGCATGAGGGAATCAGACAAGGCAAAACGTTCGTTGATCTGAGATTTCTGAATATGATGTTGGACATATATGACTGGTAGCTTGGAATTTGACAAGAGCTTAAGTTAATAAATGTATGTAGATTGAGAGATGATGGAATAAGATATACGATTGGTAGAAGATGGTAATGATTGTGTTCTTAATACGTTGGGAGTGAATAGAAGTAGTTGAAGGGCAGATTTCGTTAAGGAAATTTAACTGAAAGTTGAAAATTTGACAGCGGGAAAGGCTGTTAAACTAGCAAAATAAGAGGCAAAACAGGGAAGCAGTTGAAGTGAATATGTTGAAGAGAAGATTATTATATACAAATTTTGACTAGGAGCTATAAATTTGACAGCGGGAAGATACTGAGAAGGAAGAGCTGCTAAACTGGAAAAGAACGGATAATGAAAAGAACGGAAAAAGAAAAGATTATGCAATATAGCTACCGAATAAATAGAGATTCAATAAAACTGATAGGTTACAATTTGACAGGAATTTAAGTATTTAACAACTAGTTAAGTGAGGGAAAGAAGATATAGAAGCTAAACTATGAGGGTAAGAAGAAAGCAAGATTATAAAGCAAAAAGTTTACAATGAAATAATGAAGTTGAGCAGTTATAATAAGATATGATTCATTATATACACATATATAACTGTAAGTTAAGAATTTAACAAAGGCTTTAGCAAGCAGTAAACATGCAGGCAGACTAATTCTAATACTTTAACTGCCGAAGAAGAACATAAAAACAAACAAAAAAATTCAAATACGTGAAGTTGACAGGGAATTGGAATTTTGACAAAGGTCTCCAACAATTCAAGACAATATGACAACAACAAAAAATGATTTAAGTTGAAGATGGTTAGCTCAACTCGAGGGAACAACAGGTGCCTGAAGTTTTCAATTAGACTGCTTAAGCTTTTATGCTCAGCCCCCGAAAATGTTGATGAATAATAATCAGTTCCGAGTTGACATTATGCCCATAAAAGAAAAGTTCTCGGAAAAAAGTCATCAGCAAGCGGGTTTAATGAAACATAAAAAAAAAAAACGAATGAATGAAAACATAATTTGGCTGCTAAATAATTTATGAGTAGAAACTTTGGGGCAATGAGCTCAAGCGCAACATTTGCTGCAGGAGTTTAGGGAGATTATATGCGGCTGCTGTTGGTTCAATAACTGAATTACATTGAAATGTTGATTTGTTGATTTTGCTTTCAAGTATATTTTGGAATTTGTCAGAGAGTGAATTTTTGTTGCCGTTGGCCTTTAATTAAATCACCTGTCACATAAGTAATTTCAGTTGTCTGCTCTCGGCAGGAGACGCCCCGCATGAAGTTTCTTCTTTGTTTTGATTTCTTTTTACGGTTTGTTATGCCCTCTGGCAGCTGTCAGGGCACTTATGGTGCGCCCAGAGCTGATAGCATTTACCTCTAACTGAACTTTGCCCTTTCGCTGAATGTTTATTTTTAATATAAGTATTTTTATATCTGGCGTAGGCGCTGGCAGGGCTGTGGACACATTGGCCCACAATCGCGCGTCGAGTGCGTTTGGCATTTAAGTGAGCGAAAAAATAAACAAGAAAAGTGTAGGAATCTGTACTGTATATATATATATATATATACAAGGTGTATATGTATGTTTGCGGCATCCATCAGGCTGCGCAATATCTTAACAGCAATTAAAAGTTTCTTGTTGCAACAATTGCGAGGCGTAAGAAAACAGCGAGCCGCCAATTAAATGGCGATTAAAAATAAATTAAGTTTACTTTATGTACAACTTGTGTGTGTAGTAGGTATAGCTGCAACAACAACAAGTACAATTGTAGAGTACATAAATAATTTAAGCACCACCAGCAGCAGCAGCAGCAGGAGGAGGAGGAGTAGCAGCAGCGGCAGGAGTAGCAGCAGCAGAGTAGTCTAAAGGTGAAGGTCGCTGCTGCTGGTCCTCAGAGTCATCAGCAAAGCAAAGACTTAGTCAACCATATAAACCACACACACACATACACACACATACACACACACACACACACTCACACACACTCCATGGGAACGCTTCTCTATAAATAGCCACGTTTTTCTTGTCGTTCGCATATTTGATGCGATTAGCCAAAAGATTTGTTGCCGTCTTTAGTAAACTGAATGCGAATGCAAACAAATCCGCTTGAACACTATTTTGTGGGCGGTGGTGTGGATGTTAGCAATGTGGGTGTGGCAGTCGTAATGAAAAATGGAAATTAAATTAATTTTTTTTTTTTTTGAGCGCTCAAGGTGCTGATGCTGTCCAGAAAATAGCGTGGGCGAGCTAGCTAGCTAGCTATCTCTCTCTCTCTTTCTCTCATTGTCTTTGCAGCAAATGTGAAATATTTTGCTTGCTTTGGGTCAGTCAATTAGCTAAGAATGTTTGCTTTTATAATAAATATATATGTGGACTGGAACTACTCAAACTGTATTTCTGTTGTTCTTCTTCGCTTTGCTGTAAAAATACAAATACTTTCAGCTTAAGTCAAATGTATTTGTCCACTTGACCCAAGCACACTTATTCAAAACGAAGCGTAAAACAATATGTTACAATGCTGTGACAATTTCAAGCAGCTGCTGGAGCTTGAAGAAATCAATAAAAAGAGAGAAATTGTAAAAGAAATTTTTGATTATAGAGCAAACATTATAGAGAGCAAATAGTATGACTTGTGAAAAGTGACAGAGAAACACTTCTAGTTCGCGAACAACAAGTGAGCATAAATCGAATCGAAGGCGAATGAGCAACTGAATAAAATATGGAAATATATACATATGTGTATATATTTATATATATGTGTGCAGAGGAAAGCCAGAAGAAATGCCAAATATATTCAAGGCAAACATGAATCATTTGATGCAAATGGGCGTGGCCGTGTTGTTGCCGCCTAACCATATGCCATTAATTAAATTTAATGAATTGTGTCGGCGCGTTGATTTGTCTAGCGAAAAAGAACAAATTGTGAGTCTAGCATAAAATGGCAAGCCACATCAAAAATTGAGGCCAACAACTTGGGCAAAATGATTGGTTGGTTGGAAAGGCAGGCGCATGTCGTGCCACTAGATCTTCGTCTATTTCCAATGCACGTGTTGCATTCATTAAAACATAGCTGCGTATGCGTAATGTAATAAATGTCAGACTCACATGACAGCTAGCTATAGCTATAGCTCCATGGCTTCACAGCTTCAGTGTTGTTGCTGCTGTTGCTCCTGCTCCTGGTGCTCCTGCTCCTGTCACATTTGTTGAGTGACGTCAGCAGCTGTCAGTTAATGTCCAGAGCACCCGCCGCACATTTGGCCTCTGCCTGTATTCCCAACTGCCATGGCTTACTGTTATTACGAGTTGCTCTCTCTTTTTTCACACATGCCATACGAAAATTAGGCTATGAAAACGTACAGCTTGTGTGTACGGGTGTGCGGGTGTGTGGGTGTGTGGGTGTGTGGGTGTGTATGTCATTCCAGCATATTTGTGCTGCGGTTCGTCCTGGGCACAAAATGCCTCAAATGCACAGCCTCACATTGTTTATTTATCAAATATCCACACTCTGTCAGAGCCAAAAATCCAAAGCGGCCAAGAGACGGCAGGAGTTAAGAGGCAAAGGCAGACAGACAGTAAAAGCGAGTGTATAAAAGCAAAACAAAGGCAGATAGGAAGTGTAGAGAGAGAGAGAGAGAGCTTTTGAATGGCAGACAATATAAATACCCTGTACAGCAAAGGTATGTCACAGCAGCTGAGCTGAGCTTGGGCTTGGCGAGATGAGCTGCGACTTAAGAGCAGAAGAAAGAAAAAAGTTCTTTTGAACAATGGACTTAAGCTAAATAATATTTTTATAGTCTTATTTGGCATTTCTTGACCTAAATCTGTTTAGGCATATTATGTAGATGATTTACAACATATTATTCAGTGCTGTCTCTGTCATTTATGCCCTTGGGCAGCCAAGGACCTTTAACACATTAAATGTTATCCCAAATGATTTCAATTGTTTTGCAACAAAATGCTGCAGAGAGCTGATGAGGCCATTTCAATTGAGTGCAGAGAGAGAGGGAGAGAGAGAATGGGCATGGTCATGGTAAACCAAATGCCCGTTGCTTGTTAGCCTTGTTTGCCTCTTTCCTGTGTGTGTGTGGACTGCGCCAACAAGAGCGAGCCACACAATTAATTTGCGGCTTGCTTACCAAATTTTGTTACGTGTTTTTTCTCTCTCTGTGTTTTGTGCTGTTTGTGTTACGCCTCTTGTACTCTTTGAATTATAAATAAATCTGTGCATTTGACTCCATGGAATTTGCAAATGGCAATGACGTCACACACGCGCACGCACGCACGCACAGCAGCTCATTTATTATTGCCTACTTATTGGCATGTCAGTTGTAATGTTACCTGAACTCTCTTACCTTGGCCTGAGCTGCAGCTAATTGATTAAAGGCCAAGTGAATGGCCCATTGGACCATTATGACCAGCTCAGCACAGATGTTGGCCCAGCTAATTTGACACCAAACTTTCTGCTTAATTAATTTTGTCATTAGAGAGACAGAGAGAGAGAGGGAGAGAGAGAGAGAGAGCACACAGCTTGTGCGCCAAAGATAGTGGCCAACAGATAGCAGATGAAAGTAATTGACATTAGTTTGAATAGTTTGCTCCAAAGAAATTTGTTTATTTTTAGTTCACAAAGTAAAAAGTTTTTCCAGCAGCAGATCTAGATTGATATTAAAAAGGTTTTATAAAGCTGTGAAGATTGAGCAGATTGCTTAAATTATATAATTATATGCAGCAGCATTCAAAGAGCAAGCTGAGCTGTTGAAAGTAGAGAAATGTGATAAATTGTGTCGCGAATCAAGTCATCGATTCTCTTCTCTATGGAGTGAACCATCGATGGGGCTTACGGCTCACTTAATGTAGTTGGAAGATGTGTATAGTTGCATAACAGTTGACTTTAAAAGCTTGGAAGTTATCATAAAGAATTAAACATAAAATTTTTTTGTTATTGTCGAGGTCTCAGAAAAGGAAAAAGGCTATTCAAATCAAGTCTAAAAGGCTAACGCAATTTGAATTCTCATTTATGCAAATTAGACGTAATATCCATTGATTTGTTTCACAGCAATTCTGATTGTTTCTATTTCAACATTATATTTTCACTCATATACTTCCTCTATATGCTCAAAGAATCATTCAGACTCCAACCACTTGGCTGTATTTGTAAGAATATAAACTAGGCAAATACTATCGCCGAGTTAAGCAAACTAAGCAGCTAAAAGAAATTAAGATTTTTTTATTTGGTTTTATTTGTAAATTATAGATATAAATAAGCTGATAAGACAAGACGCATCATCATCATCATCGATGCGAGAGTGAGAGCTAAAATGAAACAAGATTTATGGCAAAATTAGCCACAAGCTAAGATAAGAGCTTTATTGTTAATTGAATAATAGGGCAAGTTATACATTGTGTTGAATATTTATGCTTGAAATCAATTAAATGCTTTCCAGCTATGCCTGCATTAGGGGTATTCATTTTGATTATGTGTGCGAACCCTGCTCAAAAGCTTTGGGCCACTTTTCTTAGTTGGGCTGTGTGTGACGTTGCTCAAGCTGTCAGGTCATAAATTTGCACAGCACAAAGAGTGAAAGAGAAAGAGAGAGAGAGAGAGAGAGAGAGAGAGTGCGGGAGCGGTAGAGCAAGGGCTAGCAGCTTGCCAGTTAATACAAAGACATTTGTCGCCATAATTTGACAGGCACATAAATTCATTAAAATATGCTATGCATAGCTATCCCTGTCTCTCTCTCTCTCTCTCTCTCTCTCTCTCTCTCTCTCTCTCTCTCTCACTCTTTCTGTCTGTCTCTGCCTCTCTCTCTCTGTATCCGTCTCTTTGTCTGCTGCTCTTCCTGTCTCTTGGCCAACATCATGAACTTGATGCATGAAAATGTTTTCTTGGCTTTCAAAATAATTTCATTACTTCATCACTCGCATTGTCATAGAGTGTTTATCTATATGCGCTATATGTGGCACACATTCACACATTCTTGTCACTCTCTCTATCTCTCTCTCTGTCTCACTTGTGCTCTATGCTTTTCTTTTAATGTTTTTATTATTTTCGTGAAAATATTTTTGCAAACACGTCAAGGCATTGCCCCCTGCCGTCAGCTAACCGCACACATAGTCCACTAGCGTTTATTTAGTCATTTGGGCTCTTCTATTCGCACCAGCCTTTTCACTGCGTTGGCTCTTGGCCAACGGAATTTGTATCTGTTTCAAATAGTTTTCGTCTCCTCCTCCCTCGACGTCGTTGTCTTCGCCTTTAATCTGTGTAATTTGTGTGCTGCTTATTTAAACTAAACGCGCTTTGATATTTATTTACGTTTGATTAGCAACAATTGGTTAAACTTTTCTCGTCTGCATTTTCACATCTAATTTCCTTTTTATATAAATGTCTTATTCCGCATTTTTTCACTCGTTGTTGTTGTTGTCTTTATTTGCCAATTAATTGCCAGCAAGAACATTGAATTCTTCATTCCGTCTGGCGAAAGATGTTTTCATCTATTTAGACCATAAATATTCATGCGCAGATTTCTTAGCCCTCTTTATATTTTTTTCATGCATTGGCTGTCTGTCAATTGTTAAATTCATTTTAATGACTGACTGAAGTATTCGAGCACTTGTTAAGGAATTTTCTACTAATTGCTTTTTCGGCATTTTGTTGGTAAATGATATCGCTTTGGCATCGTTTTCTTTTACCCCCATTTCCATGGCGTTTGTTTAAAGCTCGGCAACAGCTGAGATGATTTGCAGACCCAAGTATTTTTTTTTTTTTTTTCAATTTTGGTTTGAGTAATTAAACAAGTCGATTATCGAGCTGTTTCCGGTTGTTTCAAGGTTTTGATTGATTTCAAGATTGATTTTTATGTGGGTTGAGAGACTGAAGTTGAGATGTACTAAAGTTCTTTATGCTGTGCTTGTGTATGAAATAAGGAATTTCCACTGCGCTGCCTTTCACAATGTGTTTTCCTAGAGTGACAATTTCTAAGCGCCTTCTGTTTTTCCTCTCACAAGCTTAACGACTTTTGTCTCTCTCTCTAAGTCAGCAGAAGCCGAGACTACTTTCAGCTTTATTTGTCTCATTGTCTTATATGTAGAGTGGACAATATAAAATACAATTGAACAGTGTATAGCTAAGGAGTAAGCTCACTTGGATAAGAGCTCAAGACACGCTCTCAAGCTCACACTAAGCCTAAGACAACAACAGTAGATGGCAATCACTGCAAAATTTAAGTATGAGAAAGTTTAGAAAACAGTTTTTCTATATTCAAATATCATATATTTTATTATATATTTTGCCTGAATCTTAGCAAAATATCTGAGTTTGCTAAACCCTTTTTCGTCTGTTTGTTTGCGCTAGCTTATCCTGAATCTAAGTTAAATATGTTTTGCTGCTTCTTCTTTATTTCTCTGCCCACTTTAGCGGATTTTCTTTCTTAACTTTTCTTATTTACATGCTGCACAAATAGCGATAAACATTAAATTAAATGAAAAACTCTTGTGCTTCGCATACTCAAATTAACGTGCGCTTATAATTGTTTGCCATTTCTCATTATTAATGAGAGCAGTCAACACACACACACACACACACACACACTAGCGCACATTTAATGTGCACTCAGCTGTTCGGCAGAGCTTTAGTTTCTTTTTTGGAGGAGGCTTGGAACCACACGCTTAACCCTTAAACAACAATTAAAAATATTACACTTGACCAACAAGAGCAGGTCAGGCACAAGAAGAGTAACAGCTGTGTGTGAGTGTGTTTGTGTAAATGTCTTTCTATATACATACATATGTATATACATGTGTGCGTATGTGTGTACTCTGTGGCCACTCAAGTGGCTGGCCTGGCAGGCAATTTACAGCTGCTGCTGCTGCTGCTGCTGGTGTGGTCAATGGAAACCGAGAAAACCGAGCAAACCGAGAGCTCAACCACTAGCCAGCATGACAATTAATGTAAAAGCCCATCAAGTGTTTGCCCGAGGCTCCACATGCTGTAACTCTGCTCTCCCTCTCTCTCTCTCTCTCCCTCTCTCTTTAAGTTTTGGCTAGTTTGTAAATAAGTTGACTGCACTTTGTTACAAGCTTTTACTCTCGCTGTGTATATATACTTTATTCATTTCTTTTCTCGTCTCTCTTTTGCTCTCTCTAATTGCAGAACCAAGAAAAGACAAGACTGATGCACAACAACATGGTGGCAATGGCACATTATCAACACCGAATATTGAGCAGCCAACATGCCAGGGCTCTATGCTGCCACCACCGGGTGGCGGCAATGGTGGTGGTGGTGCGGGTGGTGGCATGCACCAGCAACAATATAATCAACAAAACGATTCCAACAACAAGGTGGAGCGACCCAATACTCTGGGTGGCAGCAACAAGCTGTCGCGGCGTGGAGTCAACATTTGCTATCACAATGAGCATTGTAAGTGATACGAATTCAATTTCAATTGTTTCTGTTTCTATACAATAGAATTGAGATTAGTTATGGAAAATTGCATAAGCAGTGATGATAAGTGATGCAAGTTGAATACAAATTGAATGTAGCTGGAATTATGTTTTCTATTGTGTTTGATAATCAAAAGTAACTTTGGGCTTTTGATTTGGATTTCAGCAAAGAAGAAGAAGTAGGAGAGGAATATTTAGCTACTTCTCAGCATTTCATTTTAATCAAATTCAAATAATTTAAAAGTCATATTCCAAAAAGTCCAATAATAATAAAAATTTATGCGCTTCGATAGCATTTCTGTAAGTTAAACTAGTTTTAGTTGTCGATCGATAAATTATCGATAATTGCACAGGTGATCAAGTTGAAACTGTATAATTGAAATGCTTCTATTTGCTATTAAATCGATAAGTTATAGATAATCATCGATAACTTACAGTTACTTCAGCTAACTAATCGATTTTTGTTGAGGAAAATATAAAAACAATAATACAAATAAATTTCATGAACTTTCATAACTTTTAATAAGTTATATAATGATTCATACTATGAGTATTTGCTAATGAATCGATAGGTTATCGATAAACACCGATAACTTGCAGCTACTTCAGCAAACTAATCGATATATTTTGTGGAAATTATAAAAAACAATAATTAAAATTAATATATTAACTGTATTTGACTTAGAATTTTTGATCATGATCGTCAAATATTGCTTATATAAATTTATCGATAATAAATCAATAGCTATCATCACTTGGCTAAGCAATTTTCCAGCAACTAGTTATCCCACACTTCTCTCACAAACACACATGTCACAACACACACAGCTCACACACACACACACACATGCACACACATACATGCACACGCACACATCAAATGCATTGGCTAGAAAAACAACAATTCACACTCACACTCACACTCACTGTCTCTGACGTCTCGCCTCTCTCTCTCTTTCTCTCTCTTTTTTTGTTTTTGTTTTGCTCCCGACTTTGTTGGCCCCGACTCTTGATTGTAATCGTTTGTTGTAGATGGCGGCGAGGATGGCAAAATGGTGGGCGGACCGCCGGGTAGCACACCGCCGCCATATGCTGGCGGTAAGCTGCCGCCGGGCGTGATGCTCAGCGAGCTGCCAGAGCCGCCGATACCCGTATCGGAAATTGGACCCATCCCACCGCCGCCGATGTTCTCCACGCCGAGCCCAACGCTCATCGCTGGACGACCGCACGGGCCAGGCGCCATGAACGATCAGGACTACCAGCAGGACTATGACTATGATGGTAATCAAATATCCAAAACCAAAAAAAAATAAAAAATACACCAAAAGCTCTAGCTTTCAGCTCATTAACAACGCGCACTTCATAATTATGCTAGTGCCCTATGCCCCGCTCCTAAGTCTCTAAAAGCAAATGTGTTTAATAGACTTTCTCATTTACATTTAGTAAACTGTCTGTATCTTTGCCTTCACAGATCACGATCCCGATCAGGATGAGCTTGACTCGGATGATGAGTATGCGCCGTATGGCGGCGTTGCTGGCAATCATGTGCGAGTCATGGATACGCAGCGTGTCGAGGAAATTCCAGCCAAAGAGCCAAAACCAAATGCAGTTCCTCTCAAATCGGCGCTGAAGAAGAAGGTGGGCATCGCTGGTGGCAACAATGCCAACAATTCGGCCTCAACGCCCGTTACGCCCACACAGGAGCATCACAGTGCTGCCACAGCGGCAGCCATATCCAATAGCAATGGCGGCATTGGCTCAATGGCAGCCGCAGCTGCCGCTGCCGCCCAACAATCGGCCAGCCAACGTCCGTTGGTGGTGCGCCAGGATGCGGCGGGCAATAACTATTCGCTCAAGTAAGTAAAGTGAGGGAAGTGCAGTGCAGAAATTCTAATTTCATTTAGAGATCCAACTCTATTATAGTTGCATTAGTTTTTGCGTTACATTTTGTTTGTAGTTTGAATTTGTTTTACTTACAATCTCTTCTCTCTCTCTTCTACTCCTCTCTCTCTCTCTCTCTCTCTTTCTTTGACTGTTTATATATATATATATATTGAAATATATATAAATCATCATCATGCGCGGCGTTTACCCTACCACTTGTTTCGTTCTGCTGCTGCAATTAAATTAATTATAAATTAAAAAAAAAAACCCCGCCCCATATATAATAATCCATTTAACAAATTAATTGTTCTGCAATTTCTTTTTATTCTCAATTCATTTCTCTTGCGTTTTTATTTGTGTGATTGCGTGATCAAACACGTTCTACTGCTCCTATACCAACTACAATAACAACAACGACAACAACTACATCAATCTCTACTCTACTCCACTCTACTCCATATATATTTATAATATATGAAAACAAACATAAATTCTCTAACCCGAAACGAAATCAGGCCTATACTACGACCACGGATTAGAATATGGTAAACATTTTTTTAGCTAATTTATTTGTCATGTGAAAATGTATGCCAAAAAATGCTTTTAGACTACATCTATCTATCTATCTCATTCACTCACGCTCGCTTTCTGTCTCTCTCTATCTCTCTCTCTCTCTCTGTCTGTTGTGACAAGATTTTTGTTTTGCGCCAAACCTAAAAATTGAAAACTTTTATGCTTTTCCTTTATTTCCACTCATTTCCACAAGTAATTTTAAACGGAAATTGTTTTCGTCCTGCATAGTCCTTGAAGTGCTTGAATTCTCTGCAAGTCAACGACCTATATCCCAGCCTTTTCCCCCACCCCGAACTGCTGCACCTACACAATCATATTTCGGCTATGTGTGTTTTGATTAAATTTTAAACAGCAACTGAAATTTGACAACACTTAAACGAAACGAAAAAGAAGAAGCAGTAACAGTAACAGTTACATCTCACTCAACAACATGGACACACTTTTATTTTTTTCCGTTCTGTTGTTTCTTTTAGTATTAAATTACGAACTTTTGCTTGTTTGACATTAAGTTTAATTTTCTCATGTTCTGCCTTTTCGCCTTCAATGTCGCATACATCTACTATATCTCTATGTGTGTGTGTGTGTGTATTTTCTTACTTTCTTTTTGTCGTATGATAAAAGTTTTCGGTTTGCTTGAACGCCGCGTTGCATGCGACGATTGCGATAGAAGTTTTCATTTAGTACAACACTCAGCTATCTTTTCGACTTTCTTATGAAGCACATGACATATTAGAAAAAGTATGTCTTAATTTCATTTCTTTGCCGCATGTCAAATTAAATCAGGAAAAGGCCAGTGATGCCCCACTAAGAAGTAGCAATAAATTGGGATATATATATACGATAAAAAAAAGAAGTGAAAAGGAAGCGAAAAACTTTGACAGATGACAAGTGCTACGAGTTGAATGCTGTAGCCAACGATGCGGCATAATCGAAACTCGATTGGTGGCAACCGCACATGCGAGTCCTTTTTAGACATGCCTCAACGGCATCGAAAAAAAAAAAGAAAAGAGAAGATAAAACGTAATGGGAGACAAAGATGCGGAATATGCAAAACAGTTGCAGCAAAGCGTGAAAGCGACGCAACTGAACGTAAATGCAAGACATTTTCAACATATTTATCATAAAATGTACAAGAGGCAACGAACACATTTCAGTTTAACACAAACAATGTCGAGCATTGTGAATATGATTCGTATCTTCATTGTGAATAGTCAAGCAGTTGCTGTGAGATGCATTTACAGATGAAGTCTTGGAAAATGAATGGAATATTATTATGTGATGACTGTAAAGGAGAGAAAATGTTGCTCTACTACAATGTAATGCTTCAAATATTCTAGAGAATATAGTATATATCGAAGTACTTAAAGAGTGAGAAGCGCTTATAAAAGCATTGCTTGTTAGAACAACCAAAGAGAAGCTTAGCAAGAAGTTTGTAAATTAAAAGATGTTCTTCAAGATATCTTTGACTAGAGAAATTGTTATAGATAAGAAAACTCATATAGAAGAGAGAAGAATTAATTTTCAGAGAAATTTATCTATTTATATAGAAGAGAGAAAAGTCAACTTTCCGAGAAACTTATCTAGAAGAGAGAAAAATCAACTTTCAAAGAAACTTATCCATTTAGTTAGATTTGGAAGATTTAGTGATTCGCAGATTTGATTCTTCACTGCTTTCATGTAAAAGAGAGAAACTTGATGAAATTTAGATGTAAATTACTTAGAGACTTTACTGTTTTAATAAATTATGATAAGTTGAAGAACTATCTGTTCGATTCGATTTGTTTTATCCTCATTTATTCATCAATAAAGAAACTTAGAGCAACAGCAGCTGTTTTATGGTAAACTAATCCTGCAGAAGCGAGAAGCTTGATCAAGCATAAAAGCAATTTGCATTAAAACTGAACTGCACAATAAATGTTTTCAGTGCTATGATTGCTAACACAGCCCACGCTGAAAGTTATCTACTTAAATGAAGTGCCATAAATAGCCATTTCACATGGTTCATAGTGCTGCTAGCCAAAAAGCCATATAACAGCACAATAGACAAGCTAAAACCAGCTAAAAGATTGAAGATGACTTGCGAAAGGGTATTGAGAGTGTAGCAATTGCGTTGCATAATTCGCTTCAACTCGTTTTGCATGGTAATGTGGTTGGCATAGATACTACAGATATATATATATATATATATACATGTGTGTATGTATATATACACATGCATATATAGATTTATACAATATATTTATATGGCGAAAGTGTTGCGGATGCGCCTGACAGGATATAGCATTCTGGGCGGGCTCTTTGGCCGTGCGACAGCTTTACGTACAAAGCCAGGCACATATACGCACGTACACACACACACACACACACACACACACACACACACACACACACACACACACACATACACTTGCAGGGCTGTGGTAAATGTATGCGAATGAGTTGCCAGATGTGCGCACACGTGTCGTTAAAAAGAAAGGCAGAAAAACAAAAGCAACAACAAATTGCCGCCGAGCGGAGCAGGCAAAAGCGTTTTGATAGCAGCAAAAAAACTTTAAGGACATGTGCCTGAGAGTTATGCAGGAAGATGAATAAATTAAGAGTGTGTGTGTGTGTGTGTAAATCTGTTAGATTGCTCATGCGAGATTGCAAAGATGAAAGTGCGTATTTTTTGTTTTTGTTTGTTTGCTCTTAGACTTTGGCTGCATGCAACTCTGCCTTAGCTGTGAGTGCTAATGATTATAGCAATTATATATACACATATATATATATATATATATATATATATATATATATATAGATAGATAATATAAATTTACTTGATGACACTGACTAATGCACAATTTGTTGTAATTGAATTCGCAAACAGCAGGCAGCAAATGTTCAATATTCAACTACCCTGCACTGTGGAGAACAAGGAGAATACTCGACCGTTTGTGATAAGGGAGAGCAGCAGCGATAGCGATGAGAGCGATGGTCAGATTGTCTATCGGGACGATGATAATGATAATACACGGCTGGCGAAGCTGGCGCGAAAGGAGTCGTTGTCGTTGAAGCTACAACTGCGACCCGACAAACAGGATCTGATCAATCGCAACATTTTGCATCAGGTCAACGATAATGAGATCAAGGAGTCCAAGGAGGCGATCGGTGCGCGCCTCATACGACGGCTGTCGATGCGACCCACCGCCGAGGAGCTGGTCGAGCGCAACATTCTAAAAAGTGAGTAAAACAAATTGGAAATGAAATTTGTATTTACTTCGATTTTTGTTACTTTTGCAGCTCAATCACCCGCCGAGGAGAAGAAACAAAAGGAGGAAAAGAAATCGTATTTGCTGCGCAAGCTCAGCTTTCGGCCCACCGTCGAGGAGCTTAAGGAGAAGAAGATCATACGCTTCAACGACTACATTGAGGTGACGCAGGCCCACGATTACGATCGACGGGCAGACAAGCCATGGACAAGACTGACGCCAAAGGACAAGGCTGCCATACGCAAGGAGCTGAACGAGTTCAAGTCCTCCGAAATGGCAGTCCACGAGGGCAGTCGCCATCTGACGAGGTAATTAAACACAACCATTGCCATTGCCAACGTCAACCACAATTCATGCCCTGCCCTTGGCCACAGACCAAAACCAAATCGAGCCAAGCGCACCAAATTGCCTAAATGCCCAATGAAGTGTCACGTGCACTGTTCACAGTCGCCGCTGACCAATCCAAATTTAGGCTTTGCTTTGGTAGTGGTAGCCTCCTATGCCACGCCCTCGCTCACTTGCTGCCCATTGTTCGTGCTGTTGCCACAAAGGACTTTTGCTGCATTTTGTCGTTGGTCGTCTTTTTGCTTGGCTTGCCACATTTCTATTTCCATAGCCAGTTCTGCAGTTCTGGGGCCAGTTTTCTTGTTAGCTTCTTTAGCTGCTGGCCTGGGTTTGTGGCGTTCAACTTTTATAATGGACTTTCGACTCCTGCTTAGAGCCCCATGCGACATGTGGCCCCAAGCTGCACTTTAACTAAGCGCTTAACCAGTCCTTCGACTGTGGGCTGCTTGCAACAAATTAGACAAGCCAAAATGCAAGCAATGGCAAACGGTCACAAATTAAGGTGGTCGAGCTTTAGCCAAAGTAATAAGAGCGTGGCCAGATTGTTTGTCGACAGAAAGAAAAGGAACAAGAAATGGCTAAATGTAGAAGTTGAATCTATAGTCATTCAAATGAATCAAGAATTAACTAACTAAATAAATTTATTAAAGTGCAGCATAGATACTATAAAATTACAATTTTGTAATTTAATGAGAATTATCATTTATAAATATCTAAAAATGCGAAAATGCGAATGCTTTGTCAGATATTTGTTGTTAGATTTATAGATAGAGCTAAACCTTTTGATGTGATAGTTTTCTGTTGTGATAGTTTCCGAGAAGCTTGGCAAACGAAAAAAAAAAATATGTATAAAAATTACATAAAAACTTAAAAAGAAAAATATAATAAAAAAATTAAAAATAAAATAGTTAAAAGATAAATAATAAGAAAAAAACAACATAAAAAATTTAAAAATAAAAAAATGTTAGTAAAAAATAATGAATAAAATCTTAGACAACATTTCTTAACTAAAAACAAAGTTAAGAACGTTTCACAAGAGAAAATTCACAGCAGAGCGTTGAATTGCTAAATTGGCTAACAAAAGTCAATTCAACTTGGATCTGCTCATACCTAAATAAAACATGAAATGCACACCAACTTCAAGCTGCCCCTCATCTAATCTCAATCCCTCCCTCCATCAAACACACACACAATTTTGCAATGTTGCAAAGTTTCTTATTAAAGTTTTGATCAGCAACTGAAACTAATCTGAACTTTTTGCCTCTATTTGTACCTTTGCAGATTCCATAGGCCATGACGATTGCAATGGCAGCAACTTTCCAACAAATTACAACAACAACCCAAACAATTGTATTTTGTGCAGCAACCAATTGTCAACAAATATTTAAAAGCAAAACATTAAAGAATAAAAAACTTACAAAAAATCACAAAAAAAAAATTTAAAAAAAAAAGAGAAAATAAAATAAAAAAGCGTTGAAACACAATAAGAAGAAAAAAGTAATGCAAAAAAAAAAAAATGAAAAGAAAATTAAATTAAACACAATTTTCAAATGGCAAGAAATAGTTAAAAGAGAAAGGTGAAGACGAGGAAGCAAATCAAATTGAAAAGTTTTAATTATTAGGATCTTCTGTTAAATGCGAATTCCGCTTTGGTTTTCTAATTTTAAGTTCTATACTGTACGTAGTATTTTCTGTGTTTAATTCTTCAATTATATAATTGTTTTGTTGATTGTATGTAAATAAATTCTTTTCGATATATATTCCTTTCCCTCCCAATTGCAAATCAAAAAAAAAAAAAAAATATGTGAAATACGTCTTTTGTGTAGATGTTTTTGAGTCGATTTGTTAAAACAAGTTCAGTCAAGGCAATTATGTATTATATTATATAACAGAGAGCAAATATCTTTTAACTATATTACATTAACCCTACAACAACAACAACAACAGCAAACAAGTCAAATGAAACTAACAACAACAATAACAATTTCATTGAGAGAGAAAGAGAAATTCTTAAATGTTAAGCATAAATTTTACTTTTACTGCTGATTTCCATAAATTTTTAGATTTTCGAATTAAGCAAAATAAAATTAAAATAAATAATAAAAAACCGCAAATATTATTATAAATTATACAACAAGAAATGCGAACAGTTCTAAAGTAAATAATATATTTTAAAATTTATTATTATTGTAAAAAGCTTAAACATTAAACACTATAGCGAGAAAGAGAAAACAAAACAAAAAAAAAATTATTTAAAAATAAATTCAAATTTTTTGAAAGACATTCGAACTTAAATTTCTTATTATTTCTTTCAGTTTATGTTGATTTCGTAAGTCCCCCCGTTCCCCCCTTTTGATTTGTATATAACATGTACATACATATCGCCAAATTGCGTTAAGAACATAAAGAACTTAGCGATAACAGATAAGATTTGCCACGAACTATGACAAGAAAACACAAGAAAAAACAAGAAAACACAATGAAAAGGCAAAGTGAAAAAGAATATGCTCAAATGATAAGTAAAGTCAAGCAGATTGATAAGATTTCTATTTAAATATGGCAACAAAATATCAGGAATAACAAACTGAAGCAAGTTGGACCCAGATTGATGATTTTTCTAGTGAACACAACGTAACAATTTATAAAACGTAAGATTTTAGAGGCAGATGGAACCAAAATAAAAATTATATAAACAAAAATGAAGCATCAACAACAAATGTTGCATGCAAATATCTATTTTGTAAAGCAAATTGCGCATAGTTACGAAACATTTAAAATGAGATACTGAAACTTTTACTCCAGCATTCAAATAGTTATGAATAATCCAAAAAGCAAAAATGAAAACGAAAAAAAAAAAAAAAAAAAACCAAACAAATTCCTAATTGTAAAAAATTTGCAGCAAGAAAAAACGAAATGCAAATTGAAATGCTCGCGCGTGCTCGTGAATATCTTAAATTAAATGGTAAACAAAAATGATACAAATAAAAAGCAGTTTCAAAGGACATTTAGCATGAAATGAATTTCATGATTAAGCTCTAAAAATAATTAAATTGAAAAAACAAAAACAAAAAACAAAAAAAAAAAAAAACGAAGCAAATGCAAACTTAGTTTAAAGATAAATTGGCGCTTCCTTTGCAAGTTTCATATTTCTAAAGCAAAACACACACAGACACAAACAATTTTCAAGTAAAAATAAAAATAGACTAAAGTAAATGATAAAAAAAAAATAACTTGTTTCAGGGCAGTCAACAACAAATTTGACTCAGTTAGTAAAGCTTTTGCTTCACTTTGAGTGACTTGGCCCAAGGTCGCCTCTGGCCTCTGTTGCCAGTTCCATAGAAATGAAATTCAAATCGATATCTTTATTGGCAACTCTGTCTCTGTCTCACAACTCTCTGTCTTCAGCTTCAAAGCGTTGCATTGTCAGAGTTAAGCAATATTAATTGCAAATATATATATATATACATATATATACATATACATTAAATATCTATACAAACTATATATAGTATATATGTATACAACTATTTATATGAGGTGAGGAAGCAGCTGAAGCAGCAGCAGTCGATGCTATATACATACAACTATCAATATGGGATAGCATAATTTACACTTTTTCTATCGAGTCGATTTATAGTGTACTATAAAACCAACAACAACAACAACAACAACAACAACACAACAACAACAACATGAGGAGCCCCCACGTTGATTGAGAGCCTACCTATCCATAACTAGCGAAAAGTTTCGTTTTGTGTACAGCATTTCACACTGTCCTTTCGCATTCTGTTAAAAAAAAAAAAAAAACTCTTAAAAAAAAAAAAAAAAATTGCAGTTTGCCGTTGCAAAAATTTAACAACAAATTAAAGAAAACGAATTGTAGCAATAATACAAACACCACAAGAAAAAACAACAACAAAACAAAGCAAACAGCAGCCAGAGCTAGCAGCTATTAGCACTTGGTAAGATCTTAAGAAAAGAAAAAAACAAAACAAAAGAAAAAAAATGGAAAATTTGTAAAAGCCTGCAAAAGGCAGCAGCCGTTGTGAAGATTTGCAGAACGGCACGTTAAGTAACTTAGCAAATTAAGCTTAGCAGAAGGAAAACACAGAATGAAACTGTATGAACAACAAAAAGAAACAAAAACAAAAAGACAAAAAGATATTGAATAATAATCACCGACAAATTGAGATTTAATAAAGATTTAATTACTTAAAAAAACATAATTATTTTCTTATTTTATTTCATTGGTAAAGGGGATAGTGCATTGCATATATGGTTGGATAGAGAGTTTTCATTTCTTCATCCGTATGCACGGAAGTTATATTGAAATTGAAATATAGTGAAAGAAATCGCTCCAGTGCTTTCACAACAATGCTTTATTTTATGGTTTAGAGATGGTATATATCACATTTGGTAAATGCTGTAATCGATACATATCGCATTGCTAGAGATGATATTTGCAACATATATTGCATAAAAACTGAGCCGAACTATATGCATTTTTAAGAAATATGCTTATAAATCCAATGCAATCAAGTCCACAAAGAATAGGAAAGGATATCGAAAAACTGGGAGACTTGTATTTATCATTTATGTTGTAATAGTAAAATTTGTTGCCATGTAATATCGAGGCAAGAAAAAGAACACTTGAGCTTTTGCTCTGGTTGGCTGTCAAATCATAATTGTCTCTTTATTCAAAAACATATTTGATAATAGGCTAAAGACAATATATATGAAGAGTTCTGCCGCTGAGCGCAGCCACAGAGCGGGAGAGCGTAGTATACGTATATATATATATATATATATATATATATATATATATATATATATATATACATATATGTATATGCATAGGTCATATAGATAAGGCATCTACATTAAAATGCCTGAACTATATATATATATATATATATATATATATATATATATATATATATATATATATATATATATATATATATACATATATGTATATGCATAGGTCATATAGATAAGGCATCTACATTAAAATGCCTGAACTGCCGGTCAGTCACCCATATACTAAGTGACTAATCATATATCAATTATTGTGCTCGATATGTATGTTTATACATGCACTGATAGTGTATACGCATTTATATGTAGAATACGCTACATTGCGTTGGGTATTATTGTTATGTTATTAAACACTACTACAATGTAGTGTATAATAAAGTCAGTTATTGCTTTTCATCACATTTATTTTTAAAATATATTGTTTTTCTTTTTTTCAGTTTTACAGAATATTGTAAAAATGTATTATATTATTTGCTGCTTGTTGATTGATTGCTGTGATTCGAAAATCTACAGTTTACAGAGATTGTGCAATTTATTATATTATTATAATGCAAGGATTATTGTATTTAGGGTAGACAATTGAATTTGTTGGGGTACTTTTAAATTTAATGTGATTTGAATAACGTGAATATGACACGTTTCGCATTCTCTCTCTGTGTGTGAAGAGTATTGTTAGTCGGTTACCTCGCCGTCGAACCTAATGTTGAAACGTTCCCTTATCGCCTGAACGCTATCAAGGCCATTAATCATATCCGCTACGTGCTGAGTTCCAGCCTCTAGCAGACCATCGACGTTCAAATAATCGGCTGCGATGATTAATCCAAAGATGGTTGAATCATTGGCATTCGATTCGCGGAGTAAGTCCTGGAATATGGCGCGCTCCTGCTGCAACTTGTCCTTTGGATCGTCGTCCTTGTTGATCTTCAGGATGGCTTCGCACCAGTTGATCACCAGCTGGAATATATCAGAGCTAACTCTTTCCATTTGCATGATATTGGCATCATCATCATCGGTGTTCATGGACCCCCCGCGCTCCATCTGCAGCCAGCTGTGTGTCAATCCCATTTCTTTGGCCAGCTCGCGACGCACTTTGAACACTATGCCATCGCTCGTCCGCATTTGCAATTCATCTGATGGTTGCACCATATTAACGAGCTTGCTCCTGTTTTATGTCTTGTCCGTTGCTGTTGAATAGACTTTCTGGTTTGATACGATTCAGAAAGCAAAACATGCTCAGTTTTATATCTAACAGCAACTCTGCATAATTTAAAGTGAAAGCGCGAAAGTAGGCAACGAAAATTGTGAGTTGAATTTGTATGGCCGAACTTTTGGATGACATCGTGGAACTATTATGAACTAGCTGACTCGCTCACCGACATTCCATTGAATTCATTCATAAATTCCATTGCGTTCTCCAGCCACTGCCACTGCCATTGCCACTGCCACTTCACGTGCCAACGGAGCGGAGCGGAGCAAGTGCGTCTTTGTATCTTGGCAAATGTATCTGCTGCGTACGTGCTCGACTCTCTGGACAGCAATTCAGAGTCGAGCTCAGCCTCAGGTGAGACAACAACAACGACGACAACAACAACGACACCAATCACAATCTTCATAAGGCCGTCGCCATCGCAGTTGATTATGATGAGCTCTTCTCATTGCTGTTGTTGGTTGTTGGCTTCAAGTGTTTGCTGCTTGGCTCCATCTGCTCAGCTGCCCCATCTGCCATCTTCCATCTCTCATCTCCCAGCTATATTTATCTGTATGTGAGTTTGTGCAGACGAAGGTCTGTTTTGGCTGCTTTCCATTGCGAAAGTTTATCATTGCGGCAAGATTCTAACATTTTTGTGTGCATTCCACTTTGGTGCGTTTGTCGGATTTCTCAAGAGTTTGCCTTTTGCCACGCTCATAAAACGTACTCGAACTCATTAAAACGCGCACTCTGATAACCGAAATGGCCAACTTGGACGCTGTGGATGGAACGAGTTGGCGACGTGTTTTGCATGTGCGTTCTTAAACCTGGCTGATTTATTTGATGGCCATTTGTTGCTGATGCTTTGGCTCTAACTCTGACTCTGACTCCGACTCCGACTCCGACTGTGGTTCTGGCACGTTGCACGAGCCGCTGAACGCTTGAGCGAAATGGGGCAAGTAGGCAACAATTTCGAGACTTGCAAAATGTGGCCAGTTAATTAGGCAAGTTCATGTGGGAAAAGTTGTCCCAGCGCATACAGTTAGCCACGTTACAGGCCACAAATTTGGTTATGAAATTGGCCTGGCTAGGGAGAGAACCTGATGAAAAGTTGGCAGAGCATCAAAAGTGTTTGCAGTTATGCAGAAATGAAAAATTTATACAAATTTATATGTATATATATTGAAGTCACGAACTAGACTCTAGTTAAGTTGATGAAAATACAAAATTGTATATATATTTTTTATTTAATTTGCTTCTCAAGCTAAAGTCTAGATCATTTTTGCTATTGCCATATTTTCAAGCTAAAGTCTATGTAAATTTTACATAAATATTCTGTCAAATCAGGATATATTTTCTAGCTAGCCTGACAGCTTTAAAGAATAGCTACAGCTTGAGTATAGTCGTAGCTCTTCTGCTGCACAGTGCCGTCCACAATATTGGGTCAGGTCTAGGTCGGCTGCCGCCGTTGCCTTTGCTGCTGTCGATGTTGCTTTTAGCTGGCAATGTTTTTCGAAAAGCTAAAGAAAAATTTGCATTTGGCCCGATCGCAGTTCGCGACTTGTCGTTTCGCTGGCGGGATTTCTTTATGACCCGAGCTGGCAGTGGCGCGGAGTTTGATTTCAGCTATGGCCTTTGTTTGCCAGCAAGTTTATTTGATTCTATTTTCATTTTATTTGAATTGTGGTGCGCTTTTATGGCCTGTGCATGAGCCTGGCTGAGATTTGCTTCTCTATTTTGTTTTTTGTTTGTGAAAGTTTCAGCTAAAAGACGCTATCGATGAGCCCCCAAGAAGTCGGCAGAGTCTCAGCCGTGGCCATTGCTTTTGGCTCTTTACTTTGTTTTTTTTTTTTTTTTTAGCTTTTTGCTTGGTGATTGTAAAACAATAAAAGCAACACCTGACTGCCGTTTGCACAGCCTCACAATGGCGTTGATGGCGACGCGGATGCGGACGTCGTTGCTGGTGGGCCTTGCCTAGACTCCCCAATCCCTGCTGCTGCTGCTGCTGCTGCTGCAGTTGGTGATCTTATCAGCGCCTATGACCAAATATGGTCAATGACAAAAACATGCTTATTGTTTTGTAGTTTTGCTGACGCGCTCTAAACATTTCAATTCGCGTTTTGCGTTCTGCTATGCGTTGTCCATAACCAACAGCAGCAGCAGCAGCAGCAGCAATAGAGGCAAACAAATTGCTGGCTGATTGCTGTTGATGGGAGAGGTCGGACAGCGGACGGCATATTGCGGGCACTCGAATCGAAATCTAAATCTAAATAAATAAAAATCGTGCGCTGTTTGTTTGTTTTTTTTTTTTCTCTCATTTTTGCTTGCTCTCAAGTGAAAGGCAGCGGCGAGATCAGCGTCTTGGCCAAAGTATCTCAATGCGCTGCAAATTTAATCAATTGATGAGGCAGCTTGCAACTGCTGCAACCTGCTGCCTGCTGCCTGCTGCCTGCTGCCTGCTGCCTGCTGCCTGTTGGCTGTTGGCTGACTGCCTGCTGTTGCACTTGCTGTAGTTGCTTTTATTGTTGTTGTTATTGTGTGTTGGCTGTGATGGCAATTTGGATTTTGCGGCTAACACAAACCTGACCAGAAAGACATTTACATTCTACAGTTAAGTGTTGTTGCTGCTGTGCAAGTGTCGCAACAACTACAACAACAACAACAACAACAACAACAACAACAACAACAACAACAACAACAACAGCAACTTTACACGCTAGAAACCGTGACTTTAATTTTCTTTAGTTTTCCCCTCCCGCGCGCTTAGCTTTTTCTTTGATTTGTTTTTCCTTTTTTTTTTATATTTTTTTTTATATAATTTCAATTTGATTTTTCCATTTGAACTTTTCATTAAATCACCTCGCAATGTCGCCAATTTCAGCGCTGTCTGTCTCTCTCTCTCTCTCTCTCACTCCCTCTCTCTCTCTCTCTCTCTCTCTGTCTCTCTCACCTTCCTTCCTTGTTATTGTCTTGCTTTTAATTTGTAATTACTTGCACATTTTACTTTCGTTTGTGCCATTTGATTTATTGCCCCGCAAATTGTGGTCGCCAAATCGAAATCTTGGCCAAAACGTGGCAACTGGCAATTGGAATCGTGAGGCGAGCACAAATGTTGCAAGAATTAAGAAAGTTTTCCCGTTTGTGTTTCATTTTAATAATTTTTTGTATTGCCACTTGCCTGATTATAAGTCGTATACGTAATGCATTATTTCAGAGATAGTTTGTAAGCTTTTATTGAATCGGCTTCAAGTCAATATAGCTCAACTGCAGACAACAGAAGCAAAGCCTTTCTTTGCGATTCTCAAGCATTTAGATAACATTCCTCTCTCTCTCTCTCTCTCTCTCTTTCTTTTCTCTCTCTCTCTCTCTCTCTCTCTCTCTCTCTGCACCTCTGTTTACTGTACGTCGCTCTATTTCTGTCAATCATTACCTTATAATATTTGTCTTTCTCTTTTATTGCCCTTTGCTCTCTCTTTGATCTCTTTGGCTTTTCTCGCTGCTTCTCTTTCTCTCCCACTTTCTTTCCACCTAATCCCATTTGTTCTAATCTCTATTTTCCCTTTTTTCACATCCTTTTTTTCACCCCATATTCCTTAACTCATCTTTTGCTTACAATATCTTGATATTTTCTTTAAAGCTCTTCCTCATCTTAAGTGTAAGCATCCTCAGTGAGTCAGCAACAATTTTCTCTTTCTAACATCCGGTTTAAGCTGCGGCTGTTAGCCACAGCTTTTCCTGTAAATAAGCTCATTAGCCTTATTGCAATGTTGCCATTGTCATCGTCGCTGCACTTGACACTTGGCGCTGACATGTTGTTGTCGTTGCACGCAACAACAGCAACAGCAACAGCAACAGCAGCAACAGCAGCAGCAACAGCAACGGCAACAGTCACAACACCCACTCACAATCGCCGTTGCCATTCGCAGTCGTAAATGTGCAACAATTTCAAATAGCTTCCACTTATTGCAACTGCTGCAGCAACAAGTTGCAGCAACTGAGGCAGCAGCCTGCCGCAGACCCATTGATTAGGTGACCCTTGTAGCGGTCCAAAGCTGTCAGCATTTTTCTCTCCTTCTGTCTGTTGTTTTTTTCTAGCCTTGTCTCTGGCTTTACCTTTGCCTCTGCTTCGGCTTCTGCTGCCCTCAATTGTCATTGACTGCTGTTGCAGTTGCTGTTGCAGCCAGTTCAATTGATTGAATTACATATATGTTGTTGCTGCTGCTTGAGCTGCCTCGAGTTGCCTTTGGGCCTCAACACCCCCACATTTACTTGGCTTGACTTTTGAGCCCTGTCGCGACTCGTGGGCCACATTCAACCATGTTGCAGAGTCAAACAAAGTCAGGCCAGTTCGGCAGTTAGCCAGTTAATTAGCAGAGAGGCAGCTGCCACAATCAACGCTGCAGCTCAATTGTGTGTAGGCAGTGCGAGCAGGAGGAGCAGCAGAAGGAGGAGATGAAGTGTGTGTGTGTTTGCTAGTTCAAGGATGTTCGACAGATGAGCAACTGTTGATTAATCACCAAAGATAGACTTAACATACATTTGTGCAGAGCGTTGTTGTGGCTGTAGTTGGTTAGGTATATATAGATATATGTTTGGGAATGAGCAGCTGAATTAATATAATATAAATATAATTTGCTGCTGAAATATAATAATTTGGCAAACAACGTATAACTAGAGACAGCAGCTAAGCAGTGCGCAGAATAAATACATCAACCAGTTGAGAGTCTTCAGGGAGCAGAAGAGGATTGACAAATTTACGAACATACCCAGCATCAACTAACTTGTATAGAGACAGAGTACATACAATATAATGTGAGAGTTCTAAATAGAGGTAATCTCTTTTCGAAGTGAAGATGAGTGCGGCACAGTACATGACAGCAGATACAGCAGAGTGCAACAGCAACTTAAACAAGTCTTTTTAGGTGTCTTATGCTGCATTGTGAGCTATCTGCTGGGACTATTGATATGCTAAGATTTCTGTGTATGACTTACATTTATGAATGCCAAGTTACGCAGAGCTTGTCTAGAGCTGTGTTTGATTCAATGTCTCTAATCGAATCGAATTTTTAATTTTAATTGCAGCAGATCCAAGTCTTCTTATGCTATCTATCTATATCTATATACTATTACGTATAACATCTGTATGCAAAATAGGAATTGAAATATGACAGCTAAAATCGATTGAGGCGCTGGCGCAATTGCTAGTTGATTGTGTTAGGCTGATAGGGAAAAAGAAAATAGATTGAGTAATTTTAAATTCTAATTAACTTGCCATCTATAATATCAAAAAGACAAATTTTTAAAAATATTCCTTTAAACAAATTAACTTAATGTCAACTATTGCCTCTTGTCTTCATTTAGCACAGAAAATAATAAAAATACGTCTACTTAAGTAATAGAAATACTATATATTCCTTTGAACAATTGAACTAATATTCGTTTATTTTTGCAAAATATATTCCTTCCATCTTCATTTTCAATTATCAACCTTGTTTTACTCATAAGAGGGTAAGCCTCAATATCTGAAAAACTTTAGCACTTTAGCATTGCAATCACTCAATGTCCCATTGCACGCGCCATCAAAAACACAGGCTTCTCCCCTCCCTTTCTCCCTCTCTCTCTCTGTAAGCTCATGTCTCTTGTGGCATGCCACGCACAAAAAAGAAAAAAGAAAAAGAAAATAGCAAAATAAAAACAAAGCATAAAATGCCGCTGCCGAACTTGTCCTTAAAATGTCAACCAAAGTGTTCATTAATTGGTGTCTCCCGCTCTGCTCTGATTGTAGTTGCATGTTGCTGTTGTTGTTGTTGTTGTTGTCATTGTCTGGTTGCACTATTATATTGCTGTTGTGTATTTTGTTGCGGTTTGTGCGGCCCGCTTGTGGCGTGTGTGCACAGTCATTGATCATGAATTCCGCGCGCTTGGCACTCGCGCTTGCCGCACATGCGTCATGCCCAGAGCTTGACACTGTATGCTGTATGCTGGCTCCCTCTGCTCTCGCTCTGCTCGCCCTCTGCACTCCATCATTGGCGACACAATTTTCGCTCGCTTTGGCATGTGCCAGCAAGACACCTTGCCTCCCCTGCCCCTCCCACCTACCGTCTTCCGCATCTGGCTGCCTACGCAGCATATGAAATCTCTGTGTTTGTGTGTGTTTTGCCAGTAGTTTTGTAATTTTCATGTAAAAGTCGAGACAAATGCAAAATGGCCCTGCAAATGACGACGACAACAACACTGCATGCCACGCCCCCACAGCCAGCACAGCCCACAGGCAGCCCTGAGCCTGGCCCGGCCAGCCATCAATCTCAATTGCTTCGCATTTTCATATGCAGCTCTTCGATCATTTTGCAGCTTGACAAGCAGCAGCAGCAGCGACGGCAGCAGCAACCAACACTCCAACAACAGTTGGTAATAAAAAATTGCAGATTTGTCACAGCAATTGTTGCTGTTGTTGTTGTTGTTGCTGTTGCTGCTGGCCTGATTCTTGTAATTACTTTTTTTTTCTGATGTAAAGTTTTTGCTTTATTTTTTCTCAGCTTTTGCATATTTTTTGCCGTCTTTTGATTTCTGGTTTGTTTTCGTTTTTGCATTTATCTCGCCCGAATGTCTACGCGTGATTAAACGTTTAAGCTGCTGATATGATATACCCAGTGTCCGTTTGCCTGTTACGAGAGAGAGAGAGAGAGAGAGTGAGAGAGAGCGAGAGGGCGAGACTGACATATTGATAGCCATTGTGGCTGCTGTTGGCTCTGTTTGTCTCTTGTCGGGTTTTGAAAGTCTGCGGCTGTCGATGTTTGCTGTCTGTTTGCTGTTTGTGCTGTGCTACATAATAAATCGCCGCAAAGTGATATAAAATATTAGGCTGCCAAGTTATATAAGCCAAAAGGGAACTTAAACGCTCATAACTTGCGTCAGCAACCTGAGCTATTGCCACATTCGGTGATATTTTCATCTGCTTCAGAATCTGATAGATTGTAGCTAAGATATTGAGTTGAGTTATTGAATAAGTAACACTTGAAGCAATTTTGTAGCACAACTAATTCAAGGTTTTTTGGAGGAATTTATGTGTAATTTATTAAGATGATATAAATATATATTTGAATATTTAAAAAAAAAAAATAAAATAAATAAAATAAAATAAATAAATAAAACATTTTTTTATTTTTGTAAATACCAAAAATATATGTACACATAATATAAAAATATATATAAATAAATAAATTAATTAAAAAATAAAATAAATAAATTAATAAAATATAAAAACAATTTGTTAATTTAAAAAAACAGGAAATTAAATTTTTTTTTAATAAATGAATGAAAAAAAAAAATAAAAAAATTTAAAATAAAAATAAATAATACAAAAAATTAATAAATGTAAAAATATATATAAATAAATTATTAAAAAAAAAAACACTTTTTTATTTTTAATTTAGATTGAAAGCTTTTTTGTCTTAAAATTGCATTAATATGGCACAGCTAGAAGCTTAAGTTAGCTCAGGTTAAGTCATGCAATCTCTTAGTCGAATACTCCCAACTAAATCTCTCATGCTTGCCAAGTATACTATATATACTCGTAATATATATAAAATATATCCATATGCCTGCTATGCATATGCAAATTATAAAATATAATAACAAATTTGTGAAATAATCTCATCACTTATTCAGTTGCGGATCTAGCTAGAGCTGTAGCTAAACAACTAAATAAAAAAAAAAAAAATACTGTGAATAAAACATTTACACATAGTTAAATCAAAGAGTTAAATATATGCAGCGCCCACATAAAGATTCTGTTTAATGACAGCTTTTAAGTCGCAACTTCACGCTTAATTAGACGAGCCAAAAAAATAACTTCATTTCGTGCCAAGAGAGAGAGAGAGAGGGAGAGCGCGTAACAGAGACGGAGCAACGGCTCTGAGGTCTCGACAAAAATGGTCAAAACATGAAATCCTATTAGACAAATTGAAATTACAAATGAGACAACGCCGAAATTAATTTATTAATTAGTCACACTCCATTATGGCTGGACAAAGAGAGGCTGCCAACGGTAGCTAAAGCACGAATACCAACACCTACAACAACAACAACAATCAGAGAGCTGCCCACATGCGGCGTTGACGCGTCTCGAAATGGTTGACAGGCCCCGAGTCGTAGCTGGAATTGGAGTTGAAGTCGCAGTCCGAGCCATTTGCAGCCTTTTGTGGTGTGAAAATTGTAAAATCCAATTAGAAAACTCAACACGCAATGCATTTTATATATATATATATATAACATAACTGCGTGGGCAAAGCACTTCATACTGTTCCTCTCCCTCTCTCTGTCTTGGCTCTCACTCTCTCATTGACATAATCAGCGATAAGTAATCGTTAATTAAATTGCATGAAACAAGACGAGAAAGAAACAAAAAATAAGAAAAACTTTGGAACGAAATCTAAGCTGCATTTATTGGGCCGCTCGCAAAGACAATGAACTGTCGCATTCTGAAGGCTCATATCGGGCGCAATCTGGGCTCCATTTTTGCCAGTCGTCGTTTGGCGGCAGGGCCGACAGGTTGTTTTCCGTTTTATTTTGGCGGCAAATTGGCAAGACAATACGCTAGGTACAGTTATCATGGGAAACAGATATATAGAAACTGCCCCCGCTTCATTTCTAAATGGCCAGCCAAGCCAAGCTAGCCTTCATCATTATCAACGGGCGCTGAGAAAGGAGCTGCAACTGGCAGCGCCCCGATAGCCTTAAATGGCGCTGAGTGAAGTGAATGCCTGGCCATAAGCAGGAGTCGCGTTGCCTGAATTGAATGAAACAAAAAGCAAGTCAAAAAGCCAAAGCGTTAATTAAGTGTTTATGGTGTCAACTGTACTTGCTCTGCATAATTCATAGATACATATATAGCATATAGTTGATTAGAAATAGCTAGATTGTTAGAGCGGGAGCATAATGAATTATGCAATCAGTTGAGGAGAAAGTTTTCCATAATTATATAAATACATATACATATATATATAGATTTATAAATGTTTATGGAATTTGTATTTCTAGCACCATAAATAAACATGTTTATTAATAGCGGCTCATTAACCTCGGCTAATTAATTAGAAATGTTTTTTTTTCTCTTCCTCCTCTTCATGTAAAATGGCCAAACATGAGAGAAACACTGACTGACTGACTGATTGAGTGACTGATTGAAGCTACGATTGCTGTCTGCATGAAATGGTGATGAGTTTACAAATGTAAGTTTTTTTTTTGTTTTTCGTTTTGTTTTTAAGAAACATTTATGAGCGCTCGTTAAATCATTCACAGTAGGCATAGCATGGAATGTTGGGGTCTTGAAGTAGCTTTGATAACTAAGAGATTGAAATTGATAAAAATTTTCTTTATGATAGTTTTTGCTAAAGAATGAGTGACAGAGAGTGCGAGAGAGGGAGAGTGAGAGAGAGAGAGATAGTGGACAGAGGGAGTGATAGAGAGAGAGCGCTATTTAAAGATCTATGCTTAATTCAATGAATGAATTGAATGAGCTTATATATATGGATTAACTAACAACAACTAAATCAGTTTGTTTGTTGATTTATATCTAGAAGGTTCTATAGACTCGTACTCGTCTCCTTCTATAAATTGAAATCTAAATTCCCCATTTTCTATTGTTAAGAAAATTATCTTTTCATGATCTTTTTTATGTGTGAATGATATTGGGTTGCGCATCTCATCCACTGCTCGCAGCTGCCGACAAATATTTATGCAGTATTCTCTGTCAGGTTTTTTTGTTTTGTTTTTTTTTTTTTTTTTTTTTTTTACAACATAAATCTGTAAACGCCCACATTAACTATTTCTGTCCGTCTGCGGCTGTCTATCGAATGCGGCTAATTTGCGGTGAGTGGAATTTCTTTTATATTTCATTGTCTTCGAGCGTTTTTGATGAGCTGCGGTGAAAAGCGTTTAATAAACGCTGCAATAAATATTTAAACACTGCCTGGCGCTTAATCAAATGCAAAGCTAGACAACTTTGAAAACAATGGGCCACATTTTACAACTATGGGGCACGATGAAACTAAGAAAAAGTTGAGAGTGTGTGAAAGACAGAAGGAGAGAGAGAGAGATAGATAGAGTGAGGTAGAGAATATATTGTGTACATATTTATTTTGCGCTGCGGCGACTTATAAAAAATTCATTGAGGCAATTGTCTGCGTTGCAGATTATCTGCAATATGTTCACTCCCACAGGTCAAGCGTGCACATCAATTACTTTGGCACAGGCCCAAAAGCCAGACAGACAGACGCACACACATGCAGACATTCGGGCAGGAAACACACACACACACATACATAGTTGCACACTCGCACAGTTGACCTCTCAATTTAGCGCGCATAATGCCAGGAAATGCCAAGATTCCAGCTCAAGTGAGGATGAGGATGAGGATGAGCATGAGACTGAGCAGGAGGCTGAGCAGGAGGCTTAGCATGAGGCTGAGCGGCTGAGACTTTGGCTAAGATTTGCTTGGAGTCTGCTGCTTTGTCTATGCGAAAGTCACTTGATCTTGGCGTCGATTGTGCGTTGATTGTTTTATTATGAAGATGTTGATAGAGCTGCCAGCGCATTGTCTAAACAATGGCTGTTGTTGTTGTTGTTGTTGTTGCTATTGTTGTTGTACATGTATATATTATAGCTATATTATTAAGGCAATCAAGTGCGTTAATTTGATATTGATGATCAGTTTTGTCAACTGCACGAGCTAAGTTCAAGTGAGAGATTTTTAGCCAGTCTTCTGCTTGTATACATATAACTAGTAACTTAGAGCTCAAGCTAAGCTTAAAGAAAGTTAGAGAAAGAGAAGAGCGTAGAAAGCTTGCACCTCTCCCTGATTCACAGATTGATCTAGTCTGATATATTTATATATGTGCATAAACATGGAGCACAAGCGAAGCTTAAAGACAGTGGCAAAGTAGGAAGAGAGAGAGAGAGAGAGAGAGAGAGATTACAGCTCTATTGATAGATGCACTCACTGTCTAACTCCCTCCATATATATAGAGAGAGATTCAGATTGATATAGTCTACTTATGCTTGTGTATATCTAATTAGTCTGGCCATTAAAGTGGCTTATTAGAAACGGCTGGCAGCGACAATAGTTGGCCATTAAGCGACTGTCAATGCTTTTATTATAACTTTTTATAATTCTTGTTGCATTTTCCTTGTCGCTCGTTGCAGTTACTGCTGTTGCTGTTGTTGTTGTTGTTGTTGGTGCAACATTTCATTAATCGAGTCACGACATTAGACATTCAACAGCTCGCGCAGCCTGGCAAAAGAGGCAAAGCCACAAAAATCTACTGGCAACCTGGCAGCCCAGGCAGCTCAGCTAGCTCAGCCAGCTCAGGCCAACGAGCCATTCGTTGACTGCGGCAGGCGTACATACAAAATTTTTATAGCCAGCCAAAAAACAAAAAAAAAAAAAAATACAGAAATAGCTTTGACAACTTTATCGCAGAGCAGCATCGACAAGGCAGCCCCAAAAACGAGCCAACGACGACGACGACAGCTGAAAAAGGCGCAGAAAACAGCATTTGCTAGGCGCAGGCCGATAAACTGTCAATGGGCCCTCAGAAGGAATCTAAATTAAATCAACTAATCGTATGACTGATTGTTTTTAAACGAAAGACTTGGGCAACGAACTTGCTCAACCAAAATGCCACACACAGCGACACACACACACACACACACATATATATATATATAGACATCGCGAATACGTGTTATATTTTGATTAACTTGAATTGTATGCCATATCTACATATGTATGAATAGTTGCTTATTAATTGCTATATAAATGGCCGACTTAAACTTTGCCAATTGTCGTTGTCGTTGTTGTAGCTATTGCTATTGTTGTTGTTGCTGTTATTGGAGCTGTGACTCTGACTATGGCTGCCGCTGTTGCTGCTGCCACTGCTCGTTAGCGCTTGGCATCGTTTAAATGCTAAACATAATGGGGAAAGCATAGTCAGTAGCCAACGAACTTTCTATACTCTAACTAAAAGTAAGCTTATTTAATTAAGTTTAATTAAAAGTTAATGCAAAGTTAACAAATCTATCAAAAGTTAACAAATCTATCATTATTTAAAAAATTTGTATGCTATTTTATTTTAGCATGCGAGGAGCAGGTAGAGAGAGCGAGTGCGAGGGAGAGCGATCATATAAAGCATGGCACCTCCGCTCTCACGCCTTAAACTCCACCTGCTGTCATTAACAATGTCAATCGCATAATATATACCTATTGAATATGAAAAGTTTATGATTTAACAATGACTCTTCTTTCTAAAGAGTTGCAATGCCTCGTCTAGGAAAGTTTTTGCTCAGAGCTATTGAAAGCTATTTAGAATAGAACCATTCAGTATATCTCTTTCTTAAATCATCAGTTAATAACTCTTTAGGGCTGATCATATATACCTAAAAGTATTTCGGTTTTTTTTTTAAGAATTTCTTCAGTGATAATAGTCGCTATACAATATATTAACTTGAATACATTTTAAAGCAGTTCAGAAATATTCATATGTGAGCATATATTATATAAATAATATAGAAAATATCAATATACAAAAGTTTTCTCTCTACAATGCATTTGCTATTCCCTACTCTGCACAAACTCAATATGAATTCATAGCTGCCTTCTGCTCGGAAAGGGCATAACAATAGAATTGTATTGTCATGCACTGCTTTAGCTTATTAGTGGGCGTTGCAAATAAACTTTCCCACACACAACGAGCACATTGAATCAATTACCACTACAAACACACTCTGTCTCGCTTCCTCTCTCTCACTCTGTGTGTGTGTGTCTGTTGTAGTGATTGCATGTTAGTTAACATTTAGTTGAAACAGCTTTTGGCTTCCTGCTTGGCATGTAGTCGCATAATGGTTGCTCGAGCACTCGAGCGCTCGACTGTGCGAATGCTGCCCCCGATATCATTAATATTAGAATTTTCGCACTTTAATTTATGCACCTGCAGCTGATTCGCCACGAGCAGCGGGCGGGCTGTGGCATAGCTCGATGGTTGGGGCAGCGGCTGCCGTTTGCCATTTGCCGGTTTTATGGCCACCCCGGGCCACACCCACCCAGCAACTAATCGATATTGTCTATGGATTTACGATCAATAAATTTCACTTTCAGCTGCATTGTGTGTGCAGCCAAGTGGCGCTCCGGCTTTAGATATTGTCGACTCGTCGACTCTTTGAGTTTTTCATTTTGATTTCCATTTAAATATTTGTCATAATTTATTTAATTTTGTGGCTTTATTTAAGTTGCCATTTTATTAGTGGCACCACACAACCCGTTCCACGTTCCACACACACGGCTCTGATTTGTTTGCTGCATGTGAAGTGTGGCGGATTAGTCGAAGGTGTTCGCTGATTGCAATCGGCTTAAAGTGCTCAAGTAGCTGGAAATGAAAAAATAACTAGAGCATGTTCAGCTACTTGTGCTTAATAAGAGTGCCCAAAGGCTTAAGATAATGTTCCAGATAACATTGCCAAGCGCCATGATAGCCAGGATTATGATATAAGTTGATATTGATATAGGAAAACTTTCAATTAATCTGGCTATTGGCAAGAGCAGGAAAGGCTTTGACATGGTGTGTAAACAAGTTAGTTCAAGAATTGGGTTTGTGTGTGGGTGTGAGCACTGTTGTTGGAGATTATATAGCTATATTTATGTTTAATATAATTTAATTAAAATATTTAATATACATAATTATAGTTTAAGAATTGATGTGGGATTTATATATTATTATTATTATATTATTGAGATTCATAATATTTAATTCACAGCTTGCGCCTTCTTCAATTAACTTAAAGTAGAGCTGCTCACTTTTAGTTTAATTTTCAGAATGTCTTCATTAATTTCTTCGGCTGCATTAAGACAATAGGATGAGCGAGCATATGCAGAATGAGCAGAGTGAGAGCTACAAATACATATAAAAATAGCTAACTGTTAAGCAGTGAAACCTACAGTCATACTCTCTCGCTCTAACTCTCGCTTCGTCTTAGTTTTCGGCTGAGCGCCATGCGTTGAACTATTCGTGTGGCGATCGTGTGACGATCTGCTTGCCGATTATCATTTAGGGAGCACTGCAATTGACGTTCGCGCCTTGAGCTTCAGTAAATGAGAGTGAGGGATAACTGTATAGTCTTATCTACTCTCACTAACGCAACTTCATTGGGCGAGCGTCAATCGTATCGTGCCCTAAACGATGTTCACTTTCTAAGTGTGAGTGAGAGACATTTATTTGTAGACTTTGAGAAATACAAGTCATAAGTGAGAGCAAATAACTTATGCAGTCTTTGCAAATGATCTGCACTTTAAAAGTGTTGGTGAGAGACATTTATTTGCAGTCATGGAAACTTAGTTAAGCAGAGCTGTTGATCGTTTTTCGTTGACTGCAAAAATACATTCAAACGGCTAACTTATATTATTAAGCTAGACATATTAATTCTATTGTCTTATGGAAAAAAAAGCAAGCAAACATGCTTTTCTATTTTCTTTGTTGAAATATTTAAAATCAATCAGCATTATATTTGTCAATTATAACTTTTACAAATGCTTTCTATAAAAATATATTTATATTTTATACCATCTCGTCAACATGTTCATATTGAGAGACATTCATATGCGAGGTATATGCAAAAAGTATTAAGTTAATGAATTTTATATAATGATTTCAGATATAAGCTGTGGGCTTAAATTCATGCTCATGAATCTTTCTTAAGCCGTCAAGCTGCTCAGCAGCAAAGTAATTTTAATATATATATATATAGATATATAATAGATATTTTAGAGTTCTACTTGCATTTTTGCCAATGCGAGCTAAGTAAGTGCTGCACCAGAAGTAATTGGATTATTTAGACAGTGATTAATTCAAGTTGACAAAATAAATGTGCATGAATAGATAAATAGTTTTGAAAATGCTTTTGAGGTCTATTCAAATATATATACTTATATTGATTAGATTGAGATATGTTTATGATTATTTTCGTTTATTTATGAGCCCATGCATTCGTGCTAGTATTATCATATATCCCATATAGACATATACATTATCCGTTCATCGTTTTGTCTATCTTTCCTTATCGTCTGCTTCTCTATCTCTCTTTAGCATCTGCTTCACTCACACACACACACACACACACTTCTTCGCTTCAATAGACTTGTATATCATGCTGTCACGTTGTAAAAAAAGGAGACTTTAAATTATTTGCCATTTATGTATATATATCATTCCCGTCGCATATCCATTCTTTATCTATGTCTCCGCCCCACACTCAGATATATCAAACACGCTTATCTACAGCTATTAGTAGTCAAGTGTATTTTTCTTGCTTATTTTGTGACTTGTTATCGCTGCGATATGTTTGCCATTCCTCAATCTGTGTTTCTGCTGCGATATTTTATTAAAATATATATTCTATGCTCGCTCCCCCGTTTGCAGTGGGGTTCAATAGAACACACTGACAATTAGTTTTAATTGATCTGATTACACTTGGCCGCTTGTACTATTGAAGGCGTTCTCAAGTTACGCGAATGCGAATCGAGTCGAGTTGAGTTAAGATTTAAATCGATGTTTCACAGGCACCTGGTCAACATTGGTTGGCTGACCCAACCCAGGCCAACATTTTGAACTTTTGTGCATTGCAAACGGCAAATGGCTTGAACGAATGCAACAATTGCAATTGGATACCAAAACAGCCCGCAGATTGTTTTTTTTTTTTTTCCCTCAATTTTTGGCGGCTGCGTTTTCATAACATGGCACCAGGCAGCAACAAATGTTCTGCTCATTTTTGGCTATCAGTATCAGAGGGGGGAAAAAAACGAAAAGCAAAGCAACAACTGGAAAAGGTCATAAAATGTGTTGCAGCTTGTTGCTGGTCGTGTAAATTTTTACACGCCGGCCAAAAAGGCCGCCAATTGTTCGACTGTTTATAAGTTGCGAGCGAAGTTGCAACTGTTGGCACGGTGCGACGGCATCTGACATGCAACTCTCGACGAGCATTCAACTGTCAACAGTTACTACCGAAAGACAACGGCCGTTAAATGCCGCCGCAAAAATAACTCAGAGCAGCAGCCAACAGCCAGCAGCACCAAACGGCCCAAACGGCTAAAAAAAACAGCCAAACATTTTGGCCAAGCTACAAATCACTTTTACTGAAATTCGGACAGAGAGTCTAAAAGCCACGAAGCGAGCTGCCAAGCGCCAGTTCCTTAACGAAAAAAAAACCTCAAGAAAAACAAAACTCGGGCCCGGCCACTCAGCTGCTGTCCCTGTCGACTGTCAGGCAAATGTCGAGCTGCGGGCATTTGGTGTAAAAATTATTTAAAGTATAAATAAAATTCTCTAAATATTTGCAAGTCGATTTTCCATTTAGTCGCCGTTGCCGTCGCCGTTGCCGTTGCTAGCCAAGGCAATTAAGGTGCAATAATTTCGGATCATTAGGTTAAATTTGTCACGACCCGCTGCACGATTGCCGCAGCTCCGCCCCAAGGCGAACTGTCCGAAAAGGTAAAAGCGCACTGTCCATTTGCTCAATGATCGGTGATCGTTGATTATGTGTCTGCTGATCGCTGCTGCTGCTGCAGTTTGCTCGTTCCGCACTGTTCCAGGCATAATTTCAGACATGTTTTCATTTTCATTTATTTTTCTTTTTCATTGCGATTTTTTGTTGTTGTTGTCTTTTTGGACACTAGGTGGCGCTGCCAACAAATTATGACACAATTCGCTGGCCAAATTTGGTAAGCAGTTGACATTTGCCTATGTTTTCTCGTGTTGTCGACTCTGGCTATCATTAAACAGCGCTATCAACATGGCATGTTGACAACAAACGCCCGGCAACATGTTGCTCCAACATGTTGCCTCGACTGTTAGAGCAGCTGACTCGGGAAAGCGACAGCCGCTCTATGCGCGTGGGTGTCACTCGTTTTATATAACTGACCACTATTAGCGTCAAGTTGAAGCTGTTCCCGCTCTCAGTGCCTCCCACCTCTGCCGCTCTCCCCCTCTGCCCCATATGTGACGCTGCGCATTGCATTCCACAAATCGATTTCGCTGCGCACACGCACTGACCGCAATTTTGTGGTCTAGCCAATGAATCATCGACTCAAACCGCAAGACTCGCACGCGTCGCAGCTAGGGATGGGTGCGTGATAATGAATTGCCACATTAATTCTGATTGATTTATATAAGTCTTTGAGCTAAAAGCTGACCATTATAATATATAATAAAATGTAAATATATATAGAATCAAATTATAAATCACTTTCTACGCAGTTTCTAAGATTTGTCTGCATTGATTTTGGCAATGGAAAGTGTTTTTAATGAAGTGTCTTCTGGGTAGTTAATAGAGTTTATGATATTTCTTTGACTTGGCTTAAGTGGAAGGCCATTTGACAGCATTAAGGTAAAGTAGTTATTATAAAGGTTTGCAGATCTTATAATATAATACTAAATGATATCAGGCAGACTTTTCTGTAGGGGATTTTCAAAGCGGTTTGAATATTTTTAATAAGTCTCTTATGAAGAGATTTTCGATTTCAGCAACGTGAATTAAAAAGACTTCTATATTTATTATTATTTTAAATAATTTTATTTTTATTTTCCCACTTTCAACTTTATTCATTCATATTCATCTACTTTTCATTCTCATAAAGATCTTTTAGTTAGTTTAAAATTTTCTTTGCAAACTTTTCCAACACTGATTTTCATACTTGAGCATTTTTCGCCAATTTTCCAGTCGATTTTCACACTTCTTTGTGACATTAGCATTTGTATAACTTAATATTTTTTCCTTTTCTCCACAAGTCTAGCTGTACCCTTCTCTAACCACTTGGTCGCTTTTGGCACGTTGCACGTTGCACGCTGCTCGTTGCCTGTTGTCCATGTGTGTGGCATTTCTGTCACTTGACGCTGAATTATTTTCACGCCTTTTTACAAATGTTTGCAACCATAGCGGGGGCGACACACACACACACACACACACACACACACACACACACACACAGAGATACATGCACAGCACAGCATGCTGTTCCACTTATGGCTAACGCCATGGCCTCCAGTGCAGCTCAGCTTTGGACTTCGAGACTGAGACTTGCTCGGACTCTCCATTGGCCATTGCGCAGTGCGACTCGATGCGGTCAGCAATGCAGATTTGCTCATAAATCTGACAAACTCAACGCTAATATTTGCAGACTTCGTTAGACACACTCAAATGCATTTGATATGCCTTAAACGAAGGCACGACAAAGGCGGAGAAGGCGGCTGCTGTGACTGTGACAAGTGTAAAAGTTGACAAGCAGCGAGCCAAAATGAAATGCAGTTAAAGCTTATCTGATTATCAGTTGTAACTGAATGGCCAAAATGCCATCAAGAGCTGACCAACTGGCCAAGTGACCAACAGTTGGAGTTCGTGAGAGAGCAGCTGGCTTCCACCCTGCTCCTCCTGCTGTTGTTGCTTCTACTGCTTCTTCTTTGCTGGCGCCTCCAATTACATAGGCTGGCATCATGTGTTAACAGGTTCGAGCTAGCTTCTACAGACTACCACCGGCCCGGGCAGCATCTAATTGTCAACCATTTGCTAACAAGGCCAGCACCGAACAGCAGCGATAATACACATTTAGTTCTCTTCTATAGCCGGCGCTTGTTCGCATGGAAATTGAGCGGCGAACCACTTAGTCTGCCCGGGCAACTGCTCATTGAGTCGAAGAGTTTAAAAGGCAATCAACACGTGATTATAATGATGCGACCACTGAGCGAGCAAACTGGCCGACTGGCTGACTAGCTGGCCGACTGGCTGGCTGGCTGCCTGTCTTACACATAATTGGCCAAGAGATCATGCCAAGGCAAACAGTGCGGTTCCTGCGGGCTCTTTGGTAATAAGCGGCGCATTCATTGCGCATTTTGCTGAGCCTGGCTGCTGTTGACAGTAATTTGCTGGCATCGAAACTCGTTTCGAATTGCAGTTGATAATTTAATTTGCATAGTGCCAATTTATGCTCGACTGATGGACAGCTGGACGGTAGCCAGGGCAGGGTTAAGCAGCAATCGGAGCAGCAGCAATCGGAGCAGCAGCAGCAGCTACCATCCGCTTGGTGCGCCCCTCGCGCTGCTTATCAACTGATTTGCATCTACACTCGTGTTTATTTCTGCACCATTTGTGTTCGACGATCGTTATCTGCATCCGTTTAAAATGTTGCGCTTTTAGTGGCTGCTCTTGTAAGACAATTTGTAGCAAGTGGTTTTCATGTTTATGGGAATATAGTTTGCATACCAGCCACAGCCAACTACAGCTAGCCCATGCCATACGCTTGCAACATGTGTTTTGTGCGCTTTGTACTGCCTAAAAGTCGCCAACATAAAATGCCACCCAGTGGGTTTGGCTCCAGATGCTGCTGGTTCGCGATTCGCGGTTGGCGGCCTTAAAGTCTGCGTTTTTATGCTGCCTTTTTGACACGCAACTTGGCACAAAATGTTCGCAAAGTGCGCTGTCCACGCTTTGATGACACTTTTTTAATTAGCCAAAAGGCAACGAACGGCCGCTTTGGCCATTTTTGGCTAGACGTACTGCAAGTGCGGCAGCTATTTGGGCCAGGCATAAAGCTGACATCGCGTGCTGACATCGCTGGAAGCTGTGCAGTAATTAGTCATTATGGCACAGAAGCACAGTGGTGCAATGCTGCTACAAAATGCTGCCAAAAATATTTATAAATTGCTCTTTATCTGCTACATAGCTGTCTAGCTTGACACTTTATGAGACTCTTCATGAGACTCTTCATGAGACTCTTCATGAGACTATTTCCAACTGCAGGCTTTATGAGCCACTTCACAGTTTTTGGGTTTTTTGCTGCACTGTGCTGCACAGTGGTATAAATTACTTAAAGTTTATACATTTTCTTGTGTAATGGGAAGCGAAAGGGAATCTTGTACTCTCAAGCTTATTCACTTTGCTCTCTCTCTCTCTGCCTGAAACTCCATCAATTGGCCTTTAAAGAGCAGGCAGCAGAAGCTCTTCATCTTTAAAATATATACGCTAGGCCATTTCTATGCCACTGTGCCTTGAGCTTGCCTAAGCTTCCTGCCCTCCATTTTCCTGCATGCCAAAGGCAAACAAGAAAATTCGTGCAACTTCTGGAGCTGCTTTGCCCCCAATCTCAATCTTTCACTCAATTTGTTCATCTCACTTTTGCTCCACTGTGCTGTACTCTATAAAAACCGCGCATTTGTCGTTTTTATTGCGTGCAACTAATTAAAAACTGTAAACTGTCAAGAGCCATGCACAGCGGCGACAGGCAATAATAATTCATGTTTGGCATTGTCGCTGGCCCAAGTTCGTTGCCTAAGTCTTTTGTTTTTCCAACTGAAATTTATGAAATTTGTAATGGCTGGCGACTTGTTTATCTAATAATGCATTCTTAATAAATAGCCAGTCAGCCAGTCAGCCAGTCAGCCAGCTAGACAAAAAAGTCACTCGCTTTATTTACAATTTAATTGCGGCCCACAAAGAGCCGCGCGAGACGCAGAGTCCGGCTGCTGGGGTCGAGTGCCCTACAGACTGGGGCCGCGAGTTGAATGCGTTTAATAAATCATAAAAATTATTATGGCAATTGCAAATTGTGATTATTCTAAGGAATTCACGGTCACGGCATTTTGTCCGGCTGGTCGTGGCGAAACGGCAGCTGCCACAGCAGCCACAGCAGCCACTACAACAATTGCTACTAAAACAATTGTTCTCTCGAGAACAACAACAACAACAGCAACAACAGCAGCAGCAACAGCAACTGCATTCGATTGAAGTAATAGGCATTCATGTTTTGATTGTTCTTGTACGCTTTAATGTTGTACAACATTTGCATGGCACTTTGGTGCTGGCCTCTTTGCAGATACGAAATATTTATTCAGCCTTTTTTTTTCTCTATATTTTTTCTTTGATGGATTTATGAGCTATGATTTGCGTTCGCCAGTGCCTGCGCCTGTGCCTAGCGTCTGTTGTTTTGTAGAACTTTAGCCTTCGGCTACATTTAAATAATTAAAATGTCCAACTCTCGAGTGCAGCGACAGCAGCAGCAGCAGCAGCAGCAACAGCAACAACATCACGAACTATCGACTGGCTGCTGATTGTGTCGATTTAGTTGCGGGCGGGCGCATAAAAAGCGCAGCGGGAAATTAATTAGTTGTTGTGATAAATGAAAATTAAATTAGTTGCTTGTACTATGAGTGCAAATGACAGCGAGTTGAACGTTAGTGAGTGGAGCTAAAAAGAACAGAAAAAAACTAAATCATTCGAGTGGACCTTATTCGTACTGAAGTGGAGGTCAGCATCATAAATTATGACTGTCATTAGACTATTCAATTTGCGAAATAATTAATTATAATGCGAGTAGAAATATAAGGAGAGGTGCGCACACTCTCTCTTCCTCTGCCTCTCTCTCGCTCTCGCTCTACGCCTAGCGTTAAGAACCTGTCAACTTTTACACTTGGCTTCAATTCATTTGCAAAATATCTCAATTAACTGGCGCTGCACAAATGCCAGCGAAAATAAATGTTTGACAGGCGGCGGGCAAGCAGCCAAGGCACTTGCAGCAAGCCCTTCAATTGTGGGCTTTACCAATTTTCCATTCCACAACAGCATGAGCAGCCCACGCAGTGAAATTATTATTGCACAAATATCGATGCTTAAACTCTGGCCACATGTATGTAAGTAGATGCGCATATAGAAATTATAATGAAGACATCAACTACAACAACAACAACAATCAACTGACAACAGAGCAAATCGCCAGCCAGCCCACTTTGATTTTTATAGCTAACTCACACACACACACACACATGAAGATGTGCGCTGCAAGCAGCAGGGATGCAGTGGAGGCCAACGTAGGGGGCGTTACCTTGGCTTAGGGTAGGATGCGATGCAGCGACGAGCAGAGCAGCAATTGTAGGTGGTGCCCAAAACAAATTGCAGGCAATCGAAAAGCCGTAAGTATGCTAAATTATCAGGCCTGTATGAATACTCTAACAGCGCCAGAGCAGGCATATGACAGAGAGTGCAAAGGACTGGCAAGAGTTGAGTGCGATGAAGAGCAAGGATGTGATATATAATATATGAATAGCTATAAAAATATATAAACATATATTTATAATCATTTCACATTGAGATAAACATGATTCTTTTATAAAAATAGTTCTCTTCCTTTCTTAAGCTGAAGAACCTAAATCTAAGCTTAAGTAAACTTCATCAAAAACCCTTTTACAGTTATATAAATCCTCACTCCCAGCATCTTTCAGCTCTTTCAACTTTAGCTTGCAGAGCATCACAGTTTCATCTTTCAACGTTTGCCTTGCATGTAAGCACTTTTCAAAAGTTTTTCCGCCGCTTTCCAATAATGCAGTTTACCTTTAAAAAAAAATGCAAAAAAAAAGTCTGAAAGCAAAAAGAGGTAAACAAATTTTTTTCGGGCACTATTATTACGAGTTTTGAGCATTATTGCTGGACGTTGAACAATTTCGGGCAATAAAAGGCACAAATTGCTGATAATAATGATGCTGCCCGCTGCAAGTTTGTTGCCTAAGTCTTTTGTTTGCTTAGCCTGCCAACTGCAGCAGCCAAAATGTTGTCAGCCATATGTGTGTGTGTGTATGTGTGTGTGTGTCTCTCTCTTTGTTATTATTTTACATACTGTTGTTGTTGTTGTTTTTTGGCTATAATACAGTTTCATGCTTGTCATGTTCTGCGCTAAGAAATTGAACTTTTTGCTGCAGCAGCAGCCGATTTTTTTTTTAAGCTTTTTTAGCTTTTTTGTTCGCTGTGAAACATTTGTCATTTTTACCATTTTTAGCCAAGCGTGACAGGCGTTTGTTGCTGCACTTTTTGCTGTTTCACGAGGTTTCACCCACTGGCATGCAAATACAAGAACAACAACAGCAACAATAGCCGTGTGTATCGATACACGATAAAGATCTCAAATATAGTTAAAACAAACAAGAAATTTATTGAATATGCAACGTATTTTGCATTCGTATTTCGCATTTGTCTGGCCAGTTGTACAACTCTGGTTTATTGTTTTATTTATTGTAGGTGAGAAGTCAAATATTTGTGGGTGGCAGCAACAACAGCAGCAGCTCGAGCAGCAGCTCTAGCAGCAGCTCTAGCAGCAGCAATTCATAAATGGCACATCTCGCCATCTTGACAGGTTTGTAGCCTCAGTCGCTTTTATGTTTGGTTTTATCTGTGCGCGCACTGTCAAGCGGATATATGCCTTGCCATATGTATACACACATATATATATATGCAAGTCCATGGCGTATCAGGCAGCACAATCGCATTCAAAATTGCCTTAGACCTCAGGTTAATTTCAACATTAAACAAAATGCAAAAGAGTCTAGAGACTATAGACCAAAGGACATGCCCCCGCCATCACTAAGATTAAGCTAGAGATAATTGAATATGAAAGATGAATAACTATAACTTGTAGATGGGCCAGAAGTCGCTAAGAAAACTCATGAAATATGATGCCTGCAAGAGGAATAGGTTTAATATTAGATGAGACTAAAGTCTAGAGGGAAGTGTTAGCTGTTAGCTGTCGTCAGCAGGGGTATTCTTGCGTATTCTTTAAGATTTTAGAGAGACGAAGATTGAATACAAAGTTGTTAATTAATAAATACTGAAATAAAATTACATATTTTTATAATTAATTCTTTCTATCTATAAAAATTCGTATCTCAAGTTTCAGCTATTTCATATAAATTGAATTTAATTTCTAGCAGTCGCATTCAGCGCGCCGATAACACCTTCAATTATCGAAAAGGCTGCCCACGCTGTTGTACCTTTCGGTTTCCGGCCCAGAGCAAGGCACTTGTCTCCATATAATTTGCCGCACTTATTTAACAGCCTACGCATCCTGCAACCGCTAAGCATAAGCAGCAACAATGATAAAGCAGAAAAAAGGAAATCAAAAAGTCAACTCACATGAGTCAGATAAATTAGCCAGGCTGCATTTGGGGTTTGTTTTTATTGGTGTTTGGCTTTGGCTTGCGGCTGCTCAAATCGTATCGAAGCCTTTCACACAATATCGGACTCGGCGAGGTCAAACGCTGGAGCATGGGAGCCGGCAGCGAGCAGATTACACAAGCAGCTGCGATTTGCATATTGCGATTTAGTTAGCGGGCAGCTTTTGTCGCCGTCGCAGCAAAGAGAGAGAGAGAGAGAGAGAGAGGAGAGAGAGCAGCCGCCACCTGTTTTTTTAACTTTGCATATCAGCTGCAGATCAATGAAAATGTTATCAAGCTGCAGACTCTAAACAAAAAGAGCTGACATCAACAGCAACGACGACAGCGACAGCGACATCGGCAACAATGTCTTCTAGCTGCGGTAGGCGTGACCCAGTGGAGCCAGCGAACCAAGCAAAGCCACGCAGCACCACGCGACGACATGAGGTTAAGGCACACCATTGTCTGGCTCAGATAATCTGTGATTCGTAAACTCCCACAGGTCAGGCGAGCACATCAATTACTTTGGCACAAGTCGCCGTCGCCGTTGCAGTCGCAATTCGCGATTCTCAAACTGTGGCCAAGCGCCAGGCAGACTTGCAACGCTTGTCGTGGCAGGAATGACCTCTCAATTTATTGTGCAGCCTTTATCCTTTTGGCATATGCGATTTGTATCGACTTAAGCACACACAGAGAGAGAGAGAGAGAGAGAGAGAGAGAGAGAGAGAGAGAGAGAGAGAGCTACACACACACAGACGTAGGCATTGGGTTCTCTTTTGGCGAGTTAAATGCTTACGTTGATTGTTTTATTATGATGATGTTAAATTATTGTAATCCAAACGCGCAATCGCAATCGTTGTCGACATCATCATCCCCATCATCATCATCATCGGTGTGCATCGGCATCTGCACAGCATCTCCAGCTCCAGCTTCATATCCAACTCCTACTATGTAGTGGGCGTTGCTCGGCATATCCTTTGCGTACGCGCAAAAACAAATAAATGCTCAGAATCAACTTCAACTCCCTCTCTCTCTCTCTCTCTCTCGGTCTCCCTCTCGCTTGGTGCACACAGATGGCTCCATTCGAGTCAATGGCATGCCTCAGCATCCGCATCGGCGTTGGCTACGTGTGCCGCTGCAAACACTTACAGATTACGATCGAGCCTGTTGCTTGCCCAGCTCGGCGCTCCAACTCCGACTTCGACTACGACTCTGGCCTGCCTTGATGCCAGGTCCGTGATAATTTTGGGTTGCACGCTTATTTAATATGCGAATTTTTACAGATAAATGGTGAGAAATAATTTGCGCTGCTTTTGCTCCACTGCGCCGCTGCCCGTTGCCAACTGTTGCCTGCTGCCAGCTTCATTGCCATTGCCAGCATTGCGTGGGCGGTTGCTCTTTGATGGGGCGTGGCTCTGCTGCAATATAGATAGCCATATATATTTATATGTGTATATATATATATATATATTTATTTATGTATATGCATATGCATGTGATTCCTTCACATCCGTTCCGTGTCGCTGGTGCACAGATAATGTTCTCTAAATAAGCTAAGAACGCAACGTGATTTGTCGCTAGAAATTCCCCAAAGAACATGAAAGAAAACACGAAAAATGTTTGATATGTAAGCTATGCTAAATGTATACATAAAATTTCAAAATAATCAAATTAGCAATGCAAGAAATTTATGCAAAATGTTTTGCTTATTATCCATCCTCATCTAAACATCCTTTGCCAAACTTCAGTTTCTCTCTGCCTTCACAAAAAACCCTCAACTGCTGCTGCTATTGTTGCTGCTGCTATTGCCATTGCCTTTGCCTTCGTCGGGCCAGATTGAGCTGGCCTTTGGCTTGAGCTTGTTACATTTCCAGTTGGCTGCCCTGCATTGGCTTCGCATTGGCTGCCTCGGCTACTGGTTTTGATTGAGTGCGCCTGTTCGGTTGCCCGTACGCTGCGCTCCCCTCCCCACGTCCGTCAGTTGGCATTTGCCGTGACATTTACGCGCAGCGACATTAGCGACACAGTCAAATGCTGCTGAGCTACGCAACGCAACGCCCACACTAGAGAACTGAGGCACAGGCATGGCCCTGACAGTTGACGCCACATTCCAAGCGCGATGCCTCCAACTCGACAGCAGGCAGTCTGGAATGCTGCATGGAGGGGTGAGCATTTTAATTGTGAGAACTTTGTAGCAGCCATGACCAAGTTTTGTGCATTTTGAAGGCCAGCCAAATGTTTGCTTATCAAGAGATTAGTTCGATTCGCTGACTTCAGCTTTGAGCTGACCGGCGCTTGTTCGTGTGGCATGCCGCATGCCGCATGCTCAAATGTTGCTGGCCAGCAGCAAAGCAGATGCAAGATAACAGCACAATTCGGGGCTTTGACTTGGCGCCAACTCGGACTCGAAGAAAAAAAATAAGAAAAAGATTCTTTGCCACCCTATGGCTGACTGCGACTGCAACGGCGACTGAGCTGAGCTCCAATCAAGATGCCGCCGTCCACTGGCAACTGGCAACTGGCAACTGGCTAAAGATTTGCCAGGTTTTATTTGAACTGTTGGCTGCATCGATTATGCAAAAGCAAAACCAGCTAGCCGAGCGGCTTCATGTGTGTCTTGGCCAGCGCTGCGGGGGCTGGCGTTTTCTTTATGCCCAAATAATAGCACATAAAACTATAATAGTAATTTTCAAATGGAGAAAGAGCGATGCAATCGCTCTCCAACTGACCAACTGGGCAACTGGGCAGCCGGCCAGCTGTGCGGGCTTAGTCATAGAAAGGCAGCCCCTCGATATATCCCCCCCCACTCCCGCCTGCCCCCCCTCGATCAATTTCGGCTCCAACCCAGCCCCGATGACCACACAGCGCGCCATGCGATGAGCTGAAATTGAAGCTGTTTCTGTTGCTTTGAGCTTTAGCTTTGGCTGTAGCCGCGTGGCGTCCAGTTAAGAGCTGCGGCTAATTTATGGGCCAGCCAATGCCACAAGCTGCACGGGGCTCGCGACTCGAGGCTCGAATGTGAAATAAAAAGAAACCAAACGAAACACTTTCATTTTTCAAATGTGCCCAACGCTCGAGCGCGAAGACAAAACGCGAAAAATGTTTCAATTTTATTTTCATTTTTTTATTTATTTTATTTCTCTTTTTTTTGGCACAGCAGACCTCACCCCATGATGCTAATTTATATGCAGGCAGCCCCAGCCCAGCCAATGCCAATACCAAATGACCAAAAACAAAATCGAAACTGCAAAAGCGGGAGAGAAAAAAAAGAGCAAAACTCAACTGACAGCGATGTCAAGCGGAGTTCAGGTTCAAGTTCGGTTTTCGGTTTCGCGCTGATGCGACTCAGGTGTAAATTAAATACACTTGGGCCCCGGGACAACACACACACACACATGCACACACGCAAGACACACGCAACACGCATGCGACACATCAGACTTCATTAGGAAAGCTTGGACTTGAGCCAGGAGATGAGCGTGTCTGCTCGTGTTCACTCACGCGTGAGTTTGCAATGGAATTGAATTTTCAAAGTTGATAGAAATTTGAATGAGAATGAGATTGATCTCTAAGCATACAATTTAGTTTGATTGAATGCAGCTTATTCTAGATATTAGCTAGCGCATCAAGGAAGAGTAAAGAGAGAAAGAAATTGAGCGAAATTTTCTGCCATTTCAGCTGCTACTGGAGTTCTTTACTTGTGTATTTTTAGCAGTGTATCTTAGAGTGTAACGTAGACTTATTGAGAGCTTTGAGCACATACTTTATTCATTTCAGCTTCTCTTTAAGCTCTTCTGTTTTAACTCCATATAAGAAACTATTTGAGCTTATTCATGATATGTTTTAATTGACTTTTCTATAATTTTCTATATTCTATTCCCTAATCTTCTCTTCACTTCCCTCTCAAATTCCGCTCAGCAGCACTTGGACTTCCTAACATTTGCACATACTTATGCCACACACTATTCTCATAATAAAGCTATATATTCACTATTGACTAAATTTCAAAGCTTTGCAAGCTCTGCACATCTCTAACGGCAGGATCAGCCTTGGAATGTTGTTTTGAGCCTCTTGCCATTTCTCTTCCTCTCCGCCTGACTGTATCCTCGCAATCATTTAAATAGCTATAAATTAATAAGCATCCATTAATTTGGCGCGCGGGCGTTGTGCATAAATTTCGTGATTTTCGGCTATATGCGGCAAGTGGGCGGTGAAGTGGGGGAGGGCAGGGGCTGAGCTTGCTGGGGGTCAGAGTCAGACAAATTATGTGGCTTGCAACACACGCGCCATAAATTTGTCACTTATGCTTGTTTTTTTTTTTTTTTTTTTTTTTTTTTGGGGGGGGCTGCTCACCTTTTCAACTAAAAACGAAGTAAAGAAGAAGAAAAACGAATCGTTAATATAATGAGGTGAGGGTATTAAAAAAAAAAAATAACAGAAAATTTTTTATTAAGAACTTAAAGCTTTGAAAAATATGCAAAGCGGGAAATCGTTTTTATTGAAAGCAGCATGTTGTTGCTCCAGCATTAAAAGGTTTGACTTTGTGGAGCCACAATGAATCAATAGCTTAACTGAAATGACAAATCTTGTGCTCTAGGAGTTGCCTGAGCCGCTTTGCTGACATTTAAGAACCGCAGCGGGCAGTCCCAGCAGCCCAGCGACTAGCATAGACAAAGCCGCCTGGCGCCTGTTGCAGCAACAGCAACAACAGCCACAAACACGGCCTCTTTCGGGCAGGTGTCAAGCTGTGCGTGTGGCACCGCAAGCTGGCCAAAAATAGCCAGCTAGCCAACTACAAATATGGCCATGTGCCCAGGCGACACTTGGCCAGTTGGTTGCGTATGCGCGTGGTGTTTTTTTTTTATTTATTTTTTCCCACGAGCAATTAAACAAAATAGTTGAGAGAGGTAGAGCGAAAACAAAATAGCCATGTAATTAGAACAATTAAATTGAAACTTAACAAGCAATAACAGTTGGTCCACGTTTCCCCCCTCCAATGTTAGAGAGATGCCAGCTCCATTGCGACATGGCCGAGCGAACAGACGTTGAGCGGATCGGCCACTGCGGTCCGTTTAGACTTGAACTTAATTTGCATAATTGCTGCGTAAATATTGATATTTGAATTTTGATATTGACCGCTCGGCATATGGCATATGAGCAGATAGCGATAGCAGTTGAAATGCGGGCAGCCCCAATCTGTATAACGAGTCGAAGTCGAAGTCGTCGATGAAGTCGAACTCGAAGTCGTGTCGATGCGAGGGAACGAGTGTCTCCATTTATAGCTCAGATTGTGTCTCAGTGTTTGCCGTTTGCATTGCCTAATCGACTGTCAATAATTTCACATATTAAATATGAAATAAAACGAGGCATTTAATCAAATGGCCCAGCTGTGTCGCCGAGAGCTCGTTGATAGCGCTTTCTGGTTCCCACGCTACCATCGCGACGCGACTAATCAGCAACAGAATGACAAAGGTGCGTGAAGCCACTTTATGAAGACATCACTCAATATGTTGTCCCAGCCAGGGGGAGGTGCCCGAGAGGGTCACACTCGACTCGAGTTGACACTGATAAATAATCGAATGCTGACAGCCACCAAAGCTAGCTCAGCTCCCAGCAAAACCTGTACAAATGCTAATTTCCATGAATAGCCAAAGAAACTGAGAAACTGAACTGCGTGCGGCAAAGAAAGCAAGCGAAACCAAACCATTTGGAGAACTATGCAAAATGTTGCTCAAGATATGCTGAAAAGTGGGCGTTTCATAGGGTTTGAGTTATTGGATTGGAATTATTAGTTATGAAAGTCTTTAGGTATGTATCATAAGACAAGTAAGTCTATAATCAAGTTTACTTGTGTTGCAGATCTCTCAGCTCTCTCAAGTTCATATGTTGCTAAAGACGTATCACTCGTTGCTTGCAGCATAGACATGGTATCAGATCATCTCATTTAATGAGAATGATCATGTTAATAAATATTTATAAATATATTTATTACTCTTTTAGTCCTACTTTCTTTATAATTTTTATAATTCTTTGACTTTTATTCTCTATTTCACAGTCTATATAGCTATAGATCTCACTTTCACATTGCCTGCCACTGTTTTCCTTCCTCGCTGTCTTTTCATATGTATCGCACTGCCACTCTCTTACTCTCTCCCTCTCTCACTCCTACATTCTCTCTAACTCTATATTCTTTGTATGCCTGTTTTCTTCTACCCTATTATTTCTATTCTTCCTGCTTTATCTTCTCCCTCTCTCTCTCTCTCTCTCTCTCTCTCTCTCTCTCTCTCTCTCTCTCTCTCTCTCTCTCTCTCTCTCTCTCTCTCTCTCTAGTTGCCTCACTATAAATTTCTCAATCTATTTGTTTCTTTCTCTCCATCTCTCTCTCTCTCTCTCTCACTCTCTCTTTCTATTTCTCTATTTCTTTCTCTCTTTCGCTCTTTCTTTCCCCTTTTCTTTCTCTCACACTCCCTCTCTCTCCCACTATCCCTCTCCCTTCCACTCTACACTCTGTGTGCTTGTCTTTTCTCAAATCCAACTTTTCTTTCTTCTCTTCCAGCTAGCTCTCATTCTAATTTACTTATTATACATTTCGCAATCTTTCCTTCGCCCTCTCTCTCTCTCTCTCTTTCCATTCGCTGCTCTAATCTCTGCCTCAATTTAATGTAATCTATTGAAATGTTTCCGCTTTGTTTATTTCTAGATAAAGTTTATTGAATGCTCATAAAAAAAGAATAACAATCATAATAATATTTAAAAGTTTTTATCTTTTTAACGATCGTTATCCAATGCTATTTCCGAATCGCTGCTCCCTCTCCCTCTCTCTCAGTCTGTGACTAATATAGCAATCAGTTGCTGAAATCCATTAGTTGTTGGCGTAAACGTATCGACTCTTAATGGAATATTATGTGTATATTTGGTAGTACGCGTACATAAATTCCGCATAAAATGCACTTGGCAGAGGACGAGGTGCAAATTGAGAGTTGGGGAGTTGGGGAGGGTGAAACGCTCTTCGCTGAGGTGCAACAAAATTGTTCAAGTGGCTGCCGCTAGTGGCACATGTCCAGCGCCTTGTTCGTGGCAACCGAAAACACAACGTCTAAATTATGCCATAACACAATTAGCCACTTTAGAAGTTGGCTTTACTTTTGGCTGCCTCGCTGCAGCAGTTGTTGCCTGTTTTTTTTTTCTCTCTCTCCCTCTCTCTCTCTCTTTGTGGAGCAGGCCGTTTGCCACTTACGTGAGCCGCCAACATTTTGCAACATGAAACTTTGCTAAAAATTTGTTGCGGTTGCCTAATTAAAAAATCGACTAAAAACTAAAACTAAAACTAAAACTTAGCCTAGCTGAGAGCTGACAAACAGGATGCTACCTAGCAAATAAGTGAGTAGGGGAAAGGGGGACAGTGGCAGGGTAGGTGTGTGTGTGGGGGAGGGGGAGGGGTACTGGCACGCTGCGGGGGCTGTTTAGTTGTCTTGTGAGCTGCTGACTAAAATTAAATCAAGCAAATTACTTTTATCACTGGCACGCATCTCAGACGCAAGAGCTTAAGCCGCATTCAGGGACAGAGCTGAAGACAACAACAACGACAGCTGACAGAATGTGGGGAGCGGGAGAAAGGACGGGTGTGTGTGTGGCTAAGCTAAGGCAACGACGTCCGGGGCCAAGTCTTGTGCCTCGAGCACAGTGCATAAATTAAAGTCCATAAACTCAACTGCCGGCTAAGTGGCGGCGGGCTTCCATTAAGCTCGCTGAGCTGCCAACTGTGCAGCTGATCGATAGCTGTCTATCTCTGTAGACCAATATAGAGCTGAGCCCCGCAGACTGCGAGATCTGATCTGAGTGCGAGCTGCAACTGTCGTCCGTCCATAAGCGTTGAACACTGTGGCTAAGCAGTTGAGGCGCCAGACAATCCAACTGCAGCTAATTCCCAGATCAATATTAGATCACAGCAGCCTCTAATACTATATATTAAGAGATTTATGCACTGAATCATTTGCTTTTTTTTTTTTTTTTTTCTCAATTACGTTTACTTCAAGAGCATATTCATGCAGCTTTTCATCGTTGCCCATATTTGATTAATTGTTATTCAAGTTGCACGCTTTCGAGATAAACTGCAATCCAATTGATGATTGATCTATGTTTAATGCACACAAATGAAACTAATTTAAAAGCGAGTAATTTGAGATAAGACAAAAGAATGCTTCGCGTTGTTGCTGTTACTTTTACGTGCAGCAAGGTTTTTTTTTTTTTTTTTAATTTCAATGAAGGTGTTTGGAAATATTATGTATAGAGAAGCGAGCTGATTGAAGTAGATTTTGGCTTTGAAGTTTGAGCATTGAGAATTATGAAGATCCTTAAGAAGAAGCTTTTTATGTTTGCTTCTCGTTTTTATTGTCTTATCTCAAAGTTTTCTAGTGCATTCATATTTTGTAATCTCTCTCTTGGCAGCTGCTGATCATATACCTTTAGACTCTAGTCTCATATATCCTATCTTATCCTATCCAATTCTATCTTATCCCTTCCTATCCTAACCCATCTTATCCTATCACATCTCTTGCTTGCCTTGCTCCTCTTTCTGTCTAATAACTGAGCTGCTTTATCCATTGATCTTGACCTTATCTCTGCAATTCCAGTTCTCAAGACCTTAGCCCTAGCTCGCTACTCTACTCTGAAGGCCTCACTTCTTTCACCATTAACTAATATGATATACTGTATTTCTTTTCAACGATCTCTTCTAATATATATCAAACTGTTTTTGTTTGCTCTGCTGAGATTGTCAACGCTTGCAGCCCAGTGTGCCTTAATGCATCCCCTTTCACTGCACAGCTCTATATAAATTCATGCATAACTGAGTCTATCCATCCACACATGGCACTTTGTCAGTCGCAGTTGGAGTTGGAGAGACTGGTGATCGCGATTGCGCGCCCGCCTGTCAAATTAGCGAGCTGGCTTTAAAAAGTGAAAAGCGTTTGCCAGCGAGCAGTGGGACTTGCAGCTAGCTGTAGATCATTCCTGGCCGCCTGTCACGCCCCCAAAAGCCGCACGCTGCCTTTGCTCCAGCTAAAGATTCGTCACAGCTGTGCGGCAATGTCGACAATTTTTTTTGTTTTCATTTTTGTTATTTTTTCTCTCTTTGAAATTCATGCGATACTCGATGACGATGACGGGGCGATCGTTGATCGTTGATCGTCGACGTTGAGCTGCGACGTAATCGCATGCAGCAAACAAGTTTCAAGAATTTATTTTTATACAATTTAGTTACTTTTTGTTGTTGTTGTTGTTGTTGTTGCCAGCTATCGCATACAAAAGTGTTGCAGCCGTAAAAATAATAATAACAACAAAAAATCTGTGTGTGGAGAGTGTGTCCGGGACGCAGAGCCTTTTTCTGATTATGAATTGCTGCTGCTGCTGTTGCTGCTGCTGTTATTATATATAGATATATATTTATGGCATATTGATTAAGCAATTAACATTTGATTAAGGCATTTCAGTTGTTACATAATTAATAAAAATCCAAATTGTTTGCATTGTGCAAAACATTCCATTAATTAAAGTCGATTTGTTAATGCGCTAATTGCACTTAATTCCTTCGACAATTGTCTTGTAACTGGCCTAACGCACAACTGAATTTGTTTGCAATTTTTTGCAATTTTCTATTTATTATTTATTGTTTATGTGGTGTGTGTAAAGTGTCAGACACACACACCAAAAACAAAAACAAAAAAAGAGCTAAAACTGACAAACAAAATGTCAAACTGCCGCTGACAAGCTTCAAGTGGAACTGGACAATGTACTCGAGTTCCCAGACACCTACGAAGCGAGACACAGATATATATATATATAAAGTATAAACAAAGCTTGCAAATTATATAAATCATTTGAAATGCCATGTTCTTAATAGGGCACAAGACATTTCGGACAGATTGGACACACGACATAGACACACGGTCAGCGTGTCCAAGAGCTCGAGCAGCAGCTGCTGTGCTTACGCTGCTCAATTGATAGCGAGCAACTGTTGCTCTAAATAGAAAGTGCAAATTAGTTGACTTATAAAATACATCAATATATATATCTATATATTCATATTCCGATCACTAATCCAAACAGACAAATGCAGACCGCTTAACACTCGGCTGCAGCTCAATATCATTTCCATAATTTGGGCCAACTGCATATAGTTTTATGCTAGATTTTGAATTCTTCTCTATGTTTTTGGTTTTCATTTTTGCTCATCTTTGTCTGAACAAGTACACTTGGCCTACTGACTGTTGGCCAATTCGGCTAGCTCTTTGTAGCGCACCTTTTCGAACTTATTGAACATCTTCCAGTTGTGGCGGGCCATCTGAATGATCTCGTCCATGGTGAAGTCATGCTTCATTGCATGCTCCTGCAAATACTCCAGATACTCCTCCATGTACATCATGAATGGCGTGAAGACAACATCCAGCTGGTTCTTGTAGCGCTTCTGGGCCAACTTGATGAGCTGCTCGTTGGTGCAGTAGCCGCTCTTGGCCATTATGGCGATTTCAATTCAAATAAAGCACAAAACAAAGTTCGAGAGTCGATAAAATATAATTTGATTTATGTTTTTGTTTTGGTTTTTTTTTTTTTTTTATGTGTGTGTCGATTTTCAACTTCTCACTTTCGAATGCCGCTCAACTGAGCAAATCTGTGTGTGTGTTTGTGTGTTTCAATAAAAGCAAAGACTAATGAAAAATGAAATAGAGAAGGCGAAAAGAACAATTGAACGAATTGATTGTCAGACATGCCAGCCATAGCCTGCCACGTTTAAACAGTGCCCCACGGCGCCAGCAATGACATTTTAATATGGAGAGTCAGAGGCAAGCAAACCTAATTGGCCCAAAATCCAAATCCAAAGCCAAACCTAATGAAGCCAACAACAACAACAACAACAACAACAACAACAACAAGCGCTGGGGCTATGTAAATCGATTTGTCGATTTGTCATACGAACAACTGAGCTCAGCTCAGCTCAGTACAGCTCAGTTCAGCTGACAAACCCAAACAAGCGACGCCAAACTGACGCTTGGCATCTTCAATAAGAGTGTGAGCCACCAGCAGCAGCACCACCAGCAGCACTACCAACTAGCTGGAGCTGAGGGTTGCCGACACGCTTGTAGGTCGTCAAAGGTCCTGCCGTGAATTGTCATTGTCGTGAGTTGCATAATGCCGCACAAAATCGACAAACTCCAAACATAACAATGCCAAACACTTAAGAGTTGTTTGGCCTGGGCCAATTCTTAGACTTTGCCTCGTTCCTTACTTTTATTGTTGTTGCTGCTGTCTGCTGTCTGCTGTCTATTGGCCAATTTCAAAGCAATTTTCAAGCATCAGTCGTAAATCAAATACAACTTTGAATTCAGCTACAGCTTCAAACATTTCAACACCTTCGCAAAGACCTTGACTTGTTGTTGCTGCTGCTGCTGTTGTTGTTGCTGGTTAGAAATCGAAATCGAAATCCAAATCAGTAGCAGCCAAGTGAGTCTGCTAATTTGGCTCATTTTGTTTTTAAGTAATTTGTACTTCACTCCTTTTGTCTGTTGGCTTTTGTTGCTTTTGCTGCTGCTGCAGCATTAAAGTGCAAATTTTAATGGCCCTCGCAAGATTCTATTTACCTGCCCAGGTATTTGATGTTGTTGCTGCTGCTGCTGCTGCTGTTGGGTCTGCAATATAATTAAGTTTCGTGGCCACAGACCTTGGCTTGTTGCGATTTTGATAAAATTGACCCGCAATACAGCGGGCGGGCGGGCAGCAGCTCGGACCGGGGCGGACATCTAAAAACAATCCGAACCGAAAATAACAAGAAAATAATAACAACAGCAACTGCCATTGACGGTAGCCGATTTTGTCAGTCAGCTTTTTTTTTTTGTGGTCTGTTTCGGGGCAATGTCAGAAAAGCGAATTTAAATTCAAAACTCGTGACTTATTTAATTATAATGAGTTAAGATTAGAAATGTTTTAACGGGAGCAACGCCAGCAACAGTAACAGCAAAAGCAACGGGCAAACTGGCGGCAAATGGCAAAGCAAAAGATTTTGCTCAGATAGCTTGAGAACATATATATATATATATACATATATTTATTTTATTATCAACTTGGACATTCCGCATATGTCATATGTGCAGCTAAATGTCGCGCGAAATGAGTTCAGGCTTCCTTTGAAATTGAAGGGATTCTATTTGAGTTTAGAGAGAGAGAGAGAGACAGAGACAACGATAGAGAGAGAGAGAGAGAGAGAGAGAGAGATAGATAGACTATAGCATAGCTCATCAGTTGAGCTAAATGTGTATTAAAATGATATATGACTTGGTTTGAAATCTATCGCATAGCTAAAATATTGAAAATGCATTGAAGTGCTGAAGTTTTACTTTGAATTATAATTAGAAAAAAAATTTTAAAAATGCAATTCAAGTTTATAGTTAGATTGAGCTATATATAGCGCATTAGGCATGTCATTTATGCACATCACATATGCAGCTTAGTGAGTCTTTATGAAAGAAGAAGAAGGCTTGGCTTGAGCTCTTGGAGATTTTAGATATTCTTCAGAGGGAGATCATTATTTTATAGTTACTCTTTGAGTTGAGAGTTTATATAGGAATGTTTGTAGTTTGTATAAGCAATTGTGCATTAAGAAATGAAGTGAGCGTAAAGCTCAAGAGACGGTCGTTATACCCGGCAAACGCTATAGCCATATAAATTTGTGCATATACGAATGCTGTAAGCAGAGTTGTTATAATCTCATTCTACTGTATATAGATTTGAAATATTTATATACACAATGGAGTCGCCCTCATTCCGATTCAAAATCTTTAATCAATAATGAAAGAACTGCTGAAACAAATATTCAAAGTTTAGTAGATAGACTGCTAAGAAGAGTAAATCAAGGTATTTCTAACAAAATTTTATAAAAAATATATGGAAAATATATTAATTTGTTTTTTTGTTTTTTTTTTTTTATATATATATATATTTTTTTTTTTATTATTTATTATATTTTTTTCTGCATAAATATTATATATATTACTGTTCATTCAATATCTATCTCTCTTAATAAAACCAACCTTTTGTGCAGAGCGAAGAGTAGCTCAATCACAGATTCAGCAATTTAATAGAAATTTGATAACTGAGGCCTAGAATTGATCATTTATTCACATCTGACACTTTATCAGTCGATCAGAGATCAGAGATCAGAGCAGTAGTTCCACATTTATTAAACTAAATTTCTACAACATTGTACAAATCAATTCATAATGTAAACGAATAAAAATCTAATTGAAATTTGCTTCATTCTACATGTTGCTCACTTTAATTCTTAGCTCATTCATCTTGACTTTGCTTCACTTCCTTCTTCAGTCAGCTTTGCCTTGATTCATTCACTCTTTCAACGAGTTCTCATCCCATTCAATATTTCATGCAGAGCCAAACGTATTTAGTCACCCTTTCTGTTTACCTTGGCCACACAGTTGTTTGGCCAGCTCCACATTGGAGGAGCAATAGTTTGCGCAATCGTGGCACAGTTAATGCCGCAGTTTCTCATGTTCGCTGCACCGAGGTCAGCTTGCGACATCTTCAATCAAACACAAATGCAACTGCAACTGCAACTGCAACAGCGACTGCAACGGCTGCAACACCTACGTGCCACAGCAGTCATAAATCCAAATCCCATTTGTCTGCATTAGAAAATTATGCAGGCAAAAAAAAAATACACAAAATACAACAACACAAATACAAAACTAACTACTAACTGTGGCAACTACAACAACGAATAGTTTGCAGAGCTCTCGTTGCACTGCACTCCCCTGGCATTGTCAGGCCAAAAGGCAGCCTCGTTTGTTCATTTAAATTCATAAATTAAATTACACGACATGCACAATAATAAAAACGATTTGAGGCCCACACGCAAACAGTATTTTCTACACCGAACAGCCAGAGATTCATTTAAGATTTTGCCCACTAAAAACAGAAATGACAAAAAAAAAAAAAGAACAAGTTGCCAGAGGGGGCAGTGGAGCAAAGTATATATATTTTTTTAATATTTATTCGATTGTTGTAATCTCATAAGCAACATGCACAATATGTTTAACGGCCAGACAGATGGACAGATGGGCCAGACGGCCAGGCAGACAGCGCACAATATTCCAAATTTACAATTGAACAATATAAATGATGATGATGATGATGCATCAACAACAATTGCAACAACAATAACAAGAAGAGTTGAACGCATGCGCGCGGGCGCCATCATCAGCTGCCAACGGGCAACAGCTCACAGCAACTTGAATCCACCAGCCAAGTTTCGTTGCCAAATTTGGTCAGAGCCAGGCCAATGTGTGGCAGCCAGCAACAAGCGGAAGCCAACAGCAATACCAACAACAACAACAACAACAACAACAACAACAACAACAACAACAACAACAACAACAACAACAACAAAAGTCAACTGCAGAAGTGTCATATGCGAAAAACTAAAAAATAAGAATCGACTCTTTAAAAGCCAACGCCATGGGAATTTGTACCCAGCGAGCGAGTGGGTGACAGATGTAGTCAGTGGATAAGGTGTGTATGAGTGTGTGTGTGTAGTGAGTGTGTGTGTGTGTGTGTGTAGTGTGTGTGTGTGTGTGTTGTAGTGTGTCCAATGTGCAAATTTTTAGTTGACATACTGAGTTATTGAGCGACTCGCAGTTTGCCATGTTAAGCTGAGTTGCTCAACTTTATATTATTTCAGTTAACTTATGGAGTATTTAGAATATTAAAATAGCAGTAATTATGCTTAAATATTATATTAGAAGACTACAGCTAATTATAATTGTAAGTATTTCAGCTCAAGCTTTAACTAAAGTCTTTGATAGGTAGAGGTTGAGGAAAGAGCCATAGATCATAGACAGATTAAAGTCTGTCAAGCCCATGCAGATGCTTTTTATCAGTGAAAAACAAATTGATTTGTGTATATCAAAAATGATGATTATTTGGAAGTATTTATTGACTTTTGCCATTCTTTTGTTGGCAGCTCATGGCATACACTCTCATATGGAAAACTGAAAAAATATTAACTATTTAAGCAAAATTTAATTAGAGTTTTGAAGAACGTGCAGTGGACTTCCAGTATCAGTTCGTTTAAAAGCTAGTCAAAAAAAGAAAATAAATAAATAAATAAATATAAATTACAATTGTTTTACTTTTTAGACATAATATATAATTTATCTAAGTCTTCAGTTTCCTGTAATTATTTTAAAATAGAATCAAAATTGAATAATTTTATTTGCTGATAAGGCGCAGTATGAGGAAGCTTAATCTTAGCATAATCTCGGCTTAATCTTAGCTTCCTCGTGCTCATCCTAAGCTCAGTCCAAGCTTCCTCATGCGCCGCCCAATATTCTAGCTAAAAGCTGCGTCTTTTTAAAACTTAATCATACAGTTTGAACACAGCTTCACGTATTTCATTTTCATTAGTGCACACTCAGCATGACTTTATGAAAACTCTAAGAAAAAGAGTTTCAATTATATGCATTAATTTTCAGTACTCACAAAATCTGATTGATGCTGGCAAATCGATCAATGTCAGTAAATGATGGCAAGGTTATGACAATTATCAGTTGCTTGGGTAAAAACAAAGGCAGCTGCAATCATCATCAGCAAGCAAGAAGCTGTTGCAGTTTCTTAGTTACTCTGACTCTATTTTTTCTCTCCATTTTTTTTGGCTGCCTAATGGCAACTGGAAGTTGGCCAAGTGTATTAATTATACGCCACGTTGACCCATAAAACTTACAAACTTGACAATTGTTTTGCTGCGCTCGGCGCGCGACCCACAGTCGAATAGACATTGTGACTCACTGACCGCAGCAGCAGCAGCAAAGCCGCGCCCCCTTCTACCATTTGCCGCCCTCTTTTGTATTGTGCGTTGCAGCTTTATGCAATCTAGGTGCGTTTGCTTATAGAACCGGCCTGGGCCACAAGAGTCTCCATCAGTGGAGTGTGGGACCGGCTGCTGCTGCTGCTGCTGCTGCTGCTTATTGCCAAGCCATTTATTGCCTTCATGGCACTCAATTTGTTTAGCCGCCGGCTGCTGCTGGCTCAATAATAAAATGTTTTTTATTATACAATTTAGTTGCTTTAACTTGCGTGTAAATCGCCTTTTTGCATATTGACACATAATCATTGTCTTTGCCTGCACTCAACTGCTGCAGACCAACGACGAGCTGCAAAAAATTCAACGAAATGCTGGAATTTTGTATACACTAACTGGGAGAACTGGGGGAATACTGTCAATGATAAATAAAAGATGATATGATAATTTAATGTACGAGAAAATTTAATATAATTGTATCGAACGAATTATTATTATATATTATTAATTCTTATTAATATTATAACTTATCTGTAAGCAGAATTTTCTATAAATTCTATAATTCCCTTTTCTTCTATAGCTTCAACTCTCCAACTCAATCTTTTCTATCTTTACCCAAACAGCCTTACCAAGCTCATATGCTTCATGTTAGTGTATTCAAAAACTTATTATACGTTGCGCTGAAAACCGTTGCAAAGCTAATGAACATTTTCATTTGCCTGGCTGCAACGCGTGGGTGGACTGCGACTAAGCTACAGACCAGAGCGAGTGACTGAGTGAGAGAGAGAGAGAGAGTGAGAGGGAGAGAGAGAGGCAGTGTGAGAGAGGAACAAACAGACGGGAGTTGTGGGAGGCAGATCCCAAATGGTGTTTGCCAAAATGCCTGCCATAATTTAACAGCTCTAATAAGCAAGCCAAAAAGTGGGCACTTTCTGATTGGCTTTAGAGTGGACCCAAAAAAAATTCTTGGCTAATGAGGTTAATCATGGCGCAGTCAACTGACAACGGCGACAACTTGGCTAAAAACGTTGCTCAACAAGTTTGTGCGAAGCGGCATATAATAATTTTATAATACGATTTACATGGGCAATGTCTTGGATTAAAGTGGCTGCAATTAGTTGGCTAAGAGTATTAAATTACCTAGGCAGAAAGGAGCTGTGAGAGAGAGAGAGGGAGAGAGAGAAGTAGTGAGATCTGCAATTCAGGCTAATATCACGATCTCTGCGGCCTTTTGTCTGGTAAGTGACTCACTGAATATTTGCAACCTGCATATCTATTGTCAGTTAGCTGGTTCAACTATCAGCAAAATGCTATCCGCAAATGCTGAAACGTACTGTAAATTGGATGCTGACCTTATAGAGGTGAGCAACGTGCGTCTGCCGTTCGACCTCTCTGACGGTACAACTATCGATTGTGCAAGCTACTGCTGCCAGCTACTGCAACCATGTTGCATGCCCCTCATAATAAAGCATGCCAAATGGACAGCAGCAGCAGCAGCAACAATAGCAACAACAACAGCAACATGCTGCTGCATGATTGAATTACATTTCGCACAGCAGCAACAGGCAAACGGCGGGCAACAGGCAACATGCAGACAGGAACAGGGCAGAAGCCAAGCAACAAAAGGCAGTCACAAATGTTGCCAACGGTAGCTGCAACAGCGCAGACAACAACATTGTGTTGCCGTTGCTTGTTGTTTGCTTCAAGACATGTTGCTGCCGCGAGCGTGAGCATGCACGTGTGGAAGTCGCCAGATGCATGTTGCCTATTGCCTGTTGCCCGTTAGCAATTGTTGCCTTTGGGCCTAAGCCTCGACGTCTACGTTTACTAATTAGACGTCATTGTCTGCGCTCTGTATCGCCAGTGTATCGCTGAATGGTCCAGCTGGAAGCTGCAAACTCTGGTCAAATTTGGTATACGTTTCAGAATGTTTTTTCTTTCTTTTTGTTATACTTGGCACATGAATAATATCAAATAAAATATCAATTGATTATTGTGCTTCATATATTAAAATCAAATTTGCAATAATTATTAGATTGAATATGAAGCTTGATTCTTGACATATTTCGCGCTGATCTGATCATTTTTCTTTGTGACATTTCATTGAAGTTCCACGATTTGCCAATTGTTAATGCTTTGTTCAGTCTTTCCATATGAACTTCTTGCATTGCTGTTGAGCAATGCGCACACGTAAATCATTTAAAGATTGGACTTAATATATCACAAATTGCAGCGTTGCTTGTCGAGAGCCATTGTTAGCGCGCTTAGCGCTAAAAGGGGTCATTATGTCAAGGATTTCAGTGGCTGGCACAGTTGCTGGCACAGTTGCTGCTGCTGCTGCTGCTATTGGCTTCCTGATGTTGGCTGCTGACTCATAAGCTGGCAACATTTCAGTGTCATTGAGTTTGTGGCTACTGCAGTTGGAGTTGCAGAGTCGCAGTTTGCCAGCTGCAATTAAACGAATGACAAAATGACTGACAATTCCAGCTAGCGACTGTCTGTCTGTCTGTCGGTCTGTCGGTCTGTCTGTCTGTCACGTCTGTCTGAGTGTCCGGCCCGTCAGCCTTTGGGTAATTGCTAATCCCGCTAACGAGCCGATTGAATCTGATCCGAGCCAAGGCAAGTTTCAGCTGCTGCCGGTTGCTGTCCAGTGGGCGGCACATTAGCTCGTTTTTTTTTCTATTTCTTTTTCTATTTATGCTTTGGCGAGCAGCGAGTGCCGCAGTTAATGTGGCCAATGATTGCGTCTAATGATTGATTGCCAAAGATATGCCAGCGATCTAGCCAAGAGTCAAAGACTCATCGAGAGTAAAATTGCAAATGAAACTGAAATTGGGCCAGACGCGAGACGAGACGAAAGTGAACCTCAACTGCAACTGCAACTGGTTCCTGGGGCATCGAGCATTGAGCAGCGAACAGCGAGCATCGAGCGCGTGACGTTGCTGACCCACTGAACCCATCAGCGCAGCAGTGGGTGGCTGTTGGCTGGTGGCTCAGCTGCGCTGCGCTGGCTTTCGTCTCGCACAAAAATATTGAAATACGAGTAATGCGCGCACATTAAACATTATTGATTTCGATTGCATAATTAACTTAATTTCGTATATAAGTTTCCATTAAACGGCAGATCAGAGTGCAGCAGCCACAGATTCAGCAACTTTTAGCTGACTTCACTCGAATCTCGACTTGTGTACTTTATGAAAATCGCATAGAAAGGCCCTAGCTCTAATAGACTTTTGTGATAGCAGAGCTCCCTCTCTCGCTCTCTCTCCCTCTCAGAGTTCTCTCGCCTGGCATCTCTGTGAAGCATGCCGAGGCCATAAATCGCGCCTGCGAACACCGAAAAACAACTTCATAAACAGCGCCAAAAAAAAAAAAAAAACGTCCACGCCAACAGCTAACAACAAATTGCAATTTGGCCAAATTGCTGCGGCTAATTGGCACGCGTACAAAGTCCCAAACGGCAAACCAATACAAATGAAGAGAATTCACTTAAAATGCAAATTTCTGCCTTAACATATGCCGCACGTGTGCCCAGCAACAACAACAACAACAACAACTGCAGCAACAACAACAACAACTGCAACAACAGCCAACCAATTGAAGGTGGCTTCGTATTGGTATTGGTCGTAATTTGTTGGCAACACAATTGGTTCGCAACATGTTTACGCAGATGAAGACATAAAAGTGACTTTAAGCACCCAACATGGCTCTCAGCTGTGCTCTGCACGGCCTTTAAGTGCGTCTGCCCGTTTGTTGGCCTGTCTTGATCTGGTTCTGGCCAAGATCGAGTCGTGTTTCCTTTACGCTTGCAGCGGCAAATTGGGTCTGCCCACAATTCAGCAGCGAGCGAAAGCTGTGCAAAAATAATCCTTGAAGTTGCGGCCAAATGCTGTGTTGTGGCAAATGTTTATTAAACAATTACAATTTATGTTCGCCACATGTAAATAAACCAAATTGGTCACGTTTTGCCCATTGAAATTAAGCACTCGAACACACACACAGACACACACAGACACAGAGATCGATACACACACATACACACATAACTGAGCACATCAATTTATGCTCAACACATAAATAGTTGCAATTTATATGGCAGCTCAGCATTTTGTTAGTTTGCTGATGCTGCCCCGTTTTGTTGCATGCATTTTTTTATTGCCTTGTTCAATGGCTAGCACAAATTTAATATAGAAAACATTTTGACCGTTTGCCCCACAAGAGATATGCACATAAACAAGACTTGAGTTGAGGTGTTTCCTCTTACTATTTTGCAATCACAATAAAAATGTTAATGGCCATTAAGTTTTTTTTATATATGTTAATTGCTTGAATTAATGATCTAGGTGACAGCTTTAGAGAAACATTTGTTGTCTTACGCCCACGTTCAAGAAAACTCTTGGGCATCCGCTTTCACTTCTACTTCACTCATCAGCGAATGCATAGGCACATCAAGCAGTTGTCATGGATGAACATTTTACTTCTCAACATAAGCTTATATGCAGCACACATGATTATATGCTTAGGGACATTAAATATCCCTAATATCCCAAGCAGCGCTTGGCAACATTTTGTTAAGCAACATTTGCATCTTCTTCGCTTACCTATAGAAACACTTGGGGACATCAAACAGTTGGATAACAGTTGAGCAGCTGTATTGTTTGCACTTTGTCACTGGCGGCACTGTTTCGCAACATTGTTGATGAAGTGTGCACTGACCGGCAGTGATTAGTGTTAACCTTCTCTTTCTATCCGCTGACAGCTATGGCCGAATTACAAGAACAACAGTTAGTGCAACAACAATTGCTGATTGGTGACCAATACCAATTAGCCATTTTGTAGCAGCAACATTTTTGTCACTCAACATATGCAAAAGCTTGTTGCTTTTGTTGTTGCTGCTGCTCACATTCGCGTGCATGTGTAGCAACAATGTTTGTCAACACAATTGTTGATCAGCTCAGCACAGCGCAGCGCCTGCATTTTGTCCCCCTGTATGTTGCTAACAATTGGAATTTATGCAAATGATCGCCAGGCAATGCGTTGACAATATGTCACATGTCACTTAGCACGGCCAATGGGCTATACAATCGATGGATAGATATATGTATATAGTCTATCGCATATAGTTTGATTTTCATGTGGCCCGCACGTTCTGAACTCGAGCGTTTGACCTCAAAACCTGGCTTCAAGCTGAACATTTGTGCATAGTATTTCATTGCCTGCCTGTTCGCTTGCCTGCCTGCTCGCTTGCCTGCCAGCCTGATTGCTGACTAATGCCCGATTGGATCGATTGTTGGATTGTTCGATTGTTGCTGTTGCTGTTGTTGTTGTTGTTGTTGTTGTTGTTGTTGCAGTTGATTAATTGTCAAATTGCTGAAATGAGTGCAAAAACTTGTTCGCCTGTCGCGTCGCGTAAATCATTTCACAGCCGCCCCAAGTATTTTGAATAGGCGTTAGGTTATTGTATGGTTCGCAGTTCACGTACATATCTCCATCGACTAGCTCTAATGAAGTTGTTCTGCGACACGCTCTCTAATGCCGCCCACTCTCTCTCTCTCTCTGCTTCGCTCTCTCCCCCTCTCACACTCTCTCTCTCTCTTTCTGTGTCCGCTTGCATTACGCGCGTGCGTGCTGTCGTCTAGGATGATTGCAATCGACAAAATACGAGACTTACACTTGGTACCAAACAGCGACTACGACGCCGTAACATTCAGGGTTCCGATTCGCAGTGATTTATAGGCAACGCAATCAGCTAGCCGCGATATCGAGTACAGTGTGTTAGATTTGATATATGTTTGTTTTGGGGGCACGCGCAGGATGTTGTTGCACTTTGTTGCTGCCTTTTGGGTTGCCTCATGCCAACAATTAACGCGCATGCGTGCCACAGCAAAGATTGTGATCGATGTGGTCCAGGCAAATGGCAAAAAGCAATTGACTAATAAATAGCAAAGCGTCTAACCTGGAGTTAGCCTAAAATGTTACAGAAATTATAAACAAAAATATATAAAATATAAAAAAAATAAATTTAATTACAAAATATTTTTTTTTTAATATATAAAAAAATTTACCATGAAATTTCAAGCTAATTTTGACTTTTGCTATTCAACATTTCCATATTATGTTAAGCAGTTAACATTTATGTCTTATGTTAAGCAGCTAAATGTTATGCCACGCTGTTATCATTATTTTCTGATTTTATTTTTATTACAATAATATTTGACATTCAACAACTTATTTAAAAAAATATGCTCAACGACGACGACATTAACAAAAGCAAATATAAATATTATCTATATGGAGGCTAAAAGCTAGAGAAACAAACGGATGTAAATGTTATAAATAAATAGAAATATATCGAGGCATGAATGTCTAGACTTATAAACCATGTTGCAATCGCTTGATATCTATGCTAAGTAGAAACTTTGATCGGTATTTGGGTTTGTTGTTATTGTTGTTGTTGTTGTTTTTCCATAGCTCAACTGACACTCAGCTATCTGCGCCGTTCTCAGACTGCACACACATGTGTGTGTGTGTGTGTGTGTATGGCTGGGCTCACGCTAACGAGTTCATTCATATCATTAGCCTCCGACCAAAAAGCTCGCGCCATTATAACACAAATATTTGCTAACAATAACGACCAGGCAACGCCATTAAAGCCTGGCTACACGAATTGGGCTGGCAGCACAGCTGAAGCTGAAGCTGAGACTGTGACTGAGGCTGAGGCTGAGGCTGTAGCAAAAGCTAAAGCTGAAGCTGAACTCTAACCCTCATTTGCGATCAATTCGTGGCGATTTCGTAGCCTCGGCGTCTGAATATTTGCGCTTTTTGTGTGTCGAACGTGCAGAAATCCAGTAAAATTTAGTTGCTCACTTTTATGTAATTTCCCTTTTCTTCAAAGACAACGAGCCAGGCTGGCTGGCTGGCTGCATGGCTGACTAAGCCCGTGATCCAAGTGCCCAATATGCCCAATAGCCAGCCCAAGACACCCAAGCTGGCCAAGCTAGCCCGCCCGCTGCTCTAAACGAGCATGAAAGTGATTGCCAATAATTGCATAATCTGGCAGACAGCAGGAGGCGAGCAGAGAATTGCCTGAACAGGTTGCAATCGAGAGTTGCCCAAACACCCGCTTCACAAACTTACTCTACGCTATCCTTAAAGCTGATTCACAGAGAAAACAACAAGAGAGCGAGAGAGAGAGAGAGAGAGAGAGGGAGAAGAAAAAGTGAAATTTGACATTGAGGCAACAGGCACGATCGATTGATCGATTCGATCTGGCGTCAATGACCAGTTAAAGTTGCTCAACTTATAAAGCTGAAAAGTAAAACCGAATGCCCAGCAACAAAGAACACATTTATATGCCATAAATACATATACGCACACATATATATATATAATACGGGGAAAAGCATTCTCACACGAAAGACAAATAAAAGGCGAATTTATCACGCACCATGACTAATTTCCTTGCGAGTTTATGACACTCTATATACAAAGCGAAATGCATACATATCTACAAAGAGCGTATAGCATATAGATATTTGTATTATCAGATTGCCAAATCAAAAATCAATCGTTGGTTTTTTTTTCGGTATTTGAACTGCATTTAAATATTTAAATGCAATAAATATTTTATATATTTTTATGAGCAGCGCAATTTCTGCTAAATTATTGCACAAGTCTACATGTTTACAGAAATTTATATGGTGTTTGTTGGTTTGTCTTGTGAATAATGCGATTCGAACATGCGAATCGCGTGAAACAAGCAACGGAAATGGTTTCAATTGCATGGAAGTTATTAGATTGAAAGATTTGGTATTTGCTACATCAGCAAAGTGTGGAATTTCAGCCAGCTGAGCAGGCTAAAAAGGTTTTAGGTAAATGTATAATTGTCAGAGCTAGCACGAAACCTTGGAGGATTTTTCAAAAGTTCAAAATAAGTTTACGCTTTGAAAAAAAAACGAACTGTTTTCTAATTATTCTTAAAGAGATCCCTTCTACTCAGGCAGCGACGATCTGTGTTTGGGTTTTTTCTGATCTGTCAGATGAAGAGAGAAACAGAGCAAAAATAACTCATCTACTCAGACGAAAAGCATGTGTGTATGATTTTTAGTCGTCTCTTTCTGAGTAGCAAGAGAGAAGTTAGTGGAATAACAGTTATTTGCGACCTATGATAATTGAGCATAGCTTGATGGGTACTTGAGACATAGTCGAATAAGCTATCTATTTTGAACAGATTGTCAGTTGCATGATGGATTGCTGAGGCTTATTATAAATATATGTATGTCACTTCAATTTTACATACTTTTATTTATATGAGAAATTTCTTTACGATTTCTTGCTGCAATCACATAGTTTCACATATAGATAGATATCTAGCTATAGATATAAATATATATTTAAATATGCAAGTATATATATCTCTGATTATGCAAGCGCATATAAATCTTCGTTGCAATTTGGTTAGCTCAAATCGAAATTTCGTATTTCATTTTTTTTTTGCAGAAACTAATTATGTTCGAGTATTGCACAGCAACAGCAATGGCAAATACTGCCAGAGCGACTACGACGAGTGCGATAGCAAAACATGGCCCAATGCAATTTTGAAGCAGGCCAAAAGCGAAAAGGAGAAAAAAAAAAAACTTATACATGTATATATGTATATAGCTCAAAATATCTGTTCAAATTGAACATGATAAATTCATAATTGTCCATTCAACGAACACGAACTATAATTCATGTTAGAATAATCGAATTGGACGCCATTCAGCCAGGCAATTGAGGACGGCGGCCAAAGCCCAACAGCAACAACAACAGCAACAGCAAATGGCTAACATAGGTCAGGCGTAACGAGTCATTCATGTTTGTTGCAAATGTGTTTGCAGTTGCAGTTGCAGTTGCAGTTGCCGCAATGAAGGTGACTCGCTGCAACTGGTATGATTTGAGCTGTTGCCGTTGTCCGATTCATGGCACCCGCATAAGTCACACTCTGGGGGCCAGTCAGCTGGTAATCCTCGCTGCGATCAATGCGAATTCTAGCTGCGGCGGATGCTAATCTCTGACTTGCACAAAATGCAGCAGCTTTTAGTTACAGCTCCATGGGGGCATAGGCGTAGTTTTTTTTGGTGGCGCCACAAGATTTGCGTCACGTTTGCCGCTGCTGCTGCGGCTGCGGCTGCTGCTGCTGCTACGGCTGCTGCTGCGATTAATACGCAAAACGTTTTGGCATCTTAAATATTGTGGCGTGCGCGGCATTTGCCTAGGCTGCAAAGCGAGCGAGAGCTAAGATTAATGTGAATATTGGCAATCAGCATTTATATTATTTGTGTTTGCCTGGCATTTGCAAAGCCTGTGGGAAAATCCAACAGCAGGAGCTGTAAATTAATGAGGAAACGATAAATACTTGATCACATCTGATCTATGCTGTGATCTGTGTAAACAGTTTATATCAAGAATAACAAACGCATTTAACTAGACTCGATAAGATCTTAGTTTAGCAAACAAGTAAGAGTTATTTTTATTGTGATTGTAGACTGAACACGACTTGCTAAATGCCCTGTATATAAGTGATGCAAGTTGGTAGCTCTGAATGACTGGAAATAGAGGGAGAGGGAGAGCGGGAGAGAGATAAAGTTAGATAGATGGATAGATATACAGATAGATGTGAGGGAGAGATAGATAGATAGATAAATAGATAGATAGATAGACAGAAAGATAGATAGATGATGGATATGTCGGGGGAGACAGAGAGAGAAGAGAGAGAGAGATAGAGAGAGAAAGATAGAAAAATAGATAGATAGAGCGAGAGAGACACAAATAGATAGAGGGATCAAACCGCTTTACCTCTGTTCAATAACTATAAAACATAAAAATCTCAACAAATATCAACAATTCAATTAAGAGCTAACAATCTCAATACATTACAAACTCTTCAAGCCAAGCTAATCGACCCACGTCTCTTCGCCCATACAGAGTATTAGCAGCTCAGCTGCACTGCATTCCCAGCAAGGCAAATGTAAACTATTTAATTATGAGTTAGCATATATAATTACTTTAAATGGTTTATAAGCATTTGCGATAATTTCTACGCGTCGCGCTAATAAATTAATATCAGTTAATTCGCTTTAGCCCGTCTCGATGTGACTTGGCTCTTTTAGCTTTTTTTTTTCCCATGCCACGTTTGTTGTCTAATTAGCGCCAAGTTATGCCATCAAAGTGAATTCGCTTTCAGCGTTTGTCTCTTGCATATTTATGAACTCGGATGCGAGTCGCGGCGAGTTAGCAGGCAACAAATTGAAATTGTTTAGCAGATTTATTTCTGCAATTAGCGCGAGACTCGCAAGACTCTCATAATTAGCCAGAGCCATGCAGAGAGAGAGAGAGGGGAGGCACTGCAGATGGCATTTAATAAAACATTCAATTGACTGCGATTTGTGGCTCATAATTTGAAGCTACTGTCAACGGCTCGAGATGTCAGCGCGAGCTCAGCTGTCATTAGAGCCTGCCACAATGGCATCGCAGTCATAACCGTGGCGTGGGCGTCGCTCAGTGCTTGGATTTGGCCAAATGTAAGCCCCCGCCAAATATGGCCATCGATTAAATGATTTTCATGTGCCATAAACGACGTGCGCCTTTTAATAAGCCCGACTTTGGCTTTAACGAGCTGCCGCCGCTGCAGCACTAACTGAAACTTAAATTGAAACCCCGCCACAAAATTGTCACAGACGTCGTCGCGACGTCTGGCAAGCAGACCTCGTCTCGATCCCAGCCCGCTCTGAGCTCCTTCTGCCAGTTGTGCTCGCGTCTTGCTTAGATATGCGTCCAACTCGCTTAATTGCAACTTTTATAGACAATTTTCCGGCTGTCTTTGCGATTTGGCTGCAGTTCGAAACGGAGCGTGATGCAGCATCAAAATCTTTTGGTTTTTATTTTTATGGAGCTTTGATGGATTTTCAATGGAGTCTCGGGAATGGCTTTTTGCCTGGTGTAAACAGCATCATAAATACGCTCATTGCGTCTGATCAAGCCCGATAGCCAGCAAATTGTAACTCATAATAAAACAGTGCATTTAATGAGCATGGCAAATGTCGAGCGAAAGTTGAAATTGAGCAGAGTTTGATAAGAGTTTGTTGGGGTTTGCTAAGGACAAAGAATTGAGCTCGAATGAGATGCGGGGATCTATGAATCGATTTGAATTGATTTCAACTGCAAAGAGCAACGCCTTCTACTTAAGACAAACATTTTTTCTATATATAATTTATCTCTATATCCGTAGTTTCAATTCAACAGCAATGCTCAGCTGTTTCTCTTTTTCCACAACTTTGCAGCAGATTTTTTGTTCTCACTTAACCTGCATTTGCTCTACATACACAATTTGTTCGCACATTAATCCTTATTTATACTAAGCATATAAATATATATTAAATAGCATACTCGTATACATATATACTAAATATGAGCTGCACGCTCTGGCTTTGACTGTGGCTGTGGCAGCTTTAATGTTGTACAGCGAAACATGATTGCGACGCTTGCTTGGCAAACGAACTCATAAATAATATAAACAAGCCTGGCCAACAGAACGATAATAATTATTTATTATTTGTGAAATATGCACGCAAATAGAAATATTTTTAATTAAATTCGTACATGCAAACGGCTTGGCCAGCAGCCACAATTTGGACTCGTATTCGTAGCGGGTCAAATCGATAGAGGCCAACTAAATAAATTCAAGACCAGAGCAAAACTTGTGCAGCGGCGTCGGCGGCTGCCTTTGAGCTGTAAACTGCATTCAGCTTGCTGAATGTTTATTAATATTTTGTCATAATTTTCTGTTGCAACCGAAAAGATAACAGTTTTATGTTTGAAACGTGAGAAATTATTGCAGGCACTGCGCCTCGTTATCTGCAGCAAGGTGCCAAGCCGAGCCGAGCTGAGCTGAGTCGAGCTGTCGAGTCGAGTCGAGTCGGCAAGGCAAATATTACAAAATATGTTCAGTTGCTGATAAATCGTTGTGCGGTTCAAGTGCACACGGCTTTAATTAAAAGCCCATAGAGGGTGTTCTCAGTGCTCAGAGCTTATCAGAAAAGCAGCCACAACAAATGGACCACGATGCAAGCCAGAGATCACAGATGCCAGGGGACAGCAGCAACTGGAGGCGATTGCAAATTTATTGACACACTCACGCATTCAAATCATTTATGCTACGCATATCACACAAACACACACAGATGCATAAGTGTGTGTGTGTGTGTACAGAGAGATATCGATAAAGAGACCCGCTTTGAATTTATTAAAATGCAATTTTCACATTGCTTGTCGCTTTTGCTGCCTGGCTGCCTGGCTGCTGGCTGGGTGTGCGAATGTTGCATGTTTGCCGCTTGTCTTCAGGACTTGATATTTGTTACTTTATATAAAGTTTAATACGCGTTCATTGAATGAGTGGAGTATATTGGTTTGTGTAATATATGTAACTTGACCTTATCTATCATAGACAATCTAGCACATCTAGATCTTGGCATATTGGCATAAGAATTATATGAACTAAAAATTCTACAATCTATATCTATAGATCAACCCATATTCTTAGCTATACAAATGTAAATCTACATTCTATATAAATCAACATAAAGGTCTAGCGCTAAGGGCCACTCCTATGACAACTGAAATGAAACTGAAATCTATATAGATATATAGTCTATATGCATAATTATAAAAACTTTCTTTCTCAACTAGAAACTGAAACGAAACTATATTCTACCTAAACTATATACATATTTCATAAACTATATCCATATATCCATATTTCTTTTAATCAAATGATAGTAAATTCTACTCAAACTATAAGTAAAGCTATAAAACATTTCTTTCTCAACTTTTTGAATTCACTAAAGAGAGTTCAGTGCGCCAATGGCAAATTGAATGGATCTATTCATCTAAATTTAATAAAACCTATACTAAGCAAGTATTATAAAGTCGCTTACACTCGCTTGCACTGTTCGCACTTGTTGCTTTTTTTTGTTGTTATTTGTAGTTTGTTGTTTTCGTGTTGCCATTTGCCAAAAACGCTCGCTCAACAAGTGCCACAAGACCAAAATCTGCGGCCAGGTCCATCGACCGAAACGAGCTGAGAGCTGAGCCAAGTAGAGTTGCTGCTGCGTGGCAATACAATCAATTTTTAATAAATTGTAAAATATCTACTATTGCTTGCTGTTGTTGTTGTTGTTGTTTCTTTGCACCAGGCTTTTGGTGTGGGCAAAGCGTTTTGCATTTTCATATGCATTTTATGCACATTTTTAGTGCTTTTATTGCGTGGTATTATTTAATGACAGCTCGTAGATTTTTACAACATTTTCACACACACACAGCGCTGAGATGAGGAAGCAATCGGACATGGGCCTCCCGGGCTGCTTATTGCACTGCAGTGTCATTAAAAACGCCCACTCTAGAAGCTTTTAGCCAAATAATGCCAAGAGCATAGCTGGAATAAAGCTAGACCTAATGAACAGCATTTACAACTTAAGCCGCTTATCGAGCATAAACATAATCTCTTCAGATTTTTTTTTTCTTCTTTTAAGCCATCAACTATTTAAAATTGCAAATATTTTTATAACTCTTCGAGTGCTTGGGAAAACTAAATAAATAAATAAATAAATTGTTCAATTGACTGATCCAATAACTCATTTGTCCCCTGCCGCTGCTGCTGCTGGTGCAGCTTATCAAGTCATGCGATTTCAATGCATTTAATTAGCCATAAAATGTCTTTTGGTATTCGCAGTTGGCAAATAAAAAAATACCTCACTTGTTCAATGTGGATGCCCGATTAATTATGAACAGCTGAAAGCGCGCCATTAACATGAAAAGTCAAATCTATCTAAATATTTGCCATAGCCAACGGAGCCAGCTCGCTCCACTGGCTGCCCCAAGCTGCAGCTACGGTCTTCTCCGGTCTGCACGGTCTGTACTGGCAAAATGTTGGCCAAATGTGCAAGTTGGCAAGTCATTTTTATCGCCCCGCAGTAATCTGAGCTGCACGAACAAACGGACGCACCGACAGCACTACAGACAGATGGACCGATGGTACGAAAATATATATAACATGGCATCATTTGCTGCGAGGCGCGCGTTTTCTTGTTGTACAATGGTCGCTGTACCCCAACACCCACCACCCACCACCCAACACTCACTCTCTTCTCTGTGGCGTTCGGCTCCTTGCCAAGTTTTCTCCCTCAACGGCGATGATGATGCAACTTTATGGCTGTGAGCCGAGCAAGTGCTAAAGTCGTTGCTGCTGACCCGACCAGTTTTATGGGCCGCATAGAATATGTTGCCAAACAAGTTGCACTCGGCACAGTCCTTTAACTGGGTCACTATGGCAGCGACCAAAGAAGTCTCCTAATTAATACAAAAGACTCAGGCAACGAACTTGAGCAGTGTCTTATACACAAGGCATTTGGGCATGAGATATTGTAATTACCGTTAAATATATATAGATCATAAAGCCACAGGCTCTAGCTGATTAAAACAAAAGACTTAGGCAACGAACTTGGTATTTATTTAAATATATATGAAATATATAAATGTCTCTGAAGATAAATTGAGAGCACAGCGCTTTAGCTAGTCTATCAATTATATAAACATGATTACTCGCTGGCAATGCCATGAGCTACCAAATCGTTGCTTGAGCCTCGTCCATGCTCAGAGTTTGATTGTCATACGCCGGCGGCACATCCTGCTCATTCTATGCGGAGCTCGTTGGCTTGTTGGCTTGCAGCTTGTTGTCTTTATTAGCGCTGCGGTCATAAATCAAAGAGCCAGCTCTTTCAATTGCCATTGACGGTGTCTCACATGTGGCCCTGGCTAGCCGTTGTCCGTCCATCCGTCCCTCGTTCGCTTTACATGCCACTTGGGCCACGTCGCCTGACCGGCAATATTTCAATATTAATCCAACTGCCAGCGCCGATGACGAAGTGTGGAGTTAACTTTCCGCTCAAGTATTTGTCTAGTTGAGACTCGGTTTCAGTTTCAGTTGAAGTTAAAGTTTTGGCGCTGCAAATTGTTGACTATAAAATATAGAAAATAAAATAAATCAATTGGTCTTGCTATTGCCTCCTGCTCTTGCTGTTGCCCTGGCTGTTGTTGGCAGTTAGCTGGGCTATTACTCAATTTTAGCCCGCGGTGCCATCTGTGCATCTAGCAAGCGTCGCGAGCTGGCGAAGGAGGGCTGCTTGTGTGTCCTTATATGGCAAATGCCTACACATGTCTGCTGGATAAGCCGAGCAGCAAAAATTAATTGTTCGACTAATGAAGCAGATGCCGTTCAGCAACTGCTGTAATGATGTAACTAACAATAAGATTGCAGCGCACAGATACAGAAAGTAGATGTCAAAAGATCTGTTGAACTTTTTAGATAAATAAAGTGGTTAAAAGAGAGAGAGAGGGAGAGAGAGAGAGAGACTGCGCAATTTCTTGCTTAGCAAAGATCTTTTAATATTCTATAAATTCAGTTTGCTATGAGGAAACGTTTGAATGCCAATACTAGATGCCAATGGCATGTTAAACCGAGGCTTGGCTGATAAATCTATGCTAGTCTGATCTTGTATTGATTGCAATCATTAGATTGAATCAATGGAGGCACCCAACTGCGTAGACATGTCAGTTGGCGCTTTATTGTGGCCATGTCTTTAGCCAGAAAAAAGAAATAAGAGAAACAGACTCGAATACGAACTCGAAACTGGCAAAGTAAACGCACGTGCCGCACAAGTGAAACAACTTCATTTGAGCATTTTGGGCAACAGTTCGAGTTGGACTTGGAGTTGGAGTCGACAGCGTCGTGTAGCACAATTTTTGACATTTTTGTGGCGCCAACAACAACAACGACGACAACAACAACGATTCCATTGACATGCGTCAAACAACAATCAAAATAGGTTCGCTGGGGTCTAGAAAAACGTGCGCTTGCCTTGTTGGCCATTCATTATGAACTCGTTTTTAGTTTTCTGTTTTCTGTTGCTTTTTGGGTCTACGAGAAGCGTCACCGAAAAATATCTTTTGGGATGTTGACTGCCAATTAACCCAAAACCGAAACCGAAACCGAAACCGAAACTGAAACAGAAACAGCTTGCCATATGCTGTTGTTGTTATCGCGAGCGACAAAAAATGAGATCTTTGCCTGTTCGCTTATGAAATCCCAGAAATCATTAGCGCCCCGTCCATCCGGCACTACGTGACACCAGAAGAGACACAACTGATAAACACAAATAGTCATTGTTGTTCTTGTTGTTGTTGTTGTTGTTGTAGATCGCAGTCATCCAAAGTTTATGAATTATTGAGTTTTTTAGCCAAGCCAAGCCAAGCGTAGTCGAGCTGTGCCGCCGGCAACGCGTCGTCGTTTGCTTAGCTAAATTAATTAAAACATTTCTGCATTAACTTCGACTCGCGCGCCTTCAATTGCCAGTTGGACTACCATTTTTGGGGTTCCGTCGGTTTGTCTCTCTCTCTCTGGGCAGCATTTAGCGAAATCATTTTCGCGAGTAATTTTCGCCAAAAAGTCTCGCCGCAACTCGAATGCAAAACAGGCAATTTTTCGCAAATTTTTCTCTTAGTTTTTACTAAGTTTCATTTTGTTTTTGTTTTTTTCGACATTTTTTCTTTGATTTTGTTCGGCCAGGTTATTTGACTTTCAAATGAGCTCGAAGCGAGCTTCAGGCTGCAGTTTATTTATTTTTTTTTTTTTTTAGTTTGGTTTTTTTTTTTTTATGAGTTTTTCCGCAACATTTTTCGTGTTGTTGTTGCCGCAGCGATTTTGGTGGCAATTTGCAATGCAAAAATGCCAAACGAAACAAAGAAATGTTTGGCCTGCCAGCAGACGACAATAAAAACCGACAGTTGACTCGTGTTGCAAGATATATAGTGGCCCATATTGCGACTCAATGCTCGATGCTGCTGCTCGTTGTTGCTCTGACAATTTGATGTGGCACATAAAGCAGTAGCAGCAACAGCAGCAACAGCAGCAACAGCAGCAGCAGCAACAGCAACAGTTGTACTTAAGCAATGGGTCAACGCATCCCCCTCAGGTTTTACTCAGAGCCAACCACAAATATGAATAATTACGCGCACTCTTCGGCCGTATTTATGGTAGCCAAAATGAAGCTGTATTGTTGTCGCCAGCGGTAGCTGGATTATGCCACGGCAACATACACAACACATCTGGCCAAACATATTACCACAACAATGTGGCCAGGCATTAACGGTGCTTTCCATATCGACAGCAACCGCAGACACTGTCTAAAAAGGCTAACAAATCGCCACAGCCAGAGCTGTAGCTGTAGCTGTAGCTGTAGCTCTAGCCATAGTTAAAGCCAAAATCCAAATGTTGCACACGTCTCGCCCCAGTCGTGTGTGTTGTCAACATTGTTCGCCGCGAAATCCACATGAAATATTTGTAACACATTAGCGCAAAGCGTTTTCTAATGGCCGCCACATTTGTTACCATAGACTGGGGGGATTTTTGTTTCGTTCGTTCCCTCTACAGTTTACTATATTATCTGCATATTGTATATGTACTTATATAAAAAACACATATATCATTTCGACTCATTCATATTTGCGGGCCATAATTGAAGTTCGTTGCAGTTAATAGAGTTTTTAAAAAGATTTTCAATGTGGCATAAGTCGTGGGAGAGTTCAAACGCGGTGTGTGCGAATATGAGAGTGTAAGTGAGTGTGAGTGTGTGTGTGTGTAAGTGTGTGAGTGTGTGTAGAAAACATCGTTTAACAACGGGCAAGTTTGGAGCTTGTGCAGAAAGGAATTGTGTGAATTCAACTAACCTTTAAGTGTTGGAATTTTTATATAGTATTTGAAAATACAAAAGTTGTATTTAAGCATAAAACATTGACTGCTCTTTACTCTTTCAGTTCATATAGGAAGAAATATTAAATTGTTAAAATTATTATTAATTAAATAATCTTTAAATAGTAACTCCACTTTGGAGTCCATTCATATATGAATATACAATAAATTACTTTTATAGCCACCTACCCGATGGGGTTGTTAACATATTTAAAGATAGTTCCTGAAGAATACACTCTGTATGTTTTTTTTTTTTTAATTATTCAGCTTCTATTTTAATATATAATAAAAAATATTTCACTATGAAAACTAATCTACAAATTTATATCTGTCTTTGCTGCAAGAGAATCCATAATCCAAATATATTGCTTAAATCATTCATTACATGAACGATCATCTTATGAAAATGTATTAATTTGTCGACAATTTTGAGCTGAAATGCATTAAATTATAAATAATTTAAAGCAAACTTCATCAACACAATTTGGCTGTAGAAATTACGAATAAAATTCTCAACGCTCCTCTAGATAGCAAGATAGAAACGCTCTGACAGATACATGGGCATAGCTAAATTGACTTGGCATTGAGTCTGTCTAAGAAACACAATAAATATGCGTAATTATATATAAAATCTTCATACAGTTAGCAGTTACTATTAGTTATGCCTGCTGCAGTCTATGATCATTCAATGTGCCAACAAAATTTTTATATAAGAAATTAGTCTGTGACAAGTTAATATATATATTTTAACATATGTAATTATTATTAATTTTTATATAGTATTATATATTATATTTAGTACAGTAGTAGCCACGTTTGACCTCTGCTGTCATGCGCTTAACGCTCTTCATGAGCTTTGACATTTTTGAAAGTTGAACAATTTTTTATCTCTGCAGCGAAAAGAGAGTTTTGAAATAATAATATAAAATAAACAAAATAATAACAAAATAAACAAATCTTTTTTTTTTTCAAATTATTATTTTGATAATATTTTTAATTATTTTTTATTTTAAATAGTTTTTTTCTATTAACAAGCTTTCTGCTACATTTATTGACAACTTAGTCTGTTTTGTTATACCTAAAAATAACAAATGATAAGAAAAAGATTTAGATCTAGAATATGTCTCATATATACCTTTATTATTATTACTCTTTATACTTTTGTATATTTGCATATATCACATTATAAACACCTGCTGCTAAGCCAATATCTTTTTCACAACTATAAATCCACAAAGTTGAAATTAGTTAAGCATTTTAGGAAATTATTGAACAGGCATTTGAAGCATAGAAAATTGAAATTTGATCAGTTTTCTTTAAAGCTTTTTCTCTTCTTGAAACTTAAGCAGCCCATCAAAAACCTTTAAGATTTTCAAACAACTTTCCCAACATTAGGCGACGGCTGCTGCTGCTGCTGTTGCTGCTGCTGCTGTTGCTGCTGCTGCTGTTGCTGCTGCTGCTGTTGCTGCTTTTGCTGCTGGTATTGCTGATCGTGTCTCCAGTTTCGTTTCACATTCCATGGCCCCTGTTTGAGTGTTGAGTGTGGCTTGCATAAATATGAGCATAATTAAATAAATATTTACACACTTTACTTACTTAGTAACTAGCTGAGTTTAGTGCCTACCGTTTGATGCTGCTGCTGCTGCTGCTGCTGTTGTTGGCTACTTGAGGATCGGGCTCTCGATGTGACACTTGTTTTCATTTGGCGGGCAAACTTGTTGATCAGCTCCAACTGAGCCCAGCTGTTGACCAAGTTGTCTGCGCTGAAGGCCTCTGCGCAGTTCCACATTTAAGTTTATGAATTCAGTGAAATTTTATGTTTTTCTTGGGATAGGAAAATCAATAGGGCTAGCGAGAGAAAAACAAACAAGATCTCTGTCAGCTGATAGGCATTGGATGCTGTGTGAAGCGTGTGATTTTGCTTTTTTTTCTGTTTTGTTTCTAGTGTTTTTATGTCTAACCATTTTATGTCTTTATGGCAGGCTTTTATTGCTGTTTATTGTTTCAATTAAAGTGGAGCCAAAGCAGTGACTGATCGCAGTCGCAGTCACTGACGCAGTCACTGACGCAGTCACCGTTTTATTCATTATCAAAAATTCCTGCACGCCTTATGACGTCTCCACAGTTGATTTCTGTACAGATTATTCATGGATTTCTGTTGTTGTTGTTGTTGTTGTCTCTCTTTGGAAATCAGCTTTCAGTTGATTTTCATTATACAATTCTCGCTTTTGTTGTGCGTTTTTATGGCGCAAAAAATAAATAAAAATAAAATATAAAAATATAAAAATGTAAAAATGTATAAAAATTAATTTCATTATTATTATTTTTATTTCCATTGTAAAGCTACCGTTGCGAGTGCTTGACATAATTTCTGTGACACAAATCGAGCGAGTTCCAAGTAGATGAAGTGCGCGCTTTGCTCATTAATTTGTCAGTCAATAATAATGCTCAGCTCCCCTCTACCTCGCTCTCTTTCGATATAATTGTTGAATGATAACTGCAGCGATCGATCAATCCAGCCCATAAATCTGTGCGCCAAACGAAGCTAGTCCAAAGACGGCAGCCAGATCGTTTACCCGTGACTGCCAACTGAATTACGGCTGTAGAGTGTTTGTATATCTTTTACCCGTCGTGCGACAGCATCCAGCACATTTTAGCCATGTTCCGCACGATCTGCTGCTATGTCCATGTCCATGTACAGCAGCCAGCTACCCCGGTTGAATCTGTGCGCTGTGCGCATACTTTTCAAAGTAACTTTAATTAAAGTGTGCGCTTTAAAGGCCGACATTTGAAATTTATTGGCTTTTTATGCGCAGCATCCTTAGTCCATATGGCTATGCAACTGCCTCCTCCTGCTCCTCCCCCCTTCCATTCATTTCTGTTTATATATCATTTACGAATTGGCTCTTAGCATTTCAGCCAAGCGACAGCTGCAATTGTTTGCAAATTTATTAGGCAAAAACAAACATAAAAAAAAGGTATATATTTGATTTTTATGTTTGGCAAGTTGTTTGAAAATATATTAGTTTAGGTTTATGACATCTTAAAATTTGCTAGAGAATTGTGAGATATATTATTATTTATTATTATATATTTCGAAACTCTCTCAAAAGTCACCTAGACACAGCTCATCTCTCGCTAGCCAGCTTGATCAGCAGTCATTATATACTATATATATTTATTTTATGTATATTCTTTAACTTATCTCTCTCATGCACGAACCCATTACATCCCACCCCATAGCTTAATCCCAATCGCCAATTATATTTGCCATATATAAACCTCTCCAATGTCGCTCTCCCTCTCCCACTTACGCTCCACCGTCTCTCTCTCTCTCTCTCTCCTTGCCTTGTGCTATCTCTTGCGGTTTATCAATGTTGCACTAATTGCCTCTGTTCTCGACATGTTATAAGCCAGCGCTGACCCGGCTGCGCATAACCTCAAGCGTGCGCAGCGATCACGCCGTAAAATTACGTCTCCCAACCCCACTCGGCTCACACAGTCTATGAGCTCGAGTCGCGAGTCTACATCGAAATGCAGCACTCAGTGATCCAGTTACAATTTGTGCAGTTGCATTTTCGTTTAATATTTTAATTAAAAGCCGAACGTGGCGCTCCACATGCCGCCAGCGAGCCACTGCAACGAATGCAACCACTGCAACCACTGCAGCCACTTGGCTGCAGGTGTCGAAGGTTGTTCGCCCCCGCTTGTGCCCGCTTTGGCTGCCTGCCCCGCGCCCAGCTGCTCTTTACATGCCGTGTTAATCACCAATAATAATTGTTAAACGCAAATCGCGCGCCTCGACTCTTGGCTGGGTGGCAGCCAGCTTTGCCAGCCAACCAGACAGCGAGGCAACGATGCAGCCAGGCAGTCGAGTTCCCAGTCGGAGGCTTTTGGCGTTTCCATGAGTTATGAACAACATGCAGCAGCTTCAGCTGTATGTGTGTGTGTGTGTGTCTCTGCATGCCTGCTGGTCATTTTGGTTATGCGATGAAATAATTTAAATATTTGCAGGCAACAGCAGGAGCTGGCAGCGCGCACCCCCAAGCGCGTCTTATGCAACGCCAGCCCATTGAGAAGCAGCCAGAGAGCGAGCGAGCCGAACGAGCGAGCCGAAGCTGCCCCCGCAGCACACGTGAGCCACAGCCAGAGTTGCGATATGCGAGCTGCTAGTTGACAGCCCACGCGTGGCTCTGCCTTATCCCATTTACCACATTTACCATTTTTGGCTATCGACATCGACGACGAGCGCTGGCGGCCAGCCTCCAGCATCCAAGCCACCAACCGAGCAACAGCTGAACCACTCCTGCTTCATCTTCTGCTCAGCTGCTGCTCTGTTGCTCTGCAGCTCTGCTGCTCTGCTGCTGATGAGGCAGCTTAGCAGACGTTGCGCAAGTCTCGCCTCGCCAGCAAAACGTCATGAGAGATTCTCAGATATATTTCATTTTTATGATTGTGTCTATTACCAGCAACCACGCACGTTTGCCTTATATCGAATACCCTATTCAAGTGAAGTCCTTGCAACTTTGAATCAGCTTTGTCAACAGAGAGAAAAAGAGATATAGATATAGATATAGATATAGATATAGATATAGATATAGATATAGATATAGATATAGATATAGATATAGATATAGATATAGATATAGATATAGATATAGATATAGATATAGATATAGATATAGATATAGATATAGATATAGATATAGATATAGATATAGATATAGATATAGATATAGATATAGATATAGATATAGATATAGATATAGATATAGATATAGATATAGTAGAGTATTCAGAGCTCGTTTAGTTTATCCTTAAATAATTCTCGTTGTTATTGCTGTAGCTGTTGCTGCTGCTGTTGTTATTGTCGTCGTTGTTAATGTTGCTGCTGTGTCTGCAGCGGGCAATGTTTACAGCAGCAACATCAACAACGGCAACAACTTTTTGAGGTGTTGGTAATTGATTTTTGTAATATCTTGGCTGGCACTTTTTGTTTGGCTTTTCTCAACATCAACAGCAACAGCAACAACAACATTCGCAAACTTCCGAGATGTGTCTGCGACATCCGCCGCCGCAGCAACAGCAACAGCAACAACAGTTGGCGAAAAAAGGCGCGCAAGCGTGCGAATTCAATTGCTCAATTGCAGAGCTCAGCTAGACAGAGTCTCTCTGCCCCGCCTCATCTCTGGCCAGCCGCCCCCCTGTCCAAACAACGCCTGCGCAATTGTTGCTGCTGCTGCTGCTGCTGCTCCTTTTTATCCGCTGCTTTTTATTGATTTCTGTGGTTTAGTTTCGGGTTTATGTTTACAAAAAAACAATAAGCAAAGCCGCGACATAGATAGATATTTTCTGAGCTGCTCTTTTATATATAGCCGAAAAAGCAAAACATTTCTGACAAGTTATTGTCTTGAAAAATGACTCACACTTTGGCCAAAAGATTTGGCGTTTGCAAATCGTGGGAAATCATTCGTTGTATGAGTGCAGATAACTCTGCCACACACACACACACACACCCGCACAACAATTGACGCCAACACTCAAAAGGCAACGAAATGGAGAGTCAACTGCAACTGCAATCGACAAACGGCAAACGGCAATCGGCATTGCAATCGCAGTTCAGCTGCGAACTGCGAACTGCGAGCTGCGAGCTTTGAGTTGGCCTGGCCAACCTTTCCAATTGTCATAATTGTAATCGCTGTCATTTGCTGCTCGTGTCGGGGCGCTAAATTCTATTAGTTTTACAGTTTACATTTAATATGCATTACAATATGACATTTCTCAGACAGCAGAGCGTCCCAGCTCTAGCTCTGCATCTGTATCTATATCTGTATCTGTATCTGTATCTGTATCTCTAGTCGTATCTGTAGCTGTAGCTGTAGCTGTTTGTGTGACATGTCAAAGTCGCAGTCACACTCACAGCGGTGGCTGTTGTCGCCCGCGTGACACTTTACACACACAATAAATCAAAGTGCGCTTTATATATATATAAATATATATAGAGGGACAGAGAGAGAGAGAGAGAGAGAGAGAGAGAGAGAGAGAGATAGAGAGAGAGAGAGAGAGAGAGAGATAAACAATTGCAATAAGCGAAAAAACATATTAGAGACTTATGACATGCTAGCAAAAAAAAAAAAATAATAATAACTGCACGGCCACATATATGGTATATATAACTAGCGCTGATGAAACTCTAGATTACATCATAATTTATGATGTAAGGTTCCAGGCTGAAGGAGCACAGCAAAAGTTTTAAAGAGAGCAGAGAGTGTTGGATGTGGGAGAGATAAAGCTGCTTAATAGAGTTCTCTCCAATAGAGATAACATAAATCTAGAGTTTAATTGATTATAGTTTCCATGTTAAATCAACTCTTTCTATAGAGGAGTCAGAGAAATTATAGCTAACTCAAAATTCAGCTTAAAGTAAATACTAGATAAATACTAGATTTAACTAGCAACTTGAAAAGATACTTAATCAATCTGGCATCTCAAAGTAAATACTAGATAAATACTCGAAATCAGCTAGCAGCTTAAACTAAATACTAGATGATCTTGCCAATAAAAAGATTTAAATTCAATACCCAAATAACAATTATGTCTACTTTAATAATCAATCTACACGCTCCAATGCCAGCTACTTGGACTGACTGATATATCGACTTTTATCAATCGAGTTTCATCAATCTAAAAGAATCTTAAATAGATCAAAGACAGTTAAGTTCTGTTTAAACGTCAAGCGTCTCAAATAAATTCCAAATATAGAATATATAGATCTGGTTTGTCGTGACTTTCAGACGTACTCTGTTTAGCATGCGATTTGAAATCTTTTCTAAATTGATTAACCTGGCTAGCTGATTGAGCTCAGCGATTAGCTTTAGCTGTAAGTGGTTTTTATTAGCTGGCATCAATTCTGACACTCTCTCTTATATCATCATATCGTTCGCATATCGATCTGGTCAACTTGGAGACTTTCTGGCGCTATAAGGCAGTGATGTCAGCATGGCACATTACTTATGCCAGATCGTATGCGAGCGATAGCTAGCTGTGTGTGTGTGTGTGTGTGTGTGTGTGTGTGTGCGTCACCTGTAGCCCTATCTTAAATTTCAATCATAATTTCGCTTTAGCTGTAGAGCAAACACTTGAGCTACAGATACATATGTATGTGTGTGTGTGAGTTGTCTAACTATGCGACGATTAAAGCCCACGCTAGTTGACCGCAAAGACATGGCGTTGAGGGCTTTTGTCTGCCCTTTGGAGCAGAGCTGAAGCCGAAGCTGAAGCTGAAGCTGTGCCAAAGATGTTTCGTGATGTGCGCATTATGCTAATTAGCGAGAAGCAGACAGTTGAAAGAACTTGCCACAGTGATCGGCTATCGATTGTATCTCTGTCTCTCGTTCTATTGTTGTTGCTCTTTGTTGTTTCGAGCTGCGATCAATAAAAATTATGTTAATTAAATGCCATTTCATTGATGGAACATAAAAATCCACACGCCACGCCATGTTCTCAAGCCAAAGACCCGAAAGGCGACACGGTGAAACTCTTTGACTTCATTCACAAAAATATAAATGCTGTCCATGCGAGCGGGTGTGTGTGTGTGAGTGTGTGTTGTGTTTAGTCGAGAGGCGCTCCTAAACATGCCCGTTAACAAATTCTTACGCAGCATAAAAAAAAATGAAAATAAAATAAAAATAAAAAGAGAACAACATGCCGGGTCGACCGTTGAGCTGCGGCCTCCAGCTGCGCGTGAACTTGGCCAACTTTGGCAATGACTCACTCTGGAAGGCCCAGTCGTGCACAGTCGAACGCTCAGCCAGGAGATGAGCCAAGTAAAAGTGTGCCAAGTGGCCAACTGCGACGGAAGTTTATTTGCCCGCATTTTTTTCGACCATATGAAGGTCATGCTGCTCTCTGCACTTTTGGTCAACGCAATCAATCAGCGGCTAATGAGATAAAAACAGAGAGTGTGAGAGAGAGAGAGGCAGAGCGAGAATGAGAGAAAGAGAGAGAGAGAGAGAGTTAGAGCCTGAGCTGGTAAGGTAGCCACTTGAGCTGTTGCAATTCCAGCAGCCAGCGATTGATTGCAATTTCACTGGCTTCGAGCAACAGCTGAATTGCTATTAAAATTATGATTAATGTGCGCTGAACTCTTCAACTTGATTAATAAATCATATGAAGAACAGAAACTGGCTTCAAATTAGGTGAGGCTGGTCAAGAGTTATAAGCTTGCTGCAATGCAACTAATTAGAATAAGAAAATGTTTTCTTTATTTGTGTATAATTGTGTGTTAAAATGAAAGTGAGTTCTGATTGGGTGTGTACGAATTGAGAGTGGATAGGAAATGTACTGTATTGGAGTAAATTGGGAAAGTTAGCCAAAGATCATATGCGAAATACACATTGGTGGAGTGGAGATTGTAATTCCTCGTCTTTTTTCAGTGTAGCATTTGCAAGAGTATGAAACTGTAGAGCTGCAGTCAGAGTTAAGCTATTAACAGAGCTATGCTATGCTATTAACAGCGCCATGCTATGTTAATAACATAGCAAGGCAATGTGAGCGAGGAGCAGTTCCCTTTAATGGAATCTGATATTGACACACTTTTTATGCATATACCTCATTTGGAACTTCAATATATAAAATAAAATTTTACTATGAAGCCTGTAGTCTGGTCTTTAGCTTTTCTAGACTTACTGAAGCTTACATGCAGCTAGATAAACGGAAGGAGAATGGAAGAAGAAACAATAGCTTATGAATTTATGCAAAGCATGCTCATATGCAGAGCAATTGAGAGGGACATATGAAAAGAGAAAATAAACATCAGAGAGCTTAATCTAAGTGCAATTATTGGCTGCTGCATCGTGCAATAGTCTTCGTGCAAGGAACGAAGTCTGACGAGAGATTCGCTTTCAAACGAGTGTGCTGGAAATGCCATAGTGAGAGACAACGAATAGAGTTCTCTGCTAATGCCCTTTTCTTTGCCTCTCACTATGACAATTGCCTCACACTCGCTCGAAGCGCATCTCTCGTTAGACTTCGTGCCTTGCACGCTAGAAACGAGAAATAGAAAGAGAGAAAAAATGATGGAAAAAAAAAACGACCAAGCTTTAATCAATGAATCAATGAGAATGTGGAAGCGCTCATAACAAGATCACAGTCATTATGCACAATTAATGAAGTCTATAAAGTATTTGATATATGTTCAAGAATATGATGTGGAAATAAATAATAATATGAATTAGCAAACTTCAAAATAATCAATGGATCAATAAGAAGCTGGAAGAGCTCATAATAACAAGATCTCAGTCAAACACTTTTGGCAAATTAATAAAATCTATAAAGTATATAAAATATGCTCGAGAATATGTTGTATAAAAAATAAATGCTGATATGCCAAGAGAGTATCAAAATCTTTTTCAAATATTTAAATGTCGCTTTCTCAATGCGAAACGAAACAAAAGCCAGGCAGAGGCATTTGTAGAAGCTCTTCGAAGCTGAAACCCACACAGACGTTAAGAGGATTACTTAAACATGTTTTTGGCCTTTGGCTAAATAGGAAATAAATAAAGTGATCTTAACGAGCGCACAGCTGTTAAATAATAATTTCTTTCTCGCTTTTATTATGCAGAGAGAGAAACATAAGTATTAATTAGCATTTCAGTTGGCTTTCGAGTGTTTAACAGTGGCTTATCATATCTACGGCTGCATTTGCATACGCAGCTCTTAAGTGAAGAAGCCGTTGCTTATCTAGAGCTTGAGATCAATTTTGATTTTCCTTTGCTTTTCCTTCTTTCTAGTCGCCGGGCATTGTATAACAAAAGCGCGATATAGTCGCGCTGTCTGGAGCTCGTTAATGTGTCGCCTTTAAATTGCCACACATTGAAAAATCGAAGTTGGGCTAGTTTTTCTTTTTATTTTGTCTGTTGCAGTGTTTTCGCTTTGGCTTTTATCTGGCTGTGTCAACGCGGCAAAGCGGCTCCTGGAACGGCAGCTAGCTGGCCAGCCAGCCATGGACATGGCCAACAGCCACTTGGCCAGTTGCAGTGTTGATCAAACGTAAATGTCAAACCGAATGACAGTTTGACAAATATTGACGACGCGTCGCACGACGCACAGCACACAGCACAGCAGTGCAGACCATGGACTATGTGGAGACACTGTGGGGCTCACGACTTGGTAGCTCCTGCAGCGATAAGCCAGCTCCCCATAGGGTAATTAGTATTTAAGCTAAAGACTTGGCCTCCACTTGCCACCGGGAGCTGCTAAATATACTCGTATATCTCGCTGATTTCTCAAGCGGCTTTGATCTGCACAGATAGCCGCCTCACCTGGCTGGCTGGCTGGCTGTCCGTCTGCCTTGCTTTGCCGTCGCATCGTGGCCCACTTTGCTTGCGGGCCGCTCTCTGATGTATATCTGCGAGATACTCGTACTGACATGCTTTTAGCAGCATTATAAACATTTTGTGTGCCTCCAACTACTCGCCGCCTCCTCCTCCTCCTGCTGCTGCTGCTCCTGCTTCTGCTTCTAGCAGCAGCAGCAGCAGCAGCACAACAAATTGATGGCGCAACATTTTTGCTACTATTTGTCATCAAAGCGCATTCCACGAATGAAACAAAAAAAAAACAAAAAAAAACACAATCTTAAATAATAATCGTATCAAAAAATAACTCATTTTCGTTGCTCTTTAATTGCTTTTGATAAATCGCCGCATAATCCGCTTAAATATTTATGTGATCATCTTTTATGGCATATATATTTTTGTATATATAGTTTTTTTTTTAATTTTATTTCTACTAATTTTTTAGCGTGCTAATTAAACAAAGGACACGCGGCAGCTTAAAGACCTCGCATAAATTCGCATTTGTCTGGCAGCAGGCGAGGCAATGCGTTGATAGGTGGGTGGCAAGGAGGAGAGAGGGAGTGGAGTATTGCCAATGCCATGCCCAGAGATCTAAGCTAATGAGTTGAGCTATCATCGAGCATGCGGTCGCATGCCACAACAACAATTTTTCTATTAATTCGGCATAAAAATCCATTTTTTTCAATTACAATTGCATTCGATTGAATTGAATCTCATTGAATTGAATTGGACGCGGCAACGGGCGATTATTGATCAATTTCGCTTGGAAAAATTACAACGTTGACCATTAAATTATTAACTTGGCCAAAAACCCGCTGAGCCAGCTGCCCCACATGTGGCAGACTCATTAAAGCAGCTCCACTCCACTCCACTCGACTCCACGCCACTCGATGCTTGCGTCGCGCCTCCTTAGTTCAATTATAAAGCAATTGAATTAGTGTTTGGATCGGGCAAGTGCCTGTTCCTTTGCCCTGCCTCACTCAGCCTCGCTCTGCCTCACTTCGATCTCTCGCCAATCCATCCATCAATCAGCCACATCCAATCATTATGTAAGCGAGGCTGCCAATTCCCAATGCCTTTTCATGTATTTTCTTCTCTTCTCTACTCTTTTTGCTAAATGCGTGAGTCTCAGTTTTGATTTCTTCTTCTTCTACTGGTTGAGCTAATTAGATGAAGTGTGCGGCGTGATGTGCAAATTGTTTTGTCGGATTCGGATGATGTCTTATATGTGAATTTGGGTTAATAGTTAATTGGGTTAACATGAGATTGGAATGAATTAAGAAATGCTTAGGGCGAGTGGGAGAAGGCGAGAGTTGATGAGAGGAGGGAAACTCTTCCTAAATGAATTATGAAATGGCTATGCAAATGTCAGAGCGAAGAAGAGAGTGATTAATTCATATTTACTCATTCATTCATTTAATCATTCATTTATTTATATTCATTCCTTCATTCATTCAATCATATTAAGAGCAGTCTCTCTGCGCGAAATATTGGCAAGGAGAGAAAGAGTGAGATTTTTGCAACGAAGCTCAAGCTCTTTTCTCTACACTTGCTGAGCATTCAAACTCCTTAAGCTGGTCTTCAATTCCATACCCTATTCAGCCTCCTTAACTCACAAAAGTCTTGCTTTGTCTCAAAGATAGATCATGCATATCTTTCAGCAGCTGTCTTCTAAAGGATAGATCACGCATATCTTTCAGCAGCTGTCCTCAGCGCGCCATAGTGAAAGAAATCTGAAGCCCTACGAAAATCAACTTTGCTTTCTCGAAACAAGTCAAATACGTGCCCCCATAATTATGTAGCTCTTCACAGCCTATAAACGAGCAAACCAGAAATATTAACCCCTAGTTCAAGTATTGCGTGTCGCGGCCTTATAAAAAAACAGATAGAGAAGCAAAAGTAAAGGTAAACTCAGGTTATAAAAAAACATGCGCCCACCTTTCAGCCACATATCCGGCACGCGTCTCGCACACAGGAACATAAACTTCATTGTCGACAAAATGCGTAATTATATCGGGTTCATCATGAGATAGCGAGTCCAAAAGTCAGGCGGTCATCAAAACAACCCCGGGCAGTTGGACACGAAAACAATTTCGTGGCACAGTTTTAACACCTTTTTGGCCCGAAACACGCGCCGACTGCAAACAGTTTGCACAACGGCCCAAACCAACTGTAACCAAGAATGTGAAATGTATGTGAAACAAGTAAGAAGGCTCTAGTCGAGACGGCTCGACTACGAGATACCCTGAACCCTGCAAAAAAAGTGATACTCTTCTTCTTTACGCACTTAGAGGCGCGCGCTCTGCTAACTGCGCAGTTGCTGCCGTGGCTTGGGGGTGGGTTGGGCTGAACTTTGGACGCTTATAACTCGATTTCTAGATTGACGATCTTCATGAAATTTTAAGAGTAGATTAAGGATATATAAATCTATCTATGTGCCAAATTGCAAGTCTCTAGTATTTGAAATGCGTTTTTTGCAAATTGTGGGCGAGGGGGGCGTGGCATCAAAAATCTGAAAACTACAAAATCTGCGTATTTATAATATCTATCTTAATATATAAAGTTTAAGTCTCTGGCTGAAATGGTGTAGAAGTAATACCCTAAAAACCTAAAAAATGTAAACGAATTTTCGATTTTTTATCGATAATTTGAAAATGGGATGAGTTATCGAAAAAACAAAATAAACTTGTATTGCGTAGCTAACATACGAGTGTTCATGTGAAATTTCAGCTCTCTAGCTTTTGTAGTTTCCGAAATCTCGACGTTCATACAGACGGACAGACGGACAGACGGACAGACGGACAGACGGACAGACGGACGGACGGACGGACGGACAGACGGACGGACAGACGGACAGGGCTAGATCAACTTATTTTTTTATGCTGATCAAGAATATATATACTTTATGGGGTCTGCGACGTCTCCTTCTGCCTGTTACATACATTTTCACAAAACCATTATACCCTGAATTCCCATTTTCAATGGGTTCAGGGTATAAAAAGCGAGAAATGGGCTCAAATGTGATAGAGACGAGTGGCTGGAGGGCAAGAGCCTGGAATAGAGAAGAATTATGCAGTTTTATATTCATTTCATTTTTCTGTTTTCTGTTTTATAAACTGAACATATTGCAGGGAATTGAATGGGGTATGATGGGTTAAAGATAGAAGATGTCTCGGAGAGAAGAAACTAGCTGGGAATCTATAGAATATACAGATTTTTATCTAATTGATCATATCTTAGATATGAATGAGATGGCTCAAAATGGATTTCAGATGCAGACTTAGTATATTAAGTGTATGTTGAATTACGGTATACCCTGGGATAAGTTCAATACTTAGATTATTCCCTTCAGGAAAGATTTCTCTAGATTTCAAAGGTTTTCAGACATGGAGAAGTATTTCCTTCTGTCATTATGCCGAAAGTATATACCCTGTTCACTGCGGGGTATTTACTATTTCAGCACTTCTCTTTACCATTACTGATTATTTTTTATGTATTTTTTGACTCATCATTTGCTGACTGCGCACCGCTGTCTGCGCGAGGACACGCGACCGAGCGCATAATTTAATTTTCAAGGGTTCCATGTTCCGCGAGGGTTGCCATAGGGTTCATGCCAGCCCTCTCGACGGTGGACATGCGTGTGACATATGGTTAATGAAAACGTTAACTGATGACCTGTGGCACTGCAGCAAACATACGTTACCGACATTATCATTAATTAGCGGGCATTAGGTGCCCCCAGCGAGTGTGATAAATGTTTCGCTTTTGCGTTTAGTTTCGAACTGACATGCAACAGTCATAGAGATACCAAAAAGCCAATAGAGACCAGTAGAGCTTCTTCCTCTTCTTCTCTATTCCAATTTCCCAGCCTATGTCCAACGTCCAACGCATCTTTGAGCTTGTGGGCTTTTTAATGCTCGCCCATGTGCAGATCGCAGATCGGATCCATTCAGCTGAAGGTTCTGCGAGGCGACAATTGTTGCAGTTGCTGCAGTCGCAGTTGTTGCAGTCGCAGTTGCTGCAGTCGCTGCAGTTCGCATGTAATTGCTCTTTGTTTGCCATTTGATGTCATGTTCTTGTGTTCTGCATGTGTAGGCCGACAGTTGACTTGCCTGCTCGTTCTGCTTGCAATGATTGTGCAACACGCAATTGCCAATCGATGTTGCTGTTGGTGTTGCTGTTGCAATTGTCGTTGCTTCTTTCATTTTGCGCTGATTTGCCGCCAGCATTTGCATGGAAATGTGTTCACAAAATAACGCGTGCTCTTGGCTTTGTTTATTGCCACTTCTCAGCCAGCAACAACAGCAACAACGGCAACAACAGCATCTCCAGCAACACCAACACCAAAACAGCAACATAGGCAACGCGTTGCGTTTATTTTAGCCATATTGCTGCAAATTATTGCGGCTCCTTTGCCAATTCAACGGATGTGCGCAATTTAGCCAACTAACTGTTGGATTGTCAACTCGCTCAATTCCAAAAATAACAACAACAAAACTGTTGCTGCTGCTGGCAAAATTTATGTTTAGGCCATGTCCGCTGCAAACTGTAAATAATAGTTGAAAATGGAGTATGCCAGGGCGGGAATTACATATATTAGGAGTATGTTATTCGCATGTGATTGAGGATGCAAAAAATAAACAAGCAACATGTTGTCATAATTGTCTATCTATTTGCTTGTGTATGCATGTCATAGCATGCATGTATGTATGGATGCATATATAAGTATGTAAATATATGTGTGTACGTCTAGATGCATGATTGGTTAGATCAGGTGTACGTGAGAGTATGTACATATGTATGCATGCATGCATGTTTATTGTTTATTAATATACGAGTATTCTGTTTAAAACATCGTTATTGATAAGGCAGCTCTCTCTATATACAGTTAAACACTTCTTATACAAATCTTCTATGATTCTCAGCAAGGCATTCGCTTATCAATAAGTCTCATCTATTATCTAGCCAGTTGCCAGTGCTTTATCCCATTAGTTTGTTTAAATGTTGACTATCTATGGTTCCTCGCCTTTTTCTCTTCTTTTCTCTAAATCTCTGTCAGCTCCTTGTCCTCTCTCTATTACTATCTCTCTCTCTCTCTACCTCTTTTTCCTTTGCCTCTTTTAAATCACGCTCTCTCTCCCTCTCTCTCTCCTTCTCTCTCTCTCTCTCTCTCTCTCTCTCTCTATGCCTCTCTCGTTTCATTTCGTACATAACTTTTATTCTCTCTTTAATAGAAATTTCTAGGCAAGCCTATCTAGTCCACCTACTTCATAAGTCCTGCAAACTAAATACAAGCTTCATGAAGCTTCTTTACATTATGAAGCTGCTTCCCTCTACGATTCTCAAATTGATTATAGTTTCAGGCTATATATCTGGCTGCAGCATCAGCAGCATTCGGTGGCAATCAATTTAATTGAGATTGATAGTCGGGCCACTTCCGTTTCAGTACACATTACACATTCCGAAGAAGAATCGAAGCCTCGACTGGCTGGGCTGATAGTTGGCTGCTGATAAGCTCGATGCTCGATGCCGCCTGCGTGGGCACAGGTTGCCAAATGACATACAGAAGGGCGGCTGCTGTGCATCTGTGAGAGATCGAAGCCCGAAGATTTATGAGCCGTGTTATTCCCAGTAACTCACACGTCGCAGCAGCCTCCACTTGTGCGTAGCTGCGTCTCCTCCACACATTAGCAGTGCATTGATTTTTGTCACTTGGGCAGCCGATCGGCATCGGCATCGGCATCGGGAGCGCGTGCCAGCCAATTAATCATGCGTAGACAGATGAGGAGCATATGCAGAGAGAGCTGGGGACAACATGAAATGATTGAAAAGTTGATGGCTCCAGGCCGGCGATCGATTGCGTTCGATTTATTGACTCTGCTCGAAGAGCAGCTAATGTCTAAAGAACAGAAATCGTATGATTTGGAACAGCTTCCGGATGCCCTGATGGGGATTGCGTCTGGTCAGTTGAGCCAGCGACGGCGCCTCCAGCAGTGCGATGCGTATGAAGAGCGACAGCAGTCTCAGCGTCAGCACATCCTCCGAATGCGCCTCTCCATTCTGATTGGCAAAAGTCCTGGGATTCGTGTGCGCCTCCAGCTGCAGCCAGGAGCGTGAATTTCGTCGCGGATTAATCACCACCGGTGGCGTTGGCCGTGCTGGCGGTTGGGCGCGCGTTCGCCGGCGTACACGTCGACGACGCCTCACTCGGGTGGACTCCACAACGGGCTCAGCCGGCCTGACGGCCTCGCGTAATAAACGCAAACGCTCACTGCGTCTGGGCGGCATTGCTCTCTCTTGGCTGAAAGCATCAATTTATTCATTTTGCACAGCAAATTAAAAGTTTGTTTCTATAAAATTTATATCTAATTTGATATTGCTTACTTTTCACAGCTGTAGTTATTTCAATTTATTTTCGTAGCTTTTTTTTTTTCTTTTACTTTTCTCAGCAGTTGTGTTCGTTGAGAGTCTCGTTGTGAAATGACTTGCCTTCCACTTGGCAATTTAAAAGGCATGGCTTGCTGTGTAAGGATATTTAATTTGTAGAATATATTTTTATAAAATAATAGCAACAACTGTTTGTTATCGATGAAGTGTTTGCTATCGATAACACGAATGCAGCTTGCATGCAAAAATTATCATTCAATATTTGATTCTCTAAAAACTTTATTGCATAAATCAACATTTCCTAAAATATTATTTAATAGATTATCTAGCTAGCAGTCAGCTTGTATAATTTATAATTTTATATAATTATTTATACAATATTTTGCAAAAATATTAAAACTACTTTTAAGTGACTTACGACTAGTATATAACTTAATATTACAAATAATTCTTTAAAGTTTTACTCACAGTTCGCAGCAGCTTTGCTGGTTTTTAATGAGTTTTGGCTGAAAGGCCATAAGCTTATGCATAAACGGTCATTATTTTGTCAGGCACGACTTGACGCTTTGACAAAGTAACTGTACATTTTGGCTGGCCGGCAGCCAATTGGCCTATTGAGCCTTTTGCGCCTGATTATAATGCTTATTATTATGCTAACACAGCTGCGAACCATTTGTTGCCGTTGTTGCCGTTGTTGTTGTCGCTGTTGTAGGTGTTCAATTAAATATGCAAACAGCTTCAAATGTGTCTCGACTTGACCGAGTTCAAAGTCAAATTGGCAGCAGCCAAGCTCACTTTATTTATCTCTATCGCTGCCTGCCTTTTAGCCCATGCATATTTCGATATCGAAAAGTTCATTGCCAAATGCAATAGCAGCAGCAGCAGCAGCGGCAGCAACAGCAGTCGCCGTCACTGGGTCGGCCGGATCGGTCGATCAACTGCAGCTGGGATTGAGTCACACGCCGTCTAGCAGCAGCAACAACCCCAACCTCCAATTGCCGGCTGTTGTCTGTCCGCGAGACCCGAACACGGCACCACATTCAAATTGTGGGCGGCCACGGATCTAATGGGTTTTCAAATACTCTACGCATGGCCATGGAGTCGCTAGACTGGCCGAGTGAACTTGCAAAGGAATATTCTAGAATTTTAAAGAAAAAGAGAAAAGAATTATTTTAAGTCGAAAGAAATTTATACAAAATTAAATAAAATTTATTTATATTCAATCGAAATTAGGTTAAACAGAAATTTCTGAAATATCAGAATAAAATTTGTATAGTTTACGAAAGACAAAAATTTCTGGAATTTTAGAAAGAAATTTTGAATTCTTTTTATAAATTCTTACAAATTTCTGGTAAAGAAATTCATAATTTCTGAATGAAATTTTGAATTTATTTTATAAATTCGATTAGACAGAAATTTCTGGATGAAGACAGAGAATGATCTAAAAATATTTTTCATACATGAAAATATTTTTAAAAATTGATTTTCCTATGATACTAGAGAAAACAAAAATTATAATAAAACTATTTTTTAAATTTAAGTCTCAATAAGAATTTGCCTACACAATCTCCACTTTTGAATATATCTTAAACCATTTTTGAAAGTGTATTTCAAGTTCGTCTTTTCGATTATTTCACTTTTCTCTAACTTATTCAATTCTTTAGCCATTTTTCGTTATAAAATTCTAACCATATCGTTTTCATTTTGATTTTGATTTAATTTACGGTTCTCGACTCGCTGCGGACACCTTGAATAATGTGTGCCTATTTATAAATATGAATTACGACTGTTGCTACAACAGATTAGAGCCGCGTATCCATTGGTCCGCAGTGCATTTTTAATTGCTAATTAATTTACCCCAACACAAACACACACACACACATATACATATATATATATACGAAAATCAATAATTCCAGCAGATAAGTAACTATTTTTTTCAATTATACAAACACCTGGTTTCTACTCCAGTTTATTGTGCACTTTTTTTCCATATTATAAATATAATTAAATTAAGCTTAAATACATATAACTGACATTATCTGTGTCTATGTGTGTGATGTGGTTAGCAGTCACTGTCATTGCGTGGGCGAGTTGACAAATGTTGAAAACTATCGCGGTCCTGCTTGCCAAGCTTCGAATACGAATCCGCATCCGACTCCAGCTTCAGAGCCCAATAGTCTGTCTGTCGCTCTGTCGCCGTGGCTCACATTAAACAGCAATTAAGCTTAATTATAGTTGTCGCCGTTTTTAGTCAGCGTTGTTTATGTGCAGCGTGTATGCAAAGTAGTTGCTTGCAACACGCGTCCAACTGAACCGCCTCATGCCGCCTCCTGCCACAGCCAGCGCCCCCGCCATAGTTCGTCGTGTTGTCTGGGCCAGTTAGCATTTGGCGAGAGGAGTTCCTGTTTACGGTTTTTTTTTTCAGTTTTTGGCTTTCGACTGCGCCCCTCTGTCAGTCTGACAGGCGACACACACTCACACACACACGATACGACACGGCCACAACACGACACGACACGACGAGTGCGTCCCCCATTTGCTAATGGGCGCTTTTGTATGTTTCGGCTGGCTTAAAATGGATGAACCCGCTGTTGCCATCTGTCTCTCTCCCTCTGTCTGTATGTGTGTGTGTGTGTGTGGGTTAACCATGGAGCGTTTGCTGTGGGTGTTTCATGAGCCACAGCTGGACGCAGTCTGCCAACCAGACATCCAGCTAAGCCGCCTGCCTGAAAGTAAAAGTTGTTGCGGAAGCTTAAGAAGTTGGCCAAGCACTGAAATTTTGAAGCAAGAAAAGAATATTTGAGAAAATCGAATATATATCCTATAGCTATAGTTCACATAAAAAGAGTAAGATAAGATATGGATCCTTATAGCACACGTGGCTTCATGCTCATTAACCTCTTTTATTCCATAGCCATATATATATATATTTATATATGTTCTATATTTTCCATAAATGTTGTCTCTGGGTTGATTTTCCTCGCATATTCCATTGCTGATGTCTAGATCGAAACGGATTCGAGACGGCCAACGAGTTTTAATGAAGTCATTCAAGCATGGGGAACGTACATATATGATTTATGTATATCAAGCAGACAACAGAGAACAACAATAGATAAACCATATGAAGGCTTGAAGTACCCTTAGGCCATTAGAATACTATTGCAATGAATTATATGATATATAAGTTAGACAGAAAAAGAATAATAAATACTATATATTTGATAATATTTAATAAATGATATATTTATATATTTTACATACATATACATAGTATGTCGTATCATTCCGTGATATTGTCAAGTAATATTATAAAATTGGTCTCTTATTGTAAGTAGTGTTGGAGAGTTTACTAAAGTTATCAGCACGCTTCTTAGCATATGTAACTCAAGTAAGCATTCCACGAGAGTGAGACAAACATAGCTGCAGCTGAACCTACTACCTGCTGTTGCCGAGAGCGAGAATGAGACGACAATTGGAGCTCTAGTCAAAAAGCAGCGTGAGAGTTTGTGTGTTTGCTTGAGAGCAATATAGAAGCTGCTAGAACTTCGAGACGATACCAAAGGGAGAGCTATTACATATGTACATACACATATGTATATAGAAGAACTAAGCAACTAAGGGAGCTCGCTATAAATGTTCGTAAATATGGAAAGAGTTCATCCAGAGCAAGCTACGATAAATACTTATCTATAATATACAACATGATTCAATGCACTTGCAATCAAATATAATATAATTAAAATAAGTAATATAAATTGTCATTATATCAACTTCCAGCTGTCGATTAAGATTAAATGTGCTCACATATATGTATACGTAGTTATTGTCTTCCTTGATCAGCATTCCCCACTGACATATTTACCAGATTGGCATAGAGTATCGACACCCACATGGAGATCGGATTGTATACATATTTGTATGCACAATTTGGCTTTGTGTTTTGTTTTGCTTTAATGAGCGCAGCGCACAAATTAATTGAAATAATAAGCGAGATCTGTCGAGGAGGGCAGGCACACGCGATCTGACTGGAATCGCGCATTGATTTCATATGAAATTCTCCTTTGTTACGACTCGACATTCAGGTGGGTGCACAAACAGATAGAGAGAGAGAAAGAGAGAGAGAGGTAAACCTTTGCATTTATCAATTTGTGGGGTCCTCATACCTACACGTACTCCACATGTGTCTTGCTCATGTATCTGTATCTTTAGCTGCGACTGCGACTGCGAGTGTGGCTCTTACTCTGACTGTTGCTGTGCGTTTTTATTACGTTTATCTAGCAATCTAAAGCCAATTTAATAAGCAGCTTGCCCGCAAAGTTGAGCTGTCAGTGGTAACATGATTAATCAGCGCGCGCACAGACAATTGAAGATGCCCGACAAGGCGAGCGAGATGGCAGAGCCATTGCAGTGCAACAGAGATGGAGATGACGCCCACATACAGAGGAGCTTAAGCTGGGCAATGATGGATGCCAGGTCGAGGCATGTGGCGAGCGTTGAGTGGGCTATGCTGGGCTTGCAGTCTCTGCTGCATTTAGTCAATGCATCTAAAGAAGTCGGCTAACACGTGTGTCTCCCTCTCTCTATCTCTCTCTCTCTTTCTCTGTCAGCTAGAGCATGGCAAGCTCATAAATAAATGAGCCTCATAAAAATCAAACGATTTATAATTTCCAATGGGCACACAACGACAACAATTTTATCGCCCCAATCAAAACAACATGACGCTACAAAATATAGCTGTGTAGAAAAAGTGTAGTAAATGAAATGCAGTCAACAATTGAAATTATTATTTTTATTTTATTATTTTTTTTTTTTTTTACAATTTTCAAGCAGACAACAACAAACGTCTCGCATTTGCTTGACATGTTTGTTTCGTGTACAAAATATTTTGATAATAATCACACAGCGAGCCATAACAACAAAAAGCAATTGAGTCTCTATCGCTTCGAGACATGGGGTCACACTTATCGGCTTTGCATTCTCATCTAAATGAAATTATTGTCCCTGGGTTATGTGTGGCACATAAAGTTATTTCTTACTTACTTTTTATCATCGATTCTTTAATAACCTAACTGTTAGCTGACGTGTAGAGTTTACTTAAAGCAATCACAAATTATTAGAGAAATTTTTTTGAAATTGTCAATTGAAAGTGCGAGGCACGTACGGGGCGAATGTTAAGTATCGTATAAAATGCATGCGATTGCAGTAAATATCGAATGCTCAAAAATTCCATTGCACATTGTTCAACACTGGCATTGAATTGCTGATGGGCTATGAATTGGCTTCAATTATGTTGAGGGCAATTGGACGATTGTTTTCAATGTTGTTGGGATTTATACTTATGAGTTATACTCTTTTTGGTTGGGTTAGTTAGCTATGGCTAGACAAATGCAACTCCCCTAATTCGAGCAAAGGAAATTTTTTATACATTTTATAGCACTGCGTGACGTAATATTTGCCAATAGTATATAAATACCAATAAATCCTTATTGGCGATAACTGGGCTTGTCATTTTTTAGCACATTTTCTTCTTTTCTGATTTACCAAAACTAAGCAAGCCATGAATGTGAGAAAAATGGTATAAATATCGCAAATTGGAGCAGCATAATTCATTAATATCTCAAACCCTTTGAGAAGTCGGTTGTTTTTGTAAAAGTTCTCTTCAAAAAGTTTTTTTTTTGTGCAAAAAAAAAGGTATTTCTTCTTTTTTTTTTTTTAAATCTTCTTCTTCGTTTTCATTAACCTATTTTGTTTCCTTTTAGCCTCGCTAAAATGTTGCCCTGCGGCTGTAACGAGCGATGCGAAGACGAGGAGTTGGACGAGTTCCTTTCGCAATTGTCAGACCCATCGGACATTGAAAGTTATGCAGCAGGAGAAGAAGAATCTACTGATGACGATGTGGATTTGAATGCTGTTGATGAAGACGACGTTAATGACAATGGTGATGGCAATGCAGAACAAATTAATACCAATACGATTAATAATGATGATGACGATGACAACGATGATGATGATGATATTGAGAGCAATGATGAGAATGCAGATGCTCTTAGTTCAGAATCTGATGACACTTCCGATGATACCGATGATGAAGAAGAAGAAACTCCGCGATTCTCTATGAATTGGATGGGCAGCTCACAAATGCGAGCTCGTTTGGGGCGTGAATTGGCCGAATTGAGGCGTAATCCCATCCAATGCTGTGTGGCGAAACCGGTGAATAGCAATATATTTGAGTGGGTTGTATCCTTTCGCGGTCCATCGGACACACCTTATGAGGGCGGCGTATTCGAAATCAAGATCTCGTTCACGAATGGCTATCCGTCAGGTCCGCCGACCTTGAAGTTCATCACCAAGATTTACCATTGCAATGTGCACATTGATACCGTCTGTGTGGACCCATGGACATCCAACATGACGGCGTCCGAGCTATTGCAGTGGCTCATCACCACGATGACGACACCCAATTTGCAGGATCCAATGAATCCGTCTATCGTGAAGCTCTACACCACACATCGCAGCGAGCACGACAAGATTGCACGCGAGTGGACCCAACATTTCGCCATGAATTAGTTGTTATTTGAATGCTAAATATCGATTTATATTATGAAAAAAAAAAAAAAAAATAAAAGGTTTCCAAAGACTGCGAATATAAACGAATTGTTTTTTTGTGGTTTTTCAAAAACATTTTATTATTTGATGTTGTGCCAGCACTTTTTGGTGTTTAGAAACGATATAGAGACACGATAATACGCTAGCTACAAATACAGATATACAATTACCAATACGTTTACACTAAAGAGCGCACACAGAGAGCTTCGGCGCATCGAATTAACATAGACAGACTAACAAATACACTAAACATAATATTTATGGCTAAGTGTGAACTATACAGACAGAAACTAGCTGATAATGACACGTGAGACGATAATGTTCTCCTACAACTTAGCATTGAATTAATGTTAGACATACACATACATATATATGTATATGTGATGTATGCATGCAAAGGATCTATATGCGAATGAATAAATATATACTATATGCACTTTAATACACGGGACTCCGATAGCAGAGCTGCTGCTGCTAGGAGTGAAGTGGGTCGAGCGGGAGGGTAGGGTAAAGTATTGAATGCGCTTACGAGAGTTAACATTAGTTAGGATCGCGCTTAGAATTAAGATTTGCATTAATATGTAGTTAAGCAGGTGGAAATTTCATTTACTTAGCATTAAACTAGCAGCGAGTAAGAGAGAGAGAGGGAGGGAGAGGGAACTGCACTCCCTCTCCCTCCGTCTCTTAGTCTCGCCCTTGAGTGCAGATATATATATATATATATATATATATATATATATATTCAGGTTTCTTTTTTAATATTTAATAGTAACACCATTTAACTATGCAAATTTCTCTTTGTAGCTTAACTAAAGTCCTTTGGATTGTGATATAGTTGAATTTGTAGACCGACAGATAGAAAGAGAGAGAGAGAGAGATGGATTGTTCTCTAGCTCACTCACTTGTTCTTCGGCAGATGTCGCTTCATGTGCAGCGCCAGGTGATCGCTGCGCGCAAAGCTGCGCTCGCAGACGATGCACTTGAAGGGCTTGGCGCCGGTGTGCTTGCGATAATGTCTCGTCAGCTCATCGGAGCGTGCGAAGCGCCATTCGCACTCGGGCCACTGACAAGTATATGGCTTTTCACCTGCAAAGAGAGAAGAAGAGATGACAGTGTTAGCAATGATGATGGAATTGACAAATGAAATGACAAATGCTTGAAGTGAGCTAAATGTCAGCCAGCGAGCTTCTTGTAGCGCCCGCTGCATGCATGTATGCGCAAATTAACATTTTCATTGGGTTTTCATGTTAGTTTCAGAACAACTACAACACAACAACAGCAACATCTACAACAACAACAACAACAACAATAGTCGAACAGCAGCTGTTAAGTCAATTCGCAGTTCGAGTCACTCAGCGTCGCGTATTTTATGATTTGGATTTTAAGCTCTGGCACACGACTTGCCGACTTTTGCTGCTGCTGCTGCTGCTGCTGCTGCTGCTGACGACGATGGTTCAGCAACAATAACAAGCGACAACACGACAACATAGAAAACGAAATTGCGACCGGCCGGTGCCCAAATATTTCTCTTGGCTCATGGCGGCTCTATGACTAATTCACTGCGAGCTGCCAGCCGGCTGTGCTCAGAGCATTACAACGACAACAACAACTACTACAACAACAACAACAGCAGCAGCAACATCAACATAAACATAAACATTCATGTTCGAATTGAAATTGAATGAAATAATTATTGCGCTGCTTTCAATTTCGTGAACTTGACATTTTATGGCATTATTCAGGCATTGTCCAAGCTCTGTAACGAATTCGCGCTCTCAATTTGTTATGCATTGCTCAACGTAATTCGAATTCGCTGTGAGCGTAATTCAAATTTGCAATGCGACGGCAAACGGAGCTCAAGCTAAGCTCACATAATTCAACAATGCTCTGGCAGCAACAGCTTCACACTCACTGCTCAAGTAACTCGCACTTCTAAGCTCATCTAAGCCGCTAAGACCCTTTTCACTGCCAGCCACAGGCTCATTGGCTCATTGAATAGTGGAAATTGGAGGGTATTACGGTTTTTGTTGATATGTATGTAACGGACAGAAACGGGCATACGGGTAGACGACAGTTTATAGATTCTTGAGCTGGACGAAGAGACGAGTCTAGGTCTAGGTGTGGCTATATGAGCCAGACCTATAAGAGCTAACTTATTGGAAGCAGCTCGCGAGAATTTAGCTTGATGTGTCAAATTCGATAATTAGTATAATATTAATCGATAACTATTCCCGTTGTTATCGTTTGAAACACTGTGTCTAGCCTTAAGTCTGCAGTATGAGATATACTCGCACGTTATAAAAGCTAGAGCCTTAAAATTGCAGCAAGAATAATTCAAATTGTAGCTAGATTCATGTGCATTTAATGCCATTTTAATTTCTGTCCTAATTTATCCTTAAATTAAATAAATCAATTGCTATTCTCATAGTTTTTCTTAAAATTACATGAATCAATAACTATTCTCCTAAAATCGATAGATATTCTCATTGTTATCGATTAATAGTCATATCGAAATTTAGCTATAAAATCATATTTCGCACATTATAAATACTAGAGCTTCCAAATTTTAGCTGAATTTATTCAATTCGATCATACATTTTTTTCATATTTTTTCCTTAATTAAATAAAAATATTAATGAGAATCTCTTATCTTAGTGGAGCCAGATTTCAAAGTTTCCCATTTTCAGGGTATCTTATAGTCGACCATCTTCAACTGGAGCTTTCTCACTTATTGTTGTTGTTGTTCGATTGAAAATGCCTCTTCAGCTCGAGAAGTGGCACTCAGCTGACACTTTTGTGGGATTTAGATTTGGGCATAGAGAAACTCAATATGAGCGACAGACTCGTGGCGTGACTTATTGGTTTATTTAGATCTCTTTTAATGAACTTAAGTGCCTCGAGATGACTGAACAAAATAAAAAAAATTAAATGAAAATAATTTACCTATCGACACTTGCAGGCACACACATGCGCCATCTCTCACTCTCTCTATCTGTCTGTCTCTCTCTCTCTCTCTCTAGTCATGTAAGAAGCAAACATTGATAAATGTCTGCTGGGTGAGTCATGCCAAAGCAACTGCCCAAACAGAATCTCGTAAACAACAACAACAACAATAACAATAACAACAACAACAACAACTATAGATCGCGCACTCGTGGGAATATCATTTGGCAATGGTGAAATAAATTGAAATCGCTCGTAACTAAAACAAAGATCAGCATCGAACCGCAGCCAGAGGCCCGCGCCCAGGCCAGCACAACAAACAAATTTATGTAAATGTAGTTTTGTAATGTGCGATGAACGCAATGCGATAAAGCCGACGAAATTACTTCATAATTTTTAACGTATAGCGCGATAAGCGCAACATGCAACTAACTATAGATATACACAAATACAAAGATATATATACAAAGATATATTTGTATATAGAAGTCAATCCGCAGCGTATATAAATTAAGGCAACGGCTGGCCGCAACAAGCTAGAAGACATGTCTAGCCGCAGGCCAAGCGGGCTGGGCAACTCCTACTCTCGCCGGGGCACAAAAATCTAACTAATTTATGGCAACGCGAACATATTAGCAAACAAATCAGTACAAAATAAGCCCAGCCGGTGGGCAAACAGCGTTCAGTCTTTCAGTCTCAGTCTCTCAGTCTCTTGGTCTTCCAGTCTCCCTAGGCTCCAGGTAGATATGTAAAATTTATGCGTTCGCTTGCTGCATAAAGATTAGTTACCAACTGATTTTCTAATCGTCGCCGTTGCCGATAAGGACAAAAAGCTCAAATAAAAACGACAAATTTACGAGCGACCAAACAAAAGACTTAAGCAACGAACTTGCCCAGCGAAGTGCCTTGGCACTTGAGCTGCAGCCCAGCTAATCAGCTAAGACAACACTCGACTTGGGGTCTGGCGCCACGAGATGCCGCAGCTTCAAAATTGCATGAAAAATGCTGCGACTGTGTGTGTGTGTGTGTGTTTGTGGCTGGGCGTGTGACGACGTTAACTAAGTCAAAAGCCAAACAAACGGACAGCCATCAGACGGTAGCCACAAATGGCGGCTGCCACTCGAAAAGTGCTGCCAAATTGCTGGCCAAGAGATTTGAGCCAAATGGCCAAAGACGTGGCCATTAGGCCATTGATTCGTCTGGCATTCAAACGTGTTGGCCCACAGGCGGGCGTCAGGCAATTAAATCTGTTAACCAGATCTATGGCAGCCATTGACATGGCAAGAAGCTGATAGAGAGTGAGAGGGAGGAAAACAGATGAGAGAGAGAGAGGGAGTGAGAGAGAGTCTGTGAATATATTATATTTAGAATATGATTAGTGAATAGAGAGAAGAAGACTTTTTCTCATTTTCTTTTAAGCTGAGCTGAAATTCTTTTCGATTAATAACAATTACAGCTTATATATTATATAAATTATACTTGAATTTTTTTTTACATAAAATTTACAAAAAATATATTTATAACGAACAAAAGCTATTTTCATATATCTTGAAATGACTTTGAAACGTTTTTAGCCTGATATAAACGTCAGTCGTTGAGAATTTACAGCTTCACCTTGACTCTGAGTACTTGTCGTCGGGCTTATCAAATGTTGTATTGTGTTTCTTTAGCGGGGCGTTAAGTTTATCAGTTAAGTGAAAATCAGCGCAAGGCAAAAGGAGGATAAATAAAGCAAAAAAATCATAATAATAAAAATGTTTTTTAGTGCAGCGCATAAATCAGCTGGTCATGTGCGATTAATAAAAATTAAAACAGTGAAGGAGAACTGCGGCGGTCGGGACTTTGAGAGACGCTTTTTGGGGCCGTGGCTCTGCGGCTGGGTTGAGAGTTGAAAGTCGCGAATGCGGGGCATAAAACGTGTGGCCCATAAAACGCTGAGGCAGGTGATCAACCGGCAACGACCCACCAAAAACAGATACTCTACAGTTGATGGAAAAAAAGGCTAAAATAACGTCAAGTGTAATCTGAGCAAGAAGGAAATGCAGGCCAAACGTGCGCCCAGCTGATGGCGTTGGCGATTGGCGATTGTTGATGTTGTTGATGTTGCAACTGACCACAAAAAACCAACCGTAGAAATCACGATTTCTGTGGTTGCTGTACCGAAATTGAAAAAACAAAAAACAAAAACCAAGAAAACCAAAAAAAAAATAAGCTGCTCTGAGCTCTTGGCAAATTATGTGCTGGCAACTACAAATATGAGCGCGCGAATTAATCAAAAGCCTTTTTTTCCGCCGCTCGCTTGCTCAACGACGATGCCAAAAAAACAAAAATAAAATAAAGCACAGCTGCTGCGCCAGTTCAGCCCCAGCATTGGCTCATCGTGCTAGTGCTTTGGTAATAAGCCCGAACTACGCCTACAACGGATGCGGAGCAAGCAATGTGTGTGTGTGACAGCGGACAAGCCTAGCGGCGCCTCATAACTAACTAATGCCAGGTGCTGATCCAATGATTGCTCAACGGGCTCAATGGGCGGTGGGTGGATCTGTGAGCCAGTTAACTATCAATAACAACTCACCCGTGTGTATCCTTTGATGCGCCTTCAAGTGCGAGCTCTTCGTATAGACCTTCGAACAACCTGTAGCCGGAAAAAAACGAGAAGAAAAGAAAAGAAAGTTTCGTTACATATGCAGCGAAGAAAGGAGTGAATATCTATGTAAATATACTATTATAATCTTTAGAGAGTGTGCAGCTGTGATAGCTTTGATATATGCGAGAGATGGCTGTAGATATATATATGTGAATATATTGCTCTAATCTAGAAGGAGTGGGCTAAGGAGATATACGAATGCAGGCAAGAAAATTCAATTTCTAATAATAGGAAATGCCAACAATAGCAGACTTCCAAGAGCTCCTTAAGCTACGTGATATTGAATTTAAATTTATATTTACAGTAAACCCTAGATTAACGAACATCTCGTATAACGAACATTTCGACAATTTTGAAAACATTTAGAGTTTTTTTAAATTTATATTTGCTATAGTTTTAAGCCTCAACTAACTGCTACATGCATAACTCTTAACTAAATAATTATCAATTAAAAAATACATGAATATTTCAATTACAATTTTATGAATTGCTTTATTGGCTTGAGCCGTAATTTTAATAGGTGTTTAAATCAAAGCAGCCACAACGAGGCAACTGCAATGAGCTTCACTCAAAGCAGTTTCAACGAGGCATCTTGGCCATTAAATTAACAGCTAGCTCAATAGTTGTTAACAATTTGAAGCACTTCATACATATAGTCGGCGAGCTCGTTGGCCATTTTATCTGCGAGCAGGCAAACACACAGAGCAGCCAAAAGAAAATCTTGATAAGATGACTATGAGAAAAGAGGCACATTGCAAAGTGCAGCGAAGGCTGTGTGAATGCAACTGCAACTGCAACTGCAGTGGCTGCTGTGGCTGCTGTGGCTGCTGCAGCTCTGCTGTCAGTGGGTCAGTGGGCGTCGCTACAATCGAGCCTTTAATTAAGCCCAGGCAGCTGTAGCTGTAGCTGTAGCTGTTGCTGTTGCTGTTGCTGTGGATGTTGTTGGTGAAAGTTGCACAAGATTCACTTGTGCACAGCATGAGACATTTATGTGGCACTTAAAAGGATGCTTAGAGATCCCAGCACGTTCGCTCTAATTGAAAGCTGAGTACAACGTGACGCGCATATTGAGAAGACAATGCCCAAATAATAGTCGGGCTAAAAATACGGCAGCAAGCGCGAGTACAAACATGGCCAGAGCGAATTGATAGCTAAAAAGCGAGTCAAGAATGTTGCGTCGACGCCAAGCAACAACAGCAACTACGATGACAGTTAGACGCGTGATTGGCTGCGACTGCAAAAGTTACGAGAATTGTTTGGCCCGGCTAGAGCGAACTACTGCAGACATAACTCACTTAGCCAGTTGCAATCTCCACAAGTTGCAGAGTTGCGAACGTGTGTGTGTGTGTGGAGAGACTCGACTTGATGCGTGCGTTTATGGCATAATAACTTCATTTGGACAGCATTTTTCGTAGCCCCAGTCTGAGCTTTAAGCCAGCCAAACGGCAAACGGCAAAACGGCAATCGGTAATCGCACACAAAAATATTTGTGCTCGGTACGCGCTTTTTGTCTAAAAATGGCCACGGCAAACGTGTCAGACAATTGTCAATTATTTATTAGTGGCAACGCACGTAGCCAGCGACGCCAACAGCAGGCAGATAGAGGGACAGACGGACGGACGGATGGATGGATGGATGGACGGACAGGCGAACCATCATTTTGGCTAGACAACGTCGCATTTAGCTTGGGGGTTAAGTGTTTTTCGCTACCCTCGCAGCAAACGAACCCGTTAAAAGCTAATGGACTGATCGCCACGAAATTTGGTAAAGAAATAAAAATAACGAAAATGCTTTTTGATTGAGTGCAGAGTTTTTTTTTCGGGCTGATCTTCGATTGATGTTGGAGATCTTTGTTAGATCTCTGTTAGATCTTTAATTTATCTTCAAATATTGAACGGAGCTTAGAGCTTCCTTCTTTGTGAATTTTAATTGATTTTAACTGATCCTCAATTTCGGAAGATCATAACTGATCTTTGATTAATAAACAGTTTGCTTGAATATTGAGATTTTATTGAGTTTTTTTCTTTTCTTATTACTCTTCTCTTCCTTATTTTAGCATGATTTTAATTTGATTATATGTTATATTTCACATTTAGTATGTTGTCTACCTTAATTTTATTTTCTCCTTGATCCTTGAGATGATGATACCCTTTATTCTTTCAGTGATTCAATGTGATCTCCTCTTATTCTACAGCTTCATTAACTAGCTAATTTAATTGTAAAAATAATTCTCAGCTTTTTTATTGATCTTCATTCGTGATCTTCTCTTTTGATCTGCTTACTTGATCATCAGCTTCTGCAACTAGCTAACCAAATTAATCTTCACTTCTTATTCAACTGTTATCATGTTCCTGTTATCATTGATCAGCTCTTAACATGTCTCAATCTGAACTCAAAATCTCTTTAGATCTGCTCAATTGATCTTCAGCTTCATCTCTAGCTGATCTTCAGTCACTCCATCAACTACTCTATAGCTACAGCTTCAATTCTATGTCATAGGCTGCCTATTCATAGCTCTTTTGTCTCAGTTAGCTAACTGTTGCACAAGGTCCTCAAGCTGACATTGAAATGCAATGCAATGAGATGAAAGATCGAGCAAGAGAGAGAGAAAGAGAGGGAGAGAGAGAGAGACTCTTACATAAATGCGACGCTGGCTAATTGGAATTACAAAAGAGGCATTAGAAAAAGCGCCACAACAACTGTCAATAGGCACAGCGGGCGACAGTTAAGACGGAAAGATAATAAATAAATGTATAGATAAATGGAGAATAAATAAATAAATGGCGATTGGCTCTACGCCGCACGCATGCGCAATGAGCAAGTGCTGGCCAAATGGCTAAATGTGTAACTGAAGAGTGGGCGGCGGGCGGTGGGGCTTGGGAAGCAGGCAGAAGTCGAACTTTGCTACAAAAAGTGTCGCAAAGCGCGCCAAATGATAAACGAGTCGCGCATGCAGCGCATCTCAAGCAGAGGCTGTTGAATCTCATTGGAAATGGGAATTGGATGGGGAATGGGAATGGGAATTGTTATTGGACTGACTATTGGAATCTGCGTATTGCACTCACCCACAAAATCACAGTGATGGATGCGACGCTTCTCCAGCTCCGGATTGTTGCGTCGATTGTAGCGCACAGTGCGCACGCTCATCAGGCTCGCAATGTGCGCCGGCGTTCCGGGCTGATGATGCGCATGCCGGCCACGACGTCCGCTGCTCGAGGGTGGAGGCGGCGGCGGCGGTGGCGCTGGCTGCTGGACGGCGGCGGCAGCGGCAGCGGCTGCGGCTGCGACGGCATTCGCGGGCGTTAGAGTGGTGAGCGTGGTGGGCGTGGCAGCGCCTAGCAGCTGCAACGTGGGCGGCGGATTCACCAGGCTGGGGCAGAGGCCCGCCAGGCCATGGCCCTGCTGATAGGGCGGCGGCGGCGTGCTGCGTCTCTGGGCCTGAGCAACAGCGGCGGCAGCGGCCACCATGGAGGCGCCCGGACTGCCGGGATCTGAGCTAGGCGGTGTCAGTGGTGGCACGAACATGTGGCGCGTCGAGCCAGAGCCCGCGGAGGAGACGCTGCCCGAGGAGGAGGAGGCGGACGTGGCGGAGGGCGTGCTGGGCGCGGCTGGCGGGCAGAGCTGCAACTGTTGCTGCTGTTGCTGCTGCTGCTGCTGCTGCTGTTGATGCTGCTGCAGCACATGCTGAGCTGTGGGCGTGGCAGTGGTGGGTGACGCTGTGGCAACAGCTGATGGCGGGTGTATTTGGTATTTGGTGTGAAAGGTCTAAAGCGTTTGGGAAGATTAAATAGAAAGCTGAACGCGAGCAACAGTTGCTGAGATTCTTACCTGATTGCTATGCCAGCTGTAGCCGTAGCTGTTGCTGTTGTTGTTGCTGCTGGCAGAGCTACTGCTGGTGGTGGTGCTGCTACTGTTTAGATATGCAGCGCCTGATGCGCTGTTCAGCTGAGATGCGTATTGTTGCTGATAGGAGGAGGCAGAGTTGTTGTTGTCGCCGGCTGACTGCTTCGGGCTGTTGCTGCCACTGTGAAGATGCTGTTGATGCTGCTGCTGTTGCTGCTGCTGCTGCTGCTGCTGTTGCTGTTGTTGTTGCTGCTGTTGCTGTTGCAGCTGCAGTTCAACAACTTCAGCAGCGGGTGGCAGCCCGGACAGCGAGAGGCTGGGATGATGCTGGTACAAGTGTTGCTGCTGTTGCTGATAATGTTGCTGATAGTGTTGCTGATGTTGCTGCTGCTGTTGCTGCTGCTGGTGTTGTTGCTGATGGTATTGCTGTTGCTGCTGCTGTTGCTGCTGCTGTTGTTGCTGTTGTTGCTGTCGCTGCTGCTTTTCAGTTTTAATCTCCATGGGACTGAGCATTGGCGTCGAGAAAGTTTCGAGCAGAGTATCATCTATTGCTTCCATTTTGACCTGTGGCAGCAACTGTTGCTGCTGCTGCTGTGTCGCCTGATTTGCAGCCGCATTGTCATTGCCATTGGCCACTGTGCTGGCGCTCAGCATGAGCGCATTCTCTGGATCAATATTCTGTATTGAGGTGGCAATATCGTCCCAGAGCGCGGGTCGCTGATACGGATCATCCAGTGGATCGCCGAAGAGAGCCTCTTTGTTTTTGGTTTCTATAAATAAATAAATAAATATATATATATATATATATATATATATATATATATATATTTGTGTGTGTGTGTGTGTGTGTGTGTGGAAATCGCTTTATAATCAAACTGCTAATGCCTTATGCAAATGATCGTTCAAACAGGGAATTATTAATGCAAACAAAGAAATCTCGCATATGCATGAAATTTATAAACAACCGTTCATTCGATTTGTTTGACTATATTTAGCCAAGTCTCTTGGCTAGCCAGCACAACTCTCACTTGTATCATAATCGTACAACAACTCGCACGCCTATCAACAATGCCTCGTTTCTGTACTGTAGCGCATTCTCGGTTCGTTGAGGCCTTTGCCTTCGTTTAGGCTCAAATTTCACAATATGAATCAAGAAAAAAAAAAAAAAAAAAAACCTATGAACACGTTGTCGCGTCTCGTTTTTGCTATTGACTTGCGAGATTTCTCCATGCGTGTAATAATTGTATACCACAGCAACTCCCCACTTCCCCTCCCCCTCTCCCTTTCCCTCACCCACTCTCTCTCTCTCTGCTTACCATATAGATACTCCTTCTCGCTGCCTGATGTTGCTGTTGTGTTGCCCGCTCCGGCGCCCGATCCATAGCCCAGTGCCACATCGTAGGGCGCATCGTCGTAGAGCGGGCCACATCCATAGGCGGAATTTGAGTTGGAGTTGGGCGAACCGGCGGGTTGTTGTTGCTGTTGCTGTTGCTGCTGCTGATGGCTCTGGTCACTGGCATAGCTGGAGGCAGCCAAGTGCCAGGCATCTAAGGCACCCGCACCACTCTCGCCGCTCTGCAGACTGTGGTGCAGATGATGTTGCTGATGATGATGTTGATGGTGGTGATGCGCATGCGCATGCGTATGCGTATGATGGTGCGAGTGCAGGTGATGATGGTGGAGCTGATGATGATGATGATGCTGAGCTGCTGCTGCCGCTGCTGCTGCTGCTGAGCTGTTGCTGCCGTTGCTATTACTATTGCTGTTGCTGCTGTTGTTGTTGTTGTTGTTGTTCGTGTTGTTGTTATTGTTGTTGTTGGAGGCAGCAGCAGCAGCAGCTAGCACTTCCAGTTCCACATCAGCCGGCTCAATCTTGTGCAGGCGTCCCATCAGCTCGTGCCGATAATCCAGTTCCGGGGACTGCACAGAAAAAAGAAAGAAAACAAAAACCGAAGAAGAGTTAGTTTTTAGTGTAAATTCTTCGAGTGAAGGAGGTGCAGCTGGCAAGGCACAGGGGGAAACGAGCGGGTCGGTGCATGTTAGTCTTCATAAATTTTGATTAAATTTTTATCGCCCTTTGAGCCAGCAAACACAGCTCTCTGAGCTGCCACTTTTCGCTTATCTTTATTTCAGCTGTTTTCTTCGCTTGATTTTTATGGCGCTTTTTGTGGGGCCCGTTTTCAATTTAATTTTCGTCTACTCATGCCATTTCATTTTATTTCATTTCATTTCGTTTCTTTGCTGCGCTTTGTTTTGCATTCAAAGTTTATCTAGTTTGCTTTGAGCATTTCCATACAACAATTCGAGTTGGTTGAAAGGGATAGAAGGAAGCTGCAGCTACTCGATAAATTATAATAAATTAATTTATGGATAAAAATAAATAATAAAAAAAAAATTTTGATAAATTATAGATATTCTAGGAAGCCAGCTGAGATATATTTTATTATAAATAAATATTCTTTCAATATAGCTAATATATATGTTAAATATGCATCTCTCTTTTCTTGCACCAGATCTTCTTTTAACATCGATTTAGATTTTGTTTGAGATTTATCATTAAATAAACATTTCCTAGCTTTAGTCAGTGTATCTACTAGTCGAGCAGGCTCAGCTCGAGCATACTTTGTTGCCTGCTTTTATTGTTGTGCACATTGCACATTGAAGCAAGCGCCTGCCGGAATGCAAGTTCGTTGCCTAAGTCTTTCGAATGCATGCGTTACTAAAAAAAATCTTAATATATGCAATTGCAGTTGCAGTCTCTCTCTCTCTCTCTCTCTCTCTCTCTCTCTCTCTCTCTATTTCTCGCTCTCTCGCCATTCTCTCTATATAGAGACATATTGACAGTAAAGTGAGAAGTTGGCTTGACAACTGATTACATATCTATTAGTGTTCAGCGAATGTCGCATGTGAAAGAACTGTCTGTTGGCTTTTGATTTAATGAATCTAAATCAATATATATATATTGTCAGCTATATTCGACTGTTGCCTACCTTTTCTACAAAGTTTTCTAATTCTGTTCGTTCAGCGCGCTTTGGAGTTTATTTATTTTTGGTTTTCAATAGTTTTTGTCACCTGTGGCTCTGTCAGATATTTATGGCCAGCTTTTTATTGGCCAAGACAAGAGAGTCTGGTCAGCTTATTTATGGCAACACTTAACGTTGTTTAGGCACACATAATAATCATTTGGCAAATTAGAGAAACTTTTTTTTTTCACCCTCCCCACAAACTTTTCACATGCAAATGACGAAGGCTCGAGCAATATATCACGAAGAGTTGAGAGTTGAGGCTCTTGATCGGTGCTCAGTTTTTTTTGTGTTTTGAGTTAACTGAAATCTGACTCAATTTGAGAAATGCCCAGCACTGACTCACACACAGTCGCACCAGCAACCCACCAACGTAGTTCGTTTCTTTTTTTTTTATGAGCTGAAAATTTACGAGCGTGGCAAATTATTTTGCGGCAATATTTTTGCCAAGCATTTTTCATTTTATTGGCTGCGGTTGATTTCGTTGTTGTTTGCATTTTTTTCGGCTCTATTTTTTTTTTTTTGGTTTTTATTTGTATTTTTTATGCTTTACTTTTTTTCGTATGTACGCCGACACATAAACGAGAGTATTTGGAACGGTACTTGAAAAATGTTTGCCCCGCTCTGAGGTCAGCATGGCGTGTGATAATTTTAATAGATTTCGCTTTGCAAATATGAGTAATATTTTTATGGAGAGCGTGGGGGGTGGTTGGGGGAGCCTCGGGGCCTATGGACAGAGAGTTTTCCTAGCCAGGCATTTCCACGAATTGAATTCGATTTTTCCAGCTTGCTGAGGCCAGCAGCGTGGGCCGCATTTAGTGCGCTTCACACGCAAATGACCTCATCAAAATGCGTAACGCATCGCCCCGAAGCGTCGCGGAATCTTTAAGTGGCCTCGGCTCGCTGGCTCGTTGGCTCGCTGTGGACTTTGGCGAAGGCAGCCGCTAGCAACACTGCACAACGGTACAACAGGCACAGCAGCAACAAGTGCCTCACGCTGTCTGCCACAGTCTCAGTCTGACATATTGACAACAAGACGACGACGAAGACGAAGACGAAGACGACGACGAAGACAGAAGTCGAAGAAGCAGAAGAAGAAATACGAACCTGTTCTTTTGGGCTTTCGCTTTGGCCAACTTATTCTGTATGCCTAGTGAAATTATGTGCAGGTAATTTTTTATTTATTTATTTCGTATTTTATTTTATGTATGTATATATACATATATTTTTTGATAATTTCTTATACGCGCGTACGCCAAGTTATTTTCTTGTTATTATACACGCAACAAAAATGATTTGCATAAATTGAGCAATTGGAGGAAGCAGAAAACAGCTTGTACCGTTCGTCTCATAACTCTCTTGTTCTTTGCCCTTAGCCAGGCTAATGTTTTATTGATATTGTTTTGGCCCATTTACAGAGGTGACGGCATATAATATTTACGACTTATTATTTAATTGTTATTTTGTGTTCATTTTTATGTACAGAAATTTTTTCTTTGTTGCTGCTGCTGCAGTGGGTACTGTAAAATATATAGTGCTGGGTTCTATATAAAGTATTTTGATGCTTTGTGAATTGCAATAGTGGAGTTCAGATAGCCTTAAGGCAGACTGTCTACATAAAGTATATAGTCTAGGTAAACCTCTTTTGTTGGCCTTTGAAATGTGTTTTGATTGCAGCTAGTACATTATTAGCTTTATCAGGTTTATGTATAATATTTTTCTGTATTTTTAGATATTTTATCCAAGCTCAATTACAAATTTCTAATATATATTTATTACTAAAAATAAATTTACATATACAAATTTATTTATTATATGATTGTATTTTTTATTAATAAATATCATTGTAAACATGTAAATATATATCTCATGTACAATTTATATTATTTATTAATAAATTTATATTTTTTATTAAAAATCCAAGTTTTTCTGTACTTAAGTTGACTAAATTCTTTGCCTAGTCAGTTCGAAGCATAAATATATGCTCTGCTCTGATTTGTTTATAATATTTACAATATATTTAATGCATATCTTCAGTAACATACTCTAAGCCTCCCTTGAGCACTTGGCTTTATCAACTTCAATCCAATAAATACCTCCAACAGCTCTCCTCCTCCTCATACTCAGCCTATTCTAATGGGCTTTCCCCACATAGTAGTGCAAAGTCGAGCAATTTGCACTTTGTATTTGATTTAAATAAATAATAAAAAATAACAGAAAAAATGTATAATAAAGTAAAGAGCAGAAATTATTTATAGTCGCACTTGAGTTTTTTATATGCCCTATAAATAGTCGAGGCTTAATTTATGTTGGCCATTTGGCGTGTGGGCGTCAATTTCTAATATTTATTCAGCATTCCTGCAAGGCATTTAGTCATTGAATTTATTATTTCCCGCAGCTCTGAAGCCTTTGTCATTTGCTTATTTCTCTCTCTGTGTTTTTTATAGGTTGAGTTTTTTTTTTTTACCTTTATTTATATATTTTGCTGTTGTTGTTGATAGTGTCGACCCCATAGAGCATCGTCAGCTGGCCGACATTTACGAGCAGCTTTATGCGCAGCTGTCAAAAAGCCGAAAACCAAATTTGAAAATGGCCAGTTTTATGGCTCAATATAGAGTCCACAGTTGGAGTCTATTGTAACAGCCCAATATATGTGTGTGTGTGTGTGTAGTAAAAGAGCAACAACAATTCATATTGTTATAATGAGAGTGGAGCGGGAGAATAAATATCAAATTGGCAATTTGACATCTTTTTTGACTCATTTTGGCATATTGATGGCTGTTAATAGAGCCGCGCGTCTTGGCCAAATTGAAAAGAAATGTTTGCCCAAAACGAGCAGCTCTTTAAAATGCAAAGCAACGGCCGTTGCTAGAGGTATTGGAGTGTAGGGAGGAGGAGCAGGGGGGCCAGGGGGAGCAGGGGGCCCGGGGCAAGCAGCTTAATAAAATCAACAGCAACAGCAACAACAATAACAACAACAACTTTAATGGTACAAAAAATTTATTAATTTTTATAGACATTATTCTTATTTGTTGCTTGTTTCACATTTTGAGTAAGTTTTTTTGATTTGTAGTTTTTGGCCTTTTTTTGGCCGTTTTTTTTTTTTTTTTTTTTTGTTGATTTATGAAGTAGAGAAGAGTATATTGGCTTTAGGCAATGTTTGGTTTGCTATTAGAGATTAGAAAGATATGTATTTGACAGACTCAAGCTTAAGCTCAGTTGAGATTAGAGATGAAATATTTATATGGGTATTTTATAGAAGTACTCTGAGTACTCGGAAAATCCTGCATATTTTTACTCTTACAATTGCAACTATTTTGTTAATGAAACTATTAAAACTAAAGACAATAAATGTATTATATATGTAGGCTATATGAAAACAAGCAACAATACCGTGGGATCCGCTTATAGCGTCCGTCCGGCTATTGCGACGAGAGTTCAATGCCTTGTTGGCTGCTATTTAAACTTAACTTATTTTGTTCCATTTGGTTATAATACACTTATATTATAATCAAAATATAAATTTGGCTTAAGACTGTTCAACAACAAATATCTGCTCAAGACCTCAAATAAACTATATCTAAATCTTACCCAGTCTTTGAATTTCAACTTCAACAAGTTCTGCAGCTGAATAATTTTGATCTATTTCAATGCAATGCTCAACTTCAACTCATTTCATTAAAAATTTTAAATAAAATTCAACTAAAATTTAGCTTGAGCGAGCATTGGACAGTCTTTAATGCTCGCTTGCAGCATGTTGTTTATTTTGGTTGGCAAAATTTTTGGCTTTTTGAGGTTCTTGACCACGCACGTGTGACTCTAAATGTGCGCCCGCTGCTGTACGTGTGTGTTGATATTGTTATTGTTGTTGCTGTTGTTATTGTTGGCTTTGGCATTATTTAGCATATTTTGTTCGATTTTAAATGAAGTCACGTTGCAATCGTAAAGTCGATATTTATGTTTGTCATTATTTTTTATGCTCTGCTGCTTCTTCTACAACTTCTGGTTGTTCCTCAAGCTGAAGCTCTAACTCTGCCTTTAGTTGTTATTATTGTTGTTGTTGTTGTTGTTCATATCAATATTCTTGCTGCCGCTGCTGCTGGCCCATTATATATATACAATGTTTCTTTTGCGCCGCTTAACAATAGCCGTTAACAACTATATTTCTATGTTTTTCGTGAAATGCCAAAGCGACATGCAACCTGTTGCAGGCAAATGTAGCCGTTGCCGTTGCCGTTGCTGTTGCCGGTAATGAGGCAGCTGCTGTCAACTCTCATAAAAGTCAAAACGTAATGAATATGAGAAGTCAGCCAGCTTCATTATGAGAAATGTGATTTTTGCTTTGAGCCAAGCCGACCAAATCAAGGGGAATTTCTCTCCTCTCTCTCTCTCTCTCTGTCTCTCTCTCTCTCTCTCTCTCTCACTCTCTCTCTCTCGCTGAGGCCAACACGTGCCATCATTTGTGTATTTTGTATAGTCCCTCAATGATCTCTGGCCATTTGTCGCTGATAAGAGAAACACGCAACAATATATATATATTTTTTTTTTTGACTACCAATAATTGAAGCTCAAATCGCAATCGATGGCAAACAAAAGAGAGCCAGCAAATAACTACATTTCTTTAATTTTTTATTTATTTTTTGTTAACTTTTATGTATAATCGCTAAATAATCCGCTGTTGGCCCCGAGGCGTCGCTGCTGGCAATTGACGGCCACGAACGGGGTGCAAAAAACTAAATAAATAAAAAAAAAATAAAATAAAATATTTCCTGAATTTTGTTAAATTAAATGACTTTTTGTTGTTGTCGCAGTGAAAGTTTCTAATGCAGGAAATCTATTTGACAGCCAAGAAACTTGAGAGTCTTTCGAAATGTGCGCGCGTGTGTGTGTGTGTGAGAACAAGTTCGTTGCCTCAGTCTTTTGTGTGCCCGGCCTGGCAAATATCCAATACGATATACGCTGACAATAAAACAAAAATTTCAATTTGCTGACCCCCAGAGCAACAACAAAGAATGCAGTTAACTTTTCACAAAATACGAAATACAACGCTATAAACGCAGCTCATAAAATCAACAACGGCAACGGCGTCGGATGCTGCGCAGCTCGGCTTGGCTCGTAAAAATAGTTAAACTTTTAATAAACAAATGAAAAATGAAAAAAATACTAAAAAAAAAACACTGAAATGAAGAAAAAGAAATATGCGCATGACTCATAGCAACAACAACGAAACAATTTGCATAAAAAATCGCTGGCAATCATTTTATTGGGCCGAGCGCTCGTAAATCTTCGACAACGAGTCAAGCCACAACTTCAGCCACAGCAACAACAACAACTTGGTCTGACCACACAGTTGACAAAAAAAAAACAAGTAAGAAGGCTCTAGTCGAGACGGCTCGACTACGAGATACCCTGAACCCTGCAAAAAAAGTGATACTCTTCTTCTGTACGCATTTATAAGCGCGCGCTCTGCTAACTGCGCAGTTGCTGCCGTGGCTTGGGGGTGGGTTGGGCTGAACTTTGGACGCTTATAACTCCATTTCCAGATGGACAATCTTCATGAAATTTTCAGAGTAGATTAGGAGTATCTAAATCTATCTATGTGCCAAATTGCAAGTCTCTAGTATTTGAAATGCGTTTTTTCAAAATTGGGGGCGAAGGGGGCGTGACATCCAAAATCTGAAAACTATATAATCTGCGTATTCATAATATCTATTAAAATAAACAAATTTGAAGTCTTTAGCTAAAACGGCGTAGAAGTTATGCTCAAAAAACTTTAAAAATGTAAACGAATTTTCGATTTTTTATCGATATTTTGGAAATTGTATGAGTTATCGAAAAAACAAAATAAACTCGTACTGCGTAGCTAACATACGAGTGTTCATGTGAAATTTCAGCTCTCTAGCTTTTGTAGTTTCCGAAATCTCGACGTTCATACGGACGGACGGACGGACAGACGGACAGACGGACAGACGGACAGACGGACAGACGGACGGACAGACGGACAGGGCTAGATCAACTTATTTTTCGATGCTGATCAAGAATATATATACTTTATGGGGTCTGCGACGTCTCCTTCTGCCTGTTACATACATTTTCACAAAACCATTATACCCTGAATTCCCATTTTCAATGGGTTCAGGGTATAAAAAAAATAAGAGAAGCAGAGTAGAGAAAATGTGAAAAACTATGCCAAATATGTTTTCCGCATTTTCTTCTTGTGCATACGCCCCAGGGACACAAACGTTTGCTGATGCCAGCGCCAGAGCTAAGCCCAAATCAGCATAGCAAATCAAATTTGGAACAGTAGTTGACCAAAAGACTCGACTAAAAGCCGTTGGAGCTGCAGCTGTAGCTTGGACAAGTGCAGCGCATGCTAAACATGCGTTTGGCATCGTTTCGTTTTCACTGGACATACGCAGACACACACACACACACATACGTAGGCAACCCTTGCCCCCTACGCTGTGCCCCCATTGCCTTGCATCGAAATGTCAACGGGCGCAAGAAATCTATAAAAAAAACGAGCCAAACTTGCGGATTTGCAGTCAATTTTCTTGGAATTGAATTTTGTGTCCATTTGTGCCTAAGAGAGATTACATGCCCACTTTGCATGTGACGCAGAGTGGGCCAGCAGCAGCAGCAGCAGTAGCTGCACTAGCTAAGAGCAGGAGGCGGGGGAGCAAGCAGCAGCAGGCACAGTTGGCACATGACTTTTTATGTTCGGCTATGTGGTGCAGCCTGGGCGTAGGATATTTATCTGCAGTGTTTGAGTGCACAAAAGAACAGCGAATGCTTGCAAATGTCGTTTAGACTTTGTGCCTGATGAGATGAAATATAAAATATATATTTTTAAAACTATTCTAGCAGCATATTTTAGCTTTATATTATATTGAAAATATAACTGAGCTCACAAAGTGCAGTAATAAGATAAGTACATTATAAATCTACTTTGATTTCAGTTTCTATATGAATTTTAACTGATCTTAGTTTTAAATTTATTTAAATTTATTATAATTTTTATTATTATTATTATTGTTATTATTTTTTATTTATTTATTTATTTTCATTTATTATTATTATGTTAAAATGTTTTTTACTCTATAGATAAATATATTATCTTAGTTTTAAATTATTATTATTATTTTTTATTACTTTTATTATTGTTATCATTTTTTATTTATTTATTTTGATTTATTATAATTAATAAAAAAATAAGTTGAATAAATTTGAGCATATATTTTGCCTAATCTCTGTTTAAGCTCTCATGCAGTAGAGAGCTACATTCCTTTAATGCGTTTTGGCTATTCCCAGTTCAGTTAGGGTAGCCTGAATGTCTATCAGCTCAGCTAGTCAACAGCTCATACACACACTCACACACACACCAGCATATGCTGCTTCTGCTGCCACATGCAGCTCAACAATGTTGCTCTCGGAGTCTATGGCAGTCAGTTCTTGTTTTTTTTTTTTTTTTTTTTTTTTTTTTTGCAAGGCAGGCGTGTAGGTATTGACAGCCGAGGCAGCTACCTGTTGCAGCAAATGCAACTGCCGCACAGCAGTGCACCAAAGTGTTGCAATAACGCTAGCAGACAGCGCAGCAGCAGCAGCAGCAGCAACAGCAATCGACATGTTGGGCGAGAATCATTTACACGCGAGGTGGGCTTTGGAGAAGGCTGAGTTGATTTTTGGTTTATTTGCGCTTGTCGCCAGCCTCATTTGTCGGCACAGCTGGATGCGCCTTATGGCACCTGCAACACCAACACAGCGACAGCATCAAGCAAACAACATTCAATGCACAACAATTTGTAGCATGCCAAGTTGTATTTCTATTTTGGTTTCGCTGTAGAACGCCTGCCTTGACACCTGGCCGAAGCTTGGCCAAACTATTCAAAGTGAGCCCATCAATTAGGCTAAGGCGACGGCCGCGCAAGCTCATAAATATTTAATGTGCTGGCGGCGTGTGGAAAGCCAGCCGGAAAAAGCATTTCTCAGGCAACAAGGTGTCAATTTGACATAAATGGCCCGCTTGGGCTTTCTGGGCTCGCGCGCTGTCGTTTACATAATTAAACGAACAGACTAGATCTGTGCGGTCCAGCCGTTCGTTCGCTCACCCTCTCTAATCAGCTAGCTAGATCGGGCTAGAAGGCGCTAAGTGTCGAGGCAAACAGCAACAACAATAGCAACAACAACAAACGAATCGCACGCACAAATCTCTCGCAAAGGTGTTAAAAGAAAAGCATGCCAGCCAGGCAGTCAGGCAGGCGTTTATCTTGCGCTTTCTCGCCGAGACCCATTAAAAAACGAAAGAAATAAATAAACTGCTCAATGATGATCATTTACAGTCAATGATCATTACGAGTGCAGCTGCATCGCTGCGTCGTTTCCATATGCCACCAATTCATCATTTGACCAAGGAGAGGCGCTTCAATTAGTTGGCCAGGCTAAATACCCGGCCTGCCCTTAACTCAATGTAGTCTGCTCTTAACCTTTATGTTGTTCACGTGCCTGCAATTGACGTCATTCACAGCTGCCCTTTGTCGCCGTCCCTTGTCAGTGTCTTTTTTTTTTCATTAACGCTCGGGTTATTAACCAACTATTTTGTTGCTTTTTGTTTCACGTTTCGCCCTTTCGCGTCTGTCCTTTGCTCAAGTGGCTACAATTTTTTTAACACCTTTTCCGTACGGCAACGGCGACGCTGGCGTGTGCTGCGCTTGACGCGTGCGGCTCTTAAAGCGTTTTAACTAGAAGTCGGAGGGTTTCTTTTAAAGACTCTTTTAATAGTTGTTTTTTTGCTAAGGAGCTATTAAAGCGAAGGCTTGAGGTATGTGAAAGTTCAGATACTCTTACATATGAGAAAAGAGTTATTTGTGTAGAGAGTTATAGAGTATAGTTATAGTAAGATTTATTAAATAATTTGCTGACATTACATGCTTTGTTTAGTTATATAATATTATTTTTTAGCTAAGCTAATTATGGATTCATAAACTCTGTGAGCTTTTTGTCAGGCTAATTTATGAAATGAATCAATTATTAAATAATATGAACTAAAAATTCTAATTGAGTTTTATCAGCTAATTTATGAAATATTTGGGACCAAAAAATAAAATAATTTATGAAATGATATCAACTTAATTTTCTTATTGAGTCTCTTTCTCAGCTTTCATTCTTGATGCTGTCGACGACTCATCGCTGCACTTTCATTGACCATCGATGGTTCTTAAATAGTTTCATCTTCATTATTGAATTTAATTAAATTTATATTTCAGCAATATATTCTATATATAGAAATTGACTTTGACTTCGAATAGGATACATCTTCTTGCGTCTTCTTCTCTCTACTTCTCTCGGGGAACTCTAGTTTAAAACACGACCGATCGCCTCGGGTTTCATTATCAAAGTGTTTGTATTATGTTCATTTGTCGTTTATCAAGCGAGTGCATGCTGAGAGTGGAGAGTTAATTGACTTAAATGAGCGTGTAGAGCGCATTAGCCTGCTCGCTCATAATTCACTTAAATACAAAGCTCGCTCTTATTGATCTTATTTATAATACACCCTAACACCATATATCAGCCTTTACATATGAATATTTCATATTTACTCTATAACTTTACATGTTAAATAAAATTTATCTATGCCTCTTTCATATTTCATATTTCATGTTCCTCTTAAGTCTTAAAGCTCTTAAAACTATTTTTGCTCCCACATTTCAAGGCTTAAACACACTTAAATAGTGGCAGGCAACTACTTATGCAACTTGTATGCATTATTTATAAACTCTGAAAAGTTTGCCATCTATCTTAACTCATTTTGTATTAGTCAGCCATTTAAGTGCATCTATGTTAAGTGTGATTTTTTTTTGTTCACTCCAGCTGTCATTCATTATGCCACTAAAACTTATTAGCTTTTGCTACGGCTGCTGCTGCTTCGGCTGCTGCTCTCAAAGTGTCATTAAAATCCCCCAGCGAGCGCATAAATCACTTTTTGGCCAACAGTCGCGGCAGCAGCTGAGCTGCAGGCCAACAATGGCTGCAACAATCGCTTAAGACAATGACAAGAAAATGCGTTAATCAATGCGAACAGCCCAAAACAAAACGCAGCGCCCAAAAATGGGCAAATTAAAGACCAGGCCCCAAGAGAGATAAAAAAAAACAAAAAAATACGAAAAAAATACCAAAAAGTGCGACCTGCAACGGCGACACGTGAGCGCCATAAATGGCAGCAAGTCGCGTCGTGGGCGGGGCAGACGGTGGGGCACTTGTTGAATACTCGACTTCCTCATTTAACGAAAAGCAACAACAGCAGCAACAACAACAGCAGCAACAAAAGCGAACTTAATACACCTTAGCGAATCTGAAACGTACTTCATTAACATGCAAAAAATATAAAGAAGGCATAAACAAATTTTGTGTATTTTTTTTTTATAAAAATAACAAAATGAAAAGCAGCAAGAAAAAATATATAAATATATATTAATAACAAAATATAATCCCCAAATACATTTGCGCTTTGTTAGCGAGCAACAACAACAGCAGCCAAAACAGTTGATATTTTGCGTTAATGATGCACATTGTTCAATGAAAATGAAAGCAAAACAACGAAGCTGCTGCACTGAGCGACGTCAGCTGAGGGAGATGCTCAGGTAAGGGAGCTGTTCACCTGCATTAATGACGCAGCTCAGCAGAGCTGCTTGGGGCTGCAAACTTGACTTAAATAAAAGAACAGAACTGGTTCATATGAGCCGATTTATGCTAATGAATATAATTTCAGTTTTTCAAGGAATTTGTAGGAAAGGAACTAGTGAACAGTTAATTTTCTACAAATTCCTTTCAAAACTGAAATTAGATTCATTTGTATAAATCGGCTCATGTGAACCAGTTCTGTTACTCATTCATTTAAGAGCTTACTCTATGTATACATAGATTCACATTACTACGTTCACATACAAAAATGAACTAGTTTCAAATTGAGTAACAAATTCGTTCTTATGAACAAGTTCTGCTGTTGGTTCATTTTAAATTGTATTGTTTTGTTATATAAATGGACATAGATGTAATTGTCATGAATGAACTAGTTCCAAATTGGGTTACGCGCTAGTTCATATGAACAAGTTCCATTACAAATTAATTTAAAAGTTTACTCTGTGTGTTTTTTAACATAGATGTATATAAATGAATATACTCTAACATGAAAGAACTAGTTCTAAATAGGATAACGAAGTAGATCATGTGAACAAGTTCTGTTACTAGTTAATTTAGAGGTTTAATTTTAGTGTCAATAATTCTATCATGAGATAACAAATAAGTTCACTCTGTCATTTGTTCACTTTACAACTAGTTCCGTTATGTGTGTTTTTAGCTTGCCTGGAACCAGTTCAGCTCAGTATTATGGTGGGCGTGAGTTACTTGCCTGTCAACCCACTGACGTCAGGCAACAAAACACAATTCGCTTTGCATCTTCTGCTCAACACAGGTGGGCGTCAATTGGAGCAGCTGCAACCGCAGCAACAACAACCACAACAACAATAACAAAATGATTACACGCTTCCGGCTGGGAGTCGAGTTTGGTTTTCAGCGTCGAATTATGCGCTAAGCGATTGTCATTACAATAAATTTCGCATATTGTGCGCATAAATTTCGCACAAGCTTCAAAGGAGTCAGCAACAGCAACGAGAGCTACAACAATGGGCCGCACAGCTGGGACATCCAAAAGTGGAGGCATGAGTGAGTCATGAATGTTATGGACTCGCTAACTGGGTCAAATGTTGTTATTGGTTTTTGTTTTTTTTTTTTGGCTAAGAATATGCCACAGAGTGCTGAGGCAATGAGTCAACGTTACGTATACGCAATGTGGGCCAAGTCAAAACATCTCCCAGCCCAGCCGCACAGAGAGTGAGAGCGAAAAAGAGAGCAAGAGAGAGATAGCGAATGAGACAGTTTGGTATTCGAACTGTGACAGCATGTCAAAACTGTTGCCTTATCGACATTTCAATTAGCCGCAATTCTTAGCCCTGAGCTGCTGTCAGCCATTTACAGTCCGGTACTCGACTAACGATACGCGATACGCGATACTCGCGGCACGATACACGACTCGCAAGCGTCTACAGAATCGATAGCTGCTGCTGCTGTCAAATTCGCTTGGCATCTATCTATTTGGTGTCATTTAGTTAACGGGTGCGCTTATAGCTGGGCTAAATATCAAAGAGTGTGTACATATGTGTGTGTGTGTGTGCAACATGCCAGAGACTCGCATATGCAGATTTTCTGCATAAAATGCCAAATGCTCCTCCAGACAACAGAGAGACGTGCACATATGAGCCACCGTTGGCAGCTGGCAGCTGAGTGCATGTGGCAACCGTTGGCAACTGTTCGCAGTTTTGCTATTCAAAAGTCTATCGGCTGTCCAATTAAAACGTTTTTAGCCATTAATTAGTTTGATAAAACGTTCAGCGTGTGACATTCATAAATTGTGCATTGAGCAGCGGGCAGCGGGCAGCAGGAGGCGACTGAGGCTAGCAGGTGGTTCTCATTTAATAGAATTATGCGAGCAAAGCATTTTAGTTGATTTTTCATAAACTAAAGTAAATAGTAATATTCTAAATAAAACTAGTTTAAAAATGTAATTTAAATAGAATTATTTAACCTTTAACTGTGCGCCTGGGCTGTGGTAAGAGAGATTTCATACTTTCTATGAATGCTAGATACTTGTAAATTGCTATATATAAATATACACATACAAGTTCCTCTAGCAGACATTCGAGAGAACAAAACTAACTAGAGCTGATTCTTCCTAAATTTTACAACGTATGAGCTGAGTATTTATCTAGCATCCATGCCAATTGAAGCTAAACGAGCAGAAGGCATCCATCACAGTTCAGCTTTGTACTAGTATGAGTGAGTATGAGTTGGGGTTGCTCTAAGGTCTCTCTTTAAGGTGGATCGCCTTCTGAAGGCTCTCTTTGAGTTTTGTGTACTTGTGGGAGCATTCTTTGAGTTAAATTTCCATGTGAGAAACTGTTGAGCTCTTCACTTCATGCCAAGGCCTCTGCCTTGCAGCTTGTAGAAGTGTTCTTTGATAAGTATCAAATGGCCCACTTAACATACCTAAACATATATATTAAACCATGCTTATAAGCAACAAGTCTCTCTCTCATACTCACTCTCTCACTCACTCCATACTCCATTATTTATAGCTCATTTGACAAAATTAGCTAGACAGCTGCTATGAAGTTACTTTTCATGAGTCGGCTCGATGATTTATTCAAATGAGTTTAATTAGAAGTCCGAGTGCTTATAATGAATGTATTCGCTTTATTCGCTTTTGTTTGTTTGTCAAGTTACGTGTTAAATGCATTGAATTTCACTAGCGCCAGTGACATATAAATTAGCAGCTTGTCTCTCAACCTTGAGCGAGCTTAAAATCTATGCAATTAAATTAAATTACGAACACAGACGAAACGCAAACAAATCGAATTCAAGAGATGCCTTGGGCAAACATTCGTTGCAGCAATTAATAAACTAAAATTAAAATTACATCGAGCTAAAACATAAATTATAAGGCTAACATATGTCTGGAATTCATTTGGTATAAATCTGCCCCACCGTGCACCCTGCTCCCTGCTCCCTGCTCCAGTGCTCAGCTGGCTGCCAATTGCAATCACGACTGCAAAACTTTTTGTTTTCTATGTTCAAATCATAGCTCTTGGTGGACAAATGCGGCATGATGGCTCCAGGGGACAGCGTAGCAATTACCTTACAAGCCAGCAATAGTCGATGCATGTGAGGGAGATGGAGCAGGGGGGGAGGCAATGCATGTGCCAATGTAAAGTCAGCTAGACAGAGACAGATGCGTGTGGGCCACAGGCTGACCCCACGGAACTCTGCCGTGATATATGTGACAGCTTTGACACTGGCTAACAAATAGCCATAGCCACAGCAAATGCGAACAGGTTTCGCTTTCAAAGAGCTCTCTTTTTTCTTTCTTCCCCCCTCAAATATTAATATGTGCATGTAAAGTTGCCTAAAGATTATGTTAATGTCCGGTTTCATTGAGGAAAAAGCCACGTTGAGGGCATTTCATTCAGTCGCTGAGGCTATTGACGCAACCAGTTAACAGTTGGCGGTCGCCAGAATAAACTGAATATATGTATATATATATATAAAACAACAGCAACAACAGCAATAGTAAAACATCATAGAGAATGCGCATAGATTCAGATTAGGAGCTCAATAAATCAAGAGAGCGGGGCAAGAGAATTGAAATTTGTGTGCGTCTATGTATATAAGGCATAATTTGCCTAAATTAGAAAATCGGTAACAAAAATCAATGATGCTGAAAATTTTCATAATAATAGCGTTAATAGGCATAATAACAACGGTGGCTCAAAGCCCAGCCAAATGACCAAACAATGGAAACTATTGTCTGTGCACGTTGCCATGCCTCACAGAGTCAACTAATGGAAAACAAATTGTTAAATGAAATTGATATAGCTGCGCGTTAGTTTCCGTTGCTGATGTAGGCCCGAAAATGTTGGAGAGATAAGAGTGAAAGAACTCCAATGAATACTACACACAGTGACTGAGTGTGTGGGGAGAAATTAAATATACATACGTATATATAACTAAAACTATCACATAAATTCGTTGAGTTTATAGATGTTATCTTCTCTTGGTGTTAAATGTTTTAGAATGAGGCATAAATTTGTTGTTTAAATCAACTGGGTTGAAAATAAGCATAGCTAAGGGGCTTATATATAAGAAGTTTATATATATCTGAATAACTGTTTATAGAATCTTCATTGGATGATGAAAAAAAAAATCTTTAAATATAGAAAAAAGTTATATTATCGATAATCATCGAAAATATGTAGATAGACAGCTAATAATCGATATATGCATATGCTTATATTAATTCTTCTGCTGTTTCTTCTATACATGTTCTAAAATTATTCCATATCTCTTTTCAGCTCTACTTCATGCATATACATAATCAATTTTTGCATGCTAAATCGCAATAAATGTTCAACACATAAATTTCTACTTTACACTTCACACACACACACACACTCACACATATATAAACACGCACACACGCACATACAAAATGGCGCATCCCAATTGAAATGTTTCGAGTGTTTTGCTCATTCGCCTAACTGTAGTACAGCTAGCAGCAATTGTCTTCCTATGTAAAGCGCCCGCACTCATAAATATATAAGCACTTATACATATAAGAGTGCGTATATGTGCGTATGTGTGCGTGTGTGTGTGCTTAGCTTTGTAGCTATTTCTCTCATTTTGTCGCCGTGACATGCGCAGTTCACGCAGCGCTGGCCGCTGAGCGCAGTTAAGCACCATTAAGCAGCCGCCGTCGGCGTCGCTGCGACGCCATATTGAGCTCCACCGCTTGCACAGCAACAACAGGCGCGCACCCTCCCCGGCGCCCAACACGTTGTGAACGTCACCCAACCAGCGGGCAGCAGAAAATTTTTTTGTTATTTTTTTTGCAAGCGCAGCAAATCAAAACACATTTCATAGTTAGAAAACAGCTAGAGAGACATGTCTACATACGCACATACATACACATACATCTACTTAAGCATATGCATAAGTGTGTGGAGTAAGAAAGACAAAAGTTGCGAGCAGCGGCTGCTGTTGTTGTTGGTTTTCTGCCTCATCAGCCCCTCGATAGCAAAAACAACAAAAACAAAAGAAACAAAAGCATTGCGATAAAAGGTGCTCACTGCTGCTGCCGTTACTTTGCCTTGCTCTCCCTCTCTCTCACTCGCTTGTCGTTGCTTTAACTGTTGTTGTACATAGTTGTATATTTATTTGTTGTTACGTTTTGCTACTCTTACATAGTTTACCTGCTCTCTCTCTCTCTCTCGCTCTCGCTCTCTCCCTCTCTCTCTTCACATGCGTCCACAAAGCGCCCTCAATTGCCAAGACGCCATTTGCCAGAGCAGCTACTCTCTGCTGCTGCCTCTGCCGCTGTCACTGCTTCTGCCTCTGCCTCTGCCGTTCTGCTCATGTGCGCATGACGAATGACCGCAATTTGCGACAGTTTTTTTTCGCTGTTGCTTTAAACTATTTTTTTTTTTAGTTTACATATCTTTGACTGATGTTATTGAGCATTTATTGTTGACTGCATGCATATATCGAATCTTTATTGTTTTTTTTTTCTCTGTTTTCTGTTTTCATTGGATTTGCTATTCTAATGATTTCATTTTCCTAAAGTCCATTTTAAGCTGAATGCAAATGGAAAAACATTTTGTGTCTATTATATACGATGGCAGGGGTAATTGTTAATGTTATTTATGTGAATAGATTTGTTACAGTAGGCAATCTCTATAAATCGAATGTAACAACAACAACAACAACAAAAGTGTTTATAGCTAATTCAAATCAAGTTTTTATTGGGCAGCGAACCAGATGAATTTAAATTAATTTTTTAAGAATTTTCAAATCATAAAACCCAGATGTAAACAAGAGTTTGACAACAATCAAAAACCGATTCTATGAATTCATATAAAAATTCTATTTTTCTCACCCATTCACATTTCAGTTTGTTCAATAAGAAATTTACATTCAACTTCGACTCCCTCTACAAAATGTTGATTAGCATAAAAACCTTCGCACAGCTATTGCATTGCAGCGCCAGGACGAAATTGAATATCCTGCATGCATATGCAAAGCAAAGACAAACATCATTTGATGGCTGAGTTGAATGAATGAAATATTCTCACAATTTCACGCTGAGCAATCATAACTCTAGTCTGGGGTGTCCACTGAAGCTATTAAATGGCAATTTCCAATTCTCTAAGTTTTTTAGAGACGGGGGTGACAAAAGGCGACAGGAAATGCGAAGCGGACCCAACAGCAACAGCAACAGCACATTAAGGGCATTCTGGTAGCTAGGCATAAAACCAATTTCCGATCAAGCGCATAAGCGCAGCCAGCGAGGCGTGGCAGAGGTAAGAGAGAGGGTGAGGAAGAGGGGGAGAGCGCAGAGTTGGTAGCAAAAGGGCTACGCATGCGCAACACGTTGCAGTTGCAAGTTGGCAAATGCAGCGCGAACTGATCAATAAAATTTAAAGTGAAAACTGTTGAGCAGCGGTCAGCGAGAGAAGGGCAGACGAGAGAGCAATGAGAATTGTCGGGGGAGGGGGGCGGGCAACATACAGGATTTGCGGGCAATTAATTTGTGTGCAGCAAAGCAACAGGAAACAAAATTCCAAGCGAGATCAGCGCAGGGGGGGCCAAGTTAACTTGAAAAGTTCATTGGCTTCAACGCAATGAAGCCAACTCAAGTCAGCCAGATCAGACACACAGCTATTGAGCCGGCTCGCCAGTTCATGTTCATTCTTATTGACAGGGCCTATTAGTGGGTCAATTGCCGGCAAGATTTCGGGCGTTTATTTTTAGGCCAAGTGCGTGCGGCTGCTGTGGCTGCTGCTGCCTGCTGCCTGCTGAGAGCTTAACTTTTCATTTTTATATACATATTTATTTATTTACTTCTGCTTCTTCTACAGCGTTTTGCTTTATATTATTCTTTACTCTTTTTCATTTATGTTTTTATTTATTTATTTTTTTTTTTTTGCATACTCTGGCAATTAGCGTAAGCGATCGATCATGGCAGACAGCAACAAAAGAGCCTCATTAATTGGTGATAAAACTTAAATAAGCAAATAATAAAACTCAAGTAATTTTTAGGCTCACATCCGTGTCACTCTCAGTGTATAAGTGTGTGTGTGTTTAGGCGTGTGTAGACGCGTGTTAACGTCTTTCTGTTGGCCAAGCTGCGCTGCTGCTGCTTTGTTCAGGCTTTTGTGAATGAAACTCTAAATGAATATTACAACTTCTTTTTGTAGAACAACACAAAGTACAGTGATGACTCGTTTGTGAGAGAATATTTTAGTTTGCCAACTGAGTGGCATGTGCTATAGGAAATGAACAATGTTAAATACATTTCAGCAGCTATCTTTGGAGGTAGAGAATGAAGTAAGTGCTTGTTAATGTCTTTAGAGTTTAACTCAATCTGATTATGAAATTCAATTGATTTATATATATAGGTAGATATAAGTGACAGATAAAAATACCACAGATGCTTTAGAGTTCATATCTACATATATTTCTTCAGCAGTTAAGTGGATCTAGACTCTCAGCACACTGTCAGGCTTTAGCATAACTTCATCATTCTCTTATAGCCAATTTATGCTGTGCACTCTATGCTCTATACTCTAGTATGCTCTACTCTATAGGATATACTAATTTTGCATTATTTAAACCTAAATATATATACACATACATATATATATATATATACCTATATGTACAGATATCTATCATAACTCTTAAGCATATTACTTGAGCACTTGCTTATTTCATTCATTATATCCCATCACATCTCAAACAATTTTTAATTCATTTTCATTAAATTATATTCTCTCATTCAATTTACCTAAAAACTAGTTTATAATGCCATATATAATAGTCTTATATCATCATTATAGCCATTATTTTAATTAAGCTTTCATCTGTATCTAATCATCGATCGTTAACAGCTCAATTCCATAAATTTAATTGTAATTCCTGTTAACTTCTCTATTAAGCTTTAAATTGTTGCTCTCTGCAATTCACAAAACTCGCTGCTAATTAATGAATGCATTTGAAATGAGCTCAACACCTTAATAATCAATTAAAATCAAAGTCAAACATTCAATTTAAATAGCTAAAGTTAAACAAAAATCATGAACGACTAGTAGATACTCTGTTTGTCAGCATAAAGTGTTGTAAAGAGGAGCTCTTCACAGTTTAAGAATGTAAAGATTACGGGAGATAGAGAGAGATAAGAGGGACAGAGACAGACAGTGAGAGAGAGAAAGAGAGAGAGAGAGTGAGAGATAGATAAAGAGAGAGAGAGAGAAATAAATAGAAGATGGAGAGAGAGAGAGAGAAAATGAATGATATGTAAGCTAGTCGACATTTGAATTCAAGAATGAAACTTAGCTACGCCCAAGGAAGCCTCCTTATAATAATTTAGAATATGCATATACTATTCTTAGTTTAGTCTAGAATTTCAGTCCCCCCCCCCACTACACAGCTTCATACATCACAGAGATACCCTGTTTCATTGATTATGCTCAGGCAGGGTATGTGCAGCCCGTGCTGCTATGAAAACTTTCGCATTGTGCAAATAAAGTTTAATTTGTTTGCCATAAAGTTAATTTTTAATTTAATTTTGCAACTCGAATTTATTTGTTTAGGTCTTTGAGTGGCTTTTACGAGCCGAGTGCGAATCGTCGATCGTCGATCGTCGATCGTCGATCGATGACTTTATCAACGGCCCATGATCAACGCTAAATGTCGGCCGTTTCATGTTTCAGTTTCTGTTTCTATTACTTTTTTTTCTCACCTCTAAAGTTGTTTTCGCTGTTGTCTCATGTTATGTTGTGTTTCCGTTGTTTTTCTTCTTCGCTTTTTTATATTATTATTATTTTTTGTTTTTTAGAAATTGATGACAGCTTTTTGATGCTTACAGCGCGCACATTTGACACCGCGGGTCGCCTTAAGCTGGCAATTCGAAGATTTCATGCAGATCTGATTTCATAATCAAATAATTGATCTTAATGAGTAGCGAGCAGCTGGCATAGCCACAGTCACAGTCCAAGCCCCAGCCGAAGCTCTAGCTCAAATTGTGTCTGTCAGCTGCTCAAAGTCTTTTTTTTTTTTTCTTGATCCAATCAAACTTGAAACGAATTGCGCTGAGCAAAAAAAAATTATATGAAATAAGATTGAAACAATAAGAAAATATCGAATATTGAGCTTAAGCTTTGAATAGCTTTTGGCACCTCACACAAATATTTATTTTATTAAATTTTTGTATTCTTTTTATTATTTTTTTTTTAAGCTCGTTTCCGCAATCTTTCTACGAATTTTCGTTCCAGCAATCCATCAAAAATTTAGTTTTTAGGGACGGCGAATTAGATGGCCACAGATATCGCACGCCATAAAATCGCAGCTTCGCTCGTGCCATAAAGCCAGCCACAGTGGGCTGAGCAGTGCAGAACTGAGCTGGATTTCAAATAGTAGTCAAGCAGAAAAGGTTTGTTTCTTACTTAAGAATGCTTGAAAGGTTGTATATAGATGAGGAAATGGGCTAGGCTAGGAACTCAAAGAATTTTTTGATTTCAGTTCAAGAAATTTAAATAAAATATTAAATTGCTGGTATGCTTAAAATATAGTGTTCATATATGAATATTTATATGTTATAAGATGAAGAGTCTTATATATAATATCAATATATTGTATATAAGTCTCTTTAACCAAAGAACTCTATAGTAGGTTCTTCTATTAAATGTTCTATTGCAATCAAATAGAAAGGAATATTCTAAAGATGAAATTTTTGCTGATGTAAGCATATATCAAACTTATTATTATCCACAGATAGATAGATTCGTATATATGGTTTTCTATGGTATTATAGAAAAACTTAGTATATCAAAGAAGTTTCATTTGGCTTGAAGATAAAAAATAATAAATAAAATAGTTTATGCAAGTGAAGCTGAATAGGTTGCGGCTAAGCTATTGATCAAGCCTGGATTATAGACAATTAGCAAATATAATTATAGCTGCAAATTCTGCAGATAAGATATTGTTAGATGAAGATAATAATTATATTAGATGCATTTCAACCAGAGACATTCAGTCTAAAGAGAGCAGCTAGAAGAGACTAAACAACGACACTAGAGGATAAAGATGCAGTCAGAAAATGCGCTTTGAAAGGTGTTAATTTAGACTAGTCTATATTATATGTACAGCAGAATCCGGTTATAACGACTACGCTTCTAGAAATTCTGCTCTCCAACAAACTTGTGTGAACAAACTTATATGGCTATAGAGTCTTCCGCACGTTATGACGATGCCTTGATAGTCGTTATAAGCGGTTTCTACTGCATTTAGGTTTCTATTTAAGTTTCTATTAATTACATTCAACAAATATATATCTATTTTTCAGCTAATCTACCTTCATGCAACCACTGTGCCCCTCTACGTGCAACAAAATCTCACAAGCCCCCGCTAAAGTCCATCACATCTCTTTCAAACTTCAACTCATCCTGCGCGACTCGGCGTGCCGTGCAGCCAATTGAGAGTGATTGATTTTGCTTGCCAACTCTTGCATTTGCAGCTGTCCAAATAGCAGAAGAGAAAGAAAACAATGGCAAAAGAAAAAAGGCTATATAAAACATATAGCGAAAACAGTTCCAACTTGACCTCCAGTCTGTTCGAGCGGCATATCAATCAAATGTGGCCAATGATATTCAAGATTTTCAAATGATTTTTGACCATTTGGCAATTTTCGTTTTCATTTGCATGAATTGGCGAAAAGCATGTGGACCCCTATACATGATGCTTGGCTAATACTCGTCAAAGTTGGCTAAGGAAATCGTCTACAGAGATTTGCATAGAATTGAAGCGATGCCAATCGCAGATCTCCCACTGTGCGGCATTTAATGAGATTTCGTTATTGTTGCTCTAGCTCTAGCTCTAGCTCTTAGCTGTTGTTGTTAACTATTTGTTGTTATAGTTTTTGGCCCAGTTAACTTATTATTTAACATTGATCGGACGCTTGTAATTGGCATTTGAATTTGACCCAGTCTCGAACTCGTTTCGCAACGAAATGGAAAGTGTCTGGCCCAAAAGGCAACGAATCGCAATGCTCTTTTCTTTTCTTCTCTTTGTTTTTGTTTTTGGCCAACTCTTAATTATCTTATCTACAGGTATCTAGCCCTCGCTCCCCTCACTCTATCGTCCACCTCGCTCTCTTTTCGCTACGATTTTATGATGTATCTACGAGGTATCTGCTTTTGGTTATTATGTATCAGAAATGCAATGCTTTGAAGGCGGCCGCCTTTGTGTCTCATTTGTATTCATTTTATTTGATTTGTTTTTGAGAATGTGCGAATGCAAATAAATGTATGCTTTGATAGATACGAAACGAATTTTACTCACAGAGTTTGGTTTCTTTTTTTTTTTTTTTTGGTATTGACAAATTGGCTAAGCTGAGTCGTAAAAGAGTTTTGCTGCATTTTATTTACAATTTGCATATTTATATATATAGCGACTGCAGTTGCTGACAGCCACGCCCCAAGCGCCCCCCGCAACAGCATGACGTATGAGTAATCTGATTTTTATCTATATTTAATTATTTGCGCACATATGATTGAAGCACAATGGCCAGGGCCATTAATCAGTGCAGCAGCAGCAGCAGCAGCAGTAACTAAAGTCCGGCCAGCACTCGCAGTGGCTGTACGTACGTACGCCAGGTGCCCATATGCTCGATTAGCTCAATTATTCATGCAGCCCGACATGCGCTATACGCCATCCGTTATCCGCTATCCGCCATTCGTTATCCGTTAGCCATATCTGGCCTATTAGCTGGCCAATTCTGTGTAAGAAAATCGTAAACTAATTTCATGTGTTAAATGCCATAAAATATGAAAGTTTTTCGTCATAATCGACACTTGACTAAATCGTGGGAATTACCCATGCAGGTAAATCACTGAAAGCGGAAGAAACAGAAGAAGAAGACGTAAAAGTAGAAGACGAAAAGCCAAACGTCCCACTCTTTACACCCTTTTAGCGAGCAACGCTATCAGCCAAGGCGGAGGCAGCGCTTTGTAGTTTTGCGACCGTGTGTAAATATTTGACAACACATGCCTAATTAGTGCAGCTATTGATGGTGACAGCGGAACAACAACAACAGCAACAACAACAACAACATCAACAATTTGTCAAAGAACAAGACCTGTGGAAGTGAATATGGAATGAAACGGAACGAGCTCTGTGTGCGAGCTCTTTTACGATGTCGTTTCCTGTGAAGTGCCTCAGTCACTAGCTAACTGACTGACTGACTGACTGACTGATTGACTAAGCGACGCACTGTCTAGTTGCTGTTCTTATCTAAAGAGCTATTGAGCGTGGGCCCTTTTGTTGGCTTTGTTGAGTAAGGCAATGCGAAACACTTATCAATGGGTAAGACTAGTAGACACACATGTAGGCAAACTCTATGACAATGTTTTCGAACAGGTCTGCAATCAATCAGGTTAACTATTTGAATCGATGTATGTGAGTGTGTGTGTGTGTGTGTGTGTGTGTGTACATAATAGATAAGTTTATATGAATTGGCATACGCATGGCTCTAATGGAGCAATGAATGGCAACTTCTATTGAATTTAATAAAGAAGAAATAAGTGTGGTACTTATGTGAACATAATACTCCTATATTTACATTAGAAATCATGTTATCATAATTTAAGGTCTGTAAGAACAACAGCTCCTATCTCATTCATAGTTTTCAAATGCATTTAATTACTAAAGAGTTTCTTTAAGCTAGAGACACAATTGGAAAATTTGTACTGTAAAACGATGAAAGTATATTTTAATAAAAGTATCTTTTACTGATTGTATTTTTCCATAAACATATTTTCATATCAAAGTATCCTAGTAAGAAGATACATATCTATTCCAAAGATAGATAACCTTACCTATAAGTTCTTCAATTGAATGGGAATGAATACATAATTTAATGAAAGTATTTTTCTTTTTTTTTTATAATTATAGATAATGTAATGAAAATCTAATATATATTTTAAAATATATTTTTAAAATAAATAAAATAAGATAAACTAATGGAAATAAAACTATAATTTAACGAAGGTATTTTTAAATTATTTTAAATAATAGATAAAGTATTTTGAGCATGTAATATTTATTATTAAAAGAAAGTCCAACTCAGAGTATCATTCAGATAAACTCTTCTTCCATTTCTTATAGAAAGTAGGTTTACTTCAAGTATGTGATAAAAAGTATCTTTTACTGAAAGTATCTTTTACTGAAGTATATCAAAGTATATGTGATTAAAAGTATCTATTACTAAAAGTATCTTTTACTGCAAGTATCTTTTATTGAAAGTATCTTTTACTGAATGCATCTTTTACTGAAATAGATCAAAGTATCAACGTATATGTGATTGAACGTATCTTTTGATCAAAGTATCTTTAACTGAAAGAGATTGCCGTCAAGTTATCTGCTAATCAAAGTAATTTCCAATGTAAGCTGCTTCCAATAAAAATAGTTAAGCCATAAACTATATTCTTGAAGTATTTAATTCAAATTCTCTAGTTTGATCTGCTGCCAATTGATTGGCTTGATCATTGTGCGATCAAAACATGAGATCATAATAAAAAGCACACGCGTTGCTCTTTAGAGGCAATTGTCAAATATTTGCCAATGTTTGTCAATTGATGACTCTGCGGTTGAACTCACATCTGAAGGAGGTTAGCTAGAACTGAGTAGAGTTCTATAAACGATATGCTGATTAGTATTGTGGCTGTGAATGTGACTCTGACTGTGACTGTGTTTAATGCCACCCAGCTGGCGCTGATGAAGCGGACTTGAGTCGTCTATGAGCCCGAGCACAGAGAGGCAACTGCAACTACAACTGCGACAACACTTGGCACATTGGCACAACGTGTTGTGCTCAAATATTGACCCAGAGCTTCGCAAGTAAGCGCGATTCAAACAATGGACAAACAAACGGAGCAGACCAGCCAGACGACAGAAGACAGCGGACAGCGGACAGAAGACAGAAGACTAAGCCAACAACAGGAACTGCCAAAGGCCGGACGAACCTGCTGGCAAACAAGAACCAAGACGAACCAAGAGCCAAGAGCCAACAACCAACAATTTCCTTGGGGTGTGCGAGTGACCGAGTTCAAAAGAGTTGACCGACTGTTTAAGAAGAGCTCAAAGTGTGGCAACAGCACGAATGCGCCTCTTGCAGTGCTGTGGCAAGTGATAACAAGATTTACAAATCGATTGCCGACGGCGCTTTGATAAATATTCGAGAAGTGGGCGCACGTAAATGCGCTTTTGATGGGCCCAAGCACAGAGACACCTGAGGCGAACGCACACCTGGACGAACACCTGAGGTAGGTGTTAATCTGGCCGCATGCTTGGCTCGACTGTGTGCTTATTAACACAAAATGTATCCGCTCGATAATCAACTTAATTTGTTTAAACATGATTGCGTTTTATTTATAACAAAGACGTAAAACGAAGGAACAAACGAGAAAACAATTTGGTGCAAGTTTTGCATTTTGATAAGCGGAAGCATTTAAATCAAGAGTAAAGGAGAGAGAAGAAATAATCATAAAAAAAAAACACAACAGAATTTTAATTAGCACATTCGGCATAATTATAGATAGTAATTGCTTAACGGCGTATTGCCAATTTTTTATTAACAATATAAATTGAAGCCAAAAGCCAAAAGAGGAAGTCGTAAAAAAAAACAAGAATCGAATTTTTGAGAAATTGTTAAAAAGTTTTAGCTACTTCATAATTGAATCAGCTAATTTACAAATTAATTTTTGTTTTTTTTTTTTTTTTTTTTGTGAACTTAAATTGATTGATTTCTCACCTGCATCACCCAGTAGTTGTTGTTGGCGGCAAATTGATCACCAATTATAATATCCGTATGCATTTAAGCAGAATTTTTTGCATCAATCTAAGGCTGACTTAAATGTAAATATGTATCTATATATATATATGTATATATAGATTGTAGACTTTATTTATTTGTAAGAGTTGACCATGCTAAATATTTAGCGCTTGTTTCAATATTTATATAAATTTTTACTTTATTTCGATTTTTTTCTGGTTGGCTTTTCTCGCTTCTAGGTCACAAGTCACAGACAAGTTCAAGGCACATTAATTATTAGCAATTGATTTTATTTATTTATTTTTGTGAATTTTATTTGCATGGCACTGGGCAGAGCAGAGACAGAAGCAGCTCTTCAAAATATTTTTTTGTGTATTATTTATTTGCTTGAAGCTTTTACAATTTCAAGAGAATTGATCTTATTCATTTGCAAGGATATGCAAATTGTAAGCACACACAAACACATACATATACGCACACACACACACACTCACTGAATGGCTTTTATTTGTGCTTTAATTAACAATCATTTGGCTGCTGTTTCAATATTGCCGTTTCAAGCACATCCTTTGCATTGCCCCAAAAAACAGCTAAGGCAACATCAGCAAACGCCGGCGGCTTTTTTTTTCACTTCCGCGTTTCGATTTCTAATACACTTTATTTTTATCGAATTTAAGTTATAGTTGTTGCTGTAATTGGATTTAAATGCAATTGCATTTGTTTAGGGGGAAACGCAATGTATCTACAACGACGCGCTGCACTCGAAATTGGAATTTGAATAAAATTGAAGATTTTGTTTTTGTTTTCGAAAGCAACGCTTAACCGAGCGCTCGGCGCTGTTGTTGTCTCTACGCTGGCGGGAACCGAGTTCGTACTGATTGGACGAGCGAAGGTATCGCGCAGACGAACCTCGCCAGTCAGCTAGCGGGCCAGACACACACACAACACACACATGTAGTCATGTATGCTTGGCTAACCAGACTAAGCGACTCTCCCCCGCTCAGCCACTCTGTCTGTGCTGTCGTTGTCGTGTTGTCGGGCTGAGCCGATCCGAGCGCTGCCCCTGCCCCTGCTTCCCGAATTATACTCCACTCTTCTACTACTCTACCTCTGCTCGCCTACTACCTTTCCCTCTCTGACGCTCTACCTGATTGCCGCTCAGTGAGTTTACGGTTTGCTTAAAGCTTGTTGTTGCTTTTATAACTTTTACGCTCGCGACCAGATGATGTTCTCGCTTGGATCGTGGCACGCTCTTATACGCCACTACTTATACAGCGCGCTCTCCCGCAGGTCAGCTGTGCGCCAAGCACAGATCTTATTGGCGTGTATAAGAGCGTGGGTTCTACCTGACGATTTTGCTTCGTTTCGCCATTTTAGTTTGAAACGTCATATTGAGACGGCATTTGCATGCGTTTGTGTAGAGAGTTTTATTCGAGTTGTTTGTTTATTTAAATTTTTGTAATATGAGTAAGATTATGTATTGATGGGAAATATACATGTATTTATTTGCTGAACTATATATTTTAATTTGAATTTCTATAGCCGGCCAGATCGTAAATTGTAATCGGATACTGGGAAACTAAAGCTAAGATGAATGTTACTCAATGTTAAACTAGATTAGAAATGATTTTTGTTTTGTATATAATAAAATATGTAACTTGATAATTATATAATAAGCAGTTGTAAAGCGAAAACATATAAATTGCATAATTTTTATATTAATTTTTACAATTGTCTATACAAAAATCCGTATATTTATTAATGTTTTCTATTAAATCTGATAGCATATATTATTTATTATTATAATCAGCATTTTAACATAATTTTTTAGCCATTTCTTCATCATTTCCATTAACACACGCAGCTGGAGCATAAAATCTAATTAAATAAAATAAAATCGTAAATTTACTGGCCAAGCTAAAAGAGCATTTACACGAAAAGAAAATCAATAAACATGTTACTATGCATATACTTATGCATGTATATCTATTTATCTATATATCCAACTATACATATACATATATCTAGTGGTTGCTGGCAATTCGCTGTAAATGAAGCGCTGGGCATAAAATTATTCCAACGCACGCCACAAACATAAAAGCCATTTTCATTTTGACCAAAACGGAACTAAATGGCAGTTGCCCCCCAGTCAACGACAGTCCCCAACCACCCCCGGTCACCAGTTCCCAACCCCCTGCAATCGCTGCCTTATGCTGACCAGCCAGAGGGTGCTCGCTGGGGCTGTGGCGGGGGCGGTGGCGACACGCGACGCTTGTCTAAACATGGGGGCCACAAGACGGCAGTCAATAGAGGTGTGGCCTCAATGGCAGCGGCGCAGTCGCCGCGTCCAGCCAATCAGCGCGCCGAGCATGCCAACCAGAGAGCGAGCGAGCGAGCGCGAGAGAGAGACAGAGCGAGAGAGCTAACGTTGCGGTTAGTTTTGCGTGTGCAGCAGCAGCAGCAGAAGCAAAAAAACATGACAACAAAATGAAAATTGAAGTCAAGCGAAAACAAAACGAACAACAACATGACACGCAGGTGAAGTAGCAGACGGCGGCTGACTAGTTGAGATACAAATGTACCTCAGACTGAGCTGTACGTTAGTTACTAACTCACATACATGAATGTGCGAGAGTGCGAGTGTGTGTGAGTTGATGTGTGCTCGTGTGTGTGTGTGTGTGTGTGTGTGTGTGTGTGTATAGCTGTCTGTCTATTGATAATTGACTGCCGTTGCGGGCACTTCACTCACTCATTGTCTAACTCTCTATCTCGCTCTATCTCTCTCTCTCCCTCTCTCTCACTCTTCCTCTCCCTCTGTCTGTCCTTCTGTATGCTTTTTCGTATTTACCTCGTGCAAATTTGCCATTAATGCCACAACAGACACTATGCACACACACACACACCTGAACTACAAATGTATCTGCTTTTGACAATGTCAGTTGCGTGTAGTTTATTTTTCTTTCTTTGTTGTATTTGATGTCAGTTGAGTTTATTTGCCTCAGCTCGCTGCCTCACTTACGCTATAGCTCTACGATATCTCGCTCATATATGTAAGCAGCTATGGCTTGATTAGCACAGATTGTCAGCAGACTATCTACAAGTATCTAAAAGTCAAGTTTCTAATACAAATCAAGATGTTCTATCGAGTTTTATATGCATGCTTGATCAAGAGTTGACTTATCATAAATTAACTTATTATGAAATTGCCTTATTTGAGTTCTTAGTGTAAGAGATTATATTTCAATTTCTTATGAATACTCTTTCCGAATTTTGGAATCTTTAGGAACATTATTTCTACTATGAAACCCAGCAAAACTTCCAAACTGCATTACCTGGGCAAATCTAGCTTCATTTCTAGGACTGCGATTAGCCATTAGCCAAGTCTTCATATAACACTTTCTTTACTATACTATTCTATACTATACTATAATACTATATTATAATATACTATATACTATACTATATTCTATACTTTACTATATATCTGACTCTACAATACAATACTCCATATCTCAACTACCCATAGCTAAATAACTTCCCTTACTTTACCCAAAACAAAACCGTTTCTGAACATCTCATATGTTTACTATCGCAATGTTATATCAGCATACCTTTGAGCATAAGTTCCTGCTTACCCTTAAGCCGACTTTCATTAATAATATCGAGCTGTTCTTTTGCTTACCCGTTTTACGATCACAAATGTATCAATATTAGCGCTCTTATGTCAGAGTTTTTCAGATTTACAATTAATATACATACAAATTCCTTGTAATCCACGCCCGCCTGCCTCTCTCTCTCTCCGTCTCTCTGGCCAATGTCGTTCACTGATTTTCTCAATACGATATCTGTGGGATTTATGGATGTGCAGCCCCTACCCTAAGCCCCCTCCCCCGCCACACACACACACACACAGTGTCAACTCACCCCCTTAGGGGACAAAGTACCTGTTGTTCTCTCCGGGCACTGCAGTTCGCTTGCAGTGTGACCTTATCGTTCAGCTCGCATGATTAATTACACACTGTCGACTGTCCCAAAAGGCTCCCGTTGCCCTTGTCCATGCTCATTCGTTTCGGCTGAAACTGTGGCCAAAATATTGTCACGCTTCGAGGCGGCCGCAACTCTCCGAGGAATACTAAAAATCTTGCTCTGGCTTGATTGATTCCACTTGGCGGCACTTGTTGATAAAAACCAAATACCAACAACCAACAAAATTAAATAAAGGACAACGACAACATTTTTCGTATTCAAAAAAATTGGTTTCGATTGTCGCACCACTCGAAGATTACGCGGCAATTTGTTTTGTGCCACGATTTTTCTCCAGAATCGCTTATTGACTCTCGCATCTTCTATGGAAAGCACTCGCATCGATCCCCATCGACAACAGAAACCATTTGTTTGCATAACGCACTTTAATTGAATTCTCAATGGAATCGAAATTTCAATTCAAGCTAAGCGATATCATGAGATAGTTGAGCAGAGGGAATCCAGATAGAGCAGAGATCCAGAGATATTTAGGAATGTAGTTGTAAAAGTAGCTTGAGATGCATAGATATTTGTAGTTGATAAATGTATCTATAGATAGATCATCCTATAGTTATGTAAATGATTTATTTTATTTTATTATTTATATTATATTATTTATATTGATACTTATAAATAATTTGCTGTAAATCAAACTGTGTAAAGCCTTTGTGATAACTATTTAACTAGATATAGCATCCTACAAAGATATGTCCAAAGATCTTTCAGAGGAGAATAATGATAGATACTCAAAAGATAGCTACATCTACTAAGATCGAGATTTTGAGGTATTTACAGAAAGCTAAGCATAGTAGCTGCTGTAGAAATTCTGAGAGACAGATCTGATATAACTAGAAAACAATTGTATGTAGAGAAAAATGTATCTATAAAAGATTGTAGAGATGATTAAAAATTAGCGTAAAAACCCAGAGACAGATTGTTAAAGATACATCTAAAGATATTTGGCTAAAGATCTATATAAGAAACGTTCTATAAAAGATTGATATTGTAGACATTTGGCTAAAGATCTATACATATTGAGATCGATAAAGATCTATATCAGATTGAAAGATAGACTCCTTTGAGCAAGAGAGATATCTTGGAATAACTAGACTGAATTATCTATGAAGTTATATAAAGATATGAAGCTATCTACTATTTATCTTTGAAAGTGCCTAGGATACCTAGATTTATCAATGTATGTAGAAATAGATAAGGAGAGTAAAATGGAAAATATCTAAGAATATATGTTCATATATGCGTGCACATAGATATCCAGGAATAATACAATCATTCATCAGTAGGTCTATTTATAATATGCCCAAGAGATTCATGATAGATAGATAACTATCTAGATACATTTGGCTATTTAACCCTATCTTGATATTTGGGTATACAAAATCATAAATCTATATCTGAAGATATTGCAATAATTTGGGCATAGATAGCGACAATTAGCATTAACCCCAATTGCCGTTGAGCTGAGCCAAATGCGCATTCTATGCAAATGCCTGCGAGTCAGTCAAGATGCAACCGGCGAGTCAACAATGCGAAATTTATGCGAATGCTAATCAAGTTAACACCAAATGCAAAAGGCTACGAGCGCAGCGATGTCTCTGTCTGCTGCGACAGCGTCTGACAATTTTTAAGTGCGTATTTGTGTCGCGACTGCAGCAGCAATAACAACAACAACAGCAACAGCAACTGCAACAACAACGGCAACATGGCCAACAACAATTATTAATGATTTTGCTAAATGTTACAGAAAATAATGACAGCAGCAGTCGAGTTGCTGACTCGCTGAGTTGAGTTGAGTTGAGTTGAGCTGTTGAGCAGAGTCGGGCAGAGCCTTTCAACAATTACAAATGCACACAAAACGCTTTCAGGCCGAGCGAAGCCGAGCCGAGCCGGCGTATTCGCCGTTTTCAACACCTCGAAGGCCCAATAGGCCCGGCCCGGCCAACGGCATGGCCAACAGCAGCCCACATTCTGTGCGCAATGCAATGAATGATTCGACATGATTCCAGTGGGCGGCATGCCGCTGAGGGCGTGCCCATACCCGTGCCGCAGTCACAGCTAGAGCGAGACTTACAGCCAGAGCCAGCAGCTGGAGCAGCAGCAGCAGCAAACCAAATATCAAACACCAAAAAGCCCAAGAAACAACAGGCGGCCTCTGCTTAGATACACTAACTGTGGGCATATTAGCTAAGGCAAGGAATGATGATGATGAAAAATGCAAAGAAATGAGACTGAAATGTATCTAAAAAAATTATTATTATATTTTTAATTAACATAAATATCTATATTCTATATTCTCGTACATTTATTAAATAATTTATTTATTAATTAATCCCTTTTTTAATATTTTTAATTTTGGCTGCTAGCTAAAACTTTTAATTCAACTCCTTTATTTTATAAGAATATTTTGTTTATTTAAATTACGAAAAATATAAAAACAAATAAAATATGATAGATGTATTAGATTGATAAATATACATTGAAAATAGTTTTTTATTTTATTTATTTATTTATTTTGTTAATATTTTTGATAAAACTATTATTAATGCATTTCATTTACTTAATAATAAAAATATTTTTGAAGCATTTATGAATACATTTAATATAAAATTGTGAATTTGAACTGCTATTCTTAAAAAAAAAAAACCTGTCAAATAGAAAAATTTTAAAAAATAAAATATTTAAATATAAATATTAAAAATACAAACATTTTTGCCATTCAAAAAGAGTCTTAAAGCTTCGACCTGCTCCAGTCCCATCAATAGTTAATTTTTAAACAATTTTTGACATTTAGCGCGTGCGCAAATGGAGAAAGAGTAGAGTCATGATCGTGCAGGCAGAGGCAGCGATCGCTGTGTGAAGGGGGGGCGATCGTTTGCTGAGCCCCTACTTCAGGTGTTGTTGGCATCGGCGCGCCGTGAAGAAGAGCCGACACACTTACGCTTATGCGCATTTTGCTACAATATATTTGGTATTATATATATGGAGTTTTTTTTTTTATTGTTGAAAACATCATTTCTATGATCGCGTTAATCACCTTCGAGCCCACTCGAATATGACACTCGAGTGGACGTGGCTGGAGCTCGAGGATGCGGGGCAAGCCAAAAGCATTTGCTTACTCAGCGGGTTTTTTTTTTTTTTTTTTTTTAGGTGTTTGGTGTTTGGTTTTTGGCTCTTTTGGGTCTTCAATCGCAGCAGCTGCTAATGATGCGACTTGTGCGAGACGCACAATTGAAATGAAATTAATTTTTTGTTGTTCTCCCCCCTACATAATTAATTAAAGCCAGCCGTGTGGGCAGCCCCAGGGAGAAAGCCAATGCCACCTACACCCAGGCAGCTACAACTCCTACTCCGCCTCGTATTATTAATTAGATTAACAACCCCCCCATTAGCTCTTATTATTTTTTCTATTTTTTCTCTATTTTTTTGTGAAATCCAAGCCACATTTCACCTTGGCGGCGCGCATCGTAAAATTTGATAAATCATAAAAATGTGACGACGACGCACAGAATAATTGCACTACAAAATAAATAAATTCCGGCAAATGTTAAATAATCAAATTAATATTCGTGTAATTAAATCGTAAAATACGAAACGAAATTATAATGAAATCGTTTGCCAAACCCCAAAGTCAACACGAGCCGACGACGACAATTGACACTGACATCAAAAGGAAACAAATGCAAACAAAAACAACAAAATTCTGAACAACAACAACAAAAAAACAGCAAAAAAAAAAAAAATTTCCATAAAACAAAAATTGTCTATCGATTTTATGAGGCACTCGGAAAACTTTGGCCAAGATAAAGTAAATGCGGCCCGTAACGATTGCGAAATTTCTTTTTCAATTGAAATTTGAATTCTGATTAGAGCAGATATCAAATGGTTTCCGTTATTGATTGCCTAATATGGCTAACAAACTGTGTCTATAGACCACGAGTGGCAAGCAAACATGAAGAGTTCACATGAGAAATGGCATTCAGTTCAGCGAGAACTTTAGATAGGATTATAGACAAATTTATGATTGATTCTAGATAGTTAAAGTTGATAGTCGTATATCAGGATGGCTTTTACATTTTTGAGAGCAGCTGAAAGCAGATACACTGATAGAACAGCCAGACAGACTCACGAATGGCCTTTTAATGCAGTTTGATTATTCCAATTTAAGATTTATCCAGATCCAGCCTTGTCTCGTCCTGTTTCAGTTTTAGATGGCAACAATCAAGTTGCCTTTGGCAGTCCAGCTAACGTCTGGGTGATCTGTCACAGTATCTCTAGCTCTCCCTCTCTCCCTCTCTCTCCCTCTCTTTCTCATTCCCAAAATAGTTGAAAAACTGTGTTAGCGATAAGGAAATGTCAGCATTGGCTGGCAAGGCTGGCCCACCAGCAAGCTTCAATTAAACGTTCAGCCAAGGGTCACAAGATATGCTCCATAGACGATGCCGCCGCCATCAAGGCAGCCAGCGAGCGACCTGGCTACCGATTGATCCCACGTCCGACAGAAGCTGGCCAAGCGCAGGCTGGCGGCTCTTGTCGCCAGTGTCTGCGGCTCAGTTTAATGAGCTTATCCATCATCGGGACGCAGTGGCCTCATCTGTCACAGGGCTAATAGGTTTCATTAGTCATCGAGTGGCCGATCGCTCAGATTGTTGTTATTCCTCTCTTATTATCAGCTGCTCGCTGCGGTCATTTCTCAAAGCCGAACCACCAAAAATAATAATAATGCCGAGCTCTGTCTGCAGCGCTCTTTCGCTCTTTGCGTGTCGACAGCAATTTTCACCTTAATTATTTTTGTCTTTTTGGGGGTTTCTCAGGAGGTAGGCAAAGGCAGAAGCAGAGTCAGAGTCAGAGTTAGAGGACTTGACGTGCTGTCCAGCACGCGCTAATGTTTAATATCCGCCATGGCGCGTTCGTCGCTCAGACAGTTATGCAAATATGCAGCCAGAGCGGGGGCAGAGCGAGGCCTTAAGCTAAGCGAGGGCAGTTTGACCAAAGCGTGTCCTCGTAAATTATCAAACACACGGAAGAAGAAGAGCAGAGTGTATGAGTGTGTGTGAGTGTGAGTGAGTGTTTGCTGTTAGTTTCATTTGGGCCAACGTCCTTTCGTGTCGGTTTTGCCATGGCCCGTTTTTGTTGCTTTTCATTCGTCCTGCCACAGTTTAGGCTGTTGCAACCCGCAGTCGTCCCCATACCCCCCCTCACCCCCTTCTTGCCCCTTGTTTGCCATCAATATTGGCGCCAAGTTAGAAGTTACTGTGCGACCTGAGCTGCCATAAAATGTTCAATTAGTTAATGAAAAATTTTCCAATTGGATATCAACATTGACTTGAACTAACGACCGCAACGAGGACGAGCACGATTAGACAGAGAGAGCGAGAGAGAGAGAGAGAGCGAGAAGCGGAAGGCGAGTGAGAATGAACGTAGAGTGGGTTGGGGCGGTAGGGGGTTGCGGGTCTGTATGGGTTCTGCAAAGCGTTGCGTTGGTGTCGCTTCAAAATGTCCGTAGGTTGAATTTATGCATGTGATTTATGCACGACAGCGATTGCCAATTACAATATCATTTCTCTTCTTGTCTCCTTGGCTTGGCCCAGCGCCTGGCACGAATTGCCAGCGATGAGTGTGTGTGTGTGAGTGTGTGTGTGTGTGTGTGTGTAAAGTGCCATTAAGAAATGTGTCAAAACAGTTGAAGAATTATATAATTTAAATACAAAGCGAAAAGCGAACCTGCAACGGCAGGTAGAAATGAAAGCGAGAATTGTAAATTGAATTAAAAAAAAAAAAATCTAAAGAAATTAAAGAGTTGTGTATATGATATATAAGGGAATATATATTAATAAGAGATATATATTGTAAATGACAAATATGGGAATATATAATAATATATATTTTCAGAGCTGGCAAATGAGATATATTTATAAGAGCAATATATTTGCAGAGTATATCAAAATATTCTTTGCATTTCATTAAATTTTCTTTGTGTTAAGCTTAGTCGAATTGGAGCGAGCTAATAAAAAATATATAAGAATATTTGCATTTTTCATTTCATTTCATATTAAATTAAATATAGAATCTTTTCATTTAGTGAAATATATTTGAATTGGAGCGTAACTGCCTGAAGCTGGGCTAAACAAAAAGAAGTCTATTCAAGCGCTATTCATAGTTGATGCTAAAAAGTCAATAACTATTTGAGTGTGACTCTGTGTGTGTGTGTGTGTGTGTGTTTCTGTTTTTCTTTCTCAGCAAACAGAAATTAAAGCCAAGCTAGAAAAAAAACAACAACGGCCAGTGAACAGGAAAACCCGACGCATGACACAAATTCACAAAAGGTGGAAGCAAAAACAAAAGCGACAAAAAAAAAATGACATGGAAATGAAATCGAATGAAGGGAAATGGGAAAAAAACTAAGAGTCGAGAATATGAGCACACATAACAGCAGCAACAACAACAACAACAACAACAACAACAACAATTTCGATGCTTGACCGAGCACAGCGCATCAACTCGATCAGGGCAAACGGCAAGGGCAGAGCTCGCAGGAGGAGGAGGAGGAGGAGGAGGAGGAAGAGAGAAGGTCTGTTAGTAGGGCCTAAATTTACGCATTTGTGTTTGCATGAATGAAAAGCATGAAAAGCGGCGAGTGCTTGGAAAACAAAAGAAAAGCTGAGCGAGCGCCAAGTGCGGGAGTTTCCTGTGCACTATGGAGCTCTAATGAAGCCTGAAATCGATTGATGGAACCAGTTCAAACTAACTAACTCACAATGCCAACTAGTTGCAGCGAATTAGAACGCAACGAGACGAGGCAAGTTGAGCAGAAACGACAAGCTGCCATCCATTCATCCACCCACTCACATGCTCAGACTGCTCTAGGGAATGCCTATGCCTGGCAGCTGTTTGCCAACTGTTGAAAATCCTCAAATTTACAGCCAGAACAAGAACGAGAACGAGAACCAGTAACAGAAATGGAACCAGAATTCGGCTTGGTATCTTTTTATTGTAAAATTTACGATCACTCTTGTTGTTGTTGTTGTTGCTCCGCTTTTTATTGTGCTGCTGCTGCTGCTGCCACAGCGACTCCTGCTCAGCTCAGGCAATCTAAAGGCTCGCAGTTGAAGGTGTCAAGTGTTTTGTGTGCGGTCAGCTTCTTGGTTTCTCTTTTGAGAGAAAGAAACGAGAGTCAAGAGCCGCAGGCATTTGGCCTGGCTTGGCCTGGCTTGGACCGCAAACGGTGTGTCGCTGCGTGTGTCTCTCGAATTGCGTCAGAAATTATCGCCATTAAATGTAGATGAGCGTTTTGTTGTTAAGTTATTGGCCCATAAATAACTATGGCTGAGTCCCTCAACAACAACAACAACAACAACAGCAACAACAACAACAAGTGCAACTGCAACTCCAGCTGAACTTCCCATTCATAAGTCGCTTGACATGAAATTTATGCTGGAAATTTCATTTGCGCACAGCTAGAAAAGCTAAATGGAAATTTAACTTGCGGTTGTTGTCAAACAATTTGTCAGGTGAAATTACCTTTTTAATGGCAGCTGAAAAACTGCAGCAGAAATTGCCTGCGACAAACCCACAAAGTGATTGCAAATTTTTGTCTTTAATATGTCAACTTAATATGTGGAATGTTAGATAAGTAAATATATGCATGTTAAACTGAAATATAATCCAACAAATATACTATATATAAATAATTTCCACATCCACATCAATAAATTATTTAATGTCAATTTTGCGCAATAATAAAGTAAAATATTAAATGTATAATTTATAAATTAATAATTAAAATAATTATGAATAAAATATTCTTTAAATTTAAAAATTTTAGAATAATATTAAATTTATATTTTATAAATTAATAATGCAAAACATTATACAGTTTTGTTTGAATTATCTAGTTTAAACATTTTTGCAAGCCCATTTACACAACGTAAATATATAATTATAATTTTTGTTATTTTAATATCGTATAGTTTTTATATTTACCTTATATACAGTTTTATTATTTTTATTTTATTTATTTATTTTTATTTACAGAATTTACAGATTTCTGTAAGCCCATTAACCAGTTATATTTATTTAATAGTCTTGTCCCACTTTATCAAATCTCCTCATACTAAATTCTACGCGCATGCAGCTTTTGACAGCTAGCATCTTAGCACACACACTCGCCCAAAAGCTGACTGCTATGTTAGCGTCATCTACAGTTCACATATTGCTCTGCCTGCAATCGCACCTTAGTCAAACTTGGCATTTATACCCTGACCAAAAGGTGGCGCTGCATTCGTTTCCAAATAGTAAAGAGAGATGACGCTAGCAAGAATTTGGTTTAAAATCAAGGATTTGAGCTCTAATTGCAGTTTATTTACCTGTGCGTCAGCTGCTCGCCCATGTAAACCACCTGGCCGTCATCCATATTGGCAATGGCCTCAGCCAGTGACGCATTATTCAAATGAAACTCTGCCAAGTGCTCCAAGCAGCTGCTGCCGCTTCTGATCACCTTCCAGCTGCAGGGAATCGCTGGGAAATTCTTGGGCAGCCCAATGGACTCGGCATAGAAGAACACAGCACGATTGTGACTGCAGCTATCTGCAATGCACACAGATTAGATGTAATTGTGAGTGGATTAATCGGGGGCAGCACGCACAAGCCTCTCGCAGTAGCTTACTCGCCGCCAGCAGATCCACCTCCTCGCAGCCCGGCTGTGGAGCACGGCCAAAGTTCACATAGAAATCCGCATGGCCACGTGGTGTTAGATCGCCAAAAACCGGATAATCCGTATGGATAACGTCCACGAACTGCGCAGCATTCGCCTTCAAACTATCCGCGGAGCGCGCCGTAAAGAGCGGCAGAGCGGGATCGAGACCCGTTACACGCCCGAGCGTGCCATTGAAGTGACGACCCATGCGACCGGCTATGTGAGCGCCCAAGCTATGGCCAATGATGTGCACCGCCTCGCCAGAGACATTGTGACGATCGAGAAACTGCTCCAGCTGCTGGGCCAGCGCGAGAGCGACCTTGGATACGGCTCTACGCGAGCTGGGATAGTCGAGATTGGCGGCGGGCGACCAATCGGCAATCAGAATGTGCTCAAAGCCCTGCGCTCGGTAAGCTAAGAAGGCAGAGAGAGAGAGAGAGAGTGAGATGGATGTAGAGGTAACTTAACAGAGAGTTAGATTAACAAGATGTTAGCTTAGCAGAGCTTAAGAGAGCTGTATAAAGAGGGAGTCAGCTTAACAGGGAGTTACATTAACAGAGTTAGCATTACGGAGAGTTAACTTAAAAGAATTACCTGAGAGCTGGATGAAGACAGAGATAGCTTAAGTTAGCTGAATGGAGAGAAAGTTAGATAAAGAGAGCTGAGTGAAGAGGAACTCAACTTAACAAAGTCAGCCTAACAGGGAGTTGGCTTAACAGAATTAGCCTAACAGCAAACAGCGCTGAATCAAGAGGAAGTCAACCTAACAGGAAGCTAGCTTAACATCAACTATGATTAACAGCGCTCACTTAACAGAGAGTCCGCTTAACAGAGTTCATTCCTCGCATTTCTCTTACCATTTCGCAGCGGTTGAATGGAGCTGTGCGTGCGCGAGCCTAGAAAGCCGTGCACAATCAACTTGAGCGACTCCACAGTCGAGAGCTCATCCAGCTGCTCGATGGGCAGCTCTCCTTGCACGCGCTGATAGTAGATGCTGCTCTGGCTCGCTAGGGTGTCCAGGCTGAGCGCTGGCAGGCCCGAGAGCTGACAGATGAAGGGCAGCCAGCAGTAGAGCATTCTGGCCATGTTGAGGCGGGAAACTGAATTGAGCCAACTTGGAGTAGATTTGCCCGCTAAATAGTAAATGGATCGCATGCAGCGAGCGCTGCGTTTGGCTAATCGCAGCTCGATTAGTGAACAGTGAACAGCTGGGAGCATCTAGCTACACACACGGCAACTTTATTAACTAGGGTACATTAGGTGATTTTCCATAAATAAAACACACGCAAGTTTATTGATAGGGGCGGAGGGGGATTGTAGGGGAGGAAGGGGATTACGAGTTAGTGTTAGAGTAAGATTCCCTGACGTATGGCAGTTGTGGCTGGCGGCAGCTGAGGTTAGCGCCTGGCCTCCTCCTGGCCCACGGGCCGTATGAGCATCTTGATGCGTCGCAGCGAGTAGTCCTTGCCCTGGAATGTGTCCCAGTAGATGCCCGTCTCGCCGGCCTGCTGATAGTTCTTGCTCTGATCGTAGTAGACGCCCATTAGGTTGCTCGTGCCGCAGGCATTGAACCAGCCGCCGGCCTTGTGCCGCTGGGCGCAGCTGCACTCGAGGCAGTTGTCGTTGTCGCTGTCGAAGGTGCTGAACTTGGCCCCAGCATGATAGGAGAAGGAATCACCAGCAGGAGGTCGCAGATGCTCCTGGTAGCGGCCCAGCAGACTCAGCGCGTAGAGCTCACGCTCGCCGCTGATGGCAAACGAATCGTAGCCGGCGACGGCCACATTGTTCTCAAAGTCCTGCATCCAGATGCGCAGCTCGTGCAGCGAGGAGCTGGTCAGGGCGTGCAGCTTGTCCAGTCCAATGAAGAAGTCGCCAGCTAGATTGCCGAAGCCCTCCTTATAGTCCAGCCAGCTGCGCTCGAAGCTAACGTCGTCCGAGCTGCGATTCATCACCACCGTCCAGCCGTCCTCCTGGCAGGGCACATAGAACGGATCGCTCTGCGGCGTCAGCTGCAGCTTCAGAATGCCATTGACAGCCAAATAGGATTGCAGGCAGCTGGTGGCATGCTCCTCGCTTGCAATCGGTGCCAGCTGCGCCACATTCTGCGGCAGCGGAGCGGACTGCGACTTGCGACTGGCCAAACGTCTGCGAATGTTGCTGTGAAGCAGAGCAGAGTTGAACTGTGTTAGGACAAGAGTCTATTGAGTTTGGCAGCTGCTTACTTGGTGTTCTGCACCAGCTTGGCCACGCTTTGTTGGGTCTCCTTGACATTGTAGGCCAGCGAGACGAGGAAGGTGGCCAACGCATCCAGTCGGCTAACCACATCCAATTCCGTCTCATTGTTTGATCTGCCCTGCAAGTGGGGCGAACTTTCTGTCCTATTGAACAGGTCCATGTGCTGCGCAGGTACGTCACGTGTCTGGCGCGAGAGTTCTGTAAGTAAAGTTCGGTTTAAGAAGAGCTATAGACAAGACTTAAAGCAAAGTCAAGCAGCAGCCACAACAAAAACGACAAATATCAGAGACAACAGCTAAACATTTGGCTTGCTTTACCCCGCATCTTGCTGCGATTCTTCTGCTTGTGACTTAGCTCTTGCTCCTGGCGAGTTCCCTGAAATCTTTCTGTTTCACCTTTCAGCTCGTCCAGCGTGTGCCGCGTCAAGCGCTGAATATGCTCGAAGCTGTCCAAGCGTTGCTGGAAATTCAGCTGCTGCGCCTTCAGTGATTCCATGCGACCCGTATTGCTCTCCAACAGCTGATCGACTCTGCAAAGGAAAGAGAGAGGGAGAGAGAGAGAGGGGGGGGGGGGGGGAGAGAGAGAGAGAGAGAGAGAGAGAATGAAATATATAAGTTTTTAATTATAAAAAAAAGTTATTATAATTATTATATTTTCCCTTCAATTCGTAGGCATTGAAAACTGAAGAGTTGCGTTTACAGGGGCTTGCATTTTATACTCTTATAAATACTTTTAAAATACATATTTATGTGAACTATATATGTTCATATAAATACTTTAAAAATATACAAGCTTGCAGTAGGAAATTGAGCTCGTAGAGTTTCCATTGCCTTTGGAATGATAGAAAACAGATGGCGATGAATTGAGATCGCAAGCGACTTCAGGACTTTCAGAGTAACAGATGGGACTTAAGATAATTATTTATCAATTATTTATCAATTTGATGTCTGTAACTGGAAGGTTTAATAGTCCCTTAATCAGGCTTATCTCCATATAGGAGCTCTGCATAAAAATGCTAAGCACATCTTTTAGATAGATAGATAGATTGATAGATAGATAGATAGCTATAGATCTTATAGATAGTCCTGTAGCTCCATCAAACCAAAATAGCTTAAAAATCGATATAGGAAACACAGACATATATTAACACTTAAGCAATTGAAATTTCTTAATCATAATCAAACATATAATCCCTGTAGAGATTCCTATTCATACGCATGATATCATCGCCGCAGTACTTCAACTGTATACTATATAAATTAGCCTCTTTAAGTCAATTGCGTGGGCGTCTCATCATATCATTTATTAAAAAAAAAAAAAAAAAAAAACAAAAAAAAAAGTAACAAATATAATTATCTGTTTAGGCATGCAAAGTTCATTTGGAGTCCGGTTAACGTGCCTCATTGTGACGTATTGCCAATTGTGTTTCGGCCGAATGCTCTTTGGCTAATTAAGTATGCATATAATTTATATACAAATCCCAAATGTGCTACCAACTCGTTTTCACACAGCATTTGCCGTTTCGGACTGTCGGGTAAACAAAATGCGAATTTCGTTTAATTTATTAGCAGCAGCAGAAGAGAATCAAAGCCACAAGGCGAAGCAGCGGCTAAATGTTTGCCAAAAGTAAATTTTAGAAAAAATACTGAAGAAAACTGTAGAAATTCACAAATAAACAAATTGTTCGAGTGCAGAACAAAAGCAGTCAGAATACATTTGAAAATGTGAATTTATGCTATTTAATAGCTGGGAAAATGTGGGCGTGGCAAGAGGTAACGGAAGTGAGGAAAAGTCTAGGTAGAATCTAAAGCCAATATAAACTGCGTTTATGCGTTTGCTCTCTATCTGCATCTATCGATGTAGTTGAATTTGAGTAATGCATTAATTAATTCAAAGATCTTTCCTGGTATATTGGGTAATCAGAGAATGCTTACTGATCGCCTAGGTAAACAGAACTTGTTTCTCAGCTGATTTCTGGTTGCGGCATTACGGAAAGTTTTGTTTTTTGGCAAATGGCTTAACTCGATTAGATTGCAATATGGCAAGGGGCTTGGTCTTTTATACTTTGTGATCTTGTGATCTTAAAATACATAATTTGAATTACTTAATAAACAAAACAATTGAAAAGGAAATAGAATGGCCAAACAGTCTAATGGGTATAGAGAGTTAGAGACTTAAGAATTTCATTTCTATGTCTGTCTGTCTGCATGTTGTTGCGTCAGTCTGAATCGAATCTATATTACTGATTATTGAGATTCTTTATAATATATATTATCTCTGTGGAATTGAAGAGTGTGGGAAGTATGTTGTAGAATATGTACTGTTCAGGTCTTATAGCTAAATATTAGATAGATAGCAGCAGCTGAAAAGCTAGGAATAGGAATAACAGATATCTAAAGAGAATATCTGGAAATATCTGTACAGAGTGAGAAAGAGAAAGGGAGAGTGAGACAGAGAGTGAGTGAGAGAGAGAGAGAAAGAGATAGAGATATCTCTATATAGCACAGAGTCTATATAGCAGATCTAAGTTATAGCAGTTCTAAATCTGTTTAGAGAGTATATAATGCCATATAGCAATAAAGCTTTATATTTTGTTTCTCTCTCTCTCGCTCTCTCCCTCTGTACATAAATTTCCACTTCTTCTCTTTAGATATCAGTTATTTCTATTCCTAGCTTTTCTTCTAACTTCCTCCATGCATCACAATAACAGAGATAAGACTTTCAGCAATGAATGTTGAATACAAATTTCAGTTAAATGTAAACAAAATTTCAGTTAAATCAGCTAGTCTTGATTGGGCTTGAATGCTTGTCAATTAATTGAGTTAGTCTCTTCAAGTCTAATAGAAAGCATGCGTCATGTTTCAAGGGTATGCCCTAGTTCATCATTTCTGTTAAGAGCAACTCTTACTAGTTTTATTTGTCTTGGCCTTATGGCGCATCTCCGCGTAATCAATGGCATTGTAATTGACGCGTTTGACAGCAGCCGAAAAAGCCAGAAAAAAAAAAAACAAACAAAAACAAAAACAAAAACAACAACAACCAAATACATCATTCGTTCTTTTGTTGTTTTCATTTTTTACCGGTTTTCCAAAATATCTCTACTGAGCATGCTGGTTGCCAAAAACCTGTTCGTCTACCTGTGCGATGGCAACATGGCAAAAGTTCCATTGCCATCGCTTGAGGCCTGCTCCTAGCTCCACACTTACTTCTTATCGATGACTTCCAGGCGATGGCGCTGGTCCTCGTCCAAGGTCGCCAAGATGCCGACACGATCGTGTAGATTTCTCATCAGCTCCTTTATCTCGCCATGCAGCGCAGCAGTGGGCTGCAATGAGGCATAGAATTAGCTAAGACTCTGATATAGGCGGTGGGAGTGGGGGGAGGAGAGGCAAAGCGCAATGAACTCGATTAGACAAACGCATTGCGTTAGCAATTTAAGCTCGCGTGTGATGTTATTAAATCAAACAGTATTAGCATTGAGCTCAAACGTTTCTCTACGTATACTTAACGTACTCGATCGTTGCGCCCTCTCCACAGCGTGTGAACTGGCGACGTATCTGCAGCGCCGACTCCTGCTGCAGCTTGAGTGGGCAAACTGGGCTGCTGCACCGCCTCACTCCAGCTGCAGGCACACAAGCAGATAAGCGCCAAGCACAGACCAAATGCAGGTGCGCCCATGACGATAAGCAATAGAATAACAATTGACAAATACTCGAACGACACTCCCCACGCACACAGATCACCGATCACCGATCACCGATCACGTTCTTCTCCGTTCGTTCCGTCAAGATCAAGCAGAGCGATGCGACTGCTCGGCGTGCGTTACACGAATCGACTGAGCCGAAGACAAGCGAATCACACTTGTCGTAAACTGAGAGCGGGAGTCAGTTAGAGCGGGTGTGAGTGAGAGAGGGAGAGCGTGAGAGAGGTGCAAGATTATGCTTTGACTAAATGCAGAGCAGACTCTTGCGACTCTTCTGCTGATTGTCTGCTGTTTTGAGTACAAGACAAATTTTTAACTGTAAACAAAACATAATATAATCAATGAAGAGCTAACAATCTCTCTCTCTCCGGCTCACTCTCTCTCTCACTCTCTGTGCTGTCTTTGTTTATGTTACGCTTTGCCTTGGCTCTGTTTGAAAAATCCCCGCGTTTTCAGACAGTTTGTCAATCACTCACAGTTCGAAGAGACAATCTATCTCATCGATCAAAAACTGAATTGGGCACTCGCTTTGAAATTGAGAAGCTTATGAGTATATATATAAAATATATAATAATATATATTTTAATTATATATCAAAATAATAATATATAATCATACAAGAAGACTTAACACAGCATTTCGTATTACTCAGCTCATACCAAATACCTTTTACAATTGAGTTACAAAGGCAAATATATACATATGATAATTATTCTGCAAATATATATGCCATATAACTCATTTCAGTGCCTACACGCTGCACAGTTTGCATAATTTACAATATCTTTATATATAAATAACAGTGCGAAGCGCGACTCATGCACTCACGTATGCGAAACCTGCCTCAAGTTTTGCGTCACTGTCCCAACTGATCTACAAACAAATATATATACATACACATACATATATATCTATATATATATATATATATATCTCACTATTTGTTTAGCTTCCCTTGGGCCTTAACGCGTTCAGTTCAGCTTGCGCTCTGACTGAAGTGTGTCTTGCATATGAAATCAACTATGGACGAGCTTTGATCTGACGATAAATAGTACTATATAATCGTATAGACATAGTATATATTGTTATTTTTCATATATAGAATATATATATTTCGCATTGATGCTCACACTTTAATTGCAGCTCATTACAACTGATTACAACTGCTTATTAAGCTATTTATATAAATGATTTCAATTTCATGGCATCTACTACTTTGTGAATGAATGTGATGCATATACCAATAGCATATTATTATTATTCAAATAACATTTGTTGAACTTTAACTTGTCAGCTTTCATTGTGTAATGGAACTTTAAGCTAACAGCTATCGTTTGGCATTTACTAAAAAGATTTCAAATAAAAAAAAATTAGTTTAATATATAAATATAAAAATTATAATTTAAAATATAATCAATAAATAATAAATATTATACCTTTTTCCTAAAATATATAATTACAATTTAATTTAATAAATTAGAATTTTCTTCAAAAATTTTTGGTAAAAATTTCATCTCAATCTAAATCAGCCATTTTTTTTTGTACTTTCATTGACTGTAACTCGTTCAAACGTTGTTCTAGCTTTAAAAACTAGTTCGTTTATATAAATTCAAGCTTGAACAGCTAACATAGTTCAATAATGGCTGATTAAATGTTTATCTACGTAAAGCTATAAAATATCTACGAAAGCTATCAAATTTGAAGCTTGTAAGAAACACAACTTATAAAAATGAATTAAATTTAAATATTTTCGAGAAGTATGCAAAAGTGAATTCTTGCAACAATTTGTGATAGAATATGATCGATTCAGTCCTTTTAACTTACTATATAATTTCGCAATCATCTTTCGTAGTGGAAAGAGATGCAGACGCTGCATGCAAGCATCAAAATTTATAATTTGAGTCATTAAAAGGTTAAAAAGACGTGAACAAGCTAAAATCAAATTAAATCTAAATAAATTAAATAAAATCAGTGAAATTTAATTTAATGAAAATTAATTCAATAAAAGCTTAAATGAAATTAAATCTAAATAAAATAAAATAAACAACTATTTTTGAGTTCGTTTTCAACTCAGCTACCAATTGGCAAATGCCAATTAAAAATTTATGTATTTTATGCATGTCTGAAAAATGATGGTCAATTAAATTAAATGCTACAGTAAGATATATGCCTATCAAGTGATATATAAATATTTGATTCTTTCTACGAATTTTAGTTATTCTGAAATCCTGAGTTGTTATGAATGTTTCATCAAAATTTATTGAATATTTCTTATGTAGATCTTACGAATGAATCAGCTGTAGAGCTTGGGAATTATTGTACGAGTTTGCTGTTTAGCTCGCATTATTATTATTTTTTGCATTATATACAAATATTTTCTATAGTATATATAATAAATTATTTGTTATATTTAATGAATTACACATGTTTTGTATAAGCTGAAAAATAAAAACTTTGAATATAAATTGATGGAAATATATAGGCAATTTTAATGCACACAAAATCAATTTTATGCGTCATCGAAAATGTGTTTCTATATGTGAATAAACTGCCATATATAGCTATATATATACAGTTTGTATTTGCATTATATATGCTCAGTGTTAGTTACCTTTTAGATGATAACGCTTTATAGCTTTCCGGCTTATGTCATTTGTTTTCCACAGCACTGTTGCTTGCTAAATTACGTGGCAATTGTTATGGGCTGTCGAAGGTTTTTACCGGTCATCGTGGCAACCTTTTTGCCTTTTGCAGCTGGCCCGAGTCGTGCGGAGATGCAACGACTCAGATAGACCTTTTCGTAGACAAGCGGCAGCAACTGCAAGACCAGGCGGATGAATGGATTCGTCGATGACGACAGCCCAAAGCAACAGCAGTAAGTTTATAATAATAAAAAAAGATTTAATAATAATTATAATAAAAAAGAAACAAAAATTGGTGTCATTTGCATAAGCCACAAATTGTGGGAGTCGCTTGCAAAATGTAGCTCAATCTGCCAGTCAAATTGAGCCTCGTCTCAATTGCTATTGCCAGAGTTAATTAGCCAGCTCTGATGCCAACTATTTTATTTGCTGTCATAAAACAATATTAGAGTATATTCGTTCGCTCAATTGTTATTTATGCCTTTTTAGCGACTGAGACCATTCGTCACTTTGGCGACAGCCTCGAATTCCAAAGTGTGTCATGCGCCAGCTACTCAAATAGATACAAATGCGAGATGTGCTTAAGAAGTACAGCAAATATCTCTAACTAGAAGTTATCAATAAGCAATTTAGTTGCTAGATTTGATAGGGCTTTTGCTCTAAGTCTTTGGCAAGTGCTGCTGATGCTGATGAGCTAAAAGATTCAATAAATAAATAAATATTATTCGCACAACTTTTTGTACAGACCTTATATATATACATAAATATATATACATGCATATCTAAGGCTATATTTATATTTATCTGCAGCTACGATTTGCGTATATTGAAACAATATTAGCCGAGTTCTATTTGAATTTTGTTTTTGTGTTTTTTATTTTATTGTTTTTTTTTTTATATTATTTTTGCATTTTATTTAATATTAAATTATTGTACAGGTTGAACTTATTCAAATTGTATTTAGTTGCCATTCAATATGCATTCGTATTAAATCATAAACATTCAATTTTGGTTTTTCTTTCACTTTTTCGCTACTTAGAAATCGAACTACAGATTGTATTTACACGAAAAGAAACAATAAGTAAAACATATATATAAATATAGATATTTATATATATATATATATATAATAAAGGTCACATCTCATTTTTGGTTGCTTTGCCCTTTCAACTATACAAAAAACTGCTTACAGTGTAAACATAAAAACTACACACGCGCTGTCTACACAGATTCCTCGAAGAGAATTTCTATATATATATTCATAGATTCATATATATATAATATTTATTTATTTGTATTTATTTATAATTTCTATTGACTTTTGTTTGCTTTCGTCTTGTATTTAATAAATTTATTTTCATTTATTTATTATTTCTTTAATATATTTTTGTTTTGTTTTGTTTTTAACAAAGGTACGTTAAATATTTACGACAAATTCAATGCATTAAAAATAATTTAGTTATGCCTCGACTGCTGTTCGAGTCTGCAAATATCGAGAGATTTTCATTACATCATTTTTTGCTTTTTTTTCTTTTTTGTTTTTTTCATCTTTTACCTTACGTTCCTGCGGGCTCTGTGAAGTGAACCCATACCGCTTAGCTACTAGAGAATACAACTAGAGACACACGTTCAGCTAAAAACATTCTTAGTGTTTACCATTTGCGATTACGTTACTTTAGTTATTATATTTATTTATATATTTAGACTTATTTGCTTAATGCTGCGTTTCCAAATTTTTCGTTTTTATTTCATTTTCTTTTTTTTGTGCAGTGAATAAAACAGAAATTAAAATCGATTCCGATCAACATATTTTTCTTTCATTTATTTTTTTCGCTTGATCAAATCAAAAATTGTGAAATCAAATTGGCGTTTCGTTCGATCTTGTTCATTTGGCTCGTTGGCTTATAAACTATGGACGTAACCTCGGGATGGGAAAAGTGCGAAAAGTGCATTGCCATTGTTAAATGTTGCAAATGTTTTCCAATTTATCTTTCTTTTTTCTTCTATTCTTCTATTTAGTTCTGCTAAATGTTTACACAATTTGAGGTGCGCAGCATTCAATTTGAATTACAAACAATACAAAATGTTTATACGATTTTTAAGTGCTGAGAATTTTCTCTTTTCGTGCGTTTTTAGCCTTTGCTAGCAAATAATTTGAAATAATTTGTCTGCTTGTTGGCTCAGCATCTAAATTTCGTGCTTAAATTTCATGTGGTCTGAATTTGTTTATTTTTATTTATTTCTTTATTTTTTTGCATATTTTTGTTTTGTTTTAGGTTTTGCGTACTTTTTTCATAAATCACAGAAAAAGTTTTTTCATTAAATTGTTTTTTGGTTTTAGTTTTCCTTTCATATTTTATTTTAATATTCAAGTTCACTTTTATTTCTACTACAAAATAGAATTTTGTCTGCGTTTTTAAACGCTGCTAAAACGCGCGCGTTTTTTATGCCAGTGTTAATAAACGCGCAGCGTATTTTTAAAATAGTTTTTACTTTTGGTTTTTCGGAATATCATATGATTCCATTCAAATTTTACTCTAAACTCGATTAGTTTATGCTCTTGATATAAGTTTTTGGTTGGTTTCATAAAAGTGTTTGGCCGCTGGGCCATAGATGGCGCCACCACGTGTTGGTTTTGTTTACCATTCATTGATTTAAGTAAATAATTTGTTAACATATTTTGCTCTACGTTTATTTTAGTTACTTTCACTGCTACACACACGCCAATATTTATTAATTTCTATAATTTGCTTCTTTTTGATTCATTTACGTTTCAAAACCATTTGAAATATCTTTGATTTCTTTATTTTGCACATTAAGTTAGTTCTTCTCAATAGAAACTATTCTATTCTCCCTCACTCTCTCACTCTCTCGTCCTCTCATCTTTTGTGTTTCTTCTTTTCTATTTGCGTAACGTTTCGTAATAGTAGTTTAGTTGGAATTGGATTGTTTGGAGTTTGTTTTAACTACGTTTCTATGTAAAATACTTGGTTAGGTTTATTTTTGTAAAGTTTCGTTATTTAGTTTTAGTTGTTGACTATTTGTATTTAGAATTTACGTGTTGCGGTTGCTGCTAAAAACTTTTACTCTTACTACATTTCAAATCTAATTTTTAATTCGAGTTTAACTATTCGATTCGATTCGTTTCGTTTCGATTTGCTTTCAAAATTGTTTACACTTCTAAATCTCTTGCCTGATGCTGTCTAAAGCCTTTAAGTGAACTACTTCAAAAGCTTTAACGACTATTTTTTAGTTTCTTTTTTACTATTATTATTTACTAGGATTTCGTTTGATTTCATATGCAACATTTTTTTTTTTTTTTTTTTTTTTTAAATTTTCGGGACAGCAGCAAAAATAAAAAAACTGTAAACGAAAATTATAAAAAAGCGAATATAAATAAATATCAAATAAAAATATCAAATTATGCGGTATAAATTTGTAAAGTTTATTTGTTGTTGTTGTTTTTAAATGTTTTTTGCTTTATACATAAATTCATTTATTATTTGTAATTTAAAATTAATAATAATTAAACACTTCAACAGCGCGGCAAAGTTTTCTTCTTTTTTTTTTTTTTTATGTGAAAATAGCGTTAAAAATAATAATAATAATAATTATAATAATATAGTATATAAAGTGAAACAAACAAGAGCTAATTATCGGCTGGCCGAACCTTGAATACTCTCACAGACAAATTATATACGCTATATAGTTGTTCGCAGTTTAGGAAGATTTACAAAATATATTTATATATATATTTAATTATATATATTGATAGGTCTGATAGGAGCTATTTGCTGGCATCTTCCATTTGATTGTAAATCTAATTGAATTGTAGGAGAACTATAGTTAGGCTTGAGGTTTAGATATAAACTTGTCTTAGGTGGCCCGAGGTGCTTGGATCTAAATACCCATAAGGAAATTTTATGCTTAGTCAAATATAGTTTGAATGCTTGAACTACTTAGAAATACAAAATTTGAGTGAACACAGAAGTTAGACAAAACGGAGCCTTTAGATAAACAAATCGGGAAATCAAGACAGCACAAAAGTATTTTACGCATTTTATATAAACATGAAATGAAATTTACTTAAATTATAAATTTTAGTTTTGCGTATAAAATAAAATAGAATTGTTTAGAATAAAAAATGTCAGCGGCAAAGCAAAAGAAATTTGACTAAACTCTGAGTATCCTTATTAAAGATGACGTGAAAATATAGCCTAACTAACGTAACTAAACGTAACTAATGTATGCCCAGGCACGATATATATATATATGCATATATATATATATTTGACTGAAATGCTGCTGCTGCTGCTGCTGCTGCTGTCTCTGTCTCACACACACACTCTCTCTCACTCTCACTCACACTCACTCTCTCACTCGCTGAAATCGCACTGATTATTGGACAAATTATGGTTTAAGACGCGCGACTTTGATGGCTGCCAATTGATGTTTGTTTGTTTGTTTGTTGCTTGAGTTGTTTGCTGGGTTGTTTTGTGGGTTGTTTAGCTGGGCTGTTGTTGTTGTGGTTTGTTGCTTGTTGTTGGGCTAATATTGGTGTCTAACAATAGAAACGTACGCCATCCACTGAGAGGACCTGCTTTAATTTTCATTTATTCTGTCGATTCGGTTCCGTATGCAGCTGCACGCCTTCCACGGTAAAAATTGAGGTTTCTGCAAGGTAATTAATTTAAGCATGATTAAATTGAAATTTATTTCAATGAATTTATCAAAAAATTTTCTTAATTAAAACATAAATTATGACGAAACAATATTTAATGTACTCTCTTCCCATCTCTCTCTCTCTCTCTCTCTTTCGCTCAGCTGACCTCAGGCCAGACAATTAAAATGCAATGCAAATTTCATTGTGCTAACGAGACTGGCATGGCTCATCATGTGCCACGCCCACTGCATAACCGCAATGCTCACACGCTCCAACTGCTGCGGTTCTTTTTGGCTGTGCATTGACCTTATGATAAATGCGGCACATTAGTTGCGTTTTAATTGATTTTATCTGAACAAACTGTTAAAGCTGCGACCATAACGTGGAAGGGGGAGTGCGCGCTATTTGATGAACAAACCCCAAAAGTTATAAAGCTGAAATGCTGCCCTAATGAGCCTGCACCTGTGCATCGAAATCAGAGCTATTTACAATTTTGACCAAAATTAGCATATTTACTAGAGTAAGCAAATATCTAGTTGGAGCGTTGGATGGATGAGTGTTTACAAATCAGCGTTAATCACATTTTAAGCGCACATTAAGCTGCATTGCCATTAAATGGACATCAGACATGCTGCAAGAGAGAGAGAGAGAGAGAGAGAGGGAGAGCGGGAGTCTGCTCTCTCCCTCTTCAACTGCATTCACTTAGTCTGCCCCGCTCTGCGACTCCATTTAAATGCTTTTGGCAAATTGCAACGTTCGCTGCGTTTCGTATTCCATTTGGTACACAAAATGCTTTTTCGAGGCTTCGGGCTAAATGTGTTGCCATTTACAATTGCAAATCGAAGCGAACCAAATTAAGCGCACAGAAAAAGCAGCAGAAATTTCGGCTACAATTTATTTGGCTTAAACGACCTTAGCTGCATGTGGATTTAGCTAAGATAATTTGCCAGAGCTTTCAGTTTGACTAATGGCCAAATGGTAATGTGTGAATGCTACAAAAGAGAGTTTATAGAGGTATGGAAATATATAAAGTAAATAAATATATACTATGGCAGTCTGAGCTATGAAATCAGCAGAAAATTTGTGTCTTTCGCTGTAGTAGAGGGAGAGAGAGAGAGAGAGAGAGCGAGAGCGCAGTACTCGAGCATTCACTTGACTAGGAAATCTAGTCTTTTTTATAGAGCTACTATTTCAATTCCATTTTTGTCATTTTCAATGAGTACAGAGTATAAATAGTTATATACTTCTGCTTAATTCTGCTCTTAGAATGTCTCCGTAAAACTGACTTGTTCTTCATACTCAAATCTCATTTTTCGCTGAGCATATCAAAGCACTGAGATTGAAACTTGCTTGCGTAATTATGTTGCTAGGTGTAATAAATGTTTGCCTTAGATAGGAAATTATTTTGAAACTGATTGAAGAATGAAGGAGCGAGAAATTATATTCAATGTATATAATATAAATATATATATAAAATAAATATAAACATTTATTCAAATTATTTGCATACATTCTGCTATAGCTCTATAGAGAAGCAGTAAAAATTGCTGAGATATTCAATATGAAACATTTCACCAAACTGTTCTCAATATAAATAGGCAACAATTTCTGTTGTAACAAAAACTCTATGATTATTAATAGTCTGTTATTATCCAGACTCGCTTTTGCCAAAGAAAATTGGTAAACAAAAGTTTATATATGAATAGTTGATTTCATTTTGATAAACAGACGAAAAGAAATACTAAAAGTTTTGCTCTGCAAAGTCTGCTCTGCTCTCACTCTCACTCTCTCTCTCTTTACTACCTCGCCTCTTCTCCTCTATCTGCTACGCTTCTTTGCTTACTCTCAGTTTCTGTTTTTTTAGGCATATTCAAAGTGTCTTGTGGCAAATTAACTAGTTGCTTTCGAAAAGTATTTCCAAATGGCTTTTGCCAGCGCGGACTTGTTGCAAAAAAGGAAACTTTTGCGCCGTGGCAGAAGCACACAAATTAAAACACAAAAAGTGTAATTACTGTTAACTGTAGACAGTGGCAGATGTTGCTGTTGTTCTTGGCCAGGCAAACATTAGTAAAACAAACACGGCAACACGGCCAAGTTTGTGGCACTAACTTCAAATGAGTTGTAGCCTCAATTTTTTTTTGGCCAGGGGCAACAAACAAAACATCCTTGTTGCACTTTAATTGGATTTCTTTTTCGGGCTGCGACGCGTCGCGTAAATATTTAATATATGTAATTGTCTTACCGTCTGGCAATTCGTAGAGTTTCTTTGGCAATTGCGCAAAGTAGGGATGCTGCAGTGCCTCGTCGGCGCCGATGCGCTGCTCGGGATTGAGCTGCAGGAACGCGTTCGCTATCGTCTCGCCCTCGATGATATCGTACAGCCGTGGAAAATTGTGACCCAGTTTTCGTGGTCGATAGAAACCTAGAAATAGTGTAACAAAGTTGAATTAATATATTTATCAAGTGAAGCTGCTGCTGTGGCTGCTGTGGCTGCTCCTACAGCAATTGCTGGCCAATTACTTACCCAGCTTGTGCGGTTTATAGCCGGGAAAATGTGTAACGCCCTGCCACGTGTCCTCGGTGGGCGTGCCAAGCAATTTGAATATCTTGTCCAGCTGATCGTATGTATCACGTATGCCCGGAAACGTTGGCATACCAGTCACCATCTCCACAAATATACAGCCAACGCCCCACATGTCCAGCGACGTCGAGTACTCCGTGCTGCCCAGCAGAACATCTAAATGGAACAGAGAAAGAGTTCGAGTTGGAGTTGGAGTTGGTTGTTGGTTTTGGTTCGTTAGGTAAATGTAGTTTTTTGTATGGAAATAAATTGCAATTTTAAATAAATAAACAGAGCTGTTGCGAGCAAGCGGCAGCCTGGATGACAGCCTGACACACTGACTGACAGCCATGCAGAGGTCGTCTTGGCGCTTATCTCGGCTGGCCCTAAACAAAGTTTTTCCACACACACGAATACAAACTAGGGACAGGTAAAGCACACTGGACTGCACTGGACTGTAGTAAACTCAAACAGCTGCACAATGTTGACCAAACCACATCCGCACGTTTGCATATATCCATCCACTTGGCTGCAGTTGCTGCTGCTGCTGCTGCTGTTCTGCTCTACTCTCTTCTCTACTTTGGCCTGGTCAAGAGTCTGCTCGTCTGCTGCTAAGAAGTGCAGATTAAATTTGTTTAACATGCTTTGACTTGCTCCGTTGAGGTCAGTCGGGAACCTAGGGAACAGCAGCAGTGGGCACAGCCCACTGGCAGACGCTCGACTTCACACAAACTGTTTATGTCGAGGGAATTGCATATTAAAAAATTAACTTTATTCTCTTTATCTCACTCTCTCTCTCTCACAGATTCTCCTTCACTATCTGCTTTTAGTGCTTTTTTCAATTTAGCGCTGAAAATTGATGAAAAATTTGTTGAGCACAGTGAGAGAGAGAAACAAGTAAGAAGGCTCTAGTCGAGACGGCTCGACTACGAGATACCCTGAACCCTGCAAAAAAAGTGATACTCTTCTTCCTTACGCACTTAAAGGCGCGCGCTCTGCTAACTGCGCAGTTACTGCCGTGGCTTGGGGGTGGGTTGGGCTGAACTTTGGACGCTTATAACTCCATTTCTAGATGCATGATCTTCATGAAATTTTAAGAGTAGATTAAGAGTATATATATCTATCTATTTGCCAAATTGCAAGTCCTTAGTATTTGAAATGCGTTTTTTGCAAATTGTGGGCGAGAGGGGCGTGGCATAAAAAATCTGAAAACAAAATCTGCGTATTCATAATATCTATCTAAATATTTAAAGTTGAGGTCTCTAGCTGACACGGTGTAGAAGTTATACCCTAAAAACCTAAAAAATGGAAACGAATTTTCGATTTTTTATCGATAATTTGGAAATGGGACGAGTTATCGAAAAAACAAAATAAATTCGTATTGCGTAGCTAACATACGAGTGTTCATGTGAAATTTCAGCTTTCTAGCTTCTGTAGTTTCCGAAATCTCGACGTTCATACAGACGGACAGACGGTCGGACGGACGGACGGACGGACGGACGGACGGACGGACAGACGGACAGGGCTAGATCAACTTATTTTTCGATGCTGATCAAGAATATATATACTTTATAGGGTCTGCGACGTCTTCTTCTGCCTGTTACATACATTTTCACAAAACCATTATACCCTGAATTCCCATTTTCAATGGGTTCAGGGTATAAAAAAAACTAAATGGATTGTTTAACCATAGCACGCTGTCTATTTAGTGGCATATTAAAATTAATCAGCTTTCAGTTCAATGATGGAAAAAATGCTAAATTGAAAATGTTTAATGGATAAGCTCGAAAAAAAAAAAAAAAAAAAAAAAAAACAATATTAATCTGTTTTGAACATGTAGCTGGGTAAATTAATTCAGCTGCATGTTATTGAAGCTTGACCGAACGAGTGCTGCAGAACAAGCAATTGAACTTGCTAATGAGTTTTGGCATGAGCTTAAGCATTATCTCCAGAGAATTTCGAATTTATATGAGGAGTTTTAAAATGGGTTTTCCTATATATTTACCATTAAATAACTAACTTCTAACTGCTCTCTCAAATGGACTAGTTCATTTTATATTAAATTGAAAATAAACTTTCATATTATGTTCAATATTTTCATTTTAAGTTTTTAGGTGAGCAATAGCAAAATGAACTAGTTCATTCTGAGTCATTGCTCTATTGAATAACTCAGACATGCTTTACGATTGTGAAATGTACTAGTTCATTCAGAGAACTACTTATTCATTTGAGTTTTAGCAGTTGAGTTTGAAACTCTTGGCATTAACTAATTATTGGTTTCTTGCTTTGCTTTGTGATTGTCAAATGAACTAGTTCATTAAATTATCATTTAATTTTCCACTCATCAAGGTCTCATCTTAGTCAGATCAAGAATAGCAACAAGTTCTTCTTCCGAACTAATTCAATTTTGTAGTAACAAGATTTGCATTGATATAAGTTCATGTCTTGACAAGAATTGCAAGCCTCGCAGATGAACTAGTTCATACCAAACTTAATATGCATATGACATAATATTCTTGATACAAAATTTGTTAGTTTCCATTGCATAAATATGAATTGCAAATGAACTAGTTCATCTTTAAAGCATTCACTTAAATCATATTCAAGCCTTAAGCTCTCTAGCTCAACTACTACAAATCAGCACCAATTAAACTAGTTCATTAGCGCTATGGCAACGCAGTGGGAATTCATGCAAATATGCAATTATATCAAGTGGTTGAATGGCAGGCACATCTTCAGCTCGGCACACTCACCTGGTGGACGGTACCATAACGTAACCACTTCATGGGAATACGTATGGCTGGGCACGCTCTTGGCACGGGCCAGGCCAAAGTCGGCAAGCTTCAGTTCGCCGCAGTCGCTGATTAGCAGATTCTGCGGCTTAACATCGCGATGCAGTACACGACGCTTGTGGCAGTAGGAGAGGCCGCGCAGGAGCTGGAAAAGGAACAGGCGCACATTGCGATGGTCCAGGCCACCCGGATGCTTTTCCATATATTGCGATAGATCGGTATTCTAAAGAGCAGGACAACAATTCGATTAGCTATATATATATATGTATATGTATATATTTATCATTTTGCATACTTACCACATATTCAAAGACAAAGGTCAATGTCTCGCGGGTGTGCACAATGTCGTGCAGGGTCACAATATTGCTGTGTTTCAGTTCTTTTAGCAGCGACGCCTCCCGTATGGCCGTGAATGGTGCGCCCTCCTCCTCCTGCAGCCGGATCTCCTTCAGTGCAACGCGCTGGTAGGTTAATCTGTGTGTGTGTGTGTGTGTAGTAAGTCAGAAAATTAATAAAATAAATACACAATTCAAGTAAGATCCACAAGAGGAAAACATCCCGAATGGCACCACAATGTGTATCACAGGACAAAAGCAAACAAGAAATTAGCCTGGCCTCCTCCTGAGGGGAGCTCAGCTCGCATTGTCCTTGCCGCCAGGCATGTAGGGAGACGAGCTGGATGTGGAGCTGGGTGTTTAGGTGTGCGCACTTGGGCCTTTTGCTTACATTAAACGGACATAACGAGCCAAACAAAAATACGCACAAAAATGTGCGGCAAACACTTAAATTAGGATAAGGCCAAGTACAGACATGCCAGCCACGCCCGCTCATGGCCTTACGCCCAACGGGCCGCATATTTGAAGTGTCAAATTAGGTTAAATTATTTGACACCGACGCCGCAGACGGCAAGAATTTATGAGACCTGCTATATAGCCCAGGCGGCAAATTCTAATTGGAACTGACTACGACTCACAACTTGAACTTGCTTAGGCTCCACAAAGCAGCGGGCGGGAGGGAGGCATGCTAAAATCCTAGTCATAAAGTAGTTGATTTACGCCTGATGCCAAGTGCCAGCAAAAATTTGAGCAAAAGTTTTTCGCATGGCACAAGTGCTGCCATGAGGCTCGTCTCTCAGCTGGCTGTCTAGTCCACTCGAATATTCCTGGACCATGAGGACTGAGGGTTAATTCAGTTAACTAAAGCGTCGCGATTTCAGCTAATTGGCAGTTGATGTCAGCCACCAAAAAGTGCTTCGACTCCAAGTTACTTTCGCTTGGCTAATGATGATGACATGCGTAATAAGGAGGAGCAGCAGACACTGAACCACAGAGCCACTGAGTGAAAGATAATGTACTTGAAATTAACCCTGATGGTTAATCAAAGGAAGAATCCTCGTATCAAAGCCGGATATAAAAGCAAACGCTTGTTGGGTCTATATTAGATAAAGAACTAATATAAGACTTTACTTCATTTATGTAATCGAAAGATTCGTTAACTTAATTTGTACTTGAATGATATTTCATTAGTGGCAGGCTTGCAAGAGTGAAGTAAATACAAGTTAATAAATTGATTAAATATTTGTTATAGAAATCTTTTGCAGATAGAAAAGATGTACAAGATCCCATAGAAGACTCCAAGCTAACCCCATTAAGCAACTCCTCAAATAAACTCTGCCATCAAGTACTTGTAAAATGAAATAAAAATGGAATATCTTTTCGATAGACATAAAACATTCTTCTTCTTTCTGGTCTTCTATTTCTATTTGTGAAACGCCTACAATTTTATTAGAGAGCATAAACCAATTTGATGCTGTAACAAGTAGGCAGAATATAAACTTTTGTTAATATATAAATTTTGAAGAATCATTTTTATGCAACAACATCAAACTTCAAATATCTGCGCCATTTTCTAGGCAGATGTCGTTCAATGCCCGCCAGCCGCAGCGGTATCAATTAAGCCTTTTATGCGATGGCAAGTGGTGCTGTTAAGAGCACACAGTTTACACACACACACACACACACTCACACTCATACACACTTTGATAACCTCCAAAGCGTATGCCATAAAGAGCTTATGTCTGCGCACATCCTGCTACGACAACATCCTTTGGCTCTGCTGCTTGGCGACATGCGAAATTTTCATGTAAGCGGCAGCTGCTCTGCGAGTATCTCAGGCAAATTACACGAAAGCAACAGCAACAAGGATACATGACTACAAGGATGTGTTAGCTGCTCTGCAGCTGGTTTTCTTCTTTTTTTTTTTTTGTGGATGGGCGCAATGTGCAGAGGCACCTTGCAAGTGCCATGAAAAATGTATGAGAAAGCTGCCTGCCAGCATTTGATAATTTCTAACTGGGTCAACGTTTGAGTAGCTGGGCGTGGCAGGCGTTCGATAAGGGCGAAGGGCGCGCATCTACCCCTCAGAACGAACTGCACACGCACTTATGGCAGCCAAGTCGAAGGATATGCCCGAAACTTTAGTTGCGTTAATATAATAATAATATGATTTAGTTAAGCATAGCGAGAGAGGGGGAGAGAGCGAGGTAGATATAGAGCCCCAAAAGTTTTGCCGTCAAGCAGCAAAGTTTGACGCCAGATGGCGCTACTGTTGACAGTTGACCCACTAAATGCTAATCAGGCGCGTTAGCTAAACTCGAACAAAGTTCAAGTGCTCGTGCCCAAAAGAAAAACAAAAACTTTGCCAAGTCCAAATAGAAGTGAAATCATTTATGAAAAATCTCTCAACAATTGACAAGCCAACTCTGAAGCATGTCCAAAATGTAGAGCGCGCATAAATCTTAACAGAGACAAGGAAACAAAAAAGCAAATGCAAAGACAAAGACAAAGGCAAAAATGGTAAAAGGAAAAGCTAAAGCCAAAAGCTAAGCCAAGCAAAAGGCACTGAGCACTGACCCAAATTTGCGAATTGCTGCGTATGAAATGCTAATCAGCAGGCCAAGCCAAGCGAGCAAATTTGGCTTGAATGCAAAGCCAAACAAACGGCTCACAACTTGTCATACAGCGCCAATTTTCATTTGCATTTTCCATTTAGCATTTTGCCATTTCTCCATTTTACCATTTCCCTAGTTCCCTATATCCCTTCAGTTCTTGGCCACGTTTCCTGCTTGGCCCAGATAAATTAGAGCGAATTAATTGCATTCCGAATAAATAAAGCTAATTGGAACTCATTTCGCATGTGGCTCCACGCTCTGCATGCCAAATGAGAAGCCGAAGCAAAACAAGTTTTCCTTGTTTTTCACCTAAATGCCCATTGTTATAGGCGCTGGGGCCGGAGCAGAGGGAGTTGAAGCATGCTCTGCAAATGATTGTCAAATAAATCAGCAAAGAAGGCAGCAAAAGTAAGTCGCAGACGCCAATGCAACTGACAGCCACTGGGTATTCATCATATGCCCTGCTCCCACTTCCACTTCTCTCCACCTCATTCCACTCCTCTCATTGCTTGTATATAAATATAAGTAGCTGGCCCGCCCGCCCGCCTGGGTCGGCCTGTCAAAAAGGTGACGATGCTTGTTTTTGTTGCCGGCGCTCATTTGTCAAATTATGAGCGACGCAGCTCAACAAAAATCAGAGCTGAGGCGCAAATGAGGCGGCATTTGTTAAGAAGAATGAGAGCAAGAAAGTGGGACGAAGAGGAGGGGGAGGAAGAGGAGGTGGACTGCCAACTCAATTGTGTCAAAGCGAGCGGCAAAGAAAAGGGTTACGCACGGACTTTGAAAAGTGCGTCAAGAAACCCAAAAAGCCAAAACAACAATTGTGTAAGACCCCACAGCAGCAGCAGCAGGAGTAGCAGCAGGAGCAGGAGGCGGAGTAGCAGCAGCAGTTACTACAATGGTATATACTTTGCCAACACTGTTGGTTCCTTTTTTTTTTTTTTTTTCTAAGCCTGCCTTGCCCCATTGTTGCACTGCTGCCCATTGTTGGCCATTTCCCGCTTGCAGAATCTGCCCCAGCGCCTGATTGATAGCCGCATTTGCATGGGCAGGAGGCAGGCAAAAGAGGAAGCTGCGTCTCGACTCGAAAGGCTGCTGTAATGAGCCTGCCATATAGTGTATATAGAGGACGCTGCATGGCAAATGAGCACACAGCCGGATGCAAAATGGCAACAGCAGAAAAGATATAGAAAGAGTAAAAGAGAGTGAGTGCAAGAGATGGAGAATGGCAAAAAGCTGCCCGGGCAACATTTGTAAATAAATCAAGAGAAAATGGCGGGCGGCATTGTCACACAATTTTGCTTAAAAGGCATTTGATTTAGGCGCAACAACTGTAAAGCTGACAGAATGGGACGCAACCTACAAAACAGGACATGTCCGACAACCCGTTCACTCGCTCGGCTGGCTGGCTGGCTGGCTGGCTGGTTGACTGACTCGTCAGCCTTGAAGCTCGTCAAAATTCATGGAAGGCAGCAGAGCAATAATTTTGCTTAACCCAGTGACATGGCAACCCAATTTGAGGACCGCAACTTGATTTATGGCACACAGTTGGGACCCCACTATAAAGTTACATATATATTTACGTCTATGTGTGCGCTACTCACTTGCTAAATCCCTTGTAGACTGTCGCATAGGAGCCCTCGCCGAGCGGTTCCAGCTTAACATAGGCCTCCTGCTTGCCAAATGGTGAGTCGCCCTGTGGAGAGAAAAGAATTGTAATTAGCCAAAGGCTTCCCAAAGTTTATGTTCATTTATGCTAGAGCCCTATTCTTATAAATCTCAAGTTAAATTGTTTTCAAGTGCAGCCTGAAAGTATGCAGCGGAATGTGTTTGATTTGGCACCGAAAAGTAGGCAATGTAAATTTGTTTTGCTTAACAATCAAAATGTTATTAAATTTTTTGACTATTTAAAATTATATGTCAAATGTATTCAAATTGAGACATTGCTCTAGAAAGTTGAACTAATGGAAATGAAACAGATATTATGAGTTATAATTTATAACTGAGATATGGATGCGTCTCATAGAAATTTCTCTCTGTCGAACAGCAATTTTTCTTCATATATTACATAAATTTATTTCTTTACTTTGCTTATACAAATATGATATCCCCTTATACTAACACTACCTAAAAATTACTTTCAAAATGCCCACACTCACACTTCATCGTGCTCACACACACACAGAGAGTTCAAACTTTTCAATGTATTTGCTTATTCGGAACACTCAATGCCAAGGCAAAGGGTCCCACCAGGACAAATTTCAAAGAGATAAAAATATTTTCAATGACTTGCACAAGCAAAACTCTTTATACTCAATCGAGCGCAGCTACAACCAGTTGAGAATTGTAAGAGCACAAATGTGCAAAAAACAGCGCACAGAAGTATGCAACGATTTATGTAGGGCCAAAGGCGTGTGACTCTGCATGTGTGTGTGTGTGTATGAAGAGATATATCAAATGACCAGCAATAAAGTACAGTTAGACAAAGTGAGTGCGTAAATTGATGGAAATTGATTGAGTGAGCAGAAAATGCATTTGCTTTTGCGTTTGCTATTACTTTTACTGTTGCTCTTGTACTCACCCCAAATGCACTGAAACGTTTTCGTCGCGGATGTGGATCCTGTTTGTTGAGAAAGACCTCGGACTTGGGTCTGGGCGGCTTCTTGGGTCGCATAACGACATGCGAATGGTATTTCATCTCCTCCCTGATATCATCGTCCAACAGCTTGCTATCCGACGAGACCGACAATTGTCGCTGTACGCGATCATGATGGTCGGTGCTGTCCGTGCTGCGCCAGTCTGCAATGGAAGAGAAGAGAAAAGAAGAGTCATCAAAAAAAGTGAGCAAAAAGTAGGAAAAGAAAGGAAGAGCTTAATGAGGTTGTACAAGTGCTTGGAGTAGACTACTTAAAATCTAAATTAGTGTCGCACACACAGAAAGACCGAGTCTGGCAGCAGTGCAAAAGGTAAGAGAAGTATGAGAAAACAAAGCAAAAGCCGACAAATGACCAGCTGCAGGCTGACTGGCTTCAAGGACCTTCAAGGAGCGCAAAAAGGATTTGGGGCTCAGCATATTGAGGCCACAGCCGCGCCCCCAACCAACGGTCGACCAGTTGGCGGTGCAAGTTTGCTCATTAAACCAGGCAAAGGGAAAGGGAGAAGGGGAGGGAGAGGGAGAGAGTGGAATGTGGTGGCTGCAGCATCATCAATGACCAGCCTTGAAACCGTTGTGCATTCAACAACTGTGCGGCCACTGTGGCAGCTCTGCCATGTTTGCACAGTGGCAACAGCATAACCGAAATCCGGAACGTATCGAATCCGCTGAAGCTCTGCATAATACAGCGGGCAAATATAATAAAAAAAATGTTTCAAAAGATATATATGTATGTATGTGGGGGGGCAGCAGGTGGCAGCAGCCGGTTCAAAGTTGGTCTAGGACAAACTTTTGTTGCCATTTTGTAGGTGGATGGGTGGGCGTGGCAGCGCAGCTGCTGCACGGCAGTGGGTCACCTAGTAACCCGATGATATTCATTGACTTGGGAGCGTGTCAGCCAGCGTGTCCCTAGCTGGCTTTCAATTTGCTTTAGCAATTTGTTTGCATTGCCACTGCCACGCCCACACACACACACAGCACAGCACAGGTACATTACATGCCCATCTCGACGTCTCGCTCTCGCCCTCTCTCTCTCTCTCTCTCCCTCTCTCGCAGCACTTGGCTTCGCTCTGTTTGTTTGGCTTTCTATTTGAGCACTAATTACATTTTAAATTATGTTTGCTTTTGGCATCGTCGTGGCTGCTGCTGCTGCTCTGGATGCAGTTGCTACCGTGACTGTTGCTTTGCCAGCTGCAGATACACACACACACACACACATACAAACATGCGCTTGTGTATCTTTGTGGCTTTATTGAAATATTTATATAATATAGTTGTGGCTGCCGGCTGCTGCCAGCGCAGTTTCAGCTGCGTTTCGCGTAAATTGGTTTTGTTACAAACCTACCTGTGCATTGCATGATATATGCAGTTCAATGCAAGCGTGTGTAAATAATCGCAGACGAGCTGGCAAAGTTACGATTTAATTATAGCAGCAAGTTAAAGCTGTTTGCAATTTGGTTATCTCCACCTCATATTTCGTATGCATAATTTCGCATTTGCTCAATGATAAAAGTCCCTGGTGTAACTTTTGCTTAAACTTGTCTTTCAATTTCCCTCAGCTTAAGCTTTCATTGAATTGCATTTCCGTTGGGCTTCTAACCCACATTTGCAGCTCACAGGAAACGCAACCATCGCACCACCTACTCATATATGCACACACACACACACACACGCATACACGCACGCTCACACATTCATGGCACAGTCAATGGCCTGACCATAGTCAGAGAAAGAAAAACTCCATTTAGGAAACTGCGCGTTCAAGAAGGTCTTCTAACTCCAACTGCTTTCAATTCGTGTTCTTTTTTTCACGCCTCCCCAAACACCGCAAGGCGCATAAGAACAAGCAAATCTAGCCAAAAGTTCTTGACTTGAAGTTACCCTGGACTTATTGTATATAAGACTTTATGAAGTTTGTAAGTACTTCGCATAGTTTTTCCTTCTCATGGCGCTCTCTAGCTATGAACTGCTAACAAGTTGTGTGCTTATATTCTTTTGATACTTGCACAATCTCGAAGGTGAGCTAAAATAACTCTAAAAGAACTTCAATAGAAACCTCTTATATAATTTTCAAGACTAATTTGATAATTGATAAAATTTAAAAAAATATTGTTTCTATTGAAATTGCATGAAGAAAAGTAGAATAATTGAATTCATTAAAAAGATTCTCTAAACTTTCTTGATTTTTACCAACTCTCAATATTAAACTGTCATTTGATATAATGATATTTAGATCTTTTATTACATTATATTATATAAAGACTGTTTACACTTCTACAGCTACATTTCCCCATCTATGATATTCCAACAAAAACTATTTTATTCCACTTCAAATTTCAGCTTCATGAAGCGAAGGTCTAAATGTTATGAGTTTTTATAGCGCATAAAACCTATCTAGATCTAATCTTTTGTCCACATCTCTTCAACTATCACGCCTTCAGCAATCTCTTACCCACAGGGTATGCAATGAAGAGAAGTACGGGAGAAAAAAAAAAAAAACTAAATAAAAACCAAATTTAATATGCGCGCACAAGATGTTCACTGTGGATGCGAGCTTCCTGTTGCCTGTTGCCAGACAGTCAAACAGAATGTTGAGAAATTACTAACATAAAAATTAAAAATTCAACAGCAGCCGATTGTGCGAGGCGTGGCGCGGAGGAGGTGGAGAGATAGATAGAGAGAGAGAGAGAGAGAAGTAAGTAAAAAAACTTTTGGGCAAACTTTGTCGAGGATAACAGGATATCAGGATATTAGGATATGAAACGTTGCCTTCACGAACGGAACGGACGCTCGTTGAAAGCTAATCCGACTGTGAATCACACACACACACAAACACACATACACACAGACACTCATGCATGTGTGGCATATGTACATATTAGACGAAGGCAGCGCACAGACATTTGCTATGAACGTTATATGGCAAATGTTGACGGCGATTAAATGCGCAATATGCGCCATAAATGAGCCAAATAAAAGAAAAGAAAACCAAGACTTGAATGAGAAAAAATAGCAGATATTGAACGAGTAGAGAGTAGAGAGAGAGAGAGAGAGAAAGAGAGAGAGCAAGCAGTTTCAGCCAAATCTCATCTTCTGCCATTGCCTCAAGCAGTCTGCTCTCTCACTCTCTCTCTCTCTGTCTCGCCCTCTCCCCCTCGACAACATTGTCGTCCTGGCAGCCGTCTTGGCTACCGCTCAAGCAACAAAAACGGGGGGGAAGCCGGGCACATAGATGAAAGCCATTTGATTTGCAGAAATTGACTGAGCATTGGCAAAGTGGCTGTAAAATTGGAAAAATGACTCGCAAGGCAAACGACTTTTTGGCGCGCTTCTATATGCTATATGCTATATTAGAAAGTTCTAAAAATTCCAATAGTTGTGTGATTATTCAGCTGCGAGTGCCAACCAAACATTGCCAATGGCAATGGCAATGTTCAATTCACAGACACAAACTTGGCGCACATCAAAAGAGCAAGCGATAATCATCAGTTGGCAATGATAATGCCAATGCAAATAACCATGCTAATGGAACAGTTGGCAACACACTTAACGCGCGCATGTGACTGTTATATGCACATTTACATACATATATCGTATCTATTGATTAGGGCGGCTTTGCTCTGCTTGCTAACTAGGGCAACGGGAATGGAGCTCTAATGACGCTGAACGAGATTTGTGACATTTATGATGTTGCTTAAGCGATCTGGCAACACTGTACAATGTTGCATGCTTGTTAAGTTGGCTGCGCTTAAAAATATGTTTTATGTGGCTGCATATTCTTAGAAGAAATTGTTTAGTTATAATAAGCAGAGTTTATAGCTAAAGATAATGTGAATTTAGATTTTCTCTGATCTCTTTTTAAGCTTGAAATATTTAGGAACTGTATTGAATACTGACAAAGAAAACGATGAATAAATTGAAAGATTTATGAATTCAATCGAATATACTATAAATATTGAATATACATATGCCATTTTATTCCCTTCATAAAGCGTTCAGGTATAATATCTAAGCGTATACTCGTCTCTACTCTACAACTTCTCAATTGTACTTTGCTGAAGAGCATTAGCATTAATTTATGGTATATCATTTACTTCACATAGTGTGCAGGTATTTTACCTAAGAATCTACTCTTCTCTACTCTATCACTTTTCAGTTTTGACGAAATGAGAGTTTCTTCCTATTCTCTATGTTTACCCTCTCTACTCTTATGTGTTTTTGGAATGACTTCAAGGCCCTTTAAGACATTATTAATGCTGCCTAGAATATTACTCATGCTCTCTCTTCATATGTCATCATTGATTCGCTTACAAACTTCAACCTCACAGGTCAAAGATTTTCACTTCTATGAAGTATACTTTCCCCACTACCTTTCCCCTCCTCCACCTTACTAACCACTTGCCCAGTTCTGAACTTTTCTGTCAAAATTAATACTTAAAGCTCTTTCTCGATCTACTATCGCTCAGCGCTTCTTTACAAACTATCTTATTACATAAAAGAAATGTTATTTACATGCTGGAATCTTCGCTCTCGAACTACCTCTCTCACTACCTCTCTCATTCCCTTTCTTTCTGGTTACTTCTTTCTACATTCTTTTACAGCATTCATAAAGTTATATTGCCAGCTTTTTAGGACTGCACTCAAGCGCAGCGAGCAAGTCGCCCCGTATATTGTCTGTCGTCACGCTGCTTTCGGAACTCCTTTAACGCCTTTATGCTTAAGTTTTATTGCGTTACACACTAAAAATCTCTCGGGCGAATAACTTGAAATGCAAACAGAAATCAGAACAGGAAACGGTTCACAAAACAACAACTCAAATAAAATGATAAGGCAAGGAAAGAAGAAGAAGGAAGAAAAAAAAAAAAAACAGAAAATGAAAACTGAGTGCAGAAAATTCGCGCATAAAATGAAAACAATGAAAATTATGCAAGCGCGTTACATCAGCAAAGGAAAAGTAGAGAGAGGAAAAAAAAAAACACAGAAATGGAAAAATGTGTCATACAAAAAACGGAAATGATAAAAATAGCGGGCGCTGAAGCAGCAGACTGTGAAGAGGGCGGTGCGGGAGGTGCTCGGCTGGGAATGCCGCTGCTGATGCTACGGCTGCTGCGGTTGCCTCTTGGCGGCGTTCATAGTTATGCAAATGCTATGCAAGGATGTCACGTCCTGCTGTGACTTAAAGCCAGACCAAACACTTGCACGCACACATGCGACTCCAGTGGGTGGCTAAATTGTATCTTACCCCAGAGTCTTCATATTTTGTTTTGCAAATGTGCACTGTATGTGTGTGTGTGTGTGTGTGTGTGTGTGTATGTGTGTGCCCAGCTGTCGACGGCATACCCCTACTGTTGGCCTTTTGCATTATTGCATATTATTCGCAATTTCTGTTTACTACTCGTATTTGTTTTTGGCTTTGCAGCATTATTTATGACTGCTGCCCTGGCCCAGCCCTGGCGGCAACGCACACTATCATAAAAATCACAGCACACGCTGACGAGTGGGTCAGACACGCCCACACACACCACATACATCAGTTAGTGTGTCGCCTATAAAACAGAAATGAGCTAAACATAAAAAATTCTTTAGTTTTCATTTGCATAAGTACGCGAACCACGTAATGCGTGCGAATTTATGTTTCTTGTATTGCTCAAGTACACTATGAAACATTGTTTTTTTATGATTATTATTAATATACCCTGTGCTGTAATGGGCATGTAAAATGTGTTGCTAGCTGAGCTGACTGGTAGAAAGAATTCTACAGCTAAAGCTATTTATTTTGTAGTCAGTTCTTTAGCATTTAAATGTTATTTATGTGGTGTCTACTAGTCGAGCTGAGATGTAATATTTCACTTTGGATGGATGGATAATATATAAGATATATATATATTAATTTTTAAAAATGTAATATTTCATTTTGGATGAATGGATAATATATAAGATATATATAATAATTTTTTAAAATTTTAATCTATTTTTTTTTGCTGTGTTTTCAAATAAAGGAGTATCTGAGAGTCGAGTATATGCTTTAAGCTACCTCAACTGAAATTTTGACTAATGATTATGAAAGTAGAAATTAATATAGACAAAAAATATATGACTTATTTTTCTTTTTACAATATCAAGGAGTATCTATTCATCGAGCTACTTTCTATAATATACTGTAAATGCAGGTGAATATTTATAGCTTTTCATAAACTTTATAAACTCAATAACTAATATTTTCTAAGAATACCCTCAATTTACGCAGTATCTGCTAGTCATGTCAACTCTCAATCTTTTATCGTTATTATTCATATGCGCGTTTGACGCGTTTGTGTAAAAAAATTTAATAAAACAAACATTTCGCTCAGCTCGTTGAAGCATACGGCAATATAACCCCTTTAGCTCTGTCCACGTCTAGCCAAAATAAATAAAATATATAGCAAATGGTAAGCGTATACATATTTATGCGCCGGGCTGTATCTCTAGAGTGGGCATTTCCTCTGCAGCTGCTGCTCGCTTGGCCCAGCGTCAGGAAATACAATTTTGATACATGCAACAGCAGAGCTAGCTACAAGCACGATGGCCATCGACAACGCATTTCAAATTGGGCAACCAGCCACGCCCCGCCGTCCTGCCGCCGCCGCCAACGCCCACCGGCCGCCTGAGTGCCAGCTTTATCTCTGGCGACATCAAGTGTCCTCCAGCTGGAAATATTTGCGCTGTTTTTATTTGTTTGCCGAACGTTTCTCCTTCGAACGTTCGCTGTTATGTTTGTGATTTATTATTCAGGCCAGAAATTAAATTTTCTCTTTTTACAGCAGCCTCGTCCTCGTCCTGTTGGGCAGCCCTTTTAGTGTCACCCAAACACATATCCCGTAGCCACCCACCCCCCTTGTTTAGTGCCACAAAATTTATTGTGTTGTTGCTGAATTCAATTACAGCGATGATAACCAAAAGGAAAAAAGGACAAGGCCAAAGCCGAGGCGACAGGAATCCAGACACCAGACCCTACAGACTCTACAGACTCTCCAGACTTCAGAGACAAGTGCAGTCAATGCCAAAGGGATTTTCAATATTGCATCCTTGAATGCCACGCACACCCCACACACACCCCACACACACCCTCTCTAAGCCTCGCAAATGTCTCAATATGAAAATGATAACCCGCTGCGTTTTGTCATTAACTTTAGCCTGTCGACTGCACTCGGCGAGCAAGGACAACGACACAGGACAACGAGGACGACGACGACGACGACGGCGATGATGATGACAAAGGCAAATTCTAATGCCAAACTACACAAACAGAGGGCACAAAAGACATCATATCTATTTTAATGACATTTTGAAAGCTTCTCCCATAAAATATGATTATTTAAATTGCTGTCAAAACAGTAAAAGCAAAGAGAGAAAAACACGCAAGAGCGGAAAATGCTCAGCTAGAAAATACCCGGATAAGCATGCTGGGTTTAGAGATAATATGATGTAAATATAGGAAATTGAGCTATGCAGTATATACATTTGTATTTGATGTGCTAATGAATCAATTAACTCAAGATCGATATCAGTTTGAAGCGAAATGAGCAAGTTGATCGATCATTTTCAAGGAGGTTCAGCTTAGGGCATCAGCTAAAACTCTTACTGCCCGTTACATATATACCACTAAGAAATATATACCCCATTTGAAAAAAAAAACTATAGGGTATGTAAACGACTATTAAAATAAGCATCTAAAGCAATTTCCGTTAACAGCATGCAAAAGTTTGAAGCTACGCATATAGCAAGTATATCAAAAACTACAAGTTTTTAAGCTAAAGTTTTAGCTAATTTAATTTAAAGCTAAAAAAAATTGTTGAAGTGCATCATTACCTTGTGGTTTATTATTATCATTTTTCGCTGATTCTTGTGCTAAAAATAAAAGGTAGAAAAAAACATATGCAAATTAAAATTAAAAATTTATCGCAAAATAAAGTCAATTTTCAGTTAAGCGGGATTTAAGACTAGGTACGAAAATGTGATTGAATTTATGTGAATTAAATGCATAAGTTACGATTGAGCAAAAGCAAAACTATATATAAAAATATATATAAAAAATGTTGTTATAGATAAGTAAATATTTTATATTCAATTTATTATATAGAAAAAGCTTGGAAGTTAAAAATACTCATATGCCTTACTATATTCTTAATTTAATGTAAAAGATAAAGATTGCACAGTTAAGTGAAAAGGTATTTGAAAAAAAGGCTAAAAAGAGCGCAGAAGTAAGACTTCTGACTACTCTCTTTTATATGTATTACACATCAAGAAGCTATAAGAAGAGATGAACTCTAATCTTAGCTCTTTAGAGTTTCGTTTGCTTTCTATAAACTCTCTATCTTAGCTACAATTTAATATTATAGGAATATTTATTTATATTATTTATCGATTTATCGATTTATTTGTACGATCATATCATTTTTTTGTATCCTATAAAGAGTATAGTTTCTCCTCTCCTTCAATCATCATGTATACTTCTTTTCTTAATCAGCAGTCTTATCTCTTTATAGGTTCGTTTGTCAACTCCTTAGCCAAGCTCATTAGACTCGCTTAGAGAGACATTTCATGAATAACCAAAACAGCAAACTAACTTAAAGCATAATCATATATTCTTCTATTTGAATACATATATACTAATCTAGTCAAAGCTCTTGATTATATTTTATGCATTTTCATTTTGAGAGCGCAAAATTTGTCAATTTATTCAGAGCGAGAAAAAACAAATAAACTGTGCATGGCTTAAGAGCTTATGTAACAAAATCATGTTCAGAGCAATGTGAGTCAGGTAAAAGTATATATATAATACAGACAAGGTATTTTAACTAAACACAGATACACACACACACACAGTTTAATATTGTGCGCATATCGATTTGTAGCTGAAAGTCAATTCACTCAGCTGTGCTCTGGCAGCTATTACACGCTTGTTGACCAACCAACGAGCAATACTTAAACTTTGACAGTTCACTCTCTCTCTCTCTCTCTCGCTCTCTCTCTGTCTCGCTCTGTCATCTGCTCGCTTTTGCTGTTAACTTTGTGCACAAATAAAAGCATAAATCGCGCGTAATAATTGGTCAAAAAGCACATTTAATGGCTTATATACTACACCAAGGATGTGGCACAGCAAGGACAATGTGTGCGGCTGCTGCTGCAACAGTGAGTCGTTAAGAGATTTACTTCTTGGCCATATTTCTTTTCGCACTCGACTCGAAGAAAAAGTGGTAAAGAGATCTCTGAAATTTCGCTCGTATGTTGCGATATTATTGAATAAGAAATTGACATTTGATTAGAGATTTGGATGCTGTGTGCTGTGGGGCTCAGCGCACAAAGCTGCCCCAAGACTGTCGACCTCTGTGGTGCCTGCGGCTAGCTTGTTCGCACTCGGACCGGGCTAGCAGCAAGCATATCCTTTCGTTCATCACTTCCAATTACCGCTTATTTATTGCTTCATTTTCACTGGCAGAACTCACTTACCCAGCCCAAGGGCCAAGCCAAATTGATTTGTGTTCGTGTGTGTGTGTGTGTGTATGTGTTTGCTTGGATTAAGCCGGCGACCGTTTGAGGATTTGTAGCTGAACTCTTTCCCGGCCATTACTTCTATAGCTAAGGGATTTATTAAGAGAAACAGCAATAGCGGCAACAACAGCGACAACGACAGCAGTTGGCCAAAAGGAGTAAAGCAAAACTGTTGCCGGTTGATTGTGTTTAATTACTCAAACCAAAGGACAGCCATGTCGAACATTGATTTTCATTTGCGATATAATGAAAAGCGTTTCCAATTAGAAACCAGCAAAAGAGCTTCCTTGTTGTTGTTGTGGCATGCTTTATTTCGATTGTTGTTGTTGCTGTTGTTGTTGTTATTAAAAGGCGAACAAACACGTACAAACAAATTGGCGCGACGTGAGCCAAAAGCCCTTTTCTTTTTGGCTCAAAGAGCAGATTTTTAATTGCAGCCGAGAGTCTGCTTGACTCTGTTGACAGCAATTTGATTGGGCGCCAACAACATATATAATTACTCATGCCACATGTTGCATGCGCGACAAAGGCGAGACGACGAGAATTTTGCCAAAGCAAAGCCCAACAGGCAAAAGGTAGCTGAATAAAAAGGACTTCAATCAGCGCTGTTAGCTGCAGGTGTGAATTTTCTTGTGTACATTTTGAAAAAAAAAACAAAAATTTATGTTTATTTAATTAAAATAGCTAGAGCCAGTTAAGGAGTATGAGTTGACGAGACATTGAGTTGTGAGATTGCTTGAGACTTTCTATTGAAGCATGCAAATAGTCGTTGCTTTAGCTTGATTGAGATTGCTTTGGGATATAAATTGAGGGACTCCTTTCAACAGGTTACATAAGTATTCGCATTATTTTTTGCTCAAACTATTTTTACACCCAAGTGAAGACGATTGCTTGATTGAGATATAAATAAATTTTATATAAATTTGATTCAATATCATTTAAATTGTATTCAATTTAATTTAATTTAATTTAAAATATATTATGTGATTGACTGATTGAGTTTTAAGGCATAAGGAATATATATTTGTGAAGCATAATCTAATTTTAATGAAGTCTGCAAATAAATCTCTTTTATTTACGCTCTGAGCAACGACTCAGAGTGCAATCGATTGCATCGGGTCTTTAACGACTTCGTGCGGCTAGCAAACGTTTCACTCAGAGAGCAGTCGATGGCTTCGGGTCTTTAACGACTTCGTGCGCGATCGGCTAGCAAACGTTTCACTCAGAGAGCAGTCGATGGCTTCGGGTCGGCAAGCAAACGTTTGATTGATTGTTCTCCGATCGTTTGGTTGAGTAAAATGAAGCAAATAGTCTTCGTATATGTATTGGTAGGCAAGCGAGAGTTCTCTTCATTAAATATTGCATTCGTTTGCACTGACTTTTGGAGCCAGTCTCATGGCTCGAACGACAATCGTATCTCTCTCTCTCTCTCGCTGTAGACGATGTTCGCCACACGAATAGTTCAACTCAAGACGCTCAACCGAAGACAAAAACGAAAAGATACGAAGACTTTTGCCCAAAGTGAGAGCGAGTGAGTATATTTACTTGTGATTAATTTCATGAACAGAGTGTAAAGAATGAAATGGTCAACTGTTGCTAGCTACGAGTTGGATATGATTATAGTAAAAGAGTTCTTGAATCAAAGCAATAAGCTAATAATGTTGTATACGCTCAGAAGTTCCAGCTTCATATCTGAAGTCAAAACAATCGCTGAAGTCAAAAACTGTTAAGAAAGGAAGCTCCTATATTTGAAGAACAACAGACAACATGGAAGGAGAGACAGCTGATTAAGAATTATCAATAAATCTTTCACTAGCTTCAAGGCTAGGAAAAAATATTGCCACAATCCTCTGATAACTGAAGAAAAGTGCTTTAAAAAGCACCAAATAAATATTCCTTAATAAATAGTATTTTTTTAATTTAAACAAAAAATAGCTCTTTGAAATTTATATAAAATAAAATAAATATCAGAGCAATTTCAACAGCTTAGCATTGCATGCAAAAACCAAAATAATTGAAGAACTTCAGTTTTTTTTTTTTTTTCCATTTACTTATAAACCTTTTAGAATCACTTTTATATCAATGCAGGAATCGTAACAGCTTTTCGAGTGCTGCTGCTGATTGTCTGTTTGGCAGCTGATGGCTGTGTCTGAAGCGCCTTAAATCACACACAACAATAGCACTTTGATGTTTATTCGTGCACGTTTTCGTTTTCTAATTAACAGGCAAGCCGCAGGAGTAGCACTCATAGCAGTCGTAGCAGCCCGAGCAGCAATCGCAGCTAGCTCAACGACTGCCTGTGGTGTAGTAAATCCATCAAGTTGCAGGCATACACGTCCGCACGGACAGCCACATCCTGCCGAGACATGCTGGCAAACACGCAGCAAAAGGATATTACTTAACAAATTACATAAAATTACTTTTCTTGTACGTAACAGGCAAACAAAGCAAAGCGGGAGAGATTAAGAGAGAGACCAAAAACGCCTCCCCACAAGAAATCGCTTAACGATTACAGAGTATACAAACTGAGTTTTTGCCAGAGCAGCTGACAGACAGGCCGACGAATGGCTGGGGTTGGGTGGTCTAAGAGATACATAATACGCTGCTGTCAAGTCGAAAAATGTTAGGCCTGGAGCTGGGAGTTAAGGGTTGTGTATGGCTGCCGGGCTGCCGGGCTGATGGGCTGAAGCGTGCGGCTTGGCTTGCTAAGCTTTTTCCACTTTCCACGCTGTTTGCGCAGCGCAAACAAACAAAAACAACAGCAAAACAAAAACCAAACAATTGACGGCATCATTCATCATGAGCCCAAACATATGACAGCATATGCTATATATATATATATATATATATATATATATATATATAAATAGAAAGCCACCCTGCCACCCCTCCAAAGTTGTTGCTAATTAAAAGCCTCGTCTGCTGCATATAAACTGAGAATTATGCAAGGCAAGCTGGATCAAGTAACGCAATGGATATGGCCCGAAAAAGGCAACTTGTCGAGTTTCCGGTTACATTTAATGAAATGCCAAACAATATGAATTGAAAACAATGCTTCGCCTGGGCGGAGGCGGGGGGCGGGAGCAGCCCAGCCCAGCACAAGCTAAAAGGACAGCACAAGCAGGTGAGGCAAAGCGTTGACGCCTTTGCTCAAAGAGGCCAACGCAAATGCAATTACTTACTAACGGAAAATTAGTGCTGCCATTGTGCATAAATTGCACTGCACACACACACACACGCACACACACACACACACACACACAATAGAGAGAGACGTATGCTTGCGCTTTTGTAACCAGCTGGCGCACTACTCTACTCAACCCTGTCCTCTCCTATAAACGCACCTGCCACTGTGTGTTAAAGTGTGCGCAAATTATGCTCATCATTGTGTGACACAATTAGCGCTGGGGCCAAGCCCGCAGAACGCATGAGGAGCGCAACTTAACCCTAATGGATGCATATGCCACGACAGCAACAGCAACAGCAACAGCCACAGCAACAGCAGCTGCCTGGCACTCTGCAATTTTCTCATTTTTAGAGCCATGCAAGTCATTTCATGCATGCGAAATTAGTTTATGTGCGCAATTTCAAAAGCAGCGCACAAAAAAAAAAAAAAAGGAAAAGAAAATAAATTAAATAAACCGCTAAAAATTTCACACTAAACGTTGCCCATTATGCAACATTTTGTTGCCAGCAGCCAAAAGCAGCGGCAAACAGGCAACAGCCAAAGCGGAAACAGCAGCGCAGCAGCATTGCATCCGCATCACATTTTCTTTAGTTTTTCCGGCGCACTGCATTTGTCTTGTGTCTAAGCCTAAGGCGCTTTTTGCAGCCCGAAGACAACTGCGCAAATCTTGTGGCATCAAGTGATGCGACAGCGAGCAAAAGTTTTTGCATAAGCTACAACATTTAGATAAAAACAATGCAAGTGTTTGTTTTGTGAATAAGGTATTTAAAGTTTGGAATACATTTTTGCTGGTTTTGGGGAACGTGTGTGAGATGAATCAAGCGAAATATTTAAATATTTTTCAAGGTAAGTTTTGGCTGATGTCTGTAAATTGCGAATATCTTAAATCGGGGTATATTGGACTCGTTAAATGTATGTGTGCAGGTGGAAGGAGGCGTGGCACACCCCATACAGTATATATATTCATGATCAGCGCGATGAGTTGACTTGTTATAACTCTCTCCGTCCATCCATCTCTAGATAGATGAGATTAGAGTTTCCAAGCTCAAGGTATGATAACTTTATACTTTTTTTTTATGTACAGTGAACTCTCGATTGACGAACATTTCGCATAACGAACACATTTTTTTGTTGTTAATATTTCAAAACATTTTTTATATGCAAAAGTTCTGTCTGTATTAATGAAATAACAGAGAAATCGTATGCACATTATAGTGCTGCCCGTTTTAGCATTTTTTAGCACTATTTTGCATGCAATTTTGGTGCAAAATTTGTCGTTTTCGGTTAACGAATGCTTAACGAACAAGTTGCTGGAATGAAATGTGTTCGTTAACCGAGTATATTTACCCTGAGAGCTCGCTCACACAAACATTCCAAATACTTCACCCATTTCTATATCAAACCTTTGCTCAGCTCTGATTGGGCAACCTTTTTCCAATCAGACAATCAGACAAATTCTAAGCTGCTCTAATCAATTTCAATTTGCTTTTGCAGCTCATCTTCCCCTGCATCAACTCAATCAAAGTTCAATAGATTTATTTAATAAATACTTTCAGCTAAAAAAGGAGATTCATCTATTGAAACACTTATTCCGTTGATTACATTTCACAAGCAACTGCTGTCATTTCAGCTACTTTGGCTTTTGTTCTGGCACAATTGCACATGTATCGATTACTTGCGTGCCCAAAAATATTTATCAAAGTCAAAAACATCAATCTACCAGCTGCAATTTGTCCAAGCCCTATTTGCTTTATGGCCCAGCGAATGAAACGGAAATTGTACAATGGCCAAGAAAATGAATTGATTTCTAATACGAATTGTTGCAGCCACAATACAGGAAACGAGCAGGTGATTCGAATGGACTCGAAAGGACCTACCATATCCAAGTGGATATCAAGCCAATTCGATTGCAATTGCACACAGGGATAAGCCAAAGGCAGCAGAAATTCAATTTCATTGCAGTTTCATCCCTTTGCAATGCTTTTCTTACAATGGAAAAAAAGCAAAAAAAAAGTAGCGAATTGTGGAGAATATTAATAAGCAATAAAATAGTCCATTGACTGTTGTTGCAGCTGCCGCATTTATCCATAATATTTTTACAAGCAAGAGGAGGGCGATAAAATAAACACACACACACACAAAATATAAAACTGAATTCTCTTCGTTTAAGTAATTGCAAAAATTGTGCGAGCGCGCTTATACTGCTGCAATTTTTAATTAACTTCAAAAGGTTTGCTCTACAAACAGACAGCGGGAGAGAAAGAGTAAGAGATATGGAGAAAGAGAGGCAGAGAGGGATGCTCTGTCGCTTGTTTTGAGAGCCGTCATTATTGTCCGCTGATTTGTGGCAATGGCAAATAAAGCCAGTGGGCGTGGCCGACTGCAGCTGCAATATATCATCAATGGCGACATGGCCAATACAACTAGAAACAAATAAACAAACTGAAAGCAAAGTAAGGAAAAAAAAACATTGTTGCACGCTTTCCGTCAAGCGTTCGTCATAAAAAGCAATCGAATGCTCTGGCCAAACGCGAATTGTTTGCCTTTGGGCAACAACAATAAATTGAGGGAGACAGACAGAGAGAGAGAGAGAGACAGAAGAAAGGCATGGCCGCGAGCTAAGCTCAGCGAAACAAAAGACACGTACACAATGGCCACGGACAACAGCAATGGCCATAGGAATGCACGCTTCAAGTCCATCAAAGAGGACGCGAGAAGTGCGTTCGGGACTTAAATGAGACATTCCCTAGGCGAGCACGTCCAGAGTGGACAATGCTCCATAAAGGTGCACAGTGGTGTGCAGTAGATATAAATTTGAGAGCTAGAAGAGGTTTGCATTGTAAGTAGTAAAAGGAGCTAAAAGTGTTTAAGATGAGCTACGATAAATATATCGAATATACAAATTCATATTTAACTCTCTCTCTCTCTCTCTCTCTCTCTCTCTCTCTCTATAGAGATACAAATGCTTACATATATATTACACCAAATCGACTGGCAATAGTTAAAATACAATTTCGATTGTTATGCAAATCGATAAGTCAATCGATAACCGCAAGTTGCATATATGCCACTGAAAAAACTCCTTCAACAACATTCACTCAACCTCTGACAATCAATTCGAAGCTATCAATAATCGTTTGCTTCATCAATTGGCAATCGATAACAATACACAATCGTTTATCATATCAAATGTTTCGCATTTGCATTTCATGCCATGCAATTGAAATTCATTTCGTAAGACTTGTGACTGATTAATCCATTATTGAGCTGACTAGGCTTGCATGCGAATAGCAGCAACATATTGCCTGGCCACATCGACCACACTCAGCCATGGACCACTTCAATGTTCAATCAGGCGTGTAAGTAGAGAGCCCCGTGCTGGTCTGGCCCATGGTGCTTTGTTCATATGTAAACGACAATCAACTTGAAAAGCAAGCCCCCAAAATCGTAATGGGAATAATTTGCAGCAATTTCATTCAAAAAGCCTCTTACACACACATGTGTGTGTGTGCATGTGTGTGTGTGTGGTTCGTCACGTAAATGACAATCAGAATTTGAAGCAGTCTCTCTCTCTCTCTCTCGCTCTCTATCTCCCTGTCTCTCTCTGTGTTACAGGAAGGAAACGCCTGGCCTGCAATGTGTCGAGCTGACCAAATCAAATGCGTGCCCCAAGTGCCCCAAGGCTGTCAGAGTCAACACATTCATCGAAACGAGCCTTATCTGCAGTGGCAGCAAGGCAGCATGGCAGACAGGACGATAGATGCAGGATACGAGTGAATCGCAATCTCCCCATAGACCAATACAAATACGCAGAGGCAACCGCAGCTGAAGCTGCTTATAATCTAAGCACACACGTGTCTACGTCGCTCACTGTATGTGTGTGTGTGTGTGGGCGGAATGTGTTACAAGGATATTTCCACACACACACACATACGTTAGTTACATGGCCCAACCGTCACTTTGTCATATTATGAATCCTAATTCCGTTGGAGGCCGTGACCTGAGCAGCCCAGCTCTGCCTACCTCTCTCTCGCTGCCTCTCTCTATCTATCTCTTTCTATCCCTTGGCATATTGTATGAGCGCCTGATGACGTTATGGATACTTCAGCTGTCACTCAAATTGCGAGCGCTATGCGTTGATTGCAAGCGCCACAAACTTAAAGCCAGCTCAGCTCGGCGCCCTTTAAGCACTCGCATTTTATTATGTCTTGTGGCAGTGGCAATGGCTTCCTGCAGGAATTTATAATGAATGACAAGCGTGAATTTTCATATTGAAGCCACTCGGAGACAATGTGATGAAGGCGCGGGCGTGGCACTGGCCAACGGGCATTGTTAGCCCAACCCCAGCCCCAGTTGCAATAAAAATGTCCTGGCAAGGGCAGAGAAGTTGAGGCGGAGCAAAGTAGCCCTTGCTTGGTTGGGGGCGAGTTCAGAGCACTATTAAAAAGTTTCAGCAACCCCCGCCAGCCAACAGAATATAAAAATAAATGTTAAAAAAAATGTAAAAAAAAAAGCAGAATTTGTGGCGGGCAACGAGTTGTATTGGGGCGTTCATGAGCTTAGTAAAATGCAAAATGCGGCAAATTGTCAAAAAGATTCATTTTCAGACAGTTTTACACAATTCTTCTTTCCCTTTTTATATGAGGGGCGAAGCGGCGACAATTTCGGACAATGCCCGCAATATTGGCTGCTGGCAAAGTTAACTTTAAAATTTTGTGGGTGTGGCAGTTGCTTACAACTTTCACAAAGTTCACAAAAAAAAAAAAGGGGGAGCAAAGAAAAGAATTGATTACATTAGCTAGAGTTGATGCAGCTTTATATCTTTTGAGCTTCTGTACTACATCGCATTATTCATATTTAGGTGCTGGTATTTTTGCAGTATTTTTTTGCGTTCAGCTTCAAATCAATTGCTTGGAAATGCTTCATTGCATATTCTTTGATAGCTCTCTGATTGCCAAGAGTTTCTCTAGCCAATTAGCCAAGCTTTCTCTTTCGCATGCTTTGATCTTGCAATAAAAACTCTATGCAAATGCTGCGCGACAGCCGTAAAAACGCCAAAATGAAAAAAAGGGAAGAAAATCGACCGCAAATTTTCCATGTCAATGCATAAGTCGCTTCATTAGCCAAACCTCGTTTGGAAAAGGCAAATCTCTCTCTCACTCTCTCTCTCTCTCTCTCGCTCATCAAACAAAAGCAAAGCAAAAAAAAAAACATTTCAACTAAATCATTAAAAATGCGCCACACAAAACTCAGCCAAAGTAAGGAAGGAAAACGCAGCCACAATTTCAGCCGGAAAAGCAGAAATACGGGAAATACGGGCAGGCGACATGTTTTTGCTTCGTTAATAAACTGCAACGAATTTGACAGCGGGTAAAACCACAGAGAAGGGCTGTCTAACCACAAGGCGAGAGGACTTCTTTGGCTGCCAACGCCCGCCTAATGGCCGCAAGAAACAAGAAAAGCCAGCGAAACTGTCAAAGGGTTTCCACCATGAAAACAATGCAAACACACACAAAAAAGAATGGTAAACAAAACACGAAAGGATGCTGAGCACTGGGAGTATACGTCTTGAAGATACTATTTAAATTCAAATGAAAATTTTCTGATTTAAATATAATATAAATTAAATATATAAAATATATAAAATATAAATGAAATATCTAATATAAATTTGGTTCGAAATAGTTTTCAGAAAAGTTTTATGGAAAATATGCAGAAAAGTCCAATAAAAAAATATCTTTTAAAATCTTTTTAAAATTTGCAAAATAAATTTTAACCTAAAGCAAACTTGTTCTTCTAGATCATAAACTGAGATCATAAACTTTTCAAGCTAGCCTTACACAAACAAGATTCAAATTTGATAACAGAATATTAGAAAGGTAAAATCAAACATAAAATTGAATTCCTGAATTTTTCAAAATAATATAATTATAGAAAATATTGCATTTACAAATATATATTAAAATTTTACTTCTAATTTTTCTCTCCTCTCAAAGCTTTCTTCCACCAATCTACCCCATTTCCCCCAACTACCCTATGCTCTGGGTACACATAAAAAAATCACTTAAAGTATTTCGCCAATAAATTTAAATCACAACCCGTCGACTGGGGAGTGGAAAATGCTATGAAAACAATAGACAACAAAACTCTCTGACAGAGTTTCACCCCTCGCAAGAAGACAGCGCAGCAAGCACGAAAAAAAAAATAAATAAATGTTAAAACAAACGAAGCGATGAAGCTGAAAGTGCCAAAAAAAAAAAAAAAAAAAAAAAAAAAAAAAAAAAAAAAAAAAAAAAAGGCAAAGCAGTGAAGAAAGTACGAACAAAGCATACCCTTTATAGGCCTATTATTGTACGCATAAAGAAAACGTGTTGCCAAGGTTGTTTATGAGAGCACAAAATTTATTGTTGAATTGTGGTTTATTAGTTTATTAGATATAGATAATGGTTAGATAAAAAATATGAAAGGAGGTGCAACAAATGAAGTTAAAAGATGATTAAGACTGTTACAAAACCGACTAACCCTACTGGATGCAGAGGCCTTCATTGAAGGAGCTGTGTAGATTCACAAATTTCTGTAAATTCATAAATTCTAAAAGAAGCCATATAGATCCTTCATAACTTTACTCTATTTATAAAGTTTTCTTTATGCTAACACGGAAGCTATAGATTTGCTCAAGGAAACTTTTTAGAATCATAATCTATTTATTATTCTAAGGCATACATACATACCGACAGTTGTAGTTTAACTAATATTAGTCGATCTACTCTAAGAAACTATCTACATCCTTACTACATTCTTACATAATATATAAAGCAAACTACACTCCAGAAGCAGCTATCGATATCTTTCATAACTATAAACACTTTATATATCAAGCTCAACATATGTTAAGCGATAGTTATCGTTATCGTTCTATATCTAGATCTAGTTATAGATATTTCTTATATACTTCTGCAAGAGTCGTTAGAAGCTGCTTAGACAATAGTTATAGCTATAGATCTGATAGTTCAATAAACTAACTAAAACTTGTATCTATTATACAAATATACCCAGCTAATCTCTGAATCTTAGCTCCAGAATCTCTGCCAACATCAGCTATAGCATACAGTCTCTCAGCATCACTATACCCTACTAAATAAACATCAAGTGAAGGACAAGTAACGGCGCATCAAAAGCCAGATAAAGCGCTAAAAGGATTTAGTCGCGCGTATAAAATCCTGTTGAGCCACTGAGAACGCATCAAGGGGAGGGGAACGCTGAAATAGCTGAGCTAGTTGAGGAACTTGCCCAAAAAGTTGCCCATGAAGGCGTGGCAGCAGGCGGCATGCAGCCGTGTGACGCATGTGGCATGTGGCAAACACCAAGCAGCAGCCACACACACACACACACACACACAGACTTTGCCATTCTCACACACACACACACACACACACACGCACACCCCTCGCGATTTAAATACTCGTAATTTTGGGTGTCGCGCATAATCGTGAAGCATGATTTACAATTTTGTGGCGCCACACAGCTATGGGGGCGGTCGTTTGTCAAATGTTTCTTTTTTAATGCGAATTTGCCAAATATGTTTTTTCAAACAATTTACAATTTCCCCTCTTCTTCCTCTTCTCTTTTATAACTTTTCTAATTGCCCCACAAATGGCAGTAGACTCGCGACGCGAGAGTTGCGTAAAGGTTTCTCTTTGGCAGCGCATAATTTTCGCATATAAACCATAATCTTTGTTAAGGGCAAAGTCTTTGAGCGAATAAATTGCGCATATCCCGCACAATTCTAAATAGCAAACAACAACAAGCTGAGGATAACTTATAAATCATCTAATCAGAACAACAACAACAACAGCAACAGGAGAAGCGAGCATGAAAAACTGAAATTGCTTTTGGCTGTTGAAGCTCGGGCGTTGGGGCGTTGGGGCCATGGGCTCCAGCTGAGCGCTGAGTGGGTGAATGTGCTTTCAGAGTGTGTAATTTATTGTGCGTTACATAACTTTATGATAACTGAACTGTAAAGCATTTGCCGCCAGAGGGTAGCTTGAACAAGTTTATTGATCAAATAGAAATTGAATTGAAAACTTGACTACAAAAAAGATGAGGGAAACAAAAACTATTAATCAAATAGTGAGTTGAGTAGATACAAAGAGATATAGAGCATAAATGAAAATATATATCGCAAAGCATTAGATTGAAAGAAATGATGCGCCTTCAATATAATATAAATTTGCTACACATACATTAAATGCTAAACAAAAGTTTAGTTAGCTATGAATTGAAAGTTTCTAAAAGTTACTCAAGAAGAGTTTGTCTATGAGACACAATTGAGATTTGATTTCTGCACTAAGAGAAAGTTTCATATCTCAAGAACAAATAAAAGCTGATATATTTAACACGCTGCTCAATATAAAAAACTTCTAATATCCACTCAAGTTGCGCAAGTTTAAAGTTTATCGAAAAACTAGTCAAAAGCGAAATTTGCATGCAGCAAACGTAATTTTTTTTTCTCTCTCTCTACCGGTTCAGCCACAACCTTTCACACTTTTCATATTGGGCCAAAGTTGCTGTGTCAGGTAAAAAAAAAAAAAAAAAGAGAAAAGAGGTTGAAGCAGCAGCACACATAATCCTTGCAGTGCACCTCGCAAATGCAATAAGCAAACATGCAAGCTAGCGCCATCTAGCGTCGCGTAGCAGCAGCGCAAAGCCAAAAGTGATATAGCGGCGGTGCATTAAACTTGGCTAAGGTGTCAGCCAGTCCAGGACCTTGGCAATATGTACACAGCGATGCTCACGTGCAGGGAGAGAGAGAGAGAGAGAGAGAAAGAGAGAGGGAGAGGTGGAGAGACAATGGGCTACAGATAGCTACTATATGAGGCATGCAACACAGTTTCCATTTAACTATGAATAATTCTCATTGTTGTTGCAGATGTTGTTGCTGCTGCTGCTGCTGCTGCTGTGCATTTGCTTGTTAATATTTTCATTTCCGTTGCTTTATGAGCCGATTCCGTAATGCCTAGACGTAGACAGAGACAAAAGAAAGAGCGCAAAAAGAGACAGAGAGATAAGGATGGTCTGCGAGTTGAGTGCCCCGTTTTACAAGGACAATAACAAGAGCAACAGCTTCAAGTACAAGCGCCAGCAGCAGCAGCAAGTCCTTGTGCTACGGCTCATCATCAGTCGCCTTATCGAGGCAATGTCAACCAGGCTGAAGTCAGACGGCAGAACAACTCATGAACCCCAATGGGGGCGGCTCCGGCAGGACTTGAGATTGTGCCTTCATTTTGCCATTGTTTGCATAAAATTGCAATTTACAATTATGACAATAAAATGAAGGAGCAACAGAAAACAGAGAGCGAGAGAGAAGAGGAAGAGGATGCCTGAGTAAGCTTAATGTGCATCACATTGGAATTCAAGCGCATTAACAGCCAAGTTATGATACGATAAACAATTTAAGCACGTCTTTAAATGACGAAAATTACAGATAAAATATATGAAACGAAAATACAACGGCAAACAGCAACAAAAAACAACAAAATGTGTAAACGTTGCTAAATGACACAAAAATTTGATAAATTACACCAAAGATGAAGCAGCAGCAAGAGCAGCAAGGCAGCATAAGAAATGTATGCAGCATGGAGAGAGAATAAATTGAGCGCGTGAAATGCTTGACTCGAATGGTTTATCTATGCCACTGGGGAAATGTTTTGGGCCATAATTAGACACGCGGCCCGATATTAGTTAGAGCCAAGGCATAAATTACGCCAGTCCATCAGTGTGGGAGCGACAAACGTTTCTCGGTATCATTAAATTAGTTTTCTCTCTCTGTGTATGTTTGTTGGGGGAGGGGCCAGGGCAGCGAGGGTGGCCCAAGTCTGTATTAAATGAGAGATTATTGCGAAAGTGTGGCAATAAATTGCGCAAATCTTTATGAATGAGTTTGCTTAAAGTTGTCTAAAGCGAAAAAATGTATATAAACAAATCGCTCTCGTCAGCAGCGCAGAAAAGCGCTGAAATGTAGGCAATGTTTTTTTTGGTAGGGAATGAGGCGCTGAAAAGTAGGCAATGAATTTTTGTTGGCTGGGCTGAGTTGCCTGTCTGAGAATTTCCACTGCAGTTGCTATGATTTATAAATATATGTAAGACTTTGTAAACTTAAAATACAATGTTACATTTATCATTGTATTTATATATATTACATCACAAAATGTTAAAGCTCTTACTCAAGCTTAGATTTCAAAATTCTTCGAAAAATAAGTTAAAAATATGCATACAAATACAGCTCGATAATGGCAAGTATGGATATTATTATATATGTATGTATCTCTATTAATGCATATATATCGCATGTAATTATAAATAATGATACATGTACATACATGTGCTGTTAAGGTATTAATCTGAATGTACTACTTCTGCACTTGAATAAATATATTCTTATTACTAAAAAAAATAAATAATGATACATGAAGAATTTATGCTCTCATAGTAAAGCTCTTAGCTATTAGCTTTTAGCTATTATTATTATAGTTACTAATGCACATTCAATGCCATAACAATTGCCCTCAACTAGCTACATATAGATTGCACTAAATAAACTCTCAATTTTCTCCTAAGTATGCCTAACTCTTATTATTAATTATATTTACATAATTTTGTTTACTATTAGTAATTAATGCTCTCTCTCTTTAACTTACCGCCATATCTGCAATTTGTTTTGTCAGCGGGTATATTGCCATTGGGTTCGAGGCGATCCAGATATTCCTCCGAGTTGTAACCATTGAATGGAACTTTATTACCGTGATTATGATGAGCGCCGCCGCCGCGATGATGATTATGATGATGATGATGATGATGGTGTGTCGAATCGTCGCCATCCTCACGGGAAATAGCTGCAAAAAGGGAAATAGCAAAAAGAAAAAAACATTATATAAATATATATTTGTATCCATATATATTGTGTAAATTCTCTCGATTATGACTTATGCTAATTGGCTTTTATGCAAAATCAATTTATGAAAAGCACTCAAAACTTCCTCTTTGCCCCAAACCAATCAAATTATTTGCAGCTAGCCAAACTCGACTATTCCCATTCACTATGTGCGAGAGAGAGAGAGAGAGAGAGAGAGCGAGAGCTGGGGACACATTTAGTCATCTAGTTTGGGTAATTGAGTGTGTTTCGGGGCTGCTTTCTAGTTTTTGGTGTTTTGCTCACCCAATCAACGCCTTTTGCCTTGTGCGGTTGTGCGTTGGGGCTGCTCCACTTCACAAGTCAATTGATGGGGTTTGTGTGCGGCAGTGCGGCTTTGACTGCTAATGGCTTCATTTTTGGACACCTCGGTTTAGGCCGGGACACAGCCAGAGTTAATGTCAATTTTAAAATTATTTTCATAAAATGCCAGCCCTAAAAGGCTTAAATTCCCCAAAGGCAGCGCCAAGGGGAAGTCAATTTGGAATGTGTCGAATATGCAAATGAGTTAAGCGGAAAAATATCAGGAAAAAAATTGTAGCTAAGCTTTTATACAAATTTGTACAGAGAGCTCTAACGCGGGGCGCGCCTTCTAATTTCCAAAACGGAAATACAAAAGGCACGAATTGCGCCACAGGGCCAAAAAAGGACACACGAAGCGTTAGCCACGTTACCTGCCACGGAAATTGGCTGGGTATTAGCTTACAGTGCACAAAAACAGGGGGCTTTTGCCTAAAGTTTTCGCTCTAACTTTGCCTCTCTCTTTCCCTCTCTCTCTTCGTCTCTTTTACACTCTTTTTTTTCTGGCATTTTTGAGCCTGCAATTTGCTAACGATATGCATACAAGTGGCAAGTGGGTGGCCAGCAGCAGCAGCAGCAGAGACAGCACTCAGCATGGCCTCTTACACGTATGCTATATGCAAATGGCAGGAGCTGGCAAAAAAAAAAAAAAAGAAAAAAAAGGATAAAGGATTACACGTTTAGTGTGCTCGCGCAGGCAGGCAGTCAATAAAGTGTGATTCAAAGAGAGAGGGGGAGGGAGAGGGAGAGGCAGGCAGAGTGAAATGTGAGCTAGATGTGGGATATATAAAATACATACGTATATCACACACACATACACACATACATACATGTTTAATTAATAGCCATAAAGACTGTGGGGCGTGGCTAGCAAACAACCCCCACACACACCCACACACACAAAAGCCGCAGATGATGTCAGCACAACATTTCAACAGATTGAAGCCAAATATACAAATCACAAAATTACCGCAAATTGTCGCTACAAATAAGCAATTTATTTGCTTACATAACTCATGCAGACACGCACACACACACACACACACACACACACACACACACACACACAGCAATGCAATTCCCCTAAATGTGGCTTTTGTACAACTCCCACTCCATTGATTTGGAATTTTTTGGGGTCCAAAAATCTCATAAACTTGTGCAAAAACACGCAGACGGAGCGCAACGTATGCCAGACTCTGCACAAACTTGGGCAACAGCAAATGTAATCAATAAAATATGTTCAACATAAACTAGTCGCATGGCTGGAGTTGGCAAAAAAAAAGAGAGAGAGAGAGAGAAGAAGAATGCTTCTTCTTCCCAGCTCAGCTCTGGGTTAATGGCATCAAGAGCATCAGTTCATGCTCGTAATATTCTTATGCAATAGTCGAACCACAATTGTGTAGCAGCCAGTGCTGCAGTGCCTGTCCAACTGTAGCGTATTGTGGTCTGGATACGGGATGTGTGCTTAATGGAATTATGAGCTGGTTTCTGATGGAAATTTGTGGGTTCCACTTGGGAAAGTGCCGGGTTATGAAACTGAATGACAGCGCCAGCAGCCAGCATTGTGAAATGTTATCCAGCTGCAATGCTGACCAGATAAATTGCCTGTAATTTGCGAGGGCTTCTTGAATAATGTTTGACAAAGCAAAAGGAGATCGTATGTGAAAGATTATTCTTGCTACTACAATAAGGCATTTGTATTATTATTAATAGCTGAGTATATATTAAAGGCATACATTTTACTATACAGGAAATTGTTTGTAAGTCTAAAACCTATAATGGATATCGTTTCTCAGTCTAAAGACTGAATCGTTTATCGTTTATATACGTTTAGGAATTTCCTCTTTGAGGAAATGAATGAGATATGTGAAATATGAAGAGCTTATAAGATAATTGTTGTATCTTATTTTCTTTCTCACTCTCTCTCTCTCTCTCTCTCTTTGCTTTTTATATTCTATATTCTATATTCCATATTACATACTTCCCACATTTGTGAACTCATATTTTCTATATTTTATACTCAATATCCCACATCTCATATCCAATATTTCATCTAGCATATTCCACATTCTCTGCATTACTATTTTATGCTCTACGTTCCATATTCAATGTTCCACATTCTCTATTCTATAATCTATATTCCACATTTCATATTCTTCCATTCTAAATTATTCATATTCCCCATCTTACATTGGCTCTCTATGTTCCATCATACCCGACGTTCCATAGTTCATAGTTCATGTTGCATATTCTTTACTCTATATTCCACATTCCACATTCCATATTTCATAATTCACATTTCATGCCCTTTAACTCCATATACTCTATTCTATATTACATATCGTTCAATCCCACGCTGTACTGCCTATGCCTTCATCTCTCACTCGCTCTCGCTCTCTTTGTATCCCACTCTCCCTACTACACATCAAGTAGAGCAGGGCAACATTGTAAGTTTGCAAATTTATAAGCTCTTGTCAAAATGCTCCATTTTCAGTCATAAACTATTCAAATCAACTCTCCCAAACTAAGCCAATTGCATATTTAACTAGATTTTCTAGCTTTAAATTATCGTTGCCTACTTTTAGGCATCAGCAAAATTCTTGCCATTTCAAAGCTAAATGCTTAAAGTGCTCATCGTTTCGTTTGGTGATTTATTTTGCTGATGAATGACAGTTGAGCTGTAGAGAGTCGAATGTAAAGCGCAACACACACACAGAGAGACTGTGGCAATGGCCAAAGCCAATTGAACAAAGCTCACAAATTGGGTGCAGACTATGGACTGAGGCAGAAGGCAGAAAGCGAACTGCGAACAATGACAAACAACCAGCAGCAGCAGCAGTAAAAGCAAAATTAAATCAAAGCAAAACCGCATCAACGCAATGGAAAAAAAATATAGAAGAAGAAGCAGGGAAAACAATCGGAAAATAGAAAACAGAAAAAAAAGAGAAGCGAAACGAGCTCTATTACTGGACACTGACCAGCGCTATCTCTGCCTGACCCTGACTAAAGCCCAACTTCAACTCCAACGCTGAAGCCCATTCCCGTGAGAGAGGGAGGGAGAGAAGGAGAGGGAGATAGAGAGAGAGAGAGAGAGAGCTTCGGTCGGCACTTTTAATGCGCTTTAGTCGCCAGTCTCAGGCTTTTTATTGTACGGGATTCGCTCGGACTTAACGCTTAGTTAACGAAAAGACTGAGTTTAGAGAAAGTGAGTGCTGAGCGTACATAAGCCAGACGGTACTTACACAGATAATGCAAAATGCTCATCATAAAAGTGAGCAATGCATTAGATTGTGTTGATATCAATGTGAATGCTTGGATAATGTGGATTGTATAGGGTCTTACGGGAGCGAAGGCTTACTGATAGGGTTGCTGTGTTTAGAGTGTGTGTGTTTAGTGAGTGTAAATTGTGCTAGATTTGCTAGCATATGCTATTTATTCTATTTAGTTTACTCACTGGAGAGCATAGAATTAAGGGATTTAGTTAGCCAGAAGGCTATAACTAATAGCCTATTATGTACAATTAACTTTAAAGCCAAATCATTCCCCTTCACAGCATTACTTTATAGCTTCTCTCCATCTCTCTAAACTTTAAGTTCACATGTTTACAGTTAACCTACGTGCTCGTCGCTCAACTGTAACTAAAGTAGACAATAGCCAAATCAGTAGTAGCTCATCCGCAGGCGCTTCGTTAAAACTGACAGAGGGTAAAATTGTGTAGCTGGCCAGACAAAAGTAAATTCAATCCAAAATGGATCACTGCGGGGCAGATGTGTGCTTTCTAGAGCTGATGCGAGCGACACTTGAAATGCTGACAAATAAGTCGCATTAACGAAACAGTTGACCAAAATGAAGGCGAACAAAGCAAATGCAATTTGCTAGCGGCGGTCAGAGCCAAAGTGCTGCCTCGTCAAATGAAATGTGAAAATTCATTTGCTGGCGACTCCTGCTACTGTTCCTGCTGCTGCTGCTGCTGCTCCTACTCACCGTCATCGTGTGTGTGTGTGTGGCTCGCTTCACATTGTGACGAAAGACAATGCGATTGCCATGCAATTAAGCCATGCAATTTAATCAATTTATCAATTAGGCAACGAGTCTTTACAAGGACTTTTGATCGAAATCAAACGCTGAATTCACGCTTTTCTCTTTTTTTCTCACATTTTCCAACCTCCTCCAACCCCAACTCACTTTAAAAGCCAATTTCATTAGCATTTCAAAGTGGTTGCTTGGTTTGGCTCCGAGAGCCGTCGGGTCGCAGTCAATAATGCCGCTAATTGGCAGGCATGGGCATGGACAGAGGGGGGGCGGGGGCGTGGCTGTTGCTGTTGCTCGTGTCGTAAATACATGTACAACACAATATTGTATGTATGCGCGCGCCGCCCGCTGACAATTAACATTTGTAAATATGCATAATTGTTGGCAGAAATGTGCAGACCGTAAACAAAAAGAGGCAAAAAGAAGTTAGCCAAATGACGAATTATAAATGCGCTCTAATATGCAAGTATAGAAGAGTATCTTATACGAGTTAAGCTGCTATAGTGTAGCTTATACAAAGCTGTAAAACAGTTTGTCTTATACTTTGCAGAGTCTTGTATAAGTTATCCCGATCGACCCTGTATAAGATCGTCTATTGTTTTATAAATTTAATTTAATTTTCTATATTTTTTTTTTTATTTTTAGTTTTTTTTTTCTGTGTTTTTTATATATTTTTTATTTTATATTTTATATATTTTTTTAAATATAAATATTATAGACTCATCCCACATTTGTCATACCCCAAGCAAGTGTATTAAAAAATTAAAAAAAAAAAAAAAAATTTATATCTATATAGAAAACTCATAAACTGTTTGCAGACAGACGAACATTCAATGAACCATTGAACCGTGTGGAAGGACGTCAAGCTTTATTCAATTGAATCAGTGGTTCAGACAGTGTTTTAACATGGCCTGCGCTTAATTGTTGTTAACCTTAACCATTTGCGTAATTACAAAAGAAAAACCGAGATAAATTACAGGGCTTTAAAATTGTCCAGCATTCAGTTTCAAATTACTTAAATACTATGTGTTTTTGGTGGCTCTTAAGCTGTCTACTCAGTTGCTTGCCAACTGTGCTCGCCCAGCTGTGATTGCTGTCAAACTTTATAAGCTGGCGCATCGCATGATAATTTTGCATGTTTGCGCATAGTTTTAAGAACTCGCAAAGGCGCCGAAGTTCTACAATGAACAACAACAACAACAACAACAACAACAACAAGGACAAGGACAACGCTGAAGCTGTTTGTAAAGTTTTTAATTTAATTAATAGACGCCGACGTGTAGAAAAACCGGAGACAGCAGCAAAAGCATTGAATTACACAAAGTTCACAGGGGGCGTGGCTGCAGACAAAATGAAAATGAGCAACACACAGAAGGTGTGTATGTGTGTGTGTGTGTGTGTAAGCCTCTTGAAACTTATGATTAATTAAAAATAATTTCAAGTAGCTTATTGAAGATACCATCTACTATGGATTCTAAGCTAGATTTCAGACTAATGCCACCCCACCAGAATGCGGCACGTGGCCGTAGAGCTAGCAAATTGCTAAATTATAGTTCCACAATTCTGTGGCCACAAAGCAGACAGCAGGTGAGTGTCACAGGTGAGTGTCTCGCTCAAGACAATTAACTTAAATGTTCGTAAAGGAGAACTGCGACATTTCAAAGTGCCATTGTGGTGCAAAGTGCGGCAAAGTGCGGCAAAGTGGTTTTGCCAGCTTAAAAAACTCCTGGCCAAAATTGTGCTCTTACATAGCATAAATTGAAAAGTACAACAATTTTGTTGGCAGGAGGCGCTGGCTGCTGTTGCTGCCTCAGGCAGGCAGCTCGTCTACTCCATCATCAAAAGCAATGCCAAGTGTAAATCAGTTGAGTCACAGCCGATTCATGCCTTTGTCAGTCAATTTGCGAGGGAGTGAGAGAGGGAGTGAGTGCCGCGAGACATTCGACAGCTGTAAATCTTTGGCCAAACACGTTAACAGCATTGCCCAGCAGGTGGGGCTCACGCTGACACTCAACTTGAACTATGAGATACACATAGAAATCGACAGCAATAGCAACAGCATCTGGGACACTCACTCAATCAGACAGCGCTTGCAGGCATTTGGCCTGTCAGACAAGGGTGTTTGCCTAGTAATTGACAATGCAACGCGGGTCGAGCTATTCAAAGTTAAAGGCAGCTTCAAAAGAAGTACTAATGTCAAGCAAATTTATGCAGTTTTCGAAGTACTTCAGACTGGACTTGACTGGAAGTAAGTGTGCAGCTTAGTTAAAAGTCAAATAAATGCTTATTAGATCAATTCTTGCTATGGAAGTTCTTTTAAAGTAATTGTCTGTCTTAGTTAGGTTTCAGTTACAGTTCTTAATAGAGCTCTTCCATTCCTTAGTTGAACTCTAATCTATGTTTGTCTAAGTCTAATTAACTTTATCATATATCTATAACATTCAGTTGTAGGTTTATTATATTTCATGTAGTTGAGCTATGAGCTAAGAGCAGCTATCAAAAATGTATGTAGAAAAAAAGAGCTACAGAGCAAGCAGCTAGTGCTTTGTTAGTTTAATGGATATAAAAGCTATTCAATTGAGTTTTAAGAATTATATGTCTCTAATTTCAATATATACATATCTGTAGCTATATATATTTCATTTATATTACCCACTTCTATTCATTTCTTTTCATCTTTATTTCATTTCCTTCATTTCTTGCAGACTTTTCTACCTGTCTCTTAGCAGCTTCACCTTTTAGCTAGACACTCTTATATAGGTCACGCTACAAATATCTATTTCTTATTTGCAACAGCTATAAACTATGCTCAATTTATATGCAGACCAGAAATATATGCATAAACTATGCACAAGTTTTGACTAGATGAAAACATTTTGCACTGCCAACACTCCCAACACTCCGATAATCCCTTAATAAAAAGGGAGCTCAAACTTCATATGGCATATCAAATATTTAAGGCAATATTGCGACAGAGCCAGCACGAAGCGAAGTTCAATTTCAGCGGCCGCCTAAACAGCCACTAAAACGTTTTGCTAAATTATCGAGCAACCCGAAAAACTTATCCTTTTTTTTTTTTTTGTTGGGAGAAAAATATAATAAGAATAAGAGAATGTGAACAGGTTGAGGACAGGGGAGTCAACCTTTTGGCAACAGATCGATAAATATTTAAGAGGCAAACATTGCTGGCCCTGGAGACAGTTGAGATTCCGCCTTTCAGCTGCTGCTGCTGTGGCAAGGTGCCGGAAATCGCATTTAATTTCAAACTCATAAATACGAAATGCGCCGACAGATAATCATAATAAAATTTCAGAGCACAATTTCGGCATTTTCGGCTGCCAAGAAGCAAAATTGCAAATGAGATTTTACAGAAAATGGAATTGAAAGTGGCAAAAAAAATGAAATAACAAGAAAATAATAAAGAAAATATATATTTTGCGACATTGTGGCTTAAAAAACAATTTGTATAATTGCAGAAAAAAAGTAATTTATATAGATATATAAATCTCTGATTTCTGCTCAATTGTTTTCAACTCCATTTCCAATGTGTCAATGACAGTTCGTTCGCCTGGCCTTTGACAAACTTTCAAAAACAAAAAAAAAAACGAGAATGGAATCAAACGGAAAATGGAAAATGCTAAAATTATTGGGAAAATTTCAAGTGCAATTGAGTGTCAAATGGGGTTTGCCAGACGCAAATGCCCCGAAAAAAAAAAAACTTCTAAAAGCCAACTGAAGCGTGTCAAAGTGTTGTTCCATGAACTCAAGTGAAATGAAGTGGATGTGCTTAAGCGCGTGTTCAGAGTAGGCGTGGCAATGTCTAACCCCCCCAAAAATAATTAAGAAAATGTTTAACATTTGCGCTGCATTTCTATGTATATATACAGATATAATTATATATATATAGCTAGGGCTAGCCATAATGACAATGCCAACAGTTTGGCAAAGATTTGAAGTCTTTTTCGCTGACTTTTGCAAAAGTTTGCAGCAATTTCTATTAAATGCCCTGCAGTGAAAATGCGTAGGGTATGCTGAACAGCTAATAATTCAATTGTATAGAATTAGCAAGTAATATATAAATAATTAAAAAAAAAATAATAATAATAGTAAACTACAAATATTTATACAAAATAGAACAAAATGAACAACAGAATAATAATAATTTAGAAATAATATATAAATAATTAAAATTAAAAAAAAAAATAATAATAAAATATAAAAAAAAACATAAATTAAAAATTATATTAATAATTTAGAAAATAATATATAAATAATTAAAAAAAAATAAATATAATAAAAAATTAGTAAACAAAATTAAAAAAAAATAATAATAATCATGAAAAAAGTGATGAAAAATAAAAAAATTAAAAACTAGGAAATACAGAAGAAGAAAAAAACAGATAAAAATAAATTTATATTATATTTTAATTTTTTGTTTTTTTTTTTGTTTTTAAATTTATATTACATTTTTAAATTATTTTTATATACATTTTCTTTAAATATAAATATATAATAAATATTTTATTTTGTTAAAATTTGTTTTCTAAATTTTTATTTTTTTTTTTCTTAATTATTATTTTATTATTTTCGTTTTATTTTGTGTTTCTTGTTATTTTTAATATTTTTTAAATTTGTATTTTTTTTTTATATTTTTCTACTTTGCATTTTTTTATTATTATTATTATTATTATTATTTTTTTTTTTTTGTATATTTGTATTTTTTACTATTATTTTAACTTTTTTTCTCATTGTTATTTCATTTTATTTATTTTTTTTTCTCATTACTAATTTTATTTTATTTTACATTTTTCATTTTCAAAAACAAATATGCAAATGTCATACATTTATTTTTCAATGGAAAATGTACCGTTTCATTTGATATAAATTGTGTCGTGTATGTATTTAATCAAATTTATGTTCTCTTCTTTTTTTTACAGAGTATTTCTGCTGCTATTGTGAGCATAAATTGCATACAATCTTTGTTGCTCGTTGACATTTACGAGACATTTTACTGAATGGCAAATTGAAAAGTGCACACAAATGAGCAACAGAACGTGGAGAGAGAGAGAGAGAGAGGGAGATAGAGTGACAGACAAGTGGATGAGAAATGACAAAACTAATTGTGCCTAGGCAACATTCAACTGGCAGACAGACAGACAACTCGAGAGACAGACGCGTGCCTGTTGCAGGCAAAACTACTTGAGACCTTGGAAGCTGGGAACAGCAAGAAAAGAGCAAGTGGAGGGCAGGCAGCCTCTGCTTCTGCCTCCTAAGTCGCATTATAACGCGTGATTTGTGCTCAAAGAGCGACTTTAAAGATGTTTGCCAAACAGCTTGAGTCGAGCCGAACGCCACACACACAGAGGGAAAGTTCTTCTAATTTATGCATATTTTCATATTTTTAGAGTGAATCTTGTTCCAAGTGGCAGAGAGCAAACATTTGGCAGCATTTAATTTTTGCTGGCAATTCCAGCTGCATGCATAATAATGAGCATTCGTGCTCATCATTATCATTAGGCAGTAGAGACATGGCGCGCCTTGAAGTGGCCTCCAGGGTCTGGGCTAATGGCCCGCGGCGCCGCAAGTTCTTCTTTCTCGTTCTACTCTAACCAATTTTTCTACTACTTCGTCATCTTCTACTGCTGCTTCTTCTTCCACTTTACGTTTAGACTCTGGAGAGAAGTTGAGCAACAAAAGCAGCTACATGCTCCATGCTCCAGCTAAACTTTGTAAATATGAAGTTTGATAAGTGTAGTGGGGAGGGGAGGGGGCTACCGAAAAAAATAAAGCTGCAAACCAGTTGAACTCTTGACTTGTGGAGGCGCGACGGCAACGTGGCTCAGGGCAGACGTCGCCGAAAAGTTGCCAGGCGCAGTTCTTTATGAGGGCGCCCAACTTTCGCATGATATGCGAGTTTCGAGCAGCACTCCTTACACAAAAAACGAAAATAGTAAAAAAAAAATAACGCAAGTCCTTGGAGATTAGTGTGCACAGTGTGCTGAAAGAGCGAGGTAAACGCTGACAGCCGAAGGATGGGGCAAATGAATGGAAGCTACTAGATAAGGCAAATGAGAGTAAATAAAAAACTATGAAAATAAGTAAAGAAAAGCTGAGGCATAGAATCGTATAAGTGGTTTTTGCTGCAGGTAATTTAAGACTTTGAGAAATTTTATATTTTATATTTGACTATGAAATCTTTGGAATAATAAAGTTAAAGTAGAGTTGAGAAGTCTCGTGATGAGACTAGGAGTTATTGAATTACTGTGAGCTAAAGTAAGTTTCTATATATTAAATTGCTGATTTCTTTTTTATAGATATAATTTATATTTACACACCTTGCCCCACTGTGCTGACGCAGGCACGCACAACTAGCCAAATCGCTGGGGCCCATCCACAAACACCAACAGCAAACTCCAAGCTCAACCACTCAGCGCTTCAGACACTTGCTTTTTATTTGTTTTATTTTTTTTTGGCGGGTGGCTCTGCTTGGGTGGCTCTTTGTTTATGTTCTAGCAAAAGTGGCAATTGCTGCGCGACTGCCGCAAATGTCGTTACGTGCACAAGTTGCGCTTTTAAAATAATTACAAAACCAAAAAAAAAAAAAGGAGCCAAGTAAATAGACGAGACAAAGTCAAATATAAGTTGAAAAAATATTGTTGCATGCTTTTGTGCGCGTCGCCTAATGGGTTTGACAGCCACTGGCAGCTGTTGCAGAGCAGCCAGCATATTGTCAATTGCAGCAACTACGACATGCAACTACTACTATAATGACTGTAGAAGACCCAAAAACGCAGGCAAGTGTATCTAATGCGTGGGCAGGGCAAGTGTGTGTGTGTGTGTGTGCAGGACTGTCAATAACTTTATACAAAAATTGCAAAAATCTTTTCGGCCAAACGGCAACAAAAGCCAACGAAATTTATTATGCACAGACGATAAAGCGTTTTGTGTGTAAAAGTCGTGAGAAGAAGAAGAAGAGGGAACAAAAATGAAAGGAAAAATAAAACGTAAGCAGGGCAGCAGCAGGAAACAATAGACAAGCCTTGGGGGCAAAGCTCTGCCGCTGCCGCTGCCTCTGCCTCTGCTGTTGCTTCAACTGCTTTGTGGGTGGCATTAAAATGCCACAAACGCAAGTTGACACTATTTTTTTTTCTTGTGTCTTCAACAACTTGCAGGAAAGAACAACAACAGCAGCAACAGCAAGAACTGCTCCAGCTTTGAGCTGCGTCATCAGGAAGCTGAGCTCGGGCAGCTGGCGGGCGTTAATGGGTTAAAAGTGCGCTCGGAGCATGTGTGTATAGATTTCGTAATGTGTTTGCCAGGCTAAACGCTGCACGCTACACACATCTCACTCACACACATCTCACACACACACTCCCACTCTCTCACACCTGTCATGAGTTGCAGTTGTTAAAGAAAAAAGCGTCACCTGAAACACGCCATTTTCCAAACAGCCGACGCTTTCACTTCCGCCTGCTGAGTTGGCAACTTTGAAGCTCACATTGCAGAGCAAGTAGTGTGTGTGTGTGTGTGTGTGTGTGTGTGGCTTGATTACAAAATACAGTTTAATGTTGATTACACATGCAGCAGCCAACCATCCAGCCAACCAACCAGCCAACCATCCAGCCAGTCAGTCCAGGCTGTTGCCATGGCAAGCTGCCTGCCTGCCTGCCTGCCTGGGCTGGCTTATGTAACAAAGGCTCAACTGCAACTTCATCTTCGGCTCTCATTACGCACACAATGTTGACACTAAAGCACACTAGTTGACTGCCAATCTGAAGTAAAAGCCACAACGAGCTAAACCAACGTTGCTTTGCCATTGAATGCTTTAAACAGTTTGACAAGCATAGGTGGCAAAGTTCTCAAGTTGCTTTCAGCTGAGGTTGCACAGATTTCAAATTTGGCTAATTGTGTTTGAGAATGTGCTGAACTGACAGTGTTTTTTTTTTTTTTTTTGGTGTTGCCCAAGTGAAACTTGTCAAGTTGAGTTGGAAAAGTTAAAGCAAAGAATATCATAGATGAGCATATATTAGCTAACAGTTTGAAGTTGACTTATGCACAAGGAACGACATATCACGAATAGTTGTTATAATATATCTTGATTCAATTGAAACTATTGAGTGATTAGGTTTAATATAATATTTTTTTTTGGCTATTAATGCTACTTACTCTCTACTTTTCAATCTATCCTCTATTGACGTATATCATATATCAAGCAGTTACTAAATTCAGCTATATATTTCTATAGATTTCTGACTGCTTATCTATCTCTCTTTATCATCTCTCTCTTGATTCAATCAAGCAATTTATTTTTAATTCCTTCTACCAATCCATCTTCTATTAATCTACCTATTTGAAATGTTTTTCTATTAAAAAACTCTCATGCAACTTTTATAAAGAAACATTTACACATCTTTTTATATTCTAGCTAAATCTCTTTGAAGCTTTATAGTAATACGATTTCCCTCACTCACGCTTCAGTCCTAAATTACGTCAATCATTGATGCAAGCGCATTTCGTAATCAGCCCAAATATGCAAATGCAATAATAAGCAATTACGCTAACTGCTAAGTATTATATGTGGAAATGGGCTCTTTATCACGTACCCACAATTTATTAGCTTAGCTTTGTTTTTGTTTTTGCTTTTGCTTTTGCTTTGGTTTTTCCTTTTCCCATTTCCCTTTGCTACTTCAACAACTTCCAGTCGCGTATGCTCGTTTGGTTTTCATTTAATTTACGACTAAGTGTGGAAATTATATTCGCAGAAATTTGATTTACATGGCGAACACAACAAGCGACAATTGTCGTGACAATTTTCATCAAATGCTCGAAACGTGCTGAAGCATTCAGCAACAATAATAATGAGACTAATGATGATGATGACGATGATGATGATGATGATGTTGATGATTACGAACAATCAACGTTTCGCAAGTGTTAATAGCTAAATAATATAAAGTTTTAGCACATTTTGAGCGAAACAAATCACGCGATGCGCTAAACAAAATACTTGTTGAAAAGTGAATGCAAATCGTGAACTGAGCAAGAATTTTATCAATCCCATTGTAATCCAATGCTAACGTTAAGTATACGCCTCTTCACAATGGTAATTTTAGCTGTGAAAAAGAGCTGTGAAAATATATTAAATAACACCTGAAGCTGCTGTATTTATTCACGCTTTTTTCTAGATTTATTTTATATATGTGATTTCATTATGAATATATATTTATATTTATAATTATGAAATATATAAATATTATAAATATGAGTAATGATATATATTTATTATATTAAATATAAAATGCAAGCTAAAACATTTTTTAAATATCTGCTGAACTAAAGAATGAATTTTCAAGCTTCTCATATATTATATCATAGGCAAAGCTGCGAAATTTATTCAGTAAACTTTAATACAATCTCAAAAATTAAATAGAGTATATAAGTTGATTCTATGAAGTGCACAAAAAAACTTTGAGATAAGCCAGATAAGCTTTCTTAGTTAAGCATTTGCAGTTAATAATTGAATATTGCATAATCTAAAGATTTATCTATATATCATTAATAACAGCATCAAAACGAAGTTCAGTAAATGAAGTCTAGAGTTCAGCTTATCTAGCACAATATACGATCATCAACTATACTCGCTATATAGCTAACATAAAACTAATACAATTCAATTGCATTTGCCATTGCCAAAGCACATCAAATAGTCGTCGACAGCCCAGCACAAAATATTTTACTTCCACTTCAATTTATCTGTATTTCCAGCTAGCTTTGCTTTGGGCTAAGTCCTTGCAAATTCAAATTCAATTTGACTTAAGAAAACAGAAATCACATATCTACAAATACTTTTGCGCTTCTTCTTTGACTAGAGACAGCTTTCAATTCCAGAATCTCGCTCTCTTCACTTATCGCCTCAGATTAGCTGACAAATTCAGCTGGCAGAAAGTTTGTCCATCTGTATACATATATATATGTGTATATATTTGAATATATTCATGTTAAAACTGTACCAAGGCATCGCCCATCAATCAGACCACCCAGAGGGCAGCGGCAAATTGAATTTCCCAACGCTTTTCCTTGCTCTTCCGACGAGTACGCAATAAACAAGGCGCACAAACAAATTTTGTGCAAATGAAATTTAAAACTTTGGCATCTTTAATGAAAATAAATATGTGCTCCGAGAGCCCCGGATTAGCTCGTCAGTTCCCTTAACAAAAAACGCAAAAAAAAAAAGTTGCAACTTTGACAACTTTAATTGGTTTAAAATTAGAAAATGTACAAAAAGGTGACGAGGCTCTCGATAAACAAATGCAAATTCGAGTGGCCCACAACGGGCGGGCGCTGAGTGTGAAATCGAATATTGCGTGAGCCGGGCAAGAAAAACAAAAGGAAATTACAAAAAAAAAAAAAATGGAAAGAGAGAAAGTAGAAAAAGAAAAACAACTTCAATGGCTGTCAAGGGCAACAACAAAGCCAAATTTGTGAGTTGGAAAACAAAAGGAGAGTGAGAGGGGACTAAAAAGAAAATCATAAAAATAAATTTGAGCGCGCTTATCGAGTGCTTAACTCGTGTAGCTGCACTTTGGAGCGGGCATTGGACGTATTGAGCTTCACCTGATGCCAGGCGAATCCAGTCCAGTCCAGTCCAGTCCAGTCCAGTTAGTTGACTGGTCAAAGAATTGTGCCTACCGCAAAATAAAAAGTAAAGGACCAAAACAAAAACAACAACAAAAAAAGAAAGACAGAAAGCGTAGCGCGCTTTGTCAAACGCATATCGATTGCAGGCCAACCCCTAAAAATGCTAAACAACCCCAAAAGGGGCGGCCAAATGGGCGCTGATAAGCAACAGCAATAGCAACAACAGCAACAACAACAACAGCTTACATAACATGGCTAGAAAATGTTGCAATGCCAACGTGTGGCAGCTTGTGATAGCATCCAGCGGCTCAGTCGGGTGGTTGTGCATATTTTGAATGATGTATGCAAAGGGTGGTTGGGTGGTTAGATGGTTAGATGGTTGGGTGCTTGAGTGGTTTGGGGTAGCTGTGTGGCAGTCATGCAAATTCGGCACGCTGTGTTGTCGTACAATGAACCAAAGCCACAGCAAAAGCCTCACCTCACCCACAAAGCGTGCGACGACAACTTCAAGTCGCAACAGTATGCAATATTTTTGGCCACCACTGTAGCCGGCAACAGTCCGAAAATATGGCACGTGTCTGCACTTTGAACGAAGCAAACGAAGCAGCAGCAGCCACAGCAGACACAGCAGCAGCCCTGCTCCATTAGCGTGCAACCCTCGCTAAGCGCCCCAAGGGGTATGCTCGACGAGCAATACTCTCCTGCTCCTTCTCTGTCGCTTCGAGCTGTTTTTGTTGCTTTAGCATTTGGCATTTTTTCACTGCTTCGCTTACCTAGTGCACCTCAAATGCAGCTCAGCGATGCGTGAGAAGCAACCAATGAGGCAGGCCACAGCAAAAAAATTGAATTATATATAAAGTGCTGTGAGCAGAGCTATGAATGCCTTCATTTGTCAACGCACTGACATGAACTCTTTAATTGCCCTTAGGAGAGCTTAAGCTAAATAGCTTTAAATGCAGGCTAGAGAGCTAGAGAGAGAGAGAGCAGTGATAGCTAAATACTCAGCTAGACAGACGCTAATGTACTTTTGCAGTTTCTTAAAATGTCTTAAGAGAGCTTAAGCAGAGGAATGTATGAGTGCTGCAGAGTGGTAGAAAAAGAGGTGCAGAGACAGTAAGAGTTTTTTACAAGAATGTAAGATATAATTCAAAATTCAAAGTTGAATATTATGAATATTTTTAGCATATTATATTTGTTATAACTTTTCTTATTTTCTTATTTATTTAACATTTTAAGTTCCTGTTTGTATATTTTATCACTTTCTACTTCCTTTCCTTGCTCCTATTGCTGTAATCCCTACTAGACAACCCAAACATTTATACTCTCATTCTCATTCTCTCATTCTTTCTTCTACTCTTAGTTAATCCCCCTACTTTTTTTTTGCCTACAGCTTTAATCTCCAAATTTATTTTCCCTATACACTTTCTAGCTTGTTCTTTGACATGCAGCGCTTAGCTTTAGCATCTTTTGAACCAAGTTCAATTATTTTCCGTTTTTCTACTATAACCAACCCCAAGTTATCTGTGCGTTCTTCTCAGTAAGTCGTTGTCCCTGATTTCAAGTGTGTGTCACGTAGCAACGATTTTTTTTTTCGTTTTTTTTTTCTTTCTCTCATTTTTTTGTACAGAGTAGCAGTGCCTCATTATTTTTTATAGTCGCGCCATTATTTGCCTTACATATGCCCATGTCTGCGATATGCTACTCCAGTTGCTTCTCAACTGTAAATTGCCATTTAACGCACATTCAAATTGGCATTCCGCACTGCGAAGCTGCTGTGGCTGCTGCTGCTGCTTCTCCTGCTGCTGCTGCTGCTGCTACTCCTCCTGCTGCTGCTGCTGCTACTCCTGCTGCTGCTGCTGCTGCTTCCGTCATTCCCTAACATTTACCATCACACGCACACGCAGACTCTGACTGCGACTACGACTCCATCTCTGACTCCATCTCCGCGCTCCCAACTCACAACGTTGACAATTCTGCTTGCACTTACTTGTCCCGCCGTCAAACCCTGGCCTTGGTCGGCATCTCAACAGATTTACATGAGATTTGCATAAATTGAGTGCTTCCTATGAGTCGAGCGAGCACTGAGTTGAGTTTGGTTCCCGCGGGCCCACAAATGAATTTAAATCTTTTATGCAACAAAAATTGCTGCCGTTTTTCAAAGCAGTTAATGTTTCAATTAGACGAGGGTTTCCCCAGCCTTGGCAATTAGACGCAAAAGACGCACGCTCAAGAATTTTGTGACAGCAGACAAAACAGCAAATGTTGCAGCAATGCCGGGCACATTGTTGAGCTTTTGATTCTGTTGCGATGTGAGTGAAAGGGTTTGACACATTGAATTTCGAGCTGTGCGCCCTTTTCCATATTACTTTTTATTGTTGTTGTGCAGCTTTTTGACATAATTGACACAAAGTCAAGCGGAAGCGATTATTTCCAGCAGACTATCAAAGTGGGAATTCATTTGTGCGTGCGTGTGTTGGCTCTCTAAAACCAATTCAATTTGCGTGGCCTGCACTTGCTCGTCTTCCACTGGTCAAAATAAAAAAAAGTCTTTCAACTAAAAACTGTCGCATTGCGTCAACTAAGCCAAACACAACACGCGAGGGCCACGCCCCACTACGCTGCACTGTGTCGCATTAAAAATGCATGTGACTAACGCACGCCCACAGCAATGTCTTTGGCAAAGTTCGTTTTTTTTTTGTCAAAGGTGCACACAGAGATTTGTAGCGAGAGAGAGAGAGCGAGCGAGTGTTAGTACTAGCATGAAGGCCAAAGCTTTTTAGAAAACTTTTTGAAATGCGGGCTTAGACAAGATGGTCAAAATGCAAAGGTAAAGCAAAAAGTTTACAGTGCACAGCTGACAGACAATCAATAATGATATATATACACACACATATATATATATATACATATACATAGTCATATAACAACCTTCGCAGGCAAAGTCAATTATAGAGCGTAGACAGAGCACGTGCTGCAACAAATTGAAATTCCCACGCTGGAATGCATTAGGCTAAAAAAAAATGAAGGCAGCCAGCCAGCATAGTTTATTAGTTTAGCCAAGGCAGACGGACAAACAGAATGCAAAAACAAAAATGTTCTATATTAAATTATCAAGGCCAAAGAATAACATATGAATGGGGAAAACTATTTCTAAGCACACAAAAATTCGCTAGGAAAATGTCAAGCGAGAGCCAGGGAAAAAAAAAAAACAGTTGACATGAAGACATAACTCCTGCCGACTAGAGTCTAAAGGAGACATGGGGGGGCGTGGCATGCGTGAGCAGTAACACAAACAAATCACAGTCGTTGCATAACTAGTGAAAAGCAAACAAGAAAAGTACAGCAGAGGGAGAGACAGCGAGAAATGTAAGGAAAATGCATATGCAGGCTCTTGGCGCTGCATTAAAGTCAAATGAAAATGCTTGCAGTAGAAAAAATAATAAACATTTTAATTAATTCAAGCAATGTGTTTGTTTGCTTAATGCCAAAGCATGAACGTAAAAGAAATTTTAGTTTTTAATAGAAATATGAAATGGTCAAAAGCAGAGAGTGAGGTGGAGAGACAACTCCAAGGGCAGGGAGAGAGCCAAGTAGTTAGAAGCTGTTAAATGTCAACATAGACAAAATTTGTTGTGCGACAAATTAGATTAAAATTTAATTTGAATTTCCAAAGAAAGCTTGAAGCATGAAAGAGAGCTTTGAGGGTATAGTTAGAGCATAATCTTTTAATCTTGATGAGTCAAAAATGCAAAAAGTTGTCAAAGCTAAAAACAAAATGAGTAAACTTTTAAGAGATAATTAAATGAAAAATAAAATAAATTTACTTTGAACAATTTAAAGAGTTTAAAATTGAATATAAGAATAATTCAATGTTATTCAAATGATTTAGTATTATAAGATCACTTCATCAATTTATACTTAACACTTATACAGAGTGTATACTCTAGCTCTTATACTCGGATAGCGGCATCTAGAGAGTATAAGAAGAATCGTTTGTACACTCTTCAAGAAGCTATTTTATGTAAGCAACACGAGTATCAGTATAAGAGCTTAATGCGAGTATAAGTCTATAAGTATAAGTGTATAGCACTTATACACTTATGCAGCACCTACAGGGTAGAAGAAGAATCGTTTTTATGCTCTCCAAAATGAATTCGTTATACTCAGCATATACTTATATCGCTTCTATAATATTCATATTTCTAATACTCTACTAATTCAACTTCTACACATACTCGTGTAGAAATATTGCTTATACTCTTATACTCTACACACATTATAGGTCATTTATGTTTTAGTATATCAAAAATGGATTATAGGTGTAGTAACAAGCTGTGAATATAAAAGTAGAAGACATTTAGTAGAGTCTATGTGGAAAATATAAGAGTTGTAGTACTAGAGTTTAAATAGAGCATAAATATTATATTTCTTCTGCTGCAAATGGAGTATGGACTTTCAGTGTATAAAAATAGCATCTCTTATACTCTTAGCACTCTTATACTATCAGTGATATTGTAGTGTTGTATTAGAGTGTTACTACTGCAAGTGTATTATAAATTTGCCTAGTATAAGAATAACATCTGTTTTACTCTTATACAATATATAGTAATCTTATAGTATCAGAGAATTTTAGTATTTTTATATTGAGTATATATACTAGAGTTTAAATGGAGTATAAAGGTTACATTTCTTATACGCTTATAATTTACTTGTTTAGTAGCCGAATCACATTGCTTATGCTCTTATACTATCATACATATACCATATAAGCCCTTCAGTGCATTCTCTAAACTCTGCTCTATTGACATTAGAGATTAGATAAGACCAAGTCGAGTTATTAAATGCCAAGGCAAGCATCAACGTTTCCAACTCGTGCAGGTATTTCATATCTTTTTGCAAAATTCTTTAAAGCATATTCACATACTCAAACTCACATTGCAAGCTCTCATACTCAAACTGCAGCTGCAACTGGATATATGTATAGTGCACAAGCAGAGCTAGGGTCAACAGGAAATACTCTACAAAGAATGCACACACGCAACAATGAGCAACACTAATGTTGCGCAATCATTGAGGCGAGTCAGCATCGGTGCGGGTTTTTGACTTCCAGACTCTGATGATGATCTCTGTACGTGTATATAAATAAATACATCTCTCTCTCTATATATATATATATATGTACAGCTGACTGCATCCTTTTATACAAATTGTCAAACGTGGCACAGCTGCTGCTGGCTAGAAGCTGCAACCCGAATTGGGTGGCTGCTATGCAGCTAACTGTAAAGCTCAACTGGGCGTATGTGTAATATTTGCGAATGACAATTGCAGTTATGCAAGCCAAAGCACTTCAGCTAGCACTCCAACTCCCTCTCTACCTTTGTGTAATTGGCAACAAACAGAGAGAGAGGGAGGGAGAGAGCTTTACGAGTGCCTCTCTGTTAGCTTTTTAGCTATTTTTAAGTGGTTATTGCCATAGCGCCCAAAAAGCTGGCTACACAAATTGTTTTCAGCGTTTATACTTTTGTTCTACTTCTTTTTTCATTCCTTTTCATTATTAATGGCTAAGCAAACGTAGGACACTCGAGCCATGAGTCATATGCTAATTTAGCTGCCATATTTAAGTGGCTTGTGGCCAGAGTTGGAAAAGCAATGCATAGACGACACACCTGATATATTTCCCAGCGGTTGGCATTGAACAACGGCTTCCGATGGCTTCTGCCTGCTAATGCGACAGCCTAAACAGCTGTTGGGGCTGGCCACGCCCCCTTACACTAACACATTCGCCGTTTGATTGATGGTTGCCCAGTTTTTTCCTGTATTTTTAACATTATTTGTCTTTCTTCTTCAATTTCTGTTTTTTTTTTTTTTTTTTTTGTTTCGCTGTCGTTGTTCCCCAGGCTCAAGGACATTTGCGAATAGAACTTTTCCGTTTACATATCTACGATACAATGCTTTTGTTCTTGCCGCTTTTCCTTTGCAAATTACTAGAAAACAAACAAGGGAAAGCACTCAGGCAAATGAGTTGCGCGGCTCGACCAATTCGATACCAGAAAAGAACAGCAACAACAACAACAACAGCAGCAGCAAAAATTCAGGTGAAAATAAATACTTGTCGTTGCGCACTCGAAGCGCGTTGTCAACTCGATGTGACAGCCGCTGTTCGCGATGCGCATGATAAAGCGATATAGAATGTTTATAATATGTTGGCTCTATATGTACGTTGAGGAGTTTGATTAAATGTGAGAATATTGAGAGCGAAGGGAAGGCAGTTAATATCTAATATATTATAATATAATATAGATAGATAAATCTATCTAATTTTTTTAAATTTCTAGTAATTAAATATGCATTAAAATTTATTTTTAATAAAGCATTTTCATATATATAGATAGAAATATTTAGTTAAAAATTCATTTTTTAATTACTTTAAATTTTTAAAAATACTTTAAAACAATACATAAATCTAAGTATTTCATTTTATTGTTTATATTTATATCATGTATTGTTAAGATATTTTTTTTTAATTTCCTGTAATTAAAGCTTCATTAAAATTTTTTTTTTAAATACTTCATTATATACATATATATATTGAAATATTTTATTTAAAATAAATTTTTCAATTACTATAATTTTTTTTTTTAATATCTTTAAACAATATATGGATCGATTTATTATTAAAAATAAATTTTAATAAATTTAAAATTACTAGAAATTTACAAAAATATTTTAATTATTTATTTATTTATTTATTGTTACCAAGAATGAATTCTATATAACAATTTTCTTTTAGGCCAGAGCGACAGAGGCCTTCAGGCACATTTTTTCAAAAATATTGTTTAACGATATATAGATTATAGTATTTTATTTTATCTATATAAAACATTTAATATATTCTCTACAAAAAATATCTCTCAAAGCGTTAGCCCTCAATTAGTCGTTCATTGAATCTAACTAAACTCTCATTTAACTCTGCCCATTTTCTAAACCAACTTCCCATGTAAATAAGCATCAGCTAATGATTATTTAATTCATCATTTTGAGCTTGCTGCTGTTTGCACTCAGCTCAATCTAATGCTCAAAGTGTTTTTTTCTGTCGACTGCCTTATAAGGGGGGGCCCCAGCAACATTTCGATTATCTTGCAGAATTCACAGCCTTCAAGGGGCCTAATGCCAAGTACAAACACTTCTAATGAGCTCATTTGCCAGAGAGCGAAACTTCAAAAAGAAACGAAAGAAATAAACTTCCTGAAACTTTTCAGTTTCGAGTAATTCAGAATTTATGACTTCATTGCAGGTTCCAAAGTAAAACAAAAACACAAAAAACAACTCACACAAATCATGCAACCGCAAAACAAAACGAAAAAAAAAAAAAATAAATAAATAAACGCCTAAAAGCCAAATAAAATAAAAATACGAAAAAAAAAAAAAAATGAGCTATAGACGTAAGGGAAACGCAGGTAAAGTAAAAAGCAAAAACTTGTTTATGACTTGCAAATTTTGTGTAAATGCCGAAATGCTCGCAAAAACTAGAAAGATACAAAAGATGAAACTTAAAGAAACTTGTCGAAACAGTCAGTGCAAAATAGCTGCAACAAAGTCAAGTTGCCACAGTGGGCGTGGCAAGTGAAGTGAAGTGCAGAGCAGTTGGTTGACAAGCGAACTAGAAATCCTGCACTTGAGTAAATAGAAAACCGGCCGGAAGTATAGGATGTTTGGCCAGCCAGAGATAGCAAGAGATTGCGTTGGCAAGTCGTTGAGGTAAGTAAATGAACTTTAAAATGAATATAGCCAGTGCCTGAAGGCAGGCAAGCAGGCGGAGATGACGTTGCCAGCTAATGTAATCAAATCAGAATCACAACCAAAACGACCGAGAGACAGAGCCAAATGCAAGTCAAACTGGAAACTCAAACCCGGACGGAGTTGAAGCAGCTACAAAAAAATACTGAAAATAAAAAAAAGTAACTGAAGGAGCATTGGACTCGCGTTCTGTCATTGAAATGCAATGCTCGTTGCTCGTTGCCTGGCTGCGTCCTGGGAATCAACTCAGCGGCTCACCTGGCTCACCTCTCTATGCAAATTCGCAATCTCAATAATAATAATAATCATAATAACGATCATAATCATCATAATCATCACAATAATTTGCAACAAAAGTCAGTCAAGTGCTTGGCGGTTGGCTGAATCGCATAGTTTGCGCCGCTGCTTGTTGTCTCTGTCAATATTTGCCAGCGCCAACAGACAGCCACGCCCCCCCACCATCCCCTCCCTCAGCCCATCAGGTTGATGAGCAACGCAGCCTCATCGATATGCAGCAGCGCAATCTCTGCGCCAAAAGTATGAAAAATTTCTTTTCTGCGCTCTCCTTTGGGGCTTGTTGTGGGCGTTGGTTGAGGATTGGGCGTGTTGGCCGCAATCTCTTGGCCAGCATTCGCGCGCTACTCATTTGCATACGCACACAGTCGATCATCGCTGGCAGCGAAACCATCCGACGATGGCCGGCATAATAATCACCTTGGAGTGGACTGCGAATGATGTGCCAATTGGCTGAGAAGCGCGTAGAGAGGCGCTGAATCATGAAAACGTGAAGTAGAGCTTAAAGCAGATAGATGAAATGAAGACATTAAGCATATGGTTCAAGTTACAAGAAACTGAAGCAAATGAAGTTGGTTGGAAAGTCAAGTCTAAAGAAATTTTGTAGACAATTTAATTTTTTTTTTGTATTATTTTTTTTTATAGGCTAGTCGAATTTCTTTGCTAAAATCTGATTAGCTTCAAGTTGAATGGCTTCGATTTATATAGAGAATTTTAGTAATTTAAGCAGATTTTGATGAGCCAAGTCGAGTATAGCCAACTCCAACTATTCATCCGTCTATAGCAGCAGTAGTGCAAGGTAACTTCAAGTCAAGCATAGCCGACTAGAGCACTCCAAGTTGTTTGAGAGATTTTTTAGATCATATTGAACAATAGAGATTCATAGCATTCCTATGTATGCACTTTATGAATATATAAATTAGCTTATAAACCAATAAGCAAATAAAAATATACAAAATTATTCTCAGGCCCAACTTAAAGTAATCCTGAATATATTAAGATACTCATACAATGCCTTTAACATTTTTTAAATTTATAAGTATATTTTCCTCTTAACCTTCCCCCTGCTACATTATGTTGGTCATTCCAAACTAAATACGTCTTTCGATAGCCACTAAATGTTGATGTTTCCATTTTCGAATAGCATTCGACCCATCGCTGGCAACGACCCGTGAGGGAAAAGCATTCATGAGAATGGCCCAATCTAAATTCTGATGACCATTATTTCCACTTGGTTTCGCGCACAGCATTTCCTCAAAACATGTTCCGCAAACATTTTCATAATTTGTTTTTCTCTCCCTCTCTCTCTCTCTGTCTCTCTCTCTCTTTCTGTCGACTGACCCTTTGCGCATTAAAAAAAGGAATGAAACACATTTTGAATATTTGCCATAAAAACTAAATGGAAAATAATTTTCAATTTGCAGGTGAAGCCAGCAAGACCCTTGACCCTGCTCCTCTACCCCCATCACGAACACACATTTTATCTTGACCCGTTAGGAAAAGTAGCCGCTTCCGAGTACAAGAAAAAGTGCACGAGTTTTCCATTTTCCTCCTTCAACAGTTTTTTTTTTGTTCTTCTCTACTCTGCTCTGTTTTGTGGCTTGAGCCCCTTGGAGAACAACAGACTGAGATATATACAACGGTAATTGTAGACGTTTGGTATGCGCGGCTCGTGGTTTATTATTGCCAACAACAGTCTTCTGGCTGTTTGCCATATAACAATTGTGGGCGTGGCAGCGACGCTCATCTTAAGCGCCAAACGGCAGCCAAAACAAACCAAGCAAGCATTTGCAGCTGAGCAGGAGGAAGCATAGAACGGAGTACAACAATGGGTATGAAGTAGCATAACACAAAGTGGAAGGTGTGTAAATGATTCTGACTGACTGCAAGATACCGCGTAATTAGTTTGAGAGTGAAAAATAAGCCTTATAGCTACGATATACAAACTTTACTCGCTCTCACTTCTAAAAGTTTTCGCCTACAACTTTATTTGCATAGTTTCAAGAGTTTCTTTTCCTCTTTCAGTATGATAGCCTGTATGAGGCGCGTCTAGGATTACAGAGTATGTATTATGAAATTGTTTGGGGCCGGTCGTCTCTAACAAGCGAGACAATAGACGCTCGCCTAGCTGTAAATTGTGGAAAAGGCTAAAATAAAAGTAGCTAGCCATATATACACAGGGTGACTGTGAAATATGAGAGCTTGGCTGACAATGCATGGCGGGCTGCTGTAACAATGGGGATTTTCTACTTTTTTCTTGTTGCTGTCGTCAATGCTTGCCAAACTGTAATTAAAACGGTGCAGCTCAAACTGTGACGCCTGCAAAAGGCCGGCCCACCCAAGTGAAGAGTGTCAAGTGCAAAGATATGTGAAAGGAATTGAAGCAAGGTGAGAGTGGGCGACATGCGACAGTGAAAGAGAGAAGGAGAGAGGTAGAGGCAGAGTGAGTGAGAGTGAGAGGGAGGTGAGGTGAGTGCATGACGGAAATCATTTTACGCCATGACAGACAATGAATATGTGTGCTTGCTCTTGGCGACAGGGAAAGGGCGGACGGAAGCCATTAACAGGACAGCAGTAGCAGCAGCAGTAGCTGCTGCAGGTGTAGTCAGAGTCAAATAGAAATACACATACATATGTATGTGTCCATGTGGGAGACAAGCAACTCACTTAGTTTGCGCTACAAAGTCAACACCTTGAACCATTTAAGGAGGCCCACAGAAGAAGAATTCAACGCGGGCAACAGCTCAAAATAATGAAGTGCCAGTTGGCAGCAGTTGGACGGGGCGGGGCGGCTGGTGGGAGGCATGGCTGACAGGCAAGCAAAAGTCATTAGCGGAAGACGCCTCGCTAGGCACTTCAAGCACACACACACACGGACATGCACACACACATGCACACACATGCAAAGACATGCCGCATGCATTACTTGGCATGTCAGGAAATGCAGCAGAGTTTTTTGCCTTTGGCTCTAGAAATTTTCGTCGTTGTCGTCATGCCCATGTCAAATATTTAACACTTGGTTTGTTTTGCATTTGTTTTGGGCCCTAGCTCCCCGAGCTGCCTCTCCCTCTCTACCGCTCCCTCTCTCACTCAGCTGCCACTTCATGTGGCACATGGAAATTAACTGTTTACGCCTTTTATGGCAGCAAGTGGGCGCTGGAGAGGCTCAGCCAAATGGCAGCCCAATTTGCGCCCACACACACCAACACAAGCACACACACACACACACATATGTATATTATGCCAAAATTCAGAAATCCGAATGCAATCAGCATTCATTCAAGCGCCAAATGCTGTTGCAAATCACGTAGCATAATATTTTGTTATTCGCTCTCGCCGCTCGCATTGACAAGCCAAAGTCGGCGGGGCAAAAGCGACCGGAAAATGCTGTGGTAAATGCAAAGCTAAATTCTCCCCATAATCAAATGTTTATGCGATTCTTTGTGTGTGTGTGTATGTGTGTGTGTGTTTATGTGTCTGTTTTCTATTTATGTGTGTGAAAAACGATTCTCAAAGTCACGCGCCCAAACACACAGAGCATGAAAATAGACAATCGATGACAATGCTGAGAAATCAAAGAGAGAGAAAAAAAATACTATATATAAAAGCGGAAAGTCATAAAGCTTTGGGGAAAAGTATTTAGCTTCGCTATATACTCTATTTAGCTAAGCTGGAAAATTGAAAATGAGTAATAAAAGTCTTTGAAATACCTAATCAGCTTTACCTGTTCTCTTTAATTATTTGATATAATAATAATTATTATTATTTTTTCTTTTTTTTTTTAATAAGATAAACTAACATTTTAAAATGATTATTTTATTATAATTTTTTTTTATTTATATATATTTATTTTTTTATTCTCAAACTCTAATTAAATTCTTCTCCAGCTTTTGTTAATCATCTTTTCACTTTTCACCAATATTTTCTTTATTATATTCAAGATCTCTTATTTTCTCTCAACTTTTATAATAACCCAAACTTTCAAGTTCTTCGTCTTCATATATTATACACACAAGCTATACAATAGTTATGCAGTACTTCAATTTGCACATATATAGAGTATAACAATAAGACTTCAGTTCTCTTGTGCAGCCGGCGAGACAGCAAACAGCAACAGCAAAAGCTGCTGAAAGAAAGGAGAGGTGGAGAGGCGTAGCGTAGCGAGAGTAAAGAAACGTGAGGGGAGACAAGACGAATCACATTTCTATTAAAATGCGAAAAGCCTTTTGCGGTTGTCGCTGTTTACACTCTGTGCGCTGGTTGACTCGCTCTCAACCCACAGTTACTTCTTCTTCTCCCTCTCCCTCTCTCCTACAGCTGCTGCTAGTCGGAGCTCTTTCTTATCCGCCTCTGCTGCTGGCATGTGCCTTGCGTCTTGTTTATGCGCTGTCTGTTCGACCGTCTGTCTTCGCTGTCTGATTCGCTGTTTATCGCTCGCTGCCGTCAGCCATGCACTTTGCATGCGAAAAAAAAAATAATAATAATCGACGAGAGCGCATAAAACAGAGAGAGGTAGGGAGAGAGGTAAAGCATGAGGTCTGATCGACAAGGCGGCATAAGCCACCGAAAATAAACAATGCAAATGGAAAGAGACATAGATAAACAATAAATAAACGGTACAAGAAGCGATGGCAAACTGCAGCGCTGCAACGTCAGAGTAAAAGAGAGGGCGCGCTGCCGTTGGGCCATGGGCAAGAGGAGGAAGCAGCATCGTAGAGAGCAGAGCAGAGCAGAGCAGCAAAGCAGCGTGTCATTGAACGGCAGCAGAAGCTGCTCGAAAGTATGAGACTGTGTGTGTGTGTGTGTGTGTGTTAGAGCAAGATGGGCTGCATTTAGAGCAGGCTAGAGAACAAACTATGCGAGACAGACTGGCGACGAAGACGACGTTGAAGAATTCGTTATACGGCTCGCAGCTAATTGTTAAATTGCTCACAAACTACGCAGCGGGTGGGAGAAGGGGACAAAGAGAGCAAGAGCGAGATGCAGAATAGAAGAGTATAAGAGAGACTAATTCAATTCAGTGCGCGTTCCACTGCGGGTTTACGCTTAAAATGTATTTGTAAGTAGTTTTCTTGCCAATAAAACACAAGAAATATTGCTGCTAACAACACACGAACAGTGAACAACAGAGAACAGAGACAACAGAGCAAATAGAGTAAAAGCCAAAGAACATAATACAAAAGAAAAGAAAAAACAAAAAAACATTGAAAACTGAATTTTACGATTTACGGTTGAGGCACTGAATTTCACTTAAAACGCTTTTATTATGGAGTTGTAGACGCTGCCAAGCAAATATAAAAAGCCAAACAGCAAATGTGTGTGTGTTAGCTGTGTGTGTGTGTGTGTGTGTGTGTGTGTGTGCCGGTCTGCTAACTGCTCGCATTCAAGGCACGTTCCAGGCAAACGTTGACGCTTCGCTTGCCAAATGGGCGCGAGACTGAAGAAAACTTTGCTTTTTTCTCAAACACACACACACACACACACACACACACACAGGTAGTGTATGTGTGTGCTTCAGGCTCATTCGACAACAGCTTAACAACTACAAGAACAACATTAACAATGGGCTATACAAGCCGTTTAAAAACAAATTATCAAACATGCTGCAGTAGCAGCAGCCACCTGTCATTCACAATGCCACACACACACACACTGAAAAGAAAAGAAAAGGAGTAAAGGTGGAAGCGAGAGAGGAACATTTGTGTGTGTGGAGCTCAGAGCGTTGCCTACAATAAATAAAGACAATCAGTTAAATGTTTATAGACAGTCAATGATACTGACAGCGAGTGTTTAGGCGAGACGCCTAGTTAAGCTGACATGCACCATGGGATATCTAAAGAAAAAGAAGAAGAGTTCTGATAGAAGAAGAGCAAGAAGAACTGATGTGACTTTGTAAACAGCCAACAAGAGTAAATTGGGAAAATCCTGAAATTCTGTAGAAAATGTAAATAAAAGCAAGAAAATAAAAGCAAATAAAAGCAAGAACAAAAATCAAATATAATTTTGTAATACATTTACTGCAAGTCTTAAGGACTCTAGTTAAACTCAACATAAATTCCTGTAACTGATCTAGACTCAAAAAATAAAGCTACAAATTTTGGCATATCTCCTTAAACTGAAGCAAAAACTTACTTACATACATATGTATGTATAAATCATCAATATAATTTATACAAAAAATAAGACAAAACATATATATTTATATATATCCGTTAATAGCGACATATATCACTTAACATGTTATATGAGAAAAGCAAATTTTTCTAAACTTTTCACAGCTTAAATTAAACAAATATTTAAAATATAAATAATTCAGGGTCTAACAAATTAAATAGCGTTAAGTTGAGTAATACTTGAAACATGTTTGTGTTTTTATATAGTTTACATATAAAATATAAATCAACATTTTCAAAAATGCTACGCACAAAAGCTTAAATAATTCAAGAAATTATTTAGTTTTCTTTTTATTTATTTTTAGTTTACTTATAAAAATCTACTTGCCACATCTTTAGTTTTCATATGATTTCCATTTAACAAATCTCATTCAATTAAATACTTGCTATAAATCTATCTCTAGCTCTGCACTCGTTACTCTTTATCAAGGCTTTTCATCTTCACATCGACTTAATGCACACCCAGACAGATCCAACGAGTTCGCACACAATTTAGTTAAATTACTCAAATTTGTAATAAAAACATTTCTCGCACCTCAAAACACGAAAAATAAAAGAGGAAAAAAGAGGGAAAAAAAAAAACTCTTTTGCTCAACATTTTTTTAGTTTGAGTGCTAAACATTTGATGTCTAATGATAGCAGCTGAATATATGTTGTATATAATCATGTATATATATATATACATAGTCAAGTACAAGGTTTTTTTTTTTGTATGTGAAAGGTCGTGATTACTCATACGCAGCGTGCAGCGAAATGAAATGAAGATTAAAGCAAAGATCTGCTTGAAAAAGAAACTCATATCAATGGATGCTCTCATATTAAGCGGATTTTGATGAATGTGCAGAGAGATAGAGAGGGCTATCGAGTGTGTGAGTGAGAGGCGAGTGGAGGCAACTCGAATCGGAGAGCAAATACAATGAAGCTGACACATGATGCGCGATAGTGGACGACCTAAACGAAGGCAGTCAATTGAATGGACTCAGCTCTGGACACAAATACACACACACACGCACATACATAGCGAGTGAGAGATATGCGGGCACTTTGTGTGCTAGAGAGGTAAAGAAAATAGGAAGTGTAGGAGGCCATTAGCTGCTTATCGCGCTTTGAGTAGCTACAGCAAATATAGAGAGAGATAGAGAGGGTGTGGGGGAGTGGGAAGTTGAGGGCAAATGGGTGGCAACGGCAGCTGCTGCTGTAGAGACTCAAGTGTAAAGTTATCAAGTGCTGCATGGGACAGACAGACATCGCTGTCAAGGGTTAAAGTCATAGACAACGTCGAGTGTTTGGCTATGGCTTGTGACATAAAATGTTATCAAAAAGGATTATGACAAGCGCACAGCGCGAAGAGGTAAACAGAGAGACAGAGAGAGAGAGAGAGAGAGAGAGAGAGAGAGAGAGAGAGAGAGAGAGAGAGAGAAAGGCAGAGCGAGCGACAAGTGTATCAATGGCACAAAGCGGCAGCCACAATGATATCTACGTTGATATCGTTGACAGCTCACAAAGAGGAAAATACACACACACATATATACGACATATTTACACAAAGTGGCAAAAATAAAAAAAAATATATATATATCAAACTGAAAAAAAATTCAAAAAGAATTCAATGATAAGTGAGAAACTGCGCTGTGGGATAAGTGTCGGATGCTTGTCGCATTTCTGCTTAAATAAATTGCAGAAATCGCCTTTAAATACGCCTTTTGAAATGGCAGGCAGTTCGTTCGTTCGCTCTCGCTCGGTCTGCAGCAATTATTTTGATAGTTTAATGGCATTTATTATCAGCTCGATGTCAACTATTATATTCCTTTATTTATAATGGCAACCACAGCTCAACACTTTGAGCTCACAACACAACTTCTGCTGCCTCGAGGCGAGCTCTGAAACAACTCAGAAACTATTCAAGTAGCCATTGAATCGGACTCTGGAATGTGCCGGCAACATAAAGTTTAACAAATGAAATAACAAGAAATAAAGTGGAGACTGTAGTTAGCCGAAGGCTAAATTCACTTGCCCCAGAGACTTGAGAATTAGCGCAGATCAATTTTGGCTTCTGCTGATAGCTAATAGCTATGATATATAGAAGAATATATTCAAATATCGATACTCTTAACTATTAGTCGACAGCTTCATTAATTCTATTCCTGTCTACAAATCTACAAATCCATATACCTATCATATATATATAATTTATCGATTTATATCGATATATCGACCCATACATCCTTTAATCTTTAGGTTTTTATAACTTTCTGTCTTATTCTATAATTACAACAAAATCGTCAAATATCTATGACAGTCCCTATCTCTGTCTCAATCTATATCAATCTCTGTAACTCTACATGTTATATTATATGCATATATCTAAAATCTATATCAATTTGTCTGCTCATATACCATATGATAGCACTTTAATTTATCTATAATCATATCAACGATAGCTTCAATCTAATCCCTTACATATGCAATTTCATCTACTTCTCTCGCCACATTCATTTGCCAGGTCAAAGCCTATAATACTCGCCGCAAGTGTATCTGAGAAAAGTCTAGAACGTGAACAAGAATCAGCACCCGTCGCCAGAGTCGGGCAGACTCAAGTTCTGGTGCTCATTCTGATTCAGATTCTGTTTGCCGTTTCTGTTTCAGATTCCGTTTCTGTTTTGCTTGGAATCGTGAGCGACACTTGATGCGTCCAAGCAGACCGTAGACGCCAGACGGGCGCCGGACGGGGGCGTGGCTCAGTGCAGCTCAGTTAAATGCAATTTACTTAATGCCTGCAATGCTGTCGCCTCTTCCGCACACGTCTCTCAGACAGCAGTCTGCTTATTACTTCATAAGTTTTATTATTGCCAGCGAATGAAGCAGTTGAGCTTGTCCGAGAGCTTGTACATAATTGGAAAGAAAAACCCGTTGAAATTGAGGCAACATCAGCAATAGCAACAACAACAACAACAACAGCTAATAGCAATTAACGATAGTTAAACACAGCACTGACAAAAGCAACAAAGCCTTAACTAACAATGTTATAGTTGGGCGCTACTTACTGGCTGCCTAATGCTCGCTCAGATGGCAAGAAGAGAACTTGATCAAATATAAAAGGATTTTAGGATTGCAGAAAGCTTTTTTAGATTTAATGGTAAAACTTGTTGAGATTACCGATAGATAGATAGATAGACAGACAGAAAAAGAGATTATTATATACATATATATCGATAAATATCGATATGTCTTTCTAAATTCCTATCTATTTACTTTCTAACTGCTATATAAGACTAAGAGTAGAAATCTATCCTCTATAAGACTAAAACTAGCAATCTACCCATATTGGCATTCAATATATGCATATCTATTGATATATGCCGAGAGCTGTCTTTCTATATATATATTTTAATCTCTAGTTTATCTATAAGAGATTGTCTATAGAACTTTCCTTTAATCTCTAGATGTCCCAATGTCTGATATTATAATAAAATTTTAGCTGATTTTTACGCCATTTTAGACTCCATTCGCTTGCTTCTACAAGAACTAGGAACTAAAGATTTATAGCTTCAGCTTTGATATGCTCTTAACAGGCAATTGCAAAAAATATTGAAACTTGATCCCTATACTCCGCAGTCTGCTATTCACCATGAATGTCGAACTTAGCACAAAGCCAATATACTCTATAAACTTTATAAGCAAGCATGAAGAGCGACAACAACAACAGTTGCTGCTGTTGCTGCCATAGCCTTGACAACGAATGAGCTAGAAAAGAGCAAGGCAAGAGATAGTGATAGCGAGAGCGAGCGAGTGAGTGAGTGAGTGAGTGAGAGAGCAACAAATAGTTGCCAAATGGCAGTTCGCAGCAACTTGTCTGTGTGAGATTCTTAAGTTAGCTTTGCTTTTGCAGTAAGTTGCATCCGCAGCTGTTGCAGCAACTGTTCAATAATGCAATGAAAACATTTAAGTTGCAGCAACTTGGCAACAGCCAAAAACCCAAGCAGCCCAGCAAACACCCCACAGCCACACTCCTTTGCTGAACAGTTTCTCAATTGCACAATTTATGAGCTGCATTCACTGACAAAATCGTGTGGAAAATAACAATGCAATTGCCAAAAGCTTTGCCTAGAGTTGCCATCCATAGAGTTGTCAACAGCAGCAGGAGCAGCAGCAGCAATATTGCATTTCCAATTGCAATATTTCTTATAAATTTATTTGTTCAGCTTTTGTGAGTGACACACAACGAGCCAAAGCCCAACTTGAGCTACAAAACTTCAAATGTTGGTTACCAGGCATTTTGTCAAGCAGTTTGCCAGGCAAAAAAAAAAAAAAAATATATATATATAGGTAACAGCCGTTTACAACATGGCTGATTGAGCAGACGAAGTAATATATTTATAAAGTTACAAACAAGTTGACTTGGCTTAAAGTTTAGCTTTATGTGAAATTGGAATAACGTAAAACTCTCTCTCTCTCTCTAAATATACCTAAAAAATACTGAAAATATATATATATATATGCTTATTAGAAGACATACAGAACAAATAAATCTCTTTCTATCTCTCTCTCTTCTTTTGCCTTTAATATCAATTTTCATATCGCCATTTTTGCTGGATTAAAAACTTGAATATAGTTTTCAAAATGTGACCCTATTGCATATTAGGCAATCAATAGCTATGGCCAAATATGGTCACACTGAACAGTAATCTAAATGCTGGCCATTAGCTCAGACTCCCTATCTCTCTCTCTCTCTCCCTCTCTTTCGATTCATCCAATCAACAGCTGTTTTTAGCTATTTCTGGCTTTGCTCACATAATGCTCTGCACATAAAGCGCATGTTTGTTTTTGTTTTAAGCCAAAGACCAAACTCAAACTTGTTTCTGAAACGCGAATATCGAGAGTAGGCATAAAAACAACAACAACAACAACAACAACAACAACAACGGCAGCAACATTGACTTGTGGGCGTTGAGAGACAATTAGCCGCATGCCGCAACCTGAAACGAGTTTTGGTGAGTCAACAGCAGCAATAACAACAATAAGAATAACAACAACAACAACAACAACAAAAACAACTATTCGCTATACGGAATCACTGTGGCGCCCCAAACCAAGCGTGACAGAAAAAAAAAATGCAAATGTCTAGCTTGATAGACTAGCTAATATGCTGTAAGCAAGGCTTGAAACTGATATTGATATTTGATACATAGAGTTAAAACTTTTCTATGAATAGGAAGTTCATATTTAAGGTTTATAGAAAATATAATGTTATATATTAGTATACAAATGCAAAATATATTAGAGGCCAAAACTATATCAAAAACTAAAAAAAAAATTGGTCAATTAAATAGTAAATATATTAACTCTACATAAGGAATTAGGAATCAAAATGCGTTTGCATTAAACAATTTTAAGATAAATTAAAAAAGAAAAAGAAAACAATCTTAAACAATTTTTGAGCTCTTTAAATTAGCTAAGAAAAACTTTAAAAATAAAATAGCATTCATTTTTTTCTGCTCTAGGAATTAACTTAGCGACATTTTCAAGAAATAATTCAGAAACAATTTTTGAGCTTTCAATATCTGAGAAGACTTAGCTCGGACTTTGAAGAGTTCAAAGATGGTTTCTTTATTACTTTTTTCTACAAATACAAATAAATATAAAAGAAATATTCAAGTTTTACCAACTGAGAGTTATGACTGGGATATAGACTGAATAAGCAATATTTAACAATTTTAAGCAAAAAAAACTATCAGCATGTCATAAAAATTTACAGTTTTGTTTACTCTGAACCCTTTGAAAATGAAAATGGGTTTGTAATTGTATATAAGAGGCAGTAGTAGATGTGACAGACCCCATAAAGTATATAATATAATCTTGAACACGGTTCAGGTGTTTTTGGTATTTTTATTTATTTACCTTATTTTATAACATAAGATATATGTGGATACATTTATATGGATAAATTTGTAAATATTATCATTATATCATCATCATTATACTTTGCTTATCATATCAATACTCCCTCATTCTAATACAATATTAATATACCTCAACTCTGACTAACTATATTTACAGGGTAAACTCAAACAAGAACTATGGAATTTTCAGCGAGGCAAATACAAAATGTTCGACTAAAAACTGCAGTTGAGAGTAGAGTGAGCTAGAGAGAGAGGGAGAGAGAGAGAGAGTGAGAGAGAGAGAGAGGGAGAGAGAGTTGCATGTGCAGTGCTGCAATTGCGTTGGTTAACAGACGTATTAGCGTGCATATTGTGGATGATATTCCATTTATTTCATCTTTCAACAACTGTTCGTCTGTCTCAGTGTCTCTCTCTCCCTCTCTCTCTCTCCATCTCTCTCTCTCTCTCTATCAGTCTGTCTGGCTGTCTCTATGTGCCTTGCCAGCTGTCAGTCATAGTCAGTTTCAGCTGCTGCATTCAATTACCATGGGGGTAGCCCCTGCTGCTGACGATGCTGCTGTCGATGCTGTTGCTCTGCTGTTTGACCATTAAATGTTTTTGCCAAATGATTCAACATTCGACAGTTCGTTTGCTACGCAGCAAACATTTGTTTTTCAATTCTTTAGCGTTTGCATGAGTTTTCACAGTTTTCCAGCGTTTGGCAGCTTTGACAGCTCCGCGCATAAGTATGAGCACAATTTCTAATATGTAGCCCACTGTTTCATCACATATACATATATATTTATATATATATATATTTTATTTTTTTGCTTCAGCCAAGTTTTATTCACGTGCTGCAAAATATGTTTTAGGCAATGCAAGTTTTTGCCAACTAGATTCAAATTTCCATAGACGCGAACTTTGTTAGCATCATAACTTTAGCTATTATTGCCATGGCAAAAGCTAGCTTTATGGCTTGCTTCGGTGCAGCTAATAAAGTTTGTCTAAAATTGTGTGTGGGGCTTTAAAAATTTTCTCATTTGCAGAGAGTGAGAGAGATGGCTCAAAATAAATTATATATAATTCACATAAAACTTGTAGCGAACAAAGTTCAAAATGAAGCTGCTAAGATAGCATTAGTCAAGCTAAAGAAATAAGCCATAAACAAACTCATATAATATATATCAAGTTTTTCTTATTTTCTTAAATATTTGGTATATTTTATAACTAGTTTATAGTTTTTTCTGTCGTTGTCTTGGCAAAAATTAAGTTCATATTGAAGTCATTTTATTTTTTTATTGAAGAGATTTTTTAACGAGAGATGTGGAGAGAGAAGAGCTAAATTTAACTCAAACAAAAAAGAAAATAAATAAATAAATAAATGAAAATAAATCAAAATAAATAAATTAATTAATTAATAAATAAAAAATAAATTAACAAATAAATTCAAAATAAATAAAAAAATAATAAAAATAATAATAATTTATTATAATGATATATATTTAAAAAAAAATTTTTTTACGAGAAGTTGACAGAGAAAAAATTAAATTTATCTAAAAAAAAAAAAAATAAATAAAATTAAAAAAAAATTGATTAAAAAACAATAATAATAATGATAATAATAACAATAACAATAAATAATAATAATAAAATATACAGGTATAACAAAAAAATATATAATGAATTAACTAAGATTTTATATTTGTATAATTAATGATAAGAGAATCTTATGCTCTTCAGAAAGAAGCAATAGACAATGCAATTCATTGCTAAACACAAAAAAACAAGATACTGAGCTCACGATCAAGCTTAAGCTGGCATTAAAACTGGAAAACTTGAATATAAAGCCAGGAAATGCAATTTATAAAACTGTAGAATATATCTATATATAAACATACTATATATTGAATAACATTACGGCATACAATTCACACACAGAGCTAAGACTTTTGTTATTTTTTTGCATATAGCCAAGGTAATCTTTAATCTTTATGCATCTAATTTAAAAGCTTATTCTTCAAGCGCTGAGAAACTGCGAAGCTGAGCATTATAAATATATATAGATATAGATAGCTATATCTATATATATATTGTGCATGATTCATGCGCGACATTTTCACATTGCTCAATGCAACGCCCAACTTTGGCCATTGTAAATATTATATACATATATATATATATATTTATCCATATATATATTTATACATAAATCCATTGTTGCTGCACCCACACACACAGACAGCTCTGGCTTGGCTTCTTGTTGCCCATTTATGGTTAGCTTTTTTTTTTTTGTTTTTTGCTGATTTATTGTAGTTTTGCCTTTGTTTGTTTAGAGTTGGTTTCTTTTTATTTGCTTTTTTTTAAATAATGTCGGGCAAACTTTAAAGTGTCCTTAAATGTAATTTATCGTTAGAAATTCATCTACTCACTTAATCTGCCAAAGCTGTGCGACAGCCGCTTCTTGAGCTTCTGCAGGGCGCCGCCTTTCTTCTCCCGCATGGTGACGCCTGGAAGAGAGAGAGAGAGAGGGAAGAAACTTTAGTATTTTTTTATTGATCAATGATTGATATTTCTTAAATTTTATTTGTGGCCAAAGAGCGGGTCTTTGTTTTTCTTATGCCATGCAGTCGCGTTGACAATTATAAAACAAAACACGCAACAACAACAAACAGCAATAGAAACAAAAACAACAAAAGTTGACATTACAAATTAACATAAATCAGTGGAGCGTGGTGTGCCATAATAATAAATAGCTAACTAGGGAGAGGGCACACCTCTACAACTCCCCGCCCCCCACACTACTAAATGACACGCACATTTCCAAATGAAAAGCCAATTTAAATAGTAAAATTCAAATGAAAAACTACTTCAAAATAGAAATGCATTTCGTTGATGAGAGTGTATTGAGGCGGGCGCCTGCTGCTGCTTATATTTATAGTAAAACAACAGACTCGCCCTCACTCTTTATCTCTCTCTCTCTATATATATATATATATATATTGATCTATATGTATTTGCGTGCATTCGTAATTGAGTTATATAATTTGGTTGTTGTTTGACCATTGTAACATTTAACCAACTTATTTCAGCGTTCAGTGAGCCATGCAAATTGTGTACAACTTTTAAAGGGCGTAATTGTTGTTGTTGTTGTTGTTGTTGTTGTATCAGCTGTTTGTTATGTCTAGCGCTGTTTAGCTGCCTCGTTGATTGGCATAATGATTTGGTTAGCACAGTTAAACTAACTGTATTATATATTCAAATCGAACGCTTATCCAAGCAACTTGCCAAATGGTTTTGCATGCCTGTTTTTATACATATACATTTATATATATATATATATAACTTTATATTTGTATTATTAATTATTAAGTAAAATTCTTATACAAAATTTCAAACTAAAAGTTTAAGGCAAGGCAGGCCAAGTTGATTGTTAGATATTGTTAGAGTAGCTATCGAAGTTAAGTTAGCAGGATGATACTTCCTGATAAACTCAAATTGTTAATTGGTAGAGTGAGATAACTGTAGCTGCTGCTGCACTTAGTACCGGGTGTTGCTGAGAGACAGACCGAGTTGGCAGATCTAGATAATGACTTGAAGATTTGGTAATATTGAGAGAAGTTGTATGTGAGAGCAATCACGTAAGGAATTCTTGTTAATTTGTTATAAATAGCTAATGAAACTGACCAATATCCGACATATATATAAATATATATTGCTATCACAATATATATTTGTGAAAAGTCTCAGAGCTTACTTATACTCCATTATCTTTCCACTGTGCCTGCTCATACTGCACACAAATATTCTCCTTCCCCTTCACTCATTGCAATGCAAAATACATGAATTTTTGTAATGAATTTATTTACCAACTATTTTAGTTTAATTTCCAGCTAAAATTGTTAACCAATCGTTGCATTTCTGCACATTAGACACACTTGAGTTGGCCTCGGCCAATGGCAACTGGTTTATACAGTTGGCATAGCTTTATTTGCATGCTATGCAAGTTCTCTTTTTGTTGGCCAGGAAATTGGCAATCGAAAAACCATTCATCAAAACTCTGGCACTTGGAACCTGACCACCAAAACTTTGGCATTGATGTGAGGGATGCCGCATAATGCTGCATGCCACAAACAGAGCCATGACAACAATTAAACATAAGAAAATATATATATATATACATGCATATACATTTATATATAGTTTATGTTTGTGTAGAATATTTTTACAGCACTAAATCATTGGATAAGTGTCCGTCTCTTCAGTGTCGCTCGCCATAATGCTTGCCCACTGTTATTCTAGTGTCCATTATTATTATTATTATCATCATCATTATTATTATTATTGTTGTTGTTGTTGTTGTCAAAAGCAATTTGGCTTAACAACAATGCAGACAAGTCGAGCACAAGCAATTTATGCCATCAATTCATAGATAGACAAGATAGATATATGTATATATATGTAGACATGCCCATACATGTACGTACGTACGTATATCTCGTATGCATACTTCAACTCAATTAAAGGCACACTCTCATAACCATAAGCGCATAGATGGCTTGCTGTTGTTATTATTATTATTGTTCAAAATCATTCAAAATCATAAGCCAGCAATGCCAGCAACAATGAGAACAAATGAGAGTATTATTATCATTATTTGATTGAGTCTGCTCGACTAGAGCATATGCTGTAATTAGTGTGAAATGGATATGAATCTGAGTATAATTGTATTTTATGTAGAATTATATATTACAGAAAAGAAAAAAATACGAGATGATGCATTTGTATATAAAAAGAATCAAATAATGACTTAGTTCTCTTGCTGAAAATCGCATAGAGAGGTCATAAATTGAGTGAGTGTAAGTGAGCGTTACTCATGTATTGAGATTAAGAGTAAGGCTATGACAGGCTCGAAAGAATGGGAAAAGAGCGCAAAATAGGTGGAAGGTAAGAAGTGGAAAGAATGAGTACAAGGAATATTAGAAAGGGAAACTATATAGAAAGTAAGCGTAAGACATTTAGTAAAGATTTATGTAAATTAAATAGAGATGCAGAAATAGAGATAGAGAGAGCAAATAAGTTAGAGAGAGAGTGAGAGAGAGAGTGAGTTGAAGCAACAAAGAATGAATAAAGAGTACGATGAGGAAAGAGATGAGGAGAATGAAAAAAATACAGTAGTACATGAGAAAGAAAAATTCAGTAGAGTAGAGAGGGTAATAAAATTAGGGAACATAAAAGTGTAAGCAGTAAATCGTTGTAGATGGGTCTAAAACGAATAGAAGCGATATGGGAATGGGACTTTGAGAGGTTGAGAAGAAGAGATAGAGAGAGAAACAGATATGGAAAGCAAGAGATATAAACCTAGAAAGCGATCAATATGAAAATATATATAAAGGAGTGAGAGAAAGAGAAAGAAAGAGAGAGAGGGAGAGACAGAGATTAAGCCCTCGCCTTTGGGGAACACTTATGGAACGCAAGAGAACAAATAGAAATGAGAGACAGACCAAAAAGGCAAAACTAAACTTTATTAGAAATAAGAAAAAATAAATTATTAGAAGGAAAGGAAACAAATTCATTTTAAAGTAACTAAAGTTAGCTCACATAAGAAGAAATTTGCTTCAAGAAACACAGAGCAAATGGAACACATAGAACTGACTCTTTCTAGATTCTAGACTCTCTCCATGCCAGTATTCACCTATTTCACACCTTTACAGCATATTCGCACTCACACTGACACTCACACACTCACACCAACACCCACACCCACACCCACACACTTTCAATGGGTATAAATTATGCTATCAACGCGCACAACTCACCAATAACAACGAGGCCAATTGGTTGGTTTGACTCTAGAAGTGCTGGCAAACCGATTATGATCCTTTTGGCCTTGGCTTGAATAACGCGAACGATTGCATACAAATTGCAGGCACTGTTGCCTGACAGCAAATGCAATATGCAAATGTCGAATGCAGAATGTTGAGTGCAGCTGACTGACAAATTGTTTTAAAGCTGGGCATTAGAAAAGGGAGCGAGAGAGAGACGATAGAGAGAGAGAGAGTGGAAGAGAGAATCGTCAATTGCATTTACATTAAATGACTCGCAGTTGTCGTTGCTTGTTTTTAAAAGCCCATTAAAGTTGTTTGCAAAAACTTTGTGCGTTTTCTTTCTTTTTTTTCGACTAAAAAGGCAAATAAGCAAAATGAGTTGCAACAAGCTGCAAGTGGAAGTTGCAGCAACGTCAAACTTATTTAATTAAGACTGCAAAAGGCGCTGCGAAAACTTTCGAGCAGATGCTTCACTTGCAGTTGTACGAGATCGTCGTCGTCGTTGTTGTTGTTGTTGCTGCTAGATTGCATTAATGAGTTGCATGAATACATACACAGTCATAGAAATAGACACACTCCATCTCACTCCCTCTCTCTCTCACTCTCTCATACGCACACCGCATTCAAATCAAACTTTGCAATTTGGCATCAATGTCAAAGACAGACGAAAATTGACTGCCAACAGCAATGAGTTCAATAGCCCCGCCCTGGCGCCTGGGTTGCCTCAAAAATAGACACCGCCACACTGCACACTGCACAGTGATTGACAGCATTATATGCACCGCTTTTCACAAGCAATTAGCACGCCAGACATATGCGCCAATTGACCATAATCAAATGTCTGTTAATTACATGCGAATATTCACTGTAAAAAGCCAAAGTTCAACACCGTTTGCTAATTATATGGTGTCTCAGCCAAACCAGCTCACAATTAAAGATTCAACTTAATTACAAGCTTGCTGGGAATATTTTACAAGGAATTGCAAAACCAACAAAATTTCTAGTTTAAATTACTTAAATGTGGCTGAATTAGTTAAAGAAAATTAGTTTTTAGGCAAGTGAAGAGCCATCATATGGCAGGTGGCATAATCATTTATAATCTGTTTAAACATCTGAGTCTGTTTAAAAAAGATCTTTGAAATCTATAGGATATTAAAGTAAAAGAAAAAAGAAAAATTATATTAAAAAAAAATATTTAATTTTTATAAAAATATAACTTCTTTTTGAGCAGACCTCGCATCGCATAAACGTAGTTTCATAACAATAGAGAGATATTTTAACTATATGTCTCACATGGCCTCAAGTATTTAGGGAAATAAACAATTTTAGTATTTTATTTAGTATATACTGCAATTTTATAGAATTAAATATAGATTCCACCTAATAATAGGAATATGACATACATTATTTATTGCATTATTATTTATTTTACGCCCAACATTATACGCATGTTTATACACTCACAATGGTACCAGGTACCTCCTGCTCCTCCTCCTCTGGCTACTCATGCTACTGAATACTTTAAACAAACATTAATTCATTATCAAAATTCATAACTTTAAATATGGTTTATTATTGTTTTCCAATAGCTAGAGCAAGTACCTGGAACTACATAGGCACAACTGTAAAATAAATCATTGCTAAACTAATAAATTAATTTATCATTAAATATGTTTTAGTTATCTGCGAAATTTTTTTATTATTTTCTAATTATTTATTATATTTAAAATATTTAACACTATAACAAAAAATAAACAACACAATTAACCTACATATTTTCTTAACATATCTTAAGAATTCACAATGGCAAAAAATATATATAAATAAATAAAAATAAATTCAAATTCCAAAATTGCATCAACATATGTTTTAGTTATCAGCAAATTCTTAAAATATTTTCAAATTTACAAAAAAAATAGTAATAATAATACTTTAAGCATTTCCTATTGATAATACATATGTATATAAAACCCATTTGATAACTGCCTTAGTATAACACATAAATTTCGCCAGAGCTGAGTCAACTCAAGCTAAATTAAAGTCGACAAAAAAATACACTCACTATATAAAATGAATAAGTCAATGACTAAGTCTAAAAGAAAAAAACCTAAACGTAATCCAATTAATAAAACAACATAAGGTTGACAAACTAAGCGAAATAGAACTTCTCTCAGTGTTAGCTAAATAAATTGTAGTAGCATATGAAAATGATGAGCACTTTTTTCAAAATTTCTTGTTAATGACGTAATTGCCTATGGCGGAGGCTGAGGGGGGTGTGGGCGTGGCTAGCGGCCACTGGTGACATGCGAACTGGCGAAACTGTTGCGAGCCGTGGCGTGCCACACGACGTATACGTGACATTTTGGCCATGCACGCTCATTGCTCATGCAGCAGCAGCAGCAGCAGCAGCAGCCACGCCCTCACCCTCGCCCCTTGGGCTACAGCTGCGTCTGTCAGTTTTGTGGGCGCACGGCCAAGTGAAAATTGGTAGCATGAGAAAATAGATTTTCTGTAGAAAATGTTCATGCGAAATATTTTGACACTTGGCGACAGCAGCTGACTAATTGCGAGAGCCTGGAAAGAGAGCAAGCCACACAAAGTCGCTTATCTAGCGCTCTCTCTCTCTCTCTCTCTCTCTCTCTCTGTTTGTTGGCCAAAAATAGCAGTTTAAAGTGCAGCCAGCTGACGGAATTGAATGGGCCGTTGATTAAATGGCTTATAAATGACGTGTAGACAATTTGCCAATGGCAAAAAAAAAAAAAAAAAGAAGGAGAAGAACTTTCTGTTGGCTGAAAATAGACAAACAAGAGAAATGTCTGACAACCATGAGCCACGTGAGGTTGTAAGCCTTTTGGCCTTCGAACCGCTGAACTGTCAATGGCTAGCTGGCTACAGGTTCAGGTCCTTGTGCTGTGCGCACAGAATGCAGCTGGGATAATTGATAAGCCTTGCGGCTTGTTTGGGTCAACTCGGGGATTGATAAATGTCAATGCACGCACACAAAGAGACAGACACAGGGAGAGAGAGAGAGGGAATTACAAAGAGTGAGAGAGAGAGAGGGAGAGCCATGCCATCACACACAATCGCATTAAATTTCAATAAAATTGCTGCAATAATTAATGCGAAATTTTGCTGGTAATTTGCATAATCCTTTTTAATGCCACGCCAGTTTATGTAACAGAGATTAGCAATCGGATTAAATAGCTATATAAAGGTGATATATATTTACACTTATATATTTTACCTTTATTTGCCTGTTATGCAATATTAATTAAAATGCATTTAAAAGTAATTAAAAGTAACGCAATTGCCAAATACTTCATGCAAAATGCAACACAAACAAATCAAATTGAAAACGTTTAACTAAATGCATAGGAAAGCTATACAAACAAAAATTTAGTTAAATATTTATAACTATATCTAATATACATTTATAAAAGTACATAAATATTTATACAAGTAAAATCCAGTTAATATAGTCAATAGATTAATTAAAACACAAAGAATATGTTTAAAAATTAAAAATAAAATGCAAATTTAAAATATATAAATATTCATATTTTATTAAAAAAAATGTATTTCATAAAAACGGAAAAATTTTTATATTTAATAACAAAACATAAAAAATAAAAAAGTATTTATAAAAATTAAAGAAAATTCCAACTTTTAAATATCCCTCTGCTAACATAAAATTGTTACACATATTTTCATTTAAATTCGATTAACTAAAATTCGTTCTCCTTAAACTTAAAAAAGCAGAACTCCTCGAAACAATCTCATTTGCTGCATCAATTCATTTTCTCTCAATTAATATTTCTTCCTCTTACCCAACATTTCTCTATCATCGGGCCAATTGGGATCAATCAACGCCGCCCATTCGCACCCCTTTTATTTTGGCTCACACATTTATTGGACAAGTCGTAAAATTTCAAAACCATCAGAAGAGAAAAATATGAAGAAAAAATTCAAGCAAAAAATCAAGCCAAACGCACATTAAGAAGGGAAAATTAATTTGGCATTTAGCATATTTTATAGACAAATTTATTTATATTTATTATGCACAAATGCTTGGCGCTAGCCAAAACATGTTTTATTACCATATAGAACTATATTTGCTTTATCGCCAACAAGAAATCGCAACTAAAAAAAAAAATTGTTTATATAAATTACAAAATTAGTCAACCAGTTGCATGCGAGACGATCCAAGCCCAAGACTTGGCTTTGAGTTACGCCTTCATTTTTATGATATTACACACCTGTTTTAATGCTGCACACACACGCACATATGTATATATATGCATGTATATATATCACATACATATATATATATAAATTTATACCTTACACGAGCTGCCAAATTGCGTGCCTGTTGACCGTTTATCAGCTCGCCAAATCGCCAAATGAACGAAACTTAATTAAAATTCACAAAGAAAATATATATATACACATATATATATGCTCATACATATATACATACACACACTATGCTATATAATCCTAATTACACTCAGCCTTAGCTCAACTTTCTAATTGATTTAGCCATCGGAAATATGGCGCGACTTCCATTGCCTCATTCTCAGGCTAGCCAAATGCAAAACGAGCAATGAAAAATCTCTCGATTTCTCTATATGAGCATAGTATTTAGAAGGCAGCTTTAACTAATTGCAGGCAGTAGCGAACGTCTAATTAAATTGCGTTCGACTGGTTGAGGCAGAGGCAAAAAAAATAACAGAAATTAAACAAGTTCCTTGTGTGACGCTCAATAAATCAAACTCAAAACGAATTAGCGAGGGATGAATGAGGAATTTGGTTGATATATGTGGAAAGTGTAGCTAAAAGATTGAGATAGAGATAGAGATAGAGATAGAGATAGGGATAGAGAGCTAGAAAGAAAGAGGGATTAGCAAGCTCGAGAGAGACAGACAAAGATTGAGATAACAGAGAGTAGAGAGAGAGAGAAAGATATTGAAGAAGAAAGGAGAAAGACAGACAGAGAGAGTGAGAGTCCAAATAGATTAAGATTCATATGAATTTTCTGATAAGAGGATATGAAATTAGCAAATAATTCGGATATTAGTAAAATATTCAATATTAGTAAAATATTCAAATACTAACGAGAAAAAAAAATATATATAGGAGAGATAGCAAGACTCAATATTAATGAAAACTTGTGGAAGAGCTAACACTACAAAGAAGAACTAAGGAAGATAATTTTGAAAACAAAATAGTTTTGAATTCTTTCAATTGATAACTCTTCCAGTTGTTCTTCATTGAGCTGTAAACTCTCCCAGTTTTTCATTTATTTTTATTCTATTCTGATATATTTTTATATACATTTTACTGTCTGCCTATATAAGCAGATAGCTAAATTACGATGCAATGCAGCTCATTTGAGGCTAAATGGAAAGATAAGCATAGAAAAAAGGTCTGATAAGAATTGGAATTCAAAAAGAAAGTATATATAATAAAAAGGAGTAGCATTATATATTAAGTTAATATTAATATTTTATTTGATATATTCAAATTCCAAATTATATAATTTAGTCTCCCGTGCAAGCAACTACTTGAGCTACCCACGCACAATAAATTCCTTCTAGTTCCTAGTTGAATAATTGTAATGAATTCTGATTATAATGTTTGCTGTCTGCTGCTAACGATAACGGAAGTGTTTTCGTTATTTTTCGGTATTATGTTCACAGACAGATAATATATAGATGTGTGTGTGTGTGTTTGTGTGTGTATTTATGTATACTGCTTATCGAGAGTTCTATAAAGCTGATTAAACAACTGATTTAACAGCTGATTAGAGCAGCGTATGCTTTGCATGTGAAATGAAAACAACTCGATTATTTCTGCTGCTCCTCCTGCTGCGGCTGCGGCTGCTGCTGCTGCTGTTGATGTCGCTGCTGGGTCAATGCTCTAATAAAAAGTTCAATTTAACTTGAATTAATTTCAATTGCACAACAACAACAAGAAGAATGAGAGCAATAAATACAACAACGTGCCGTAGAAATGCCATTAAAATCGAGCTGTTCGGTTCGAAGTCTTTTGCTGGCTGGCCTGGCTGCTTTAAGCCGGTTACAAACGATGAGTTGGCAAGGCAGAGAGTGAGAGAGAGAGAGAGAGAGAGGGAGTGAGAGAGAGAGAGAGAGAGAGAGAGAGAGAGAGAGAGAGAATGAGAGTGCAGAGCGCAGCATTGTCCATCTCGTTGCTGCCGCAGGCTTGTTGCCAATTCGTACATAAAATATGTAAACTTTTTATATTTCTTTATATTTTTTTTTATTTTTTATTTTTTATTTATTTTTTTTATATATTGCATTGCAGTTTCATTTGCCATTTCGTTTGGTTTTTATTTCAACTGTGTGAACGTGTCAAAATATTTGCGCTTAATTTAAATAAAGTTTACTTTGATGCGGCGCACTTGACTCGCTTCCCCCCTCGCTCTTTGCCACCCTCAGCCCTTCCCCAACCATTTAATATTTGTTCAGCATTTCAAATAGGCTTTTACACATATTTTCAATAAATATAGTTATTTTGGGCGCATTTTTTTATGGTCTGCTTGCTGCGCGTAAAATTTATTTGAAATTTAAAACTTTTTTTTGTGGGCTTTCAATTGTTTTTAACTAAAGATTTCTGTCAAATGTTGCAGAACTAATTAGAATTTCATATAAATATCCAATTAAATTATAAATAGAATATTTTCCTTTTTTTTATTTTTTTTTATTTTTTTTTTTTATTTCGTGTATTTTTAAACGAACTAGAAAATTTAATTATAACGCGCAAATCTCTGTGCATAATAGAGCATTCATAATTGCATTAGCAAAGTGCAACCATTTTTTTGTGTTGATTATAAAATGAAAAAAAAAAAAAAGTTGAGTTTGGCATGAAAAAATATTCAAATGCTGCAAAAATTTTCATTTTTTTTCATTCATTTATATACTTATAATAGTAATTTTTTATTTATATATTTTTGTAATATTAAAAAAAAAATAATAATAATAATATATAGCAAAAATTTGATTTAATTTTATATATATATTAATTTCTTTATTTTTATTTGTATACAAAATAATTAATTAATTTTTAATTATTTTCTTATTTTTTTTTTTTTTTTTAATTATAAAATAATTCATCAATTTGTAAACCATTTTTTTTCTTTTTTAATAAAAAAAATATTTATTAATAATATTTATTAATAAATATTTAATAAATAAAATAAATAAATAAATAAAATAAAATAAAGTATAGAAATTATATAGTTAAAAATCTTATAAAAAATTAATAAACAAAACAAAAATAAAAATTATGAAATTAAATAAATAAAATAAAATCAATCAATCAAAAACAAGCCTAAAATATCTAATCAACTAATGAAAGAACTAAAAATTCTATATTCTCAGCAAATGATTTATAATTTCCAATGCATTCAACTCCATATTGCAGCTGAGTGTACCTAATGTATATATACAATATATATATTAATAAACAGTAACAAAAAACAATAACTCAAACTTTAAAATAAAAATAAATAAAGAAACAGACATTTCGCTCGTCTCGCTCAACTGTGTATTGTAATCATTAAATTTAGCTAAATATAGAATGCTATAAAAAAAATCCCGAAATTTATAAATATAAATATCAGTTTATATTTAATGTTAGAGAACAACAATAAGAAGAAGAAGAAGAAGCAGCACAAATTGTTGCCTCGACTCGCTTTGCTTTGTTTACTTTAAGCATTCCGCATTTATTGCTTTGGCTGCAAATCAAGCGCAAATATAATCAAGCAAGGCAAATAGCTTTAAAGTGTTGCCAGCATTTTAATATTATAATTAAGAATTATATATATATATATATATATATATATATATATATTTTTTTTTTTTTTTTTTTCATATTTATTAAAATTTTGTAATTAATACGCACCAGCAAAATTGTTGTTGTTGAGCTTTGTGGGTTGATTTATTAATTCGGCAATTTTGAGGCCGTTTTTCTTACTCGGTTGTCGAAAGAAAATTTATATTTTAGCCTTTTTTTTTTGGCTGCTAATTTTTGACTGTTTATGATTTAGCTGTGTTTTTTTATTTATTTACACTTTTATTTTATGGCAAACATTTTAGCTGCAAGTTAAAATTTCACTTGATGGCACTTTATCTATATATATATAATATCTGTGTGTTATCGGCCGATTTATGGACTAGCTTGAACGAGGTCAAATTCTAGCTAAAACAAGAACAACAACAATAACAACATTAAATATATTGCGAGCCACAGACAACAACAACAATGACAGCCCCGTCTTAAGGGTTGTTATTGTTGTTTGAGGGTGTTTTCTTGGCAACATCACAAATCAAAACAACAAAAACAATTTTAAAAACAAAACCAAAATTCGCTAAGCACAAAATCATAAACTTAACACAAATACAAACACACACACACACACACGCACGAGGTTAAGAGTTCAACTTGAATGCAAACACTTTGACATTTAACTTGAATATGGCGAGCGAATACAACGCGAACGTTGACAGCGTACGACGCGTACGTATTTAAAGGAATTTCGACAGTTACGCTGTTCAAAGCCGTTGTCGTCGTTGTTAACCGTTAGCCGGCTGCGGGAGCTGCACACAACCTGCCGCGTTGAGTTTCGCACACGAAATGAGGTCAACGAGATACTACGTTACGCTTACGTTTTTACGTTCTTCTACATTTGTTCTTTCCTTTTTTGTTCTGAAAGCAAAGCCCAACATGAAAGTAGCGCAAGGGCGCCACCTGCTTTTGGGGTGGGTGGCGACAGCGACAGCGAATGCAGTACGCCAAGAGCGCAAGAGAGAGCGAGAGAGCGTGAGAGAGCGCGCGACTATGAGAGAGCACAGTTATGTGCCGCTCTTAAGTTCCACACGCCGGCTTGGCGTGCGTGCCTGCGTACCACACTCGTTCATCAAGCTCTCTCTCTCTCTCTCTCTATCGCTCTCGTAATGCTTTCTCTTTGCACATTTAGTTCGTTTCAATCTTGTCGTAGCGCCCGGGCAAGCGTAGCGTCTTTTGGCGGCTTCAATTATTACGTTACGTATACACAATGTTGATTACATAGGTCGTGTTGGCTAAGCAGCTACTGGATGGTGCGCAGCGGGTGGAGGAATGAGGGGGCAACGACCAAGGCGTCGTTGAGGCATAGTCTATAATGTTGTTAGACTTCTGGGTCAAAGGCACGTCGCCATAAGAAGCAGCTCAGCGCAATTGATAAGACATCATACAGTTTGACACGCACTACGCTCAAGCATTTGCGTCACAAGCTGCATGCAAATTGCATTTGAGCCAAGTTTTTTTTTTCCCTTTTTTTTAGCCAAGCAGGCAAAATATGAAAATGAGATAAGAATTTTAATAGTGCTTACACTATTTATCTAGGTCAGGTTAGTTTATTTTTAAACTGAATTTGATAGATAAGAAAGGCAAAGATTTTAGGCAAAATTCTTGGGATTTTCTTGTTGACTTTGGAATATAACGAATATATATAGTCAACTAATATTCTATTCTGGGATGCAACATTGGGAGGTGAAAAAGAACTAGTTCAGGAAGAATTGAAGCAATAGTAGAGCTAGATTGAATTCATTTTTTTAAGAATTATCAATATGAAAAAGAACTAGTTCGGAATGAATTGTAGAACTAGAATTGCTTGTTGGGATGTGAAAAAGAACTAGTTTAAAACGAGTTCAATATTCATGGTTGCGAATTATTAGTATTATTAACATAATAGAACAAAGCATAATCAAAAGAACTAGTTCCGCATGAACTTGTCACTGAAGCAATGATGAAAATAATGCAAATTATTCTTTTGTCTGATCAAATATTTCATTTATATATAAGTATGTTTTTGGTAACACTAAACCCTTTTTCTTTTTGAACTAGTTCATTTTGTATTTTTACACCTTTGGTTATAGATTGAACACTCTTCCTCTTGGCAGCTTGAAGGCTATTCGCAGTAATCGAATTGTTCATAGAAATTTCTTTCTTTCAAGTTGCTTATAGAAGTTTCTACTGAAAGCAGTTTAGATATAGAACTTGATATGGAAGCTGTATAAACTTCTTTCCGAAAGTTCTCCAGATCTAGCTGAATTATGATCAGTTTATCTTATATTTTCTGAAATATTTCTGATATATTTATAGTCGTAACTCACATCAATTTTTAGTTCTTTTTAGACATAAACATGCTTGACTTTTCTAAAGTTTCTCAATTATTATAACAAGGTTCTGGAACTTTACTATAGAAGCAATAGAATATCTAGAAAATGAGCTCAAAAACAGATGTAAAAAGTTTTCATATATATTAGACTAAAAAAACAATTTCAGAGAGTTTTAAAGAGTTCACCTAATGGAGCCAGCTGAAAGCTTGTTTAACTTTAGTTTATGACAATTTCGCAATTGTTCAGATTTTATTTTTTATTTTTCTCAACTCACAAAGCCTCAAAAAAACCCAATTTGTATGTGTGTGTGTGGGTTAAAATAAATGAGTTTTTGAACGCATTTCAAACTATGCAAAAAAAGTCATATATAATAATAAATGTAGGAGTAAGGGAGATGGAACGAGCGGGGAGGCGGAGGAGGGTGCCTAAGGTCGGACAGCAGTTGGAGAGGCTTAGCTTTGCGGTACAAGTTTTAACGTAGTTTCTAATTGGAACTGCTGCACACGTAAATAAACAAAGAGACGAAAAAAAAAAAAAAAAAAAAAAAAAAAAAAAAAAACAATAAAACAAACACACGCGCACAGAAAGCAAATAAATTAAACAAATAAATAAATAAGCGACAGAATGACTAAAAAAAAAACAGAGCGAACAGAATTATTAAAAATAATTGTTGTTGCTGTTGCTGTTGGTGTTTAGTGTTGAATTATGATGCTGCGGCAAATGCGAATGAATGCGAACGGAAGCAGCAGCAGCAGCAGCAGCATCAGCAACAGCAGCAGCACGTAACAAAATATTATGACGTACAACGCACAGCGTCACAGGTTTGGGAGTCACTTGACAGTGTGAGTTCGAGCGAGCGAGAGCGTTAGCTAACGTCACACTGATTGCTAACGTTCGTTCGTTCGGCAGAGCGCGACGCGTCAGACACGGTTAGCGTTCAATTGTGAACTGAGCATTGGCAACGCGGTAGTCAGCTAAACGAAACAACAGTTGCAGCGACGCGTTGCGACGTCAGCAAGTGGCTTGCATTGGGCCGGCGCTGCCGTTGCCGTTAGCATTGCTCTGCTGTGGTGAGTTTTGAGCGTACTATTAAAAGTATTTCATTCAGTAAGCGCAGCCGGCAAAACGTTTTTGTTGTTGTTGTTGTTGGTGTTGTGTGCTATTTTAACAGCTGCGCAGCTTTGCGTCACTTACGTCACTGCAGCGCTGGCTGTGCAGTCACCAGCCACAGCAACAGCGACCGCGGCAGCGGCAGCAAAAAGTAAACAAATAAAAATCCAATATAAAACAAAACAAATGCTGATGCTGATGCTGACTCTGCCTCGCCTGCTGCTGCTGCTGCTCTATGAGAGTGTAGGGCATCATAAATTATTTAAGCATTACAACAACTACAACAACCACAAACAACAATCAGCAGCATCCACACATACGCTCGCACACACACAGTCAGAAAGCATGAATCATCAGTCGAACATGTGGGCGCGGGGCATGCTGTGGTGGAACGGGCAACGTGGTGGCAACGAGTCGCTGTCTGCGAAGGCATCCCACAAACATAGCCGAACTTGCACAAGTGTGTGCGTGTGCGTATGCGTGTGCTTAAGGAATGCGCTACGAATGCCAATGCAAAGAGCGGCGAGCAGCGCGAGAGCAAGCACTACAAGCTTACTCTCACTCGTTCTCTCGCTCAATTTATCTTATTTTGGTTGTTGCTGTGCATTGGCATCCACACGATTGAAATTCACCACGACCACGCGCCACTGGGCCAACGCAGCCGTTGGGACTCACAGCAGCAACAACAACAGCGCAGCAGCACAGCTGGCAAAAGAGAAGCGCGCATATTTTTGCTCTATTTTAAATTATTAATGAGCGGCTTGTTCAGTTATTAAAAGCTTGGGAATAACAACAGCAACAAAAAGAGCAACAGAGCCAACAAAATTGTTGCGAAACGTGCAAACATAAAATCCCCAGGTGTGCGAGGGAGACAGGGAGAGAGAGAGAGAGCGAGTTACTGTTGTAAGTGAAGGGAACACAGGCACCGAGCGAGGTTCGTGCCGCAGGAAGTGAATTCCGCAAATTTGATTAGGCGACCTCCTGTTGGCTTCTGCCTGGTTTGAGCTTTAGCCAATGGACATTTGATTGTGACTGTGGACCATAAAAAGATATGACCCCACGTACCGTAAAACCCGCTAAACACACAAACTCATACGTAACATGGATTAGATTTTCGTGGAGTTTGACGAGTTTATGGCATTAATAAAAAGAAGGAAAAGTAAATTAAATGAAAAACTCGATTTGCCCATTTCAAGTGGAATAAGCTTTGTGAACTGGCTCAACTGTGAGCTACGCAATAATTGTTGATGTCTTGTATTAGCACAGAGTGGAACTAGTGTTATGAACAAAGCCTGATTTGAGCTGGATCTAGATTGATTCTTTATACTACTCTACTTTTATAGTAAGAAATACTGAGAATTACGATTATGATGTTGGCTTCAGCTGGTGAAGTTGAGAACTTGTGAGCTAGTTCAGTCTTTCGCAGCTTTTGAGCTAGTTCCGATTATTGGAAATAGCTCATAAGAACTCATTACTAGCTCAAAAGTTCTTTGTAATGATATATGTTAAATTCTTCATTTTTTATATATAAACAAAAATTTACTTCTGAGCTAGACTGAGTGGAACTAGTAAAAATATGTTAATTTGTGAACTAGTTCCATGCAATTCGAGTCAATTTAAAGTAGCTCACATTACAACATTGCTGTGTTCATTTGTGAACTAGTTCTAAGTATTGAAAACTTAACTTGAATAGAGAACTTTAACAATTTTCTCGATTGATTACTGATGCCCCTTTATAACTGACAGACCAAGTCACTTTTAGTTCATTTACAATATTAGTTTTTCTCCCTAGTTAACCGTTCCATGAACTTCCCCTTTTTTGTATAGTTTTGAACCCAGATCAAATGCCGAACCGAACGAACTACTTTTTAATTTAAATATGAATGGGCAATGAACTGAATTGGCTGACCGCAGCGAACTTAGTGGCACGGTCGAAGTTCTTTAAAGTCCACACACGCACAAGTTCCGTTCAGAGTCATTAATCTTTTCGTCAGCTTCGCCCCGCCGGCAGCTAATCCCGACGAGTCTTATCGGACACCCTAATCACTGCCAGAGTTTCCAAAGTTTTCTTTCAATTATGCAACCTTTTTTTCATGTTCTCTTTTCCATTCTTTTGTCTTCTATAGACCAATTTCGAGGCGTTGCTATTTTGCATTTGAACGCCTCGCGGGCCCAACCGCAGCACCGCACCTGGACACCGTGGTCGGAGCCGTAGCAAAGGCAAACAAATAAATTTGTAGTCATGCCTCGCCTCTTGTTAAAACAAAGTGTTGCATTTGTTTAGGCTCAGGTGGGGCGGACTCCTAGCTCAGAGCTCAGCGCGACTCGACTCGACTCGGTGACACGCACTCTGGCTGCCTTCCCGAAGGACTTGGGCAGACAGTGGGCGAGAATTGCGTGCGAATTGGTTTTAACTTTTGCTTTTTATCTTTCAATGTGCAACAGCACGAAAAAGTAAACGCAAAAAGGAAAATATTGCTGCGAGTCCTTTGGGCTCAGACGACGGCAGCAGGAGCAGCACACGCTACATTACGCATACGCCACGTGGTCCAGTGTCAGACCTCGTCTACGCCTCCTCCTCTACCCACCCTTGGCACACATATTTAAATATGCATGCGTGTGTAAGTTGCCCCTTCCCGATCCCCAATGCCCACTCTCCCCCTCTCTCTCCCAATATGTCGTTGCACGGCAAGCAAATCTCACGTGAGTTTTTCGGAGCCGAAAGAAAAACTTTTGCTCAACATTTTTCGTTTATCTCCGGGCAAATTTAATGGAAAACGACGTGTGTCGAAATCCAACCACACCACGCCCACCCCCCCAATACGAAACCCAAAGCCAAATAGACCAAAAACCCGCAAAAGTGTAGAATTTTTGGCAAGCAAATGACTACGAAATACCCTTTAGAAAGTGGGGGAGAGTGAGTGAGTGAGTGGGAGAGAGGGAGGGAGAGAGAGGAAAATGTTCTTCGATTTTCGTTGCATAGATAAGATTGAGCAGGAATAAATGGTAAGTATAGTAGTATAAGTAGTATAAGTAGTATAAGTAGTAGGATGAAAATGTACTTTTCTTATACTATTTAGTAGTAACAAATATTGTATTTAATGATATCAATGGAGACAAAGTTATTAAGTAACTTAAAGATGTGGTATGGGAAGTATAAAGAGTAGTAGCTAGAATACGTACTAGATGACAAAAAGTAGCCTTCGAGTGACTAAAACTATTCCTTGAGAATAATTATAAAAATTGTAGACGAAAGCCTACTAGCAATTGTAGTAGATTGGTGGTAGTTGAGAGGGAAGGAATAACTAGTAGCATAGCAATTAGTAATGATAAAAGTAGTGGCCGATGTGGAAATAGTTTTCGTATAACTTATGATAATTGTAGTAATGGTAGTTGTAGAACTAATTTTAGTACTAAAAGTAGTTGTAGTTGAAGTAGTTGAAGTAGTAGTAATAGTAGTAGTAGAGTTACTGCAGTAGCAACGGTAGTTATATAGTAAATATAGTAGTAAAAGTTGTCGTAGTTATGGTAGTCCTAGTAGTATATTTAGTAGTAGAGATAGTAGTAGATATATTAGTAAAAGTTGTCGTAGTTATGGTAGTCGTAGTAGTATATTCATTATTGCATTATATATTTATATTTATAATTGCATTATCAATAGATTCAATTAAATAGATTTTCAAGCTTATTAAACCCAACATATTATAGCAATAGAAATAGTAGTAGTAATATAAAAAATCATTTCTGAAGAAAACAGTAGTAGAATAACTATTGTGTGAGAGAAATTCCTCAGTAGTAGTAGAAGTCGCAGTATTATCCGTTGCAATAGTAGAAAAAGTAGTAGTAACACAAGCACAGATAGTAGCGCAAATATAAGTCGAAGTAGAAGTAGTATAAGTAGTAGCGAATACATAAATTGAAAGAGTAGTATAAGTAGTAGTAGCATAATCACAGGCATACAAATACATAATGTATCATAATGTATCCAAAAAAAGTAGTATAATTCAAAGAGTAAGCCAAAGTTTTATATATACATATATCACTCAATGAAAGATCGTTTTTATTCAACCCCAAAACGAGCTCAGTATAAGAGTAGCAAACGTGTATAAGACCTACTCTCCAGCACATGTAAGATTTAGTATTTCTTATATTTCATGCTCTTTACTCTCTATAGCAACCTCTCTCTAGGCATTCGCTCTAGCTGCACAGTAAATCCCATTTGATGTCCAGCCGATTGGATATTCCCCGTTTTCTACTCCTTTTCCTGCTCGCCTCTCCACAAACATTGAGCATACAAAATGTGAATAAACCAAATGAATTTATTGCAAATCGAAATGGATTAAGACAGCACAGCAGCAGCAGCAGCAGCAGCAGCAGCATCCCTTCTCCAACTCAGCTCGATGTAGCCACAAAATCGAGTGCCAATGGGCTGGCCATTAAGGCACAAATGTGGGCGTGGCATATTTGGCACTTGGGCTTATCGAGAGACGTCCGTCTCGGCGCTTCGATGTCCGCACTTAATTGACTTTTGAAGCGATGCTCGACTACGAAATGTTGCCCCAAATTTGTTTGCCCCCCTACGACACGACACACACAGACACACACAGACACACATGAGCACACACTCACACACACATAAAATCATTTAAATAATAAATGCGGCAAAAAGTTTATTAAGCTGGAAGGCCGTAATCAAAGTTAGCTGCGAGCATAATGAAAACATTTACAAAATGTTTGCTCATAAAATCAATATTGGAGCCAAATAACAGCAAATAACTGAAATTGGAGCAAATACATATGCTGGACACAAGCAGAGGGAGTGAGCGAGTGAGCGATAGAGAGAGAGAGAGAGAGAGAGAGATAGAGACAGAGAGAGATAGACTAGAGGCAGCTGCTGCAATATTCACGTAATTGACTCACATTTCATTCGCTTGCCTCTCACTCTTTCACTCAATCACCCCCTCTCTATCTCTCTCACTCTCTCTCTCCCCCTCACTGTTCAGCGTGTCACATAATTGTGAACTGGTTCAATTTGCGGAATCACTGCCATTGCCCCAAAGTCTTCCGGTTGCCCTCTGCTCTAATGCACTTTTTGCTAATGATTCGCATTAACTTGGCATTAAAAGTTTGCACAGTGGGCGCATATAAGTGGGCGTGGCGGGCATACAAACAATTACAAACATGACTCCCACCACGCCTCCACCTAGCGCAGCGTTGCCAGATTTTTGTGTTTTGGTTAAACGTCGCTGGCGAACCACAAAAATCATAACTCAAAGCGCGCAAAAAACCAAAAAAAAATTGCGAATAATGTTTGAAATGTTTGCGTGATTGCAACTATGTGTGTGTATGTGTGTGTGTGTGAGAGAGAGAGAGAGAGACAGAGAGAGTGTATGTGCATATGTGTCTCTGTGTTTATTTTAGCCTGTTTGCGGTTTAGTTGCAACTGATAAGGCTGCGGTTACAGTTTGGCAAGCATTGAATTGACTTAGTTTCGCTGCGCTTTGATTGAGCTTACTTTAACCAGATTAAGCGTTAACAAATTAAGATCAAATTAACTGAATTATGTGGTGAGAAGTTTAATTAAATCAATGCATATTTGCTGAAAGCGATTAACTAGATAAAATGCATATTAAATACTTCAATTGATTAATGAGAAATTCGCATTTGCATTATGAAAGCTTCAAGTATTTCAAATTTTAATTTCATTTTGCATTTATTATTTATGATTTATGATTTAATATTAGCTATTATATTTTAAAAATAATTTTTATATATATTATTGATTATTTATTAATTGTTATTATTTATTTAATATTTTCTATTATTTTTATTGATTTATTCATTATTCTTATTTGATAATAAATTCGCATAAATTGAAAATTAATACATAAATAAATAAGTAAAATTTGTTTTTATATTATTAATCATAGATTAATAAATAATTATAAATAAAAAAATATATGATTAATAGCATTAATAATTGAAATTATTAAATCTGTGTTGCTACACTAATAAATAAATCAATTATTAATTTTTACAAAATTTACAAATTCCAACTATTAATTCCAATTGTGCTTTACTTTAATTAAAGCTCAAAATATGAAGAATAAAATGTGTATATATAGCTAACTATACAAATAAAATTTTTGTTATATATTTTTTTTAAGATTTTTACTTTAAATTTCTTTTAAAGAAATAAAACATATTTCATCTCTTAATTGCTGCAATGAACAGAACTTAATCTGTTCAAATATTTGTGCAAATCCAATCAAATGAGACTCGAAGACCTTTAAGCAAACATCATCAACAACAACAACAACAACAACAACAACAGGGAGCAGCAAGAGCAGCAAACAAGTTCATTAATCAAGCAAACGACTGAAGGCAACAAATTCGAAGAAAATTCTTGTGTATACAATAAATTTTTAATGTGCAACACTTCCCGTTAAAAACTGAGCAAACCGAGCAGCAGACAGACACAGAAAACTAACAACAACAACAACACCAGCAACAACACCAGCAACAACAACAACAACAACAACAACAATCATAACAACAGCAACAGAAACATGAACTGAAAGTACCAAACAGCATTTGCAGCTAATAAATTTCATAACTCGAAACTCTCAGATATTTATTTTTCATACACTTTGCCATTTGCAGCAAGCAAGCAGCTGATCGACTAGCTGATACCCTAAATGAGCTAAACTCTTACTGAACCCGACGCGGCCATGAGCAACTTGAACTGTTACGCATGTATAGCACACCAAAAGAACGACATTGCATGCTGCGCGACTAGCGGATACCCTGTAATATGAGATTTACTTCAATTATGACAAGTCTGCTCTCTTTACAGAAGAATTTTTTGTTACGCAAAGCATAGAAAAAGTGTTGTAAAGGTTGTTCATATATTGCCCAACTAGCTGATACCCTGCAATTATTATTGTTAATGACTATTTCGCAAAATTTGAGAAAATTTTACATTGCAAATGCAAGTTGGGCATAAAAAAAGCTCATATATCTCTCACATCAACAAATAAATTTATAATACATCACTAAAATACCCCGTAATTGGTATTTGACTTATTAATTTTATAATCTACTTCAATTTAACAAAATATTTAGAGTATTAAAATATAATTTGTCTCAGCTTATTAAATAAAACAACAATTATTAGCTAGCTAGATACCCTGTAAATTAAAGTATTTTAAGTCCAAGTCTATTTATGCAATTAGCTCAAATTTCATTGCGACTAAATTGGAATTAAAATTACCAGCCCTTACATAAACTCTATTATCAAGCACACCCACGCTCACAATCACTGCACAATTACAGGGTATTTGCTACAAAACAAATAAACACAAAAGCCAAAGTTGCAAACCACAGTTCTAAAACAGTTTCAACCTAAGATGCACAGCAAGATTTGCGGCCTGCTTCAAAGTTGAATCGAGGCGAGGGTGAGCTATGGGGTCATGTATGAGTGTTATGGAGGGGGAGGGGGGGATTGGGGAATGCATTTTTATGAGCTGCAAAGTTGCAGTAAAATAAACAAAAAATAAGCAAACGCAGCAGCAGACTGAAAAGGCAATGCGAGGGATCAAAGTTGAGTCTATCAAGAGTTGAAATTTCGGTTTTAGGTTTGCTGCCAATTGACTAATTATGCAAAACGAAACGAGAGAGAGAGACGAGAAGCTAAAGAAAAGTTTTTTGGGCAATTTACTATATTGAATTTGCGTCAAGTCAAATGAGTTTTGAGCTGCTGCCTTGAGGCAGAGAGAGAGAGAGAGAGAGAGAGAGAGAGGGCGGAGGCAATTAAAGTGCTTGAGACATCTTTGTGAACACTTGGCACAGCGGAAGCTGTGCGGCTGACCGGTTCCCAATTGCTGTACCAGTTCCAGTGCCAGTGCCAGTTCCAGTTCCCATTACCAGTTGCCACCCTAGCGCTAGTTCCTCTAGCGACAGGCATGCAAATGATTTCCGTTTTTCGCATTTTATGCAAATTGAAATTGAAAGAGTTCACAGCTTTGCCCCCAAGAGATGCGCACATGAGATTCACACACATGTTGCATGAAGGGGAAACATCAGCGTAGTACGCTCTGCACCCCTCGCTCACACACACACACTCCCTCTCTCTCTCTCTATCGCTGTCTGTCTCGCTCTTTCGAAGGCACAGCCCATTAAACAGTTTTGTTTGTTTTGGGTTTTTTTTTTTTGAATTGAATTCTTCGTTCTCACGATGTTGACTCAAACATATCCACTCTGTTTATTGAGTCCATTTTCGAGGGTATCTTGCTCGCTCCCCTTTCAATTTGTAATGAAAAACTGCAGCAAATTGTATAAAAGAGTGATGTGGTGTAAAAAAAAAAGCCGGAAGTTTGTGCTTTTGAGACTAAACGGCAATTCGAACTCTGAGTGGGCGTCGAGCTGAGCTGGCATTATTATTGGGAATTCTTTTCAATTATTTATTTATATTCCAGTTCAAGCTGTTGCAATGTTGCAATGTAAATGAACTTGAATATCAAATTCAAATTTGAAAATCTCAATTAAATTCATATTCAACAGCAACAAAAATCTTGAGCTGCGAAAAATTTTATTAAATGAAAGAATTTGATTTTGATTTTCTTCGTAATACATGCTAAATGACAATAAAAATGAATGAATTATGATATATATTAAATGATTTATGAGTTAAAAACATTGCCAAATAATATTTGCTTGTTTTTGTTGAACGAAAAATTGCTTCAATTTTGACATAGTTAAGATTTGTAAAGAAGCCAACAAAAGTTCATGTACATTCAACTAATTCAGTCTTTGAGTATGCCTAAGTGCAGCCAACATTATATTTATCATATACAATTATTATATAAATATATTCTATATTAAATTGCTGCCAAGAAAGAACACACAAAAGTTGGCAACAATTGTGGCACTTGTCTCACATTTGCCACTTCGGGCTTAATTAAATAGAATGCAATTTAAAACCGTTCATTGTGCAGTTATACAGTTGTTGTTGTTGTTGTTGTTGTTCGTATTGCAGTCGTATTACATGGCTTGAACAGCCAGCGCCCTCGCCCTTTCTCTCTCACTCTCTCTCTCTCTTTCTCTTTAGCTTACTTTCCCTATCTCTTCCGCCTCAGCTGCTGTTTCCTGGCTGTGCACCCACATAAGAGGCTGAAAAACGACACCCATGACGTGCGTGTGTGTTGCATGGCAGTCAACCATCAGATATACCAACAACAACAACAACAACAACGCACAGCCATAAGGATGCATGTGAAGTGGAAGTTAAGGGCCTGCCGCTGCCATTTTCTTTTGGCTCTATAACATACGAGACGACGTCGTCTTGAGGCTCACACACACATGAGCTGATTACGAGGGGCATGTCGTCCACACATATATATACCCACTGCCACGCCCACCGCGCCCACAGAACTTGCGCGGTCGTTTAACTTTTGAGTCGGCGATTAAATGCAGAATTTCTTGGACTCTGCTGCATTTCATGCTCAGCGTCTTATCATGTGTTTACTACACTGTAAAAAATTGCGCTAAGCGCATTAATTGAATTGTAATTGCCGAGGCAGACAGCCACACACACACACACACACACATAAACACACACACACATACATTCATGCAGCTGCTGTTGATTCGTTGGCTTTGTGTGGCATTTAGTGCGAGTGCCCAGCCCAAACAGCAGCTTAAAGGACGTTGAAGGTGAACAACTTTCAGCTATTAGAAAAAAAGAACAGAGAGAGCGAGAATGAGAGAGAGAGCGAGAGGGCGAGGTAAGGCAGGCAAGTTGCACATGGAATTGTGGTTGAACTGGTTCTGCTGTGGCCAGTGCTAACCAGTTGCCCGCCCCACTCGCTGTTGCATTCTCTGATTAGAACGTGTGGCAAGTTGCGCTTTCGGACAGCGAACATAAATTCGCGTCACTCATACGCCACGTGGGCCGCATTGCAAACTGAGATTCGTTTGCACACTCTCTTTCTCTCTCACTCTCTTTCTTGTTTTCAATTATTTTTTTTTTTTTTACTCCTTTTGCATGTTGCAAGTGCGCGTGTGAGTGCCACAATCAATTTATTGCTCTGCTCGTGCTTTCGCCCCCGCCATATAACTTACGCTTTTTATTGGCCACTTGGCCACGCCCCACTGGCCCTCTGTACTGTGCCATATCGTTTAAGTCATTTAACCCTTTTGTGTATTCTCGATTGCAATGGCTTTTAATTTTCTTTGCCAACAGCAGCCAGCAAGACCTGGGCCAGGCCAGGCCAGGCCAGGCTCTATCCATTGCTGCTGTTGCAGCTACTGCTGCATTCTTTGGCAGCAGCACTCTGTGCCCATTTATGGCTGCAGAGAGCTCAGCCCAGTAAATTTCTGACATAATTGAGCTGTCGCAATTTACAACATCATGCAAGCTTCCAAATGGGCAAAGCTCAAGGGTTTTTAATGAGTACGCCATGGGGCAGGTTCACTTGGACAAATGAGTTGATTGTAAAGAAAAACGGGCAGAAGCTGCAGATCAAGCAAAGAACGAGAATCAGATCAGAGAGGGAGAGAAAGAAAAGAAGAGAGAAAAATATATGATATGCATTCTTAAGTCAGAGTTTAACATCAAATGTACAAGCCCTATGAAAGTTTCAATAAAACATTTATTAAAATTTAAAAAACCAAACTTCTACTTTACCTAAAAAATTCTAAAGAAAATTCTAATTAAATTACAAAATTCTTATTAAAAACTTAAAAAAATACAAAATTAATTTATTCGACAAATAAAAGCTTCAAAAGAAACATAAATTGTTAAGCCGCTTATAAATCACTTCAAGTTTAGCCAAGCAGCGACAATTTTCCAATAGTCGCATTCAAATGAAATAATCCAATTAGAATCCACATTGAATCTCTCAGCAACACTGTTCGCTCGCTCTCTTGCTATCTTTGACAATTGTCTGTCTAATTAGCAAGTAATTATAATTCCCGTTACATCACAAATGTGTCACAAAGATTCAACTTTAGAAAGCACACAAAGTGTGAGTGAGCGAGTACACAGCACACACACACAGACTCACAGCTGATGCTGCTGCTGCTGCTGCTGCTGCTGCTCACTCTCTGCCGCAGTCGCTCGCTCCCTTGCCTTGCTCACTCACCCGCTGTGTGTGGCTTGACTATGCTTGACTAACTGTAACTAGCCGAAAGAGCGACACAAAGCGCACATGTAAACAGAAGCCACAGAGCGAAGCTATAACAGAAACAACAGCGATGCTGTAAAGTTACATAATAAAACTAATAATAATTATCAACGCCATTGTCACAGGGCATCAAAAAGGAAACCGAAAACCAAAGAGAGGCAGCCAGAGTGAGTGAGCGCGTGGGAGAGAGTTGAAAGAGCAGCAGAGTAGGTAAGTCGGGGAAGCAAGTGTTTGTGTGTGTGTGTGAGTGAGAGAGCGAACGAGGCGACAAAAAACTTTGCCATTTTGTTATTGTTTTTGGCTTGTTTTGGCTGCTGCTGTTGCTGCTGCTGCTGCCTGACATGACTTTACTGTTGGTTCCTGTTATTCTTGCCGTTGCTGTTGTTGCTATTGTCGCCTTCGCTTTTAGTCAGTTGGCATCTGGCAGCTCTCACACACACACACACATGTATATGTATGACAGTAAGCGGTAAATGCGCGTTTGACATTGCGATGCCCGTTGCGAGGCTGATGGCCAGCCAGCATAGCATAGCTGCTGCCATTTTCTATACAACGACAAGCACATGCAGGCACTGAATGGTCGCCAGGACAATAAAAATGGCATAATGAAAGTTGTGTCGGCTGAAACGGCTGGCCAAACGTCAGACAGTCGGTCCTTGCGATTTCGCCACATCACCATCATACACATTGTTTGGGGGTTCTGAGAGTTATAAATGGTGTTTAATGGGTTTGTTGACTGGTCCGTTTGAATGGTCGGTTTGGGTTTGGGGTCTGAGGCTGGTTTGGGGTCTGGCTGTTCGGTTCGGCTGTTTGGTCATGGCTCGTTATGGGCCACGCTTTATGGCTGTTTCGAGCACTTTTTCACTCAACTACAGCGTGATGAATGCATGTCCTTGAAAACACAAATCCAGCAAAAAGAATATACAAAAGAAAAACAATTCCAGCTGCCAGACAATTGTTAGCATATGCATAAAGCTTACCCAACTCCAAGTGCCATTAGTTGATTAGAGTAAAGAGTTCAGAACTGCAATTGACATAACACTCACCTGTAATGGAAAAGCAGAAATAATTAATTAAAATGTGCAAAAATAGTTAAGCAGTGAATAGTTAAGTATATGAAATTTTTAATTAGAATTTGAGGCAATTTTTATTAAAATTTTTGTTTAGCTCTAGATTTTCATGAGTCCTTAAAAGTTTGGAAAACTTTTGGCGAAAAGCCCTACAGAGAAAAAGTCAAATACATTTAAATTTTAATTTGCTTACATAAAGAAAAGCTAAAAATTTTACTTTTAATATTTGCATTACTTAAATTTTGTTCAAATTATGAACTTTAAGTCATATTTAACATTTCCAAGAGTTCATTATAATTTACTAAACATTCTAATGAAAAGCTTGCACTTGAAATGCCAGCAAACTCCAATTGGAATGCAAAAACCACTTTGACTTTTCTTCTCAACAAATTCATTTCTCATGCAATTTTCAATTAAAACAAAATTTTGATTGGCAATTTTCGACAATTGACAAATTGTTATATATTTTACATGCAAATCTCACATTTAAACAGAAAATAGTTTCTATTGCAGTCGAACGTCGAAATCTGATTGCAAATTCCAATCGATAGTTGGCCATTTCCAATTGGAATTGCAATTAGTGGGCGTCACTGCAAGATTTGACTTTCAATTATGCGCATAAGATGGCAAATGATATTTTATCATTGGCGAAAGCCGTTTCCACATTTATCTTGTAACTCTGACTAGCTCAGTGTCCGTCTCTTTCTCTGACTCTCTCTCTCTCTCTCTCTCTTGCTTGTACAATAAATTTCTGCATTGCGTCCGGGCGACGCCACAATTTATATGAATATTTTGCCAGTAAATTTGCATATCATAATTGTGAATTGTGTCGGCCTATCCTACACTGTGTATATATGCAGTTATCTTCCCATCTTTCCTCTGTCTCTCCCTCTCCCTCTCTCTCTTTCTCTTTCGCTCTACTTGCTGCCTTTTGTATGCCGCATTCAATCAGCTCGTTGACTGACGTTGACAACTTTCAGCATGCCTCTTCTCGCTTTTATCATTGGCATTTTATTTACGTGCCACGCCTACGCCTTCGCCTCTCTCCCTCACACAGTGACTCAGTAAGCCAGACAGCATACAGAGCGGCGAGCCGCATAGTCGCTTAGACAAGCTCTCGCCCTCCCCGTCCGCCCGTCCCCCCCGCCAGCTGCTGTCAGTCGACGTTGGCTTTGTTTGCCCTGCGGCAAGGCTAATGTCAAGGTTGACTCAGCTGTCGCAGCATGTCGGGGCCTCTGGCATCCATCCGCTTGGATTTGTGTTGCATTCGAAATGGATTATAATTGAGTTGAGCTGCTGTTGCTGTTGCTGCTGTTGTTGCTGCTGCCGCAACAATTCAGCTTTAACCTGCGGTTGCGTGCTGTGGGTCGATTTTAAGCCCATTGCACTGAATATTTTTATAGACAATTTTTAGTTACTAGAAAAATATTTTTAAAAAATTTAAAAAAATTCTAAATTTAAATAAATTATATAGAAATGAAAAGAACAAGCGCCATAAACATTTAATTGTCTACAAGTTTTTTTAATAGATAATACTAAAAATTTTAAATAATCAAAATATTTATTTAAATAAATAATAATTTCTTGCATTTTTCAATTTAATAAATAAATGAAATATATAAAATAAAATTCAGAAAAAAAAAAAAAAACCTAGACTATACATGAAGCATATTCAACAAGTTTCGCAGCAAATTCTCAACTCTCTAATCCAAACTCACTAAATATAAAAAACATAAGGGTTAAGGTGAGTCTAATAGACTGCAAATACATTTTAAATGCAATCACGCGCAGCATGAAAACTTATTAAATAAAAGAAAGAAATGTAAAATATTTATAGAGATTAAGAACAAGCGCAAGAATATTTTAAATATATAAATTTACAAATATTTTCTCGAACAAAAAGTTCAACTGCATAAAATGAAAATTGAACAAGAGAAAATTGCGCCTCATTTTGCAATTTGCATGGCCTTTAAAAACTTTATTCAGACTGGAATCGACTCAAAAAAAGAAGAAGAGGTAAGGAAAAGAAAGAAAAGCGAAATTAGCTGACGGCCGAGTTCGAAACTTTGCAAAGTTTCTGGCAGTGTATCCGCTTGGCTTGTTAACCCCAATTAGTATGCATTTGTGTTGGCAACTTTTTTAATATATATACACATATATAGTATATATATATATTTGCTGATTGAGTGAGCTGCAACTGCAACTGCATGCCACATGTTAATTAAAACTAAAGAAGAAAAAAAACCAAACCACACACACACACACACACGCTCTCTCTCTATATATGGAGGGCATTCGTGCTGGCCGGCTGCTGTCTTATCAGAGAGCTTTAAACTATAGCTGGGATCTCTGCTCATCTAACATCATTTGCGGGGGCTGCCTTTTCTTTTCACTTCAATTAGTGGTTGCCATGTTGTGCATGGCAGCCAGCTCTTGAGATTTATATCAAGCAACACACGCGGCGCCCACAGCTCTCACAGTCGCCCTCTCTCTCTCTCTCTGTTGCATGTCTGTCGCTATGCAGGATTAAATTGTATGTCTCGTCTGCCACACACACACAGAGTACGAGTGAGAGACAGGGAGACCAGTTACCAGACCGTTCATCAACGTCTTCCCTGCCGACCAACACGAAAGTTCGTCTGCGGCTTCTATTGCCATCTTCGACTCGTTGGGCTCTGAGGTTTTCTGGCAGCAGGTGCTACAATTCGGATAGACAAAGTGTCAAATGAGTAATGCAAAACAGTTCGCTGTGGGTTAAACTACCAGTCAGACAAACACACACACACACATACACATACAGAGAGTTGCATATGAAATGCAACAGCAGCAGCAACTTCTACAGACGTTTCTTTGCTTTATTATGACACGCCATTTGAATGCACGTGTTTACATACTTTATACTCAGTGTACTATTGCTATATTATTCAGTTTGTAACATACTTCTTTGAGAGCACTTTTTAGTTGCCAAGTTTTTATTATGTAAAATTTATATCTTCCTTTTTTTGCTAGTTACTAAAATATATATCAAGAAGTTGAGTTTAATAGATAGACGATAGATATATGAACGATCGATAGATTGTTGATGATTAGATAATAGACTATCGATAGTTGTACATATGTAGCTACTACAGAGACTTAACAATATACATAATAATAATACAATTATTATTAATATTAATAATGATAAATATTAATAATAACAAAAGCCAATAATAATAATTATCAAAAAGGTAAATAAAGCACAAAAATAAAAAAAAAAAAAAAAAAGCTGTTCGAAAATAGATTTTTTTTATAAAAAAGTTCCAACTTTAGCCTTTCTATATGCCTTAAAACATTTGAAATCAATAAGCAATAAGCCACATTACAACTCATATATCTCTCTGCAGAGCATTTGGATTTTGCCAATGGCAAAACAATTCACACATGCTACGGTTTATTGTTGTTGGCCAAAAAGGATTTTCGGAAGCCAAGGAATCGAGTCGAGGCAAGTCGAGTTGAGTTGAGTTGAGTCGTATATGTGTTTGCTGATTACGCCTGGCTGGCTGGCTGACTGTCTGGCTGGCTGAGTGGCTTCCTGTGCTGTTTGGTTAGTTAGTCAGTCGGCTGCTTTCCAGCTGTCATGCATACAAAAGTAGGTCGTAAATCTTCAACACTCGCTTGTTACACAATTGCCATTGCTGTTGCTGTAGCTGCTGCTGTTGGTGTTGCTGCCACAGCTGTTGCATATTTGATGGACAGAAACTGCAGCAAGTCTTGTTGCCGCTGCACATCGCTTTGATTAATAACTGCAAATTGCTGTAATAGATCGAGTGATTTTCATTGCCGGCTGCTGCTGTGGCTGCCGCTGCCTCTGCCCTCCAGTCATAACTCAAATACCTGCGGAAATTTGAATTTTGAATCAACGTCTGCCGTGTGAGCTGCTGCTAATAGTCAACGGCATCCATGGCAGCCATACCTAATTAAGAGTGTCTGACGACTGTTCGCTTGCCACTCTAATGGCAATTTATGAAGTGAAATTCATATTCATACATATGTAATTAACTTGTGAGCAATCTCGCACATGTTACACAGATTTATCTGCTTCAAAATATGCCTCTGCTTGCGCATTTTAACTAATTGCTGTAAACATGCGAGATGCAAGACAATGAAATATGCATTCAAATGTTGCTCATTTGCATTTGTATTAATCTTTCAGGTGTGTTTCAGTTCGAGTTGTTCTTTTATTTATATACTTTGAATATATCTATATTGTATCACCTATCTTTCTCTATTTCTATCTCTCTATCTCCTTCTTTTACCCCTTTCCTAGCTGAAATTCTATCTACTTTTAGCTTTCATCTTTGCTTCTTCCCACTCTTTACTATCTCCCTCTCTCATCTCTCCATCTTTCCATCTTTGCTTTAACCTTAACTTCAAACATGTTGTTTCTAGTTAATTGATGTTTAGCCAGCTTAAATTTCATTTGAGTGCAAGCAAAAACTATGTCAGCTTATGTAAGCTAATGGTTCATCAATCGACCCACTCAGCCTTAAACATTAACCTGGCTAATATTTCACCCACTCTTTCGAGCCAGTTTTCATAATTAGTTTTCGCTTTTGCAGCTGACACACAATTTGCCTTTTGGGCTACATTTGCAACAATTTACAGTTCACACAAAGCAAGGGGTGGCAGAGCTGAGGCCAAAGCTATCTCCCTGTATGTGCGCAATTTTAATTGAATAAAGTGCACTTTGAGGCCCGCAGGCAGCGAACAAAACGCCTTCTAACCGGTTACAGCTCTAACAGTCACATGGTTATCCTTTCTCATCAGTCGCACTTGTCACACTTTCATTGTTGTGTGGGCGTGGCATGCTGGTCAGGCTGACAAGCATTGGCGTGTCATAAAAGTGCGCCAATAACCCACTGCACTTTATAGCCTCACCCCCTCCCCTCGAGCCACCCTCACTCACTTATCTCTGCTTAATACAGGGTATAGAAAGCTGCTGGCCTTAAGCTCTCGGCGCTCCCACACACTCGCCCTGTCTCTTTCGCTCTACCTCTCTCTGTGTGGCCTTTGACTCATTCGTATGTTGGCCCCCATTCATTTTTGTTAATTTATAGCCAAGACATAGCGTGTGTGTGTGTGTGTGTGTGGGCGTTGGGCATGGCAGGACCATTGCACGTCGCAAGTGCCGATGCTTAAAACTTTTTGCTACGTGACTCGACAAGTGGGTGAAAGGGGACAGCCGCAGCCGCAGCCGTAGCAGCAGCACCACATTTAGCTCAATACGTGGCTCAATACCCACGCACGCACACACACACACACACACACACACACGCACACACTCAGTCTAAGGCGTGCGACAGCTTCGCCTGTCTGCCTAATTTCCTGCTTCGCAGCATCACACATACAGAAAGAAAGACAGAGAGACAAAGGGGGAGCCATAGAGTTCTATACACTCATACATCTACATAAAAATCAGGTCATGTTCTCGCTCTGCTCAAAGTAATGGAATTTGTAATGCGTTGCTCCCTTTGCTGCACTCTCGGCAGTTGCTACTACGCTCGGCTCAAGCTCAGCGCCCAAGTTCTTTGCCGCGGAATGTCGTTTTGTGTGCTCGTCTCCTTGGCCCCCTCTCCCGCAACTGTCACCTCTTTTGCCCGCAAATTAACTTGTGCGCATCCCCCCAACCCTCTCTCTTCACAGTCCGCACAATGTTCTCTACTTTGCCTTGTCAATGTCTTGGCTCGGGCTCGAGTGGCAGGCATCGAAGAAGTTGGGCCGTCTGCCTTCAACTCCATCTTCAGTGCTCACGTTGCGCTTGTTTGCCCCATTATTAACAATCTTTGTTAGCGCGCCATGTGTTTCCCTTGTTCAACCGTGCCTATGCCCGTTCCCGTTCCCCTTCCCCTTTCCGATCCCTCTGTCTGCTGCTGTTTGCTGCAAATGTATTCAATTAGTTAACTGAGAAAAATTATATCATTAGACCAAAAAACGCGGGCAGGGAACGAACAAGCAATCGAGTTGAGCTACAGAAAATAAGCAGGAGGTAGCAGGCGGTAGGCAGGAGGTAGCAGGGCAGCAGGCAGAGGCGGTAGGCAGGAGGTACGAGGCAGAGGCAGCAGGCGTTGCCTGTGGGCAGCTTCTACTCGGCCTTTTATTCAGGTTTATTAAAATTAATAATTGCCTTGCCAAGTCGTTGGGTGGGCAGGTTAATAATGTGTGTATATAAGTATATGTTTGTGTGTGTGTGTGTGTGTGTGCACCTCAAGGGCTTTGCACAGTAAACAGGTGGACAAACGGGCAGCCCTTTCTGAGCTACTCAGCTCCTTCAGTTCTTTAGCTTTAAAATTACGCCTGAACTTATGAATATTCAAATAAAAATTAACAGAAAAGGTTAAATTTTAAGCTCAAATTTGGTTTAAAGATAAGAGACAATTAGCCTTGCTTTTCTTCTTTTAAAAGAGAGAATTATATTTGAGTAGGATGCAAATTTAAATTATAAGCAAATTAATATAATGCTTGATTAGGATAAAAATTAAAATTATAAGAAAATTAAACAATTTTTTGAGAGATTTATATTGGAGTAGGATTAGCTAAGAAGTTAAATTTGTAAAAAAAAAAATATATTAAAAATTTGGTTGGAGAATTATGTATGAGTAGGATAAAATTTTATTTATAATAAAAATTTAAATTTAGGCTAAAAATAATTCTTATTTAGCTGATATTTTAAATGATTTTATAGGCTAGCTAATATATTTAATTTAATTTTTTTGATTAAATTTTGTATTTTAATTTTAATTTCAAATTCAATTTCAATTTCAATTTCAATGTCAATTTAAATTTTTATTGTAATTTTAATTGTGTTTTTTTTTTTTATTTTAATTTAAATTTAAATTTTAATTTTAATTTTAATTTTAATTTTAATTTTAATTTTAATTCTAATTTTAATTTTAATTTTAAAAAATAGTTTTAGTCTTAAAAAAAACTTCAAACATTTCAGCTGCCATTTCGTATATCAACTTCTTTACTCTAACTCCCAATTGGACTTATTTAATTGACTTTGCATTAGTCTAGATGAAAACTCTTACCAACATTTGCTGCTATCCTGTCAACGCAATTTAATTCAATTGCGCTTCTATTAAAAGCAGCGTTCTATCGCAATAATCCGATTAAATTCAATTGAGCAAACATTACGTCCCAGCATATATACATATATATATATAGGTCATATCAGATGCCGTTCCAAAACTTTTCAAGTGCTCGGCAAAACTTCCGCGAAAACAAAAAAAAACCCAAAGAGGAAGGCAAAAACAAGAACAACAACGAAAACAACTCTTGATTGCCGATTGGCAACAAGGCGAGCGAAGCGGACGGATGGCTGGCCACGCCCACTGTGAAAACATCGATATTCTGCCGCCCCACACACACACACAGAGAGAGAGAGAGAGAGAGAGAGGAAAGTGGCAAATGGCAATCCACTTCCCCATTCCAAATAGGAATTGCACTTTTTGAGTGCATGCCACAAATTGCAGCTATCAAACTTTAGGTTGGAGCATTTTGCAAAATGTTTAAAAATACAAACTGCAAACGAGAATGAAAACAAAATCAAACAAAAACAAACTGCAAACAACAACAACGGCGACACATCGAAAAAGGAACATGGCACATTCCAATGCTAAGCAAAATTTTCTATTTTCACACACTCGTTGGCCCAAATCCAAGAAAATTATATAGCCATAGATACATGCCAACTAACTGTATGTGCGGCAAAGTGGAGGGAAATCCGCGCAAAAAAAAAAAATTAAAAATTAAAAATATTAGCAGCTATAATAGTAATAATAATATTACTAATAATAATAATAATAATGTCATCTGATGGCGTGTGAACATTGCGAAAGCAAGAAAGCAAAAGGAAATCTTATGGCACACATACTTTTTACATATAAGCAATATATAATAAAATATATATATTATAAATTATAAGTTCATGGCAGCGCTCAAATGATAACTCCAATTGCCTCAAGTTCAGTCTCGCAAACCTTTTCTCAACTCATTTGCCCATTCAAGTCACTCGCCCAGTTCAAGTTCGTCTAAAGTCGTTAAACTGGCGGCACTTCAAGCAGCGTCGACAAAATAACTACTCTTTTTTTATGATCATTGCTTAATAAACAATTGCGTAAAACGTTCAACTTGATGACATACAACATCAACGGAAATAATCATAAACGAAATACATTTGTTTTCATGCTAATAAAAAACTATATACATACATTAATTTTGCTTTTTTTCTCCTTCGTGCATAATTCATGCGCTGAATTAGAGGCCAGAGGTAATGAGAAAATTATGAGAATCGGATAGGGAAAGTAAGAGTAAAACATGGAATATGTAAAACGATAAAATAAAATATAAAAAAAAATAAATATATTAAAATGAAGAACAGCATGAAATATGTAAAATCATAAAATAAAATATTTGAAAAATAAATAGATAAATAAATAAATATATTAACATGAAGAAAAGCATTAAATATGTAAAACATTAAAATAAAATATTTAAAAAAATAAACATACATTTTTTTTTTTTTTTTAATATGCTCAAATATTTAAATGAGTAAAAATTTTAATTCTAAATTAAATATTATATTTATATTTTTAAATGTATATAAGCTTAAAAAAAAAAAAAAAACTATATAAAAATTTATATTATTATTATACAATTATTTTTTGTACATGGCAATTAATGATATATATATTCTAAATATTTAAGTAAATGTTTAAAAATTATTTAAAATATTTAAGTATTTATTTTTTATGCGCATACTACATATATTTTTTAAAAAATACTAAATAAACTAAATTTAAAATATTTATATTAAAATAAAATGCTTTTTCAATATTTTTCATATTTTATTTTATGAAAAATGTTTTTTTCACTTTCAAAAATTATTTTTTTTATTTTATTAATTTTCCATAATTTATATTTTGTTTTATGATATAAATTTATTTTTATTTACTTTAAAAAATTATATTTCTTAAAATAAATTTTCCATAATTTTTTAAGTAGTTTTTAATACCCACAGCATTATGATAAACATATCGAAACAAATTAAATAATATAATTCAAATATAACTGCTATAACTGCAATCTATAACTGCTCAAAGCTCATAAGCACACGAAGCACTTACAATCTGCTGTTATTACATAAACTTCTTGATCTCTGGAGCTAGTAAAATCTCTCTCTAAAATCCCCAAGAGAAATCCTTACACAAAAGGATTTGTAGAGAAAGCATGTATGCGATAAAAATGGCAACTCTAGCTGACTGCTAATTGATATAACTGCAAAGGGGGCGAAATACCGAGAACTAAACAGTGTTGTCGAGCACTTCAAAGGGATTTGCCGGAAACTATTTAATAAATACATGTATATATATACAGAAGAAGCCAAAGGGAAATGCAAACAGGGTAAAACCCTCTGACTTTTGGCACTGGCGACACTTTGGCTGAAATGCGACGATTTGTCGCATGTCTGCAGTCGGACAACGTGGGGTGTCCAAAATGTGTTCACGGTGTTCTCGTATTTGTTGTTGTTATTGTTGACACTGATGGACACGGAAAACTTTGTTTGGTGTTGCAAAAAAAAAAAAAAAAAAAAAAAAACAGCAGCAAAAGAAAACACAGCCAAGGCGAAAGGACGTCGAAAGCAAAGCAAAAGGTGTGAGCTGTTGCTGTCTGCGATGTTTGCATAAAATATGTAATTCAATTTATATTTTGCTTGTCTATGTGCATGTCCATGTGTGTGTGTGTGTGTGTGTGTGTGTGTGTGTGTGTGTGTGTGTGTGTGTGAGTATTTTGTTAAGCTCTTTTTTTTGGCTTGTCGCAGGCGACAATTAGAATTTCTGATAAGCCACAAGTGAAAGCTGCTGCCCGTCAATTGTCAGACAAGTCACACACATGTCGCAACAGCCAATGCACCCCTCGACCAAGGGCCATGCGACGAGTGTGTGTATGTTGTGCGTGTGTGTATGTGTGTGGTTGCCATAAAGCAAACGCTAAGCCAGACCAAAAACTTGGAAGTTGGTGTTTTGCGGAATTAGTGCAAACAGACGCATAAATAACAAACACACACACACACACACACAGAGTGGCTATAACACCTAAGAGTTTGATGCCAAACACACACAGACAGAGAGAAAAGGGTGTGCGTGTGTGTATTCTGTCTGCTAATGTCTATGAAGTGGCTTTAAATGCAAATATTTTACATTGATATGCTAAGCAGATGCGTCTGCCGAAACGAGCCAACAAGCGACATATTGGCGTCTGTCTCGAGTTCTTCACTTTGTGGTGTTGATCTTTGCGAGGGAAATTGCATTTTGCGTATTTTGTGTAGAAAATTAACAAATGAATGCATAGAATTTATTTGATTCACTGAAGTATGTGAGATAAGCCGAGAGATTAACGTATGTGGCAAGCAATGCTATGATAGCTTGATTTGTATTCAGAGAGCTTCAGCTAGAGTTAGATTTGGAATGAAATACCCAAGAGATAACAGATTGAGATGTTGGGGGTATAAGAAAGTGAATATATAATGAATAAATGTTTAAAATTCTATGCGATATAGATCTAGAGAGATATATAGAGAGCAGTATATGTAAAAGATATAGATATAGGTATATATATAGATATAGATATAAGTATAAATATAGATATATATATAGATATAGATATAGATATAGATATCGATATAGATATAGATATAGATATAGATATAGATATAGATATAGATATAGATATAGATATAGATATAGATATAGTTATAGATATAGATATAGATAGAAGTATAAATATAGATATAGATATAGATATAAATTTAGATTTATGTTCAAGTTGAGTTAAAATATAGAAAATGCTTGAAGTAGAAGAATACGACAAACTACAAATAACTCAAATAGATAATTTTTGGATATACAGACAAGTAAACATATATATAACATATATACTTATATATAAAAATTTCATTCACTCAATAGGAATTTATTTTATTTTATTCATTTATTTTGATTTCAATTATTTCAATTCTTTATTTATATTTACATTTAATCACACATAACAATCAACAAGCTCACCTCTCACATAATCCGACATACAAAATGCAAGAATATTCAATTTCACATAAATATTTCAACACATATTTCACAGCAAATAGCTAAGCAGCTTTAAAGCAAAATTGAAATAGTGCAAATTTGAAGCCAGCTGCTTAGACAGTTTATAAATTTGGCAATGTTTAAGCCAATTCACAAAACAGTTAACAGTTCAATGACCAAAAACTATAGAATATTTATGATTCTATTAAATAAGTCAACAGAAACTTGGTCTTCTTGTTAAGCGACAAACAAAAAAAATATATATATGAATTCATGCATAAATTCACGCCTCTCTCTCTTATCAGAATTGCTGCGGCTGCCTTTCACTCCAGCAAAACAATGTCAAACAGAAGAAAAAGAAGCAGAACAAAAATTATATTAAAATTGCATAAATTAAATTAAAAATCAAATCAAAAATATCTGCATAATACGCACAACAAATCCAATCAAAAAACTCAACGTGCGAGGCATTTGAATGGCACAAAGAAAAAGTGAAGAAAACAAAAATAATTAAACTCAACTGAAATACAATACAAAAAAAAAAAGAAAAGAAAACAGCAAATGGAACTGGAGCTGTTGCTGTTGCTGTATATGAAATGAAATTTGTTGCATATATTTTGCACAGCGCCAACTAATTGAATTAACACAATGGCTAGCTGGGCACAAAGGCAGCAAAAGGCGCCAAAAGGGAGCTGCCTTTGATTGCCTCAGTCTCTGCCCCAGCAGTGCCATTCAAGAGAAGAGCTTGTCCTTTGTTGAGGTGCGCCGCTAAAGGACCCAAAGACGGGTCCTTGCACTCACTGGCCCTCCATAGCCAGCGCCAGCCAAAGGAGGCTGTGCTGCCGAAACAAAGCACATGGAACAGCTCCAAAAAGCCATCTCTAATGTAGAGCAGCTGCTGCTGCTCTCCACGCCTCGTCTCGTCTCGTCTCAGCTGGCCTCAACTTGTCGCCCCTCGCCACGCCTGGCAGTGACACTAAACTCTGGCTCGGACTTGGGTACGCTGTTCACTGTGAATTTATATACAGGACACGCATCGTAGACGCGCGTGAAGCTATTCGACTCACATGTGGGCCGCCAGAGCAGCTCACAATGCCAGGAAACAGGCAACTGGCAGAAGCGACAGAACGACGCCGGCGAAGAGGATGACGCTCAAGGCTCAAGTGCACTAAATGCAAGCGGCAACATCCGTTTCATAAAAGCAAAGCCCGGCGCATGCACTGAGAGAAAATTCAATGACAAAACTGGCAGTAGGAAAAGTCAAGTGTGAGAGAAGGCGAATTCATTGCTTTAAGCGAGAGTTTTAGCTACAATTTTTATGTCTAATAATAAAAACAAGTTTTAAATATTTATTATAATTTTTTTTTGGTAGTGCAAATATAGCCTCAACTGAGAATTGCATATGATTTTTATTTGTTTGAATATTATTAATGAATAATAATTAATAATTATTAATTATTAATGAATAATAATTAATAATATTCAAAAATGACTATATAAAGAAATCAATTCCAACTTTCTTTACCCTTTTTATATATTTTTCAAATATTTTCCCAATCCCTTAGCCCATTTATCTCTCAGTGTATGCGCAATTTTTGCAGTGCTGCCAGCTACCCAACTTATTTTCATTTCTAAACAAACCTGTGCAGTCTCTGAACTTTGCTATCCTGTGACAATTTCTATAGCATCCAACTAACGTCTACCCCTATCCTACCCCACCCTCCGCTCCTCCTGCTCGCTCTCCTCCTGCTCTTTGTTGCAGCCATTTTACGCTTTTACGCCGCAATTGTTGTGGCAGTGTATTGAAAGGCGTTGCACATAAACTTGCGCCAAGAATGACTTTAAAACTAACCCACAATTGAGTGTGCATTGTGTGCGGCACAGTTTGACAGGCGTTGGGCAGAGAGAGAGAGAGAGAGGCTGTCTTTTCTACTATTTTTTTTTTTTTTAGGCCGGCGTCAAATGCTTTGTGCTCAGGTCAAAGTGCTGCCTTTTGGGCCAACTGCCAAAGTTCATGAACTTTATGAACTGCAATCCAATCAGTGCGTGTCAAACTGTTGCAGTCTCTCAGTGCTCATACGCCCGATAGGCCGAGCTCTTACCAAAAACTCATTAACAAATTGCCCAATACTGAATAAGTGTCTGTGTCTGTGTGAGTGTGTGTGTGTGTGTGTGTGTGTGTGTAAAGAGAACATGACAGCCAGCAATTTATGTGGCAATTGGCTATGTCAGAAGCTGCTCCCCAAAGACCACTCTTTCACCTGGCCATGACGTAAATGAACTTGGACAGCAGTGAGCGAAGCTAACATAAAAGCAACTTCTCACTCTTACGCTCAATGACTCTCTCTCTCTGTCTATCTCACTCTCTATCTCGTTGCTTTGGACATGCTCCACATTTGTCTTACGCCGCGTGTCACAAAGTCGCCAAGTCACAGAAAGTCACACGAGGAGGCAGCTTGGGCAGCACGGGACGGTTGAGTTTAGGTTAGATAAAGATGTTTGAATGGCAGGTGAAAAACCATTAATAACTGGGTTATGCAATCGAAAGAGTGCGAGTTGCATAAACCAGCCAAGAAACAGGTAAGCAATAGCTCATAAATGAATAAGTGCCCAGACATTTGTGCAAAAAAGAAAAAATGTGAACTGTGGGAAATGGGCAACTAAAGTGAAATATGTAATAAAGACAACGAAACATTAAGTATATATGTATGTATATGCTATATAAATTATGATAAATGTTTTAAGGAAAGAAGATCTGTGTAAAATTAAGAGCAATTTGATATAAGTTGAGTAAATTATGATATTAAAGACCTTTTAAAGCTACAATGAAAACTTCCCTCTAAACTTAAGCCCACAAATATTAAATATAAGTAAGTATAATATATATATATATATGAAATATTAAATAAAAAAAAAAAAAACATATTTTATACATGTATATAATCAAAGTTATTATATCAATCAAAAGATGCAAAAATATTCATTAAAAATATTTTAAAAATATATTTAATTACTTCACTATTTCACAGCTTTAAATAATGTGCGCTGCAAAAATCTCTTTTATGCTGTACCAATGTCAAACATTTGTTGCTATTGTTGTTATCTTTTTGTCATGTCATGTTTCACATTGAAATTTTGCCCACACCGCTGGCGCATTGGCAAGTGTAAACAATTATCAAGTATACGCCACCTGCACAGACGTGCGTCAATTGACGAACCAAAATTAATTGAGCGCACTCATGGGACTGCCAATTAGCAGAGCAGATCAAATTTATGGCCGCTGCCCAATGAAACGCAGCAAATCGAAATATATATACATATATACACGTCTATACGCATAAAAATCAAACATAAAAGGCGCTTATATTAAGCTGACTGTCAATTTGATGAGCGGCCAATGCGAACGCGTGTCCAGCCCATAAAAAACACGCTAATCAAATGTTTAAGTGGCAAAACTGAAATTATATCGAAGAAAAATGTATCTTTTTTACTCTCAAGTATTTTCACTCAAATAAACCAAAATGAAAATAAGAAATAAAGCGAGCGAAGTGAAAAATGTCAAAAATTAGCAAACGAAAATAAATGAAATGAAATGTGGGCGGCAGTCAAAGCAGCAATGGAACGATGGAAGAGGAGAAGCTGCAGCAGCAGCAGGAGGCGAACAAATTTTCTATAAAACTAAAGAAATTGAGAAACTTTGTAGCTGGCAAAGTTTTCTCTTTTTTTTTTTTTTTTTTTTTTTTTTGTTTCTGCTGCACAACTCTTTTTGGTTTTTGGTGTTTGCGTTGCGGTCGAGTAATTTGCGCTATCTTTGCGTTGACAAAAGACAGCGACAACAACAGCAGCAGCAACAAGAAGAAGCAGGGCAAAAAAAACTGCAAAACTTTTAACAAATGGTCATCATAATGTTGGTAACTTGCGAAAAAATTGACGCTAATTTTGACAACAATTTCGCAGTCTCTCCACAACTTTAATAATGGCTAATTAAAAATCTCAACTGACAGAAATTTAGTAACTTTATCAAGTCAAACGAGCAGAGCAATTAAACATTTTGCCACGTGTAGCGCGAGCTGAGCTCTTCGCATGTTTGTTTGGAAAACAAAAGGCAAAGATATTTTTGTTTTCATTTATCTTCGTATCTCTCGCTCGCTCTCTCTCTCTCTCGCTCTCTTTCAGTTAAAAATAGCTCAAGCAGATACCAATAATATCAAAAGTATCTAAAAGATGTGTAGTGCATATTCCACTGACAGCGCCAAGTGCTTTTGTTGTTGCTGCTGTCTGTTCTATCTATTCCATCGTCTGTCTGTTTGTCTGCTCGTCTCTCTGGCTAACAAACAAATGGAAATTCTCAAGCAGCAGCCGAAAGCTGAAAGCTGAAAGCAAAAGTTGCTTCTTGCCCACGCACAGCTAAAGCGGATATAAATGTTGCCGGCATACGAGGAAGCGGCCCTGGCTAGCAGGAGGCGGCATTTGCGGGGTAAGCAAACAAATTACAACCTCCAAAAATGACAGCTGTGTAGACCAACTAGAACAATGACAACCACAAGCAACACAATAACGCTTTCGACTAGAGTAGGAGAGATAACAAAAGAGTATATAGAGAGTATATAGCGAAAAGCTTACGACTATTGCATACCTCGTGCCAAGTTGACTTCTTCGTTTAGATATCAAAACTTAATGCTATTTGCAGTTATTATGTAGCAAAAGTGTTTACTGCATCTGGACCCAATATACATAGGTAAAGCACAGTTTTTTTATGTGTAACATATAAAACAAAGTAAACCTAAACTCACTTCATTTCAATTCACTTCAATTGCTTACATTTTTAATTAAAATTCTGTCTACAAATATATTCGCAAAAACATTTTACACATGCCTCGACCCAGGCACAAATTACTCCACAGAGTTAGCTTAATGCATTACAACAGGTAGCTCAAATTCATTTGTTGAATTGAAAGCCACAATTGATTTAGTTCACATATAGCACAACAATGCAGTAACGCCCTAGATTACAGGGTAGACTGAACACACACACACACACACGCATATAATCACATACACACACACACAGAGAGAGACACAAATACAATACAAACAAAAGCTAAAAAAGAGGCTTAGAATTTTGGTTATACAAAGCTTCGTCCTTGCATAGGAATGCTAAAAATAAGCTGTACGAAAAACACACACAAACACAGTCCATTGTTAAAGGCGTGTAGTTGTGGGTGTGTGTGTGTGTGGGCGTGGCTGAGCAAAGCGCAATCAAGCGTAGATGCCGAATTTTTCAACTATAAAACGCATGCAAAAAAACTACAGCGGCAAGGGGAGCAAGGGAACGAAATCATAAAAAAAAGAGAATGTGGGGGGCGTGGCACACTCACAAATTGTGAGGCGGACAACAAAAAGCAGCAACAGCAACAGCAACAGTAATACTCATAAAAATTGTTACGCACATTGAGCAAAAGGAAGGCGCGTGTTCTGCCAAAGGCGTCCACGCGTCCACCTGATGCAGAGGCCCAAGGACAACGACAGGACACAGCTGCTACAGCCTGGCTGGCATTATGTGTGTCTGTTGGGCTTCCAAATGTTGCTAAAGAACAGGCAAAACAAATTTAAGCATTACAATATACATATATATGTATATATATATATATTTTGCACTCGTTTCTGCTGTTGGCAGTAAAATTAAATGAAAATTGTTTCACATATGTAAAAATATGGAAAAAAGTCACAATACAAATAAGAATACCGACATAGATATATACATATATATACCATATACACCCTTATGCCATCGGCTTAGTAGAGCGACAGCGACCAACAAAAACCATTTGCATTCACATTTACATTTGCATTTAATTAATGTACATTAAATATTTACAAATTGCATTAAATTACCGCACACGGTGCGAAAGCCTCCACACACACACACACAAACACACACACAGTGTGGTTAGCGGTCTATAGTGTGGTCTCCATCTAACTGTGTTGCACTTGCTGCAGGTGGCTGCAGTGAGAGATGCAACTGCGGTAATTGTTTGCTCCACATATTCGAGTGGATGAGCGTGGGTGGCTATAGCGTGGCCTATCTCTCACTCTCTCACACTCACACTCACACTCTCGTCTATTTCACTTAATCTATCCCACTCTCTGTCTGTTTTTGTCTTCCTGCTCTACTTGTCTCTGTCCGTTCGTCTGTCCATTGTCCAGCATTGCATTTGGCGCTCACGTAGCGCAAAATTTTAACTACGAGCTCGCTCGCTGTAAAGCTTGAGCTTGAGCTCTGAATAACCATGGACAATACAATAGAAATTGTATTTTTAGCATAAAATATGCTGAAAAAACTTAAAAGCATGTAATAACGAATATAAAAAAAAATTATAAAAATAAAAAAAAAATATATATATATATATATAAAAATTGCAGCATGAAGAAATCTAAAATTAAAAAAAAAAATTAATTTTAAAGTAGATTCTAGAGCAGAGTTTCTTTTAGCAAAATATTGGCATATCTCAAGCAATTAAAAAAAATTATTATAATTGTGAAGAAGTGAGCTCTGCTAGCATAGAAATTATATAACCATTATAACTAAGTCTTGAGAGCTGTTTAACATATAAAAGTACAGAGTATATACTAGTTTCTTAAGTTCATAAATATTTTAGCTTTCATTTGATAATATCAAGTTTCTGGAACTATAAAACTCAACGTGAATTCCCCATTCGACTGCTTCAATCCGTTGCTAATTTATTTTTCTATCAACTAAAATTCCAATTTCATACCACTGTCACTTTTTAGTTTCGCTTAAATTGCAACATGGCAGAAATGCCACGAAATACCCGCTTAATTATTTCGAGATTCTTCGCGAATTACACGCGATTTTGGCAATTTGGAAACGCTGGCTGCAATGCCATTGACATAGAGACTGATTAAAACCGAGTCGAATTGCTGCGTATTACGAATCGGTATGTAAATGTTAATGTAAATTTGAATGCAACGCAGCAGCGATACATATGGAGAGGCTCTCTTGCATTTCGTGGAACTGTCGATGCGTAACCAGTGTTAATATAATTGCAATTGAATGGGCGTTCGCTGCGGCCCATTTGGCCTATTTGGCAATCGTGGCGAGCTAGGGCTGGGGCTGGGGCTGGGGCGAGGCAGCTCGAGTCAATCGATTCAATGCGCCTCCAGGCGCAGCAGATGCCAAATTTGGATACACACACAAAGTGTGCTCGCTGTCTGTGTGTGTGTGTGTGGGTGCAGCCTGCAGCCACTCAACAAAAGAAAAATTGAAAACGTAAAAACTCAAATCAAATATTCTTTTTTTTTTTGCGCTGTCCATTTGAGGTGCGAGCGCATTTGATGACAGTAAAACGAGCGAAACGTCAATTAAAAATTGTAAAAAAAAAAGAGGAAGAGAGAAAAAAAAATATTGTTAGGCAACTGATGGCAACCGCAATAGGCGGCGATACGTCACAGAACATTCAAATTTATTCGCGTGGAAATTGCGCGCTAATGAGCGAAGCAATAGGAAGTGCAGCCGCCTCGAGGATCTCGCGTCCATAGCAATCCATGGCATTCAACGAAGGAACGCTTGTTGTGACAGCTGAACGAGTTTTGATGCGACCACGCGCCATTTGATTTATGCCAAGAGGCATTCGCCTGGGCAACTGGTCAGGTGGGCAGGTGGGCTGCATCTCGAGTTGCTGGCCAACTCAAGAGATGCAAAGGCTGATAGCCAGCCCAGAGCAGCCTGCTGGGCAGACCAGGCCCATCCAGTACAGTACGCCTTAGCATATTGCATATTTTCGTAATCAACTTGCAGCAATAAAAATCGTAATGAAGCGCGCTACATAAAGCCGAAACGCCAGAATGGACATTAAAGGCGAAACAGCATCGAAGGGCGCCCAAAGGACGGCGGACGTCAAAGCATTTTATGCGCGTAATTAGCAGCAATTAACGAAAAAAGAGGAGAAGTTGGGGCTGAATTTAATACGCCAGATATTCAATACTCTTGAGCAAAGACAACAAAGCAAAATGAAAATTGCAGAAAATGCAGCATGAGTCAATGTTGCAAAGTGTATTAAATTTATTTTTAAGAGACTTTAATCATATATGTATTTATATACAAAATTTAAAGAGTTCATTGAATTTTAAATTGAATTGATTTAGCTAAAGTCAAATTTATTGACTTTAATCTTTTATATTTGGGTTAGGAAATTGTTGAATATTTAATGTCAGAAATAAGCTAATAATAATAATAAAAATATATTTAAAACAGATTTTTTATTTGTGGAATACCCTTAATATTTAATATGTGATAAATGTAAATAAAATACTTATAATAACAATGTTTTTTAAAATATTTTTAATTGTGGAATCTCCTTACTATTTAATATGTCAAAAATATTCATAAAAATGCTCTGCACATTTTTTAAATTTAAAAAATCTATATATATATATTTTTTTTTATGTGAAATAATTGAATAATAAATTATATTAATTTATAGATAGATCAAAAATTGATGTATTTTTTGTTTCTTTTTTTTTTATTTTTTAATTATTACTTAATTAGTTTTTGCATTTTAAAGAATATCACATCAAAAGTTATACACATTAAACCTTAATTTAAAGCATAACTTAAGAATTTTTTCTTCATTTTTTGAAAATATAATTTTCTACCTAATTTTAATAACTTGCGTCTTCAGCTCCCGCTGGAATGTTTGCGCCATAATGCATTAAGGGTATTCCAACTTCGCTTAATTGATATTATCATGACTCTGTTGATGTCTATTTTCTTTTTTCCATGTTTTTTCTTTGTTTTTTTTTTTTTTTTTTTTTCACACGCTTCAAATGATGTTTGCAGAATGCAAATTACGCTAAGCGAATTAGCGCGGAAGCGTCAAAGTGCAAGACAAGAGCAGAGCACAAGGGAACAGGTGAAGAAGAGCAGCGACAGGTGAGTGAGTGTGAGTGAAATGTGAGACAAATTAGTCTGCAGCGGTTGAGCTCTGAGCTGTGAGCTGTTAATGTGGCATCTATGAGAGTTGCACTTCGTTTAATTAGAATTATGAACTAACTAACAAATATAGCATAGAACAACAATCATAGTCTAAAACTTGAGTAGTTACTCAATATGACTCAAATGCTGACAAATTGTTGAAAATTCAAGTGATTAAACAATTAAGGTCATTTAATAGTGCCTCATTTGCTAGAGCGCATTTGTTACGTGCTACATTTAAGCATTGGAAATTAGTGCAAGGTGAAGTCAATGCAAATGCAAATGCAAATTATTGTTATTAAAGAATTACTCAAAAATACAAAGAGTCTAATAGGTCTGTTGAGTACATTTGTATGCTAACTAGGTATATATAAGAGCTACGACTATATATAACTAGCAGTGCTCGCAAATATCTGTTGATCGTCTTTCAACTTCTGCTAAAAAATCTCAGAGAGCAAGCGATTGCATTGCTGAAGAACCTTCAGCGAGAGTTCGTTTGCCATCGGACAGAAACTTTTGTTTCGTTTTCTTCGTATTTCGCTCGGCTTTTCTCCGACCGTTTGGTTGAGTTTTACGAAGCTCACTTATTGCGTGAGCCTCATTCGTATCGCTCACTAAACGATGCATCAGACGAATACTGCAACGGAAGACTCTCAAGCCGAAGCCCAAAACGAAAAGAACCGAAGACTCGTGCTTAGAGCGAGAGCGAGTGAGAGCTTCAGCTCGTGAGCAGCGCGTGAAGATTACAACATTCAACAGTTATGAATTATGATAACCGATATGCTCTTAGCTTCTATTCTGTTTCATTCTGATTTCACATAGCTCTCTTTTCTAAGTTTATCTCTTTTCTTCTCATCTATGAGCTTCTCATACCCAATCTGTTCGTTTCTCCTATCTTTGCTATCCACGACTCCTGCTCTGCTCCTCATTTATATTCCCAGCTACAAAACAAATCACAATGTAGAGTCAACTTATCATTTGACAGCTCAACCTACTCTTCGACTTTGTCAAACTCTTAAGACTTAAAAAGCTTCGACTGTTGTTCCTTGGCCAGCTCTCTAATAGCCCTGATAAATATACCAAGTACAGAGCGTCATAAAAATCTAATCGTGCTGACAATCAGCACATTTGAAATTAAATTTAGTCAGCTGCCAAGTGGCAGCTGTTTCTGACTGCACCGACTGACTCCGAGCGACAGAATTTGTAATAAAGCAATTCACAAGTGCAACAGTCGCACAGTCGGCAGGCAATTCAGCACAAATTGTTGCAACAGACTATGCCACAAATCAAAAAAAAAAAAATAGAGAGTGAGAGAGTACGAGTCTGAGTGAGTGCTAAAGGAAGCCGGACGACGAGCACCTGCCTGGGCAATGGAGCTTTAGACACGGGACACGGGACACGGGACACGGGACATGACAAACTGCCGCCACTTGCGAGGCAAATGGCATGCCACATGAAAAATGATGCCTAGCCGCGGCGAGACGAGACGAGTCGTGTCGAGTTGAGCTGAGTCGAGTTGAATTGAATTGCAAAAAAAAAAAAAGAAAGAACAAAAACAAATGCATTTGCCGAATGTGCACTGTGCGCCCGTGAAGTGCCTACTCACAAATGCAGCGCCCAGCGGAAAAGTTTCCAAACTTCATTCCCAGCCAACAAAAAGGCAAACAGCCCAAAGGCAAACAGCCAACATTCAATATGTTTGCGAAATATTTGCATGTATATATATATATATATATATCTTTTTTTTTTATATTTTAGTCAGTTTTTGTTGTCTGTTTTTAATTATTTTTTATGCCATATTAACTGTTATTTTTATACCCTGAGCCCATTGAAAATGGGAAATCAGGGTATAATGGTTTTGTTAAATGTATGTAACAGGCAGAAGGAGGCGTGGCAGACCCCATAAAGTATATATATTCTTGATCAGGGCGACGAAAAAAGTTGATCTAGCCCTGTCCGTCTGTCCGTCCGTCCGTCCGTCCGTCCGTCCGTCCGTCCGTCCGTCCGTCCGTCCGTCCGTCCGTCCGTATGTATGAACGCGTCGATTTCCGAAGATACAAAAGCTAGAGAGTTCATTCTTTTTGTGTTAGGTTCGTATATTGCACGCGCAGTACGAGTTTGTTTCAGAAATTCGATAACTTGTATATTTGCAAAGTTATCGATAAACGAAATTATCGGGAACCAGTTATAAAATTCTAGCTAATTCATCTTTAGACTTAGAGTCTCTGAGTCTTCTGCATATATATAGATACTAATTTAATACAATTTCGGTTTTTGTCAGATTTTGGATTCCGGTACCCACTTCACCCCACCACCCCCAAATGTGAAAAAAAATGCATTTCAAATACTAGAGACATGCAGTTTGGTTTAGCATATAGATATGAATATCATAATCATAATCTGAAGAAATCAATGCGATTGTCCATATAGAAACAGAATTATCAATCATCAAAGTTTTCTCATCAAAACCCATGTGGCGCAGCAACAAAGGCAGCGAGACAGCAAGCCGCCTGCATTGCTCACACACATACATGCTTACAAGCGTGTGTGTGTTCGTGTTTTTGCATGTATAGTTTCTTACGCGTAGAGAATCGAAACGAAGCATTCTTGGAATATGATTCGTTCGAAGAAGGGCTCAGGGGATTTCGTAGTCGAGCAGTCTCGACTACAGCTTTCTTACTTGTTTAATTTAGTTTTTTATATGCGTAATAAGTGCTAGAGGTTTATAGCTGTTTAGTGATAAAGATATCAGACAGCAATCCAGATTTAAATGAAGATTATGCATGCATACAGACTTGATAGCTTATCCAAGCAAAATGTACATATATATCTAAGTATAAATAGAATTGCACACTTTACGCATGTCAACAAGTGTATCAAATATACGACCTTAACTCTTCTTTATATATATTTTTTTTCACTTTTTTCCTTCAATTTTATGTTCATTAAATATTATTTCAATCTATCTGCAATTTAATTGTTTTTCCCTTTTTTCTGCTGATATTGTTGAAATGGAATTATAAAGTGTAACTTTATATTGTTATTGTTGTTGCTGCTGCTGCTGCTGTTGACTTTTTGCCGTTCTGCACTAATTGAAAACGGCAACAAGAATAAATAAATGTTGTACGTGTATGGCTCATAGTATTTGCCCAGAGTAAATGGTTGCATTTGCTGATAAGCACGAAATCACAACTGATAAAAAAAACGATACAGTAATAGTTGTAGACATACATATGTATTATATACTTTATATATAAGATAATATATATGTGAATGACTACGACGATGTTGTGCTGATAAAGCATACAACTTGTGCCGCCAATTAGTTGTGATAAATGTTACGAGAAAAAGGTTTCAAATTTGTATGATTTACCTCGTTACGAATCGAAGAGAGTATATTTGTATGTCTGAGCGGACTTATGTATATATATATATATATATATATATATATATATATATATGCTATGTGCTGTCTAATCATTATACTTTCTTCTGTGTGAATTGAAATTTGAAATATATATTATAGCTAGAGCTAGAGAGCTCTATAACAAATAGTTCAATTGCTTATCAAACATGAACGAGCATTATGCAGTCAGTAACACTCTTAGTTTTTTATACAAAGCAAAAAAAGGCTCGTTTTGAGTTGCAGAAAGAGTGGAGATATAAGAGAGCCTATGAGTATCATAAAAATGGGATAGATTTTTGAAGTGAAGCACAGCAAAGCTATAACTAATTAAAATTGTTTGTGAAGCTATGCAGAAAAATAATAATAATGAAATAATTTTTCTTGCTGTAGGACTTTCAATAATATTTCTATATATTAGCTAATTAATCACTGTGGCGATAAAAAACCGATTAATAAACAATTGCAGCTAATTAAAGAAAATTCAGTTATATATATACTTCTTAAGCTTATCAAATAATAAATATAAGAAATATAAAAACATATGTATATTTTTAATGCATTTAAAGCTGTAAGCTCTTTTGCCTTTGATTAGCTTGAACATTAACCGTTAACTTTTGCCTTAATTAAATAATGTTTTATTAATGATTTCTATAAATTCAGTCATTTCGTGTATTTTGTGACCATCGATGAGATTTGCTGTTCAGCCGCTGCTTTTTTGCACCAAAAAAAGTAAAAAGCAGGTTTTTCTCATTTGGCCTTTGGCATAAGCCAACGCAAAGGCAAAACCCAAAGCCAAAGTCGGCCCAGAAAACGGCGAACAGCTCGCGCTAACGCAGTCCGGCTAAACCGCATAAAAATCGCTCTGACGGTCGCAAAGAAAAAGAAAAAAAATTGCTATAGGAATGCAGCAGGCATAGGCGACTTAGGCATGATCTATATAAACTGAATTTCCAATTATTCCAATGGTAAATGATTGTTTAACTAAATTTATTTATATATTTTATATTAATTAGTTACAGCCGAATACGTTTAATACTTTCAGAGACTAAAAAGTAAAACTTTAATTTGCAAAGAATATATTTTGGTAATTTTAAAATATTATTTATGCAAAATAAATGAAACATTTTTAAAGAAATGCATAATTATAAAGATATGTTATGATATATATAATGCTTAAAAAAATGTAATGCAAATAAATATTTATTTAAATTTAATTTAAAAATTCGATTAAGATATATGCATTCATTAATATTTTATTATAATAATTTTTCACATTTTTTTTTTTTTTTTTTGTAATTTTATAATTCATATTAAATTTTTTTTATGGTAAATTTCATGTTTCATGTTTATATTTATTTTATATTTTATATTTTATATTTTATATTTTATATTTTATATTTTATATTTTATATTTTATATTTTATATTTTTTATTTTATATTTTATATTTTATATTTTATATTTTATGTTTTATATTTCATATTTAATATTTAATATTTTATATATTATATTTTATATTTAACATTTCATATTTTATATATTTATATTTTATATTTTTGGTCTCATGTTTCATGTTTTAAATTTAATATTTCCTATTTAATTTTTTTTTTATATTTTATATTCGTTTAATTTTACCGCCCGCCCCCACATTTCCATTGACCATAACTTAGTCGAGCATACCCCAGCTGCACAAATGTTTGCAGCGTACTCATGCAAACAAACGCATTATACAAACACATATACATACATAGGTATAAAAATATATCCAAATATATATTTATATATATGTATATATCACAAAAATGTAGGTTTCCGTTTCTTTTGTTTTGTTTATGTTCAGTATGTTTTTTTTTTCCCCGCTGCTGCGTGTAAAATCAATAATTGCGAGCGGGTTCAGAGGTGACGACAACTTCGAAATGCTTTTGACCTTCATCACAAAAGCCTTTTGAGCGCTATGGCGACCTTCCACACTGCGAATGGCCCCGCTGCGGTCCTCTACTCTTCACCTGCCCCTTCACCCCGTTCCCCGACAGCCAATTAAATTTATGTCTGTGCGTATTTTCGTAACTTATTTTTGCACGCAAAAATACTTAAATGTTGCTCTTCATTGTTGTTGCTGTTGTTGTTGTTTCTGCTGTTGCTCTTGCCGGTTTGTGATTTGTGCGAATTTTACCTTTTTTTCGCCTTCTCTCTCTATCTTTGTTTGATTCGTTTATTTTGTTGCTACTTCCCGGCCGGCTGGCTTTTAGCTTGATTCTCGATCATTACTATTGTTAGCCCATTTGTTGCTTCTTTTGCGAATTTCTATTTCGCCAGCTAATGCCATGTTTCAATGTTGCTGGACTTAATTAATCAACATTTTACGGCCAACGAGCGAAAAGTTAAGGCTTCTTGAATTTCACACACGTCTCACGAGAACTGACGTCAGTCATAAAGTCAAAAGTTAATTCTATTTCCAAGTAATTGATATTGGATAATAAAAATGAAGGCCAAATACGATTTTGAATTTGGATTGATAGAGAGAAAGAGAGAGAGGTAGAGAACGCCTAAGGGACGTTGATGTAATTAAAGTAATCTTATTTTTTTACTTTTTCCCATCTCGTATTCTCTATTAGGCTCTCTATTAAATTTTAGAATCTTCAGATCTTTATTCATATCTTTGCTTTTTTCATACATCTCTCTCTGTCTCCCTCTCTCGCTCTCTCTCTCTCCCTCTCTCTACATCAACATCTTTCTATTCTCTATCTTCCCCCTATCTAGAAGTTCATGCATCTACGAGTCAGATCAATATAAAGTCCACTCAGCACAGTTTTGCAGTCATTGACTAACAAAACTGTGCTGCACTCGCCTTGAACTTTAAGGCGAAGTCAAACGAGACGAATTGCGAAATTTTCGTTTGCAGTTTTTGCCATTTAGTGGGTCAGCTACATAATAACGGTATATAAGTAAATTTTAAATGTTTTCTTTTAACATACCATCTTTAGCATTTGTTGTTGTTGTTGTTGTTGTTGTGGCCATTGTTGGTGTTGTGCTGGCAGAGGAGGCCGATGCAGACGCCGACGCCGCAGTCGCTGCGCTGAAGAATGTTGTTGTATCCGCGGCAGCTGAGAGGCTACGCGAGCAGTGCATTAGTCACGTTTCTTATTGTCGCTGTTGTTGTAATTGTTGTTATTGTTGTTGCTGCTGCTACGGCGGCTGCTGTTAGTTTTATTGGTATTATTGTTGTTGTTGTTCTTGTCGCAGACGGCGACGAACTTGAACTCGCAGCCGTTGCCGTTGCCGCTGCCGTTGCGCCACGCTGATAAGAACTTGTGGCGAAAAACGCTCGACAATAACCGTTAGCAACGCACACACACATGCATAAATCAACAACAAGAGAAGCGCGCGCGATTGTATGTGTGCGTGTGTGTGTGTGTGTGTAAGAGCGAGAGCAGGAAGCAGCACAATGCACGGGACTAAAAACGCAAACAAAGACAAATACAACAACACGCAAGCAGATAATAATTTCTTTTACGATTTTTGTATTTTTTGTACTTTTTGTATTCTACTTCAATGGTTTATTCGTGGCAGCAGTAAGAAGCGAAACGAAAAACACAAGAAACGCCAATTGGGGCAACAGAAACTGCACTTTAATTGATTATTTGTATTTCATTTAATTTCATTTTCTTTATCAGATTTATTTAACATATACAAAAATTAACAGAGCCAACGACGTCGACCGCGACCGCGACCGCGACATCAAGTGCTGGCGATCCCGTTGATTGCAAGCCCAATGCTTTTGTTGTTGCTGCTGTCACACGCACGCACGCACACACACACACAAACACAAGCAACACACACACACGCGCGTTTACAAGCAGCGAGCACATGAACAACAGTTGTTGTTGTTGTTGCTGTTGCTGCTCTTCTTGTTTGTTTGGTTGATTTTTTGGAGCCGCATTGAATTCTTTAAAAATTATCTTATTTCGTCTTGAACAAGCGCTTAATTAATTATTGTTATTATTGGCACTTTTGTTGCTCGCTGCGCTCGTTTAATTGGTTCTTCTTGTTGTTGTTATTGCTGTTGCTGCTGCTTCTTTTGTTGGTGTGGGCGCAAGCAGAACTGCGGTTATTGTTGTTACTGCTGCTGTTTCGGCTGCTGTTGTCAGCGCGCACTTCACTCTCGTGTTGCGTTATAACACACGCGGCTTACGCACACATATTTTTCACACATTGCACATGATTTATACAATTTATTTATTTATTTAACAATTATACTGAGGCGAACGCGCGGCGTTGATACCTATCGATAGTTTTACAGCCTCTAACTAGAGAAGGGGACGGTAGCAAACTGGCTGTTGTATGCTCAACGTGACTGCGTTGCCAATGTAAATATGCGGTATGTATGTTAAGTTATGCATGCTGCTAACTATCGATAGGTTGTTATGTAAAGGCGGCGATATTTTCGAGTGACCATTCATTTTATTTAGATTTTAAATTTGTATGTTGCCTGCGGAGTACGATTTTTATGTTTTACTTGTTGAATTTAAATATTTATATGCATTAAGATGTTTTTTTTGTTACTATAATCAATAGCTACTGCTGTTTATATTAATTATAGCTCGAATCAACCATCTAGCAGCTAAATGTAGACTTTTGTTTATTTTCTTAACATAACCATTTTGAGTATAACATTGCCGGCACTGGCAATATGCTTGAAAAATTGGTTTTAAATTATTTACATAACCAATTTATTAGTTTGTAGCATTAATAGTTTGCATATAATATTTGTGTTATTTTTAATTTGATTTATTTGCTTATTTTTTAATTATTTTTTAATTCAATTTTTATATTTTGAGCGCCTGAACAGCGCGCACATTTTACATAATTTCAGCTGGCTACATAAGCCGTAATATACAGCTTTTGTCAGCTTGCTGTTGCTGGCGCTGTTAAGCTGCCTGCTCTGGCACTGTTGCTGCCCGTTAAGTTTGAATTTTTAATAATTTGAAATTTTTGCAATTTTTTAGAGTTTAGAGCTTATGTAACAAATTAACACTTTAGATGCATAGCTATAGTTTTAAACCTTGTGTCTGGACCGTGCGCAATTTGCGTATTTACTAAACTACAAATAAAATCCCTTTGTCTCTTTGTTCAATTGCAATTTGTGCTCAATTTTTTGACACATTTTTTATTTATTCATTTTTTTTTTTTTTGCTCACTGACCTTGACAACTGAAGTATAGACAGAAATATGACACAAATATTGCGAGAAAAAATAAACAGCAAAAAAAAAATTGAAAATCCCAGCCAAAATTTACTTTTGTTATTGTTGTTGTTGTTGTTGTTGTAGAGATCTGTTGACGCCTTCTACAAGTTTATGTTATTTGCATGTGCTTTCATTGTTGTTGTTGATATTGTTTATAATTCGTAGACCGCACGATTGTCCAAGTGAAAGTTGCCACCGTTTGCTCACGGGCCACGCCCCATTAAAAAAAACGCCGCCCTCAGCGCTGATGCGTGTTTGGGCGTCAAGTGAAATATGTGAGCGAGGTGTTAATTTCATTTAACAATTATTTTAGCCCGTTTTTTTTTTTTTTTGTTGTATTTATTTATTTTTATTTATTTTTTTCTTCTGTTCACCTTCGTCAATTGTATTATTGCATAATGTTTGAGCGACATTTGTGCGTGTGTGGCGCTGTTGTACATAAAATTTCTTTAAGCCAAAGTTAAATGCGCGCATTAAAATCAAGTTAATGGCAAATACAAATCAACTCGAACTTGTTCTGCCTGCTGCGGAAATCAATTAAGAGACGCACAAAACGAGCCAACAGCAGCACCACCAGCAGCACCACCGGCACCACCAACAACAAGTCTATAAAAAATCAAAGCTAATGTCAATGTCCTTTCGCCTGGCTCTCTGGCTCTGTCTCTGGCTTTGGCTTTTAAAGGGCCAAAGCGAAAACGAGTTCCTCCACAATTGTCCAATTGGCTGTCTGATTGGATTCGCTTGCCAATTGGACTGGCTAACTGGTCAAGTTCAGCTAATAACTGTTTTTTTTTTTTTTGTTACTTTACGCGTAAAAACTCGGCACAAATTTTCGTTTCTTTTCTTTTTCTTGATGTTCATGGCCTGTGCCACGCCCCCAGCTTGCGCTGCCCGCCCATTGACCCATTTAACCAGATTTGAGTTTGAAATGCATTCGATTTGCATAATTTCTTGTTCAATAAATTACTAATGGCATTTTCTTGTCATTCCATTTGAGGGAAATTTTCATTTAGTTTTCTTTTGTTTTTGTCAACAAATCCAATTCGAATCAGAGTTTCCAATTTGATTCTGTCTCGCATCGAAAACCCTTCTACAGTCGGCTGCAGCTAAAAGCTAATTGGATCTAAAAATAGCCACAGCACTTCGAGCTGGTTTTCTTCTTCGTTTGGCCAACAAAACTCGTTTCAAAGAACCAACGAAGACCCCAAAAGCCAAAGACTTTCTTGTAAGCCATCGCCATCGCCATCTCTGCATCTGCATCTGGATCTTCTGCTGCATCAGCATCTGCTTCTTCTTCTTCTTCTTCGGCTGCCGCTGCTGCATTGAGAGTGAAAAACTGAGCAACTGCGGGCGGAGGTGGGTGGTTGGCTGACTGTCTGGAAAATATGCTGAGATCTCTTGTCCGATCGATAAAAGGCAATCAAACCAGTTGCATAGTGGGACAAAATGCGCATGGAACGAGCCACAAACAAAGAGCGCACAATGTTGAATCTCTTGTAAAATTAATCGACGATCGTTAAGGCCAAGAACAAGCACAGCTCGAGCACATGGCCCAAACATATCGAATAGTGTATACACTGCTTGAAGCGAGTGAACAATTCATTGAAATAACTTGCGTAATGATCATGATAATGCTAATGAACCATACATGGATTTTTATGTATTTAATAAACTTCAGGTAAACTTAAACATTTATTTAGATTAGGTAGGGCAAATATATTTCATATCAAATATTATATATAATATAATATATTTCATTCTTCATTTTCATTAACATTATAAAAATAATAATCATTGTCATTATCATGAATTGTCATGATTACTTTCATTATCATTGTTAATAATATTATTATATGTTTCTTATTCTAAATTAGCATTATTATTATTGTTTTCATTATCATTATCCTCTTAATGATAATTTATATTATCATTATAACAATTTTATTTATTATACCATTAACATAGCATTAACATCATCAACAGCATTTTCTTATATCCCTGAACTAGTGTTATTAGCATTTGAATCGCTATTACTATTAGTATTAGTATTGGTATTAGTATTAGTATTAGTATTAGTATTGGCATTTGTATTAATTAGCATTATCATTGGTATTAGCTTTAGTGTTGATAAAGGTATTAGTATTAACATTAGTATTAGCATTAGTATTAGTGTTAGTATTGGAATCAGCATTAATATTAGCATCAGCATTCTATCAATGATTATTAGCATTATTATTAGTATCAGTATTAACATTAGTATTAGCATTAGTATTAGCTTCAGCATTCTATCAATGATTCTTAGCATTAGTATTAGCATCAGCATTCGACCACTGATTATTAGCAATTATATGATTATAATATGATTATAGTATTAGCATTAGCTGTGAAATATATAATATAAAATATCAGTTCTTGGAATCTTTAACATATATGCAACTGCAATTGTATTTCTGACATTAGAATTCACCTGAGCACAACAACTCTAATCATTATTGACATTATCAGAATATACACAAACCGAACCCAGTCTAATCCGACGTGTACTCCCTCAATACCCTATCGAAAAATCGACGGCCTGAAATAGAATTACTCTGCGCGCTCCGCTTATCAAATTAATGATCTCTAATTTTAGCCACATTGGCTAAAGGCCCTAACCACAGCTCGTAAAAGACAAGCGAACCCACTCAGCGTCCAATCGATCTATTAATTAACTACGGCTACAAAAAAATATATATAAGAAGAAGAGGAAAAGAAGCTTAACCTTGATCGGTACAATTTCTAGAATCTGCCACGCCCGCGCGTCGCCCTTCCACGCATTTGGCCCATAACAAGTACAGCTCCTTAGAATTGGCCAATTATCGTGGCTGCCATGTAAAGGGCCAACTGCAATGCCGTCCGTGCTCAGCTTCGCCTGCAGCAGTTCAATGACATTTAGCACAAAGAATTGGCCAAGACGGCGACGGCATCGTCTTCACTCGATCTTCACTCGATCTTCATTGGCTTTGCCTTCGCCCGCTGCGGCGTCAGTGGCTGCGTCGGCGTCAGCGTCAACGTCAACGTCAACTTCAACGTCAGCGTCGGCGTCGACATCGACGCGTGTATAAATGCGTCGAGGCTGAAGAAATTTCAAACAGTCGTAGCCGTGAGGCGCTAGCGTACATCGAGCTCAGCAAAGAGAGGAAGAAGAAGCAGAAGCAGCAGCAGCAGCAGCAGTAGCAGAGAAAATGAAGGCAATTGCTTTAGTGTTACTCTGCCTGGCGCTGGGCAGCCAGGGACGTGTGCTGCAGCCAGCGGCCAAGGAGGCGCTCGATATACCCGTGGCCATTATCAAAGAGGAGGCACAGCCAGCGATCAAGCTGGAGCAGGAGCCACAAGTGGAGCAGGAGTCGAAGACGCTGCCTGAGCCAGAGCTTAAAACTGAGCTGCCCAAAATTGAGGAGGAGCAGAAGGTAGAGGAACAGAAGGTCGAGGAGCAGAAGGTGGAGGAACGGAAGGTAGAGGAACAGAAAGTGGAGGACCGGAAGGTGGAGGAGCAGAAGGTAGAGGAACAGAAGGTGGAGGAGCAGAAGGTACAGGAACAGAAGGTGGAGGAGCAGAAGGTGGAGGAGCAATCGCAGCCAGCAGAGCCTCAACCCATACTGAAATCGCAGCCCCTGGAAGCCAATGAAGAGGTAGCTGCAGCTGTGCCACAAGTGGAGCAACAGGAGCAGCAACAAGTGAACGATGCAGTGCAGCCAAATGTACGCCAAGTCACCCAGGCCACGCCCACACAGCAGAGCAGCACGCAACAGAACTTTGTGCAGCAATTGATACAGAATTCGCCCATTGGTCAATTCCTGAATCAGTTCCAAGGACAACAGCAGCAGACAGTTCAGGCTGATCAGGAGGTCACGGCCGCTCCGACTGTGCCCGGTTTTCTGAATCCCAGTGCGGCCATCACCAACGCCCAGAATGCGGTGCAGAGTGTGGTCAACAGCACCACGCAGGCCTTCCAGGGCATTCAGCAGTTCGCCACGAATCTGGGCACACAGTTCCAGAACACGCTGTCGGGCCTGACGGGCCAGCAGCAGCAGAGTGCCCAGCCAACCACAACACGTCCGCCCGGTCCCATTCAGACCTTTGTGAACAATGTCTTTGGCGGCGGCAACAATGCAACGGCTACGGCTGCAGCACAGCCACAGCAAACGGGTCCGCTGCAGGGCATCATCAATTTCCTGGGCGGCAATCGGCCACAGAATACGCCAGCTGTGCCAGCCGTGCCCGCTGTCACCGAGGCAACCGTTCAGCCCGGCGTGGCCGACAAACTGGAGCTGGCCAATGAGGTGGCCGAGCAGCCAGCCGAGTCAGAGAACGAGGTAAGAAGCAGCGCCGAGGCCACCGATGATTCTTTCGAGGAGGCGGTGCCCGTCAATGAGGTCATCGTGGTCAACGATGATGCTGCCGCCGAGCGTGTACCCAGCAACAACTCGGTCGAGCCAGAGATCGATGCCGATGTTGCTCCAGCTGTAACTGAGGATGGAGCCGTTGCTCTCTGAGCACAGAGCTTAACTCAACTCAACTCAGCTCAACTCAACTCCAATTCTTGCAGCTCACAACGTAGCATTGACTGAAGCCATTTTCATCGCCATTTTTCAATCAGAAGAGGGAGAGAAAATGAGAAAAAGAGACACAAAGAGAGAGAGAGAAAGCAAGCGAAAAAACTTTCCATAGTCGTTTAAGTGCATGCAAACAAATTATTTATTTCATTTTCGCAGGAATTTATTTTTAAATAAAAACAAAATATACAAAAATTTAAACAAAAATTGATTTTTATTATTGCAGGAATTTATTTTTAAATAAAAATAAAATATACAAAATAATTAGTTTTATTTATCTGTTGCAGGTATTTATTTATAAATTTAAAAAGTATATATAAATAAAAAGGAAAAATATATAAAATAAAAAATATATACACAAATATATTTAATCATTTTGATTAATTTTTAAATCGAAAGAAAAATACAAATATAAACGCTTTTATATTTTTACTTTTGCAGGCATTTGTTTAAAAATAAAAAAAAATTGATTAAATACATTATTAAAAAAAAAAAGCAAATAAATATTAATAAATTAGGCAATATATACAAAAATAATATACTTTGAACATAAAATATAAAATATAAAAAAATTTTTGCACGAATTCATTTTGAAATACATTTAAAATAAAAGTAATAATAATTTTTTAAACGAGTTTTTTACAATATTTTAGTTTTGGATACATTTAATTTAAAATATGAAAGAATATAAACATAAAAATATTTAAATATATATATATATATATATATATATATATCTAATATTTACATTTTTTAAACAATAAAATATATTGGTATATATAGAATTATATTATTTATATTTCCACGTCAAGTTCAGGTCAAGTTCCAAATAAATATATTTTTAAATATTTAATAAACTGCAAAACATATTAGGTCAATGTCAGACCTCATTAACTCTCTCATAAACACATTTACCTAAGCATGAAACAGATGTTTTCGCTGGCAATAATTACTAAATGAGTTCGGGGAAATTTCAAACATCGCACAAAGCCAACTACCTGTTGAGGGCGTAGGTAAATGAAATGTGCTAGAAAGACTCAAGGCAAATAAAGTCAGCTAATAAAAAAAAAGCAATTAGAATTGAATATATTTCATATAGAAAATTTTGCATAAATATATATTATTTTTTCTTTTTAAAATGAAATTATTAAATTTAAAACTTATAGATGAACTCAAGCAACGAATGCTCTAAATAATTCCAGGCATAAAATATGAACTAATATTTTTTTTTCAATTATTATCAGATTATTATTACATAAATTTAATATTTTCTATATTTCATTTTTCACAAAACCCAAGACTACAAAATAAAATACTTTCCCATTTTTTTTTTTTGTCAAAAATTATTTCGTATTTATTTAATTTGTTTCGGTTTTTGTTACACATTAAGGTGGTTCGATAGCTCAAAAATTGTTTATATCAAACTAGGCGCAAAATATTGTACACTCATATATATTTATATATATAGAATCATTATATTATATAAGGCTAAGTTAGGGTTAGGGAGCTTACAAAATAAATACTCAGCAAAAAACCACTTAGAACTAAGCTGGGAATCGAGGGGAGGCAGGAGCAAGGAACAACTTATGCCCAAATATTTGCGCTAAAATTATGTTTATATTATTTTAAGTTTTCTCTTGTTCTTATTATTTGAAATTCCATTTCATATATATATATAATGTATATATATAGTTTTGTTTTTGCTAATAAACGTAGGCTGCCTTTTCATAAAGTTCTTTGAGCTCGAAAATTTTTCTTTGGAAATAATTCTACTTAAAGTTAAATGCATAGCTTAATGGGGGTAGGGTATGAAGAGGGACTTTTTTGGGGCAGTGTACTATGGCTATGAAAAAAAAAAAAAACATGGGAAAAAGGGAAATTTGTCATCTTCTTCTTCTTCATCATTTTTGAGCAGCGAGTTGAATGAGTTTTAGCATAGATTTGGGTTCTGAATATGTTAGTTTTGATTGTGTTTGGATTTCTATATTTATATATATATCTTTACGTGTCTTTCGAAGAACATTTTCAAGTCTTTGTGTTTTTTTGATTGAACAAACTTAGCGGAAATTATATACGCATTATGTTAGGAATCTGCAACAGATTGTTCAGATAGTCAAAACTTTAGATAAGTTCAAGCTGTTTATTAAGTAGATAATAGTGTTTTTTTTTTTTTTTTTTTTTTTTTTTTTTTTGGTTTTTTAGAGTTTATATATGTGAGAATTTGATCTAATTAAACGACGTTTAGAAATAGGCCAAACATAACAGTATTAAAGCATTTCATCATATTGCATTTTGCTCAGTGTATAAGTCATATATATGTATATATATGTATGTATATGTGGAGTTATATGTATGTATTGCATGTTATGTAAATATAGACGAGTAAATAGGCATTTTTTTCGAAATTTTGATTTGAATATGGGATGGATTATAAGATATAAGTGTTTTGAAGCCTTTGAAAGTTATGTGGGTCGGGTATACGTGGATATATATATGAATATATATATGAATATGCTTGCGGTATACATGTATATATATATATATATGTGTGTAAATATATGTATGTGTGTGTTTCAGTGTTCAGATACGTATGCAAATGTTAGTTGACATTCGTTTTTCTCTCTCTATCTCTCTCTATATATAAGGATAGAGCTGTATGTATGTGTTATGAAGGTCATCTAATGGGCAGGAATGAGTACAGTTGCTGCAAATTTTTACTAAGAAGGTACAGTACACTTGTATATAGGTTAGTTATAGAGCGGCTGCTATATAAGTAGAAGCTAACATTAGGCAGGTTCTTGGCGGCTTTATTCCAACTTAATAAATACATATATAGAAATTTTGAATAGGTTTCTCTTGCTTCGGTATGTTTGCTTTTCTTTAATTTTCTTTTGGTCGCATTTTATAAAAATAAAAAATTTCGTTTTTCATTTTATTTTTTTTATAATTTTTTTTTTTTTTTTGGTTTTTCGCTAATAACAAATATTGCACAATTGGAATCTAGAAAATATAATGCGCTTATCAAATTACATATATATATATAGTCTAGGCAGATACATATGTATATATATCTATATATATGGTTGTATATTAAATGGATTGATTAACATGCAGACACCAAAAGGTAATGCGAAAATTTGAATATCATATGGAATAATCATATGCTTTTTATCATATATATACGGTATATATATATAGATTCTTTGGACTAGCTGGATCAACGTGGCGCTGGGCGTTTGCTGTGTGTTAAGAGAAAGTAGCGAAAGGGAAGACTTAAAATCGTTTGTGGAATAGTTGATAAATGCGAAAAGCTTGCTCTATAGTTTAGTTTGTACAGTTTATACAGCAGAGGGAAGACTTCAGAAGAATGCGTGTATGTGTATGTGTGTGTGTGTGTGTTACACTTGGAGAAAAAGTCGTTGAATGCACTTAAATTTAACAGATATGTTAGGGAAAGTTTTATAAAAGATTGCAGATGTCAATATAATTTGAAAAATTGACAAATTATTCTAAAATATAGTTTAAAGTTTAGTTTCTATAGGCATAAGCTGTCTATGCTCTCTTAAATAACTGCTATGATCTTGAAGTACTTGAATTTCAATTACAATTTTCATGCAATCAATTTTCAAAATTATTTCTTATACTCAAAACACATTTGAGTACAATATACACGACTTTTTCTCCCGGTGTATTCAACTAGATATTGCTTAGATTTTCTATATAATATTCCAATGCCACGTTGTCCATTTAGCTGCATTATAAGCGCAACTATGCAACTGCTCAGCTAGCTTAGACGTACTTTAAAGTATTACACATAGATATACATATATATATATAAACAAATATATATATATATCGTACATTAACTATATAGTACTTAGTAATTTAAAGATTCTCTTATAAGCATTGCTCCTGGTTAGTAAGTGGCGCTAGAACTAGAATACAATTTGGTTTATCCATTCATCCATCCATCTATCCATGCATTCATCTATCCATGTCTATTCGTCCATCTGTCCGGCTTATAAATTCGTTTCAGTTCTGTTCGGAGCGAGGAGACTTGGTGTAGCAGACACCGCACCGCCGGGCGTGGCCATGCGCACTCGTTCACCCACACCGGGTCCCATGAGGCGCGTGTGACGCAACAGACGCGCACCGCCAGCTGCACGACCACCGCCAGCTGCACCACCACCACCACCAGCTGCTGCTCCGGCCTCTGCTCGCATTGACCACTCGTTCTGCTTGAGCAGAAACTGTTTGACATTGTACTCCATCTGGGCAATGTCCACATGCTGTGTGGTCGTATGGAGCTCGGCCTGCACAGAGCGCGTCTTGTCCGTGTCATTGGGATAGTATTTGTAGTTGAGTATATCACACGTGGGCTGTTCGGGGCACTGCAGTGCCGGCGATCCGGATGACGAGCAGCGCTGCGAATCGGCTGGCGTAGCAGCGGCAGCAGGCATCATGGTCGTGGTATAGGCCACCGGTAACCCGGATCGCGTGGTGCGTCTGTAGTAAGTGGTGCAAAGTTCTGCTTTCTTGGTCACCACAGTCGCTGCCGCAACGGCTGCCTGACTAACAGTCGTCGGCTCGGGCAGCGAATTGCTGGTGATGTCCGTTTTGGGTGAGAGTGAATCCTCGGTGGATTTGCCTGCATCCGCATAGCCATTGGTCAATTGCTGTGGCGTTGTCTTGTAACCAGAGTCCACGCTCAGCTTCTCTATGGATATGGAGTCCATGCGATCCAGTGTGGAGTACGATGATTGTCGCTCCGTGCCCGAATTGGAGTCGCTGGCCGGCAACGTGGGCTGCTGCAATGCGCGTTGTTCCAGCTGCTGCGTATTGTGCTGCACCCATTCGGCGACGCGATTCAGCTGCTGGCGACGCAGCAAGACGCTCTCCTGATAATCGATGGCATCGCTCAGAGAGCTCGAGTTGGCCGAGTGCTTGGGCGAGCCAGCGGCTGCCACAGCAGTAGCTGCAGCAGCAGCGGCAGCAGCACCGGCAGCTGTAACTGTTCCTGCTGCAACTGCAGTCAGATTGTTTGCATCGCCTGCTGCTGCACTGCCCACGGCCTCGGCTGACAATGTCTGGCTCTCCAGCTGAACGCCCTTTTCAGTCTCTTTTAGCTCCACCTGCGGCTCCAGCACCGGCTGCAACGCCACATTCTCATGCGGCATGGCCGATGCCTGCCAGGCCTCCACAGCTGCTGCGGCATTGCTCTCCTTGGAGGTAATGATTTCTTTGCCATCGTTGAGCTCCTCGTCCAGCAGACGTTCGCGTCGCTTATAGATGACCGGCACATGCGTCTCAATCGACTCCAGATTGTCCAACAATATGTTGCTCTGACCATTCTGCTGTATGCGCATGGCACACAGACGTGGACCGCGATACTTGGGATTCTCGGCCTGAAATGGAAGCAGCATTAGATGAGTGATATATACTATGGCTGTATCATCAGGAAAGCGCAGTCTTTATGTTCTTGAATAATTTTGCTAGAGTAATAATTAAAACAATTCAAATTCTAGGCAGAGCATAAAGGTTGCGCTATCCTGTTTATAAAGAGATATGATGGCTCTACCTTAATTGTCTTAATGAGATTTCGATTGAAGGTCTCAAACATTTTGGCGCCCTCGCAGCTGCTGGTCTTGTTGCTCCAAAGGCTTTGCACGCTGCCCGAATTTGTCGACTTTAGCTGGGAGCTGGCAGCAGCAGCTGTTGCTGTTGCCCCAACTGTGGCTGCTGCTGCCCCGACTGTGGCTGCTGCCGCGCCAGTTGTTGCTGGCTTCACTGGCTGCGGTTCACACACATCCTCGGGCTTGGTGGGCTGCGTGTTTGGCGGTTGTTCGACCTCCAGCAGGCTGGGCTGTGATATACCCGCCAGCAGCGGTTTGCTGACCTCATCCTCTAGCTCGTCAGTCGCAGTCGCAGCTGTGGCGGCGCCCTCAAACTTGTTGAGCAGCTGCAGCGCTGTGCCGCCACCATCGAGAAAGCGTCGTTGATATGCCGCCGCCGTCGTCGTTGTTGTGGCATTGCTCTGCCGCAGCTGACCCAGATTGCTCGTCTCCAGCAGATACTTCTCGGCCGCATAGGCGCCCAGATGTGTGGTTGGATACATCAGCGTCGAGGCGTTCATCTTGCTGGCCGCATAGTCCGGCACAGCTGTGCGTTCGCACAGCCTATGATGGCCCAAGATGGGATTGACCATCAGATCATCCTTTTTGGGCGGTGTAAACAGCTTGTCCATATCATTGAGATCCGAGACCGAGCTCTTGGTTTCCGATATAACCGAATCACTTGACTTTACTAGCTTCATCAAGTAGGGACTGTTGGTCCTTGAAGGCGAATTCAGATTGCTATGACAGCGCAGACAGAGCTGAGTCAGCGGCTCGTTCAGGCTGCTGCTGCCACCACCACCAACGCCAGTGGTGCTCAGAGTGTGGGGCGTTTGGGTGGCCACCGTATAGGAACGCGAGACATCTGCCAGCACGGTCAGATCCTGTTTGCTGCACTGGCAAGTGTCGCAGTGCTTCACATCGTGCAATTTTAGCTCATCTTCCAGGAATTTGGCCATAACTGTGGGCGATATCATGTCTGGATCAGCATTGTTGTTGTTGTTGGTCTTGCTTTGACCATTGAGCGTTTGGCTGGAGCTAAATTTCGAGCTGAGCTTGCTGTTGTTGTTGTTGTTGTTGTTGTGGTTGATTGTGTCCTTTGTGCTGCTGTTGTTATTGTTGTTGGTATTATTATTGTTGTTGTTGTTGTTGTTCTTCACTGGCGTTGTTTGTGCATTGGCTGAGTTGCCATTAGTGGCATCTGTTTTTTTTTTTTTTTTTTTGGTGAGTCAGTGTGTGGAGTAAGAGAAAACAATAAGCAATTTAGTAGACAATCAGGTTCTGGGGCAATGGCAGATGATATGATGAGCATATGTAAATAGATTTTAGGTATTTCCTTTTTTTTTATACTATATAATGGCTTTGTTAAAGGTATGTAACATGGAGAAGGAGGCGTAGCAAATATAATTTGAACTATTAAATAAGAAGAAAAAAAAAAAGCAAAAACACACAAAAAATATAGAATTAAATATAAATGAATATAAAGGAAAAAAAAATGTTTTTAAATTAAAATAAAAAAAATATATGTAAAGTCATAAAAACCAAATTTATTTGAACTATTAAATAAGAAAAAAAATAATAAAAATAGTACAAAATACAAATAAAAATATATTGAATAAAATATAAATGAATACAAAGGAACAAAACAATTTAAAAAAATTAAAATAAAAAATATTTATATTAATAAATAACAAACATTATTTGAACTATTAAATAAAAGAAAAAATAATGAAAACAATACAAAATACAAACAAAAAATATTGAATAAAATATATATAAATACAAAGGAAAAAAAAAAAATAATAAAATAAAAAAAATAAATATAAGTGAAAACAAAATAAATCCAAAATATATATGTATACAAGCTTATCTTTGCTTCAACACTAAATATGCTATCAAATTTCATTAGCTTTATCCACAGAATTGAGTAAAATGTATATAATCCACAATCTAATAAAAAATATAATAAATTTAGATGAAATTAATAGCACGAATAATGTCAATTAACTTGAAGAAAAACATATATCAAATCTATATCCAAAATATATCATCAATAATTTCAATTAAAACCTCTTAAAATATAGCAAAATGTAATTTCAATTAAAACTACATAAAATATAGCAAAATGTAATCATTGTTACTTTCAGTTGGAGCTCAAATTCACTCTAAATTAACAAATGCATTTTCTCTTTACCCAGTTAAAGCTGTATTAATATATGTAAAGCCTTCAACATGAGCATAAACACACACACACGCACACACACACACACGCACACACACACACACGCACACACACACACACTTTCGTATACCAAATATATGCCAAGAATTTAATTATAAACCAAAAGCTTTGCCTATGCGAAATTTGATTTATTTTAATTAGAGAAGCTTTATAATGCCTGCTGTCAGTTATTCAATTGATTTGCTACAATATATATATGCACACACACACACAGATATATAAAGCTATGCATATATGGGTGCATCAATTTTGAAACAATTTCAATAATTCAAGCCAAAAATATTACCACAAAAGAAAGAAGGAAAACAAAAACACTTTGTAGCCATAAAATTTGTGATGCGATCGAGAAAAAAATGTAAACAAAAGTAAATTGCGCCAATTATTTACAATAAATTTGAGCTGTAATTGAAACTAAAACAATAAACTAAATGAGAATAATAAATAGCAGAAGAGGTCGTGGAAAAAATGCAATGAAAACAAAAGTTAAATAAATAAATGAAAAATGTAAACTGTGTGAATGATTGCTGAAAGTTAAATAAAGTAAATGAAGAACGGAAATCTAAAATGCATAAAAACAATTTAAGGAATTAATGAAGTTATTTTAAATTATAGAGAAATCAATAAATAATAAACAAAATCAAAATGGTCTACTAACACTTACCGAGGCCACGCATCGAGTATACCATGGCCGTGGGCGGAAAGGGGCATGGCGCTGGCGGTGGTGAGTCCGAGACCGGAAGCACTTTATAGGAAGCTGTGGTGGCCACGCCCACACCACTGTTGCTGCACTCCGAGTCCGAATGCGAATTGGTCTCCAGTCGCATATAGGCCGATACTTTCGACTGTATATCAATGGGCAGCTAAAGAGCAGCAAAATGATGAGTTAATCAACCCGGGCCCAATCGCACCTGGCTAACACAACTTACCGATGACACCTTTTGGGGCACAAAACTGTCCGGCTTGCACTGCAGCAGCTGTATGGCAAGACTTATGTCGGCCTTGTAGCGCTCCTAAGATGAGAGAGAGAAAAGAAGAGAGATTATATGCAATGTGTGTGTGAGTGAACAGCAGCAAGTAAGCAATATATCAAGATAAGAGCCTAACAGGAAGTTGCGGCCTCATCTCTCTCTCTCTCTTTATGGGTGTGTGTGTGTGTGCTCCCCTTTTGACACTTTTCGTATGCAAATGTCAAATATGTTTGTCGTTCCTTTTTTTTTAACTATTGTGCAGGCTACGTACACACATGATGTCATGACTCTACACTACCAAGTTTCCCGGCCATTTTCCGTTCAGCTTCTTAACACATTGTTAAACAAACTTTTTTTGCTGTTGCTTTTGTATTTCGGTGTCAGCGACAGCCTCAAAAAGTTTCCCGCATTCTCTCTCTCTACAGCTTTACCTCTGTCACTCCTCCCCTCTCGCTCTTGCCTTTGTTTTTGTGGCTTACACCAAACTTTAGATGGTTCTTAAATTTTGCAAATGCGCTGCACTCGAACTTGTTAAACAACAGCAACTGCAGCGAGCGACATACGCAAGCTAACAGGCAAATGGCATTGCTGGCAGTGTTGGACAACGATATGCTACGCATTCTTAATACTGACATTTCAGATTTGTAGGGATTTATCAATTAAGTTTAGACGAGGATAAGTGTCTTTAGATATTTCAAATAATTGAAAGAATGTTTAAGATTTTAAAGAATAGTTTTTATTATTTTGATGAAGTGTTTAGCTTTATATATGTATTCTCTAATAAAAAAAACTCTATTTAAACGTTACTCAACACAAACCTTAATTGTATATAATTATTTATATAATTCTAATAATTAATATCTTCATTTATCGCATATAATTTACCTTGTAAATCTAACTCATTTTGATATTAATATAAAATCACTCAATATATTGGCATTACTCAACACTAAAGCTAGTCAGTCACCATAGCTCATTTACAGGGTATTCCTACACAGCATCAGTCAACTGTATTCCTTTGACCCACATAACATTCGTACAACCAACAACAATAGCAAGAACAACGTCACAGAGATAAAAAGCGTTGAGGCATTTCGCACCGCGTTTACCAACACTTACACGCCATGTCACACTGCTATTTCGTGTTGCTTTCTTTATTTTCGCTTTTTTTTCCCCCATTTCTTGTGTTCGCTTCGGCTTTCGCGTGCATTTTCATGCCGCATAGCTGCAAAATGCCGCCGCTTGCATTTTATGCGCCTCATTTTTACTCCATTTTTCCACTTTTCTGCCGCGAATTGCTTTTTATTCTCTCTCTTTCTCACTTACAGTCGTTTATCCTGGTATTTTTATTGTATTCTTTATATATGCATTGTGGGCTTGCAGCGATTTCTGTGCATAAAAAAATGCATCGAAATAAACTCCAATATGGCATAGTGTCATTTGCAGTAATGGGCATGGCATGCCATAGACTCCAACAAATATATATATATATATATGTATATCAATTTGAAGGGTATGGCAACTGGCATTACATACAGATACAGCTATATACATATATATAAACTGATTTATACATGTATATAGCGTGAGCCAAATTAGCTGCTATAATTGAAAACTGATTGACAGCGCACGATTTCGTTGCGATTTCGATTTTAACAATTGAAATAAATCTTAAATGGATTTTTATTGAATTTATTTGCGTAATAAAATCACATTTATGTCAATGAACTGGATGCTTTAAGGTGTAAAGTTAAAAATGAATTAAATTCAAATATTTTAATGTAAATTATTATTTGTTTAATCAACTTGACACGCATATGTTAAAAGACAGCAAACGGTAGCGGTTAACGTTTATTTGAAAGCTTAGGTCTTTCTTAACAGGCATAGACTTTTACGTTACGCTCCGTAGCGCTGTTAAGCTATGTCTTTGTTTAGTAAGCACTGTAAACTTTAACAGCGTTAAGTTAGGCTTAACAGTGTACTGTTGCATATTTCTGCTATTATAGGAGCTGTTATTACTAGAAATTCTTTTAACAGTGACGAGCTAAGAGCTAAGCTTGACTTAATTTCTGCTACTCTTAGACAAATATCAGCTTAGAACTAAATTATGATATATGTTATTTGCAGATTTATAGCTATGTTCATTTAAGCTGCTTAGTTATATTTATATGCATATTAATATAGATCTACATATCAACATAAATCAACAATTAACAGGAGCTTTGACTGTAACTTAACAGAAAAAATATTTTAAGAGAGCGTTTCTTTATAATATACTTATAAAGCTGTTTTCATATTATTCCATTCGACTTTCCAATATTTGCTTAGCCTTTAACATCCAATTTAACGGTTGCACTTAAAATCGAACACTTGAGCGACCTACTACACCTAAAGTTCTATTCAATATATGCATGTCTCTTATTCCCCAAGTGCAGTATGCAGCTACCGCTGTCCCATATCGTGTTGAGTTTATGGCCGCAAAATCTTGGGGCAAGCCTTCGAATGGGTAAATTTACAGCTATGCAGCATCGAGCCGAGCACTTGCCATCAATCCACATTCAGGCTCAATAACATTGAACGACGCTTGGCGCATGATGCAAATAAATTGCTCAACTTTACGTTCTTTAATGAAGTGAAGTGAGTTGCCTTGCCGCTGACCCTCATAGCCTCTCTTACTTGTTTGAGCTGCAAAAATTCTTCTGGTCCTTTGGACAATTGAGCTAAATTTAAAACGTGCTGCGTGGACTTGGCCAACGAATTGGATTGCTTTTAATTAAACGAAACGTTGTGGTGCAGCGAGTGGTTTAACGAGGGGCGCGAGGGCTTTTTCACCCGCATTTCTATGTACACACTGCAAATGCATATTTAACAGTGTATGATTGTTCTGTGTGTGTGTGTGTATGTGGGTGTAATAAGGATAATTGATTCATTAGCGCGTGTTTCGCATTGTATGCATTTAATTTCAATAACAAAATCCCCTGCAGCTCTTGGCATTTAAAAGACTTTTCTAATCAAACATCATCAATAGCGCATTGATTGCACTGCCAGAACGAGATAGAAAGGGAAAGAGAGAGTGAGTGAGTGTGGGAGAGGGACGGGTGGTGGATTGGTAAAGTGCTAGCTATTGCCTGCTTTGCATGTGGCCAAAATTGCAAACAAAAAGCTTAAGGGTTTTTCGCATTCATCGGTCGCAAGTTTGATTGCCTTTTGTGCCGATTCCAGCGTCCTTCACTCTCCCTCTCTCACACTCAACCCTTTCTCCTAACCTCCCTTGCGCTCTATTTCTTGTTCTCTAGTTTTTCCACGTTTTTTCCAGCTCAACACGATTGCTGTGCAATTTCACGCTTGTTTGCTGACCAACGACCAACTGACCGCAAGCAAAATGTGGAACCACACATACGATTGCAGCTGGGGGGTAGGATGTGTTAGTGGGACTAGGGGTGTTAGTGGAACTAGTAGGGAGGGGGAGGGGGGGGGGGTATACGTCGCTAATAGAATTGCTGACACGCTAGACGACGTTTATGTAGTGTATATGGCGATCACGCGAACTAAATGAGTTTTGAGTGAGAAGACGGCTTAAAGTTGAACAGAGAGAGAGGGAGAGAGAGAGAGACAGAGAGACAGAGAGACAGAGAGACAGAGAGAGAGAGAGAGGGAGAGAGAGAGAGGGAGAGAGAGAGAGGGAGAGGGAGAGGAGGCTATGAGTAGTTAGAAGTACAGAGCCATCGATAGTAGCGAAAGTTCTTTAAGAGGTTGGAATTTAGGCTATTTAAGAACCATAAAAAGTCGAGGAAGGAAGGGAGTGTTGAGAGTGTTGAGAGACGCAATGAGCATTTTTGCTGTTACTCAAGATAAAACCAGAATAAGTGAAATCCCAGAGTAAATTTTTATCAATTGCTTTAGCACTTTGCTAAAAAAGTCTGCAGAAAATATCTACAGCTAAAATTTAAAAAATTAGTCCAGAGTCCATTAATCTCATGTCAAGCTACTCAAACACTCATATCAGCAAACGCTTTAACTTTATGCATATCCAACAATTATATAACAATTCGCTAATCATTTTATAATCATTCTCTAATACACAAAATCTGTTAGCTACACTTTCAGCCGCACGCTGCATAATCGCATTCAGAGCTGCCCGCATAATCCGATTTCAACTAAGGCTTTGAATTGGGTGCGCATTAAATTGACGTGACATTTGAGTTTATATAGATTACGACATGTGGCCTACATATTTTCTAAATACGCTCCAGCTGGCATTGCATGTGGGGCAGGCCCATTATAGCCATAGGAAATTGCAGCTCATTCCTATAAAAGAAAACAAAAACGGGCGCACATTACGTATGCGTAATATTTTGCGCTAATTAACGCGTTGCTGCTGTTTTTTTTTTAACGTCCATTTACGTGGCTAAGGCCCTTTAAAGGCCACTCAACCGCAAAATCAAAACCACAAATGCCAACTAAATCATGAGAAAATTAATTTTCAAGCTACAACAAAAGCAACAACAACAACAACAACAATAAAAGCAATTGCATAGCAAATTAAGTTATGCTTGAGCAGGGGATGCAGCTGCAGGCGTTCGAGAGGCGCAACCAGGTTGCATGCTGCTGGGCGTGGCAGGTGGCATCCAGGGGCTGCAATCTATGGAATCTAATTAGTCGCTCAAAAGCTTTGCACAGCCAGCAAACTAAGTAAAGCGCATCTGCATGACATTTATATGCCTCTACTGATGAAATGGCGCGCGCGCGCTGCCTGAAGGGATTCAGGTTGCTTGGCAAAATGCGCTCCAGGCGCTGCGATGCTGCTGGGAGAGTCAGCAAAATGCTTGGCATTATTGTTTAACTGCTGCATTTGATTAACTAATTTATGCGCTAAACATAAAGAGCGAGTGGGATGGAGAGAGAGAGAGATAGTGAGAGTGGAGGAGCTCTTCGGGGCCACACATCTAATTTAATGCTGGCCAAATTGGCACATAAAGCATTAAGATGTTGCAGAGTGGGCACAACATTGTGTGAACTGACTGGAATACACTAAGCGGCGTTCAGTTCTGACCAAAATTAGCATAAGCATAAACATTAACGAGTGCTCAGGAGCTCTGTGTGCGTGTGTGTGTGTGTGTGTGTGTTTGGGCCAAGTCAAACATTTGCCAGGCAGTGCATTAAATACACCCAATTGCGCATACATATGTAAGGATAACAGAAACTAAACCAAGCAACAATACTCAACACAGGCATCTACGTTTTCCCTACTCAAAAGTTATCCGATCGGCACATAACAATATTTCGACAGAAGTCACATCGACTACAGAGCCTTGTTGTGTATTCATGCAGTTAACCCACACACACACACACGCACGCACACACACTCAACTGTGCGAGAAGGCCATTGTCTAATGCCAAATGCAAATAAAAATGTGCCAAGCGACAGATGTGAATGGGGTTTCTGAAGCTGGACAACACAAACTGTCGCAATGTGCGCTTGTGCGTACCAAAAATTCACAATTTACATTTTTATTTCAACAGCAACAAATATATATGTATGCATGTGCGACACATGGCAATTCTGGCTATAAGTCAGCAAAGGGAACTGAAACAAAACATGAAAAGCAAATGGCAATTTATGCATGTTAGGCATGTCTTAACAAATTGTATATACTCTAACCATATCAAAGTTGTAGAAGTTATATAAATTTCTTAAACATTTTCAGTTGCAGAGCAGCCGAGTGAAGTCTTTAAAGCAAGCTAGGAATGTTAGATATGTTTTTTACCTTGATTCAACTATAGATAGAGATCTTTACTTCATTTCTAAGTCGACTAGACTAGAGCAGGATATATGTACTATATGTATACTAGTATCAAAGCTCGCAAATTAATATGTAAATCATTTCTCAATGTCTGCAAAGAATTGTTTTTCACTCACACTTTGGCAAAAAACTCAAAGAGCAACCGATTGCTACTGATTGCATAGCTTCTTCAACGAGTTCGTAGAGAAGCAAAAAGTCTTTGGTATATGTATTGTGTGTGTGCGGGGATTGTCTTTGCTAAACACATCAATAGCTTAGCTAAGTCTGAATGTAAAATCAGTTTGCATAGACTCTTTGAGCTATATGCGCTCACTTAATGAAACTCATTATGGGAGCGTCAATCATAACACTCTCAAAGTGATGTTCAGACTTTCCTGCTTCCTACATATATAATAGAAATATATAAACTATGCAAAGTCAAAGTCAAATTTAATTTATCAAAGCTCTACTGTCTCTTCTATATACAACTCAAAAGTAATTATCGATCTATATATTCATTCACAAATATATGCATATAATTTTACTTAATTGCACAGCCACATTTATTATTATTATATATGCTCAGCTACTGGTCTCGGCTTATCACATGTTTTTGAAAACATTTCATTTAGAATTCAAGTTCTAATAGCCTTGTATGCTTGTGTTAGGGTGTAGCTTAAAAGACTTTATGTGACAGACATTTCCATAAACCAAAACATTGTCCACAGAAGTGTTGTCTCGCTTTGTCCCCCTCTCCCTCTCTCTCACTCTCCCTTCTCTATTTGTCTGTGTGTGTGTGGGTGATTGGGATAAGCAATGCATGCTAAAGCGAAACTAAAGCCAAATCATTGAAACTTCTTCCATGGCGCATCATTTATTCATCACGCACATTCAGCATGAAAGCCGGGCCATGCTCATATATTATATACCCTGCCCCAACCTACCACCCACCCACACACACACACATACATTGTGTCGCCCCCTCACTGGGCATTGTGTGAGTCGGTCAATCATGAAAATGGTCATAAATATACCGAATGCATGTTGTTGTTGTCCTTATGGGGGCTGTTCTCAGTTCGATATCAAAGTTCAGGCTACGAATGTCTAAAGTGCGGAAGTTTTTTCATCTTTTTTTCATACCATTCCAATCAGCATGTGCGTGCATGTGAGTCCTTCTGATTTATTTTAGTTTTTTTTTTTATGTTTATTCATTTTTTTTTTGTATCTTTGAGGCTTGGCTCATGCTCGCAAATGTTTGTTCTGCCAATATTTTAAGCTTTGTTTTGCATGCGCTTAATTATTTAAATAGTCTTGGCAAATTGTTTGTCCAAGGTCTTAGTCAATCGACTGCAAAAATAGAGCAAGGAAAATGCAAGCAGCAGCAGCTGTGCGAGTGGAATGACAAGGGCTTAGAGGAGCTGCAATGCAGACTGCATAAACAATGCACTCGAACTAATTACTAAAGTAGTTTCTTTATTGTATTGACATATAATTTAATTGAAAACTAAATGCAGTCTATATATGACAGCAGAATGATGATGATATAGCTCGCAAATGTTAAGCAGTTGAACTCTACAGATCAAGAAAACAAATTCTCGCTCTGAACTAAGGCCTTCGTTTCTATTCGTTTTTCCCGAACATTGTTTAGAGAGCAATACGATTATTGCTCGCACACTGAAGTCTTATAAGTGAGATCAGATAGCTCAAAGAGTCTATACAACACTCGTCTACATACTAATACATATGCAAAAGACTTTTTTCGGTCTCTCCTATTGGAAGTGAACTCATTGAAGAACGAATGCAATTGATTGTTCTCTGAGTTCAGATATTTGCGAGCTCTCAATGGAAGGAATAGCGATTCGCTTCACTTAAGTAATGTGTAAAATTGTGACATCAGATTTGATGTATATTAACTGAGTTAACTGATGTCTAAATACTTTGTACTATATAGAAAGGTAATGCATAAGCATAGATATAACACGAATGTCTGATAGGAGAATCCAGCTCACTACGCATCCTTAACTTATATAATCGTTTTATGATATTTTCAAAGTCAATTCAGATTTTATCTTCTTCCCTTGTTCCTTCTCTACCTCTCTTCTAGAACTAAAGAAATATCCAAAGCCTATAACTGAACTACTATAAATCTAAAAGAATTAAATCCAACCAAAATTTGAGCACATAAATTCTTATCGCGTCGCAAATTCGATGGCTCGTTTCGTGTGCATTTAAAAAGAAGGAGAAAATATATAGCAAAACAATTTGTTAACATTATTTGTTTGCTTGCACGCGTTCGCTTTGTTTACAGTGTGTAAATAGAAAATAAATGGGGCCATCTAAATTTTTATCGCGAAAAGCGCAGAGCAACAAAAAAGGAACAGAAAAAAAAAAGCTGAAAATAAATAAAATGAAAACGAAGGAAACTCAGTTCCAGTTCCAGTTTCTTCACCTGTCAGCTTCGCTGCCTTTTTGCCAATGCCATTTTCTTGGCCCAAAGCAGATGTAATTATTTTTAATGAGCACCAGCAGAAATTACACATCAAACATGTTCTGTGGGTGGATGGTGAACGAACGGATGTGTGTGTGCCAAAACTGTGCGTGTGTGCCAAGTGTGTGTGTGTGTATGTGGGTCGAGGTGGTTGGGTCTGGACCAAAGTTTCTTAAAGCCACGCAAATTACAAATTTTAATGTTGACCAAAGCAACAAACACAACTCGCAACTGGCAAGTGACTTCATAAAATGGCTTCAGGCTGACTGAAGAAAAGCACACAACAAAAGCTTGCAAAATTAAAGAGATACATGTTAATGTATGTGAGCGTTTGTGTGTGTGCGCACTAATTTAAGTCTTGTGTTTTAATTAAAAAGGGACAATATATTTGCATGAAAGCGCAGCTGACATCAGGTCATAAGGCAGGACAACAGAGCAGCAGCAGCAACAACAACAGCAACAACATAAAGCCCCAGGAGCAGAGCAATCAGGCACAGACGTACACACACACACACACACATACATGTACATGGCATGTGTGTGTGTGAGAAATAACACAAAAATTAAAACATCGGATCGATAAAAAAAAAAAAAGTAAATAAAGCAGATTTTCATAAAAATACTGCGCTTCAATCAAATGGGACGCTGGACGTCAGGCAAACTGTGGCATATGGGCGTGGCAGCTGGTGGGCATCACGTTGCGTAAGCGAAACGTGAAACGTGTGCGACAATGGCACAAGCAACGGCAATCACTATGATGCCGGGCGATGAATCATGCAGCCAGTTGGCGCCAAATGCCAAAACAATGCAAGTCAACGAGCCACAACAACAACAACAACAACAACGAGATTTATGATTAACAACAACAAGCTAGAGGCAGAGCAAGGACAAGCAATGGGGCTGGGTTACGTTACATGTAACGAAAATCAAGCGATTACTTGCCAGTAATTACGTAGGGAAAGGCGCATATGCGACGTATACGCATTGGAACAAACAACGTAAAGCAAGGGGACAACCAGAGCAGGAGGCGGCGGCGGCGTCGGCATAGGAGCAGGAGTAGAGCAAGCGTAGGGGGTTAACTTAACATTTGATTTTAAGTCGAATTGGAACGGCGAGAGGGGCACAGAAATAAATTTATTTGCGTGTCAGGCTAAAATGCCAGGCATGAAAAGAATAAAATACCAAAAAAAAAAAAAAATAAAATAAATAACGAGACGAGAAGGCAAAACCAGCGAGCAGTGAGTAGAAAATATGTGTGGGAGTTTAGGCATGTGTGTAAGTGTGTGCGTGTGTGTGTGTGAGTGTGTTTGAGTGTGTGCGTGCTGCAATTAGTGTAAAGTGTTGTTGTTGTTGTTATTGTTGTCGCTGCGCGCAACGTTAAAAAGGGATGGGATTAGCTAATAACTTATGTATATGTCTGCTGCTCCTGCTACTGCTGCAGTCAACAAGGAAATGCCGGAAAATCAGAGAAAATTGTAAGGCCAAAGGTTGCCAATAAATCGAATGGCAAGTCGAGGCAATCGCAACATGTACTGAATAATTGAGTGTATTAAGTTAAGACATGCAAAGCACTTTGGCCTCTGATTGAATAAATAAATAAGAGAGAACGGGAGAGAAAGAGAGAGAGAGAGAGAGAGAGAGGGAAAAAATTAAACCTAAACGTAAACAAATTAATTTGCATATATATAGTTGCTTTTATTGATTGATTGAGTGAGTGATTGACGCAGAGGTCATGGTGGGAAAGACAAGAAAACTCATACTTTTTAAATAAATTTATCAAGACTTTCTTTGCATTTATAGTGAGTGTAACAAGAAGCAGCTGAAGTTAGGTAATGTAAGCACAAAGAGAAGCACTACAAAACTCGTATGGAATATCGTTTTTAAATAAATTCTCCAAAGATTTTTATGTCTTTAGAGTGAGTATATGAAGAAGCAGCTGAAGCAGCTATTTTCAGGCTAAAAAACTCAAACATTTTAAATTAATTTTCTCAAGATTTTTATTTGATTTTCCTCTAGTTCTAGATGCTAAGAAACTCATAAACTCATAACTAAAATTTTTAAATAATTTTCTTTGTTTAGTTCATCTTCTTCTAGTTCTAGCTGCTAAAAAACTGATCAAAATTCTTAAATAATTTTCACAAGATTTTTATTTGATTTTCTTCTAGTTCTAGATGCTGACTTTTCATTATTCACTCAATTATTCCATAATATTTGCGTAAATGATCTATAAGACTCAGATCAAGCAATGTCTGTTGCTCTTTCTACGCTCCTCTCCTCTTCATTCTTTCCTATTGCTTTCCTTACTATATGTTCATAATCTATACTTATGCTTTTCTGACTTTAGTTTCAATTCGTCAAATACAGCATCATATATTGCTTATAAATATATATATATGTGTGTATCACATCTCATTGCTTGCCTTCATCCCTCCGCTTGCACACATATTCCCTGATGCCTTTTGCTCTAGTTATTTGATATTTATTTCAATTTTATTTATTTAGACAACGCAGCAACAGCAGCAAATGTTGGCAATACAGCAAAAAGCATTAAGACCAGGGTCACAACAACCACCACAAGCAACAACAGCAACAACAGCTGGCAACACTTGCGCCCCGAAATGCGTTGCCAAAAGGGCAACTTTTTCCAGTTTTTTTTTTTTTTTTTTTTTTTTTTTTTTTGCCTTAGAAAAGTTGAGAGCTGCCACCCACAAATGAAATTTTTGAAAGCCAGCTGCTGCTGCTGCTGCTACAGGGGCTGCCAAAAAATAAAAAAAAAGGGTAATGGACAGGGGGGGCGTGGCTAGATGTATGTGTGTGTTGCTGAAAGGCCAACTAAAGGTGTTGCAAATGTGTGTTGCAAACTACTTTAAGTGCTAGCAAAACTATTTGCCAAAGCATTTTGTATATCAGTTGTTATAACTGTTCCATGTGTGTGTGTTGCTGCTGCTGCTGTTGTGAAGATCGAACAAAGTTGTCTTTTTCCGTTGCCAGCAAACTGCAAGGCAAAGTGATAATGTACACAAAGTAAAAGTAGCTGCAACAACAACAACAACAACAAGCCAGCCAGCCAGCTGTAAGGCTTTTACACTAAACAACAAAGTTAAGCCGTGCAGCAGCCCTCAGTAGTTTTATGGCAAAAACAGCAACAGTCAAGTCTCTTCACGTGTGTGTGTGTTCAACAAAATGTTGCACGTGCAACACGGCGTATGCAAAATGTGCAGCATTTTTTAGATCGAGTTCTTCTATGCGTCCGATAAACCTGCCAAATACGCAGAAATATGAAAAAAGCCAAATAGACGTAAAAGAAGGAAGAGTGCCAAAAAGTAGCATTAAAATTAGTTCCGAGTGGCGCAATATTTATCCTTAAATATTATGAAAAGCTTACAAAGTGTGTGAGGCTTGGCTTGAAGCTTTGATAAATTTGTGCAAAGTGAAGGCAGTTGAATTGAATCTGTATGTCTGCAAAAAAGCGTCTTTCACGAACACTTTCAGAACAAAATCAGAGAGTAAGTTTGCAATGGCAGAGATAGATGAAGGTCTATTGTATATGTATTGGTGTATATGAGAGGCTTGCCTTTGCTAAACACATCGATAGTATAGGAGTCGAGTGTGCATGACTCTTTGAGTTATCTACTCTCACTTATTGAATTTCATAGTGCGATCGCCAATCGCATCGGTCGTTAAACGCTGTTCGTTATATGAGCAACACACGAATAGTTGAAGACCAAAACGAAAGCCGAACGAAGCGTAGGCTTATGAGAGTGAGAACGAGTAAATACGTCGCGAACAGAGCGTGAAGATTTTTAATACTACATAAGTCTGACCTCTCTTCAAAGTTATATAGATTCTAAACGAATAGCTCCACGTACAGCGCTCAAGCAAAACGACAAGAAACGAAGGCTCTTGATCAGAGTGCGTGAGTAAGAGTGAGTGAATTGATGATCAGCTGATCGTAAGACTGACATTTCCCATGATAAACAGTGCCAGCTGTTACAAGTATATGAATTGAGTCTATTCTATTTTATTGCTATTCTATTTGTCTATATTTTGATAGATATATAGATGCAGATGCAAATCCAGAATAATTAAATATTTGAAACTTTATCAATATAAAGATTTAATCAAGATTTCTTTTTATTTCTTATACACATTTATTCACATTTAATATAAGCGCCTCCCATGCTAAATTCTTTGTTTGACTTACAGCTTTAACTAAACTAAAAAGATTTTGCTTTGCAACACATTTTATTCCATAGCTAATACCAAAAACTTATATTAGTTTACTTTGCTCAAGCATTTTTCTGTAGCAAATAAGAAAAAAAAAAGAGTAAAAACCAAGTCAAAGAAACTAGTTAGATTATGGAACGTTCGGCAAGGAAGCCAAAGTGCCGCAAGTTTTGCGTTACAAATGGCACTTAAAGCTGAAATGGCGTCGCCAACACTCAGCATGGAATATGCTGGCGTGGACAGTGGGCTAGTGCTAGGGTTTCGCTCTTCGGCTCGACTTGGCGCTTAAGATTGATTTATGTAAATGATTTGCCATACTTTGCGTTACATAATAAATGGCACGATAGCTGGCAGGCGCAAGAGGTAAACGTGCTGAACGTGAAACATGAACGTGAAAGAGGAAAGGCAAGAGTGAGCAAGAAAAACAACTGCCAGGAAACCAATAAAACAAGTAAAATAAAATAAAGATTTAGTTTCGAGGGTGAAGTGAGCTAAACGCTACCCTAGGTTAGGCAAGAAAATACAAGCTAAATGAACTCTATTGATTTCTTATACATTTTCAATGCGCCTACAGGGTATATAAGACCAAAGTAAAGGATAGCAAAAAGTGTGCAAGAGTAGCGATGGAAACGATATGACGTACGGAGTGCTGCATTTGCTTAGCCGTCAGACTGTTCAGACTTCTGGTTGACTGACGTTGGATTTTTGCATGCCACTTAAGAGAAAGAGAGGGAGAGGGAGAGTGACAGCTAGGAAAAGACAAAGCGGAAGAAGCAGACAAATGATATATTGCTGATTTGCGTGGCTGACGTGTTGTTACTCTAACTCTGCCTCTCTCCCTCTCTCTCTCTCTCACTCGTAGCAATGCAATGTGCATATTCGAACTGCTCTGCCTCTATATATGCAAAAATATTGCGCATACGCCGCGCTGAGCGTGACAAATGGCCCAAAGCGTGCCAAACGGGGTTAAATGCGCGTAACATTTTCTTAGCCCTGTTCACACTTGATTTCAGTAAGCGCATTACAACAGCAACCAGAAAATTATTGGCCATATTGCAACTCAGAATGCTGTCGACCAATGGCGCGCATCAAACTTCTTATGCGGAGCGGACTGCACAAAGTCTTTCCCACAGCGCAAAACTTCCAAATGAAAATTGCATAACTTCAAGAGCAGTGAAACAGCTGCAGTTGCTGATAAATAAAGAAAAAAAAAACTCCAACTGCAAACCACTCAAACACTAACACATGGCAGTTGGGAGTCGCCTTTCAGCTCAGCTCAACACGACTCGACGGCCATATTAAAGTTTGATGTGGGCTGCACAATACTAATGCCACACACACACACATACATTTTCATATTTGTTTATACATATATATATATTGCCTCCTTACTTCTTTGCCTTTGCACATTTTGTTTGGTTTACAGCTTTCAGTGAGGCAAAAATCTAAAATTGTGCAATTTTTGATGTTTGTATTCACTGTGCTGCAACTAACAATAAAATGTTGTGCTGCATGTTGCCTTAACGCCCACCCACACAATTTGGCCAATTGCATGCAGTTACAACAGTTAGAGGGTATAAACTCTATCAAATGCCTGGCTATGGCCCCTTTGTTGCCTTTAAGCCGAAACAAAAGCTGCTCGTAATTCAACATTTTCATGGCATTTACTGTGCTACTGTGGCTCCTGCTGCACCACACGAATTGAAGCATTAAAAATGCGTGCTTAAAACTCGATAAGCAAAACAAATGTTAAAGCTCAGCTTACGGCCAAATCTGCCTGTCATTGGCTTGAAATTGTAACAAGTTTGATAGTTTTTTTTTTTATATTTAATAATTACATTTTCATTTCAATATTTCAATTGTAATTTAAATCTATTAGCTGTTGAGCTCCATACAAAAATTTACTCGATACTTTATTTATTGTAAATTAATGACAGACTTATTTTCCTAGCCTTCAACACTTGCAGCGTAACAAATTGTAAATATCATGAATTTGGCTTGGAACTTAAATCTCTTACTTAACTCTAAGCACACTTATATCCTCCAAAGCCCAAACAATTTTCATGGCTAACACTTACAATTCAATATTGTTATACAAAAAATCTCTTTCGACTCGAAGCACTTAGAACTCTATGAAAACTCGGGAAATTTTCAGAAATTTAATCAAAGCTTGATTTGGGTCTCCTAAAACCCTTTACTTAATAATACTTGAGCAAAAACAACTTCAGCACTTAACATATAGACTGCTACAACCTTAATTTAAACTACAAAGCATAACATTAGCTGCCTTTTATATAAAATTGGCAACATTTATATAAAGTGTGCTCCAATGTTTTCCACTTTTGGCTAACATTAATTTGGGGGTGCCGCCCACTTGAGGCACCTGTTTCATGTTGTTCGTATGCAAAATACAATCAACCCACAATGGAAACCACTTAACGGTCCGAATCTCAGTTGAAAGCCGCAATGGCTCTTAAACTAACACATACACTCACACACACACACACACACAGTGCATTACATTTGGTTATCTAGCCGAGTTCCGGCTAAAAATATATTTATGTCTGTGCTGTGGGAGCGAGCCACTCTAAAAATAAATGAAGGCGCGTCTTATTTTTGTTGCTTCCAGTATCATGATTGATACACTAAATTAAGGCTAATTGCAGAAAAATATGAGGTGCACATGTTGCCAACGCTGGGGTTGAAGCCTCTAGCATGAGGGTAACTATACACACACACACACACACACACACACACACACAGAGAGAGACAGAATATACATACACACGTAGCATAGCAGGAAACTGGGCAACACGAATACGGATGCGGAAGCAGGCATGTACATGGACATGGACACTCAGGCCAACGGTTTGGGACTGGCGCCAACATTTTGCGCTTGGCGCAGACATTAAAATGCTTAAAATATCGATTTGTCAGGCCGAAATGAAATAACGCCCCAGGTTCGCTACCGACTGCCAGCCAGCCAGCCAGCCAGCCAGCCAACCTGGCAGTCAGCCCTCCGCCTCGAACAAAAGAGCCAAAAAAGCAACAGTCTGCCACTTAAAAGGGAAAAAGGCATAACAAGTGGTAAATGTAACAAGCTAATGGCGAAATGCTGATGCTCTTTGTTTGAGCGTTGGCGAGTGGGAATAGAAAGAAATAATTCTTGTAGGGTGGAATACAAATTGGAATTGAATTGAAATTGTCCCTTTAGTGTACAAATTTTTGAACTTATAATATTAAATATAATTTATATATAAATTTGATCATAAAGTAAATATATATATTCTGATAAATTAAATACAATTTTCATCAAACACAATTGCTAACAGAGTTCCAAGCAAATGTCAGACTAGAAAAAAATTTGTTTATGATTTCTGTAGAGTATCTCTGTAGAGTATCTACGACAAATTCGAATGGCTAAGCAAAAAAAGGCTTTAGGTGTAATAAGTTAAAGTTAATAAAATAAAGTTAAATAAATAATTAAAAACAATTTTTAAATAAATTTAAAATTTAAATTTATGTAATATAGTAATTTAAATATAAATAAATATTTAATAATTTTTCGTAAAGTCTTCAACAGATGATAATAATTTATTTTTAATCTAGCTACATTTATTTTACATAATTCAATGTCATCTATTGTTTATTTAAACAATATTTTATTTAAGCAATCATATTTAGGGAAACCTTGATACGACTCTGTTTTGTTTTTTATTTTACAAGTCCCCGAGGACACATAAAACAAGCCATCGATTACTGTATATGAAAACACAGCGCAACACACATCAGTTGCTTCTTCTTTTTGTGACCACGCAGGGGTCAATAAAAGCTCGTTATTGCCACACATAAAAGAGAGACAGCCAGAAAAAAAAACGAAGAGAAGATGACAAAACTAAAACACATTTCCCAATGCGTTACATACTTAATAACACAGTCATTATATCCTTTAGCAGCGCGAAGGCAAAAGGCTGTAGCATAAAAAACTCTGAACCACAGCACAATGGCCGCTATCTATGTTTGTGTGTGTGTGTGTGTGCCTGTGTGTGTGTGTGTTTGCAATATGCAAATGTATGCGTAGAGGTAGACATTTATAGACCAGAAGTTTGGTCGAATGTACATCAGGTTCTGTGTGTGCTCGAGCACCCCGCTTGGTTGCCTTGGTATTTATTTACTTGGTTTCTCTTTCTCGCACACTGTTTATCTTTTGGTTAATTTTTTGCATTTTTTCTCGCCAATTTTTTGCGCTGTCCATTTTTTGTAGCTGCTGTTTTTTTCTCATAGTAAAACAAATACTGAACGATTCATATCGTGGATGAAACAACAGTTCAGTTTTGATTTTCCGCAGCTTTATTGCTGTAATGCGAAACAGTTTTTTCCTGCCTTCACTCTCACCTTGTATTTCATTTCTTTTTCCATTTCTTTTTATACCCTGAACCCATTGAAAATGGGAATTCAGGGTATAATGGTTTTGTGAAAATGTATGTAACAGGCAGAAGGAGACGTCGCAGACCCCATAAAGTATATATATTCTTGATCAGCATAAAAAAATAAGTTGATCTAGCCCTGTCCGTCTGTCCGTCCGTCCGTCCGTCCGTCCGTCTGTCCGTCTGTCCGTCTGTCCGTCTGTCCGTCTGTCCGTCTGTCCGTCTGTATGAACGTCGAGATTTCGGAAACTACAAAAGCTAGAGAGCTGAAATTTCACATGAACACTCGTATGTTAGCTACGCAATACAAGTTTATTTTGTTTTTTCGATAACTCATCCCATTTCCAAATTATCGATAAAAAATCGAAAATTCGTTTACATTTTTTAGGTTTTTAGGGTATAACTTCTACACCGTTTCAGCTAGAGACTTTAACTTTATATATTTAGATAGATATTATAAATACGCAGATTTTGTAGTTTTCAGATTTTTGATGCCACGCCCCCCTCGCCCACAATTTGCAAAAAACGCATTTAAAATACTAGAGACTTGCAATTTGGCAAATAGTTAGATATAGATACTCTAAATCTACTTTTAAAATTTCATGAAGATCATGCATCTAGAAATGGAGTTATAAGCGTCCAAAGTTCAGCCCAACCCACCCCCAAGCCGCGGCAGCAACTGCGCAGTTAGCGGAGAGCGCGCTCATAAGTAGAGCGTAAAGAGGAAGAGTATCACTTTTTTTGCAGGGTTCAGGGTATCTCGTAGTCGAGCCGTCTCGACTAGAGCCTTCTTACTTGTTTATTTTTGTGTGTTGGCTTTTATTTGGCGTGCACTTTCGGCCGCATATTTTCCAGGTCTTTTATTATTTTTGCTTCATTTGACATGCAACCGGAAGCCGGTTCAATGTTTGCGCAGCGAAATTAAAAACAAGATAGATTCACAGCGGGATTAGTTGAACCGTGAATGCAATCGTGTTGCTATGTTGCTTGATTTGATTTTGGGCTGTGAGCCGCTATAGATATATGTACGTGATAGTGAAATTGAGGCAGGAAAGCATAAAGGATAAGCTGGAGCGGATGATGAAAAGAGAGAAGCCAGAGGACTATGCTTTGCAGGTATTCGATCTGTATGAGCTCTCATAGTCATCTCGACTTTTTTAAATGAAAATCGCATAGAGAGGCTATTCTTTAGTATACGAGTAGAGCAAGGCAGATTAGGAAAGGTAAAGAGGAGGAGAGAGATAGGGAGAGAGAGAGAGAGAGAGAGAGAGAGAGAGAGAGAGTGAGTTTTAAGAGACGCAAAATAGAAAGAGATAGAGAGGCAAAAGAAAGAGAGGGGGAGAATGACAAAGACAGATAAGCGTAGAAATCGAGATCGTTTGGGAGGTGTTAAAAATACAAAGAGAGGAGGCCAAAGAGAATATCGCGGAAAACGAAAGACATGGAAAAAGAAACAAGAGAAAGAAGGAAACCGAATGACAAAAAAGAGAGATATGGATACATATAGTGAGAGGGAAAGAAATTACTGTGGCATAGCATAAAAAACTGATATGCTCTCTTTATGAGTTTTTTGTGAATACAAAATACAGAGATTTAGATAAATTGAGTATAAGCGCAAGCAGACATGATTAAGAGAGCTAGAAAAAAAGGCAGAGAAGCGAGTAAATAAACGAGTAAGCTATTGACTTAAAAGCAATATAAAGCGAAAGCCATTTGATGCTGGTCTTAAATACAATAAAACTTTGAAAATTGTTTCAACCACATTTTGCACTCGTTGTCGTCGTGTCGCTCAGCTACTGTTTGCTACTTGCTAGATAAAGCTAATTCGAGGCTCCAATATTTGGCTCAAATAGCACTTTACCTCAACTCACAAACCCCTGGACCAATATCCTGCTAGACGGCAAAGCCATCAGTCAGTCAACACGGGCCACGCCCACAACAGCAGCTGTGCAGAGGCCCGCCCAACTAAGCCACGTTCGCTTAGTTGGGGAAACCACATCAGGCAAATATGTAAATAACTTTTAAGAAATTAAGCACACAGGTCCAAAACAAGCGCCCAAGCAGCGATGCCTAAGCCAGAAACAAAGTGAGAGGCGAACAGGCGACTTGAGCAACAGGATAACAGGATGGCAGGATAACAGGATGGCAGGATGGCAGGAAGGCAGCTTGAGAATGCAATCACTTATACGCACCGTTGCACAGGGCGCACAGAAAGTTTTCGGGCCGCGCATTCAAATGGAAGATGACAATGAGGCAGCGTCTTGACGCCGTCTTGACTTGCACAACTCAAGCACAAGTGAACAGCGCGAACAACACTCAAAACAGATGCCGCCAGGTACATAGCATTAATTACACCAGTTCCTGTAGCAGTAGAGCTCAACAGAAATATGAAATACAAAGTAGAAAAAAAATAAAAATAAAGGTAGCACCACCACGCCATCCACCATCATCCATGCATCAATCTGACTGAGCCACGTGAACTGTGCGCTTGCATTTTATCTGCTCCAATTGCAGCGCAACGGGGTTTCGCATATTTACAATTGCTCGGCGTTTAATGCAAGTGGGAATTACAATGGCCGGGATGGAGCAAGGGTTATGGCTATGGATCAAAATGGGAAGCCAGTGCCCATCAAATATTCAAACGAAACCAAAGGAGAAAACAGTGCAGGATATGCAGATAAATACTATAGGATTTTTGGGTCAAACATGGACTTTGGGATGTAGAAGAGAGGGAGAGAGAGAATCTTTGCAGAGTATGTTCAAAATATATATAGAATATTATCTAAGAATTGTAGTGCTCTATAAACTTTTTTAGGTTCACAGAGTAGGTTCAAAATATATTTGGAATACTCTTTCAAAGAATATTCTTTCAGCTTCATAAGGTAGGCTTAAAATATATATGCAATATTATCTAGAGAATATTCTTGCTCTATAAACTGTTACAGCTTCAAGTCTATCATATTATCTATAATCTAAGCAGTTCAGTCTCAACTCCTACACACCCTATCATATCCCAGCCCATTCAGCAGCCATTGACCGTCATTATTATTGAAGAACTTATGCCACTTTAAAGCAACCTCCAACTCATAGCTGATTGCAGGGTATTTGAGTGTAAAATCTTTTTGCATACAGGCTGAACAGTAAACAATAACAGCCCACAACAACCGTCAAGGATGGCAAGCGATTACAGGACAGCCCACACGCCGCCCCATTCACACACACACACACACTCACACACACAGGGAGAGGACACTCTCTGTATAGACAACAGTTTACAGGACGAGCAGAGGACTATGGCATACGGCTAAGTGTTTTGCAACGGAAATGCCAAGCTATCATGCAAAAAGCCAACGGCAGATTAACGAACCATGGCCAAGGCATGCCAAAGGTACACAGGATGCAGATAGAGCAAGTCAGATACAGATACAGGCCGAGAGAGAGAGAGAGAGAAAGAGTAAAAGAGAGAAACGAAGATAGAGGGCACGGAATTCACGATGGCACGTGACGCAGCGACAGTCCATGACCAAGTGCTGATTTTTCATCCGGCCAAGCGGGGTGGCCAAAGCGCAAAACTACGACTAAAGGTTATTGACATTGTCGCCAAGCCCCAAACGCACGAAAACAGCAACAAACGAGAGACAACAAAAAGCAATAGCAACCAAAAGCCAGCAAAAACATACAACTGCAATCAACGAAATTTTATCTACATTCACATGTGAGGGCCACAAAGTATTTTAGCCAAGGGCAAACTGTCATCGAGCTATTGCAATACTTATAGTTAAGAATTCTTAAATGAATTAGCTGCAAATTTTATTTAAGAGAATTTCACATTTTGAGAGGGGGAAGTGGAGACTGAGAGAGTTTTGTTTGAAAGAGATTTTGTTGTTAATTTTTTCCCAGATTTTTACAGAACTTAAGAAGTGTTCATTATATTTATGAAGAGATATTTAGAGAAGTTAAAAACAGATCATCAATATCATTATCATATATATATTTATGTTAATTTTTAGGAAGAGATCTCGAAAGGTAGCCTCAACAGTGGGTTCAAATTCAAATTGAATAATCACTTTATGTGACGCTCACTTTTCAGAGATATTAGAATATAACAGCAAGAGGTTTAGCCTAGTTTACTGCATCAATTGCGGTTTTAAGTTGAAAACTTTGTGTGGCATTCAATTTAAAATTGATTACTGAACATAAAGCTAATAGTTCAAGCTATGTGAGAGCTATGTGGAAACTATTTTAAAATTATATAACTATATACCACACCACATAGGCCTCTCCATACAACCAGAGCTATTTATAGCTTTTCTTTACATTACATACCAACCTCTACTATCTCTGCTTTAACTACCTCTACTTATGTACCTCTCTCTCTCACTCTACTCTACTACCACTACCTACCTCTTTTTCTCTCTCTCTCTCTCTCTCTCCCTCTCTCTCTCTCTCTTTACTAGCTCTGCCTCTATTACCTTTATTACCTCTACCTAAGCCTCTCTCTTCTACTCTACTACTTCTTCTAACCGAGCGCTCTCTCTCTCTCTCTCAGTCTATCTACTACCAACACTCTACTACCTCTACCCACCAAGCTCTCTCTCACTCTCTCTCACTCTCTCTCTGTCTCACTCTCTTTACTACTACTACTCTACTATCTCTACCAACCAACCTCTCGACAACCTCTACCTATCCACCTCTTGCTCTGTCTCGCAAAGAAAAACATTCTCCCCTTTAAACGGCAACAAAATAAAATCCTCCAGTAAAACTTTCTAATAGGTGAAAATGTCCTTTTTTTTAATTTAAGTATTAATTTGCGGCAACACTTGCGACAAAGGCAAACACAAGTTAATACAAGAAATAAAAATAAAGCACCAGTTAGTTAGTTGACCAGCTCTATATATAGACTTCTGAGTGTGTGCGTTCCCAAGTTGGGCAGACCCATTAACCATTACCTCAACTTTGTAGTTTCCCTTTTTGGCCAATGGGTCGCTAATTGTTTGCAGCATGGACTATCGCCAGTACAAATACCTCGACCTCGACCCCAGCCTGCTCTCCGATTATGGTGCGTTAAAAGGCTTCCTGATGGCCCCATGCACCACTAGACCCAGCCTCAGCCCGAGCCCCTCGCGCTGCCACTACGTTGTGCCACGTTCAGCTGAAGTGCATTTGGCCCGATGGCGTTTTACTGTTTGCCTTAATTGAAAACTTTCGCGCAGATATTTTTCGTGTTTGGCTTCGTAATATACAAAAAGCAAGCACAAAAACAAAGTGAATTGGAAAAGTTTCTAGTTTTTAACGCTTTGCCGCCTTGCATTTGTTTAGCTCTACTAAGCGATTTTCAGAAGCTTAAAGTTCCAGTTACCAAATTTTTAATGCCTCGCACCCTCCATGGCAATAGCTATCCAAAAAGTTGGACACCAATTAGTTGGCCAGCCTTACGGGCACATATTCGATGCTTTTCTCTGCATTTTCCATGCTGCTGAAAAGCGCATTACAATTTGCCTGGCGCACACACTCTCCACACTCTCACGCTTCACTAATTAGCAAAACATGAGAATTGTTTAGGGTTTGCACTATGCATGGGGGGCATTGAGCTTGTGTGTAATAGCTGCATATAAATTATGCATGTATCGAAATTACTTCTAATTGAACGAAGAAGCAAAGAAAAGTTGTAAAGTTGCGAAAGTTTTCTTTTCAGTATTGATATAAACACTTTCGACTTTTAGAATTTATAAAGACATTTTTAATAGAAAATTTAACTAAAATAATGTATGTTAAAATATTGTAAACGTATATTAGAATTTTGAGTAAACTCTGAGCAATTCAGCTTGGTTTTTGTGCTCACAAAATATTGAGACTTTTAAAATAGAATTTTCTTTCAAATAAGAGCAGCTTATTCAATTGCTTTTGTAGTATTTGCAATAATAGAAAGTACTTAAAATTTGAAGAACTTTTAGTATAGATTTTTGTCTATCAAATAGTCAAAGTTTATTCTATCCAAGGCCTAACACACATACATACTAATATATAAGTCAGTATAAATATAAGTTGATTCTACTCACAATTTCCCTTTGCAGCTTGGCAATATTGAAGTTGGCCTGAGCCAATCGTACGCTGAGCGTGGCCACGTCGCTGGTGAGCTGCGCTCGCTCGTTGGTGTTGCGATCGACTAGCTTGAGCATTTTATCCTCCAGACTCTGATTGACTTTTTGCACACGTTTGTGCGACTCGTAGAGTCGATCGTATTTATCCTGCCACGCAATTACACTATCCTCTAGCTCCACCTGACGCTCCGTTTCACGCAGACAAGCTGTCTCCAAGGCGTACAGCTGCGTTTGCTTCTCGAGCAATGCCTGCTGCAGTTGCTCAATTTCTGTGGATGACGCGGATGTTGCAGCAACTGTTGCTGCTGCTGCTGCTGCTGTTGTTGCTGTTGCTGCTGTTGTTGTTGTTGCTGACAGCGCACCCTGTGCTGTGTGCGCATCGGTGGATGACTGCAATTGAGTGGATGACAGCGTTTGTATTAAATGTTAAATTATGAGTATATATATTTTTTTGTAATTAATTTAGTTTCCGCCAGCGCATGCCGGACGCGAGTGTCACACGGTTTCGACTGCAAAACTGCTACTAAGCTCAAAGCAAGCAAAGAAGCAAAGAGAGAGAGAGAGAGAGAGAGAGAGAGAGAGAGAGAGCGGGAGAGAGAGAGAGAGGGAGGTAAGGGTACCACAGCAGCATCCAACCAATACAAGCGAATCTTTATAAATAACAAAAACAAAGAGATTGGAGCTTGCGTTTGCCCCTCATAAAAATGCACGTCATGTTCATAAATGCCGCTACACACAGAGACAAAGCTAAATCGAGAGGGTAGTCACTGGAGTGAGGGAGCAGTAAAGAGAGCGAGAGCGAGAGAGGGAGATAGATACGGCATATAGAGAGAAGCGCACTGATAACAGCCGCGCCTTGGTGCTATTATAACAGTTTCAGCTTAACCAAAACAACTGAACAGCATCTGGCTTGACTTTGCTTATTTCCAATTTAAGAGATAAGACAAAATAGTTAAGGCTATATGGATGGGCACGACGGACAGATATGCTGTATAGAAAAGTTATATTTCATTTTTTTTTTTATAAATATGAATTTATATCTGAGATAATTGTTGATGGGATGGAGTATAATATAATACAGATAGAGAAGAGAATATATTTAATATTTTTAATATATAAATATAGAGAAGAGAATATGGAGAAGAGGGTAGAATAGATAAATGTATTTTAATATAAACAATGTAACAGCAAGTAGTACTAGACAAGGGATATTTACGAGCTTTTTTGCATTTTTTTTTTTTATTTTTTCATAATTTTTAAAAATATTATGAATTTCTAAATTGTCAATATGTTTTCGTTAATCAATGCTATTTGCTATTTCATATATATCTTTGCTTTAATCACTTATCTTTGCTAAATATTTGTTTACAGGGTATTTAATATTATGCTAATCGAGCTAATAAAATATAAATCGCTATCTCCCTCTCTTTCACCCACTCTCGCTTTGCCACTGAGTTCAGAATTTGCATAGCAGGTCAGCCACTGATAAGCTGCAGATAATCAAAGAGTGACTGAGTGAGGCGGACTGGTAGAGATAATGAGATCATGTTGTATAGAGTTAAGATCTCAGAGAGAACAGCGAGAACTGGAACAGCGAGACTGAGTGAGAAACAAATGGAGAGAGAGAGGCGGCGGGGAGAGAGAGAGAGAGAGCGCGCAATCTTGCGCGAGTACAAGCTATCATATCATGTAATTATATATTAATGAGCTTGTCATTGTTATTATCTGTTACATTCATACAAATGTATATCTTCTTCTTGTACATAAATATATATGAATATTAAATATATACATATATCAATAAATACATGCATGACTTTTACAAAAATGTGTATACTATTGATATATATTTCAAATTAAAATATAAATATTTCTAATATATTTATATCGATGCATTTCTGCAATATCATCTAAAATATTTATACACTCTAGACAAATGCTTTGTTATTTATACTCATGTTATACCAAGAATGAATGTCAGATATCATAAACGCCTTAGTGACATATAACACATCTTATCTCAGATAGTCTAAGCTGTGTCATCTGCAAACAAAAAATGCTCTTATCTATGGCAGCATTATTATCGTGACTGGATGATAAATGCGAGCGAGCTCAGAGCAGACGGCAGGTAGGTTGAAAATCAGAGTGCAAACTGCGTTCATATGTGCTCAATGCCAAGACGGAGTGTTGTAGTACGTGTGCATCTAATTGGATTAAGTTGACAGAAAACAAAAGCAACGACAGCAAGTAGCATAAGAAGAAGGAAGAATGAACAAGAGAGAGAGGCAGAGAGAGAGAGAGGGGTGACAGGCAGAGACAGACACAGAGTCAAGCAGAATGCAGGCAGCTCAAAACTTTGTCTTTGGTTACAGTCGCAATTGCAGCAAGCCTCAGACAGAGGCAGAGAGAGAGAGAGAGCGAGTAAGAATGTGTGTGCAAGAGAGTGAGATAGGTAGCAAAGTCAAAGGACTTGCTTGTCATATATGAGGCGTTGGGTTCGTCGTTGTCTCAAACTCAAACCTAAAAACTGCAAAATGTACAGAAAATTTAATTAAAAAAGGATTTTCGGGTGCTGGCAAAAGTTACTTTGGCTTTGCTGCTGCTGCTGCTGCTGCTGCTGACTTGGTCCTCTCAGCGAGAAACAAAAAATTATGCTTCCCATACTACATATATATATATATATATATATATCTATATAGATAAAGCAAATTGAATTTATAGTTTTCGATGTGGGCGTGGCAAATTGCCAGCGACAGGGCAGCAGCAATTAATTAATTTAGGCAGCGAGATTGCAGCAAGGAAATGCCGCGCAGACAGCTTGAACAATGGCTACCATATATATACATTTATATATATATGCATATATGCATATGTGTTTGCATATATATATGTATATACATATGTGCAGTCATAGTGCACATCTATCTGGCCTTTGGTTGCATTTTAAATTGAGCTTTTTGTTTGGCTTTCATCATAAAATTGTTTTCATGTTTTGCATTTTCTGCTTTATGTTTTCATGTTGTCAGCGTGTTTTCTTTCTTGTTGTTGTCGTTGTTAGTCTCTTTTTAGTTAAGTTTTGAATAATTTAGTAAACGCTTGCTGATTGCTTTATGGCAAAATGAAACAGCATGCAAAAAGTTACATTCAATTGCCATGTTATTCAAATTAGTTTCAATTGACAAATATATTATGGGTATTTAACTTTTTTGTCAGCTCAATTTTATTATTTTTTTTTTATATATATTTTTTTTGTAATTATTTTTGTTTATAAAATGTCATTTAAATATACATTGCGTATTTAGTTAAAAAATATGTTAAAATATATTTAAATGACATTTTGTAATTAGTTATTAAATATTTAATTGATATAATAATGAGAAAATATTATGCATGAATAATATTTTGTTGTGTTTATTTTTGTTTTATTTATATAATAAATATTAGAACAATAATGAAGAGCTCTGCCACGCCTTCTTCTGCCTGTTTTATGCATATTCACAAAACTAATGCTAACTGCATTCGCTTACGCAATCCTCAACGAAACTTCATCCACCTCAATCTTTAGAATCCTTAAAAATAAATTACAAAAATAATCCAAATGTCCTTCAAGCACACACTATTCGTCTCAAAGTTTCGCTTAGCCATTGCAAAATTCAAATTTACTTCAGCCTCAATTTGTTATTCACCCAAAACAGCAACCACATCAATTAGCTGATGAGAAACGCGACACAGATTTGCAGCTCAACAATTGGTTCATCATTGTGATCTGGCTAAAGGGAAAGATAATGAAAAAATAAGACCCAAGCATAAATCTTTTGCACGCTCAAATGCAGCTGAAAAGAGAATTTCGACTCCTTTTCTGTTTTTTTGTTTTCCTTGCAGCTCATTTTTCACGCCAAAAAAAGAAGGAGAAATAGAGAGTGGGGGAGAGAAAAGAAATACAAATTCATGAAATGAGCACTGAGAAAACAGTTGATGGCTGGAGCAAACCCTTTTTATACAGTGCCAAAAGATTTTCTAATTGTCATCGTGCTTTAAACATCACATCAGCAAAGAGCGAGAGAGAGAGTGAGAGAGAGAGAGAGAGAGAGAGAGAGGGGGAGAGCGGGAGTGGGCGGGGCAACGCCTTACTCATGGTTGCATTTCACTTTGCTGTGCTTGTCATTATTTATTATATTTCTCAAGTCCTTTCATTACAAAATATTTTTGTCTTTCATTTGTTGCCTTTTGTGTGAGTCTGTGTGGGTTAAATTTGCCTTGAACGAGAAGGACGCGACGAAAAGCATTTCTCGCATTCCAAGGCAAAACCTGCTTATTTACAGTTATTCAGTTATTCAGTTTTTTTCTTCTTCTTGTTTTTTTGGCTGCCAAGCAGAAAAAGGCTTAAAGGAGAAATGTGAAAATGTAAAACGGAAGTCGCCATATGGAAGCGCTCCACGACGCAGTCATCATTAACTAACAGACAGAAGACGCCAGATAAAAGGAATTGACAGCAGTTACAGCTAACGCTCAGCTTCGACTCTTTTTCAGCCTCATTTGAGTGGATAATTAGAGAGAATACCCACAGACCCACAGAGTAAACTTAAACACAAACCCAAACCCAGCGCACATTTTGCGCTTGTGTTGTTTCAGTAACCAAAAACTTTCGTGCCCATAATCAATAAATGAATTTTGTAAACATCAATAGAGTTTCGCCTTGGTAAACAATATGCAGAGCGCTTGCCTGTGGCTGAGGCTGAGGCTGCGTCTGTGCTGGCTGTAGCCTGTGATGAATGGAAGGTCAATTGCTGTGACCCTAGCCAAAAGGGACCTGGCCTGCCATCGCGCTGACATTTAACACAAACGACGCGCGCCCGTCAATGCCAATGTGTTGTCACTGCAGATGGATATGAGATGTGCCACAGGCAGGAGCAGGAGGCAGCAGGCACTGGCAGGAGGCAGTCAGGCAGTCAGCCGGGCAGGAGCTGTAGACAAAATGGTGACGGAATGTTTATGCGAATGCTTGGGCACAAACATACGTGACATGCCTCAGCCACAGCCTCACTCTGGTCGGTGTCGTGTGTTTGTGTCTGGGCCTGAACGTTGCTTAAGCAGCGGAAGCAACGTTGTGCAGCAGCAACTGACAGCCAAGAGACGCAATTGACATCCTGCAAAGCGAGTAGGAGCAGGAGGCCTGAGAAACCGCGACAGGAAAAGAAGTTAACGCAACGCGGTGCCATGCCAATTCGGATCTTTCAGCTGGAAAAATGGCTGAAACTCTGGTATCTGGTCTGCTGACAGTTGTCGTCATATTTTTCCAGCGACAGCAACATTTGCGCATAGCAACATCACGTATGTTAAGCGCACATTGGTTAGAAATTTCGAGCAATGTGTGTGCGTAATGGAGAAGCTGCAAATGCTAACTAGGCTTCAGTTACAGATATGTGATGTATGTGTTTTCAATGAGTGAAGACACTGAGAGAGAGTAGGAGAAGATTTCTAGATATGTGTGATATATGATATATGTATAGGTATATTGATTTCGTATCTATCATATGTCAACTTTTTCAGGTTATCTGTCTCTCTCTTATACTATCTATGTTAAGCGCCGTTTAAGCTTTCAATTTATAGGCAAATCTATAGAAGCCTCTGCTTCTGCTTCTGCTTTCAAATCTTCTAATGCCTCTGGCTTGGGCTCTGCTTCTGCTTCTCAATCTTCTATTGCTCCTAGCTCTAGCTTGACTTGGACTCTGACTCAAACTTTGGCTCTTAATCTTTTGCTTTTGCTTCTGTCAATCTCGCTTTTTTCTACTTACTCTTACACTTCTCATCTACATTGACATGACATTTGACTTTCATTACCCTCATCTATGCCTCAATTACAAGCGCTCTTTACCACTGTTCAGTATGAGCTCTTCTAAGATACACATATTATTCTATAAGTCCTATTAATGTGAGTGTGTGCATGCAAAACTGTTTGTGTGTCTGTGTGTGTGTGTGCGCGCACATTTTCTATTTTTTTTTTTTTTTTTGCTGACACATTATGTTAATACAGCTACGGTTTAACGCGGGCAAATATTGAACTTCATGTGGCTGCTAGCAATGTTGTCGCTGTCAGCAAAAGGGCACACAAACATCAGACTCACACACACACACACACACACACACAAATTAATGCATATTTTTGATGGCACTCGAAGCGCAAAACACAAAATGTCAAATACATAAAAGAGCTGCAAAAATGAAATAACAAAATAACAGTGTAAATCGAACCGCATTCAAAATGATTTCGTCAAAATTATTCAATAACATGCGGAATATAAGCGGAAATCGATGACAGCCATTTTGCAGTAAATTGACACAGCGCTACTGTAATTGCATTACTCAGAATGAAAGAGACGGAGAGAGTGGGTAAGACAGAGAGGGAAAGAGAGAGAGAGTGAGCTATTTTTAGCGACATTTTCATTTAATTTGCTGCCCAGGCTGCATTACTAAAGTAGAAAGGGAGAGAGAGAGAGAGTGAGAGAGAGAAAAAGAGAGTGGAAGACTTGACGCTGTAGAGCGAGATGGATAGAGCTAAGCGCAGGCTCTGGCAGCCGGTTTATGTTTTTCAATTACGCAAGCCGCAAAATTTGCAATTTAGATAACCTGTTTAGGGAGCGAACGTAATTTTTCCCATTTTTTTTTTTACATACTTCGTGTGCAATTTAGTAAATTGAAAGAGGGAGGGAGAAAGGGAGAGAGGCGGGCATCTAATCGTATGCGCGCAAAAATAAGCCAATATTTAAATATTTGCGTGTGTTAATTCGATTTTATTGATTGGCTAAAACTTAATTTACCATTTCGCCAAAATATTATGCTAAAATTTGCCTGTCATAGTTTAAATGTGTCTGGTAATTTGCAAAGCAATCTAAACCAACTTTTTGTTGGCCAAACAAAAGGCTAGCACGCAAATGCACGAAAAGTTTGTAAAGCATAATTAAAACTATATAAAGTGTGCATAATTGCCGATGATGAGAAGGCTGCACTAAGCGTGATCGTAGATTACTATTATAGGACTTTTATGAGTTTGAGTTTTGTTATGAAATACAAATATGTATACTCTTATATAAAATTATCAAATATTCCTTACATATAGAAATTATTTATTAAATTTAAAATTTGTAAATTCAGTTTAAAGAAAATCAATAAAAATTTGTCCTAAGCATTTTATGCTTAACGATCGATTGATGCAATCATTAAGCAAATAGTCTTGCTATAGTCTAGCAGCTTATACAGCATTATCTAACAAATACGATATATATTTGATTTTAATCCAGCTACTCAGTTTGTTTCATCAGAAGCTCAAGAAGCTATTAAAGAAGTGCCTAAGCAGCAGATATATTCTTCCTCTAACCGAGCTCATCTATATTAAAATAAGATATTTACAATCTATATATATTTCAAATTGAATATCTTTTGTATATTCGCCTAGCAACTGTCCAGTCTGATAGTCTGAACTGCTAATTTAATTGGCTTGCCCGCCCAATCAATTGACTCGACTCCACTCCACAATCATTTGCCCTCAAAACAACTTCAAAATCTTTTGTGCAGCAGCAAAAGCATTTCAAATTCTGCTCTCAAAATTTCGACTATTTTTACGTATTTTCTATATATATTTTACGTGGAATTTTCACATAAAAAATCGTATTTTTCCATCAAAAAATATATTCATATATGTACACAGGTTGAATTTTATTTTGCGGAAATAAATGAAAATGGGTTTATAGAATATGGAATATGCGAAATATACCGAATTGAATTTGAACATATGTGGGTGTGGGTGTGTGTGTGGGCCATGTGTTTATGTTTGCAAGCCAAGTGCCTCACCCACTCACTCCCCTGCTCCATTTTAGCCATCGTCGTGAGTGGATACGTGTGCAGAGGCATGGAAAATCCGTGTGCAATGCCACTTGCCAGTCAGTGATTGCAGCGAATCCTATGTGGATGCAACATGGCGTATGATTAATGAAAACTCGTGTGCATGTGTGTGTGTGTGTGTGTGTGTGTGTGTTTGTGTGTGTACACAAGACTGAAGCTGAAAGCTGAAAGAGCATACAGCGCACATGGAGAAAACATGTGAGAAAACTGATAAAGATGGCCAGTTGCTTGAGCGGAAGGGAGCGAAGGGGAGGGGAGAGCACTATGCAGAATCGATTAACAACAACGTTGATTGAATTTGCCACAAAATTGCGTTTTGAGTGGCTGCAATAGCAGCGGGAATACCAGCGGCACTGCCAATGCCAATGACAGTGACTGTGGCAGCAACAGGAAGAGGAACAACAGGAATAGCAGGAGTTGCAGAAGTAGCAGCAGCAACAGTAGCTGGGGCAACAAACCATAACAATACGCCAATTTCCTTTCTTTGCTCTGCTCTGCGCTGCGTGCAAAGGGAAATAAGAAATTTCGGCAAATAAATCGTAAAAAGTAAAAGTAATAAAATCAAGAAAATGAGGAAAGAAACAATGCACATGTGTGTGTGTGTGTGTGTATGTGGAAGGGCAAAGCACAATCACTCTGACATTAGCCGCGCCCTTCTACACCCACAATATGATTCGCAATTTTTCTTTGTTTTTTTTTTTTTTTTTGGCAAAGATATATGTGAAAAAAACTCAGCTAATAATAAAAGCTTCTCAGTGCGAAAAGCCAATTTTGAAGGTTTAATATAGCAATCGATATTTGGCCATAAATTGAACCCAATGAATATTCAATTTATATCAGAAACAATTGCTGTAACATATTGCATGCTATAGCTAAGTGGGTGACTTTATGGATAGTGTATATTATATATAGCTTTCAGAAACAGACAATCAGACGCGAGAATAGCGTGTGGAAGCCGAAAACTGTGAAAGAGATAACAGTTAATGGCTGCAAAAGGAAAATCAACTAATGAAGCTTTAAGGAAAGTGCAAACACGACTATGAAATACCCATTAATCAAAGGCATTTCCGATGAGCTAAGTTATTGTAAGACTGTGTGCGTTAACAGAGAAAATTAACTGATCAAGCTGTAAAACTAACATAAGCACGATTATTGAATGACCATCAGCTGCTGCTGAAGAGGTGCAGAAATCAGAGCACGCACATATCTGTTGAGCGTTTTGCAATGCCTCACAAATAAGTGTCTTTCACTCACACTTTGAAAAAATACTCGGAGAGCTGAGAGATTGCATCGGTTCGTCAACGAGCTCGTTCGCGATTGGACAGCAAGCTAAAAGTCTTTTGTGTATGTATTGGTGTATGTGAGACGATTGCCTTCGCTAAACTCATCAATATCGTACGAGAGCGCGAATGTGTGGAAAAGAGCGAGATCCGACGAAGGCCAAAACGAAAACCGAACGAAGTGTAGATCGTTGAGCACGAGTGAATATAAGGCTGCTCAGTTGATCTCGTGAACAGAGGGTGAAGGTTTAATTACTGCATAAGTCCGGTGTCTCTGCAATGTAAAGCGCTCAACGGAAAACCAAAACGAAAAGAACTAAAGCCTCCTGCTCAGAACGAGAATGACTTTTCGATTAAGCTAGTGAATAGAGCATGAATGCTGAAACTGTTAATATTTATTTAGCTATTAAAGCAATTGATGAGCTGTGAATCTGTGAAAATGTTTGCTAATAACTGAGTTTAAAATGGATTCAATAAAGAGAACAAATGTTCGCCTATACTTCAATATAAATTGGCCTAATCTCTAAACTATCAAGCGTAATCAATTGCTGTAATATTATTATTCATTCAAACTATTTCTAAATATTTCTATTAATATGCAAGTAAACTTTAAAATTTCTAAGCAAGCGATTCATCTGGAGTCAGTCAAACTAATCAACCCCATTAAATGCAACACTCACAATCTAGTTAATTTTAGCAAGCATGAAAAAAAAACATCGATTAACTCAGCTGTGAGCTAGTAAAAATTTGCTAGAGTTATAATAAAAGCTCTCTAGTTTATATTTAACTCGGTTCGTGTAGAAAAAAGAAGTATTGATTGGAAGCCATTTTGAAAGGATTCTTAAAGTGCTCTGCTTAGCACAGATTTTGCTACGGTTATCAGAATAAAACTTTTCAGTTAATTTTCAAGGCGAAATAAAGTTGACAAAAAAAAAAGAAGTAGAAGACGAAATATATTTGAGACAAAGATAAAGCTAACAAGAGACCAATGTAAAAGCAATTTACAAGCCTTTTACGAATGGGCAAAAGTCATTTAAAGTTGGCTACATACAGACAGATATACATATCTATATATATATAGATATGTATATATGTTATGGCAGCAGAAAACCCCTATTTATGCCACAAAGAATCTCACCAACACAGACACCCACACACACACGGACAGCTGGGCATAAAGAAATGTTGAATATAGTTTCGTTTCGTTTCGTCCATTCGAAGGAAATGAGCAAGACATTGAGTCACCTCTTGACTGTGTGGGTGTGGATGACTGTGTGTGTGTGTGTGTATAATGGGGTGTCAAGAGTGTGAGCAAAAGCAATCAAAACACGCACACACACACTCATACATGCGAGCAGAGACAAAGACAAAGATAAACAGAGGCAGACAAGCAAAATATTGGCTTTGCTAGCCGCTGAAAAAAAAAGAACGCAAAGAAAAGGGGAAAGAAGCAGCCAGCGCACTGGGAGCTGGAGCAGGTGTCTGTTATACTGTGTGTTTGGCATTTTATGAGCGCTCAAATGTATGCAACAATAAATTAAATCAAAACAGTTAAATTTGACCTTGGCCAGGGCAGAGGCGACGCCGGCCGAGCAGCACAAATGACACGTTTGGCGGTCACTTAATGCCAATTGCCAGAGCTGAAGTGGGGGCCATGAACTTTGCAGCTGTATGAGTGTAACTGAGTGTGCGTGTGTGTGTGTGTGTGTGTGCGTGTCAAGGCATGAATACATAGTGCAATCCCTTGACGCCACATATGTATGTGCATCAGCGCAAACAAGCATAACGAAGCCAAGCTTGAATGGCATTATCCTTGGGGATGCTGCAGCTGAGGCGTTGCACACGCTGCCAGGCGACACACAACGGAAGCACTTTATTATGCCGCCAAATTGAAATAATATGCAATGACAACAACAACAGCAACAGCAACAGGGGAAAACAATTTAGTAAAGGATGCAGTGCGTCCATTGTGCATCCGCAGGTCACGCTCACGTCTCGTGTCACGTGGCGCAGCAGCTGCATATATTGTTTGACGTTTACTTTTGTGTTTTTTTGTTATATATATAAATATATTTTTTCTCGTTTTGTTTTTACTGCAAACAACATGAAATGAGCCTCTGTACGAGAGGCAGAGGCAGCATCATTAAAATTATGTAAGCAGTGGCAGCCGGCGACACTGACAGCCAAGTAGCTACACACAGCAACCTTACACGTGTGTGTGTGTGTGAGAGAGAGTGTGTGTCTGTGTGTGTTTGTGAGTGTTGCTAACCTCTGAAGTTGTAATTTATGCTCGAGCTAAAATGCTGCACAAAAAGCAGGAAGCTTCGCACGTAACAGTCACAGCTACAACAACTGGATATTTGAGGGTGCTTGTGCGTGTGTGTGTGTGTGTATGTCTGTGTGCGCTTCGTTAGTTAGCCCATGCACCGTTACAAATCGGCTTGCTATATGCTATACATAAAACATGATGTCTATAATTCATAGACATTCCAATTATTTTCTTAGTTAACCAAGCAAGCAAACAATAAATTTCGTTGGAAGAGCTATATAAAAATAAATGCATATATATTGGTTAGAGTATAAAGGTAGCTGGACATTGTTAAGATATAGACTCAATAATAGGTGAATATAGAGAGCAAATTTGTGACTAAGCTACAGCAAGACTATTAAATGGAAGTAAATTGTACTACTAATAATTGACTTTTAGTTAAATTTCCCTTGTTAAAAATTAAATATAAAATAGTTGGAATTGAAAAGTCTTCGTAAATATATAGTAAAATACAAGACAAACTAGTTTTTTATAAAAAAAAACTTCAGCTAAAGCCGATAGCTTCCCCATATTAAATATTCCTTCTATTCATATTTATTAAAGTATATTCTCTATAAGGATCATTTTATAAAAATCCTTTTATATAAATGCTGATAGCTTTAAGTTCACTAAGGTTAGATAGACATAAGCAGAAACGAATGCTAGGGCTTCAGCTTACACAAATCAAGAATAGATTTATATATATATATATATATATATATATATATATATATATATATATATATATTTCTATGTATATATACCTTTAACAACAACAAAATAACACATTTTCTATACAAAAAGGCATATGCAAATCAATTAAGTTTTTTCTACAGCTTCAATTTCATTTCTAAAAAAAATAGCATACTTTTCAGCTGAATGCTCTGACTGAACATTTGAATAAATTTAAGCACACAACTTTTTATTCAAAAGAAAAGTTTACAAAAAGCATGTAAAACTGAGTTGAATTCTATAAAATAGAATTAACCAATTAGATAATTAAATGAGAATTAAATCTTGTAAAAAAATAAAGTCTCAAAAGTTTATTTATTAGATTAGCTATGTGGTAAACAATATAGAGATGGGTTGGAGAAGATTTAGATTTCAGCTTGTTTTTGTTCAGTTTGACCAGACACAAGCCAAAGCGAAGCGAACAAAAATTATATTAAAAGCCAGGATAAGACAGCGTTGGCCATAAACGCTTCAAAATGTTTTTCTTTTCGCTCAACTTTAATGTCGAAAGAGGAAGTCGCCTTCCGTTGCTTAAGCTCATCACTTTGTTGTACATAGCTATATATATATACATGTATTTTATATATATTATTGTATATAGGAGCAATCACCTGCGCAACGCTACGCAGCGCAGCAAAAACTTTTGACCAAACTGCATCAGCGAAGTTCTTATAAAGTCTATAAAACGTAATGACTCGCGCTACATGCGCGCCAGAAATATGCAACAAAAGTTTTTCTCTGACTTTCAAGGCGAGAATCTTACGCGTCACATAAAAGACAAACGAAGAAGAAGAAGATGATGAAGAAGGAAGGAAGGGAAACGTATATGCTACATAAGCCAACTGCCACTCATAGCTGGGACAACATTTACATAAAATTAAGATACAATTAGAGAATTAAAGCCACGCAAAGTGAAAACTTGTGTCATGAAGACCTTTTTTTGTTAAACTGAAAACTGAAATATGGAAATAGGGTATACGTTGGGTGTGGGTGCTGGCATTTGTTACAAAATGCCAAGCGGGGCCAGCTAGACCAGCTGCTGTAACAAAATGTCAAATCGCAGACAAGCGAATGTACGATTGATTCAATACAGTGAGGTCTTGATTGAGAGAAAAATTGAGAGTATAATGTGAAAATAATATTTACTCGTATTTTCAAGTTATTTTTTGTAAGAATTTTGATAATAGTGATTATGATATGAGTTGGGTCATGTTACGGATAAGTGCTTATAAATAATTCATTTTCAGTGATTTTTTTAATTGATAAAAAGGTTATAAAAATATATAAAATTATTTGAAAATAAATCAAAAAATTACTTAAAATTATTTATATTTTTTTAAAATAAAAAATGTAGTTTTAATAATTTAAAAAAAAAAATCATTTCAACATATGTATTTTATATTAGAGGAAATAAAATTATATAAATAAAAATATTTTTAAATATTTTTAAATATTTTTTAAATATCTATATTCTATTCCAAAACGTCATTTAAGTCCAAATTTTTTTTTTATATTAAAGGGTTGCTTGATAAAAACATAAAATGGCAAGTGTACTTTGCCATAAAATTTATATAAACACATCCGCATTGAATCATAAAAAAAAAGCTATATTTAGCAACGAGCTCTGAGTAAGGGTTTTTTTTATATATATATCATAAAACTTTTTACGCACGCACGTTATTAAAAAAGAAAACTGTGTGCAAAGTAAACTTCTCAAATAGTTGCAAACTGCAAAAGTTGAAGCCGGCTAAAGGTATTTGACTTCATATGCGAGCCTTCACTGTAAATGCAAACGGAATTTGCCTGCAATGTCGCGTCCAGTGCGTGTGACTGAGTGCGTGCGTATGTGTGTGCGTGTGCGTAGTTGTGCTTGTGCATGTGTATGTGCATGTGTATGGGATTGTATTTGAATTTCAATTCACTGACAAAATGACAGCTATTTATATTTGTCACTGAGTACGTATGCAGCGAGCGAGCAAGTCTGACTCTCAGTCTGGCTTTGGCACTTGCCGAGCTGATGTACAGATTAGAAATTAATCGAATTTTGCTGTCAAATCGAGGCAATATCAGCCAAACAGGAAGTGCCAGCGTCGCCGTTGGCATGGCAATGCAAAACAGTCAGCCGCATGCCAATACACACACACACATACACACACGCGCGCGTACGCATGCAGAAATATAATGGACGAGAGAGAAAGGGAGCGAGACAGAGAGAGCGCGTAAGTTGGTTACACCTACACGCATACAGTGACAGACAAAGAGCTAGCCAGCCAGCCAGACAGAGAGACAGAGCGACAGGCAGACAGCTAGTCGGCACTGACACTGAATGTTACGCAGTTGTCGGCAATGGCTGCCGTTAAAAATACCGTAACATTGCCGCACTGCCGCACTGACTGATTGACTTGGCAAGAGAAAATAACAAAAGATAAAAATAAAAGAAATGAAAATAATAGAAAATACAAAATTACATAAATTTACTCAAGTTACGCTTTGTCTTCTTTTTACTCACCTGTTCCACTGTTGTCGACATTTTGATTGCGCTTTCTTTGGCTTTGTTACTGTTGTTGCCCGCTTACGCGTCCTCTTTATGTTTTTCTTTTTTAACCACTGTGCTCACAACGGTTCGCTGTTGTTATTGCTGTTGCTCTTACACACACTATATTGCACCGCACATTTTCCTGTTGTTGTTTGCTATTTTACGCAGAATTTTGATTTTACACTCGATTTGTAGTTTTTTTTGTATTTATTTAATTTAGTAACACAATGTTTAATTTTGCGTATATGTCGCGACGGCAAGCATTTGCTGCTCCTTCTGCTGCTGGCGACGGGGTTGTGCTTCTAAAATCAACTAAAAGTATTTTTTTCTACGCTAACAGGATATTATATCCTGCATTGGAGTTACTCTGTTAAATGACTGCCTCCTCTGTTAAGTGGTGGAGCTTTTGCGCCTGTTGCGCAAATTCGCGCTCACGTTGCTCACACTGCGCTTACGTAGTATACCATCTTACGACTTTAGCGCTTATTGTTCGTTTAAGTCTTTAAAGCAGTCAAATGAATCAAATTTACATTACGGTACGAGTTTCACTGTAGTTTAAAAAAATTAAAACGAATCTGTTTTTCTTCAGACTTTTTCTATTTTATACATTTTGTTATATCTAATAGACTTATTATTATTATATATATATTAAAATGTACCAAATACTTTTAGCTTACAGCTATCACTTGAAGTTGTTCCGAGCGGCTGCTGCAGTACTAAGATTATGAAGAAACGGCAGGACCATCTTCCCCCAGAAAATCGTTAACATAATTCAGCCAATCTGTGACATCTTCAAAACGCATAACTTCCTGCAGAATACGTCGCAGATATCGCAATTGTCGTATGTCGCCTCCATAACGCTCGGCCATTGTGCTTATGCTGATCCTAGCCACTGGAAGATTCACTTTTGGCCTGGCTAAAATTACTTTTGCATTGATGCGTTGCTTCCAAGTGTGCGCCTCCTTTTGCATCTCGTCGAGCATAAAGATTTTGCCAACATCTCCAGTGACCAGGCCTGCAGGTGTGGCCAGCGGACTACAGGTTTGCGTCTGCAGCTGCTGGACGGGAGCTTTGGTTTTAATATACTTCCAGCAGGCTTGCAAATCGAACCAGTTACAATAATCCTGTAGCGCATTGAGCATTATCTTAAAGTAATCCTCTCTAGAGAGCTGTTCGTTATCCGCCTCATCGATGGTGCTGCGTGGCCTGTATTTGAGCCAACGCTTTAGCTTCAGCTCCTCGCACATCTTCTCCGGCCCAAAAGCCGCATCGGAGTAGTAGAATAATCTCAGAAAATTATCCGCAAATTCATAACGCACATAGGGTTGACTTAGCTGCGATATGGTGCGCATATAAGTGGTGAGATCTGACGGATTTTCAACTTTGAATATCTTAAAAAACTCAGCAATGAGGCGACGCGTTTGAGGACCCAAGTTGGGATAGATTAACGAGTTGTTGACATACTCCAGCTCGGCTGTGTTGCTTGCTTCCATGATCAGCGATATAAAGCGCTGCATGAAATGATAAAAGTTTAGTTTATGTTGAATATAGTATAGTATAAATAATAGGTATATCTACCTCTAGAATACTTAAACGATCCGCATACAGCGACTTAGCTGCTGCACGACTGTATAGACGCATCAGCTTCTGGGTTATGTTCGTTAGTCTCTTGTCCTTTTCTATGCCAAAGACGATCAGCACAAATGGTTTGGAGTCCTCTTGAAAGATCTCTGGCTCCGTTTGCTGTAGACGATTGTGATCCAGCCAGGCTAAAAATTCCCGTTCTAGCACCCAGCAAATTATATCCAAAGCATTGCAGAGGCGTGTCAGCTGCACAGCTGATGACATGGCCTTAAACTCATCCATCCACTGCTTGCCGCTCTGCCAATCGTAATCCTGCACATGACGCTGGAACACATCCTCCGAACTTAGTTCCGAATTATCCTCAGCCGCAAAATCATGAACGAATTGCTCATAATAAGGCGTTAGCTCACTCAACTCTGTTTCGCTGCATTTGCTCAGGCAATCTTCAAACAAATCTAAGAGCAGATCCAGCTTCTGTGGCTTATCACTCGTGGATTCTAGGAAATTTAGATAATACGGACGCAATGCTGTCCAACAGGGAGGAAATGCATCCAATAGCAAATAATAAATGCGTATAACATTTCTATATCTGCTTTGTAGCTCCTCGAGCGTCAAGCTCTTCGTGTTGAGTATCTAAAATTAAAGAGTATTAAAATGAGAAATCTCTTAACAAAAAAAAAATACTCATACCATAATCATGTCGAAGAGTCGATCAAATACCGCTTCGTCTGGGTAAACCAACTGCAGCGCCATCGTCTCCAATATATCCAAATAGGTATCATAATGCTGTCTATAGAGATTGTTGCGCAGCTCTTGAGCTAAATTGATATCGGGAGCATCTGGCAACATAGCGCAACGATGTCGGCTGACGCATTGGCTCGTATTTTGTAGGCATTTCGGCACACAGGCGCTCGGCAAACGCTGTTCGCTCTTCATATACAAATTGGAGATGATGACGCGCAGATTCCATTTCAAATTTTGCTTGGAAATGGGCTCGGTTAACGACCGGTTAATTGGCGCAATCACTGTGGATCTGTCATCATCTGTGCATGGCTCATGTTTTGGTTCTTCGTTGTCTTCCTCTTCGGCTGATTCTATCATCTCGTTGTCCGCATCGTAAACTACGTCTTGCGCTTTTTTAGCTGTTGGGGGAGGTTTCTCTGTAGGGCCATCAGTTGAATTGGTTGCAATCTCATCTTTAACGTCAATTACTTCATTTTGCATTACAATATCGCTATTGTTTAACGTCAATGACATCTTTCTTAAATGTAAACAAAAAATTATTTGCAGAAATTGTTAGCCGGTTAATGCGCGTTTGGTATAAGTTATCGACATATCGATAAGTTTGAGGCATGTACGAAGCTCTGCAAGGCAGATATTATATGAAAATAGACAGCCTAAGTATATTAATAATTGAACAAAATAAATACACCCACTAATATAGTTACTTTAGTTATTTATTTATTAAAGTTTAATTTAATTAATAATTTTCATTTTATTAATTATATTATTAACAGATATATTAACATGCGCTAGTCTGCAATGCCATCATGATCTGACCGTGGCGATTGGCACGTTTTACAGCACTGTTAACCATAACAGCTTAATGTTAAAATAAAAGAGCGCGCAATTTCAAAATGACATTCAATGTTCTCAGAGAAACTATTTAATAAATATATAATGCAAATTAATATCGGACCACCTGTTGCCTGCCAGCAGAACTAAACTTATGCATAAATTACATGTCAAGAAAAACATGGAAGCTAATGTCGTGCACAAACAAACAAAAAAAAAAAAAAGAAAAACTCGACCAAATTTAGAATTTAAATATAGCAATTAGGCTGATTTATGCAGCCCGTTTGCAACTAACATTAATTGCCGCTAACAACAAGTGCCCCAATGTCCCAATGTCCATTCGAGCCTGAGAATTGTGGCGCCGCACACACACACACACACACACACACACACACAGTTACACCAACACATTTGAATTCGTATGTAAATTTTTGGTACAAAAACCAAAGTCGAGCATGTGAAAACTGAATTTCCACGAAAAGTTGCTGCTGCTCACCTGCCATGCAGTCGATGCAATTAGCCAATGCTTTTTTTGGCTCCGATTCGATTTGGTATTTTAAGACAGCGCTGTGCCCAAATCCGACTGCTAAAAAGCAGCCCCCGCAGACGTTATTAACTCGCATATCTTTTGTCTTATATTTTTCATTTATTTTATTTGTATTTGTTTGTCTTTCGAGTCTTCGAGTTAGTTAAGTAATGAATCGCCTTAAATGTCAATTAACTGTTGCTTTAATCAACGCCAATTATTTGTTCTTCGTTATAATGCAAGCACATATAAGTCAACCAGTTAATTGCGTTGTTATTAAGCGTTTTTTTTTTTTTTTCTGTTTTTCTTTTCGCTTGCATTTTGGCTATCCTCTATTTATTTAATTGCTTTGATTATTATCGCACCGATTTATCAAAACTGCGTATACAGAGATATTTGCAATTTACAATTTGCATGCAAATTGAAGCTTTAATTAAGTTATTGAACATGCAAATACAAAATCTATAGCGTGGGCAGCTCTTGGCGCTGGTTCTGCGCTTTGAAAGTTGATTACGCATAATTGACGACGTTCTCAAAAAGGTGCAGCACTCTGAGATTCTTGCTTAAATGCACACAAGGTAACTAATACTAATAGAGTGCTTGAAACAATTTCAAAATCAAAATTTTTGGAACTTGTCAGCATTAATAAAAATACGTAGCTTAGGGCAATCCAGCAATTGCGAATCTCTTTGAAAAGATCTCACATGCTTGGGATAAAAGTGCTTTGCTAATTGACATTCATTCATGACATTTGATATATTATAAATTGTTCGTAAGAAATCGATATAGATTAGATTTAAATTCATTAAAAATGTAAAATAAATTATATGGAAAATTAAAGTGCATCTTAGATATAAAGTAAAGTATAAAAAATTAAAATATATTTAAATTATTAAGTGCAAAGCATTTCTTATGAGTATCAGCAAATCAATTTCAAACATGTTAAAAATCGCATGATATGCGATGCTTTAAAAATCTCATGAATGTGATCTAATGTATTTGGTATTAAATATCTCATGATATGCTCTAAAATATCTTTATTTCTGACTACATGTTAAATATCGCATGCTATAGTGAATTCTAAATCTCATGATATGCCTTAAAGGTATTTTGTATTATAAATCTCATGATATGCTCTAATGTACCATGCATTAAATATCTCATGATATGCTCTAAGCTATCTTTAGCAAATCTATTTCTGGTCACATATTAAATTAGTCCACATTATCAAACTGATCTGTCGATATTACAAGCCCCAATGCAATTGTTCAGCTGTAAACTTCTCTCGCACACATTTATATACAAGCGGCAGCTGTTAGTGCGCCCTGACGATTGGCAATTAAAATGGCATTCGGCTAGACTAGTTTATCAGATGCCTGCGTGGCACGACATATGCCAGCTGACCCATATATAATGTTATAAATCTGTGCATATGTTTGCTGCGCGGCGAGAGTCAAATGTTGGTCAGTGGTGCGATTGTCAGATAGCCAGAGGCTGTCTCTGGCTCTGGCTCTGGCTCTGACTATGGCTCTGAGTCCAGCTACCGGTTAAAGCTCAGTTTAGTTCAGCTTGTAGTTCGTTGCTGCAGTCTTTCGTCTTTGGCTAGCGAACAAAAACGCAGGCAAATTAGTCAAAAGGCACAACATAGTTACAATTATATAAAAATCTAGTTATAGTAAGCCTTATATATAGAGTTATAGAGCTATAGATATATATATATATACATGTCTTTATATGCATCCAGGTGGCAAGTGGGCGTTGCATGTTTGCCTTTCACTTTCTAGCGCCACAGCTGGCAGGATATATACTCATATATATGTATATATACTCGAGTATGCCTAACACGATTATATAATAGACTCTGCCTAAATACTTTAATACAAAAAACTCTTGTCTCATTTACTGCTTTTTGCTTAGCTCATAATTAGCTGAACTTTGCAAACAACTGCAAACAATGTTGTTTGAGCTGCTGTTGTTACCTGAATTGTTGCAGTTGCTGCTGCTGCTGCTGCTGCTGCTGCTGCTGTACTGCCTCGCTTGTTGTTCAATTGAGACATTATTCAATTTGTGACAGACGCGAGAAAATTTAACGGCCATAAAAATAACAAAAGCAAAGTCGACTTAATATGACCCCAAATTGACAACAATTAAAGGCATTTATTTTGGCCATTTCCCAAGGCGTTGCTGTTCTCGATTACGATTTCGGTAACAGCCCATAGCAATGTGCGGTATGCGCGACTTCTGGATACTCAGTAAGAGAGTTTCAGTTTGAGCATTGCATGGGGCAACTGGGAGAGTATATATATTTGTGAATCTTGGATTAGATTAGATTATCAGCTAATCATTCATCTGTCCTGCTGACTCGTTTTTGTTTTCTTCATAATCATCTATACTCTTCAATCCAATATACCCATTTTGCCCACCTACACACTCCAACACAATTGCGACAACAACAAACATTTGTTGGCCGCTCTACTCGACGTTTAATGAGCACCAAAATTGTAAATTTAATTTATAACGTTTGCAGCGCTTTTTGTCAGACGACAAATTTCGTAATTTCTGCACTATTTCATATTGATCAACGACAACAACAAAAAGTTGCAATTGTTGTTGTTGTGTGTAAACTATGCCGACTCGGCATGGACTCCAGCTTGGTTGCATGTCAAAGGTGCATTAAACATGCCGCCAAGAATCGAAATCGTATCGCATTTGAGTCCGGTTCTGTTCCATTTTGGACTATGGACTGGCTTTAATTGGCACCTCAGCATGTCTGTGTGTGTGTGTGTGTGTGTGTGTTTGTGTAGGTGCACTTGATAGTGGTGCATGGCTCACATTGCGTCAATTTATGTGACACGCATTTTGTGCATTGTCAAAATTGAAATACGCGCATTTGTTTTCGCACATTGTAACACGCTCAAAAGAGAACTGAACAGCTGACAGCAGCAACTGTTGCAAGTAGGAGACACCAGCAGCAGCAGCACCAGCAGCAGCAGCACCAGCAATTGCTGCTGTTCATGCATATTGCTTTGGTCACGCAATGCGTTGTGACATTGAGTTACGCATGTTGAAAAAATATTGAAATAGATCTACTTTACTTTTGAATTTTGATATCTTGCAAGATATTTTCAGTTTATGCTCTTGGCTTGAAAGTTTCTGGAGTTATTAATCAAAGTCATTCAACAGTTATCAATTAAATTTTGTTGTTATTATATCTTGTCAAAGGCATTTCAATTATTGCCAGCCAAGGCTAGTTGAGTTAAATGTAAGAGAAGATCTAATTGAAGTTCTAAGTTCTGTATCTGCATCTCTCTCTCTCTCTCTCTCTCTCTCTCTCTCTTTCTCTCTCTCTATTTTGTAACTCTCCATCTATGTGCATATTTTTAAACCTCTAGTTATCTTTGTATAAGCAACAACAAATCCTTAGTCAAACATACATTTATTCAGCTCAATTCCACTCCCAACTAACTTTGAAGCCTTGCAGCCTTTATACAAGTCATTTCATTCAAATTTATACACACGCTAAATAATTGCGTATTTCAAATTGTTCAAATACTCTTATTTCGCTTACGTAGAACACACTCACCGAAAGAAAAAACGCCAAAGTATGCGGCTAATGGCACCGCTTTTACTTGCGCTCGCATTTCAATTTCATTTTCATTACATTTCTGTGTGATTGAAAGTGCAAGTGTGTCTGTGTGTGTCTGTGTGTGTCTGTGTGTGTCTGTGTGTGTAAGTGTGTGTGCCTGTCTGGGTTTGCTGTTGCAATCACTGGAGATCTGTAGCCGTAGCCATAGCCGTAGCTGTGGCTGACCAGAGGCTGACGCGGCAAATGAAAATGAAATCAAAGCTAAAGACAAGCCAGAGCAGTTAATAGTGAAAATGGGGGAACTGAAACTGGAAACTGGGCAATGTGAGATGTAGTGAAGCTGTGAGCTGTGAGCTGTGAGCTCTTAGCTGTGAGCTCTTAGCTGTTAGCCGTTAGCTGTTAGCTGTTGCTGCGGCTGTTGCCCGCTTGTTGTTGAGTGAGACTGGAACGTTGTTCGGCTTACATAATCACCAGAGATAGAAACAGAGCAAGGCAAAGCAGAAAAGAAAAAATAAAATATATATATATGCAATTTATTGCAAGAAAAGAAATCTGGCAGACATTGTCTACACTCTGCCTCCTGTGCCTCTCCAAAACTCCTACTCGCTGTCTGGCTGACTATTTAGGCCTTTTGTCTAGCTGGCTAGCTGGCTGACTGACTGGAGCGAAGCGCGTTCGCAGTTTGGTCAGCAAACATGATTTTTTGGCATGTGGCTTAGTTTTGCTTTTAATAGACTTTGATTGCACAGTTTGTTGTTTGTTGTCCCCCATGCCGGACAAACAACAGCAACAACAACAACAGCAGCAGCAGCAATGACAACGATTTGCATTGCAACATGGCGCAGCAGCATAAGTCATAATGCAATGGCACATTATTTGGCTCAGTTGGCTCTGCGTGCCACTCGGCCGCTAAAGGGCACAAAACGAAAGACTTGGGCAACGAACTGCTGCCGTCTTAATTACGACTACCATAAAAAAAGCCAAAAAAAAAAAAGAAAAAAAAAACCAAAAACTTGCGAATTGCAATTGCGATGAAAGATGAGCATTGAGCGATTCTTGCAGCCAGCAGCCCAGGCAGCCCAAGCGGCATTTGTGTAATGGGTAATTAAGCGCCTCGTCGTCGACGGCTAACAACAACAAGTTTTCCCACGATGACCGGCTGACTGCTTGACTCGGCTGCCCGGCTGTCTGGGCTACTGTGTGTGCGCGCTTTTTTTTTTTTGGCGTTTTTTAAAGCCCAAACAAACAGCCGTCAAGTACCAGAGGCCAATGATATATGCATTTTTCATGCCAAACAACAGTTGCAGGCAGCCAGCAGGCAAGCAAGCAATAATGCGACTCGCTTATAAATTAGAAGTAGTCAAAATAATAGCCATATTTCTTTGGCGGAACCCTCATACAAAAAAAGGTCAAAGCTGCACCAGCAACAACAACAGCAACAGTAACAACAACAATAAAATTGCAGCTGCGTTTGGTTTTTTTTCATGCTTTTTGCCAGGTTATCATGACTCGAACTGTTCGATCTTCAAGCAGGCATTATAAGCATCGCCTACAGCTTCAATTGCAGCAGCTAATCAGCTGAACGCACTTAAAGCGATTTCCATGTCCAAGGGGAAGGTATACATAGGTGTGTGTGTGTGTGTGTGTGTGTGTAAACAGGTGTGCCCAAGCCTCTTAGCCAAATTGGTCAGCAACACTTGAAATTATGAGATGAGCTCAACAAGCAACTGAAGAGGCAAAAAAAAAAAAAAAAAGGCTGATGTGTGCAAGCATGCAAAGCAATTAATGAGCTTTAAATTCGCAATGCTCAAATATTAGTTATACATAAAAAAAAAAAAAAAAATGCATATAATTGTATAAGTGAAGATTACATTATTTTTAAGGCGGAAATCATTTAGAGTCTGCCAGTTTATAATAGTATAGTTATTTAGCTTTAGCAAGCAGGAGGCAGGCAGGCCTGAGCTTAGCCTATATTCATATATATTCAATATTTATATTAATAAATTTATATTAAAATATTTTTATAGCTCGAGTCAGGCCAAGCAAATTTAGATCGACCTATTGACTTATTTAGCTCAACCTATTGAGCCCTAACGAAAGACTTAGACAACGAACTTGCGTGCAATAATTAGGCACAAAGTATATAAAAATTGCTCAAATTGAATAGTCCACTTAACATAAGTGAATCATGTGAACTAACGAGTGTTCTATAAGCCCGGTATGTGAACCATAGAAGAAGAGGTAATAGAGCTAGTCAAGCGCAACAGTTGAGCATTGGATGAAACACTATAGAAAGCTGAAATGCTATAAATACAAAAGTTCTGCATAAGACTGTCTGCAGAAATAGGATCCACATATAAAATATATACAATGTATAGAAGATATATGTATAAAATGTAGAAAATATGAAAGATATAGAATATATAAAATATATATACACTATTTACTCATATCACATCCCCTTTGACAACTCACTCAATCTCTTTTGACATCTTTCTAATATAACCCATAATTTCAGCAGCTCAACCAAATTTGGTCAAGCAATTCTCTTTCATTGATGACGTCACTCTGTGCTTTTAGGAAGTTTGCAATTTGCGACAGACGTTAGACGTCTCACTTGGTCAGTTCCACTTGGATGCGGTTGGCCATTGAAGCGCATAATTTGTGCGGAAATATGCAAATAAAGGAGGAGATGAAGAAAAAAAAAATTGATTTGTGGTGACAGACAGACAGACAGTCGGAACCTTTCGCCAGTCGTTTTGGCCAGTATATAAATAGCCGAGAAGTGCAACATTTCACGCTTAGTATTTAGAGAAACGCGTGGATTAAATCAGCTGCAAGACGCGCGTCAATCAAAAAGAGAGAGTGAGGAGCAGAGAGAAAGAGAGAGAGAGAGAAAAATCGCAAACATTGAAATTCAATCAACGAAAAATTGCAATGAAGAAGCGACAACGCACAAGCAAAAGACCAACAACAACAACAACAGTAGCAACAGCAACAACATCAGCAACAACTTGGACAACAACAACATTTTATAGTTGTTTGTGCTTCCGCATTACGTCGGCCGCATCGTTCGCATCGGCACGCGTCAAGCATCAGGTGTTGCGTCTGCCAGTTCACCTGTTTTTGGCTGTTGCGATCTTCTGCTCGCTTGGCGGCTGCTGCTCCGCTGTGGGCTATTCCTATGCGCGATTCGAGGGTCCGGTGGCGGGGCCAGAGCGTCTGGTTACCGTGCATGATGACTATGGCGGTGGCACGCACTCGGATTATGTGGCACGACCCGAATATAGCTTCGCCTATGGCATTGAAGACGGTGAGGCGCGCGTGCTGCAGAATCGCAAAGAGACGCGCAACGGCGACGAGGTACGCGGCGTATACAGGTAGGTTTTCCAGTTGTTAGCTAGCTGTGGTGATTGCCATGTCCAATGCATTATCATTAACGTCGCCAACACGCAGCGTAGTCGATCCTGATGGCACACTACGCGTGGTCAAGTACACGGCTGACGATGCCAACGGCTTCCAGGCGGAGGTGATTACTAATGGCGTGACCACGCTGCATGGCCATGGCAGCGAGGCGGTTGGGCCGGCTCATGTGGAGCAGCAGGTGGAGCATGAACAGGCCAACGAGGTGGATGATGAGGCAGACGAGGCAGGCGCTGAAGTAGAGGAGGGGGAGGAGGAGGAGGAGAAGGACGAGGACTCCTTGCGGCAACGCAAGAAACCAGCTCATGCGCCAGCCAAAGGTCAGTATAAAGTGCATGAATATCAAGGCGAAAAGGGCGACGAAGGTGGTGAGGAGAAGGAGGAGGAGGAGGAGGGCGATAATGAAGGCGGCGGCGATCATGAGGAATATGAAGGCAGCAGCGAAGAGGGCTACGAAGATGCTCATACGCAGCAGGAGGAGGATGATAGCGAGGAATATTAGAATGCTTTCTGATAACTCGTTGCAAATTATCACAAAAAAGTAGACTAAGCATTATTAGCACTAAGTTTTATGTGTGATATATAAGGAAAACAGAAATTAATATGTTTAATTCTCACACATGTTGGTATTTTATAGGCTTCCAATTAATCATTTTTAAGCGACTGTGAATATAGATTATAATAGTATTGCTATATTTTACAGTATTCAACTGTTACACAAAGCTTTAGAACTAATTCTTAGAAGCTATTGAAAATACCAAGAAGAATACCTAAAATATACCAAACGAAATAGTAAAAGCAATATTAATTGATTTTCATTTATTTTTGGTTTTTAAGTAAATATAAAATATACCAACATAAATACAGAAAAATTGCAAAAATAATTTTAAAGTCTAAGAAAATCAATTACCAGCAAAATATAAACATATATTTTAAAAAATGCCAATATGAATTATTCATACAAAAATTGATCATCAAAAATAAAAATTATTTTAAATATATCAAAATCGATAGACACCAGAACTATATGAATAATAAATTACCAAAAAATACCCAAAAATATACCAAATTAAATTGCAATGAGCAAAATCCTAAATATACCGAAACCAACAGTCAATAAGCAAATATACTAAACAAATTTTAAATAAATTTCGATACAAAAATAAATAAGAAAAAAAATGTTCAAAATTTATTGAAACATTATAATGCTATGTCTTTAGATTTGATTTGATTAGATGACATATTTGAAGAGTATTTTTATTTTAAATATTAAACAAACAAAAAACTTACATAAGCAAATATATTCGGTTGCTTTTTTAATCTAAAAGCTAATTGAAATATGTGTCAGACGACTTTGTTGCTGCTGGGAATAGTTTTGCGTAATTCAAGCGAACTGACCAAAGAGAAGTCGTGGCGACTGCGATGACTGCGGCGACTGCTGCTGCTGCAGCTGCTGTTGGCAGTGAAGCGTGTGCGTTGCCGTTGCGTTCGATTGGAATCAATCAGGCGCAGCAGCAACAGTCGCAGTCGCAGCAGCAGCAGCAGCAATTGGCAATTGCAGCAACCAGGCAACGCATGTGCTCCACTTGGCTGCCGAGTCCATTTCGTCACTCGCTTAATTCATACGCGCAAATGCGCAAAATCGCATTAAATGTGCGAACATATTTTTAGAGGAGAAATAGGAGGCGAGACGCAATGCAAAAACAGAAATTGGATCAAACGACTTTTATATTGCCGTTGACGATGCGGTAATGCAGCCGAAATGGCACTAACCAACTGACCAACTGATGTGGCGAGATGCAACAGGTGTAGCAGGAGGAGCAGTTGAGCAGTTGAGCAGCTGAGCAGCTGAGCAGCTGAGCACCTGGCAGCGTGACCAAATGCAGTTAGTTAATCTCACAATTGAGCTGGCGACACAATTGGGCTGGCGGCTTTTTGGCATTTGGCTGGGCTTCGTGTGTGCCTAATTGACAAGCGCCTTTTTATATTTGGCCAACCAAAATGGTTCGCCAACGGCCAAGCATCTCTTGCTAATAGCATCCCAAGAGTGCTGGTGCCAGCCATTGCGCCAGATGCCGGCCAGATGAAGATTTATGGCGTGCCGCTTAGAATGACGCGCTGCCTCCAAAACTGGACAGCATGCGTTTGGCCAGACGTGCAAGAATGTCGGCGAAAATGTTTTAATTAGACACAGATGCAATGAGATAGGGCAAAACATAAACACCAAAAAAATTACGTGTATGTGTAGCTTGGCTTGGCAATTTATATGAGCAATCAGCTAAGATTTAATTGCGGGCTTCTATGAGACTTTAAATTTATTTTGAAATATACAATATAGTATATATTTCTTGATTCATATTAGATTTGTTATTACAAAATTTATTTAGAACTTTTTAAGAATATTTTAATAGATTTATTAGAAATATTCTCATGTTATTTATGTTATTATATAAATAAAAATAAAAAATGTTATTAAAAATAATTTGTTTTAGAATTTTCTATGAATTCTCTCATCACTATTGTTTTTTTTTTTTTATTTATTTATTTTATTATTTTTCTTTAACATGTTTTGTGCTTTAGTTCCCTCCAATATTTATTTTGGATTATAGTTTTATTTTATTAATTTTTTTTAATTTTTTCTTTACAGAATATTTTTTTTGTAAATTATTTAAATATTTATTTGTTTTTTTTTTTTTTTTTTTCATTTAAAACAATAATCTTTAAATCGTTTTCTGTTCGTTTAATATTTAATTATTTAAATAATATATATTTATTATTTATTTTTTATTATTTTTATTTACAACTAATGTTTAATGATCCTTTTTTTTTTATTAGATGATAAAATATTTTTCCTATATTTTATTTTAATCTTTTATGAATAATATTCCACATAATTCTCGCATATTACATTTATATTTATCTGTAAATTATTTATATAATATTTCATTAAACATTTAAACAATTTGAATACCCTTTTCTTTTGTCTTCCACAATATGATACAAACAATTTCACGCTTCGTAATAAGCCCTTTTGTTCACAGCGTTTCATATTACTGGGAAATGGGAAACGGAAATGAATATGAAGCTTCCCTAAGGAAACGCAGCTCAGGTGAAAATGGAGCGGATGTGCAATAATGGCCAGCAGCTGCTGCTAAAGGAAATGCCACATTACACATACGCAGCGTACATTTAATACGCAGCATACATTCAACTGGCAGCTCCAATTACATTTGGGCGCTATGACTTTGACGGCCTTTCTAAAAGCTGACCATTTGCATAAATGTACATAAATCAATGTCAGTGCAATAACAGACAAGTCATTAAAATCAATGCAAAGTGCGTTTAAATGTTCAGAGAGAACTGAGAGGAAAAAAAAAACTGAGACCGAACCATTGTCCAAATCCAAATATTTGCATGCAGCGCATAAATCAAGATTAAAACTTTGTTCTACTTAGCGCGTGACGTTCGGCCTGAGATCGAATTGTTTTGGATAACAATTTTGAATGTCTGCATGCATACATATTTGTGGCATGCGTCGACAGTTGTTGAGTTGTGCAGGTGCCGCAATTAACGCAGTCATCGAATGTCTCTCGCCCCCACAGCGCAACGAAACAATGCAATGCAATGACTCTCAAACTGTGCCGCTGCATTTGTTGCGCAATCGAAAGACAAACACACACACACACACACACACACAGCATGCTCCACTCTGTTCAGCTGCTGACCAACTAACCAACTAAACTCCAAAGGCTCCAAATCGAACTCGCTTCACTGCTCCCCACTACACTCCCTTGCGCCTCCTCCTCCTCCTCCTCCTGCTGGCGCTCTTAAAGTGCGATCGCGATCGTGACGTGGCCAACTTGTTTGCTTAGCCTCTGGCTCAGCATCAGCTGCATTGTTGTTGTTGTTGTTGTTGCTGTTTGCCTACAATTGTTTGAAATGGTTTTTCGTTGGTTTTTTTTTTTTCTGCTGCTTTCGGTAAATGTGTCGCCTTTAAAGTCATTTTATGTAAGTCGATTCTGTTTTGCCTTCCACCGAGCAGCACACAAATGAGCTTTTTAGTATGCTTCAGTGGAGTTCTCTTGGCCATGTCTGAATTTTCCCATCGCACTATGGGTAAAAAGTCGATTTTTTTGGCATTTATTCAAAAAAAATTTTGTTTACAATTTAAAATTTTCTTTGATTTATTAAATATATATACTTCAACTAGATTAAATAGTATTTTTTTTTTAATTCAGGGACTACCATTAATAGTTTACACATACTCAAAGTCAGCTGTTGCATAGTTGCATTTGATATATAAAAAGTGCGGAAATTTTTGTGCAACTTGCAATTAAAATGGAGCTTTTGTGTAAACATAAACAAAGAAAGTGTATAATGGAAAACGTACCTAATGATATGTAAAATAAGTTAATGCTATTACTTTTTGATTGTAATTGGGTTATTGTCCAGTTGTCCAGTGTGTTGTTCATGTGCATTTTTAGCTAAAAACTAACAAATGTACGTGTGTTCCGTGGAGTATTACTTTTGTGCAGCACACTACTTCACAAAGGTTTGATATAATAGTTATTGTGTATTATGTCCAGGTTCAGAATCAATTAACCTCGTTTGCTCCTTTTTGTTCCTTCTCAAAATAATTGACATGTTGCAGCTACACTTGAGTTCAGCAATTCCATTCTGCTGGAAGTGTGGAACAGCAACAAGCGACAATATAGTGCAATAAAAGATTATATGGTCAAACAAAATAAGCAAAGACAACAAATCTGAAGATCAACTTAAATTAATTGACCAAAAAAATACTCTTCTTCTTTACGAACGTATGACCACGCGCTCTGCTAACGGGGCTGTTGCTGCCGTGTCTTAGGGGTGGGTTGGGCTATACTTTGGACGCTGATAACTCCATTTCTAGAAGGACGATCTTCATGAAATTTTCAGAGTAGATTAAGAGTATCTATATCTATCTATGTGCCAAATTGCAAGTCTTTAATATTTGAAATGAGTTTTTTTCAAATTGGGGGCGGAGGGGGCGTGGCATCCAAAATCTAAAAATTACAAAATCTGCGTTACCATAATATCTATCTAAATATATAAAATTTAAGTCTTTAGCTAAAACGGTGTAGAAGTTATGCCCAAAAAACGTAGAAAAAAGTAAATGAATGAAGGGGGAGGGGGTGTGGGCGTGGTTCAATTTTGGAAAAAAAAAATCCGAAATTATAAAATACTCATACTAATATGAGCGCAAAATTTGAAGCTTCTATCTCTTCAGGGACAATTTATGCCAAAAAATCGGGCTTTTTACCCATAGTGCATCGTAGCCAACACATGTGGCCATTTGTGTGCTCTTTCAGCCAGAAGATATAATAATAATTTTCTGATATGTCATGCAAGAACATTTTCGTGCGGCAAAGCTTAGATTTGGTTTTTTTTTTTTTTTTTTTTTTTTTTTTTTGCTTTATCGTGGGCGTTGCAAGAAATTTCGAGTCAGCGTGTCCAAAATTGTGACAGCTTAGGCATAGATAACTTAACGCCCCATGTGGCCAAAACGAACTGAGCGAAGTTCGATATGTCTGTGATAGATCGCATTAAGCTGAGCAAGCGCCTCTCAAGCGCTTGGCCAACTCAACTCAATAATTATAATGATTAAATTTAATTACCGACCAGATTAGCAACGCTTGACAACGTATTGATTGAACGAGTTGCCAGGCTTTCAGTTAGAGTGCAGATCGAACGCTACCCTGTACAGAGATTTCAGAGATTTTCATTTGTCAGCCAAAAAAATCATTGCTGCTTGAATTCTGGTTAATGTTTGACATTGAGCGAGTTACATATATGTGTAGACAATCTTTTGCCATTATTTCCAAGTACATTTACAGCATATTAAAAAGATTTGATCATTGCCATAGTTATTACAGCAGTTTTGAAACATCTTTCGCTTAAGAGAGCAGCCCTTGCAGCCTTTTTAAGTACTCATAACTCTCTGTTAAAACCAAACTGATTCAATTGCTAGATATGATGTTGATCATGCTTTGACCTCGTCCCATTTGGCATTTAAGCTTTACTTAAAAAAAGAAACTAAGCTGCATTATTTTGTAACTGTTTCATTATTATAGGAAAAACTTGAAATACTCTACAAAGAAAAAGCAATTTAAATAGCTTCACTTGGCAACACATTGAAATTGACGTGTGCCACGGCAAAATGTTGATTGAAAAACGAGCAACGTTTGATATGCGTGCGACAACAACAACAACAACAACAACAACAACAACAACAGCAGCAACAAAATCAGCATAAAATGTAAAAAGTAAAACCAAAATATGCGAGCATTTGCCAACATCGAAATTCCTTAGACACACACACACAAGAGTTCTGTGACAAGCAATTGCGTCAAATATGTTGCAGTTGTTAAGAGTGTTGTTGTTGCTGTTGCTGCTGCTGTTGTTGCTGTTGCTGTTGCTTTGGTAATTATAACGCCGCCGCCGCCAAGTGCCACAGATATGGTAATAGTATTTGGAGAGACCGGCGTCTATTGGAGCTATTAAAACTGCCTCCGACTGTGAGTCGTAATTACCGCAACCGATCAATAAATAAACAGCTTAGGCTATAACAGCACCAACAACAACAACAACAACAGGAGTAGTAGCAGCTACAAAGTGTCACTTTCAATTGCTGCATTATCTGTCCTTAACAGATACACATTCGACTGCCGAAAACCAAGTCACAAAAGCTAGAAACGCCTTCATGGCCCAAGCAAATGCCGCACCCAACAGCAGCAACAGCAGCAGCAGCAGCAGCAGCAGCAGCAGCAACTGCAGCGATCTCAGCCAGCACATGCGTGGTCTCTAGGCTCTCTGTTTGTAACTACGTCGCCCACCCGCTGTCTCACCTCCTGCTCGACGACTTGCAGCAGCAGCTGCAACTCGTTGCTGGCGTCGACGTCGCTGCTTTGCTATACGCTGGCATCGCCTGCTCGCGTATATAAATACTTTTGGTCATCGTTGCAGACATCAGTTCAGCTTACGATTTCGTGCTACAAACGGTACTCCAAAGCGTCTAAGCCGTGCTTTAATACACACTCAATCAAAGTTGTGCCAGTTCAGTTTGAATTTTTGTAACGAATCCTTCGTCCTTTCTTGTTCGCGTCGTGTGTCGTTGTCTGTGCTCAATAGAAACAACATGAAGGTACGAAAATGAATAAAAAAAAATAAGAAATAAATAATATAACAAAAGACTAGAGCCAAATTGTGTGCAAGGATTCATTTCTCTGCCTCTTCTACATACAGTACTTTGCTGCCATCGCTCTGCTGTTCGCTGCCGCCCAGGCTGTGCCCATTGAGCTGGGTCATTATGCTCCATCGTTGGTGCAGGTGCATCACGCGCCCGTGCTAGCTCATGCTGTGCATGCTGAGCCCGTGGCCTATCCCAAATACTCCTTCAACTATGGCATCAAGGATCCCCATACTGGCGACATCAAGTCTCAGGCTGAGGAGCGTGATGGTGATGTTGTGAAGGGTAAGTTGAGAGAGCAACAAATGCGACAAATGCAACTCAAAGTTCTTCTAAGCAACAAACAAATGACTTAGGCAACAAACTTGACATAGTCTAAAACATCTTTTAATTATTATCTAATTAGGCCAATACTCGCTGGTCGAGCCCGATGGCTCTGTGCGCACCGTGGACTACACTGCCGATGATCATAACGGTTTCAATGCCGTCGTCCACAAGACCGCGCCCAAGATCATCGCCCATGCGCCCGTTGTGCACGCCCCCGTGCTGGCACATGCCCCTCTGCTGCATCACTACTAAATACCGTGGAGTCGTCGAGTCATAAAGGTGCTCCCACACGCTCACACACACGCACACACTCAACCACACATAAAACCACAACAAGAATCAATATAGGAACAACAGGCAGATAAAAAAGATCCATTGAAACAGGAAAAGAAAAAAAAAAAAAGATTACAAGAAATATAAGCAAAAACCACGTTGTATGTAAGTAAAATGTAGCTAAGAAGTTTTTAGTAGAAACGGGCGCCTTAGTGGGTGCCCGGCACCCGGCTGATCTGGCATGGCATGGACGAAGGAAATACGAACAAGAAAAAAAAAACGAAAACAAAACAAAAAGGCAAAAAACATAAACAAAAGCATAATGACTTGATCTTGCATGTTGATAATGATGCTGACGATGATAATGAGCATAATGTTGGAGAACATTGATAATGTTTGATAGAAAGTGTTAAGCAGCAGCAGAAATCACAGTACACAAAGTTCTTTTACATGAATATATATGTATCAGTTTATATATATATTTCTATAATTTTGTATATTTAATCAATGTTTCATATTATGTTTAAAACAGCACCAAGGCCTACGAGGCAAGCCAAACACAAGTGCAAAGCGTAGGCATCGTACGATCAGAACTTTTACAATTCCCTCAACTGTTTCTCTCTATTGAAACTAGTTTCCCTAACTTTCATTTTCAATGCTCTCTACTTTTGTAATATATTTATGCAACTCTCTATCTATCTCTCTTTATATCTATTAAACTCTCTCTCTCTATCTGCATATCTATCGATGTCTTTTGTTAGCCTGTGCCCAAGCGAAGAACTGTTATGCCCAACACCCAGCTCTGCATTGTTTGCTTAATATTTAAGCAAATGGAAGCATTTTGTGCCATTTCAATTGGCGCACAGTTTGGCAAGCACTGTGTTCTCGGCCCTCGTGCATATTTGATTCATTCCATTCCGTTTACGCTCGACTCTTTCAAATATTATCTCAGCCACATTCACTCACTCACTGTCTCACTCAACTGTCAACTGTCTCATAATCTCTTAATCTTTCTCACTCTCTCACATTCACTTATTTTGTTATTATTCAACGCTCTCAAAACTATCTCACTCACTCACTCACTCAGTCTGACACTTTTGTATCTAGTTTCATTTTGTTTGCATTTAGTATTCTTCACAATTTGTGTGTATTGTATATTTATAAACAATTTATGCCGCTTAATTATAATATCAATCTATATGTATATAAATGTTAAATGAAAAATCACAAAAAAAAAAAAAAACCATTAAGTGTTGTCTCTGTTGATCGAAATGGAAGAACAAACAAAACTCTCACATGTCTCTCACGCTCAAAATGCATTGAGTAATTATTTTATACAACATTCATAAATTTCTTGATAAACACGACAACAAAATGCAAAAAAAAAAAAAAATCTACAAAAAAATAATAATTACACATTATCAAATTGTAATAAAAAAAATGTATTGATAGAAAACTACAAAAAAATGAATAAAAATCGAATTAAAAAACAATCCCCAAAACGAATTTTTTCTCAAAAATGTTTCGCAGAGCAGTTTAACAACTAAAGAACATAAATTTCAAATGGACAACAAAATCGAATAGGAATTTCAATAAAAAAAATATTTGCATTGCAGTAATAATAGTAAAAATAAAGTATTTAAAAATAATTATTATTTTTTTTTTTATTAATTTACATTTTATTCTTTTTAATTTACAGCATATTAATTATGATTTTTTTTTAATTGATTACAATATTTAATGTTTTAATATTTAATTATGTGTTGAGGCCTCTTTTTTAGCAAATAAAATTTTATATATATATTTTTTTTTTTAATTATTATTATTATTTATTTATTTATTTTTTAATATATATATACTCTCGTTTATTTATTTTTTTTCAGCTTAACATCTATAGAGGTCAAGTTTGTTTAGCATATCAAACAGAAATTATTAATTGTTTCTCTTTTTCTTTAGCTTCTTTTTCAGCAAATTAATTTGAATGAGCCCGCTGAAATTCATTTAGCATTTTCGCATGCTCTTTCTAATTACGCTCTGGGCTGGCTCAATTATGTTTCGACTGTTTGCCGATTGAGTCTTCAGTTGGATTTTGCTATTGAAAGTGCGCACAAGTTGTCGGCTTTACGTCTATAGAGAGAGCTAGCGAGCGAACAAAGCTCGCAACAAATGTGTTTCGCAGCTAATTAAAATTCATAATGGCAATTCTGTCAAAAATTTATCGATTCTGGTTGTTTGTAAGTGCGTGAAGAATTTTTAAGAAATTGATTTTATTAGCGATGATGACATGCGCCGTGGTAGGGAAAATTTTGTAGCAAAAATAATATTTGTAAGGCAAGGAAATTTTTGGCTAGAGAGTGTTAAATATTGCAGTCAAGGGCAGGCGAAAGAGTTATTTATGAGAAAGGGAAAATTGTTGAAGAAATTACATATTTGTAAATGTTATTTTGAGGAAAATCTGTCTAGAGTGAGTTTGCAGTTAGGGATAGCTATTGAGAAACTATTTATGAGCTGTCTACCATCTGCTGCTGCTATCAATCGGAATCTGGTAGAGTTCAGATAGCAATGAACTGATATATATATATGTACTATATACATATGTTACTATAGAAATTTGCAGAGCATAAAAGTTTGTCAGCATTAATAAAGCTCAGAAGCATTGTAAAGGCTTTTTGTGCAAATTCCAAAAGTGTGTAAGAGCCGGAATGAAGCATTGTTTAGCGCAGTAGTTAAGTAATTGTTTTTTTTTTTTTTAAAGAAACGCATTTAATTTTATTTAACAGCAGAAACAAAGGCCTTAGTCAACGATTATGCAACGTCAAAGTATTGCCATTAGCAACTGCATAATTCAGTTCCTAAAAAATAACTATTTAGGCTACTCATCTGGGTGGAAATGCTTAGCGCAAGCATAAGCATCACATTTTATACATAAAGCTGAATGAGTTAGAATAAAAAAAATATATGTGTACGTATATTCACAAGCTAAATTATTGATTAAAATTTGAGCAGCCGCATAAAGTTATTTTGTACATTTGAAATTCACTTTTGAATCATTAAATTTGCTTAAGCAATGAAAAGCTTTCATCGGAATAAATCAGATTTGAATGAAATTTATCTTTATTTTTACCCTATTATCTTTCATATACTATTTAATAAATTACCTATTATTTATATATTCATAGAGACATTTCTTCTTAAGTTTTTCTCTACAAGCCTAAAGCTATACATTCTGCCCATAGAAATTGTCTTAAACTCTATCAAAACCAAGACATTTCCCTAACAGACGAAGCCAATTCAATAACAAATCCATTTAAAGCTCTTCAGCTTGTGGAAGCTTTCAGGCTTCGCTTGCTAGCCCAAAAGTATGCACTAAGCTTAACTTTCACTTACAGTTGCTGCTGTTGCTGCTGATCGCAAAAGTATACGCCGCATTGGCCACACCTGTGGCAAATGGAAGTGCAGCATACGAGAAGACAGCTGCTGAAAATCGCGGCGAGCAGAGCAAATTGAGCAATTACTTTTTACACGATCCATATGGTAGGCTATGCAAAGAATTAAGAGCAAAGAGTTGTGATTAAAAGTTTCTCATTAATGCAGGTCCCAATACTTATGCGTTTGGCTATGAGCTGGAGGATGCAGCGTCTGGTAATATACAATTTCGTGATGAGCGACGCTATTTGAATGGCAGCATTGAGGGCAGCTATGGCTATGTACGACCCGATGGACTCATTCAGGTGACGCGCTACAAAGCCGATGGAGACAATGGCTATTTGGCACAGTCCCAGAGCTATGCGCCAGGCGATGAGCCAGTGCACTCAATTTGGCCAACACAACGTCCAGAGATATTCAAGACACAGCATACGATGCAGCCGACTGTCAATGTGAGCTGGGATGCCAAAAGTCATTTGAATGTGAGCGTGGATCAAGTGGAGCATGAGGTGGCAAAGCAGATAAGGGAGCAACATGGCCTAGACTTGAATCACATCAATGTCGAACAGGATGTGCTGCAGCCAGCCTTGCTGGACATAGTCAATGGCAAGGCGCCACTGATAACCCAACCGAACGGGAGTTTAGCCTTTGAGACATTGCACAATTTCATCGACACGGATTTGCCGTTGGTGCCCTTTGAGCTGCCAGCCGCACAGCTGCTGGATCAGAACAAATACAACAAAGCCAAGAGCAATAACGATGAGAAGGCACCACAGACAACAGCAAGCAGCGCTGTTGTGGTTAGCACCACATTGCCTACGCCCAAGCCATTGGTAAATGATAGGTTCAATGCAAGCAGCTGGTACCAGCGAATCATTCAGGCGAATCGTCGCGAGTTTCTTGAGCATTTGCCAAATTTGCCAAATCGAGCAAGCAGCGAACAGCGAACAACAGCTGAAAATGTATCATAAATGTGGCTGCTCGACTATAGCCAACAGCATTGCCGACACGCCCCCCTTTGCAGCGTCTAATAAGCATTAGGTAAGCGAGCCGCCACTAGATCTTTCACTTTTTCAAACAAAACAAAAAAAAAAAGAAAATAAAAGCTTTCAGAGCGAGTTTTACTTTGCATAAGTAGAGCATTCCACAAGAATGCGATTAAAGCAAACAATCGCAAAAGGCTTCAATTTACACTCGACTACATAAGACAAACACACTGACATACATATATCTCAATGTATAGATATATGTATATGTGTTTGTCTATATATAACTTCTTGCAATTATCTTCCGGGTTTTTGGCTGGCGCATTCAACTGCGCCGCCTTTGAAGTGTGGCTGATGTCTTTGAAATCAGCTGATGCTTCAATTTGCATTAGCATCAGGAAGACAATTGCCAAGTGCGTTTTCGTTTGTCCAACAAGATGGCTCGAACGGAAGGAAATGGCATTGCATTTTTAATTTTCTCAGTTTCTCGCAAACTTTGCTTTCTTTCAGCGTTCGCCTCATGCATATTTAAGCTGATTTATTGTATTGTTGCTCTTCTCCTTGCATTTCGCTGCTTTTATTTGCAGCACGCACGACGCGTCGCGCCCGCCTTGAGCGTTATCTTCAGTTTATGCAATGGCCAACAACAAGTTTTACTCGATATTTATACATTTTACATTTTACATTTAACATTTTTATGATTGGATTGTGTTTTCTTTTTTTACAGTGCACATTTATTGTTGGCCGTCGTGCATTCACTTTTATTGCGGAGAAATGATTTATAAATGCTTTGACTACACTCACAGCAAACTAATGAATGATTGATGGCTGCCCAATTATAATGAGTTAATCAAGCTAATATTTAGTTTCAGTGCTTATTAGATCGATTTGAATGTATACTAAATGATATTATATGTAGCATATTATGCTAGAATAAAGCAATCGACTTTGTGAGTTATGTAGCATATGTGTTTATCTTCTGACTAAAATTTTCGTGATCTTATTTCGATTCAATTTGAGGGAACGGGGCATGTGGCATGCGGCATGTGGCAGTGTGTGCCTGTTTGGGAGTTGCATTGTTGCCAACTTTCATATATGCATTCGAGTGTTTTATTGTATGTTAATTAAATTGCAGCCACATTCGTTGCGCTGCTGCATTATTTGGCATACATATTTGGTCATTAACTAATTGCTGGCAGACCGCTGAGGTAATCACTTTATATTGTATTTATTTTCTGCCTTTTGCTTTTTATTTATTATGTCAGTTGCAAAATGCGCCCAGCGACGAAACTGTGAAAGTGAGTTTTCTTTTTGTATCTGAAGCGTTGCAAACGCTACGTAAGCTAACGTAAGCGCATTACGTATACGCACAGCGTAAGGCTGCTGCTGCTGTTGCTGCTGCTGCAACTGTTGCTGCTGCTGCAACTGTTGCTGCTGCACTTCAACTTAACATTGAACGGGTTTCGTCCCTGCACGCGACCATTATGAATCGTTCGCTTTGGCCAAAAATTTATTTGCCAGAAATGTGTCGACGACGCCTGACAACTTGATTAGACGAGCACTGGCGAATCGAGTTTGCACCGGTTGCATAAATTTACCAATTTTATAATCTTGATATGACCAAAAAAAAATAAAAAAAAAAAACAACTGGTCAATTTCATAATATCCGGTTCGTAGCGCGCTTGAAAAGTTGTTAATTGTCAAACGCTGGGGGTTGCCAGCCAGCAGGAAAAACAAAAAAAGAAGTTGGAGAAAAAAAAGCGAAATAAGTGAAATATAAAAGAAAATAACAAGCGTACATTCACAGCTGCTGCTGCTGCCAAAAATGACGGCAATTAGCCAGGCAGCCAGTTTGGCAAAATAAGGTAAAAGTATTTAACCTACTTTGAACTGCGGCATCTCATGCTCGTGCTCGTAAAGCGCATTTCGTTGTAGGAAATCTATTGAGCCGGCCCATACTTTAAAGCTACCAATTAATGAGCCACACAGCAGGAGCCAAAATGTTGCCAAGGAAGTCGCCAGTGAAATGAGAAATGAGTTGAATTGTCGCCAACGTTTCTTCCTCAAGTGAAAATGAGCGTGAGAGTGAGTGTGCGAATGTGTGTGTGTGTGTGTGTGTGTGTGTGTGTAGCATTTGCAATTCACATGTGATTTAAAATGCTTTCAAGATTTTCTGCAGCCGTAAATATTTTGATTAACGCTCACATAATTAGAGCAGAGCAACAGTTCGACGAGTCACTGATTTCAATTCAATTGGAAAATTGTCTCTCTCGATGCACATTCACAGGCTCCGCTTTGCTTTCCGTGTATTGCAACAGACAATCACACACACACACACACACACGTTGAGGCGCTGCCATATGATACGATTATGTGATTTGGCAATTTGCATTTAATTAATTTCTGCAGCTATTTATTATGTCAACGTTTTGGACACGACAGCAGCGATGACAGCTTCAGTGAGAGCAGCAGCAGCAACAGCAGCAATAGCAGCAGCAGCAGCATTATTCGTCGACAAAGACAACTGAATTCGTATTGCAATTTCAATTGCGACTACCGCATCGAATTTAAGCCAACATTAGGCTTTGTTTGGCTAACGTCGCTAACATTTACCCATTTATTTTGATAGATTATGCGGCTATTGTGCTTGGACACTGAACGACAGGGATGCGAGACTGTAAGATAATGCTGCAGAGGCAAATAGCTTAGAGGAAATTAAGTAAAGATAAGTCAGAGATAAGTGAAATATATGGAAATCAAGCTATCAGCTGGCAATCAATCAATCATATACTTACTTACACAAGCTGTAATTCTAGCAATCAAGCTGTCAATCAATTATTTCATCTTAATATCAATCATTACATAAATGCAATTTTTGTTTTCATATTTATATTTCCGCTATGTATAAACTCCACATTAACTGCAAGCCTAAATATGTATGCAACATTCTTTGGCTATTATCTTAAATATACCCAATTATCATAAGATATTTAACCCATTTAAGCATTCACAATTTTCCTATATATCAACTTCCTCATATTTTCATAAACAATTTTTGTTTATCCTTTAATCACATCATCTCAATTAATTCTTCAGTTGTCTGACACCATAAGCATGACCAAGTTAAGGAAATTGAACTGTTGATACGCCAATTGAAATTGAAATTGAAATCAATTAACTGCCTAATTGAAATGCACAATAAATCATTATTTTCTTTTAAGCCTCAGAGTTATTTTGACATAATAAATGGACAACTCAAATATTATCACACGTTCAGCAACACCTCGCGCGCCTCGGCCTCGTCTCATGCTGCATTGCAACATTTAACACGTTGTCAACATGTTGCTACGCACTTTTTTCATTGCTGGCAACTTTTGTTGCTCATGTCGTTAATTGATTTTCAGCACGTTTAAGTTCAATGCGCCGCATCTTCGCAGACTCATTAACAATGCGTGGAGGGAAAAAAAAATAACAGCCAACCACAATAGCAGCAGCAACAATTGCTGATGTGGTTTTTGTTGCCTTCAAATAAATGAATATGAATTGCAGCCAATAAAATTATGCCATGGCTCGAAGGCTTTCGCTAAAGCAACCAAAATGTAATTTTCAATTACGTGCAACAGCAGCAGCAGCAACAGCGGCAGCAACAACAATGCCTGTTGCTGTTGCGCAAGCTTGCTGCATAAAAGGATAAGCCTTATAGCAACAGCAACAACAACGATTCCCACGACAACTTTGGAAAGATGCACGCGTGTCTTGCAACGAGGCTCGTTAGGAGGCCAGAGTCCAAATAAATATGAAACAATGAGACAAAAGTTGTTGCTGCGCTGCTGTTGTTGCTGTTGTTGTTGCTGCTGTTACTAAGGCAGCCAAATGCCAGACAATCGGGCAACTAGCAACAGCAGCTTACCATGTTGCACATGCACAGCAGCCGCTCTTAATGCATGTACTAAATGTCCAACAGTAAATATGAGTTACTAGGTAATTGCCGGGCACTGCCACCAGCAACAGCAGCAACAACAGCAGCAGCAACAGCTGGGCTAGTGCTTTTGTGACTTTTCACTTTTCGTGAGTGGAATTTGATTGAGTGGCTTTAGCAAAATTGTAAAACTATAACTAAACATTGCTGGCTTAACTATTTTCAACTAAAAATCGAAACTAAAAATTAACACCTGCTGGCAGCAGGAGCTACAACAGCAGCAACAACAACAACGACAACAATCGACGCTTCAATGAGCAAACAAAATTGAAAATATTTGAGCAGCGTTTGCAACGATGACGACAACTTTTGCATAGACAGCCAAAACGTACAACAACAGCAAAATCAAACGAAAATTGTTGTTATTGTTATATGTTTGCTTACCTACAAACTAAATGCCCATAGGGTATATCAGTTAAGACTGGCAGCAGCTGTCAAAAGAAATTACTATGTTGTAAGAGTAGAGCATATTCTTAAAAGTTTATGTGAGAGGCGAGCCCGGGAAGGAAGAGTTAAACATAGTAATATTAGTATTTATATATATATATATATATATATCTATATTTATATATATCTATATTTATGTAAATCTTGGAATGCTTGAGAAGAATCTCATCCAAATATTCGCTTCAATGCCATTCTCATGACGTTAGGTAACTTTAATCAGGTCTTTATGCTTAAGGATTGATTCTAGCTCTTAGTCAATATCACTTTCCTAATTTCTGTTTTTCGTATCTTTGTATATTTTTCCCTCCTCTGTATCCATCATCTATCTATCTATCCTTCCATCTACTCTAGCAACCATATCATATCTACAATAGCGAGAGTATGCATTCAGTTCATATATGATTTTGTTGTTGCTTTCATTGGAGTGCACTGCATTTGGCATGCAATGAAAATAAAAAGCTGCACCGGGCACTGGAAAATTGTATCAACATTGCGTTCAATTTGCGTCGCTTCGCCAAATTGCAAAACATCTCGAAAAAAAGTGAGACGTTGGCTTTTTGGTATGCCAGCTATAGCAGCTCCAACTCCAACTCCAACGACACTGCAACTGCAACAGCAACAACAATAAGTTGGCATGTTGACTTGCGTTATATTTTCCACCTGCAGCAACACCAACGCACGCACACACACACACAGACAGAGTCAGTTGCTTGTAGTTTAGTCCCCTTGTCGACCATAATTAAGCACTTATTTGATTTGCCATATTTTTGTTGTGCTACGTGTAAATGATTTTTTGATTTCGGGACTTGCCGGATTGGTAATCATTACAAAAAAATACAAAAAAAAAAAATAAAAAGAGATTTTCTTTTTTTGTTTGACTAGTTTGTCATGCTTTGCAACGTTGTCGACTTTAAATATAGCAATTAAAAAAATACAAAAAAAAATGTTGGTGCATTTAAAAGTACATCAACCTGCGCTGCGTTAAACTCCAGACGATCTTCAGAATTGAGGCTATGCATGTGCTGCAGTTGATGCTGGTATTGCCAAAGGCAGCACTAGAATGAGTAAACAAAATAGCACAACGATTGCAAATGCAAAAGTCAATAAACTGAATCTAGTTTTAGTTGGAACGCAGATGCTGAAGCCGAAGGCGTGGGAGTTTGGAAAGTCAACTACTATTAACTGATATTTTCTTAAAATATAAATGGGAGATAGGATAGATATATGGGAGATTGAAAATGGGAAATCAGCGTTTCTACCTTTGTTTTTTTTTTAAGTGTAACAGGCAGAAGGACGCATAGCAGACTCTATAAAGTAAATCGATGTAGCTCTGTCCATCTGTACTTTCCTCTATTCGTCTATCTGTTCGTATATGTGAGCGCAGCGACTGCAGAAGATATGTGAGCTATATGTATATGGAAATAAAATTTGCTTAAGCAGGAAACATGTTAATGCGATCTAGAAGCAATGTCTATGTGATGTTTGCAGAAAGAAAATGATTGATTGATGATAGAATGAATGGATTAAGAAGAAGAATGGCGAGATAAGAGCGCAGCGATTTCTAAGTGATATTTGTAGAAGGAAAAGAAAGAATCGCATAAAAGCCTGCCTCAAGCTTCCTCTGCTTCGCCTGCTAGTCAAGTACCCTCAACTATGCCAATTTTACTTGATTCCTTAATCTCTTATGCAAAGAAATCTAATTTTCAGACCTATAAATCTAATCGAAAAAGCAAATCATATACCATTAATAAACTCTAACCTAAATTCTAACCATATCAATTTAAAAATAATAGATTTCCTGCTTGAACATGATTTCAATCTGAAGACAAAAATAAAAGAAAAACAAATTTTGTTCAACTGCATTCAAGGCTATACGAATTACCGCTCATTAAAGTCTGACGGCAGGCCGTAGCCCCAAAAAAAAAAAAAAACCTATTACAGACCTTCATTTGCTGCAAATGAACTAAATTGTACACGAAAACCAAATGACTTTTTGTGTAATTCGAAAAACATTTACAAATCGAAGACATATGTGAATTACTTCTAATTTTACAAAAGGCAAAAACTGCATGAAGTATACGCTCCGTTGGCTAATTAGCCAACGGCGTGGAGCATTTGCCTCCAGAAAAAGTCATTCAATTGAAAATTGACGCAAAATAATTGGTCAATTTCTCAATGCTGTTTGCTGCTGTTGCACTTAACTTTGATTTGAAGTACAATCTAAACGACGTGCAGCTAATGAAAATCTATCTGCAATAAAGGCCTCCAGCACCATCAGCAGCAGCAACAAATGAAACACTTAAATATTACAAAAGTTGGGCTTTATAGTGCGCTCGATTGTTTATTGTGGCCGAAAGGGAAAACTAAAAATAATGCTCAGTTTACAATTTACAATTTACGATTAGCGCATTAAAAGTAAACGATAGCAGCTACAAAGGTTGACCAGCAACAGCTTAGCAGCTTCCACAATGCATAGCAAATAAGAGTGCCATAGACGGGTGTGCTTGGCTAATAGATACTCTTTAAGCTACGTACAGCAAACATTTGTCTAGGAGATAGTGCTGAAGCTATTACTTGTTATATTTTAAGACTTGTGAATATAAAAAAATAAAAATTTCTAATACCAGGCAGACCTCAAGCTTAACACCGATCAGCTATCTATATAACTTAGCACATTTCCCACGCTTCCTTTTCTACCTATCACATATATACCAAGAGAAACATGCTACCCTCTGCTTAGCCTATATCCATTGGATTTCAGGGTATACAAAATAAAATCATGGCAAAGTTGAATTGAAAATTTAGGTCAAACTGCGTTTTAATGCTTTCGGAATTTGCCAGATTTGCAGAGGAGTTTTTCTTCCATTATGCAGCGATAGAGCTATAAAAGTACTCAAAAAAAAAGAATAATAATAAAAAAAATTTATGTTAAGCTACTACTCGTATTTGTTTGGCATAACTAACCAAGGCACCTACACATAGTTTGATATACTAACAATAATGGTTTAGTAGCCACACACACACACACACACACACACACACACAGAGATAGTTGAACACATTAACTACAGTTACTAACTGAACTGTTTTACATTATTTCACAGATCAGCATTTGCTGCGCCGCCGTTCACTGTCGACGCGTCAGCAGCAGCAACGCCGACAGCGACAGCGACAGCGACGTTGGCTTTTGTTGTCTGGCTTTCTTCCTAACTATATAAAAGCGACGGCGTTTCGTTGCAACCATATTATTCAGTTGTTGAATCCCGTTGCGTGCAGCTCGTGGAACGTCGATCAAACCAAAATCAAGTTACAATCAAACAAACAAAAACTATTAAAATGGCCTTTAAGGTGAGAGCAACACAATGAAAAAAGGATAACAGTTATACAATGGAAAGGATATTCATGTGTTAATAATCAACTGCAGTGCATCCTTTAAGGATAACCCATACAACACAAAGTGTTGAAAGTGTTAAAAAAAAAAGGCTCCTTGAGCATATATGAACATGATATAAGATGATTGATACAAGACGATATTGAAGCTCAATGAAGTGTTGTGATAATATTTGTTTTTTAGAAAATGTCTTTGATTTCGGAAATGAAATTATAGTTGGTATATAGTTGGCAAAAAAGCTCAAGAGATATTAGCAGAGACATTTGATATAGTAACAACCTTTTTATGGGATTTTATATAAATTTAGAATTATTAATGTGGTAAAAATAATGTTTTTAACTAGTTGCTTTATAAAAATGCATATATGTATATATGAAACTTTAGTCAGATTATAGTCTTCTATAAAAAATATTAAAAATAATGTATATATTATTTATAGCAAATGGAAATGAAAATAAAACCAAAAATTCTACGAATTTAAGCAAAATTAATATTGAAAAATATATTGAATGATTTTTAAAATAAAGTATGAAAAATCATTTAAATATTAATAAAATATAAAAATATTTAAAAAATATATTAAATGATTCCTAAGCAAAAAAAAATCATTTCTAACTTATAAACATTTTTAAACGAAACACGTATATAAATGTTTATTTTTTTATATATTAACGAAAATATATTAAACGAAATATAAAACTATATTAAATGATTTCTAATATATTTTTATATTCTTGGCAAATTATCAGTTATTTCAATTTTCAATATAAAGAAAGTTAAATAAATCAAAAAATATGTTGTTTAAATTAAAAATTTAATATTTTTCCTATACACTTATATTTTTAATATCTTTACCTCAAACAAATATTCAAATAATAAATTATATATTTTTATTATCACTATCTAACAAAAAAATCATTACAATTTCCCTGCACAATCTCAGTCATGAAGATCAAGTTCAAGAGCTGATTCGACGAGTCAAATAAATTTCCCAGATATCAAGTTATTTATATATCGAGAAACTTACAGCCGTTGAACTTTCATTAAAGTTTGCCTAAATGATGAATTTCAAGTTACAAAAAAAAAAACCTGCTTAGTTTTAGTATTGCAAATAAAATAATAATACCACAAATTTTGCAGTTAACCACAATTAAAGTAAATGTTACAATTCAAGTCAAGTGTAGCCAAGTGGCAAAAGCCACTAAATAGCCACAGTCGCAACCACAGCAGCCACAGCCACTGCAAACTCTTCATTAAAAATGCAAAGAGGAAAAATTAAGAAAAAAATTATGTAGTTGAGAGCGTGTTTTTCGCAAACACTTGTTGAACTTACGCTAATTGCGAGACCTCCTCGGACGAGTGATGTTAACAAACAATTAGCTAAGTCCGCTGTCCAATTATGCAATTGCAGTATCTGATTTTGGCGTCAGCTCTCTGTATGAGCTTGGCCTATCCGGTGGACCAACATCATTATTATGAGGAGAGCCACGGCGGCTATGAGCATCTGGCTCACCATGAGGTGGCGCCGATACACGACTATGGACAGCATCAGATCGAACGCGTCTCTCTGGGCGAGGAGCATGGACATGAGCATCCACACTATGAGGTGGAACAGCATCATACAGAGGATGAGCATGTGGATTACTATGTGAGTAGGGGATGAGTGAGGAGTGGGTTATAAGATAAATGACGGTTTACTCTCTCTTTCTCTCCCGCTCACTCTCTGTCTTAGGCCCCTCCCAAGTATGCCTTCAAGTATGGCGTCAACGACTTCCACACTGGCGATGTCAAGTCGCAGCATGAGACACGCGATGGTGACACCGTGAAGGGCCAATACTCTCTGGTGGAGCCCGATGGTTCCATTCGCACTGTGGACTACACTGCCGACAAGCACAATGGCTTCAATGCTGTCGTTCACAAGACGGCGCCAGTGCATCACCACGAGGAGATCCATGAGCATCATGATCTGCACGAACATCACTATTAAGTAATGAATGCCTTTAACCCCAAGAATGCAAAAACAAAACAAAACAAACATGAGACCATATAAAACTATATATGTTTCTAGAGTTAGCCAAATTTCTTGATAAAGTCGCTTCATGAAACACACACACACACATACATAAGCAATCGAACGATCCATGTAATGTAATCAGCTTCATATCTCGTAATTAGGACACTGATAAACACCACGCACTCCTCTTTATCCGAGTGCAGGCATTATAATACTTCATAATACTCATATATCATTTTTACATCGTATTTTATTTCTGTGATAGCAAATAATTTCCTCTCTCCTAACTCACTCTTAGCTCACTAAATCTTCTCTTTCTCTTAGTCACTATTTTTATCTGCTACGTTTCATCCGCTTCTAACTTCTAGTTCATTCACTCAGACGAATTTATCAATCTATATACCATATATAATTTCACTTAATTATGTTAAAGAGTTTTTACAGAGAACAAATAAAAAATAAAACAAACGAATTGTAAATTGTGTAATAAATGTGAATTATGTACTTTTTATAAAATCAAAAAAAAAAAAAAAAAAGTTGTTTTCTTTTTAAATTTTACTTTTTATATTTGGCCAATGAACTTGCACTTAAAGCCATTAACATTAGCCATTTTTTATAGTTTCTTTGTATGTCTAAATCAAGTGACAAGTCCAACTGGTTAGCAATAAAAAGAGCTTACAAGAAAAGTGTCAAACATTTTTTCCGCTTTTAAACGGGTTTGAAAAATTTGTTTTGATTGAAATTACATAATGTGCGTATTGCTTCCTAAATTGCTAACAAGATAATTAATTGGCAATAAATAGTTGAATAAAGACTGAAATGACATAAAATATATCTAAACTGGAGTTCAAAAAACGCTTGGATCAGACTTATGAGTATATTTAGACAGTTCCAGTTGAAAAACTTTATTAGATTCAAAATGTCTGTTAAGTGTGGAGTAGTAGCGCGACACTGTGGAGTAGCACTGTTGGACCACAGTTAATAAACATGCGGTTGCCAGTGTGTGCACACCTACAAAATAACGAATGCATGGAATGATAACAAAAGGGCAGAGTACAGCAGGCAAATGAGAATCCGCTGCATGTAAACAAAAATGTTGGCCAAAAATAAATATGTGCCGCGCGTAAATCAGGTAAACAATTAAAGTGAATAGCAAATCAATTTTATAATCTTTAATATTATCCCATAGATAGATGCCATTTACCTCAATAAAGACATAGCCCGCATGATACGGGATAATCTGCTCGAGAATTTACAGGCAATATCGGTTCGTATCATAATATTATCTTATATGTTACCTCAATAGCTAATCATAACCCAATTTCAGCCTATGCTGTTTATCAGAATACAGCCCGAGTTGGATTTACTTATACAATCGGCTATCTGGTTTGGTTCTGTGGGCAAACGTTGCTCGACATTTGGTCAACAACTTTTAGTTTTAGCATACGATGCGGAAAAGTTAACAATTTCTCGTTTGGCTCTGCACTTTGCTTTAACTGTGCTGCCGGGCTATGTGAAGAGCTGGGAGGAGAGGCGTCTGTCACGGCGCGTCGAATGGTTCAGCCGAGTCATAACGTGGACGGAGAATAGTGCCCTAGTCTTGAATGTTCTTAACTATTTTCGATTTCTAAAGACGGGACGTAAGCCTACGTTGATTGACTTTTTGCTGGGGCTAGACTACATTAGTTTGCGCAACAATCAACGACGCGATATAGGCTACAAATACCTGACTCGTGAATTGCTCTGGGGTGGCTTTATGGTAAGGTATCAATAGCAATATAAAGATGTCTAAAAATTTATATCTTAACTTACAGGAAATTCTGGGTCTCTTGCTGCCTATAATCAATTTTCGTAAAATCCAAAGGCTGTTAAAGGCTGGCTTCTTTGGTGAGGAGTCGCAGCATGGCAGGCGACGTGAGAGCTTAAAGCGGGATCTGATTGCTGCCAAAATGACTGCGAATACCACTTGCACATATTGTGGGGAGCGTCCCACGCAGCCCCATCATATGGGATGTGGGCACATTTACTGTTACTATTGCTTAAGCGCTAATTTATTAACTGATGCCAACTTTAGTTGTGTTAAATGTGGTGCTAGCTGTCCTGACCACGGTGCGCTGAGTGTTTAATTATTGTGATGTAAATTTGTATACATTAGATTTAAAGTATTTTTATACATAAAGTGCGTAAAGGCTAAAAATTTTTCTTTTACTGCTGCTTGGCGGGCTTATGGGCTTGAAAACTCCCTAAATTTTGGGTTTGAAAAACTCGTAATCTGGTCACATAGTTTTTTATTGTGAGTGTGATGCGTGGTGTTGCTTTAATTGTAAATAATAATTTATAAGTAATTTAATTGATTTAATTACCATAAAGTGCACAACTGAACAGCGTTCTGTATAGAAAACCAAGGGAAATAATTGGCAGCTCATAAGCATTCCATATAAAATCGAGAGGTAAGTGCAAAACTCTCCAGAAAAAGCGCGCCAAAAATTGCTGCGCTGCTGCAGAGCACAGCTGTTGCGTTCTTAATAAGCGTTGCCACCTCCACTAAACAAAACATATCTCAGACAATAAAAAACATCTACTTACTTATTTATATAAATCAATGCATAATAGTAGCTAACTCTTTCAATTTATTCATGTGTATTTAGTATAATTTCCTTAGAAAATAAGTTTAGAACCCTTGAATGAATTTGCAAAATCAGCTGTTCGAACGATCTGGCAACCTATCAACTTTGTTATTACATTACATTTGTATTTCTGCTGCGCATTTGCCTTTTTTTTGCCTTTGTTCGGAGTGTGAATTAGAAAACGATAATAAACTTTAGAAAATACGTAAAGCTGCAAAATAAATAGAAAAACGCCTTTAACTTACACGTTTACGCAATCAAACAATTGGACGTGCAAAATAAATAGCAAGAATAAAACAAATTCAACACGAAACAGGGGCAGAGGAGAAGAAGAAACAACGGACTTGAACAAATAACAGACAAAAACAATAACAAAAAACAAAACGAAATTGCGCATATTTTCGTGGGTCGCAGCTGATTTCACATATCAAGGTCAGTAAGGTGGCAAAAAAATATTGTAAAATTACAAAAAAAAAGTAAATAAAAATAAATATAAACAAAACCCAATTTTGTCACAGAATATGCTCGACCTGGAAATTGTGCCTGAGATCTCGCTTGGCTGCGATGCGTGGGAGTTTGTGCTGGGAATGCACTTCTCTCAAGCAATTGCCATTATACAGTCCCAGGTGGGCATCATAAGGGGTGTACAGGTGCTCTACTCGGACACGAATCCATTGGGCGTGGACATCATCATAAATCTGCCTCAGGATGGATTACGTTTGATTTTTGATCCAGTTGTACAGCGTCTAAAAACCATCGAAGTGTTCAACATGAAGTTGGTGAAGCTGAAATATTGCAGCGTCTACTTCAATTCACCCGAAGTGCTGCCCAGCATCGAGCAGATCGAGCATTCGTTCGGCGCCACCCATCCAGGTGTTTATGATGCGGCCAAACAGCTCTTTGCATTACATTTTCGCGGACTTAGCTTCTATTTTCCTGTGGACAGCAAACTGCACTCAGGCTATGGTCATGGATTGGGCTCGCTGGTCTTTCTAAATGGCGCCTCGCCTGTGGTCTCCAAAATGTCACTGTATGCGGGCAGCAATGTGGCCGAAAATCGTGCCCCATCACTACCATTGTCCTGCTATCATAGACAAATGTATTTGGAATCGGCCACCGTGCTGCGGACCTCATATGGCCACACAAAGGGCCTGAAACTGAAACTCTTTACGGAGGGTTCGGGTCGGGCGCTGGAGCCACGCCGTCAGTGCTTTACGCGTGAGCTGCTCTTCGGCGATAGCTGTGAGGATGTGGCCACAAATTTAGGTGCGCCCAATCGTATCTTCTTCAAGAGCGAAGACAAAATGAAGATCCACAGCTCGAGCGTCAATCGCCAAGTGCAGAGCAAACGAAGCGATATATTCTTCAATTATTTCACACTGGGCATCGATGTACTGTTCGATGCCCGCACACAGACCTGCAAGAAGTTCATATTGCACACCAATTATCCGGGCCACTTTAATTTCAATATGTACCATCGCTGTGAATTCCAGTTTCTGCTGGAGATCGATCATCAGTCGAGTGAGAGCGACAACAAGCATGATCATGTGAATATAACTGCCTACACAAAATGGGATGAGATTAGTGGGTCGCTGGCAACATCGGAGCGTCCTGTAGTATTGCATCGTGCCAGTTCCACGAATACAGCGAATCCCTTTGGCTCGACCTTCTGCTATGGCTATCAGGATCTAATCTTTGAAGTGATGCCGAACAATCACATCGCATCGGTTACCTTGTACAATACAGCACCGCCGCGGCAGCCAGCACATTCGTGGCAGCAGCATAAAATGCAGGACATTCGTCTGACTGTCGCCTGAATGAAGATGAACAGAAAGGATCGCCGGCTGCATTGTCCTGGCTGTCCTGATTCGTTTGTAATTGTGTCTGTCTGTGAGTGCGTGCGTGCGTGCGAGCGTGTTGATGATGAATTTTAACTTTAAGCAAGAAAAACAAAAACAACAGAAACCATGATCTAACTTAGACCTTAAATAATTAGTAGTTACATACGAGTATATATAGTTATATATATAGAATTTCTATATAGCAAGCTAAGCAAATTTATCAGACTCACATGCCCATATATATATATATTGTTTTTGCGGTTCTATTATTATTCCATTTATGTTGACTCGACCTCAACTTGGACTCGACTCATTCAACTGACAATTAATTAGCTGCGTATACATATTTTTTAATTGCATGTCGTTAAAATATCTAAATATTTTAAGCTCAAAACGTGTATTTCTCTTTAAAAAAGAAACAAAAAAACAGATAACAAAACAAAAAATCATCCAAAAAAAATTATATATATATATAAATATAGCAATAAGGTTTCGACAAAACAAAAATGATGAAATCGTTTTACTTTACTTATCGTCATGCATTTATGTAATATCAAAGCGTTTAAGAGCTAATCTCATTTACAGCTAAAGTTGACTACTTTATTCAATGCCGTCTCTCTATGCGATTCTGATAATTGATAGAGGGAGCTTGGGTATGTGTATATATAGTATTATAATAATGTAAGTTTATTTCTAACTTGACGATCTCAATTTATGTTGCTAATGTCATAATGTCAAGACAGTAAAGAAAATATATGAATGAATTAGCTTAAGCTCTATACTTTTCAGCCTCTCTTTTCGAATCAGTTCTTGAAATTCCCATCTCTATATGACACTCTTAAGATCTCTACTTATATTATGAATTTGTCGATATATGGGAATCATATCCAAGGAGCCCATCGATATACTCCATTGCCAGTTCAATAAATGTACATATGAATGAAATCTATTTTGCAATCATACTTTCCATTATAAATAACGTCCTTCTATGCGATTTTCAGTAGGTCAATAAAGTCTTGTGAGCTCCAACTTATATAAATCCCATTTGCTTACAAAAGACTATTGTAGATTTGCCTTATTTTCAACTCTCTTTTGATAGCATTCTTTGTTTCTAGCATCTCATTTCATAAATCGTTTCATATAAGACATACTCAACATGCCGGAACTGAACACAGAGCAGGAAACTCAGTCAGAGGCAGCGACAGAGTCCAAAGCGCCCGTCTACGATCCCAATATACTGCCAGATATGCTACCCGTCTACTATAGACGTCTCTTTCCACACGAGCCCTTCTATCGCTGGCTCAACTATGGACATTGTAAGACCTATAATCCATACAAATTTTATTTGAATATATGAATAATTATTTGCCCTTTGCAGCTGAGGATAATATATTTGTAAATCGAGAGATCTCGTTCACTCTGCAAGATGATATCTACATACGCTACTTATGCTTTGAGACCCAAGCGGAGCTGGAGAAGGAGATCTGTACGCGTAATCCCTATAAAATCGATATCGGACCAGTGATGAACATCAGGCCAAAGAACTTTCGCACTGTGGCCGGCGGTTTGACGCCCGTGCAGCGTGAATTGGTCTTTGATATTGATGCCACGGATTACGATGATATACGCAACTGTTGTTCGGGCGCGGAAATATGTCTCAAGTGCTGGAAGTTTATGATGCTGGCGGCGAGAGTTCTAGATACGGCGCTGCGAGAAGATTTTGGGTTCGAGCACATGTTGTGGATATTCTCGGGCCGTCGAGGCATACATTGTTGGGTGTGCGATCACACGGCACGCCACTTGGACGCACGTGCTCGAGCAGCCGTGGCCGAGTATCTGAATATACTCAGCTATACGAACAATGTGGCACGAGTCCAAATTGGCGATCGCACGCATCATAGTCTGCGACGTGCTTTGAAAATTGTGGAGCCCATGTTCGAGGAGATTGTGCTTGAGGATCAGAATCTGTTTGGTACACCCAAAGGTGTCAACAAGCTGCTACAAATGGTTAGCGACGAGGCGGCTCGCAGTGATCTGGAGGCGTATCTGCAGAAGACTCACGAGGATGGCGCCCACTCGAAACTGATATGGGAGAGCTTTGTACGCTATGCTAACTCGATGCGTACGAGTGCGGCCAATGTATGGAATCGCAAGCTGAAGCATATTGTGGAGGAAGTGCAGCTGTGCCTGCTCTATCCACGGCTGGACATCAATGTGACCAAAGGCTTCAATCACTTGCTGAAGGCGCCGTTTTGCATCCATCCGGCCACGGGTAAGGTTTGCATACCCTTCAGTGCCAGCGCTGTGGGCAAGTTTGATCCAACAACGGTGCCCACCATATCACAGCTGCTGCAAGAGATCAATGCCTATGATGACAAGACAAAGAGCTACATGGATGCACCCGAGGATAAGAGTCGAATCAAGGACTACAAGAAGACGAGCATGTTCAAGGGCGTCGTGGTTTTCGAGGAGTTTCTGCGTAAGCTGGAACGTAACTTTAAAACGAAGACGATGGACTTCTAGAGAGATTCACTTGAAATTTTACATATTGCTCTAAACCCGATTGATTTAAGCTTTTGGATTTATTATATACTCTTTTTTTATTATATGCATTAGGCTACCAACAATAAATAGACTAAGTGGTTGAGTTCACATGCAACGCAGTCGCACCAATGGCACAATATTACCATCCTTGTCATCCCAATCCACATCCACCTCCAGCTGAAACAGTCCGTCATCGATGGTCGGCGTCGTGTCGGGCAGATGTGCCAATATTTCGCTTTGCCCAGTGCGCAGCTTGAACGAGGCCAAGGCATCAATGGCATCCCCCTCACCGGAGGACTGCGGCAGTGTCACTTTGATCTTGGCGGGCAATATACTGCCCTTGCTCAGAACCAGTTTGGCATTCGTCTCGTCGTTGCCATGCCAAATATACAAATCATCTTCGACGAGAACACAATCGTCGGCCTTTTGCAGCTGCGCCTGCCGTGGATCGAGCAGGAAGACCGCCTGACGGGCACAGCCAATGGCCACCACCTCATCCGTGGAGTGGCTATTGTGCAGTTTGGCATCCGGGAAGCGTGCCGCAACTGCTGCTTGCAGTTTCGGTATTTGCATGGTGGCACCCAGCAGGACAATGTCATCAATGCGCTTCAGCTCAGGATTCGTTTGCTGTGCCCGTTCCACGCACTCGCTCAGCTGCTGTATCAGCCCATTGATCACCGGCTGGATGAGACTCTCGAAGCGTGCTCGCGACATTTGCGCATTGTAATCAACGCCATCCATTAGGGAATCGATATACAGCTGCGTGGACGGCAGCGTTGTCAAGATATGCTTGCAATTGGCTGCAGCAGTGCGAATTTTGGCCAGCGAACGACGTGACTCGTGCGGATCCAGTTTGTACTTACGCTTGAACTCCTCACAGATGAACTGCACCAGCGCTTCGGTGAATTGACGACCGCCAATAGCGAACGGCCCAAAGGTAGCCAGCTCAATGAAATAGCCATTCTGCACGGCATACAGGGCAAAGTCGCTGTACAGTCCACCACATTTGATGGTGAGCACGTGACGACGAGCGTCGGGCTGCTTTTCCAACTGCTCCTCGCCAATTTTATAGCAAAGCACAGCGGCTGTGGGTTCGGCAATGACTTGGGCCACATGAAAACCAGCTGCTTTGGCAGCATCCGAGAGCAGTTTGATCGATTTCGGCGGATAGTAGCTGGGTATAGAGAGCACGGCAATTGGCTCGTGCTCCGTGTCCGTATGGTATTGCCTCGCCAGCTCTAGTTCCGCGCGCAACAGTTCGGCGGTTACTTCGAAGGCGCTCATCTCTTTCGTAACTATCGTATCCTCTTGATCATCTCTATCCGCAGGCACTGTGTGCTCCATGCGGAACACAAAGGCCTCCTTATCATATTCACAAGGCACTTCCTTAAGAGCCAATTTGTCAAGTTTATCCTCATTGAGCTCCTCCTCGGGCTGCAGCAGTTGAAAACTGTGCGCTACCGCTTGCTTGGGTCGTGTGGCCATCTTTTGTTTGGCCGTCAGGCCACATTCGGTCTCGCTATCACCGTTCCATAGCAAACACGCTTGCGAGACGCGATCACCTTGCTTGTTGGCTATTACTTCTGCCTTGCCATCGGCTCTTACGTAAGCAATGCAAAGTGTGCTGTTACCGACTTTAATGCCAAACCGCGGCCACATTTCGTTGCAATTTAAAGAATGCCTGACAGTGTACAGAAATTTGTAAAATATTAAAAAAAATATAGCAACTAAATGCAGCACGCGCACGTTTTTTTTGTCAGACAGCGCGGTAATACTATCGCCACTATCGATACTTAACGGTGTTGCAAACGTTTCAAAACAGTGCTGATTAATGTTATTATTTTGTGTGCGACTACAAGTATGTTGGTGTAGGACGTGTTTGGAAGTCAGTCAAAGGATATTAAAAGGTGTAGCTTCCACAAGCAGTCAATTGAGAATATTATTTATTAAATTAAATACTAAAGATAAAATGTACTTAGAAATGTTCTACTTTAAACTAACACTGCAAAGAAATATCCATCCTGTTAATTGTGTGGAACGTATGTATGTTGTACACAGTGTTGCCAGATTTTTAGACCAAAAAATAGCAAAATCAACTCTGAAAATAGCTCGAAATAGCTAAAAATTATAAAAAAAATAGTTGAAAAAATAGCTGAAATTATTATATATATTTTTTGTATGTTATTTATTGCTTTTTTACATTTTTTCGAACAACGTTACAATGTCGTCAACATCTTCTGCGGGATTATTATTATACTTATCATTACTAGATATCAATATCCGCAATATACAAGCACAATGTCGCCTCCTCCTTCGCAGTATTACTTGTTTTGGTTTGTCGCTCAAAAACAATTTATGTTGAGCATAGGCTCTAACTGAACTTTTGTGTTTTTTTGTGGCTGCATGCATTTTCTAATCGTGCAATTTTGCAAAAATATTGTATTTACAGTAAATACAAAATGCTCTCGTATTGTCAGATTCGACTTTTCGAATCCAATCCTTAAATGGTGCACTCTTTGTACATTCATCGCGGAACTTTTGTTTGTATGCCTTTTCCATTTTTGTATGCTTTACCATAAATTAGCGCAATTAGTGATGATATTCATCGCAAGTAATAATATTATCTCGATAATAGTAATCTGGATAGTAGTAATCGTTACTTTGAAGACATTTTAAGAGTTAATCGATTTTTTTTTTTTTTTAAGATATATAAAATAATTGTTTGTAAAATAGCTAAAAATATAGCTAATAGCATTTTCAAAATTTGTATAGCATATCACCTTTAAAAATAGCTAGATTTGCTATTAAATAGCTAAAATGGCAACACTGGTTGTACAACAGAATTACTTTTGCATCAGCTACCAGCACTGAACTGCGCGCAACGTTTACCAGCACCACAAAAATATGTAAACAAAAATCTATACATAGTGTACGTAAAGCAGGCAACTATTGACCCCAAATACGACATAAGCGCCACCCCACCAAACTGTAGTTTTTGTGTCAAGCAAACAGAGCACACAGTCACACATACACACGGACACACACATACATGCAACGCAATTTACGCCCCCCCCAAAGAAACCCCAACAAAAAAGTAACGATTCGTCATCGATTTAAGGCAAAAGCCAAACAATGAAGCGAAGGTGCATTGAAAATTAAAAAATTCTTAATTGATATTGAACAAAAATAGAAATACGTTTATCTAACTGCAAGAAAATGCGCATTTCGTAAACTTACTCGAATAAACAAATCGCAAAGAAATTCGTAGCGAAACGAACTAAAACAACCTTGAAGTAAATCGCACACACACACACACACACACACAGTAGAGCCTACATAATGGATGATAATTTGAGTACGAAATCCTCGGAGTCTTCGATTACAACCAGTGGTGAATACGAGATTGTTAATGATAGCAATGTGGCCACACCGCTGGAGCAATTGGCACCAACGCCAGCGGCGGCCACCGTTGCTGCCCAAGTAACCGAATCACTGAGTGCATTATCGGTCTCACCTGGTGTCGGCGACGCTGGCGGCGATCGTTCACCCACTTTGGACATGGCGCACAATCGCAATCTAAGCGACATCAAGCACGAGATGACGGACGCACTGCGTGATCTGCATTTGGAACGCACTAACTTGACGGCTGCCAACACAACAGCAGGTGAGTAACTACTACTGAGCAAAATTGAGTAATAAAGAAACAGAAGAAGACAGCAGAAGCTCAGTTGTTTGCCAGACACCAGCTGCGCACACACTTAACGTTCCATATTTGGAATCGAATGCGACGAAAGGGTGGACTTTAAAGTAAGCCCAGTGCGCAATCTTATCTAACGCAATGGCTTCCAATGGCTGTCATGGTAACAAATGGCAAATAACAAACAAATTATTTCAGAAAAGCTATCGAATCGCATTCCACACAAAAGATCAATACGATATTTTCATTTAACTTTCAACCATATAGAGTCACTTTTGTCATAATTGCCAATTAACATTCACAGCTGTCAACGATAAGACGCGTCATCAACAGCAGCAGCAGCAGCAGCCGCAACAGCCTCATCAACAGTCGCCGCAGCGAACGGAGCAACAACAAAAATCACTGACTTTGCCATTGGCTGGGCGGAAAACACAGACCGAGAGCGCAGGCGATACAGATATGCGTTTCAAATGCAATCTATTCTCGCCCAAGGGCTGCGATGAATCAGAGGATGCATCCAATTCGGAGCATAATCGTGTGGGTCAATCGGTGTTCTATGATTGCATCGATGCGAGTCCCGCGTGCATTGAGGAGAAACAGGACGCCATGAAGCCAGAGAAATGCGACACCACCGATGAGGAGGGTAAGCAGAAGTATATACATAATCTATTGCGTTGCCCATTTTAAACAAAATTATTCTTCCATAGTTTCAGAAATCGATCAGGGCTGCACCATATTCGCGGGTGTTACCTACTTGGGCGCCGCCAATATCAATGCACCGAAGTCGGAGACAGATGTTTATCGCATCATGAGCGAACTGAACAGCGGCTCCAAGTCGGTGGGCCTCAAGATCACAGCCAGCATACCTAATTGTTCCGATGGGCTCGTCGTGTAAGTAATCAAGAAGAGAAAGAGTCTTAGAAACGTTTCTTAGTTCACTTTGAGATGAGAGAAAGGAAACATCAGAACATGTTAAGCTGTCATGTTAACTGTAATTGGCAAGCTGTTACGCACTTTGATCATGTTAAGTTGCTGTAATAGACAATATGCTATTGACCACGTTAAACAAATCTCAAACTAAAGTTCAGAAGACTTCTAACATATGTAAATGACAAGCTGTTGCTTACTTTAATTTATAATGTTAAGCTGATGTAAACATTAGGTTGATCCTATGGTCCATTATAGGTACTTTGATGCATGAGTTTTATTTATTCTCACACTTCGATTTGCTTAATATATTTTAAATTATATGTATAATTTTAATTAGTCACATCTTCAATAATAATAATAATATTTTTTTCAGCCTACACGATGCGGAGACCAATACGATTATAGCTACCTATGAAATATCAAGCATTATATTGTATTATCGCGGTCCCGTGGATACCGCAGAGAATGGCTGCTTCGCTTTCACATGGTTGCATGGAGAAGCTTTATTCCAGTGCCATGTGTTCCGCTGTCATATACCCGAGGCGGTGAACCAAGTGAGCGGTAAGTGCATCTAACCTCATGGACATGATTCATATGCATATAATTAAATGTATATAATATTTTAACATTATTAATATTTCCATTTTTCAGCCTGCTTTCAGAAGGCATTTCAAACGTATGCGCCCAGCATGAGCTGCAGCTTGACTTCAGCGGTGGATATGGCTAACTCGGTAACGTCGGATATTAGTGGAAATCCCCTAAATACCGCTGGCTATGAATTTATCGTTTCACTGGAAATACGCGAGAAGGTAGCAAAGAATTCGTATGCGGCTGTGCCGCGTGATCGTGGCTGCTTTAAGCTACGCGCCAACACGGACAAAGAGGTGTGCATCACAGTCAAGCAGACGGCGTCTAATGTCCTGCAGCCGCTCTATATTGAGCGCTGCTTCGGTGTGCTTGTTGCACCCGGGAAGCTGGTCGTCCAAAAGGATATGCATCTCATTGACATGCTAAACATGGGCTATGTGCAGGTGCCAGGGGCAAGCACTGAGCCCGACTCGGCGAGCGCTTGCCTGAATGCGTATGCCATACGCGCCGAGTGGAAGGCACAGGAGAAGGCATTCGAACAACTCAATCTGGAAACGTCCAAAACCAATCTGACAGTCGCTGTGGATATTGTAATGCGTGGCATACAAGAGCCGGTGCGCTTTGTCATTGAGACGCCAGTGAGCATTCAGTCGGCTAGCGATATGCGCATCAGGGATCACTTTATGTCCAAGCGACCGATGACGCTGCGTTTCTATTTGCATCTGAAGCGCACAGACGAACTCAACTGGAAGGTGAATAGTATTGATCCCTCTGAGGAGATCACTGATCTTCAAACCGGCCAACAAGGGTCTTCAGCTCTGTTTCTCAAGCTGGGCATGACAAATTTATCGCGCATTGTGCGCAGCTCGTCCATTGCGTCCATTGAGGATGATTGCCCCACAGATTATAGCAGCGATGGCGATGAGCCGCTGCTCAGTGGCACTGGTGAAGTGTCCAAGGATTGCTCGCAGGATACGCTCGATGAATGGGATCCCATATTGCGGGAATGGGATGGTGAGAAGAGACCCAAAAACCTGGCGCCATTGGTGCGTCTGGGCGTGCCCGAGGCGTTACGCGAAAAAATCTGGCAGAAGCTGGCCAATGTGGAGGGCAAGGTGGAAATGAATGACATGTACAAGATTCTAATCACCAAAGTGAGTAACGAAATATTTGTGGTTAATATAAAAATATATTAATATTTGTATGCAATATTTGTGTTTTTTTAGGAAACCAAATGCGAGACAGTTATACAGCGGGACATACATCGCACCTTTCCGGCGCACAAGTGTTTCAAGGAAACAGGCGGCTCGGGTCAAGATGCGCTGTTCAAGGTGTCCAAGGCATATGCCGTCCATGACAGCGAGGTGGGCTACTGCCAGGGCCTCAGCTTCATAGCAGCCAGTTTGCTGATCCATGTGAGTAAGAGGAGTCCATTATGAATTTTGTAGCGATGAAGCATATAGAAGAAGAGTTAATGAGATCAAATCCATCTATTCCAGATGCCTGAAGAGGATGCCTTCTGTGTGTTGGTCTCTCTTATGTATGATTATGGACTACGTGATCTCTACAAGGCCGGTTTCGAGGTGCTCTATTTGCGCCTCTATCAGCTGGAACGTCTCATCAAGGATCAGTTACCAAAGCTGCATGAACATTTCACAGCTTGCGGCATTGAGACGCACATGTACGCCTCCCAATGGTTCCTAACTTTATATACGGCCCGCTTTCCGTTATGTTTTGTATTCCATGTGCTCGATGTATTCCTGCTGGATGGCTTGCCCGTTCTGTTCCAGGTGGCTGTCACATTGCTGTCAATCTGTGAATCGGATTTACGTCAACTGGATTTCGAGGGCATATTAAAGTATTTCCGTGTCACGTTGCCCAAGAAGTGCCGCAGTGCGAGTCAAGCGCGCAAAATCATGAAGCAGGCGTGCGAGCGCAAGATCAAAAAGTTGAAGCAGTATGAGGAGGAATTTCTGCTTAAGAAGCAGCACAAAGAGCGCCTGGAGAAGGAGGCACAAATCTATGAAAATCGCTTCGGTGAGGAGCGACGCAAACTCCAATTAGAGATTGATACGCTGACGCAGCAGCTGGCTGCAGCCAACGAACGGGCTGTGGAAAAGGAAAAGAAGCATACGGGCATCATACAGGAATACAAACAGATCATACAAAGGCAGGAACAGGATATGAATACGCTGAACGAGACGCTGGGAAAGTTTATGGTAAGCTTAAGAAAATTATAATAGAGAGAGAGAGAGCAATCTACTCTACAAATTACTTCCATCGCAGCACACGGTTTCCAAATGTTCGCAGTGCCTGCAGCTAATCGATGTGGGCAACGACAATGCCAAGCAGCAGTCGGGCTCTAATAGCCTTAAACGTCACTCTGAACCGATACGCAATGCGAATGACGCGCCCCTGGGGCCATTGGATCCACTGAATGCCGCTGCGCAGCGAATACGCGAATTGGAGCTGGAGCTGGCGCAGACCAAGCTGGCCCAAGTGGAGGCCGAATGCAAGAATCAAGATCTAAACCATCAGCTAAACAACACACTTAGCGAGCTGCAAACCAATCGCAACAGCTGGCAGCCCTGGCTCTCAAAGACCTTCAATTCGCTGCAGGAGAAGGTGACCACGCGCAGCGGTCAACCGCAGCGCTCCGATCAGCCCGCACCCACATTCCAATCGTATATGACCCAGGGGTCGACCACGGTCAGCGAGGCCAGTTCGCCGAGCGCCAATCAGGTAACCTAAGCGAACAAGACAACAAGAACAACACAGTGAATTCATGACAGTCGCCCGCTCGAGCGTTTTCCTTCTACATCATTATTATTATTATTATTATTATTAACTATTCTTATATTTTATTTTTAAGTTTACGTTTCTTGGAGTATTTATTCATTGTTTGAGCCCTGAATATGGCTTTAAAAATTTTGTTTCGAATACTAAAAGTTTTGTGAGCACTTGCGTTGCCATTGATCATACTCCAGTTTGTTAATCATGCATTATTTATATATATATATACATACATACATGAAGAATTTATTATATATGCTTATATATTTAGTTGATTTATCTTTAACCTACATACTGACCTTATTTGCCTTGTTGATTTGATTGACAATTGACTTTTTCTTTGTTTTTGCCACTGAAATAAAAAGTTTGTACACATTAATATATATTATAGATATATAGACATATATATTATATACTTAATATCCCCCTTTCTCTGTTCTTATAGGAGTACAAAGCGTTTGCCTTTGCTTCTGTTGGCGGCTCACCGAAATTACCCACAAAATTTCAGGCCACCAAATTGCGCAACAGCATCGATAGTTTACGCAATATTGTTGTCCCCTTGGAGACGAGCAAAACGCTGCTCGCCGAGAATCTGAAGCAGCAGCTGCAGTCGCAACCATAGATATATGACATAAATATATATCTCTAAATATATGTAGACAGTTCTGGCTAGCAGGCAGTCCTACGTCTATCGTATTCGTCTATATACACACACTATATATACCAGTTGTAGTCTTACACATCAACATATACATATATATGTTTGTACTTTGCGCATTCCTTGATTTCTACTAATATATATAGAGAAATTGCATCGTTTTCCCTTTTGCACTTTAAACGCACCTAGGCTTGTCCAACTGTACGTGCATACAGTTTGGCATGCACTGCAGCAAAATAAAATGAAAATACGCTGAATCTTATATACAAAATATATATACTATATATGCCATATACATATATATCAACAAGTAATGCAACAAACTGTGTAAATAATTTATTTAGTTGGGTTTCACAATATGTTCTATATTTATTTATATGCTTTTTTATATATGAGTAATTAATTAGTTTCAAGACCAGCTTCTGAACAGTATCACATCGGGCATAATACTGTCGTTCTTTTATAGACTTCCCCTCCATATATCCTACTCACTCTATGTTTTCGCTCTCTATATTTGTTTGTAATCTCTGCATACAGCTTTCTCAACATATTTTTATAGCTACTATGTGTATATCTTATATTCTCTATGTTTACTTCCTCTCTGCAATCCATTCTCTCCTTGGACACCTCTCTATTGATTCGTCTATCTATCGACTTAGATCTCTCTTATATCGTTCTCTCCCTCTTCAATTCCACTTCATATAAAAAACAATCGCTGTATAGCTTTGCCTTCCCCCCTATCCCTCTCCAAGTTGGCATAGATCAGCAAATCGGCCGAAGAGCTGCGCTGCCGCAGACGTCGCTTTGGTCCGCTGCCCGCTCGTACGCTGCTGCTGAAGGAGCGACTGCGCACGCGTCGTCGCTTGGGTCGTTGAGAGACGGCGCCAAAGCACGACACCTGCTGTTCGGCTTCGCTGTCGCTCAGCACATCGTGCTGAGATAATGTCATCTCCGACTGCAGCGTTTGCACTGAGCACTCCAAGTCTCCACTCGGCGTCGTCGTCGGCGTCGACGTCGGCATTGGTGTCAAGGTATGGCAATCGCTCTGCTCGGCAGCTGCGAGTCGTGCTCGCTTGCCGAAGCTGTAACTGGAGGGATCTCTGGAGAGCTCGGAGCCGAAATTGCTGCTGCTGCGCTCATGCGGCATGTTCGTGCCGTAGCTGAGAAAGTCTGGATAGGGTAGATTCAGGTTCGGCTCATGGGCGCCAAAGGCTTCGGGTGATGAGAAGGTGTGTCGCAGACGCTGCACACGACAGCGCTGACCATGCGGCGGCTGCTGGACCAGCAGCCAAGAGCGTTTCAGATATGTATGCTCGGTGCAGTTGCTGCTCAGACTCTGGTTGGTGGTCGAGCTGGGCAGCCCTAGAGTGAGTGATATATTGAGTGAATTGTCTCGAAAGGCATCGGTGCAGTCGTCCGTTGCGCTGTTGTTGGTGGGCGTGCTCGCTCCAGCGGCTGTGGATAGTTCACGCCCAACGGATAACGATGGCGGGCACGTTGCATGCCCCACGGATTGCTGCGGCGCAGAGAGGTTTGCTGGCGACGCCGTGCCAGACGCGCTTGTAGCGCCTGCAAATGAGATTCTGTACTGGTAAATTAGCAAGTGCAGGGCAGGGAGAGAGTGCAGGAGGAGTTTATAAAGTGGGCTAAAGCAAATCCCCTTACCACAAATGGCTGTGGCCAGCAGCATGCGCTGCGATAGCAACTGTTGCTGCTGCTCCAACTGTGTTGCATCCTGTGTGGTATCGGTGGAGGCAACGGCCCGGGTCATCGCTGCCGCCGAGGTGCTGGGCTGATCCTGATCCAGGCTGCAGCTGCGATGCAGCGGCACCATCGATTGAATGGTGCAGTTACTCGGCGCACGATTGCAACCGCGATCCCTTGGTCGGCGTCGGCGCTGTCGACGCGGCTCCCGCAGCTCCTGCTGCATGCCCACCTTGATGACTTCCTCATAGTCAGGCGGTGCCTCATAGCTGGGCGGCTCATCCGGTGGACGATCCTCATCCTGGCGATCCAACAGCTCACTGATCGTCTGCAGATGGCTTTGCAGTTCGCGTTGATGGCGCGCCCGTACGCCCATGCGATATAGTATGACCATCCAACCGGATAGCACGCCAAAGATGCCAAGAGTGCTAATGATGAATATGCCCGTGGCTGTCTTCAAGTCCGGATACTGATCGATCTTGGGGAAGTAGTAGTTGGGCTTGTGTGAGTACCAGCGACGATCGTGATGCAAGTGCGCCCAATCTTCCTCACAGGAGTCGGGCTCATCGCTGCCATCGCCGCAATGATCGAAGCCATCGCAGTGGAGACGTATGGAAATGCAATGATTATTCCCGCACAGAAACTCCGAGCCAATATAGCAATCTATAGAGCACAGATGGAGTAAGGCGGAGTACAAATTATTGAAGACACTTTACTCACTCAAATAATTGAAGACGCTGTAGACAATGGCCAGCTTGGAGGACATACCAAACACACCTCTCAATCGTATATAGTAGCCCGTCAATATGGGCGCTATATGATTCTCCTTACTTAGCCCATTATTTGGCCACATGACATTCTCAATTTCCGTCGCATCCGATGTGGTGCCTTGGCGAATAGTTAACTCCGATCGTGCAGCCATGCCATAAAAATCATCCACACGCAAGGAGATGTGTGTCTTCATCATCATGTAGTTGTTGCCCGGCTTAATGATCCAAATGCAATCGAACAATCGCACGTCTGTGGCATTTTCAATCATGTTCATCATGGTTATGGCGCCACCAGGTCCAGTTACCATGCCACCACAATCTGTAGAATGGATATTGGGCTTAGCCTTGTTGTTTTATAGATGGCCCTTGTAAGGTCCTAGGATCCTAGTAACTATCTTCATATGTTTCTAGGATCCTAGCATCTTGCGTTAAGTATAAAGTGGTCTAAGACTCTAACATCCTAATATCTGTCGTTAAATTCCTGAGCCCAGTTCAACTCTATTGAAAAATTCTAAGCTTGCCGATGCTTTAATTTTCCTTAATCAAAAATGTCTTAGAGACATTATAGGTAACTTTAATTGACTGTATACTACTTCAGCCTGGTTTCCTAACCCAAGTCTTCTCCTTCTATATGTAACTAAAATTTCAGCTCAATTATATATAAGCTTTATGATTATATATTTATATTCTGTTCACAGAGCTTTTGTTCTTACGCCATGCCGTAAGCCCACTTACACCAGCAATATCGATTGTATTACCAAACTAGACTGTGTTAAAGCATCGCCGAGTTCCACTTTAGTCTATGCCTTGACATTGAAATTTATACAAGAACCTACCACCCACCCAACCATCCACCCTCTCACATCCATTGCCCCTCAGCTGGTCTTGAATCAATAAACCAATTGTAGACCCTTAAATAGCTGCACTCACTTACCAGTGTAGGGCACCAGACGTTCGTCCTTAAGCTGCTTGGAGGAGACAAAGCTGACCTCGGCGCGAAAGCCCACGCCCGAGGCGGAATTGCCACGAAACTGCAGCAGCAAAGATTTTCCGCTGCTCACGGTAATCGGAGGACGAAAGTGTTCGCCCGTGTAGGAGTCCAACATTTGGCCATTCGAATCAAAGATTTCCAGCGTCGAGGCCAGACCCAGCTGAAAGTCTGTAAAGTCCAGACGTACCTGACAATTGTCCGCCTCGCAGGTGAGTATGTGCTCGATGCCATAGTCCCGCGGATAAGGCATGGGGAAATAGGGCGTCGAGATGACCTGTGGCAAGTACTTGACATTGCCATTACCCACAATGGACTGCTTCGGTGAGCCACTGACAATCTTCACATTGCCTAAAGGAATTTTAACAGCTGTAAAAGGGAGGAATACCTAGATGGGAAGAGTTTTGACTCACGCTCTGAGAAGTACTGCAAGGAGAACACATGTGCATTGGTGGCTCTGTAGAAGAACTTAAGCTGCAGTGTTCGCGTTTTGCTGCGAAACACTTTGCCATCGCCACAGAACTCCTGCCCCGATATAGTGGTATCGTAGGGCGGTTCCGAGAATTGTATATGCTCGCAGGGACACATATTGGTATTCGTATTGCTGCAGCTCTTGGAGAAGTTGGCATGGGTGAAGGTAACCCTAATCACACACTCGGCACAGGTGACCAGCTCCAGATTGCACTGATACCAGACATCCACAGCAGTCAAATCACTCTTGAGACTCAGTGGTGAGCTCTATGAAGGGAGTAAGGCTATCTATATACCAGTCAAGGATATCAGCTAGCGCGGCTAGCACTCACTCGATAAGACGTATTGCTCACATTACGCGCATGCAGCTCGCCACGCTCGCCTAGCTCCAGGAAGTGCCGTCTGCCGTTCCAGTGATTGCATATGTCCAGATCCCGATAGCTATTGGTAGGATAGGCACTGCTCGGCCAACTAACGAGAGCCAGCACATAGACCAGGCAATAGCCATAGCCCAAGACTTTCACCAACATGGTGACTATTTCGATGTCTATATATTGAATGCTGATGCGTTGTCCACGAGCGTCGACTCAAGACTGGACGCAAATCCAATAAGCTGTGCAGCTCAAGAGCTCGCAGCAGAAGCCGCACAAGTGGAACATATATAAGAGGCGACTATAACAAACGATTTGTGAGTGGGTGGCTGGGCGGTTAATAGGTTAAAGACCTCAAAAAGAAAAACAAAACGTGGCTTGGCGGTAAAAAAATATTTATTTAGTATTTTTTACAAATTTCCGTTTTACTTTTTGACCAGGACACATTGTACGAAATAGTTTTTTATTTTTAATGGGGTCTCGCAGAGACGAATGAACATGGAAACGACATGTAGTATAGACTATTATAAAAAGGGAAAGCAAATCAAATATGCTAAGGGTACACATTCACATATACAGATGTACAGGTAAATATGAACGACGAGGACAATTTAGACAAGTGAGCTTAGAGTGATGCCTGCTGCTTGGAGCCCTTGTTGACGGCGATCTGCAGATTCTTGGCCAGTGTGTCCATGAACTCGAAGGTTTCCTGGTAGTCCGTGCGTTCAACAGCGCTGGGGCTGCCCTTGATGCAAATGGCCAAATCCTTGGTCATTGCACCAGACTCAATTGTGTCGATGCACACCTGTTCGAGTGTCTCGGCGAACTGCTTCAGGGGCTCATTGTCGTCCAACTTGGCGCGATGCAGCAGACCACGTGTCCAGGCAAAGATCGAGGCAATGGGATTGGTGGAAGTCTCCTTGCCCTGCTGGTAGAAACGGAAGTGACGCGTTACCGTGCCGTGAGCAGCCTCCGCCTCCACAGTCTTGCCATCGGGACACAGCAGCACCGAGGTCATCAGACCCAGCGAGCCATAGCCCTGAGCAACGGAATCCGATTGGACATCACCATCGTAGTTCTTGCAGGCCCACACAAAGCCGCCCTCCGACTTCATACAGTAGGCGACCATATCGTCGATAAGTCTGTGTTCGTACCAGATGCCGGCGGCCTCGTATTGTTTCTTGTACTCTTTGTTGTACAGATCCTCGAAGATGTCCTTGAAGCGACCATCGTACCTCTTGAGGATTGTGTTCTTGGTGCTCATGTACAGCGGCATCTTGCGGTCTAGCGCATATTTGAACGAAGCATGAGCAAAGTCCACAATCGAATCGTCAGTATTGTACATGCCCAATGCAATGCCGGGACCCTTGAAGTCATTGATCACCTCGTTGATGACCTTACCGTCGTCGCCCTTCCATGTGAGGGTCAACTGTCCGGGACCGGGCACAAGGTAATCGACAGCCTTATACTGATCGGCATGGGCATGACGACCAATCACAATTGGCTTTTGCCAGCCGGAGACGAGACGGGGTACATTCTTGCAAATGATTGCCTCACGGAAGACGGTGCCACCAAGAATGTTACGAATGGTTCCATTAGGAGATTTCCACATCTTCTTCAGGTTGAATTCTTCGACGCGCTTCTCATCGGGCGTGATGGTGGCACACTTGATGCCCACATTGTACTTCTTGATGGCCTCGGCACAATCAATGGTCACCTGATCCTCGGTCTTGTCGCGATGCTCGATTCCCAGATCGAATGTGTGCAGCTCGATGTCAACGAAGGGTAGAATCAGCTTATCCTTGATCGACTGCCAAATGATGCGGGTCATCTCATCGCCCAGCACATCGACGACGGGTCCAGCGCGTATTTTCTGCGACATCTGTGCGGGAAAGCAAACCAAATAGGAAGGCTGGGATTTAAACAAAGATAGTAATTGAACAAGTCGAAGACATATACAAGATGGATATCACCTTTTTGTATACAACTTGCATTTTTTTCTTGATTTTAATATTCAGTTTACTCTATATACATGTGTGTGACAGAAATATAGAAATATGTTAGGTTGATAAAGATGAGAACGAATGTCGACAAGCCAAAGTGAACTTTGATCGGAAGAAGAAAAAAATCATAGAGAAAGCTTAGCAAGAAACCCAACATGATTGGAGGCAAAGGCAGCATGGTCCATTATAGTACGAAAACAGTGTATTTACAAATGATGGGGTGAAAGCATAGTTAAAGAGTAACAGAGAAGGAGAGAGTGTATGTGTGAGAGACAGAGTGAAAACAGAGTATTTACAGAATAACGAGTCAAAGCTTGGCGCAAAAAAAGAATTGTGTTTAGTAGCCAAACCAAATATAACCGTGTTCACTTTGGGTACAGAGTATGCACAAACCTACCGCCGCTGAGACACCGAAATTAGCTTTGAAATCGTTGTTTTGCATGAACTTTTGCGGCCCGTAGACCATATTGAGACTGCGACGCAATGCAAACATTTCACAAAACTGTAAATACTTCTATGAATGAAAATTCTTCCTTTTTCTTTTTGATTTCGAACAATTAGCGACAAAGACCCACGTATTCTCAGCTAGTGACTGCTCTCAACTGATAACTGCAATCCGGCGACCGCCGTTAGACCGCCAACAATCTCAAATGCACCAATTACAAGTACGTTGCGCAATCCGCGTTATCACCGTTATTTTATGGTCCAATAGACTGGCAATCAGATAAGCTCCGTGGTGTGTGTGCGCTAATACTGTTTTTTTTCTGTTTTTTTCTAAAGTAAATACTATTAATTTTTTCTCGTATGTGTCTAAAAAATATCACTAAAATTCCTAAGCACTAACGAAAATACAAGTACGCCTCAAGCGTGTAATCGTTATCGCATTTGCCGGCTAGCTACTCATATCTCTCTCTCTCTCTCTCACAGCTGAGCTAACTGTTGCTTGTTGTTGCTTTGTTTTTTGTTCTCTCTTTTGCGTGTGCCAATAACTTTTCCACTACCGAGAGCAACATATTTTAATGACAAGTTCATGGTCACACGCAAAACAGATAACCGCTGTTGATCTTTATCGATAACGATAGTTGACCATTTGACATTGCGCAGTGTTGTATAATAGCGCCAGAGAGTGTTTAAATTTTTGAATTGAGCGCCAGTGTGTCTGCTGTCAATTGGAAATTCTCTTATCTGATCATTATAATTGAATTATTACACAACTATTTGTGCAGCTTGTCGCATCTGTCGCGCGTTTATATAAATGAGAAATGTGCTAAGTTCTCTATATTTAGATTATTAAATTTTTGGTGTGCGTTGCATGCAAATTAACATAGATACTCGTATACAGTCCAATAAGCTTCAGTTGCTAATTAGTTTTGATGCTAGCTGAGCAGCTCCTTTGCATGCCAAAATAGCGTGATTTTTCTCTGTACCTAAATCACGCCATATTCATGACTTCAGTGGGCACGCCCACAATTTCATGCTTTCGCCAAAAAACTATATTATTTATTTACAACTAGTTTTTGCTGTTTTTTTCTTTTTATTTCTGTACTGTACACTATCAGCGTGTTTAGTATATTCTGATAAGATTTGGCATTGTTGATTTGATTTCTACGTGCTGTATAAGCGAATATTACAATGCGAGCCCCTTGAGAATTATACTCGAACAATCGCTGTCTAATGAACAAAAAGTGACTATGCAAATATATGTTTAAACTTTGAACGTTAGCTAGAGAAAATGAAGACGCAGAAGAAGAAGAAAGTTGGGCACAGGTGGCAACGTGTAAATTATTCTCTCTTCATTTAAATACACATGTATATAATTTTCTCTCTTTTCAGATATTCTTGTATGCCGACAAACCGGCTGTGCTTTAGAAAGCCAACAAAACAAACAAGCAGATGGAAATGCATATAAGCAATGAATATGTATGTATATGTGTCAGCATTTACACACACACACACACACGCTTGTAAATGTGAACATGTGTGTCGCAGAAATTGTTTTTTTTTTATGGTTTTCGTATTTGTGGGGAAAGTTCAACTCGTAGCAAAGCAAAGGGGCTACAAAAGCCAACAAGTTTGATGGCAAAGGTTATTTAAAGTTTAAAACCGACGTAATTTATTCATTTAAGCAGAGCTAAATACATAAGCAATATGTTAACAAACGGAATTTTAGATCAGTGCCAAACGCACACATATTGCAACGCTAATTGGCATTTATTATTGCAAGTCAGCATTATGTGATAGAAATATTTTAACTAGATAAATGCATCTGTGAGAGCTTTCAATTGGCATCTCATAGACAGCTTTTATATAATAGAGAACTTACCTTTAAGTAGTATTTAAAAAAAAGGCTGCTCTGCCGGTTGGTAATTAAAAAAAACGAACACTAAAACTTTTATGCAGACCGAAAAATGGCGAACCACTCCCAATCAGACGCAACGTAGAACTGATTGGAAACGACAACAATGGTGGGCAAGAAGTGGTCTGACTATGTGTGCGCGCGTGTATAAAGATAAGCCGCTAGATAAATACAAGTTTGGCAGCCAGCTGTTCGCTAAAATGCTAGCTTGGCTTTGAGCAGTGTGGCAACGCTGTGAGCTTTCGACGAATGCCTGTTAAGTGGAGTGTTGTAGCAGGCAGATCTTTTTAGTGCTGCTCTAAGCCGTTAGAGCTTTGAAATTGCTTTCAATTTGAGCTCGTTGCTTAAAGTTCAATTTAAGCTTTTTGCTGTGGCAGTTGAGGTTCGCAAAAATCGGAGGGTTCTGCAAATATCTAAAAAGAAAACGAAAATAAAGTTTTTTATGTGGAATGCCAGTGAGATTCTAATTGGAGATTCTTTTAATGGGTTTTCAGCTTTAGTTATTCAATCTTGGCAAAATAAACGCAAAAATAACAATAAAATCAAGTTCTAATCAAATAAGCTGAAGAATCGTATGCCAGATCTAAACTTTCTTTTCAAAATGTTTTATCAGGCTAATTTTTTATTGAAATTTTTTTTTTACTTTATTCAGTTAACCTTTTTTTTTGCAGATTGATTTAACATTAAAATTGAATTTTTTTCTCATATGCTGTAAAAGTGAAATGTGCAGCTATAAAATCTTAACGCAGTATATGAAAAAAAAAAAATGATTGTGCGAATAAAAATTATTACCTCTAGCAGCTAGACTAAAAGTGTTTTTTTCTCGACTCTTTTTAATGTGCGAAAGTGAAGTGAAGTGCAAAATATGCTTAAGGCGTATAAATAAATGAAGAGCAATGAAATTAATAGCAGCAAATTATTGCAAGGCAGAGTAAATAAAGAAACTAAATATGCAAATTAATTCTAAGACAAGGAAGTTTTCGTTGAAGTAAATTGAAATATTTGTAAAACATTTTCTCCCATCACTTTTCAGTTGGCGACAATTTTTTTTTAGAGACAGAAATGAAAGAAAAAAGTTGTCTAATTGGCTGGACAGCATGTGCCGCTTTCTATTGTCCAATTAGATAATCGTTGAGCCGTACTCAAATTGTTATATAATCTAATTATAACAGGCTTCAATTGTATTAAATAACAATTTCGTTTTATAAAATAAAAATAAATTCAAGTTATTTGACTTTTGATGTTAAAATGCGCGCGTGCCGGCGAAACTCTTGCTTTACAGGTGACAATTTGACAGTCAGACACGCCTCACCGAACCGCCCTCCCCCCTCCCCCTCCTCACACATGTTACAGGCCATGTCAATGAACGTGAAATTGAGCATTAAGTACCAGCAGCTGTCTCTAGCCACTTGGCTGGCTACCTGGCTACCCGTCCATCAAGTGCGTGCCTTGTTTCTACAAGCATCAATTTGGTATTTGTTCATTTTGATTGTTATGTAAAAAACAACTGAAATGAAATGAAAAACAGGTAAGCTAATTTTATTTTCTAAACGGCACAACAAAAGCAGCGAAAAAAGGGAAAAGTAAAAGCCAAAGCAGAAGCTATGCTAAAATTTATATATTTGTATTTATTTTTTGGCTAAAAATAGTTTTTTTTTTCGGGTTTGCTTTTTGAAAGTGAGCCTGAAAACAATTTGCATAAATAACAACAAAAAAAAAAAAACGGCATTGTTAAAGCATCTTTTTTCGTTGTTGTTTCTTTAGACTTTATCTATATATATGTGTGTGTATAGGGAGACAGATATTTGATGCTTTTGTTTGTCTGCCACACACAGCGACTTTGACTTTGACTTTTCACTTGTTACACATACGCCCCGTGGCGCGCTGCGAATTTTGAGTAATGAATTATTTGGCCAGGGCAGCTGGAGAAATGGTTTTCAGTTATTTTGTTTCTCTCTCTCTCGCTTAAGCTGCGACCGACTGCACGCCTGCAATAATAAATTACTTCCTGGGCAACTGCTGCTGCGTTACCATTCTGAAGACGTGCAGCAGCTAAGCAAGGCAAGGCAGACGAAAAAAAAATATTACTTTTAATTATATTGAATGGAGAAAGTCAATTTCGTCAAAGTCTGACGCTGTCTGCGGCTGTATCTTTGGCTTTTGTGCGCCATTTCTAAAGACGCAGCTGTCAGTCACTCAGTCACTCAGTCAGTCAGTCAGTCAGTCAGTCAGTCAATCACTGAGTCAGTGAGTCAGTCAGTGAGTCAGTCAGCTAGTCGGTTAGCCAGTTTCCATTTCAACGGCTTTCAGCTTATCTTTGTGGAGCGTCGTCGCATTCTTTTGAGGCGTCTTCAGCTCGTCACTCCTCTCCCTCTCTCTCTCCCTCTCTCTTTGACTATCTTGTCGGCTGCTGTGGCTTTGACTGCTCTCCGGTTACACTTGATATATTTTAATCGTATTGCCGATCATGTGGCATGTGTGGCACATATATCTATATATATATACATATATACTTTTCTTTCATTTCACCAAATCTGTCCAAATGCAAATGTCGTGCGTCACTTGAGAATGAAATGAAATACCTTGTAAGCAGCAGGTGGATGAAGGGGTGGCTTGACAAAGTGTCTAAGGTTGCTTAAAATAATTGAGACTTTTATCTAATATATATCAACTTTTTAAAGTTTTGGATATTCGAATCATATTTAGAAATTATTCATGTCGTATTCGGAGTATATTCAGCGTATATCCATAGTATGTTTTAAAGTATTCAAGGTAGATTCGAAGCATATTCAAATTAGATTCCAAGTATATTCGAATGAGATTTCAAGTATATTTGAAGTAGATTCACAGTAGATTCGAAGTATATTCAAAGTAGATTCGAAATAGGTTCGAAGTAGATTCGAAATAGTTTCGAAGTAGACTCGAATTATATTCGAAGTATATTCGAAGTATATATTCGAAGCAGAGTCGAAGTGCATTCTCAGTAGATTCGAAGTAAATTCGAAGTATGTTCGAAGTATATATTCGAAGCAGATTCGAAGTATATTCAAAGTGTATTCGATGCATATGTGGAGCATGTTCATGCAGCTAGACTTAAGATTAACTCTGTAAAATATTTTTAGAAATTTTATAGAACATAAAACTAAAGATATATAAAGATATTTAAAGAAATAAATACACAAAAATATATTTATAAATATATTTACACAAATGTATTTTAATTTCCATTATTTTCTGCTTTCAATACTAATCTACAGGGTATCTATGAGTCTAACTCGCAAAAGCTTTGCCTTTTGCCATGTGGGCTTGAAGTTATTTATTAAGCGCTTGTTTCGATTAACAACACGAGGGCCGCCCAAGCATACACACAAAGTTGATTTTGATAATGTTTACAGTTATGTCGTCTTTAGTGTTTATGCAAATTTATGTTAAGCTCTACGCGACAGATGAGCCCACTGCACCTGTGTGTGTGTGTGTGTGTGTGTGTGTGTGTGTGTGTGTGAGTCTCGTGTTAGATGTGGGTTAGGGCTACCGATTCATCCATTTGATTTGCCTTTAATCTGTTTATTTATTGTATGCTACGATTTATAGACAGGTTGAGCTGAGCTATTGGCAGCTATCATCCGCAAGAGCAGTGAAAGGCGTTGCCAATAAACCTTGCCAATAACTTGCAATGGCTTTCCAAAAAAAAAAAAAACCAAGCAGCAAAAAATAACAAAAAAAGAAGAAAAACGAAAGCCAAGCCCAGAGTCGGAGACAACGAGATTTGCATTCGTTTTTTACTAATGAAGTGCAACAGCAGCGCAGCAGCAGCAGCAGCAGCAGCCAATTGCATACCAAATGTCTTCTGGGTCAATGTATCGCAATGCTGGCCCAAACGCAACTTGGCCAGAGCCACAATAAACGCATCCAACTAGCCAACTCTTGTGAAAATCATTAATGCGCTCGTTGCTAGCCAAATTGCTTGGCCTCGGCAACGACTTCGAATTCGACTTCGGCTTCGGCTTGCACATGTTGGCGGCTTTCACATGGACAGCAGGCAGCAGCAGCAGTTAGCAACAGGTAGCTCCACAGGTAGCCAAAGGGGGCATCTATTGTATTGTCATCTGAATATGGCCAATATAGCCAAATATTAATTCCTTTTCTACCATCTGTTTATATGCAAATTTAGCTGCCTTTACGTTCTAGCTGGAAAGTAAGACGCGAGCAGGTCGCGGAAATGTTGAAAGCCAAATGCATTGCATTGGCCATTGCATTATTGTTAATAGAATTGAATACACTTGGTTTTTGCTTTTGTTTTTCTTTTTGTTTTGTTTGCTTTTTTTTTTACTTCTGTTTTGCCCCGAGGCGTGTGCGGGGCAGGTGAGTGACGGGCTACATGCGAGCAGTTGATTACGGCAGCAGGTAAACAGCTAAAAATAAATGGAAAAGAAAAGAAAAACGAGTGGCGGAATTTTACATTAGAATTAGGTGCGCAATTCGCATGAGAGCTATTTACTATCGATCGGGAGATGTTGAGGAAGGCCAATGAGATGGAGGAAGGGGGAGAAAGGGAAAGAGAAGCAGCGAAATTAAGAAGGAGAAGGAGAAGGAGCAGGGGAAGGTTTACGAAATTGAGAAGGAGAAAGAAGCCCAAGGATATGTAGAATGAAGTGAATGAGAAAAAACTGAAAGATAAGGGAAAGCGATAGATAAACAAGAAGGGGGAAAAAAGATTGGGAAGGGCAAGCAAAATGAGGAAAAAAAGGAATCAGCTGAAGACCAAAGCAAGATATGAGAGATGATTAAAAAAAGGCTAAAAGAGAAAATGAGCTAGTCTGATTTAAACATTCCTTTAGGAGTATATCAGCGCCATTTAAGAAAGAGTCATGGAGACAAATCACATTCAAGTTTGGACTCTTTGAATTCACTACATTCGGTTGTCCTTATCACACTTTCTCCCTCTGTGTGTGACTCTCGCTCTCTCTCTCTCTCTCTCTGTCTTACTCTGCTTTACGAAATCTCATTGATAAAACGATTAATCAACATATTCTACAAGGCAAAAACGACATCATGTCATGTCAAATATATATTTTTTATATATGCTGACAGATAATCAGATATTGGAATCAACTATAGTGAGCTCCGTCAATGTCAGCTCAAGGCAGAGTCGACTATTTCCCATCGACTCTAGCCTAAGATATTTATCATGTTCACTCAGACTAAAAAATTCAATCGTCACTGAAATGCCAAATCTTCATATTTCCCATGCAATCATCGCTTGATGGATGCAAATATCTCCAGCCTTGGTTGGGTCTATTAGCAGTTGAATATGTATATCTAATGAGTTTTTGTTTTCTTATGAACATTTTTGGCAAATTTTCGTTGTAGCTCACATGTGGTTTTCAATATCCTCTTGCTAAAATGGTCAATAAAACATTATTGATGTCTTCCGATGGGTGTGAGAGAATCTAGGCAATGTTTTGGGTCAGCTTGAGTCTGGCGACTCTGACACGCATTAATTGATTTGTTTCGTAACCGAAATTAGGTAATGCCATAAAGCATTTAAATCTTCTTCTCGTACAAACGACTTCCGAGTCGAGCCAAGCCAAGGCAAGCCAAGTCGAGCCAAGTCGAGCCGAGCCGAGCAGCGCAGCGCAGCAGTGGCCCCAAGCACTTTCAATGTAATTTTCTACAAATTTTACAGAGCCACACGTGAAAGTTCATAAACGAAAGCAAAAATGTAAAGACACAAGCAGCACACAGTGTGTGTGTGTGTGTGTGTGTGTGTGAGTTTGTCTTGTATCTTTCATTGTCATTAAACAAAATGAAGCAGAACCGCGTCAGGCTATGAAAGGCTTTTTTTTTTAATACGAGTAGGTTGTGTGTGTGTGTGTGTGTGTGGAGGGCGGCTAGGCTGGGGATGAGAGAAGCAGAGTGCGAGAGAGACAGGGGAAGAGAAGGGGTTTACCACTCACGGTGAATGTACGACGATGATCATTAAATGCCAAAAAATGCCAACAGTTAGAGAGTCAGAGCCAAAGTCAGAGCCAAATTATGGCAAAAGGCAAAACTTAAAACTGTAATGTTTCGAATGTTTCATTTTTGTGTGTTGCTTGTTGTATATATGGTTTCACTATCATTTGTCTCTATCTGCGCGCATGTGTGTGTGTGTGTGTATTAAAAGTGAAAACATGTAAAAAGTCATTCATAGAAATGTTAAGACCCAGCAGCAGCAGCAGCAGCAGCGGCAGCGGCAGACGCTACACATATGGCATACAAATTGCGTATACGTAATTTTTAATTGATCGTTTAAGCATTTCGCTTGTTTTCTTCTTCTTCTTCTTTTTTTCTAGCCAATTTACATAAGTTAATAGCAACGCTGCTCTATAGTTGGCTTATGCTAATTGAGCGCGCATCATTTAGAAGGATTATATACATATATATATATATATAGAGTTATATGTGTATTTTGTTGATTGCCTCTTAACTCAAAATTAGTAAAAGTTATGGCAAGAAAGTTATGCAGATTTGTTTCTTTCGCCTGTTATCTAACGCAGTAGCTTGACTTTTTGATCTTATTTGTCTGCGTCCATTCAGCCAAACAGTAGCTCTTTAGGCAGCGATTATATTATATGTTGGACTTGATTGGCTACCATTTATTCTGTCGATTGCGTAAAGCCACATTTTTGGTAGTAGCCATTTGATAAACATATATTTTATTGTTTAGCCATTACTTAAGCATTCGTTGAGGAAAGTAAGAGCTAAGAGTTTCATTTTGATATGCAAACTCTTTTCGTATGATTAGGCTTTTCTATTTGTTTCTGGAATTTGATAGAGGAACCAGAGAACGTGATCGGAGGTCGAACTTCTCAATAAGTTTGAGTAGAGTGACTCTATTAATTATATGAAATAAGATCTATTAACATGTATTTCATTTCATTTATTATTATATTTATTAATAAAATTATTGATTATGTGACTCATGTGTGAAAATGTCTTAAACTCTTACAGGTTCATAAATCAATATTGAGACGTTTCTTTCTTATGTATGATGATGAATGATTTCATGTTCTCAGTTCTTGACAATTTTTGCCTCTTACAAAAAAAATATCATCAAAAAAAATCTATTAATTTGTTTACAGAATAAATACAAAAAATTGCTTCTTTTTTTTTATATTGGTCTCATTCTCTCTCTCTCTCTTTCTCTCTCTCTCTATCTTTCGCGCTTTCTCTCTCTCTCTTAATCTTAAAGCAAAGATTTGAAGCTTAAAGGCTCTTAAAGCTTCGTTTTGGAATTTTGGAATTTATTTATTAATTTTTATTTTTATTAATTTTTAAAATAATAAATTTGTAAAAAATCAACAGTAAATATTTTATTTCAATAACTTTTTATATTTATTTATATATATATTTTTATTTTTCTATATAAAAAATCAATATATCAATATATAGCAATTATTTTATATTTGTCATACATTTTTTATGTGGATATACAAAAAAAATCAGCAACATTTTTTGTTGCATATATATTTTTTTTAATTTAATAATAATTTAATTTTTTATAAATACTTAATATACATATATATTTTATATTTTATATATTTAAATTTTGTTATTATTTGTTATTATTTAATATATATTTTTTTTTTCATTATATTTTATATTTTTTCCTTGTTTTTTAATATTATATAATTTTTACTCACACAAAAAATCATTTGATTTTTTTTTCTACTCAACTCTTAACATTTCTTGTCGATTTTTCTTGCGCAGGTGCAAATGTTAACACGTGTAAATTAGCTTCCAATATATTTTAATAAGGCACACCACGCTTACCCACTTTTTGTGTGGCAGCAACAGCCAGGCAGTTGGCTAGCTCTCTAACACAAAGCTTGCCACCTGCTTTAAACACCATTTATCATCACACTTTTCGAAAACGTAGATTTTGTTGTTGCTGCTAGATGCTGAATGCTGTGTGTGCAAAAAATAAAAAAACAAAAAACAAAAAAATGAAAAGAAGGTGAAGAAGAAGAGTGAAAAAGATACTCATTAGACCGCAAATATTTGTCAATTTAAACGGGTCTTTCGCTTGGCTGTAACTTCAACTCTTTTGGATCATTCAAGTGAAAGTGCCTGAAAGCATTGAATTTCTTGTAATTTTGCTATCAATTAACAAAGCGAACGCACAGCATACACAAAATACTCAATGCTATAAGCGAAACGAACCTCAAATTGTAGAAGATTAATTGTCAAACAGTCAGCACTCGCTGTTGGCCATCGTTAGCACATCACTACGAGTACTCTGCCCAGTTTGGGGCGATGTTTAGTTCAGGTCTCCCCCAAAGCCGGTGTGAGCAAGTGTGCGACACCCGCAGGCCACCAGCTGTCGAGCTGTAAAAGCAATTAAGGAAACTAAAAAGAAAGACATTCAATCAAATAGAAATAGTCATTAAACTTTTATGTGTATTAATTTGAATGTGATTTTAATGCAGAGATCTTTTTTCTTGTTTTTTTTTTCTTTCTTTTTTTTTGTTTTCGTCTGAAAATCATGTTTAATGTAGATTTTAGTTTAGTTGGTTTTTATGTATACGAAAATTTGATAAGAAAAAAGGGGATTTGTTTAAATAAATATTATGTTATTTTTCTCATTAAATTCATTAAATTTTTTAAAAATTTAATTCACATCTTTCTTCTCATGAAGTAAATTCCCAGGATATCACATCACACCTACCCTTAACTGCCAGCCTAAGCTCTTACATGTGCATACTTTTAGGCAATGCTCTTAGGGCTTATTCCTTAATCTCTTGAAAGATCAACTGTTGTTGTTGGCTAAACTTTCGGCGCATTCTCAGTTGCATTTCCTAGAAATGTAACTGCTGCCAAAGAAGAAGAAGAAGAAGGAAAAAAAACTCATGTTGAAAGCAAATGTTGCCAGACAGCGTAAAAAAGCGTTGCCTTAGCTGGCGCTGCTGCTGCTCTCCATTGACCTCGTGCACGATGAGCTTTCAAAAATTGAAAAACGAAACGCCAGCCAAAGAGCCCAACAATGGGGCAAGGTAGAAGCCAGGCTAGCGAGTAAGTCACACAGGCCGGCTTCGTCTGTCCAGCTGTCTGTCCGTCCGTCTGTCTGTCCGTCTGTCTGGCCTCTGGGATTTGGAGTTTGGAGTTTGGTGAGTTTGGTTTTGCCGGCTTCACAAATCTGAATCTCATGCTGCGTAAGCGGAGATGAAAGTGCTTGGCCTATGCAGCAGCAGCTGCTCGCTTCGCTGTTCGCTTACTGGGATGAATCTGCCATCATTTCTCCTTCGGCTCATGCTGTAGCCAAATGATGTTTGGCATTTGCTTTGCCTTTGCCTTTTGCCGTTTTGCCGTTTTGCCAAATGTGTCCGCAATTCGCATAATAAAAACGAAAAGCGTGTAAAACGTACAAAGCACAAAAGCCCAAACAAAAATCAATTGGAAATTTTACTTTCGACGACATCGCAAAAAAAAAACTCCAAGAATGCGCACGACTAGGAGATGCCCTAGAAATTAATGTGAATTATAGAGCACAGCTTAATATTTATATTTATTTTTATTTTATGAATATTAATATATAAATAACAAATAAAATCTACAGCCTACAGCTCGTTAAGCTACAACATCAACTGATTTGCTTTGTATCATGAAACTTTAGTCTAGTTATTTTATAAATTTCACTTCACTTGCTCTATCTACATACAACATACCCGCTATCAATTTTATGCAGGGCATCAAAAGAGATATATATATATGTATATATTGAGAGGCGGAAGATGGCACAGAGTGAACCAAACTGAAACTCTAATACTCACATTTGTCGACTATTTGCGTGCTGTCATTAAACTATAATTAAATTTCTTTTCTTTTGATTTTCACCCTGTGCAACTTAAAAGTCATCCTCCATCTAGAGACACACACACACACACACATACAGAGCGCTCCATTGGCGTGAAGGGTTTACCAAAACTTCACGCCTGTCACGCCGCTTGGAATTCGAAATGTATTTCTTTTAGTTTTGTTGTATTTCTGTATTCAGCGACAGCAACTGAAATTATTGTAGATTTTTGACAAGAGAGAATCATCTCAATTTTGTTTGCACATCATAACAATTGGCAGTCACAGTTTGAGTTGGGTAAAGTCATTATAATTGCAATTGTTGAAAGCATGAAATATAGTCGAAAATGATTGAATTCTTTTAGAATTTTACTTTTGCATAGTTACTGATCGACTTTAGATTATATATACTAGAGTAGATTAGCTTTAGATCAATTTGCAACGAGCTAAAATATTTTTTAAAAATATTTACTTTATTATTGCTCTCAAGCGAACCAGATGCTATCAAACGTGCGCCGTCCCTTAAAGGTTGCTAATTGTGCGTTGTTTGCAGTGAAATGCGTGGGCATTTGTGGCAGCTGGAGGCAGCTACATTTGGTGGCAAGGTCTAATGAATTTATGAGCTGTCGCAAGGCATATCACAAACTATGCTCGAAGGCAGCAGCAACAGCAATGCCGACTGCATTTGCAAGCGGGCAGGACGGCAATGTTGGATGGGTCGACCCACCCAGTATTTGAGCTGAGCCATATGAAGACTTCAGCTGGCGCTGCCGCTGCTGCTGTAGCTAAATGTTGCAAGCAGGCAACCAGGCAGGCAGTGAGGCAGGCAGCGAGGCATTCAAATGCCTCGTTTGTGGCTGTGGTCCGTTCTGGTGCATGTCAGGCGAGTTGCTGGCCAACTGCTACTTACGACTGCCAACTGGCCATAATATGTAATTTCAATGATTTGCATACAAAACACTTTTCACCAAACGTAGCGCAAGTCGAAGAAGAATGAGCAGAAGCTGTAGCAGTAGCTGAAGAAGAAGAAGCACAAGCTGAAGCCGCTTGTGGCCGCTTTTGCCACAACAAAGTCGTAGCTGCAGCTGGGAGCTGGGAGCTACCAGGCATTCGTATGGACAAACAAACACGTTAAATACTTCCGCGTTCGTTGCATGCTACACGAGGAGGCACAGGAGCAGCGGCGAGCACAGGGCAGGTGGATGGGGTGAGCTGCGCAGATGCATGAGCCACACAATTTTTTGCTTTTCGTTTTTTTTTTTATTCGTTTTCATAAGCTCGAAATATTCATATTTGTCACGAAGCCGCTTGCAGCACGGCCCCAACAAAGATTTCCTGGCCCAAGAATGAGGCCAACTAATGGGCTTTGCCTCTTTGCCTGCTGCCTGCTGCCTGTTGCCTGCGTCGATTCTGCGAAACCGAACGAAAATTATAATAACCAGTTTAAAGTTAAAGTTAAAGTTGAAGTTCTTTTATAATGCCTTCAAGCCGAAGCCGACTCGGAGTCTTCTCTCTTTATTTCTTGTTTTTTTTTTTTTTTTTTTGGCAATCCGGCCAATGACCCAGCACAATTTACAAGGGCTTTACGCAGCCGAAAACGTGAGCAGGCCAAAAATGGGAGCGTGCCCGCTTTCGAGGCAAGGTCAGCAGGAGCTATAGGGAGTCTCGTAGTGTCTCGAGCGCTGGCGAAAGTTTTTTTTTCGCTGCCAAAAGGGGTGAGCGAAGAAGGGAGCGCGACTGAGCTCAAAAGTCCATTTAGATTTAATGAGATATTGGGCCCAAGTCATGTCGCGTCCGGCGTGGCCTTTCCTTTGGCACAGAAGCATATATGAAAACTGCAATAAAGCAAACGCTTGACGCTTGTGGCGCATAACAAATGAACAGCAGCAGCAGCAGCGGCAGCAACTACACAAATGTATTATATATATATATATATATATATATATTTTTTTTTTTTAACAAAAATTCCAAAAGCAAATCCATTTTGTTCCGACTTTCATTTCGGAGCAGCAGCAGCACACAGACTCACACACACTCAGACTCTTAGAGCAGACAAAAAGTGATCGCTGCACAGTTTGAAGACAATTGTATAAATGAAAGTTTAAGATCTCCATGAACAAGTGTATGTGTGTGTGTGTGTTATGTGTTTGTGGGGCAGGGCAAACGTGTGCGCCCCCTACTCTATATGATATGAGCTAACGGTGGCTCTGCCACTGCCATTGCCTGTGGCATCGACAGGTTGTGCACAGCGCCGGCACTTGACTATGCAACTGAGCTACAAACCCACCTCCCCCCCTCGCCACACAGCTCCACATCTCTCTTAGGCCGGGCAAGCCGCTTAGAGCTAGCCACCCAGACACCTGGCACGTGTTGCCCGCCAATGAATAAGAGAGAAGTTGTTGTAGAAAAACATAGAAGAAGCAGAAGAAGACAACAGCAGCAGCAGCAACAACAACAACAACAACAACAACAACAACAACAACAACAACAACAACAACAACAACAACAACAATAACAATAACAATAAAAACAATTTTCAATTGTTTAGCAGTTGCTGTCGATGTGGATGTCGATGTGGATGTGGATGCTGAGGCACATTTCTCCATTGCAGCTTTGACTTTGATTTCGATTTACTTTTGCTTTTCATTGTTAAAAGTGCCGCCAATGCAGCGGCAACAGTCGGTGGGTGGGGGCGTGGCATTTGTTGTGTCTGTTAAGACTTTTAATAACAATTTTATGGTTTTTAACACAATTCGCTTTGCTAGCCAGCCATTGTGTGTGTATTGGGTTTCTATGGCACACAGAGAATGGTAGAGATAGAGAGCAAGATCTGATTAGAAGTTGCATTAAGAGACACAGCTCTATAAAGTGAATCGTTTGTGAAATCAATTGTTCGAGAATTACTTTAATTTTTATAGGGTATTGCGGACAAGAGTCGGGGCTGAGAGACAAACAAGATGTGTTGGAGGAAAACAAAGAGAAGCAAGTGTGAGAGTTAGGTGGAGGGAGAAAAGAAAAAAGAGGAAATAAGAATGAGTAAGCTTGCAGGAGTAAGACAGAATAAGATAGGAAGAATAATGAATAGGGAAACGGGAAGAAAGAAGATGGAAGAGGAAAGAAGGACGAATAGGAAAATGAAATAATAAGAAAATAGAAAGATGGAACATGGAGAAGAATGAAAAATGGAAAGGGGTAAAGATGGAAGAAGAATGACGAAATGTCAAATGAGTAAGTAAAGTGAAAAAGCGAGAAAAGGGGAAGAAGTTGAGAGTAGGGAGAAAAGAAAAATTGACAAAAGGAAAGAAGAAATAGTGAATGGACATTGGGAAAGGATGAAGGAGAAATGATAAATGGGCAATGGAGTAGAAGAAAAGGCGAATGAGGAATAGAGAATGGGGAAAGATGAAGGAGAAAAGAAGAATGGACAATAAGAAGGGTTAAAAGGCGAATGGCGAATAAACAATGGGGAAGGATGAAAGAGAAATGAAGAATGGGCAATGGGAAAGAAGAAAGGGCGAATGGGGAATGAATAATAAGGAAAGATACAAGAGAAAAGAAGAAAGAAAGGAGAAGGAACGAAACGGCAAGGCAAGCAAAAGATATTCAATATGTAGAGTTTGTGCGAGGGATAGGAAACAACCAAAAAGCATTAGGACAAGAGCATGAAAAGCGGAAACAAAGCAAAAGGACGAAATAAAAACAATTGGAACTAGAAGTAGTAATAAAACGAATCAACAAAAAAATGTGTTAAGTGTGGAAATATTGTGGAACAGGCGGAAATTCTAAGATAGATATTGAAATTCGCAAGAAAAACTATGCAGGAAATGTAAGATTTGCGTTGATATAGCATTATCTTATCTAAAAATTCTCCACCATTATCTCCAATATACATATACTATTATCTTATTATTATCTAACAATATTCTTAGGCATTTCCTTAGTCTGCTTCTTCATACGCTCTAGCATATGGTAGGATGAGCGAACGTTAATCAAACGCTAACGAGGGTGAATAAACGCCTTCGATATCTGTTGATTGCTTTATTAATGATTTATGTTATTGATAAAGTCCGCCTTCGAAATGCAAATTCGTTCGCCATGCTAACAAATTATATGAATATGCTTTCGTTATGCTTCATTAATTTTTTGGCAAAGCAAAAAAGTTCCCTCAACCCGGCTCAATAAACAATCAAAAATACTGAATACTGAAGATCATTTCCCCATGCTACTCCACAATCAGCGTCAATTATTGATTTATATTTATACGCATTTGGTTCTGCCTGTGGGACAATCAAATTGAAGTCAAACGCCTTCCGGTCCTCAATAAAAAAAATCTTCAAATTAAGTTTTGTGTACGAAAAAAGTTTGACCAAAATCGAAGCAATTTTTTGTTGTCTGTTTCTGAAAGCTCAAGAGAAAGAAAATGAAATCAGAAAAAAGTCAAATAACATAAAAGATCAACGCTTTCAAGTGCCCACTTGGCACAATATAAAAAAAAAATAATATCTTTGCGCTTCTTATGCGAAGGCGATTGCTCTCTATATGCGAGTGCGTGGGTAGTACAATAAGTTTGTTGGGCGTGGGTTGAAATCAATCTATTAATAAAGATGATACTTGTAGGGATTAACAAATTTATAACAAAGTAAGAGCTTTTATAGAGAGTTAGTTTTCCATCTGAGTTCATTGAGAGAAATTTGACTGTAAAATAAATAAATAAAATGTTATATGCTAGCAATTAATTTTTTAATACATAGATTGAATTATAAATAGAAAAAATGTTTTACAAAAGATCTTTAATTTCTTTAAAAAAAAAAGTGCTAAAAATTTAGTTGATGTAAATAATATATTTATCACATAGATTGTAAATTTTATAAATACTTAAAAGTTTTTTTTGGTGAATGAAAAAATATTTATAAAAATTTAATTGATTTAATATAATAGTTATTTATTTTATAAATATCAAAATTGAATTTTTAAATATATAAAAAGCTACAATTATTTTATAATAAGTATTTCTTTATGAAAATATCTATAAATAATTTTAATAATTTTTGTATTTGATTTATTTTATATAAATGATTTAAAATGGACTTTTATACACATTTTCAGAATATATAAAAATATATACATAGTAAAATAAAGAGAGTCATGTTAATAATGCAAAATTTTTCGTATTTGAAAAAATTGTTGTTATGCATTTTTTTGTTTAATAAAAACATTTCAAAATAATTTATTGAAAAAATTCTCTTGCAGCTCATGCACTATTATATCTAATACATTGCTTAATAAATCACTTCCTTCTTTGGCCATCTTGCAACCCTTTGAACCACTCCAATTGGTCAAGTCACCGTCCGGACTGAATCAACAACAGTTGCTCCGGCAATTTGGCGGGTCAGATTCAGCTCGAAATGAACGCAAATGCGAAAATTACACCCCAAGCGACCAATTTAAAGCCATTAAATTATAATTTTGTAAATTTTAAAGAGCCTATGCCCGTTCCAGCCAGAGATGCCAGAGATGTCCGAGACTCTGTGGAAGAAGACACCCGAACGACACGAACTAACGAACGGGCGAACACATTATTCAATTAGTGTGAAATGCTATTGTTTATTTTCGGAGTAGAATTGTGGCACGTCGTTTATTTGTTGTCTTTAGTTGGCTTAGTACACAGAATTGTGGCGATTGCTCAACACTGACAAAACGGTTAATTGTGAGCGAAAAGTGAAAAACACAACTAGAAATAGAAGTTAATGTAGGTGTAAGTTGTACGTATGTATGAGTGTGTGTGTGTGTGTGTGTAGGTTACGTTTATCTGCTTTAATCTGCGCTTGCAACTGTCCCCAACTGACACTCATAATTAAAGAAACAAATAAAGCACACACAGCATAACAGACAGCAACAACAACAGCAACAACAGCGACAACAGCAACGCCAGCAGCAGCCTCCACAGTCGCAGCGAGCACATTAACATAGTGCAAGAAAATAATAGCAACAACAACAACAACAACAACGGCAGCAGCAGCAGCGACGACGACGACGGCACTTGTCGTGTCTGCGCGTCTGCGCGCAGCGACGCTTCGCTACGTCCGATTGCCAAGGCAGCGCAAAGCTTCCAGCTGCTGTCGCTGCGGTTGTGGCTGCGGCTGCGGCTGCGCTGCCTTGACTTTGACTTTGGTTTGGAGCTTTTAAGCTGGCGTCGCAGCCGCTGCCGGCGTTGGTAACTTCTTCGTGTCTGCAAACGGCTGCTGTCTTAGTTCTTAAGTCCGTCGTTGGCGTGCTCCTCTTCAGTTCGTTGCTGACCAACGTAACGTGCGGACGTGCCCAGCTCGCCTCCAAAACGAACCAAATAAAGAAAGAAAGAGAAGAAAGAAAATTTGAACAAAACAAAATCAAATACAGAGAAGGCGAGGCGAAATACAGTGCAAAATTTAACATTTAATGGTAAAACATATTTTACAAAAATAATATAAAAATTAAGAAAATAGTGCGCGACGCGAGTGTTTAAAGAAAAATATACCAAATAAATAAATAAATAAATAATAATATTAAAAAACCAAAGAATAATAATAATAATTAGGTCTAATGTGTTGCATTTAATATATATGTTATTTTATGCGCCTGGCCAAAAAAAAAAAAAAAACTGTTCAAGAAGAATTTCACCAACTCGCTTGTGTTGTTGTTGTTGTTGCTGCTGTTACGGTCTCGATCTCTCGTAGAACGTTGCTTCAATGGGGTTTTTTTGTGTGTTTGTTTGCTGTTTGGGGCTGTGACGGCGTTGATTTTGTCCATGTCCAGCCCACAGGAGATGCAAGGGGGCAGCTCTCTCTCTGTGTGTGTGTGTGTGTGTGTGGCAGTTGTTGTCCATGTTCAAGGCGCGGCCAGCGGCGACTGTAATTTCTGTCTTGCGCATTCTAAACACACACACACAAACACACAAATACACTCGAAAAAGCAAACAAACAAACAAACAAACATGGAACGCAGTCAAGTGAAGACGAGTTGCAGGCAGAGCCGAGGAGCAGAGCGGGCAGAACGGACAGAGGCAAGCGCAGATGAAGACACTCCTGCCTTGGCTAGTTTGGGAGGAGATGCAGATGCAACAACTGCTGCAGCAGCCGCAGCCGCAGCATCAACTGTTGCTGCACATGTGTTAGCGCTCTCTCGCTCTAGCACGCCGCATTGCCATATTGGGCGCATAACGGTGCAAAAATCGCGCTGCTTTTTAGCCTCTATACATGTGTGTGTGTGTGTGTGTGTGTGTGTGTGTGCTTCTTTTTATGCTGCCAAGTTTATGTCCATGGCTGCTGCATTGATGACGACCCAGCGACCGATAGACCAACCAAAGTGCGATCAAGCGAAAACCGCAAATACAAAAAAATAAAAAAAAAAAGCTAAGAAAAAATGGGTAGGGGACGCAAAACTTAGAAGCGAAATAAAAAATAAGCAAGAAAAAAATGCACTTTGCAACTCCATTTGCAGTTTTGCGGTTCTTTGCAGCAGCCGCAACACTTTACCCAAATGCACACACACGTTGGCACATACCACTGGCCACATCCTCGACTCGCATCCTGCTGCAGCTCCTGTGAGTGAGTGGGTCAGCGTCAGCAATCAATCTTTTGGCCCTCGCTGCTTAGCTGATTAAATGCCTTCCGCCTCTGTGGCAGCGTTTTGACGACGCCCCCTGCACTTGCACTTTGACCGCAATGCAAATAATCATCATTTGCCAGGATTTGTTCAGAAGAAGAAAAGGCAGAAACGGAAAATATGCAACAGCAACAAAAATAACAAACTAAACCGCTAGCAGCAGCAACAGCAACGTGACTACACTGAGCGAAATTGAATGTTGTTTAGGGGGCACTTGGACAAAGGAGTAAACTGAAAATGTTGAGGAAGGTGTTGAGAGGTTGAATGAAATGAAATGTATAAAATTTAGAGCAGTATTTTTTGATCATTTTAGCTAGTCTACAGAATTTTCTATACTTCTTGGCAATGCCATAATATATGAAATGAAAGGAATTCCTAAATATTAAAGACAATAATAGCTAAAGAAACTTTTACATTTACTTCATTTTCCCTGCAGCTGCAGATATTCAATGAAAAATATAGATCTGTAGATGCATATATACTTTTCAGCAATTAAATATATGAAATATACAGTTTTATATACTTTAGTAGATTTATTTTTGAGTGTGTATAATATTAATTTAAATTTTATTAATTTTTTCGCAAATCAATTGATGTAAAACAAATATATCAAAAGTCTTATGAGACTGTAGCGAATATTATGGAACAGTCTAGTCTCTTCAAGCAAGACAACTTGATCAATTACCTTTGAGACAATATGCAAGAATGTAAAGATATTAAAAATTTTAAATATAATTAAATAAAGTTAAGATTTAGAGATAAATTATAGAAAATGCATTTATGTTTTGTTAGCTGAGAGACTAAAAATTATCTGAAGTATATGCAAACGTGTAATTCAATATTTAAAAAAATAATAGGCTAGAAATTCATGTAATTTTCCAAATTGAAAACTATTTATTAAAAACTATATTATTTTGAGAAATTCTTCATTAAGTTTATTAACTTTAAATATTTAATTATTTAAACTCTGGCGCATACTTTAGATAGTTTAGGATTATGATGCGCTACATAAACATATTATTTGTTCTGCCTTTAGCATCGCTGCTTATTTTAAAGATAATATATCTGAAAACTTGAAATATTTTCTCAAATGTTAAAATATACAAAGTCCAAGTATATATTTAAAAAATACTAATATTATAGTCAAGCTCCCATCGAATGTTTGATTGGAGAATCCAGCCTACTAACTCGAATGCCTCAAGAGATAAACTAGGAAAAGGAATAAACAACATATTGGCAAACAAAATTATTTTTAACTATGCCATATATAACATGTATAACATATACATAAATATATATATCCACAAACACAATTCTCAACTAGAACTGCTAAAAGCATTTTCTCACTGTTCATAGCGCTATAATTTACAAGAGCATTATTGGTCAATAGGTTATAGCTCTGCAGCATCCACAGATTACAACAATATGTAGTGTGTGTGTGTGTGTGTGTGTGCCCTGAGGCATTAGCATAGACTGACTGCAGTTTAATGGGCCACACAGACAACGCGGCTCACTAATTTTTATGTGCACAGCTTGCGGCTCTTTGGGTTGCAGCCCACTTTAAACGGAACTCAAAGTCAGGCAACGCCTATAAGTTTTTTTTTTTTGTATATTTTTTATTATTATTAAGTTATAAAAACTACTACAGCAACGACAACAACAAGAGCAGCATGCACACAGAGATCTTAGCTGAGAAGTAGCCCAAATCCGACCAAAAATTGAATGCCGTCTAACGGTTATGGAGCTGACAGACAACACGTTGTCGTCACATTCCCAAGCACACAAGCATTGCAATAAAATGAGATTTTATAACTGAGAAAAAAAAGAGGAAGAGGAAAACAAAAAAGAACTAGTGGAGGTAGTCGCCCCCCTCCAAAAATATTCAAGACTAAGTTCTATAAACAGTGAGAGGCAAAAACAAAAAAAAAACTAGACAAAGGTCGTCACAGCAAGTGAAAATAGCGAAGTAGAAAACCAAAAACAATTATGGGCAGCCAGGTGTTAATTTCAAGTTCGTTGCCTAAGTCTTTCGTTTTTGTCGGTGCTTCAATTCGTATATGTTGTAAGTGGAGCGCGCACGGGCTGCGCCCAGTGAATGCGAATGAGGGGCGTGCGAGCCGGCCGGCAAAAGGCCATAAAATATAAAACAACTTCAAATGAAACACATTCACATATATTATTATTACTATTATTATTCTTATTCTTATTTTTAATATTATTATGCTGTTGCTGTTGTTGTTGTTGGGCTTTGGGCGTATGTTTAACGTTTTCGTTTGGCTTCGTTTCGTTTCGTTTCATTTCCGTTTTGACCCACGTCAAGTTCAAAGGTTGTGAACCACACAGCAACAACAACAACAACAATAACGAAAAATAAATATACAACAGCAACAACAACAACAACAACAATAACAACAACGAGGCGAATTGCATTTGACAACAAACACCTAGCTGGCAACATCTTCTTGGAAGCGAACGCTCTGTGAGAGCAACAACAACAATAGCAACAGCAGCAGCAGCAGCAGCAGCAGCAACAATGACAGCGACGCCGACGTCGACGTCGGCTGCGGCGAGAAAGCAACCTGCAAATAGCGCGCTGCTCAGCGAAGCTTTTACGGTTAAGCGGCTTTTAGCGGTAAGTCCACATGAATAAAACAACAAACAAATACACACACACACACACACACACACATACAGTTTTGCATTGCAGTGTTGACAAACATCGTTCAATTCGCTAAAATTTGAAAAAAGAGAAAAAAAAAACTGCCATTGATCAGCGCCAAACGGGGTTGCCACACCATTTCATATTTTTTGGGGCGTTGCCAATGCGAACTGCTCCCAAAAATAAAAACTTCAATTATTATTGTCAACGCATTGTTCAGGTTAAGCATATTTCTATTTATATATATACAACATTTTTGGCGTGGGCTCTTCGGCATTTACTTAAGTCTCGACTTTGACTTTGATCGTGGGCCGTTGGCCAAGTTTTTACAGCTGTTATAGCCGCTTGAGCTGAGTGTGTGAAAGAGCTGTGAAGTCGGCCATTGGGTCAAACGTTGTCTGATAGATGGCCAAGGCGTCGATGCTGATGATCATCATCATCATCACCATCATCATCATCTTCCAACACAACTCTTTCAGTTAGCTTAACTGTTTGCCTAGCAGGGCGTCCCTCACTTCAGCTCGTCTGAATAATGTACGCAAATTAATCTAATAAAAAACGGTGGGAGTTACACTATTTATTCTATTTTTTTTTTTTCGGATTTAGGCTTGGGAATATACAAAGGGCCTTTATGCCTTTGGGTGTGCCTGTCGTTAGCACGCTAACCAACTTAAGTTTTGAATTATTAAAGCCATAAATGTACTGTTGAAAATGGCTGAGAACTAGAAATGTGCATTTCATAATAAATGTAGGGTAAAAGCATATTCCAATTAATAACGAGAAAACTTGAAGACGAGATTGATTTGAATGTGAAGGAAAAGTTTTTCTTGTTAATACAAATTCAATTTTTATTGAGATTGAGCTTGAGGTTAGAGTAATATTGTTGAAAATATTGAAAATATTTTATGGAAAATTCCAAGAAAACTAATAGAATCGGATTTCTTATTTGCAATGTGTTCAGGCTATAATAGAATAGAATAGGCTAAGTTATGGGAGCAGAATGTTTAAATGAAGAATGTGAACTGAGAGTTAAAGTCGTGTTAAAATTGATATTATAATGTATCATATATATTTTCTTATTGGATTTGGATTGATAATTGAAGGTATGATAGATAATTTTCAATATGTACTTCTAAAAAAAATTCTGTAAAATTTCTCAAATCTCCTCTTGAGCCCCCTTCAGAACTTATCTCTCTATATATTCATATTCCTCCTCTGATTCTCTTTTAACCTTCTGCTGCCAAAACGCCTTTACGCAATTATTTATATGCACATTTGTTGTTGTTGTTTGTTTAACCGTTGCTCGGACTTTGCCTTGGTCAGCAGCAGGCGGTTCACCTGCATTTTAGCCGGGCAGCTGTGCTTGGCCAAAGGTCAGCAGACAGTCTGGCGCCCAACGATCATTAAACAAAACACAAACTGCAACAGCAACAACAAATGTACGAAAGTAATTTGTAAAACACGAAAAATGATTTTTTTGCATTCCTTGTTGTTGTTGTTGTTGTTGCTTGTGTAATTTTCTGGTCCTGCTGCTCTGTTCTTTTACGATGCTGCTGCTAGTAAATTACGATTGCCGGCAACCTGGGCGTGCATTCAACTTCTTCATTAGCGTTCAAATCGCAAAAGTTGCCGTAAACAAAATACAAATCAACTCAACGCTAAATGAATGATGTGCGTGTAGAGGCTGTATTATGGATGACTCGGCCAGCATGGGCAAATCCCATCAGCCAATTGCCATGCACTACTACGCGATATACTAAATACGAGATATATATATATATTTGGGCTGCTATTTCTTGCACTTGAAAGTTTGCTGCTGGCCAAACAAAAGCGTCTGGCAATGAAAGTAACTTGAATGCTTAATGGGTCAACCTGACACACAGACAGAGATGCTGAGAGAGAGAGAGAGGGAGAGAGCGTTTCACAGGTATAGCTTATAGTCTTCTATATGCTGGCCAGTCTAATGGGCCAACAACAACAATGATCACATTCTCTGCTCGTGCTTAAAAGCCACTCGAAAGCATAATTAAACAATTTTTTTTTTTTATTGACTCTTTTCTTTTATATTGATGCTGCCGCTGAGAATTCAGTATTGAGAATGGAACTGTGATTCTTCGTCGTTGTCTCTGTCTCTTTAAACTGCTGCCGGTTTCCATTCTTTTGCAGCTCGAATAGCAATTGCTGCTGAGTGTTTTGTTATGAGCCCACGTTTAGTTTTGCGGCTTGTGTCAGCTAACGACAACAGCAACAAAAATTCAATTGAAAATAAGTAGAAATTGTGGTTGTTAAAAGATTGTTGGAGATGAACAAAAAAAAAGTGCATAAGACCAAATTCTAACTGTAATAATAAATAGATACATTTCGTATAGAGAGGAAGAGGAAGTCAAATTCAATTCAGTTAAGTGTGGCAATCAAATAATAGAACTCTATATGGGCTTATCATAGTTTTGAGAAACTGAGGACTTATATTTCATTAGAGTTGCTGTGACTGTATTATCGTATCTATAATATCATATAATTTGCTTTAATTTATTTTCAGTTCATATAAGAAATTTGAGAAAATGTTTCTGATAGATTTATATTTGAATTGATACTAATGATGCTCTTATATGATATAAGATAGATAGATAGACATAGAACAAGATAGATAGATAGATCATATAGGATAGGCTACAGTATAATATCTAAAAATTTGATTTCAATTCTCTATTCAATTCTATGTTTCTATGAAAACCCTTTGATATAGCATTTGGAATGAAAGCAAACTTAAGATTGCTGAATTTCTAGAATTAACAAGAAGTACATAAAAACTATATATTCAATATGTCAGCTAGATAAAATTGTCTTCTTATCTAGTAGAATTATATAAAAAGCAGAAAACTTCCACAATTTATATGTAAATTCCACTTTAAGCCCGCGCAAACGAAAATTTTCACAGCAAACTTATAAAAATAACTTTTGAAACGAAATATTTGCAATAATTAACTATGCAGCGTTCATATCTAAGCAACTAGCATCACTTGCATACAGGTTCAACTTCTTTTCTTTACAACATCAGCAGCAGCAACAACAACTAACTGTAAACTTATGTCGTAAGCTGTTAAATTTGTTGGCTTGCGTGTGCGGCTCTGCCAATTGGAATTCTTATTAGAATCGGGAGACGGCATATCTATTTACAATTTAATGCTGTCATTGAATTTTATGCCTCAGCAAATTTGAGCAGAAAATCAAATGAAAAACTAATTACACAAATCAGATGGCGCAGTACCGTTTCCATTTTCTATTATCCAATCAGACTATGCAAATGGATAGTGTTACCCGCACAGCCGAGGAGTGTGGAGTGGGGAGTGTGGAGTGAGGGGAGGGTAGGTGGAGTTGTTTAGTTGGCATAATTAATGGCGTGTGGCGCTTAACACTGGCCGAGTGCATTGTACTCTCTGCTCCGCATTGTATCTGTCAGATACACACGTTCTAACTGCAAACGGCCCAAAAGATACAAGGAACTGTATCTGGAGTGTGTTGGAATACCTTTTGTTGTTGTTGTTGTTGCTGTCGCTGTCGTTGTTGTTGTTGCTGTTGCTGTTGTGCTTAATTATAGAGCGCCCAAATGGGTTTGGTTTTTGTGAGATCTGAGCTCTCTGTAGCTGGGCGTGCAGTGTGTTCAGGCAACTGTTAATTTTGTTTTACAACTTGTGCTTGTGTATCTTTGTAGCATCTATAACGTGTTCGTCTACTTATCTGGCTAACTGACAGTTATAAACATTAAAAAAAAAGAAGAAATACATGCGTAATACACACACACACACGCACACTCAGCTAGCTCCTCATTCATAAAAAATAGTATCTACAATAATATCGTATCTTTCGGCTTGTTTCTTGTGCGATTTTCGACTAGGGAAATTAATTATATGAGCATCAGCGGCGGCTTCATGGCCAAGACTTTTGGCTAACGGCAAATTCGTGTGCTCCAACAATTGTTTTTGAGCTTGCCTGCCTTGGCCAGTGTTGGCTAACACCGAACTCTTCACGCTGTGCAAATTTAATGCTTGGCTAACTATTAAATTGTTGATTAACCATAATTCTTATATCATCTGCATTTTACAACATCATTATATAAGATCTATGAAGTTAATCTTGTAGCATCGTGATGTAGCATGTTTTAGCATGCGCAGCACATAATATAATTTGTAGCAGATTAGTTTGGATTAAAATGCTTGACGAACAACGTGTTTGACTTGAGTTGCAATATTTTCGAGAACGAAAACTCTTAGCTCATCCATGTGTAGAGAGTTGGAAAGTTTTGTGAAAGAAATGAATGTTTGCTTTATAAGCAAATATTGTAGCAAAGCGAAAATATTGTATCGAAGAATGGCAAACAAACATTTTTATTAGGTAATTATTTAAAAGTGAAAATATATAAAGTGGATAATAAATTTTATCTGGAATCTATCAGTGATTCTCAATATATGTGATATTTTTTTCTGATTTAATATATGAAAAGCAGAGCATGAAATCTATAAAAATAAATGCAAATTTCATAAAGATTCATTGAATATACATAAATAAAAAATATATAAAGATATATAAATAGTAAGATATAATTTCGAATGCTTTCTTAAAGTTCCAAGAAATTGGAAATTAATTTAATAATTTTTTGGAAAAGCAAGGCAAGCATTTATATGGTAGATACGGTAGATATGGTAGATCTAGATAGGGATTTATTAGCTCATCATTTAGTATATAATTTTAGTATTTTAGTATTTTACATCGTCGCATTTCATAAGCATGTAGACTAGCTAAAGGCAAGCATTTATCTGGTAGATACGGTAGATACATATATGGTAGATCTAGATAGAGATCTGTTAGTATATAATTCTAGTATTTTAAATGGTAGATACGGTAGATATATCTAGATCTAGATAGTATTTTTTCTTTGTATATGCTGCAATATAGTTTAAAGCTTCAAGTATTAGCTAGTACTATCTACTATTCATTACTACATCAAGCTTCATTTCATTGCATTCGCAATAATTTAATAAATTATTATATATTAATAATTTTTCTCAATTTTGTCATTTTTGCTTCCATCTAAAATATTTATAATTTTTGAAATATTCTTACAGATTTTTGTCATATGCACACTGCTGAACACAAGTCAGGCTTTGGAGCTGGGTGACAAGTGCCAGCATGACATGGACTGCACAGATTTCATCAAGGGCAGCAGCTGCTCAGCGCTGGGCTACTGCGAATGCGCGCCCTACTTTGTCCAATTGGACTCCAAGCGCTGTTTGTCATGTAAGTCAATCTTTGAATAGCCCCCATACCAAAAAGAAACTTACACATAAACATTTCTCTATTGAAATTCTCAGTGTTTGTTTGTTTGTTTGCTTGTCTGCAAATAAAAGTGCTTCAGTTGTTTGCATAAATGCAGAGAAGCTATTACCGTTACTCATATAGCACATACTTTAGCTGTATCTCATTTCTTTAACTGCAGCTCAACTACTGGGCGGCGATTGCCAGGTGAGCGAACAGTGCTCAATGAAGGTGGCAAATAGCAGCTGCTTGGACGGTGCCTGTCGTTGCGTCGAGGGATTCTTGCAGTTCCGCAAGCACACATGTCTGGGACGTAAGTATCAGACAACTGTTGATCAATTGTGGCCCTAATTGCATGGAATTTCATAATTACAATACATCAATAATAATAATAATAGTAATGATAATGATAATGACGTTCGTTCTAACTTCATTTTTGTTCTTTCTTTCTTTTCGCAAATTGCAATAAATGCTCAAAAAATTAAAACTAAAATTGAAAAGAATGGAACTTTGATTGCTTATCGTCTAGGAATACACCTTTCATATCTATCATCTCTACTATATATGTTTTCTTTTTCTATCGCATTTCATTCATTTCCGCTTGATTGTTTGACATTCGTTAACACTTCCATAACAATTTTTTTTTCCTTTTACTATTGCCGCCACTTGACTCAAGCAATTAACATGGCCATAACAATAACAAAACAAAAAATAAAACAACAACAACAACAGCTGCTACTCACGAGCTAACAAGACAATCGTGTCACTAATTATACGCATAATTGGTTAATCTTCCTAGAATTGTGGAACGAGCCATAAGTCCCACAAGCTCCATACGCATACCTCAAGTTTTTTTTACCTTTCCCATTTTCCACTTTTGAGTTTCATTTTGACCACGAAATGTGAGTGGCCATTGAGAGGCTATTGAGTTGAGCTGAGTATTTCTAGTCTCTTCTGCATCGGAAGTGGCCATTGATTGGGCTCGATCGTTTGAAAAGTTATATAGCTATCGTCTATTAAGCTGAGCTCATCTCAGCTCATCACAGATGTTATCAATTAGTTGATATTGAGCAGCGTCAAGCGAAGAACCTTAACTGAGAGTACTGAGAATATTCGATGTGGTTTACATAGATTTGAGCTATATATTAAACAGACAAGTTTTACATATGAAAAAGAATAGGAATTTTTTGTTTGTTTAATATTTAAGTAAAATAAAATATAATACAGCTGGAAAAACTTTTAGAACTGATGCTTAAGTGATTTAAATTATATTAAAAATAAAAAATAAATTTAAAAACACGGAGCACAATAGAGAAAATAAATATGATACATTTTAAATTAATAAAATATAAAAAAGTGCCTATATTTATTATACAAAAATTTTAAACTTTATTAATTTTAAATATAAATATATAAAATTTTTAAAAATTTAAATATAAATGAATTTAATAAAAAAACTTTTAAAATAGAAAAAAATCAATACATTTAATTATAAATTTATTTAAATTTATTAACTTTTTTAAAATACAAAAATCAATATATTTTTAAAATAAATATTTTCTTAAATTTCTTTATATTCCTTATAAATAAATTTAAAGATATATAAAATTTTTGAAATGAACAAAATTCAATTTATTTTTAAAATATATATTTTCTTAAATTTATTAATATTATATACAAATAAATTTAAAGAAATATATATAATATATAGCTTTTAGTTTTTTCATTAATTCTTTGACTTTATTTATTTATTTTTTTAATCTAAATTCATAGACTCTTCATTATTTTAAAACAACAAGAAATTTGATCATGATATTGCTTAAATACAAGTTTGCGATTTATGTAGAGATTCAAAATGTTCTTTCGTGAGATAGATGAGCAACAGGTTGTGGCTATAATTGATAGTAAGGTCGCTTACCTACTGGGAAAGTTCATTCAAGTTGTCAAGAAAGTTTCATCGTAGATTATTAGATAATTTGCATAAATTTCAGAGTTCAATGAGTTGAGTCTGCGTTCGCTCTGCTTGAGTCAAATTGAGCTATTCAAAAAAAATGAAGAAAAATTCTATTCTGAATAGTTGCAAGGGCCATATATTTTATATTAAGCATGAACTGCATAAAGATTTCGAATGTAAATTGGAGACTTTACCTCTTGCTGTTTGCTTTCGAATTTAGTATTCCCTTGAAATGTTCGTTCACTCAATAAAGAGAACTCTTCCAATTAGCTTTTCAAGTGTGCTTCACTCATTAGCCAAATGCAGTTCAATGTGTATAAGAAGCACACAAATGAGATCGAGCCATTAGTTAAATGCCAGTTCCATTAGATGTTTGCCCAGCATTCGAGTTGTTCCGATTTTGATCAATGGCCGAGGTCGCATTCCCGCCGTGTGTTGGCACATTGGCGCCTAATGGCGTTAATCTGATTAGAATGTTTTTCGATGAGAGTGAAGAGACGGAGAGAGGGAGAGGAAGACAGAGCTGGCTACTTGCGGTACATTTGTTTGCTCTGCTACTTAGCGGGCACGACAAAGAACACGATTGGAACTTCGACTGCAACTGCAACGACTACAAACTGTAACAGTCAACAGAGGCAGCAACAGCAGCAGCAGCAGCAGCAGCAACTGTTGCCTTAGAGTTCGTGTCTTTGCCATTCACCTGTTGCATTCTACTGCGACATAATTATACCGCATTTAAAATCAACTGAATGCAAAAAGACGCCCAGTGGGCGTGGCATGCCAGCTGGCAACCAGGCAACCAGGCAACCGGGCAACGGGCAACTGGCATTGCCTGGCTTTAATATTTAATTAAAATAATTTTAATGACATGTGGTCAGGTCGACTGCTTGCCAGCCAGCTAAGCGTATTGCATGCCATTTATGAGATACTTTCACCAAAAAACAAAAAATACTCAAGAAATACAGAAGTTAAGAAAGTAAGCAAAGCAGGCAGCGCAAAGAGAGGAGCAGAACCTTTCACCAGCAGCAGCAGCAGCAGCAGCAGCAGGTCCTGTGACAGTCTCAGCTTCGATTTGAATCTCTCTCTTTGTCTCTCTTGCTCTCTGTATGTTTATCTCTGCTTTACATGCCTAATTGCCAGCGCTGCTTTTGTAATTAAATTGCACTGATTATGTGAAAGAAAGAAAGTCAGCGACACGGTCAAAGAAAGTCCAATTAGCGTAGCAGCCAAAGCAGCCAGAGCAAGAGCATCCAGAACTCTGGCTCAGAATTCAAACTGCAACTGCAACTGGAACTTTTGCTGCTGCAGTTGACTCCCGTTTTGCACAGTTGACAAACGTTCACTCTCCCTCTCTCTCTCTCTCTCTCTCTCTCTCTCACTCAGTCACTATCTCGCTCCCTCTTGGGTCAAGTTGAGCAAGTGCTGTGCCAGATTTGGAGCTGTGCAGGCTTTCGCTGTTGTCACCGTGCCACTTGTTCCAGTTTCCCATGCACCTTAACCCAAAGCCTCAAAAACTCAAGCCCAAGCCCATTTTCGGGAAAACTTCGTGTAGAAGTTGCCAGCGCTCTTAACAAGCCACAAGCCAGCCCAAACGAACCAGCCCAGCCAAGCCAAGCCAAGCCAAGCCAACAGGCTGGATCTTTATGAGTTATGCACACATATGACAATGTTTACCGCATTGTCCAGAAGAAAAGTATGCCAGGCCAAGCAAATATAATGAACCGATATATACATACTACATACATATATCCCAGACAAGAGGCAGAACGTGGCCAAGACAAAACTCTGCAAAATGCAGTTCGAGAAATTTTTAGATTGAGATCTCGAGCTCTCGCGTTCACGGCTCTCTGCGTTGATTTGCATACAAAGTTGCAGCAAAAGTGAAGCCAATGAATAGTTGCTTGTTCATTATGAATCACTTGACCGCCATCGCTTAAATAACTGCACTTGTTCTGCTTTATCTGATTGCTTTTTAGCTGCACATAAAATAGATGCAAGCAGAAGCTGCACAAGAAACTTGAACAATTTGTTTTGGCCAATCAAGCTGGCAAGGGGCAGAGCTGAGTTTGCTAGAAGTGGCGGGAAGTTGGCATCGATTGATTCAATTATGATTTATCAAAAGCGAATTGGTGTTAAAAATATATTTTTAAATATAAATAGCTAGTATAAGTTTCATATATTAAAAATTCATTTATGCACACTTTTATTTTCTCTTAGCTCAAGCTAAATATTTGAAATATTTGCATGATTCATAGCATATTAGAATTTTAACTAATAGCTATGCTGACAGACTTGCAGATTTCTAGCTAAATCAATATTGAATATCAATATAAGAAGATGAAACCTTCACTTCCATACTTCATATCCCAGCAATCAAAATATTGAGCTACTGCTACTTTCTATGTGCAAATGAATCACATGAATCACATCATAGGAATAGTGAAATGCATACGAAATAGATTTAGATCTGCCAATTTATTTGTAAAATTTATTTATATATAAAATTTTAGATTGAATAGCAATTAATTTAAAATCTTGAAGCCATAAGTTAGGCTGAGAGAAGGCAAAGTACATAAATGAATAGATGGATGTATAGATGGATATATCTGATTCTGGACTACATAAATTCCCTTAAATATTTATATTTATCTCTTACTAATCTAAGCGCTGCCTTTTGGTTGCGCTTTTCAGTTTTCACTCAATAATATAATAATTATACACATTATGAAAATTCTTAGCCATTCTATTGGGCCATTTCCAAAAAAACAAAAAAAAAAAAAGAAATACCTCTCACTTTTGCCCAGCACAAATTAAAGTCTTTAACATCGATTTAAATGCGCCAAAATTGTTGTTGGTCAGCGTAAAACACTTTCCATGCCACACAAAAGCAAGCATTTCATTTCATTCCATTTCGTTTGACCGCTTTACAAAATTATAAACAGAAAAAAACAGAAAGAAATGAACGATAGATACAACTGTGTTAATTTGCGCTGTGGGGGAAATGTTTTGACCATTTGTCCAAATTGCGCCAGAAGCCAAATTGCATGCAAATTATGTGGAACAAATGCTTTGGAGACCAGTTTAGCTGGTGCTGCTGCTGCTGCTGTTGCTGCCACTTCCTCAAACAATAACATACAGCAAATGCCATAATAATAAAATAGAAAAGCAAAAGACATGGAAAAAGAAAAAATGAAAGAAAAGAAAATTGCGAAAGACTTGAATTGCAAGATTGACAAACGACGCCCAAACGCTCGACATCAAATGAAACCGAATTCCAAAATGCAAATGGCTGCAATTAATTAGAAATACTAGTAGGGGGGTTCCACTATATTTTCGCAGTTGTTGTTGTTGTTGTTGTTGTTGTTGCAGGTTTTCCTGCTTCTTTCTTATGGCCATTATTCGCAATGAAAGTTGGCAGCACAAAATTAGCATAAATTGAGTTATTAAAGCCACAGGAATGCGACACTAAATGTTGCAGCTCGGTTTGGCTTGACATAGTTTTTATGCGATTATTATTATTATTATTATAAGTTTGTTCACAAATGAAATTTTCATACTAATTTTGATGAGAGAATTGTTGTTGTGGTGATGAGTAGCGGGAGCTGGTTGTAAATGCAGCATCAGCTGCGATTCGACTCACAGCATTTTCACACGCGCAAACCGTAATCGAAGTGGGTTACCAGATGCAGTCGTGCCGCATTCGCATGCAACCTGTCACACCGGTGCGCCAAGAGACAGAGAGACAGAGAGAGCGAGAGAGAGAGAGAGAGAGAGAGAGAGAGAGAGAGAGAGAGAGGAGGTTAAATGGCCATGGCATTGCCCCAGCTTATCGATCATTGCTGCACAGAGGCGTCGTCGTCTACAGAGTCGATCGGGGTGGGCTGGCCATTGTTGATACAACTACTAAAAGTGAAAGAGCATTTGCTTGGCTCTATGGCACTGCCTTCCATATTGGTGTCAAACTCAAGAGCATCTCTCTCTCCCTCTCTCTCTCTCTCTCTCTCTTTGGCATGAAGTCAGTGTCAGGGAGTCAGCGAGTCAGCAGCCGGGCCAGCGTCAGTGTCAGCGGCGCATTCGTTAAGTATACGCCATGTATGCGCCTTTTGAGTGCAGAGGCCAACCGGTTCCGCCAAATGCCAGCCAATGCTCAAAATACCTTTGTGAAAAGCCGCCAACGTTTGACTCTTTGCCAGCCAAAAAAAAAAAAAAAAAAAGCTAACAGCAACAACAAAAAATAGCTTAGAAAAAACTATACTTCGTCTGCGACTCCGCTACTGCGGAAAATTCGTGGCGTCGCTTCGCCTGACTCTTTCCACCGGTCACAAGTAGCAGTCACAAGTATTTATCCGTTATAAGTATTTGAGCACTTGTCACGTGTCCATACCTTTAGAGGAGTCACGCTTTTTGATAGCTCTATTACAGGCACTTCAATCAGCTGCATATCTCTCTTTCTCTCTATCATATTTCTGAAAGTCACTCACACTCGAAATTCTCCAACCAACCAGCGGTTTCTTAGCTGCATTTCAGCTTCAAGTACTCGCTTAATTTAGCCAGAGCTTAAGTGAAATAACAGTTGCGTGACAGTGATATCATCGAGACTCACTTAAGCCATAAATATTTACAACTCCTCTGGCTAGTATTCAGCTGTGACTGCAATATATTTGGATGCAAATTATTGTTGGGTAAAGTGAAATTTTAGATTAAAATAGAAAAGAATATTTATTTATATAAATGAAATTTTTAAATGAAAAAAAATTGAGATACATTTTATTTAAATTTAAATTTTAAAATTTATTAAATTATTATAATTTTTTTTATAATTAATTAATTAGTTAAACTGCTGCCTCTTGGCTCGCTACATTTTGCTCTGCTTGAGTTTCATAGCAATCAGCTTGGACAAAGCAGCCAGCTTTTAAATTGAATATAATTTTAGCCAATGCATATGGTAGTTATGGCTATTTAATCTATAAATTAAATAAATATATAGTCTAACTATAGATCTAAGCAATCGGTTGCCCAGAACTTAGCAATGAGCCGAAGACAAGGGCTTGTAATTAATCTAATTTTTGTACTCTACTAGAACATAGATCAGTCAAGTCTATATACTCCCACATATTTTCTCAAGTCTCAAGAATTCAACTGTTCTCAACAACTGCAAATGGCTCTAATCACAGTTTCATTGAATCAGTCACAGTTTAGCTACTCAGCTCCAATTGGGGTGCCTCGCCGGCTCTGGCAGTCAGTTAACTGCATTCCCAGCACAGCTGAGCACAGCTTGGCTCTGCCTAGACGCAGCCCTAAGGGCAAGCGAGTGCAGGTGCAGTTGCTGTTGCAGTTGCAGTTGCTGTTGCTGTTGCTGCTGCTCTTACCAGTTGCCAGTTGCCAGTTGCTGTTGGCCGTTGCAGTTGCCACGCCAAAAGTTACAAACGAAACAAGTGAAAACAAGTTGAGCGCCTGCAGCAGGCCCGGAAAGTGGGTCAGCATAGCCACAGAGAGCAATGCATAAAAGAGGAGTCGCTAAGCAGCCAACTGAGATTCAGATTCAGTTGCTGGCTCTGGCTCTGGCTCTGACTCTGGCAGCAGTCGGGCAGGCCAGTTATGCACAGTAGCCATATCGGGCGGGCGCTTAAGCGATGGAATGCTGCTGCTGCTGAATGATGAGCTGGGTACACACTGTGGGCAATGGGAAACGGTAATGAAGAATGCCAACTAAATAAAGGCGATGGTGAGGGGGGGGCAACAGCAGGAGAGATCTATGGGCGACGTCATCGCTATGCGTTGCAGTTGACGGTTATTAGGCATGTCGAAGGCGGGCTAATGCCTTCCAGATTGTTGGCATAATACGCGATTGTTGTTGCTGTTGCTGTTGCTATTGCTGTTGCTGTTATTGTGTTCACATTGCTGTTCTGGTTGATGATGATGATGGGTTTTTAATATGCATTTGGTGGCTGTTGCAACAAAATTACGGTTAGTTTAATAACAGAACGTGCAGCACAGCCCCAAATGGGGGCCATGCGAATCTCTCAATCGCCGCATATAAACATATATATATATATCTGCCTAACGCTTTAACCATCTATTCTCTCTCTCTCTCTCATTGCAGCCGCTCATCCTGGCGCCGTTTGTTATAGCCATGCTCATTGTCAAATGTTTGATACGCGCACCCATTGCGATTTCCTTATACCCAATCTCTTTGGACGCTGCCAGTGCACGGCGCCGACGCGCATGGTGGGTGGCTTGTGTGTGGCACCAGCAGCCGAAGTACCAGCTGAGGAAGAGCCCATTGAAAAGGCTTCCACGACAACAACAACGACGACAACAACGCCTGCGCCAACAACACGCACAACGCCAACAACAACGACAACGACGACAACAACAACTGCCGCACCCACAACAGTGCGAACTACTTCAGCGCCCATCTTGGAGGAGGATGAGTTGCCCGCCAGCGTGGAGGAGCAGGCATTGGAAGAAGATGATATGGATGCTACAAAGCTGAGACCACAAAACATCGAAGTGGACAATGGTGAGAAATTCGATCCTGTGGATCATGCGCATGAGGAAACCGAACTGACGCAACAACAGCAACTGGAGGAGAGTCAAGCAAAGCCAGAAGTTGAGCAACAACAGGAAACTGAGCTGGAGCAGACAGCTGAGCAGGAGCAGTCACGCCCAGCTGTGGAGGATCAGCAGCCAACAACTGGAGCTCAGCAGCTATTGACGACAGCCGATGTGGTTACCGAGGCCATGGAAGCTGTGGAGCACGAGACTGAAGCAGTGCCCGCCTACGACTATCCCTACAAGATTGATGAGGAATACGCTGAGGAGCATGAGATCAAGCCCGAGGCAGAGGCAGAGCCAGAAGCGGAGATGGATGCTAAGCCAGAGCCAGAGTCAGAGCCACAGCCAGAACAACAGCCACAGCCACAGCCACAGCCACAGCCAGAGTCAGAGTCTCAGCCAGAGACAGTGCCAGAGGCGCAAGTTGAGGAGGAGGCGGCACCGGCACCTACAACGGTCAATGAGCCAATTGCTGAGGAGGAGCTGGAGGCATCGGGCGCACAAGAAATTGCGCCAGCCACAGTCGATGATACCATGAAATTTGATTATGAAACCGAAGAGCAACAACAACAACAACAGCAACACGATGAGCTGGAATCTGCGATAGGTGCTGTGCCCATTGAGAAGGAGGAGGAGGAGGAGGAGGAGATCAACAGCGAGACTGATGTGGAGGCAGCCACAGTGAACTATCAGCAGCAGCCGCTGGAGGTTGAGAAAGAGCTGACAACAAGCGATGCTGATGATGATTTGATACCCGTGCATGGCGAAGAGGTGGCAGAAAACGAAAGTGCAACAAATGAAGCAGCCAAGCAGCCAGAAGAGATAGAGCCACAGAACGTTGAGCAGGTGGTGGAGGAGGTGGAACAGTCGGGCGATCATGAGATGGAGACGGAGCAGGCGCCTCAGGCAGAGGCTGAAGCGCAGGAGGCAACACAAGCTGAGGTGGAGGCGGAGATGCAGCCACAACAAGCTGACGTCACAGCAGACAATGATGAAGAAGAAGTGCAGCCAGCCAAGCAGACAGAGCTAGAGGAGGAGCAACAACAACAACAACAACAACAACAACACGATGAGCTGCAAATCGCAACAGAAGCAACCGAAATTGAGGAGCCAGCGAAACTGATTGACAGCGAAAGCCCAGCAGCGACAATTGCCAATGAAGTGGAGCCAGCAGAGATAGAGACGGCTGAGACTGTGGCAGAGCCAGAGCTAGAAAAGGAAAATCAAGTGGAAGAGGAGCCAGAGAAACCTGACCAAGCCGCTGAAGCCGCAGAAGTCGAGGTGGCAACAGAAGCCGCGGCAGAGCCTGAGAATGTAGCTGAAATCGAGACAGAGCCAGAGGCAGAGCAAGAGCAAGAGCAAGAGGAAGAGACGGAAAAAGAGAAAGAGACAGAGTCAGAGCTGGAGCTGAAGCTGGAGACGACAACCGATCAGGCAGAACAAAGCGCCGACATTAAGCCGACAAGTGGCGAAGATGATTTAAATGAAGCCAATCAATTAAATCAAGAGCAAATCGCGGAGCCAAAACCAGACGAAGCTGAAGCTGAGGCTGAAGCAACAACGGAGCAGCAGGCGGTGCAGAATGTGGAACATGAGATAGAGACAGAAAGCCAGACGGAGACGAGGACGGAGACAGAGACGGAGTCGGAGTTGGAAATGGAGCCAGCTGCTGAGGTGGAGGCAATCAGCGAAGCGCAACACGAAGAATCGACTTACCCAACAAATGATGATGAATTGGCGCCAGAGCCAACCACAGAGCAGGTGGCCAATGCACAAGACGAAGCCGAGGAGCACGACGAGGCGGAGGAGACAGAGGAGTTGGCAGCAACAACAACTGAACCAGAAATCTTGCAGCAGCCAGCTGAGGCAGTAGCAGCAGAAGCAGCAGCAGCATCAGAGGAGACTGAGCTAAATGCAAATGCAATTAAGACGCCCGAAGTGTCGGAAACAATTGCAGAGCCAGAGCCAGAGCCAGAGCCAGAGCCAGAGGCGGAGCCACAGCCAGAGTCGGAGCCCGAGGCTGTGCAGGCAGAGCAGTTAGACAACATTGCTAATGATGAGGTGTCGCATGTGGATGAAGCTGAGGAGCTGGAGTCAGAGCATGTAGATGATGCATTTGAAGGTGCAGCTGATGCGGCCACTGAAATACCGACAGAGGCAACGCCAATTAAACACGATGAGCTGCAGGAAACCGAACTCAATCTCAAGACGGAAACTGTCACCGAGCGCAGTGAAAGTGGCGAGCTGGCTGAAACGGAAATGGACAAAAATGAAAATGATAATATCATACAAGGAGCGGAGCCAAATGTGGAGCAGCAGCCAATCAAGGTCACAGCGGTAGAGGCAGAGACTGAGGCAGAGACTGAGGCAGAAACTGAGGCAGAGGCGGAGACAGAGTCGGAATTGGAATTGGAATCCACAACTGAGCAGCAAATCAAGTTGGATGAGACAAATTTCGAACAGTCGAATGAAAATATTGAGCATGCTCCAGCGGAGATGGTGACCGAAGCAGCAAGCGAAACGGAGCAAACGCAGCTGCCTGAACTGGCCGCCGAGGTGCCCATTGTCAGCGAGGAGCAGAACGCCGATGACTTCAAGGAAAGCGAGAGCGTTGCGGGCATACTCAACGATCTGATGCTAGAGGGCGATAGCACCGTGCCTCCAGTGCCATTCGGAGAGCAGCCGGCGCAGACCAGGCCCATGCCAGCAGGCGCGCAGCCAGAGAGCGTGCACGAGCAAGAGCAACAGCAGCAGCAGCTGGATGAGAATGAAATGCCAGCTATACCCGATTTGCTGGCAGAGGCCAATGAGCTGAACGAGCAGCAGGAGGAGCAAGCCGAAGATACTGAAGCTGAACCAGTGCCTGTCACTGAGGCAGTCAGCAATGAGTTGGGTGACAAGCTAATTACCTTCTATCCCGAGGTGCCAGTGCAGCAGCAGGAGGAACAGGAAGCTGTGACAGCCGAGGTGCAGCCAGAGGCAACTACATTGGAAACAGAAACTGAAGCAGAGCTAGAGCGCACGCTGTCGCCCGAGGAGTTGCCCTTCGACATGAGCGACAACTCTGGTCCGATTAGGCTGCAGGAACTCGAGTCGGACAGTCTGATTGTGGAGTCCACCACGCTGGATACTCAGCTCGATCAGAACAATCACATTGAGGAGGTGCATGTGCCCGTTGGCCAGGCCAACGAGGAAGCCACACCCAATCCGGCAGACATCGTTGAGATCACCACGCAAACTATGCTCGGCTTGGCTAGTCGTGTCACTCTCATGGAACCCGCTGCTCCAGTGGTGACCACGCTGAAGCCTCTAATGACCTCCGAGGAGGTCACACCCGTGCCAGCTGTCAGCTACACGCCAGAGAGTCCAATTGTCTCGCTGCTAAGCGGCAAACCGAGCACAGAGCTGCGCAAGCGCGTCGATCTGGGTCTGGAAGCCATCTCCCTGGGTCTGCCCTGTGCCAGCGATCGACAATGCCAGATGGCTGATCCCCATACGGTGTGCAATGCACGTGGCGTATGCGACTGCGCAACAGCAAATACCGCCGAGCAGGCACAGTGCAGTGCTGAGCGTACAGGCTGTAGTCCCGGCACCTTCCAGGTGAGCATATTCAGCAAATAACAATAAAAGAGTTTTTAATTCCAATTAGTCTAATCATAGATTTATTATTTAATGATTCTTTCACACGCAAAACTTATCTTATCGATATATATTTTTATTTTATGATACATTTGCCTAGCAGGAATACCCCTAATCAATTACTTTCAATGCAATTTTCCATAATTAAACATTTCATTCTTTTCTAGTGTCGTTCGAGTGGCGTTTGCATCTCATGGTTCTTCGTGTGCGATGGACGCGCCGATTGCAACGATGATTCCGATGAGGAGTGCACCCACAATGCCCGCCTCAATCAAACCTGTCCGGCGGAGGCGTTCCGTTGTGAGCGCAGCGGTCGTTGCATCTCGCGTGCAGCACTCTGCGATGGACGCAAACAGTGTCCGCATGGCGAGGATGAGCTGGGCTGTGATGGGCAGCTGAAGGGCGGCAATAGCTGTCCGGCGCACACGTTCCGCTGCAAGAGCGGCGAATGCCTGCCCGAGTATGAGTACTGTAATGCCATTGTCTCCTGCAAGGATGGCAGCGATGAGCCGCCACATCTGTGCGGCTCACGTGCCATGCCCAATCTCTTTATGCGCCTGATCGAAGCGGGCGGCCTGCTGGCCAGTCGCCGAGAACCGGATGCCTATTGCCCGCATCGTTGCAGCAATGGACTCTGCCGCTCCACGGCCATCGTATGCTCCGGACGCGATGGCTGCGGCGATGGCACCGATGAGCAAACCTGTGCCGTCTGCCGTAAGCTCAAAACTAGAAGCCAATTTTATGAACCATATTTAATGTATTTCCTCTTTTGCTTTTCAGGCTGTCCCGCTCCAACTGCTGCCAGCCTGCCAGAGTATTTGGCCAGACATCGTCCCATGCCGCTGTGGTAGACGCCGCGGAGAGACGCGAGCAATAACGAACTACATTTCGATCATCAATACTATTTCGTGCACTTCAAACACGCTGTCAATTTGCCAATTTATGTGAATCAATTTTTGGATATATTTGAAATTTTTGAGTTAGCATTTAAGTCGAGTTTAACGCTATTTATTTATTTATTTATTATTTGTTTGCGACTGCGCCTGCCACGCCCAATTGCCACCTTGCTAGCAAGGGATGGCCCACATCCTTTGACCCAGCGATGCTGACAATTGTGCGCCCTATGCGCAATCTAAAGAACCTCCCAACAACACACACACATCACACACACACACACACACTATCCACATCATCTAGAGCTTCATCTATTCCCATCAATCAACTTTATTTATTCTACTCATGTGCCCATTGAACTATTTATTTATTCTCACTCTTCACTTAAATACCTACGAAAATGAAAACCAACAAAAAAACAAGAAAAATAAAAACTTTATTCGCTTAGCTTAGTTTTATAAAATTATCTAATTTATTATAAATTATGGCCAGGCAAAAAAAAAAAAAAAAACACTCACACACACAAAAACAATGAACAATGACAACAAATGATGCATTTTTATGATAAATTAATTTGTTTGTAAATAAGTTAACAAATTGCTTGATGTACATGATAATATCGAAAGGCCTCTCTATTCATTATAACTCTTATAGACTCTCTATAGACTCTATCTCTGCATGTCGAGTGGACGTCGCATTGCGCGTCTGCCCGCATTTCCATCAAGTCAAAGCGCATCACAAGACATCTAAAAACAATTAAGACAATATAAAATGCATGAGTTAAATGATAATACAAATAAAACAAAACTTATTTTTAAAATAAAAAAAAAATTTAAAAATTGTGAAATTGCGAATTTTATTAGGGAAAGAGGGAGGAGTTTTGACTAAATTGCGATAAACTCCAAGCTTTATATCTGGCTATCTTCATGGTTGGCTATAGCGTTTATAAATTCACTACTATATTTTTGACTTCTTCTCATATTTCTCAAAGATTCTCCACTAAATATCTATTACATTTTTGTACTACAACTATTCTACTACTTTACTCCTATTACTTTACTTTATTCATCTGCTTCTGACAGTATCTTTACTTAGTTTATGCTTCTACTCCTTCTTTCACTCTTAAGCCTACTGCTCTTTTTACTCCCATATCTACTGCTATTCTTGCTATTGCTACGTATTTATTTTCCTAATCATCCTATATCTACTACTATTTTTTCTTCTTTTAATGTTGCTCTTTTTTTCTGATCTATTACCATGTAATTTTGGGCTCCAGCTCAGAACCAATTTCTACTCCCATTTTCACTCTTAGGTCAAATTCTATTCCGTTTATGGCATTGCTACCTATTAAAAACATACTCCCATTCCAACTTCTACATCAACTTCTACTACTTCGTATTCTTTCTTCTCATCCAACTATATCTACTCCTTTTTTATTTACTATTTTCTCTACTCATCCCTAAGCTACTCCTAATACTTCCAACTAAATCTACTCATTTTTTACTCTACTATATCTACTCCTTTTTTAATATTTCTTCTACTCATCACTAAACTACTTTTACTTCTCCCTACTATATCTACTCCCTTTTTTACAGTTTTCTTCTACTTCAATTTCAACTGCTATTAACCACTTCTTCTCTGTATTCGAAGATACTAGTTTAATCAAGTTTAATTTCCGTTAAACTTCAAATTTGACTAGCATGAGAATGTTTTAAATCAACAGCAAACAATCATTTTTTATTATTTCATTTTTTTTACATGTAAAGTAAAATGAATTGAGGCAGTAGCTATTAATAAGATTTACCAAGTTTTCGTTAAAGAATTGCAGTCTTGATTGAAATGGAGAGTCAACCGCTGATTGGATACCGAGAGCTATCAATAGAGCCGCCATCAACGCCAAAACCTATTTCATACAAGTCGTTAATTGTCTGGTTTTGTCGTCAGATATTATGTCAGCGCAAAAACGTCTACGCTTTCGTCACGTTGTTGATTCCAATAATATATCTTCTATGCTATTTCCTAATTGGACTTAATGAAGTTAAGCATAGACAATTTAATGACTTGAACCAAACCATATGGGAAACGCAAACACAAGGTTTGTTATGCCCATAATAAAATAGCAGAAATTTATACGATTCCTTTATATATTATATTATCCTATGACTTCAGTCTCTTCGTTTATGCATCATAAAAAGTGCCTTCTATCTATTCAGCTATCTATCTAGTATACTCCGAGAACTGCAAGATAAGGAATCTAAGTCCATACAAATACGAGGTTATGCGGCATTTTAACGCTACAGTTCTGAAGCCCTGCAAGCCATATCCACCATTGACCCAGGTGCATTACGATGCCAGTGCTCAACGCTACGTTCTCAGCATTGATCCAATTGCATTTTCCAGCTACAATATAGGGCATGCCTTCGGCTGCTGCTACAGGACTGTGGAACGTATTAGTGACGATGACGTTGAATATACGGAATGTCAACCATTCAGTGGCCAAACTCAACTTTCAAATACAACGGATAGCATTATTGTCAGCTGTCAGACGGACTCTAACCGAATCTATGTCAATGGACATCCCACCATACCTGAACGAGATGCCGTGCGACAGCGACTCGATCATTGGGCGAAAGACGATCAAGTTAGGCAAGTTCCCAGCGTTCTAATGATTGGCATCGATAGCATCTCGAGACTGAATCTCTTACGCGCCATGCCCAATACTGCGCAGTATCTGTACGACAACGACTGGTTCGAGCTGGTGGGCTACAATAAGGTAAGCTCTATCGATAATCCTGATCGAATCACAGCTCAAGTCCAACTGCATCACAGGTCGATGACAATACCTTTCCCAATCTTATGGCACTCTTGCTGGGCTACAAATCTTTACCAGCCAGCGACGAATGTAATTCACAAGTTGCGGGTGGTCTGGATAAATGCAACTTCATTTGGAAACTGTTCCAGAAACATGGCTATGTGACGGCCTATGGCGAGGATGCGGTCAATATCAATACCTTCAACTACTTGAAGAAGGGCTTCCAGCAGCCACCCGTCGACTATTACTTGCGTCCGTATTTGTATGTGGCAGAGAAGCAACTTGGTGGAAACGTAGAGCATGGTCTGCCTCAGTGCGTGGGCTTTGAGATGGAGGCCATAACAGTGTATAAGTATGCCCAGGAGTTTGCGAAACGTTTCCTTAACGATAGCTTCTTTGGCTTCTTCTGGACGAACACGCACAGCCATAACACCATTTCACAGACCAGCTCTATGGATGAGTATCTAACAGAATATATTCAAGAGCTAGTCGCTCAGGGCACCATGGAGAAAAGTATTGTAATCTTCTTCAGTGATCATGGTCTGCGCTTTGGGCCTACGCGTGCCTCCTGGTCCGGTTACTATGAGGAGAGATTGCCCTTTGTGTTCATCTGGCTGCCGGAATTCGTGAGAAAATCGTATCCAGAATTTGCGGATGCGCTGGAAATGAATCGCAATCGCCTGACCACGCCCTATGACTTACACTTGACTCTCAAGCACATACTGTTGCTGACGGGACGAGTTAGAATTCAGGATAATTTGGGTGGTGCCAATGACTGTCCGAAGTGCCATAGTCTATTTGTGCCTATTTCAATGTATCGCAGCTGCGCGGATGTTGCCATTGAGGATCACTGGTGCATGTGTAGAACGTTCCAGCCAACTTCGGGTAGGATTCTGAAAAGGCTAGCTCAGTACATCGTTAAACACATTAATTACCAGTTGGCCTATGGTGAGAATGGCAGCTATTTAAAACTTTGTGTACCACTTGAGCTGCATGAAATCATAAAAGCCTATAAGGCCAATGAGAATACATTCGATCCTAGTTTCATAAGTGTTTACATGCTTATCATAACAACATTGCCGAATCATGCAAAGTACGAGGCCACATTACGTTACGACAAACTTCAGCCGAAGCACAAAAAAATAGTTGTGACTGGCTCTGTGAGTCGCATCAATTCATATAAGGGCGATATAAGTTGCCTAGGCACAGATCCCATGATTAAATATTGTTATTGCCGCAGCCGAAATAAAACGAAAATCGACAGCGACATACATTTTATATAGTCCATTAATACAAATATTAATTAAATATCAAAAGGCAATAAATAAAGTAAAGTAAACTAATCAATATACAAAATTCGCATTTTTAAGGTGCGCCAAAACGTATGCTATAAATTTGTCCACGCGTTCATTGACAGCTCAGCTTTGTTTTTGTTTTTGTTTTTGTTTTCGTTTTTGTTTGCGTTATTTTTTTTTTCTTGCTTTCATTTTCGGCAAACACGTGCCGAAAATTTCACACACTCAAACGCACAGCTCAAGCCTCTCACAGTGAGAGGCGCGTCGCTACGTATGTAAATACTTGAAGTGCATGCAACAGGTGGTGTGCGCTGATTGGTTGAAGAGAGAGGCAAAGAGCAAGAGAGAGTGATTCAGACGGTGTCGGCGCTGACTGCGCAGTCGCCGCTAACGAAGGCGACAAGCAAATAAACATTGCATGCTTCTAGGCGGCGCTCACAAATTGCAGGCTGCCTGGTCTCTCTCGCTCTCTCTCTCTCTCTCTGCTGGTTGTGTGAATGTGTGAAAACACACTAACACACTCTCAGATTCATAAGCGAACGCCTCAGCCTCGCTGGCGCCAGCTTGCAAAAATATTTTGAATTTTGTTATTAACTGTTTGCAGGCCACTGCAGCAGGACATGCGAGCGTCGCGTACGTTTGCGTGCCTGTGTTTGTGTATGTGTGCGTGTGCAGCGTAATTAAAATAATAAACTTGCCTATCATATTACAACACATTATTTCAATCAATATAGCGCTGCAGTAAAGCAAATGTAAACACGTGAGTGCAAAAAGTTAAACGAAATTGAACAGAAAAAAAAAAATATTGATGGAAAAGAAATGAAAATGATTGCGAAAAAGTTCTCTACACTTGTGTTTGTCTGAGTGGGTGGTTTATCTGTGTCTGTGTATTTGTATGTGTGCGTGTGTGTGTGTGTGTGTATTCGCGTACGCGCAGCTTGTTAGTATCTATTGTGTCACAGCAATGTTTTGTAATTTTTACGCTGACGCTGCAACTGAATACATTTCAATAGCAACTTGATAAGTGTGCATGTGTGTGTGTGTTTTACTACGTCACTACGTCCTCGACATACCTATACATATACACATACGTATGCATGTATGCACATATAGTACGTGCTCCATTTAACAAGCTGCATTCATGACTCATTTGCCGCCCATTTCTTGATGCACGAGTCGTTGAACAAAATTCAATCGAATAAAAAATGCAATAAATAATTATTATTTGTTTATACAGTTCGTCAGTGGGCAAAAGGTGACCACACTAATAATAATTCGTTTAAAAAAAATTTAAGTTTGTATGGCACTTTACAGTTATAATTAATTTTAATTAGTTTTCAACAGCAAAGCTGCATTAGCAAATGTGGAACCCCTATAAAGATTCAATCGACATGTGAATAGAAGTCGTGCAAATGTATTTTAGGCATGCAAGCGAGTAGCAAGTATACAACTCAAAATAATGCAGTTGACTGCCTCTAGATCTACTTTCAAATCAGTCTTCATATGTATCGTATCTCTGAGATACACTTGCAAATGTATCTCTAGATCAATTGGTGGATCTGGCTACAGATATAATATCTCTTTATCTAAGGGGATCTTTATTAAGAAACATTTCCGAACTTATATATGAACTTAAGCTCAAGATCTGCTTTTGCATTTGTCTTGGATCTTTTTCTGCTCTGCAGCTACTCATTAACTCTCTTACACTAAAATGCTATCTAGATCTACCAACAATTCTACTTCAATATGCATCTCTGTAGTCCTTTTCTACATGAACTAGAGCTGCCTCAACAATTTGATATTTCTATGCATTACATTGTAGTCGGTTTGGGTCTTTTGATTGGCTTTTTGTTTATATTAAATAAAGAATAAATGTAAGTTCATACTACATTGTAGAAATACGAAAATAATATCAAATTCAATATCAGAATCATATCGAATTACCCAAGTGAACAAATTGTTGTTATTCAGTGTAATACTACACTGCTGACTAACTACAATTATCTGCTGATGCTTTCGTGGGAATTTTTTGTGCTAAAAAATATATATATGCATATAAATTGGTATATGTCTATTATGTATTTACATAGCTGAGCTGGAAGTTAATCATTTTTGTTTTCTGTTCAATTACATTTTAATATCTCTTTCGATGGGCAAGCAGCAGAGTCTATTGTGTCATGCCCAATCGTGATGCTAAAACCAGCAATCGAGCATATTAGATAATCAATCATTGTTGCTACATGAAGCAATGAATTGAAAAAAACTATGAAGAGGGAGAGAGAGAGAGATAGAGAAAGAAACGCCCATAAAGAATACAATAGTTCAAGGTAGCTGAGCTACGAAATACGCTGAGATTAATTACAATTTCGTTAATGAAGCAATACAAATAATCATTTTTAATAATAATAATAAAAATCTTAAAAGTTCTTCTAGAAAATGAAAAATATTTAAGATTTCAAATTTATATTTAAAAAATTAATTAGTTTATCTGTTATTAAGCAGACGAAAATCTCTATACAAACTTGCAAGCAAAAGAAAAAAAAACAAAAATTTAAGCAAATAATTTAAAAATACATCAATTTCGCATTAAAATTTTTAATAATTTTAATGAGTATAAGTATATTAACCTTCAATCATAGGGCATACGAAACGCAAACTTGCAATATACTGATGTTAATCCAATGTTATAGAAACATCTCTAAAACTTATGCACAGGGAACAGCAATTCAATGAAAAGATAGTCAAGAGCCGAAGCAGTTCGTAAAATTCGTAGACACGAACTATGCTATTCGCTGTCGTCAGCAACTGCAGCTATAATGGACGGTGTATCTGAATCATTTTTGCTGTTTGCTGTTATTTTGTATACATTTTGTTTTGTGTATTGTGTCGGATCGGTCGAGGCGCATGGTACGCATCGCATTAAATTTCTGTTTTCAATTTATGTCAATTTCAATTACAATTTCAATTTTCGAAATTAGTTGTTTAACAAAGTGCACATAATGTGAGTTATTGTGCAAGATTTCAATATCTGTATATTTATATATCTGTGTCACTTCTCATTATGGCGTAATATTGTAAATAAGCTGTACAAATTGTCATTGTTTATTTGTCTGATTTGCTAATTTTTATGCAATGCAAATTACAATTTGTTCTTGGCAGTGAATACGTGAGCAGACAAAGAGACACTCAGACGGACACAGACATTCAGACCGTGCAGTGCAGTGCCCCATTCTAAACATAGACGACCCACAGAGCAGCTGCAACATTTGCAAGCCAAACAGAAATATGCTAAATAAATTATATATAAAAAAAAAAAATAATACGCCTATAAATGTGTGCTGAGCCAAGCACAACAATTTATTGATGAAATAGTGTATTAACAAATAAGCAATAAGCAAATAACTATAGAAAAGGTTTGCAGTAAACAATGACGGGACTGTTGGAAGATGTTAATATAAAATGTTATCTATTTATGCTGAAAAATGTTTTTAATAAATGTTATTTATTCAATCACATTTATTATTTATTTTAACTTTTTTTTTAAATATAAATTTAATAAAAAATATTAAGTATTAATATAAATTAAAATTTCAAATAATTGTTCATAGTTTTATTTAGTTATTTATTAACTAAGAATTTCGCTTATAATATTATTATATTTATTATTATTTATTTTATATTTAGTTTAATATACAAATTTCTATTATTATTATCATTTATTATTTATATTGTATTTAGTTCAAAATACAATTTACTATTATAATAATAATTTCATTTTTTTATTAGTATTTTTTTTTTAAATATATATTTTTATTATATATATTTATATATTATATTTTTAAATATTTATTTTCTTTGTTTAATTATGATTATTATTTTTTTTGTTATAAATATATTTATTCAAGTCATAACTAAAAGAAAAATATATACAAAAATTTTTAAATATTTATTCTGCACACATGATTTGTTAATTTCTTTTTATATATATATATATATATATTTTTTTTTTTTTTTGTATTATTATAATATTTATTTTATATATATATTTAATAGATTTGATGTTTGCTTTTAATTTTCAATTTATTAAAGCATATCAACAAATTTTTTTTAGTATATTTGTATTTTGTTTCAACTTAAATCGAACAAATTTATATTTATTATAAAATTTGTATTTATATAAGATAAATTTAAAAGTACCCCATAGAAAGGCATAACAAAGGCTATCAAAACTAAGCTGACAATCAATTGCTTAAAATAAACTCCTTATAATATTGAAACAATAGATTGCCAGCTTAGTTTCTATAAAGAAAGGTTAACAAATCAAAAAAGTGAATATGTATTTATGTATGTACATATATTAAAAGCGTGTTAAAAGCAATAACTTAAACATTAACAAAAAATAGCGCATGCAACTCGTTTCTTTTTTAAGAGCTTGTTCTGATATATAAGATAAAAGCAAATGGGCTTGTCGTTTCCATTCCAGTTAAATTCTCTTTCGCTATTAGTTGTACTGCTAAATATATATATACTGGTATATATCATATTCATATATGGGAATTCGCACAGATGTCTGAAATCGTAAACTAAATAGTTAACAACAAGCGTTAATAATACGTATTGCATATGCGAAGTGCAATATGTATATTTCATTTATATTTTCTGTGTAAATAATTTAATGAACTCGCCACATTTTCCTATAAAGTTAATTTATAGCTAATCATCATTTTGCATAATTCATAATGATTTTTATATGTCTCTTTTTTTATTCATATTTAATGTTGCTTGAATTATCAAATCACTTTTTAATTTGCCGCAAAACAAGTATATACTTATGTATGTATATATAAAAGATTTCTTATGTACATACAAACATTTGTATATTTCCGTTGATATCATAATCACGCAATGCCTTTTGCTTTTTTCTTTGAACACTTTGTATAGTTCGTTCAATTAAGTATTTTATTCCACGTTCAGTGACTGCTGAGGGTATATTGCGTTAAGGCATTTGTAGTAAAATATTTGCATACTTAATAAGTTTATATAAATGATATATAATTTTTTGTGTTTCAAGCAATTGAGGCAGCTAAAATATAATAGAGTATCGCGTCGTCGCTAAAGTTCTTTTTATACCCTGAACCCATTGAAAATGGGAATTCAGGGTATAATGGTTTTGTGAAAATGTATGTAACAGGCAGAAGGAGACGTCGCAGACCCCATAAAGTATATATATTCTTGATCAGCATAAAAAAATAAGTTGATCTAGCCCTGTCCGTCTGTCCGTCCGTCTGTCCGTCCGTCCGTCCGTCCGTCTGTCCGTCTGTCCGTCTGTCCGTCTGTCCGTCTGTCCGTCTGTCCGTCTGTCCGTCTGTATGAACGTCGAGATTTCGGAAACTACAAAAGCTAGAGAGCTGAAATTTCACATGAACACTCGTATGTTAGTTACGCAGTACAAGTTTATTTTGTTTTTTCGATAACTCATCCCATTTCCAAAATATCGATAAAAATCGAAAATTCGTTTACATTTTTAAGGTTTTTTGAGCATAACTTCTACACCGTTTTAGCTAAAGACTTCAAATTTGTTTATTTAGATAGATATTATGAATACGCAGATTATGTTGTTTTCAGATTTGGGATGCCACGCCCCCTTCGCCCCCAATTTCGAAAAAACGCATTTCAAATACTAGAGAATTGCAATTTGGCACATAGATAGATTTAGATACTCTTAATCTACTCTGAAAATTTCATGAAGATCGGTTATCTAGAAATGGAGTTAAAGGCGTCCAAAGTTCAGCCCAACCCACCCCCAAGCCACGGCAGCAACTGCGCAGTTAGCAGAGCGCGAGCCTCTAAGTGCGTAAAGAAGAAGAGTATCACTTGTTTTGCAGGGTTCAGGGTATCTCGTAGTCGAGCCGTCTCGACTAGAGCCTTCTTACTTGTTTCTCTTACTCTGACAGAAATCAGAAGAGTCAAGAGTGCACTATATATGTATATATACGTATGCATACGTAAGAGCTCTATGAGGTTTCATGTTCAAAATTTGATATAAAATTGAACACGTTGATAGGAAACCTATATTTAGAAATACATATAACTAATATGTCGTATATATAGATCTCGATATATACATACTAGTATTACAGGGTAACATGCAGTCAATAACAGTCGAACGCAAATCTATCATGTTCTTCTCTTCTCTTACATCTGTTCGCCAACAATGCTGATAAGAGATTCGTGTTTCTCTTGTTCAGCATGTAAACGATATCCAATTGAATAGTTCTTTTACAAATCGCTTTCCTCTGTTTCATTTGTCTTGTAATCAGATTTGACATGGTATGCATATATGTGTGGCGGCTCTAGTAATATTACCTCTACCCTTTTCACTTAAGCCAAAATGAAGCAGCATCAGTTTGATTTGAAATAATTATGGGAATGGGTGACAAGAGGCCATTGCTGGAATACACAGACGATGTGGAGGGCAAGGATGACTGTCAGGAACCGACCTTGATGGGCATTGGCTTCAAGCCCGGACAATCGCCGACGTTGCTCTGGTATTTTCGGCAAATTGTGCTACGACGGAAGCTGTTGCTCGGCCTGTTGGTGATGTTTGTCTTCTCTTACTTTTTGATTGGACCAGCCGATATACTGGAAGTGGACAATATACAGGTGCATCATCAGTCGAGCGTTCTGGACATGGAAGGTATTTGAGTAGCTCCAATTGATATCTATGTAGATTTTTGTATGTTTTACCCTTTTTTGTTTGTTCTGCTTTTTGTTTACGTTTGCTGTTTTCTGTGTGACTTTTGTGTTTCCTGCATGATTCGCCTTTCGAATTGCCCATCCATCCACACAACCACACAAATTCAGCTGTCGAGGCCACCACCACTCCACAGCTTAGCCTAACCTTAGAGATTACCACTAACCAGGTGATTGGTCCGCCAAAAGGTTATCTCGTATACAGCAACCACTGCAGGATTATGGAGCTGGATCCCTACAAGCACGAGGTGATGCGTCACTTCAAACGGGTTGCCTACAAGCCTTGCAAGTCCTATCCGCCACTCACCTCCATCCACTACAATGCAACTGCCCAGCGCTACGTGCTGAACATCGATGCCTCCGGCCTGACCAACTGGAAGAAGAACAGTAGACTGAGCTGCTGCTACATGGGCGTGGAGCGTGCCAGCGAGATGGAGGTGAACTACACGCCATGCGAGAAATTCAAGAGTGGTGCACAGCTGGCCAACACAACAGACAGCATCATAGTCAAATGCAAGTCGGAGCGAGAGCAAGTCTACATCAATGGACATCCGACGATACCAGAAAGATCCGCAGTGCGACAGAGACTTAACCAGTGGGCTCGCAAGGATCGAGGCAAGCGAGTGCCCAGCATCCTAATGATTGGCATCGATAGCATCTCGAGGGTTAATCTCATACGTGCCATGCCCAAGACTGCGCAATATCTCTACGACAACGACTGGTTCGAGCTGGCGGGGTACAACAAGGTAAGCTCTATTGATAACACTGATCGAGTCCCAGCTAAAGTCTCATTTCCCAGATCGATGACAATACGTTTCCCAACATAATGGCACTCATGGTGGGCTACAATCTGTCGACTGCTATGGAGAAGTGTAGTCCCTATAAAATAAATGGCCTGGACAACTGTGATCTTATCTGGAAACTATTCCAGAAACATGGCTATGTGACGGCCTATGGCGAAGATGCAACCAAGATTAATACCTTCAACTACCTGAAGAAAGGCTTCCAGCAGCCGCCCGTAGACTACTACCTGCGTCCATATTTACTTGCGGCGGAGAAGCAGCTCGACCGAAACAGTTTACTTGGCTTGCCCCATTGCGTGGGCTATACGACAGAGGCGGAGCACGTCTACAACTATGCCCAGGAGTTTGCCAGGCGCTATCACAACGACAGCTTCTTTGGCTTCTTCTGGACGAACACGCATAGCCACAACGATATCTCCCAGACCAGCTCCATGGATGAGTATCTGAGAGGATATATGCAGAGGCTAGTGGCACAGGGCACCATGGAAAATAGTATTGTTATCTTCTTTAGTGATCACGGCCTGCGCTTTGGACCAACTCGTTCCACCAGGTCGGGTCACCTGGAGGAGCGATTGCCCTTCCTTTTCATCTGGCTGCCGCAATTCGTGAGAAAGGCACATCCGAAGTTTGTGGAGGCACTGCATCTCAATCGAAATCGTCTGACCACGCCCTACGACCTGCACTTGACACTCAAGCACATACTCTCGCTGACAGGTCGGGTCGGTACGCAGGAGGATCTGGGTGGTGCCAAGGACTGCCCGCAGTGCCAAAGCCTCTTGCTGCCAGTTCCTCTTAGTCGCAGCTGCGAGGATGTTGCCATTGATGACCACTGGTGCACTTGCTGGGCTTACAACAGTGTCTACAAGAACTCCAAGATTGTGCGACAGCTGGCGAAGCGTGTGGTGCACTACCTAAATGATTATGTGAACAACTTCCGCAATGGCACCCTGGCACATCTCTGCCAGTCGCTATCACTGCAGAGCATGAGCGCCGCGTATAGGGCGCATCCGAATGATAACGATCCCAGTCATATAGAGATCTATTGGCTAATCTTTTATACAGCGCCTAACAAGGCGCTCTATGAGGCAACAGTGCGATACAATAAGCAGCTGCCAGAGGAAGAGAATCTCTTAGTGACGGGATCAGTGAGTCGTCTCAATTCGTACAGCGGCGAGGCGGACTGCATGAACGACTTTGCCATCAAGAAGTATTGCTATTGCAAGAGCAATGGAGGTTAATGGAGGAGATATTATGGATATTATGAATGTTTAGGCTTAAGCCCCCAAGTGCCGTTATTTGTAGTTATTAAGGGCTTAGCGTAGTAACGTCCTCTCTATCTCTATATAGGCATTATAAAAGACTCGGACCATTTCCAGAGCAGCAACGTGATAATATTTACTTCAATAAACATACAAATATATATAGAGATACCATGTACATAACCAATGGTGAGGGTAGTTTGTGTATTATATTATATTAAGTCAAACTACCCTCGCAATAACCCTTTTTGCTCACTCTTCTACTTCCTTACCTATGTGTGTAATATAGTTATCCTAGCTCTATACAAAATTCCCCATTTATATTGTTATGAAACAAAAATCCTCTGCCAAGTTTTCAATTATTAGAAACTTTACATCGATTATACTTGAGCCTGATTCTATATATGTAATACTTAAATTTCCCGTATCAAATACACATATTTATAATAAATAGTTATATTGAATACATATTTGTTACATTCATAGAATTGTCTAATTAGTGAGAGCAAAGAAAGTCAAGTTTTTTTAAAATTACACTCAAACAAATTCTTTTTATTCCGAATGGCAATAGAGCAGAGACAATCGGAAGTGCGGATGAATAGATGAATGGATGGATGGTTGAATAGATTGATAGAATGAAGATGGATAGATGGATAGAAAGACGAATCGATGGACGGACAGACGAAAGGATAGACGGATGGATATTCAGACGGTGGGACGAAGGGACGGACGGATGGACAGACGGTTGGATCCGTAGATAGATTTACGGACGAATAGAAGGACCTACATCAGTAGGTCCATCCGGACCGACGGATGGATGAAATGTCAACTGGACCGGATGGACAATTTTAAGCAATAAGTAAATTTTCAGCTTATTCTACTACCATGCTTTGACTATACTTTAGAATAAATTTAATTAAGTCTTTAATTTTTTTTATAAACTTTTCCCTATCTGTACTGCTGTACATGTCATAGAAATGAATTGATCAAAGTTGAAAAGACAATAAAATCTGAATTGTAGAATTTATTGAAATATTAGGCACACAAAAATATATTGTACATTTAAACGGCAAATTAAAAAAAAAATCAATTGGAATGGTCAAGAGATCATTGCTAGAGTACGTCGACGATATGGATGCCAGAAAAGCCTTTTTGCCCAACAAAATGCTATCGGTCCAATGGTTTTTCCGTCAAATTGTGAAAAGGCGGCAACCATTTCTTGGCCTGTTATTAATATTTGCTTTCTGGTACTTTTTGGTTACACCCGCAGATGTGGCCGATCAAGACCATATAAAGGTGTACCATCACTCGGCTGTCCTGGACATGGAAGGTATTTGAGTGGCTTCCGCTAATATCTGTGTAGATTTATATATTTCCATTCTCTTCCCTGTGTGATTTTTGTGATCCCTGAAAGATTCGCTATTCGAATTCACGAATTCAGCTGTCAATGCCGACGCCACCACCACTCCACAGCTTAGCCTAACCATCGAGATTACCACTAACCAAGTGATTGGTCCGCCATCCCTTTTGCCAAAAGGTTATCTCGTATACAGCAACCACTGCAGGATTGTGGAGCTGGATCCCTACAAGCGCGAGGTGATGCGTCATTTCAAACGGGTTGCCTACAAGCCTTGCAAGTCCTATCCGCCACTCACCTCCATCCACTACAATGCAACTGCCCAGCGCTACGTGCTGAACATCGATGCCTCCGGCCTGACCAACTGGAAGAAGAACAGTAGACTGAGCTGCTGCTACATGGGCGTGGAGCGTGCCAGCGAGATGGAGGTGAACTACACGCCATGCGAGAAATTCAAGAGTGGTGCACAGCTGGCCAACACAACAGACAGCATCATAGTCAAATGCAAGTCGGAGCGAGAGCAAGTCTACATCAATGGACATCCGATGATACCAGAAAGGTCCACAGTGCGACAGAGACTTAACCAGTGGGCTCGCAAGGATCGAGGCAAGCGAGTGCCCAGCATCCTAATGATTGGCATCGATAGCATCTCGAGGGTGAATCTCATACGTGCCATGCCCAAGACTGCGCAGTATCTCTACGACAACGACTGGTTCGAGCTGGCGGGGTACAACAAGGTAAGCTCTATTGATAACACTGATCGAGTCCCAGCTAAAGTCTCATTTCCCAGATCGATGACAATACGTTTCCCAACATAATGGCACTCATGGTGGGCTACAACCTGTCGACTGCTATGAAGAAGTGTAGTCCCTATAGAATAAATGGCCTGGACAAGTGTGATTTCATCTGGAAGCTTTTCCAGAAACATGGCTATGTGACAGCCTATGGCGAGGATTGGACCAATATCAATACTTTCAATTATCTGAAGGCGGGCTTCCAGCAACCTCCCGTTGATTACTACATGCGTCCGTATTTATTTGCGGCGGAGAAGCACCTCGGCAAAAACAGTGTGGGTGGCATGCCCAATTGCATGGGCTATACGACAGAGGCGGAGCACGTCTACAACTATGCCCAGGAGTTTGCCAGGCGCTATCACAACGACAGCTTCTTCGGCTTCTTCTGGACGAACTCGCACAGCCACACCGATATCTCGCAGACCAGCGCCATGGATGAGTATCTGAGAGGATATATGCAAAGGCTAGTGGCACAGGGCACCATGGAGAATAGTATTGTCGTCTTCTTCAGTGATCATGGCCTACGCTTTGGACCAACTCTTTCCACCTGGTCGGGTCACCTAGAAGAGCGATTGCCCTTCCTTTTCATCTGGCTGCCGCAATTCGTGAGAAAGGCACATCCGAAGTTTGTGGAGGCACTGCATCTCAATCGAAATCGTCTGACCACGCCCTACGACCTGCACTTGACACTCAAGCACATACTCTCGCTGACAGGTCGGGTCGGTACGCAGGAGGATCTGGGTGGTGCCAAGGACTGCCCGCAGTGCCAAAGCCTGTTGCTGCCAGTTCCTCTTAGTCGCAGCTGCGAGGATGTTGCCATTGATGACCACTGGTGCACTTGCTGGGCTTACAACCGTATCAACAAGAACTCCAAGATTGTGCGACAGTTCGCCGAGCGTGTTGTGACCTACCTGAACGACTATGTGAAAAACTTCCACCATGGCAATCTGGGATATCTCTGCAAGACGCTGGCACTAGAAAGCATAAGCGGAGCTTTCAAGGCGAACCTAAATGATATATACCCCAGTCATATAGAAATCTATCGGCTACTCTTCTATACATCGCCTAACAAGGCGCTCTATGAGGCAACAGTGCGATACAACAAGCAGCTGCCAGAGGAAGAGAATCTCTTAGTGACGGGATCAGTGAGTCGTCTCAGTTCGTACAACAGCGATGGGGACTGCATTCAAGACTTTGCCATCAGGAAGTATTGCTATTGCAAGGAGGCTGAAAAAGTTCTGTTTGGGCCTCCGTTATGGAATTTTTAATATTAACTTATATGAATAGATATAGATAATATGTACATAAATTATTTTCAAATATAATTATATTAATAACTAAATGATTTTTTAAGGGAAAAATGCATCTTTATATATACCCAATTTATATTGCAAAAAAGAAAAGAAGGAATATAAAGGTAACATCGGCTATACTTAAACCTAATTATATATAATACTTGAGTTTGCCGTATAGACACATCGATAGTTTAGTCAAATATGTAATATACATACTATGTAAGAAATATCTTACATTCATAGTATTATCTAATTACTGAGAAAAAAAATATTGTTCTTAAAAGTACAACCAAACAATTTATTTTATTCCTATGGCAACAAAACGGAGAAAATAATATGTACAAAAATATTGTTGTAAAGATCTCTAAAAATTTCCTGTTGTCGAGAATTGCAATTTCAAATTTATTGTGAGCGTTGTCCAATGGAAAAAGAAAATCGTCAGTTAACTAAAATTTAAGCTGTTTATGCACGTAAATATATATGTATATATGTATATGTATATGTATATAAGTATATATATGTAAATATATATATTTATATAAATATAGATATATATATATGTATGACATGAAGTTTTTGGAACTATGTTACGTTCCAATGTACATTTTACAGATGTGGCTCGAAAGCTACAGAATATTGATATATTATACTTGTAATTTGTCAATTAGCCGCAATTGCAATTCTCTTCAATTTTGTCTGGTTATAATGTCTGTTTGGTTATATTTTCAATTTTTTGGTATGCAAGTTTTTTTTTTTTTTTACTTTTTTGTAGGCATATTGGACGCTCAGCGCTGATACTGCATGCTAATGACTTTCTCTTTAAAATTGTAGTTGAACAACATGTTCTTGAGGGACTTAAAGAACTTGGTCAATGGGCTGTGTCGTTGCAGGCCCAGGGCATCGTTTGACATTGGCTGCAGCTCCAGCCGCAGCTCCTTGTAGTCTGAGCCAATTATCACCGAGAAACGTCCGCTCAGATTGACGGCAAAGTTGGCATTCGTCGGACGCGTTTTAAAGAACTCGATGGTCTGCTGCAGCTGATGGGCAAAGAAGGATTGCTTGGTGGCGCGCTGAAAGTTGCGCGCACTCCAAGTATCGACCGAGGTATTTATCAGCCAGGTATAATGCTGTGGCAGTGGTTGAGGGACAGTGCCTCGTTGGGGCTCCTCCTCCGGCTCGATTTGCTTCACATTCAGACCATATATATTTACAAGAATATCCTTGATCGCTTCCACATAGCATTCGACCCAATAGTAAAAAATAGTTTTCTTCACATTCGACTTTTTGCTGAGCAAATCCGCCCGTAAAGTCTTCAGATCATTATTTGTGGGCTTCAGTATGTGGACATGCGTTGATGTGGGCGAACCATTTTCCACGGAGCTGGTCGAGGATAGTCTTTCTTTGGTCGTGGCATTTGGTTTAGCTGGCGATTCCGTTGGCGTGGCAGCATTTGCAGGAACTGCGCTCGACTTCATTTCCTTTGCAGTCTTCGCTGCTGGAGTCATGTTCGCTGCTGGTTCGACAACTATCTGAGCTGCTGTTGTATCCACTTTGGGTTTCACTGCTTCTGGTTGCTGCTGCTCCTTAATCGATACTTGTCGGCGCACCTTGGCCGGATGGCCTCGGTCTATTCTTTGGCTCTGCAACAACTGCTCGGCCAAGCCAAATAGCATATAGTCATAGAGTTTTGCCGGCGTTGCCATCAACTTCTTATCACAACAAGCTTGATGGGCCAAGGCCAAGCATTCACGTAGGTAACAGAGATTCGTTATAGATATGGACTGGCCCACATTGTGCTGCATTTCGAATGGATCCTGCACGCAAACACAGCGTTGACTCTGAAACTGTTCTGGCTGTTCGCCCGTCGCCTTTGCCATCGCCTGCAACTGTTGTTCGTATTCGGGAAATATGCCAGGCACCGAGAAAGCTGTTCCCAGATCCAGTGCATAGCCCAAGTAGGGCGATAACAGCTTTCTCTCAAAGTCCATTTTATTGTATAGCGCAAAGAAATCGGAGATAAGATCCAATGTAGTCAGGCTGGCCGGTATAGGGCGCACCTGCTGCAAGCTATAAGCATAGTTGACGCCCATGACCTCGAGGGCGGGGCAACGATGCTGCAGCTGCTTAATCGATGGCAAATGCTTCTGCTGTTGTAAGCAAAAGATGATGAGGGTGATCAAGCAGTAGCTGGACATGCTGCCGCTGTCAATGATTTTTAGCTTCTTGGCCCACACTTTGAGGAATAGGAAAAGTTCACGCATTCGCACATCTCTGCCCAGCAGTTCGGCGACAAAGCGTGAATTGTAGGTGCTGTTCGGACTGGACATATTGATGTCCACACTACGTCCACTGTCCACATGCTTGCAGCGTATGATGGGCACACGGGCATGCCGGATGGCGAACACATCCTGAAAGCATTCGCTGCGACGCAAAAAATTGTAAATTTTGTTGAATAATTGTCGATTTGATACGCAGTCCGTTTGCTCCAAAAATATGTCAATGTCGCTATCTGAAAGGCAAGAGCATAAATATAATGTAAATGATGGTTAGGGCAATACGAACCTTTTAAAGCCAGCCCCGTTACAAGTGAGCCGAAGGGATATACTTTAACTCTACCGTGTAACTGTTTTTCTAGGGTATCTCGCACTTGGGTGAAGCAAGCCGACAGCTCATTGCAATTGCCTGCATAGAATGACAATACGGCACGCAAATGCTGACCGACTGGCACCTGGGCCAGTGTCGCCTTCAGCTGTCGACGTTCGCATTGGATTTGCTCGCTGGCAAATAGCTTTGTGATTGCGTCTAGGCATTTTCGCAGCTTTTTCTGCGGCTTTATTGTGTGCTTCAGCAGCTCATGGGCCAAGCAATCCTGTAGGGTCTTGAAGGTCGCTCCACACACCTTGCAGTTCACCGATTCGGCCTGGGACGGCCTGGTGCGAGTCTCCAAGTCGCTCATTTCTGTAAAAACCAAATTTAAAAAAGCAACTGATTAAAACACAAACTTAGTACATTTTATTTACGGAGCACATTTGAAATAAATTCCAAAACACAGCACATGCGACATTCACACAAAATCATAAACATATAGTAAGCCAATCGGGCTGGATCAGAAAGATAAAGATTTTCCCGTTCGTCTATCGATCACACGCAGAAAATAGGCTGGAGATATGCAACCATCAATGCCAGCACATAATATCACATTATTACTCGAACGATACAGTTCCATCTGATCCGCAAGCACCTTGGCCACATCCAAGTGGATGAGCACTTGACAATCGCTTCGAAAGCCGCTTACCACGGCTTTGCCTTGCCCACTTAGCACGGCGAAGTGTATGTGATTGCGTTGCATGCGATTCAAGCCTTCCGTTTTTATGTGCTCCCAGTTTTTGTAGTAGGTGCCATGCACCACAGGCTCGGGCAGCTCAGTGATGCTCTTGATGCGCTCCATGCAGGCCTCTGCCTGCACAGCTCTAAGCGAATGGCCCTGATTCGCGCGTATCTCCTCTACACCCGTTAAGGGATTAATACGCAAATGGTATCGCTGCTTTGCATCTGCTGCAACGAGTTCCCGCAATTTTTCGTTGCTATATTGAACGCCGAAACGCGGATGCTGTAAAATTTCAGCAACGCAGACGTACCCATCTGGCTGCATTGTGAGTCCTTCCTTTTGTGCGCCATGACGCAGCAACCAGGATAACTGTTTGCTCAATTGCACATTCAGCTGATTTTTTGCCATAATTGCCAATTGATTAAGTTACTCACTTGCTCCAATTTTCAATTTTTTACGAGGCTCAAAAGAATGTAAATTCAAGCATACATTTTCTGAATTCGGTATTGCAATAAATTTCCAAAAAAGTTATCAAACAGTCTATCGATACACGCATTGCTGCTCTAATATCGCATCTGTGACGTCACAGTAAACAGATTAATTCACTTTTGATATTTTTATATTAAATAAAAAACATTATATTATATTAATTTTATTAAAAACATATTTACATCATTTTATATTATACTTTTAATCTGTACAAAGCCTTTGCATACGTTTCTCTACTTCTCCTTGTAAATACTTTCCATCTATTGTGCGTTACCTTATACACTATATAAGCCATGCATTTAGAACAACTATCGTGCCGGCCTTATCAACAGTTGGAATTTCATAGCTTTTCGAAATTCTTGTTATTTTAAATAATTATGCGACTTTTGGTACTTTATGGTAGTCAAACTGGCACCGCCCAAGATGTGGCTGAACAGATATGGCGTGAGTCACGCCAGTGGGGCTTTCAGGGGCCGGTACTCGGTCTTGAGGATTATGACATTCAACAGCTGGTCGAGGAGCGACTTGTTGTCTTTGTGGTGGCCACCACCGGCGATGGCATGGAGCCCGACAATATGAAGCAAGCCTGGCGCTTCCTACTCAAACGCAGCCTACCCAGCCACTCGCTGAGTGGTCTGCAGTTTGCATGCCTGGGACTGGGAGACTCCAGTTATTCCAAATTCAATTATGCCGCGAAGAAGCTGCACAAACGACTGCTGAATCTCGGCGCCAAGTCGATTTGTCCCTTGGGCTTGTGTGATGATCAGCATGACTATGGACACTTGGGCACATCGCTGGCCTGGACGGCGGATTTATGGAAAACGCTAAGCAATACGCTGGCTGTGCACAAGCAAAAGGAACCGATGCTAGTGAAGAGGTGGAATGTGCGTGTACTTGAGGAGAATCCACCTCTGGATGAGCATCGTCTGCAGTGGACACAGCGGCAGGAGGCTCATGTATTCAAATTAACAGAAAATAAACGCACAACAGCCGAGGATCACTTCCAGGATGTACGGCTGCTGCGGCTCAGCACGAACACAGACAGTCCAAGCTGGCAGCCCGGCGATGTGCTCGAGGTGCAGCCACAAAATAGCTGTGAACTTGTCAAAGATTTCTTTGATCTGCTCAAGGAACACCAACTCCCGTTCGATGCCAACACCGTGGTGGAAGTGAGCAGCGCTCACGAGGATTTGCCGCTGCCTTTGGCCTACTCCAAACCGCTTTCGCTGGAGCAGGCAGCGAAGTATATTTGGGATCTGAGTGCCAGGCCTCGACAACGGCTGCTCGAGGTGCTTGCCCAGAACTGTGAGGATGAAATGGAGCGCGAGAAACTCTTGGAGTTTTGCAGTGCCGAGGGCTTGGAAGATTTGATATCCTATGTGAACAGGCCACGTCGCATGCTTCTGGAGCTGTTGCAAGACTTCCGACACGCCATGGCCAAGCTGACGCTCTCCCAGCTCTTCGAGATGATGCCGTTGATACAAACACGCAGCTTTTCCATTGCATCCGATCAATCTGCCAAGACTCTGGACTTGCTCGTCGCTGTCGTTAACTATAAGACCATAATGCACACTCCGCGCTTGGGCCTCTGCTCGAACTGGTTAAAGAATTTGGAGGCAGGCGTGGAGTTGCGGGCTGCCATCAAACCGGGCACCATGACCTGGCCGAAGGAGCAACAGACGCCCCTCATCATGATTGGACCCGGCACAGGAATTGCGCCATTTCGTAGCATTATACAGCATCGTCTGCATTTGCAGGAGTTGGGTCAGAATGTGGGTTCCCTTGTTGTTTTCTTTGGCTGTCGTAACCAGGCAAAAGATTACCATTTCATGGAAGACTTTAAGACATGGCAAGACAATAGCAGAGTGGAGGTACATGTGGCCTTCTCGCGAGACCAGGAGAGCAAAGTCTATGTGCAGCATCTGATCAAGAAGCAAGGTGCACATTTAGCTAAACTCATTAGGCAACATAATGCCTATATCTATGTGGCTGGCAGCTCCAACAATATGCCGAAAGCAGTCAGAGAGGCATTCATCGAGGCACTGGACAACGATGCGAACTACATGGAACAGCTGATAAAACAGCGACGCTACCAAGAGGAAACATGGGCATAAACATAAAAATTGACTAGAAGTGATTCCAAAAACAGTTTAGACAAATTTTCAGTTTCTTAGTTTCTATTTGTTGGACGGATATGTTAAAACATCACGTTTTAAATTAAACATAGGCTAGAAATCTAAATATTAAAAAAAAAAATGATACTGTTCCTAAACAACTAAAGAGAATTGTACTTCAAAAGTCTTTCAGCAGCAAATCCGACGAGGTGCGACAGAACGGACAATGACCCTTTTGCAGGACCTGCAGCTCAAAGTCCTCGGCATAGAAAAGCTGCAAAAAATAGATGTATTTAAATTATAGATATGAAACTCGAACTGTTCAGCTATTTATCATCTCACCAGCAGACACTCCGAGCAGTAAGTGACCTGCAGATCGGGCAATATATTGCGATAATATATGTTGCGTATGTGTTTATCCTGTCGCTTGAGTATTAGCACATGATTGGGATCAATAGCGCGCAATGCATTTCGGTCCAAGCTCAAAGGCAGCGCGCTGGCCACATCTTCATTAAAGGGATCCGCATCCTCGGCATTCTTAGCCGGTGCCAAAAGCAAACGCTCCGCCTCGGCATCGCTGATATCTACCTCCGGATAGAATTGTACTAAAGGCAAGATTTCTGCAAGGCAGCAAATTTATTATAAATATAATTCAATTCAATTGACTTCACTCACCAAATGAAACAAATGAAAATATATAATCCTGTCTGCAGGTGGGACAAATATTGTTATTTAAATGCTGGCTATAATTGGAGCACTTATAGCACAGGGGCAGTAGTTCCTCGGGATCATTGAAGCCACTCTTGCAGGCTTTGCTATTCAGGAAATTTAGCTGAAGATAAGATAAGGGAATTAACTAAATGCCTATGCCTATATTGTTATGCGAACTTACATCAATTTGCTCCTGAACGCCCGCAGGTGGCTTAAGCGATTGCAGACGCTTATTGACCAGCAGACACAGTTTGTTAGCCTGCAGCAATTTGGCCTGCTTGGCCAGCGTGAACAGGACAGAGCTGTAAATATATGAGAATTAGTTCCACAGATACATACATATATATATATATATATTGGTCATACAACATGCTGACGCCCTTTGGCGCGCCCTTGTGCTCCACTTCATTGCATATGAAACGGCTCACATTGAAGAGACTGACAGGCGAGTGGGTGGTAAATGGTTCCTTCATATAGCTGAAGATGACGCTATAGGCATAGTAGACCTTAGCAATGCGCAAATGGTTTTTGTACTCGTTCAGATGATGATCAATGGCATTCTGCTCACTGCAAGAAAAAGAGAAAGAGTTTATTACACGGTATAAATGCTATGCAAGACAGTGAGCAATCGTATAAGACCTACGGTTTCTCGTGATATATATCCAGATACTGCTTAGCCAGCAGCCAATAAAAGTAGCTGGCATCCAGGTAACGCTTCTCCACAATGGCCGTATTGCTCAGCTGCTTCAGCAGACGATTCGCATCCTTGGTGCGACCAGCTTTTAAATAGGCTGTGGAGCATTGGAGACATTATTAATAATAATATATATAATATTATATTATACATCTAGACTCACCCTGATGCGCTTCTATGAACTGATCCGTTTCGGCCAGCCACTGCGCATGCTGGTAGTGCACATTGGGCAGCAGTTCCGGCAAAGCTTCAGCCAAACGAAAAGCTTCTGACCAATCCTGCACCTCGACATGCAGCTGCACCACCTGAGCCTCATCGCCCAGCTTCTTGAACATCTCGGCAGCGAGTGGCAGGGCTTTTAGAGCCTTCAGATTCTGGGCAACCGACAGCACAGCGTCGCGTTCGCTCAGGCTCAAACGGCGCCCAATGTCGTAGAGACTGCAAGCAGAAATATAAGAAATATATCAATGAATTGCTTCTATTATTAATATCTAGCTTACACATCTGCCCAGCCCTGTTCGGCGACTATGTCTATGGCCTTTTGATGCTCGCCAGCGGAGAGCAGCAGCTCAGCGGCTGCTCGGGGTTCCTTCACGGAATATGCCCATTCGGCACGCTTGCGCACAAGCTCACGTTTCTCTGCTTCGCTGCCGTCCTTTAGATACTCCTGTGCCAGATCGAACATGCGCAGATCCGTGTACATTTCCAGCGCACGAGAGGTTTGATTGCATTTGAGGAACAAGCGCGCGGCCTCTTTGAACTTGCCCGCAAAAGCGCAGCTCTCGCCCAGCAGTACCTCCTTGGGTACGCTGGCACGCTGCTGCTGCTCACGCAGCTCACCGATGAGCTGTAGCCAAGGTAGATTACGCACTTTGACATAAGCATCGCGTGCAATATTGATGTGCAGCGCCTCGAGAGCTGATTGCGCCAGGCCCTCCCAGTCGCTGATGGTGACGCCAAGGCAGGCCACCTGATAGGCCTCACTGGAGGGAAGGGAAGAAAGGGATTAGATTAGATTCTGCATAACTCACTTCAATACCTACTCAAACAAGCCCGCCTCGATGAACTGCCACATGGTGGCGCCCAGTGCCAGCGGCGTATTGTGCATTATATTCCCGCGCAAACAAAATGCAGTTGCACCACACAAGCCCACCACCACGCCGTGCATATTCTGTGGTGCCCTCGGTGGCAAATTGCCCACGCGTACGCTCAGGCCGCCCGTGGTGTGCGTGTAGCAGAGCATTGTGTCCAGATGTGTGTTCCAGGTGACGCTATTCACGCCCACATCCTGATAGAGTATCGTATCATTCAGCAAATCTCGCACCACTAAACGTCCGGCATCATCGACAACCGCAATCTTGCTGCGATTCGCATTGATGTCCAGACAACGAACGGCTGACACCGCCGTTGTAATCAGCAACGGTAACGAATTGTTCAGGAATATGCGAAAGACTTGGCCATTCTTCAGACCCACCATGAGACCCTCACGACCGGGCGGACCGCCTGTCACTTTGATGTAACGTATAAACGAGTCCATGATCCACTCCCGTTGCAGTGCGCCATCAAAATCCAGGCACTGCAAACGCTTCTCCTGGCACAGTACAATATTCAAGCCACAGACCACGAGCAGGCTGCAATCGAACTTCTGCTGGATCTTCTCTCTCACTTTGTAGTGCATGGGCTGATTCTCGGTGGAGCTGAGCTCGTAGAGCACCACACGCTCCGGCAGCTGCACGGCCAGGCGATTTCGATAGATGGCGATTTTCTGGACAAGATCACGGCATTTGATGCGCACCTTCTGGCCAGACATCAGATGCTGAATGATCACGTCACACATGTTCTCACGGAAGGCGTAGCGTTCCCGATACAGAGCATGCACCGTGCTTGAGGCTATGTTGAAGCAGGCCAGAGTACCGTCCTGACAGCCAATGGTGTAGGACTGTCCACTGGGATGCAGTGCCACCGACCAGATCCACGAGTCAAAACCATCTCCCAGGGTACCCAAGCGAACGCCGTCACGTGTAAAGAAGTGCAAGCTGCTGGTGCAGCCTCCAACGACACAGAACTCGCCATTAGGAAAGTATTGCATGCAGAGCGGATCAAATCCCAGAGCACGCTCCTTGCCAATCACCTGACCGCTTAGGGTGTGAAAGGACAACGTCTGTCCCCAGTCGGCAACGGCAATGGTGTCCACGCTGCCAGCGCCATTGGCCGGACAGCATTGCACGCTAAAGACACAACTGCTCGAACCACCCGGACGATCGATTCGACTCTTCTCCTCGCCCAGCTTGCTGCGTATAGAAACGCTACCATTTGCCAGGCCCAAAATCAAATATTGGCCATCGTTTGTCCAGGCACAGCCATTGACACGTGAGCCTATTTTATACTTTTGTACAGCCTTTTGATCCGCCGACCAGAAGGCAAAGTCCGACGTGGAACAGGAGGCCAGGTGGTGCGAGACAGGATTGAAGCACATGCACTGAATGGAATCGCCGTGCCTGTTAAGAACAGAGAGCTTAATTATCGTAGAACATATTAATGCTCTATAAACTTACGAATATTTGAGTAGCCCCTCCAGCTGCGGCGACCACACGATGACCATCTTATCGGCCGCACCACTCGCAAAGCGTTTGCCATCGCGTGAATAAACCACCGAATTGACAATGTCCTTGTGCGCCTTCAAAGTGTTCAGCAACGAGCCGTCATTGGGATTGTAGATAAGCAGGCGCTCACCGGCTGCCACAACCAATTGGCTGCCATCGGGCGCATAGCAAACCGAATGTACACTAGAAAAGAGATGCGAAAATGTAGCTTTAGGGAACAGGTGTTTAGTCAGTTCTTACCTGGTATTCTCTTCTTTAGCATTCGGAAATTCGATGCGCTCTAACCATTTCAGCACGCCACGCATTTTCTTTAATTTAGAGCAGCTGCATTATTTTCAAGTTTATTACATTTTATTTGTTTTGTTTGGCCAAAACATTTGCTGCCATGGCAACCGAGCAGACAGGTAATCGATAACGACATAATCGATGATCACCAAAGAGAGCAGAGGCTGTTTTAGCGCATACAGCGCGCCATCAGCTATCGGTAGCAAACAGCTGTTTTTTAGTACACACTGTGGGCGGTGTTGTCATTTTCCTGTGATACATCAAAACAATGAATAATTTGGATAGTTCACTGCAAGCGCATAACAAATTGGAAAAAGAAACAACCAATTTGGTGCTCCTCAAGGATCGCGTGGACAAGTATCATGACCTCTCCACGCAAATGTCCAGCATACTCACCGTCTTCGAGAAGCGTTTGGGCAACCTGGAGCAAACCATTTTGCCCGTCTACCAGGAGACGGAACAGCTGCAAAAGAGGCAACAAAGTAAATAAATCTGTTTACTGTGTAGAAATTAGGTAAATTTCACTCCTTTCAGATTTGGAGGCCACACTGAACTGCTTGGAGAACGTACTCTCTCACTATGATGTCTCTCAGGAGGTTTGCCAGCTCATCCATCAGGGTCCCATTGAGGGCAACATTGGCGCGTTTTTGGATGCACTAGCCAAGCTGCGTGCCGCCATGGACTACTTTCTGCACAACAATTCGCAAAGCGTCGAGCTCGAGAATGTCACAAGTTTATTTAACAACGGCTGCGAGGGCCTCAATCAACACTACAGCATGCTGCTCAAGAAGCACAGCGCACCACTGAAGCCGGTCGAGCTATTGGATCTTATTTATATAGAGGACGATTCGTCGAGCGATGAGTTCACATCGTTTCGGCAACTCTCGCAGAGCACACGCGAAGAGCTCTTTACCATTTCACACTGGCTCGAGCAGAATCTGAGAGAATACACACACATCTACGCAACGGAGCGTGGAGAGGTTGTGCTGCGCTCCCTGCAGCTGCTAAAGGATCATCAGAAGAGCAGCAGCTGGGGCACGGAGGCATTGGTGAGTAATGTTGAAAGCATGTGAGAAGGGCAACCTTCCTCAGCATACATATATTGAGAGAAATTTCTTAGCTTAGCTAAGCGCCTAACGGTAGTTCTCTAACTTACAGCGACCGCCGCTGGCATTTTCGGGTTTAAGTGTCTTGTGTGTGTTAGTGTATATCGATCTGTATAAGAGAAGAGAAGTGTTCGGCAGCAACCTCATAAAACTTCACCTGATTCGTGTATGCACAGCTTACCTATTATAGTAGTCTCTTTGCATCGCATATGCAACTCTGCGCGCATAACGGCAGTTTTCCCAAATAACTTCCGTTGATGGCGACCATAATTAAATTTTCGCTTTCCAAGAACGTCTCGTGTCGTATTTGGAATTATTTTATTTTATTTTGTACGTGTTTTTTGTTGATCGTGTAAATTTAATACAATTAAATGGCAGACTTTTGCACACCAAAAGAAGTTTGCCAATTATCAATGAATCGCATGCCTGATATTCACACACTCTCGGTGGACAGCATCCATGTGCGCTGCTCCACGCCGATTGTGGGAAAATTACGTTCACCTAATTTGTCGCCCATCCGCAAGGATAAGCGATTGAAAAGTCCTGCCTCACCGATGATTTTTTCGAGGCAAATGAACAAGGCGCAACAGCCGCCAGCAAATCCTGTGAAATATTCTGGCCTGGACGATGACAGCAACAGCAGCCTGAACAACTTTCTGGATGATTCGAGTGCCAACAATATGGAGACTTCCCTGACCCGGGAATCACGTCGTCGTTCCATTCAAGCGAAAAATCATTCATATGTGCTTAATCATGCCACCAATGTGAAAGAAGTGCTGCTCCTCGTCGGCTTGGAGACGTATCTGGATAAATTCGAGGATTCCCATATTGATCTACTCGAACTGGTGTCCATGAAGCGATCGGATCTGAAGAACATAGGCGTGCGCAAGGATGAGGACTGCAATCGTATACTAGAAGCGCTCAAGGAACTCTAAGAGATAAGCTTATGCTTGAGCTATCGCTGGCTGATAAGCTTATATTTTTAATTAATTCTTCTAATCAATGTTTATGTGAAAAATATTTATATACCAAAAGTCTGAAAGTCTAGTTTGATTAATATGCTAGACCAAAGTTTATATAAATTTTTAAAGCAGCCTCAATAGTTATATTATTATATTATCATAAAATAAATTCAATTTCTGGCAAAATCCACAATATTTTATTATACTCCCAGGGAAAATGGAAAATCATAGAAAAAATTCCAATTTTAAGTTTCAGTTGCTTGCATACGTAGTCTCAAAAATCAAATTCTCTTACAGCGACCACGTCACAGCGGACGTCAGAATGAGCCGAAGAAGAACACCTCAGCGAGACTGCAGCAAATGTGCGTAGCTATTTCAGATACCCTGTAAAACAAAACAAACAAAAAATTCACCACTCAATCTTTACTCATTCTCCCTTCAGTTTTGAGAAAAAGGCCAACAAATTGTATTTGCGTGCTACGCAAACGATTGAGCAGTCCACTGGGTTCTCGATTAAGAAAGCCTCCTCGCACACGGATCACCTGACCTCCGAGGATATGCTCGATGGCGATCAGGAGTTGGACAAGTATTTGGTCATGCTCTTGGGCTTGCAACGTCTGCTCAACTGGGAACGTGCAATCATGCGTGATATAATACCACAGTCCAAGCATAATGAAGTATTTGCCAGGTTGGCCTATAATGCCATCGATCTGGTGGTCAAGGATGCAGATGCTATCACTCAGCGCATTCTACGCTGCATTTCACGCAAGGAATGGACCTCAGCGCTGGGCATCTTTTCGGCGCTGAAACGTGTCATCCTACTCCAGCCCGACATTGAGCGCACCTACGATGCCGCACAACGGGAACAGTTGACCAAGGTGCTGAACAAGCTACAACAGACGGGCGCCAAAGCATTGGAGCACTTCCTGGACGTGGTCAAGGGCGAGTCCAGTACCAATATTGTAGGCCAGAGCAATGTGCCCAAAGATGCAACGGTGCACGAATTGACCTCCAACACCATTTGGTTTATCGAGCATTTGTATGAGCACTTCGATGTGATTGGCTCCATATTGGCACAGGATGTGCTATACTCCACGCAGCTGGACACCATATTGATGAAGAAGGCGCTGCCTGGCGAAGAGCGCAACAAGGCGCTGTTGGCTATCTATATAAGTGAGGGATTTCTAAATCTGAATCCAAATGACCTGATCTTTATATATCATTGTCTTCTTGCAGAGAAAGCTTTGGCGGAACTCAATCTGTCCATTATGAATAAATGCGAACAGTACAATGATCAGGCTACTAAGCATCTCTTCCGTCTAAATAATATACATTATATACTCAAATCGCTGCAGCGCTCCAATCTAATTGATTTGGTCACACTGGCGGAGCCAGAGTGCGAGCATAGCTATTTGGAAATGATACGTGAGCTAAAGACAAGCTACCAGAAGACCTGGTCCAAAATGCTTTCGGGCATTTACTCGCTGGAGGAACTGCCCAAGCCAGTGGCCGGCAAGGTGAAGGACAAGGATCGCAGTGTGCTCAAAGAGCGTTTTTCGGTATAGCCATAGAATGCTGCAATTATATATCTATCGACATCAGTTATTTCATATACAAATTTTTGCAGAATTTCAACAAAGACTTTGAGGAGGCTTGCAAAATACAGCGCGGCATATCCATACCCGATGTCATCTTGCGCGAGGGCATCAAACGCGACAATGTGGAGCATATACTGCCAAATTACAATCGATTCTTTGAGATGTGAGCCAGAGCTGAGATCAAGTTTAATAATTCATTAATAAATCCAACAATTGACTCTCTTCCAGGTACGCTGCTGTGCAGTTCAGCAAGAATCCGGATAAATACGTCAAGTACAGGCCGCACGAGATAAATGCAATGCTTAGCAAGCTCTTCGATGACTCAGCCTAATCCCAACCAAGCATCATTCCCTCATTATCTTACGTTCGTTTGGCTTTTTAATTCCAATATAATAAATAATTGATTTTTGTAAAAATTATTATCATACATACAATACGCAATAGAGAGATGTAGCCTAAAAAATATTAAATGCCATGTAAAATTGTAAGCAATTCCCTTTCTAGTAAAGGAAGTTGGTGGATGGCGCCTCGGGTCGTCCACAGGCGCCGTAATGATGCACCGCCACGGTGCTATTGGTGCGACAATTCTCAATGTCCAGGAAGCAGTCATTCAAGTAGGTCTTATTGTCGCTGCCGCACACCGGCTCAAATTCACGCGGACAGATGCGAGCACAGCCCTTGAACTGGAATGCGGCCAGGCAGCGCTTCAGTGGCACCACGAACACATGCTTGCCGCAGTTCTCCTTGCGCATGTGGCACTCTGACTTGTAGAACTTGTTGTCGGAGCCGCAAACAAAATTCGGTGGCTGTGCATCACAATCCGATTCACAGTCGGCGGTCAGGGCGCAGTTCTTCAAGGAGACGGGCACCACACGCAGATTGCAGGTGCGACGCTTGAATTCGCACATCGAGCCAAAGGTATTGCCATCGGAGCCACAAACCGGCTGCTGCTCGAGATCGGCGCGCGTGCACGCATCCCCACAATCCTTGGCAGGCGAATTCAGATCCGTGCAGGGGCCAATGTGAGCCAAATTAACGCCACGCCTGAGAGTAGAGCAAATAAGAAATTATCAGAGAGAAAGCATAAGTTGGCATAGCCATCAATACTCACAGACAGGTGGCATGGGCGAGCTCACACTCGTTGTTGTAGGTCTTGGCATCGGTGCCGCACAGCTTGTCGTTGCGCTTGGAGCTGAAGATCGAGCCAAATAGATTGTTAAAGTCCTTACATGGCGGCAGTTGCTTGCAGCGTGTCAAACGATTCTTGCACTTGTCCATGCTCATCTTCTGAATGGATTTCCGTTGCGGACTGATGGTGAAGGCAGAGCAGCAGATTAGTATAAGATCAGGTTGTATATTTTTCCCTTTCACTCACCCGCAGTTGAGCATCTTCAGTTCGCAGAGAGACGAATAGATGTTGCCATCGCTGCCGCAGACATATTGTGAGGTGGCATCCGCATCGGATTTGGGGCATTCGGTGGGACATGTCTCGGCGCCCTGGCTGCCATGTCGCTCCTGTGGCATGCAGAAGGAGAGTGGGACCTCAAACACATGCTTGCCACAGTTGGTGGAGCGCATTTTGCAGGGACTGGCATAGAGACGGCCATCCGAACCGCATGTGGGCCTGGCCACACGCCAGCAGGACTCACGGCACATGCGCGTGGATTGGCAGTGCTTGCGACTGGTCTTGACGACGCCCTGGCCACAGGTGTGCAGTTTCATCTCACACGTGGAGTTGTAGACATTGCCGTCCGAGGCACAGATGGGTCCATCCTTTGGTGCACTGTTGCAGTCCACGGGGCAGGATTCGCGCTGGGCACTTGTATTGCTGCAGGGACCCACATGGGAGAGCTTGACCGCCGCCAGGCCCACACGGCACGACTGAACGCGCAGCATGCAGCGATTCAGATAGGTGCGTCCGTCGGTGCCACAGACGGGATCCTTCTCGGTGCTGCAGCGATGCTTGCAATCGGAGCCTTTCGAGCGTTCGCAGCCGTCGCGCACATCCTTGATCAGGGAGACACCGTTGCGCGAGCAGGTCTTCTTGCGCAGCTCACACAGATTGGCATAGATGAGGCCATCGCTGCCGCACACGGGCTCCGCGCCCACCGTCAAGCTGGGCGGGCACGAGCGCGGACAACTGTTGGTATTCGTGCTGGATGCACTGGCTCTGTGCTGTCGGCCCATGGTCAACTGCTGCTGCTGCTCCAACTCCTCCTGCAGCAGATTCTCCAGTGCTGCTGCGGCTGCGCCCGGCGCCTGCAACAGCGTGGCCGATAGCTCCGGCTGGGCATCCTGCCGATAGTTGATCAACAACGAATCCGGCGCAGCATCCGCGTTACGATAGCGTATCACAGGCGCTTGTGCCGGCAATTTAATGATCTTAATGGGTGAATCTGTAACGGCGCCTGAGACAGAGATAGAGAGAGAGAGATAGAGAGTGAGAGGCAGAGTGGGTGAGTGAGAGTTAAAGCTATTGCGAGTTAAGTTTGTTCTGCTCGGCATGCGGAAGAGCTGCCACGGGGCATACAATTTACGGATTAGCATCGAGTGGGCAAAAGTATTTTACGCAGTTGCCCCTTTTCCAGTTGTTGCCGTTGGCCCCATCGTGTTGCGCACGTGTCGTGTCACGCACGCACAGGTTAAGCAACAACAGATGCCCAGTGCAAATGTGTGGAGGGCATAAAAGATTCTGGTGGCTTTTTATAGAATCTACTGTCTAATTCTCATAATTATGAATATAAATTATTATTTTATTCACATAATTATGAATATAAATTATTATTTATTTAATTATTTGTAATTTTGATTAAAAGAGTTTCTAAAGTATATTATTATTTCTTAACAGTTTCAAACAGTTTTTTTACGATAAAAAATATTTTTAAATAATACATCTATAAGCATTTTTTATATTACATAATATAAATTATTATTTCGATTTTTATACACTTTCATTCACTTCAATTAAAATTCTTAAGCTGCCACAATTCATTTTGATTAGCTTCTCCCCCCAATCCACACCCACACACAACGCATCGTGTCACGCGCCCAGCCCCAACCATCTAACGCAGCCCCGCCCCATCGCTAACGATTATTATCAGTTGACTAATTCCCATATAGCGAATGCGGCTTGCCAGTTAGTTGAGCTGCGTTGAGATAGCTTTTGCGTTCGCCAAGATTCACGCTAACGGCACACAGCCCACACACGCGAACGAACGAAAGAAAAAAAAAACTATTTAGTACATATCAAATGACCTCCATCTATAATTGCTCTAGCTAATCCCCAAACCAGAGATCTCAGAGACTATCTTAAAAAAATGAAAAAAAAAAAAAAAAGAAAAAAAACTGCAAGTGAAATTTTCACAACTAATTGCCTCACCGGCAACGGCCCAAAAATTTCTGTACACAACGAAGCTGAAGCTGAAGCTGGAGCTGGGGAGTCATAGTCGCAGTCGTTCTCTTGGATGTTGGCCTACGTTTGGGCATTGTTTGTAAAGAAAGCGGAGGAAATAGACAGCAGACGGCAGACGACAGACAGCAGCCGGCAGCCCACAGCCAACAGCATTAGCCAGAAGACTGCGACTGCTGCTGCTGCTACTGCTGCTGCGATGTTTGCTTGAGATAATTGAACCCACGTTCATTATTTCAATTTGTAGCAGCTGCGTTAAAAAAAAAGCGAAAAGATAAACAATGAAAAAAAAAAAAAAAGCGAGTGCCAAGACTTAATCCAAACGCAGTCGCATTCTCAACTTATTTAATGGCCGCAACTAGAGAAAATTAAGCGGCGTTAGAAATTAATACAGACATCAGCGACGCATTGCGGCGTGGACTGGCGCGCATTCCACATCCGAGCAGTGCAGTCGCAGTCAACGTCGCAGTCTCGGTCACAGTCACTGTCGCTCTCTGACATCGGCTCCTGCTATCGGATGCCATCAATTGCAACAACAACAACAACAAATCGCATAACGTATAATTTTCAAAAGTGGCAAACAACAACAAAAGTAACAGCAACAGCAGTAGCAGCAGCAGCAGCAACAGCTCGAAGCTGGGCAGGCTCAAGCCGCGACAGCAACAGCAGACATGATATATGTGCATGTGTGTGTGTGTGTGTGTCTGTGTGTTAGTATGTGTCGCTGCTGCCCCCACATATCATGATGCCAGCTGCACAGTGTCGCAAGGCTGAACCGAAATGCAAATGCAGAAATGCAAAATGAAGAATCAAAAATGAAGAATAAAAAAAAAAAAAAACAAATTCAATTAAATTAAATGAATGTGAGATGCAAACAAACTAAATAAGAAAATAAATTCTACTTTAAGTAAATTAATAGTTAATAAAGTAATGCAAATGCAAGTTCAATTTATATTATCTCAAAGAAGCTGTTTGATATCTTGAGTTTATAACTATGAGCAGCACATAGAAAATATTTTACCCAAAATAAAAGACATAAATATTTAGTTTGACTATGGGAAGCGCATTGAAAAGGGCTGAATAATTTTTTGTTTAATCAATACTTTATTACAAATTTTATTTAACTAAAAGTAAAAGATTAAAGTGTTTAGTTTGCCTATAAGAATCCTATTAGATAATAGAATAGAATAGAATAATAATTAGATAATAGAATAGATATATATTCAAATATATGTATTACAAAACTCTATTCATTCCTCTTTATTTTCTATGCTTTTCAGTAGAAAAACTAAAACATTTAATTTAAGTATTGGTAGCGTATAAAAAAGTTGCTTTAGAGATGAAAATACTTTTAAAATATTGATATATATTACAAAACTTAATTTTCCAGGAAATAAGATGCTAAAAATTTTAGTTTGACTATGAGAAGCGCATAGAAAATAAAAATAAATAAATAAAAAAAAATATATTTCTAAAAAAATATGTACTATTTATTTAAAAATAGAAATGATAAAAAATAAAACAAAAAAATATAAAATAAAATGAAACCTAAATATATATATTAATAATATATTCAGTATTTATTTAAAAATAAATAGAAATGACAAAAAAAAAAACCTAACAAAAATAATATAAAATAAAATAAAAATTAAAAATATATTTTTAAAAATATAAAGTTTTTGTTTAAAAGGAAACAGAAATGTCAATAGCTTAAGCAATATTTCTTTAAGCTGAACAAAAAGTGAATAATAATAAACAAATAATAAATACATGAATAACAAATAATGCAAAATGCGAAGCGCATAGAGAGGCAATTTAATAAAACCCTCACTTAAGCACTCGTGAAATAACAAATTCAATATTATAGAGTGGAAAACCTATTAAATGAAGCTGAAAGCTTGACATCTAATATTATTACTTAACATGTGAAGCGACCTGAAAAACAACAGACCTTAAATTATAGTAGACTATGATACACATACATATATGGTAGACTATGTTGTACCATGAACTAATTGGAAAAAGGGAAAGTAATAAGTAGCGTTGGGAAAGTGTTAGCTCAACTTATTATTGCCTGCATAAAAACAGAAACAGAAGCAAGACGAAACCGGTATAGGAAAAGCATGGCTTTGACTAACAAAGATAAAAGTCAATTAAATAAAAGAATGACAAGTTAAAGCAGTGTTAAAAATAAAGAATCAAATCAAATATTTTAAAGATTTTTCTCTTTAGTTCTTTGCTCTCTGTAGTGAACTTTCATATTCTATAAATATTTCTTTCATAGAGAATACAATATAATTAAGAGATGCCAAGATAATCTAGGCCATTAGATAATAATAATTTAACAAGCAATTAAAGAACAGATTGCCGATTGCAGATAATTAACCATTAAATGCATTAAACAATTATATAGAAGTGAACAGAACTCCAAGACGATTCTAGATCGAGAACACTATGCCAAGAGGCCGCCACAAGTTAGTCATCATCATCTCAAATTGATGATAAATGGAAAACAATGTCGTGATCTTTGCAGCGCTCAAAGAATTTCTGATTTCTTGATTTCTGATTTCTGATTTCAATTAAATGACGAACGTGTCGAAGCAGAGGCAAAACGCTTTCAGCAATTGCCACCGAAGAACAGCGGGTCAAACTCTTTAATGATGACCTCATAAGGCAATCAAACCAAATTGTTGGCTGCACTCCACACACACACACACACACACATGCACAGAGAGTGAGTGAGCATTTTGTACCACGGTAAACCTCAACCACTGCGGTTCGAGTCTCTGCTGTGTTTTAATGAATTTATTTGAATGTTGGACAAATTGTGCACGACGGGCGAAATTTACGAGCCTTTACTTTTACGCTGTACGTTCTGTTCGAGTGGGCACTGTGCCCCGAGAGGGGCCAGACGTACAATTCATGGGCACATGCCACACAGCGAGGAGTTGGAAGATTGGGCGTGTGGGGGGGAAAGGGACAGCGGAGCTTCAACTCTGTGATGTGTGTCAGTTTTACATTCACTTTGTACTCGTACCTTAGATATTAATTGTTGCTGCTGAAGACAGCAGTGCAGACATTGTTGGCCTTTCTACTATGAGCCCAAAACCCCCCGCAAGGCAGCGCTTACAGTTAGTTAGCTTAAGTGCACAGTAAACACTCGCAAATGCGAACTTAAAGGAAAGAGAAGTAATTTTCAAAATAATTAGAAACCCAAGCCTATTTATAGTTTGAAAATATAAAAAAAAATTTAGTATTTCACCTACATTTAGACGTAGTTTTTATTTTCATACTACTTTACAAAACCCAAAAGTTTTCGCATTTAGCGAACATTCACTGTATTACACTAACAAGACTTACCATTAGTGAGCATTGCCGTTAACATGCATGCAAGCAGTGCGCCAAACAGCTGGCACTGGAACTTTAGCCTAAAGCGAGTCTGGAACGGGCACATCATTTTCACTGTCGACTGCACTTTCCTGGCCTAGCCTAAACGAAGTAAAGGAAGAGGAAGAGCGCGACGAAGACGTGAAGTCGTGCGTGTGAGTGTGTATATGCGTGTGTGAGTGTGTGTGCGTGACTACGACGCTTTCGCTCGTTAACAATTGAAATAGAAGCAGTTGCTATTGTTGTTACTACTACGGCGAGTGCGACTGAGGCTGCTGCGGCTGCTGCGACTGCGACTGCGACTACTTCTCAAGTTCAATACCAGCTATGCGACAGCGTGCAAAGATCACGGCGCACACGACTTGGAAGAAAGTTTTCAACAGTAGCTGTAGTAGGCAGCGCCTGTGCAAGAGTACTGCTGCAGGCTGTCAGCTGTGGTTGTGGCTCTGGCTGTGGCTGTGGCTAGAGCTGAAGCTCAAGCTCTGCGTCAACGGCGGCTAAAGCTCGAATTAACGGTTTTTAGCGGTTAACGTTTGGCTCATTTGGTTTGTTCTGTGCGCCGCCTGCGTTAATTCGGCTGCCTATTAAACATTAAAGCGAGGCTTGCGGTAATTAAGCAAAGAGCTCTATATAATCTGCTGGTAACTCGTCTCGGTTTGACCTCTCGCACAATGTGGCATAATTTCTTTTTTATCGCCTTGCTTTTTGGTTGTTTTCTTATCTCTTTTCTGTTTGTTTGTTAGTTTTTTTTTGTTATTCTTTTTTTTTTGCACGTTGCTTTAATTCGATTTCAATTACGACTGCGTTTGCCTTTTGAAGTTTACCACAGTTACCGTTTGTTCAGTCAGTTCGTTCGTTCTGCTCCTTCTTCGTTTCGCTGGATTCTTTTATGCTCTGCTCTTTTATTATTATTGTATGCACACAAAATATCTTTTGATAGTCTCTTTCTTTCCTACAGCGGGGCGGGGGCACTCGAGTTCTTTTCTTCAATGTGTAGTTCGTTACTCTTTAACCGTAACCGTTTGAATTTGATTTTTTTGATGCGCGCTCGTTGAGTTTCGCATGCGAAGTGACTGATTCGCTTTGATGCGATGTTCCGATGTTCCGTGCGCAGTCGGCGTGCGGCAGTGACGTTGACGTTGACGTTGACGCTGGACGTTACAGCGGCTGCATTATTTATTGTTGTTGGTAGATTGATGCTGGGACTGCTGCGTTTTCAATGAATGAACACACATACGCAACGTACTCTCGCAAACTCAAACACACACACACACGGACGCGCGCTTTGCTTTTTTACACATTCATAAAATTATAGGCTTTGATTGCCGTTGTTGTTGTTGCTGCTCCCTGTCTTTTGTTGCAGCTCCAGCTCCAATTCGACTCTTGGCGACAAACAAAAATCTTAGCTGTTGCGACTGCGCCGTCGTACCGAACGACACGAGAGAAAGGTTTGAATGACACTCGCACTCGAATTTGCAATGCCATTTATATGAGTGAAAGGCAGTCGCAGCGCAGCCGCAGCGCGGTTGGCGTTAGTCGGGCGCCGCACAGTGGACTGTTGAGAGTACTTAACCGAAAATTATGCATTTGTTAGTGGAAGTTTTATGCAACAAAAAAATAAAAAGAAAACGTAAAAACAATATAAAGTAATATAGAAAAAATAATTATATAACAATATTTAAAAAATAGTAATAATAAAATAGAAGGGCATATAAAATAAAAAACAAATAATAGTTGATATTAAATCTAATAGAAAATTAGGAATAATAAAGTATATAAATCAAATTATTATTGATAAAAATACAATATATATATATAAGAAATAAATAAGGAAAAATAAGAAAATTAAATTTATAAATAAAATAACTAAAATGTAATACAAAGTAATAAATATTGAAATATTTATTAAACATTGAAAAATATTAACATAAATATAAAAAATATAAAATAAATAAAACATAATATAAATAGAAAACAAGTTTCTTACATATAATTATTCAATGCATTTTTAATTAATTTTAAATTTAATTTTTAATATATATGTATGTACATATATATATTTTATTATTAATAATCATCTTCATAATTATACAAAAATGATTCTATACAGGAAGCTCTGACATGCTCAACATATTGATAACATTTTCATGCTATCTCAGCACACTGTGCGATGCCTTTGCAGTACGGCGCTTTGTTCGATGCGGCTTTGGCTGCGCTTTAGCCATTGATTAAATGGAGTTGTCGGTATTTAAAATAACAACTTGGTCATGTTGTCTAGCAGAAACCTAATCGGTTTTGCGTACAAATTTAATTTGCCAAAAGTGGCAGTAAAATGCAACCAAAAAGGCGAAGCGCGCATTTGAAATTATAACACACACATCGACTGTGGTCCGCTAACTGTGCAGGCGGCACAGACTGACAGGCGGACGGACGAACGGACGGACGGGCGGACAGACAGACGATTGCTTTGTCGCCGTAGAAAGTGCGCACTGAAGTCGGAGTTGGAGTTGGAGTTGGAGTCGGAGTCGGGAGTCGGCGGCATCGATGTCGATGCTCAAAAGCCGCAGACGTTGCTAGCTGGAAGCTGTGTTTATAGACTTGTCGACTTTTAAGCCATAAATTTTACGCCTGAGTGGCGTTGGCGAATAAGGGTCACATACACACAGACACACACACACACACACACACACACACATGCACACCCATACGCACATATATGTAGATAAATAGATGAGCTTTGGCGGAGACTCGCGTGCATAAAGAAAATTTGAGCGCTGCAGCGGAGCAGCAGCAGCGGAAAAAAAGAGGTCAGTAAGTGAATGTTTACAGTTAGCTTTTGGGCAGCCAGCAGACAGCGTAAGCGGGCATAATGCATCTGACAGCCATGACACAGCAGCCAGAGCCGCCCAGAACTAATGCCGTCGCATGCAGACCACTTCAACAGCAACAAAATAAAACCAAAAATTAATTAAAAGAAAGCCTCGAGTCGAAAACGAGAAGAAAAAACCTTTGGCAGCATTGCAATTTCTTTTTGGCCATAACCAAGATTTGATGTCGTGGTTGCCAATAAAAATGGAAAGTGAAAATTGTAGCTGCAATGCCTGCATGCATATTAAAAACAAAAACTACACAAAAACAAAAAGAAGCAACAACAAAAAAAAACCTATGAAAAAAAAAGTGTAATAAAGATAGAAGCCAAACGCAAAGCAATAACAAGACACGGCCACGCACCTGTTCTGCAGGTCGTGCGAGTTTTCTTTGGCTCTAATCATACAGGCTGAGCTAAAAAGCCCGAGTATTATATAAAAAGTGATGATAGAGGAGCTCGGAAATTATATGGTAAAATGGTAAAATCAAAAGTGCTTGTTATGAATGCACTTGTGAAAATGTAGCAATTTCCCATTTGATGAGCCAGTAGCATACATAGTTATTTGCCATTGATTTTCACTAGTTTCTAGTTTTACTAGCAGTCTTATGCTAATTGTGCGCGCAAATTGGAAAGGCTCGCTAACGTTCATTTTCTCCAAACTCCATTTTTAAAATGTAACAGTCTTAATTTGTTAGGTAAGCACTGGTTAAGCAAATTTGCGTTACTCCTTGCATTTTACAGCACTGCAATAAGTGTTGCTTTACATGCCCATCGATACTGGCAAAAGTATCGATAGTTTTGTTTAACATCGCTACCAACACATACGAACATACTGGCACACACATGTACGCACACAGCCACACTCATTGAAAAAGTCAGAGAATTGTGTGGGAAATAAAAATCGTGTATAACTAACGACGAAACGCGCAAATTGTGCAAATGCGGATGCCCAGTGCTAAAGGCAAAGTGAACGTTTTGATAAAATCGGATGTGCTGGCTGTTTGGGCAGCTAAATATTCATGTTGTCGCTGTAACGCAGCGCACTGAGTGAGTGAGTGTGCGAGTGTGTGTGCATGTGTGCGTGTGTGCGTGCGTGCTCGTTTGTGTGTGTGTGAAGAGTGAAACCTACAACTTTACTCCCCAAACCAACAGCCACACCAACGACAACGACGACGACGACGACAACAACAACAACAAGAACAACAATATCAGCAGCAGCAGCGCAGCAGTGTTGAGAGAAAAGATGGCGACGAGTCGCACCAGTCGCATACAATCACAACCAAAAATTTTTCCTTCAATCTTTTCGAAATTACATGGAGCAATATCGGAGGCGTACGTCTCGCAGCGTCTATCCACGGACAAGAAGACGCTGGAGAAGACGTGGAAACTGATGGACAAGGTGGTCAAATTGTGCCAACAGCCGAAAATGAATCTAAAGAATAGTCCACCTTTCATATTGGACATACTGCCGGACACGTATCAAAGATTGCGTCTCATCTATTCAAAGAACGAGGATCAAATGCATCTGCTCCATGCCAACGAACACTTCAATGTATTCATCAATAATCTAATGCGTAAATGCAAACAGGCCATCAAACTGTTCAAGGAGGGCAAAGAGAAAATGTTCGATGAGAACTCGCATTATCGTCGCAACCTAACCAAACTGAGTTTGGTCTTCTCCCACATGCTTAACGAGCTAAAAGCTATATTTCCCAATGGTGTCTTTGCTGGCGATCAATTTCGAATCACCAAAGCCGATGCGGCTGACTTCTGGAAGAGCAATTTTGGCAACAGGTAAGCGTTGCAACTTCATTATCCATCCATTAGGTAAAGAGTAAACACAATTTGTTTGTATTTGATTTAGTACCCTGGTGCCTTGGAAAATCTTTCGTCAGGAATTAAATAAGGTGCATCCAATATCATCTGGCCTGGAGGCGATGGCACTGAAGACAACAATCGATTTAACGTGCAACGATTATATATCGAACTTCGAATTCGATGTGTTCACACGACTCTTTCAGCCATGGGTCACATTGCTGCGCAACTGGCAAATATTGGCCGTCACCCATCCCGGCTATGTGGCCTTTCTTACCTATGACGAGGTGAAGGCACGCCTGCAGCGCTACATCCACAAGGCGGGCAGCTATGTCTTTCGTTTATCCTGCACGCGACTGGGCCAATGGGCCATTGGTTATGTGACGGCCGATGGAGAGATCTTGCAAACAATACCCCAAAACAAATCGCTTTGTCAGGCGCTGCTCGATGGGCATCGGTAAGGAGAATAAGGATTAAGGCGGGGACCAGAGAGCGAGAGAGAGGGACTTTTTTAGGATGATTTGTATTGTTTATTAATTGTTGAACTAGTTAACGTTTAGCATGTTATATATATACATTTCTGTTATTTGTTACTTAGAATTTGTATAAATGAATTGCTTAGCTTAAGATTAGGATTAGGCCTATGTTGTTTAGTTATAGAACTAGTATAAAGTCCTCTTTAAGTTATCTTTAACTCCAATTCAGATATATTTCATGCCTTACATTAATTTAATTCATATATTATATTAATTACTTTTTGCTTCTCATCCACGCAATGTGAATCTCATCTATAGCGAGGGCTTCTACCTATATCCCGATGGTCAAGCCTACAATCCCGATTTATCCTCCGCCGTGCAAAGTCCAACTGAGGATCATATAACCGTTACACAAGAGCAATACGAGCTGTACTGTGAAATGGGTAAGTTGAACAAATTTTCAAATTTCCAATTCAATTACCTCAACTTAAACGTAAACCCTTGCAGGCAGCACATTTCAGCTATGCAAAATCTGCGCAGAGAACGATAAGGATATACGCATCGAGCCTTGCGGTCATTTGCTATGCACGCCCTGTCTCACAGCCTGGCAGGTGGACTCGGAGGGACAGGTAAGCTAGCTGCCATTTATATTAAGTCAAATCGAACTAATACCCTTTGTAATTTGTGTGCACTGTGCAGGGCTGTCCATTTTGTCGTGCCGAAATCAAGGGCACGGAACAGATCGTTGTGGATGCTTTTGATCCGCGCAAGCAACACAATCGCAATGCAACGAATGGACGACAACTGCAGCAGGACGACGACGATACAGAGGTATAGTTTAGAGCAGCGCTTATAAAAAGAAAAAACAAAACAATCAAAATATGAAACCATAAGAAAGCCTTTGACGCCTGCCCCGCGCTGCCCGCCTGTGCTGCCTCTCTATCTCTATCTCTCTTATATATACACATAATCTAATTACATATATGCATATATATATGTATATCAATTTTAGTTCGTTTATATATACATTTATATATATACATAGACGTTCTATTTATATATTAAGTTTAATGTTTAGCGATTTTGATTTATTCATACGTAAATTATTAGCTACAATTTTTCATTGCAACTAACAGAGCTGCGCAAACATCTCTCTATAGTGTAGTGTGTGAATATGTGCATATATATATATGTATGTGTATATTTATAAATATATATAGATATATATATATATGCACATGCGATTTAGTTATTTATGCGCCGAGCGGAAGTTACTCATCAGTCGCTTATTATTACTATATTCGTTTTATCAACGCTCGCTTGTTTCTGTCGGTTTTGTTTGTGCACTCTGTTCAATTGCTGTTCTGTTTCGTTTTGTTGATTGCTTCTACTTCTTCTTCTTTTTCTACTGCTTCTTCATACTTGTTTTTTGCCCTTTTACAAAACTAAATTCATTCATTCATTCATTTGCGCTCGTTCGCCTCTGTTTATGATTTCATTTGAAGCGTGTGATGTGATTCGTGAACAACTTGAATTATATATATATTTATATATTATAGATAAAGAAAATCTGTATTTGTATTATGCCCTCTAGCACTTGTGCACCTTTTGTAAATACCTTAGTTCTTAGTTCTCAAACGAAACGAAACGAAATCTGTATTTGCACTCCGTTCTTCCTGCAGTATATAGAATTATATATATATTATAAAACTCTTTCATTCTTATATAATCTATTTTCACACACATTTTAGTTTATGATTTGATATTTCCAAAGATATGTTTAGTTCATCATGGTTTATAATTATTTTGTGTTTGTTTTTAGTTTTTTTTGCAAATCGGTTTTCATATAGAGTTTATATATATATATATATATAGCAATATATAGTTGTGTATGTTTTTTTGTAAGCAGCGCTGCAGCTGCTCTAAGACTGTAATTTATTAATAATAATATTTAATTATACAAAAAAGGCTAAAAACAAAATGGTCAAGGCCAATGCATATTGTATGTATAATTATTATCATTATCATTAACATTATTGTAATTTTTTATAATTATAATTATTATTATTATTTTTAGTGTAGTTTTTATTAGTTTTTAGTTTTTGTTAAATGTCACAAGCCTAGGCCAGAATTTATGAAAAAAAAAGAAACAAATTTAAAAGTATTAGCGAAAACGAAATTAACATTGTGTGACTGTGTGTACGTGTGAGTGTGTGTGTGTGTGTGTGTGTATGCGTGTGTTTGTTAACTCCTTTTCATACATTATTATTTAAACAAATTCGGCTCAAGTTTTGTTTCCTTAACATAGGCTTCAGCATACATCGATTTAGCATATTTCAATTAATAATTAATAATTATTTATGTTTTAATTATGTATGTATATATATATCTAATGCAATTTCATATATATATATATATATTGTGCAAGTACACTTTCTTAGATTTAATTTTTAATTTCCTTAAAAAAAAAAATATGAAAAGCAGAAAAAAAATATATATGTGTATAAATATTTATAAATATTGGTTTCAATTGTTTCATTTTGTTCTTTGACTTTGTCTACAGTTATTCTTGTTGTTGTTCTTGTTGTTGTTTTTGCTCCTGTTTACTTTCTTTTTGATTATTATTATTATTATATTTGTTTGATATCCTTGTTGCTGTGCATGTCCGAATCAAAACTTTGACTTGCAGCCAATTTTGCTCTAGGGGCATGCCATCTAACCACAATAGACACAGTCAGGCAAACCCACCTAAAACAAGCAAACAATCAATCAACAAATTTGACTACTACAAAATACTCCAAACATACTCCTTGATTCAGGACATGGGCGACTTCAATATAGCAACCAGTTCGCTGCATGCGCTCAGCACCTCGGCCGCCTCGCAGTCGTCCATGGAGAAGCATAGTCCGCACACTTCGCCGCGTCTCGGCAGGCGCAGCACCACGCCCAGCCTGATGGCGGTGCAGAATGATCTGTATGCCGGTGGTGCGGCCACATTTAGTCTGCCCAGTGGCAGCGGCAGCGGTGGTAGCGGCGGCAGCGGTGGCAGCAACAACAGCAGCAGCAGCAGTAGCAACCATAGCAACGCCGTCGGCGGCGGCGGCAGCACCATCAACTGCACACAGCAGCCATCGGCACCGCCCGCTGCTGCTGTCATCAGCAATGGCAATGCATCCACGCAAAAGTCAACGAATCGCATGAGTGCACCGCTCATGGGCTCCAGTGTGAACAACTCCACCTATGGGCAGAAGTTGGCGAGCAAAGCGGAGAGCGGTTCGAGTGGCGACACGGCCTCCATTAGCTCGTATGCCATACTACAGAATCTACAGGATAATGCCTCCAGCTCCAGCTGCACAGTGGCTTCAGTTGCAAGTGGTTCAAATGCTGCTGCTGTTGCTACTGGTGCTGCTGGTGGGGCTGGTGGTGCTGCAGTGGCACCACCCCTGCCACCACGCAAGTCACCGGGCATGGAGACGCCTGGGAAGCCAAGTGCCAGCAAGAGCATCGACAACATCCAGTGCAGCTTGGACAATGTGCCGCCACAGACAACGGCGCCGCCCATACCGCCGCATGTGAGCAGCAGCGTGGACACGTTGGCCGAGGATTTGATGCGACAGCAGCGCATTGCGAGCAGCACCACGTCGCCGGTGCTGTCGCTGCTGGACGAGATGGTGGAGGTGGGTCCGGCGGAGACCATTAGCGGTGTCATCGATACGCGTCCGCTGGAAGCGCGAGGTACGCTGCCCAGCTGCAGCGGCAGCAGCAGCAACACTAACGCCATCACCACCACCAGCAACAACAACTCCAGCAGCAGCAGCAGCAGCAGCAATAGCAACTCCAACAGCAGCAGCAGCAACAGCAATTGCAGTGGCTCTCAGGATGCAGCCACCTCACACTATACGCAATTGTGCACCACCACGACCAGTGCTGCGGCTCTGGCTGCTGCCGCCACGCTGGCCAATGGCAAAAAATCAACGCTAAAGCAGCCAATGCCAGCGGCCAATCCTCTCCAGCAACAGCAACAGCAACCGTTGCTCTATGCGAACGTGACGATCAATCAAAAAGACTGCGGCCCCACTGTGCCCTATGAGAATATCAATCTGGAGTATATAGCGCGCCTGATGAATGCCGGCTATTCCAAGGAGAATGCCATCACGGCATTGGGCATCTCGAGGAACAATATCGAAATGGCTGGCGATATATTGCGCGAGTTTGTCTCCAAGAATAGCGCCTAAAGCCATTAGCCCAAAGAAACCCCGAAGCCCCGAAGTCCCCGCCCTCTTCCGCTCGCCCCACGCCCAGTCTCTCTCATACAGTGTGATCCCAGGAGGAGTATTGTTGATGATGTTAATGATGATGAAGATGATATGATCCCAGAACAAAGCAAAAGGCAAATGATAAATCATAAGCATAAATTTAAATAAAGCTCTCATAGTGCGCTATCTCTCTCTAACTCTATTCTAAGTCTAAGCTCTATATAAATATATATATATTTATATAAATAAAATTTCTCTAAAACGCTTTACTCCCAAACACACATATACATACAAACTTCATTTAGTCTTACGCTACACACACACCCACACACATATGCACACCCATTCTTGGCGTAGCCAGCACAAGCAATTAGGCATAAAAAAAAAACAAATCGTTCGTTCTCTTTAAAAAAAAATTACAAATGAATTAATTAATTATATAAAAAAAATTTATAAAAAAAAATTCGTAAAATTCTCACACTATTTAAAGCAAAACAAAATTTAAGCACAAACCATTTATATCAAATATAGCTATATATATATGTATATATATATATATATATATTAAGACGTATCTACTTCCTATTAAGTAAAAACAAAAAAATATATATGAAAACAAAAACTCTTATATGCAGCTCTAAATGAAACAAATATTTGCCCACCCCGAAAATTATCAAGATAAATTTTTTATATTTATTATGCGCTCTTCAATTAATAAAAGACAAAACAAACACAAAACAAAAACATTCACACAAAAACAACAAAAAATCGTCAATAAAATTTAAAATAAATTTTTAATTAGTGCATCGGCAATCATGAAAAAAAAAAAAAAACAATTAATAAAAAATAAAAAACAAAAATAAACAACAAATCCAACATGCCTTTTGAAGCCGATCTAGAGATTGGCACTAAGTTTACTGATTTAATGGAAGAACAATGCAACACCAATAAAAAAACACAAAAATTAATATGATCCGATGCACTATCAAGAGAGTTTACCTCGATTTTTTATACAAAACTCAGATGTTTTTTGTAATATTATATTATATAAGTCGAAATACCCGAGCGAAAGATTGAAGCAAATGGACACAAAAGATATCCAGGAAAACCAAGTGTGTATTAAACCCTTTTTAATGAATTTATATATATGCATGCATATATGTATATGTATATAAACATATATATATATATATGTGTATATGTATATCAAAGCGAATAATCGATTTTTTTAAAATTCGTTGATAATGTTCTCAACCCAACACGCAATTTTTTGACATATACTAAGCGATATATACATATATATTTACATAGACGATATAATCATCATAAAACCAAACAAATTCGAGAGAAATCAATGCAATATTTCACTATATATATATATATTATAACGTATATATATAAACAAATCAATGCAAGCGCAAAAACTTAGTACTAAAAAAAAAATATATAAACATAACCTCAAATCGAACTATTTATGAAATATTTGAATTTTAAGATACCGAGCAAATAACTGCGTTTAAAAATAATAATTAAAAATCAAATAATATACAAATAGCATAGAGCATAGCAACAACAACAAAAAAAGAAAAGAGCAAAGTAAAAGTGAAAGCGGAGTCAAGTCAATAACAACAAATACAAATCGATTTAGGAACGTCTAAAATTATAAAGAATATAATGATGAACAAGTGCGATACCATACCATAGTCATGTCATATAATCCAGAAATATTAAGCAGATATAAATTATTCTTATAAATAAAAATAAAAAAAAAAAAAACACAAAAAGAAAACTAGACAAAGTTGTTTGTTTCTCACGGCTTTAGAATAATGAAGCTTATAGAAGCTTTAATAACTTTATGGGATAAAGTTATATAGTGATTGTTATTTATATATTTACAATTTTCTTATATTTTTTATAATATTAAAAGTTGATTTGTATACATTAAACTATAAACAGAAAAGTAAACAAATTTAGAAAATTCTTTTATGCAATATTTTCTTAAAGCAAATTTGTTAAATTTTTTATTTTTTAAGTTAAGAAGACTGTTTTAAAACAATATATTTTATAAATAATTAAAACATATTTTATTTTATATTCATATTTAGATTATTATTAAATATAATATTTTTTATTTGTTGTAGCTTTACCCAACCCATTTAAACACTTTATTTAGCTTTATTGAAATATGTATTTATTTGTTTTTTTTTTTTTTTTTTTTTTTTTTTTATTATTTGACTTATATAGTTTGCGTTTTTGTATTTTTGCTTTTTTGTTTTTGTTTTTTTTTCGTATTCAAGCACATATGTATTTGTTTTTTTTTTTTTTTTCATTTTTTGTTGTGTATGTTTTACGATTTTTTTATGTTTTATATTTTATAAATAAGGATTAGTTGCTGTTCTGTTTGTTGTGTCTGTGCTGTTCATTTCATTGCATTGCATAAATCTCTAAACGCAGAGTATCTATCGCGGCATATCAGACGATAGATATATACACATATATATATATTGATTCATATATTTGTATATATATAAATATTCGTTCAATAGCGTTATACATATTATAAGTTACTATTTGTTTTTGTTTTGCTTGTTCATTTTGTTGTTGTGTGTTGCTTAGTGTTTGTTGTTGTAGTTGTATATATGTATAACATGGCTATAGTAGGACGTACTGATCCCAAATTTTGTTGTTAGCTTGTTAAATATTTTTTTTTTATTTATTTTTGTTTTGTTTTAGTAATTGAAATTCATAATTTGTTTCACAATATTTGCTCTTTGTTTCCGACACGATCTCTTTGTATTTTTTGTTTTTTTTTTTTTTTTTTTAGTTTTATATTTAGTTTTTTTGTTTTACTATATATATAATATACTTTAATATTTAAAAATACATTTTTAAAAATTAATTTTTGTTATCTTTCATTAAATGGTTTCAACAGATTTGGCGCAGCAAATTACATTTGCTCTTCTACATTACTCACACAAGACTTTTCCTTTTTCTTCATAATCATTTTTGTGTGTTAGTTACAAAGTTCGTTTTCTAAATATTGTTTTTGTTTTTTTTTTTTTTGTTGTTTTTTTGCTTTTTTTCTTTTTATAAATAAATACGATTTGTATATGTTAGATGTATGCATGTATGTATATGTGTAATAAGTTAATGCAACCCTTTGAATGCAGAACAAAAATTCGTGAAACAACATACACAGAGTTAAGATACTCGAAACTGTATTTACAGTTTCTTTTGGTGTTTGAAATGTTATAAACGAAATATTAAGACTTTTTGTTTGTTTATAAATACTTCAATCTTACAATTTCTTGATTTCTTCATAATTTTTGCTGTATACACAATCATTATTCAATAAATATATATTTATATGCATATATATGCCAGTTTAACAGTGAGACTTCAATGAAGCTGCGAAAGAACAGTTTGCGAGAAATATTAGAATAGTTTTAAGAGAATATAGAGCATATATAATTAGAGAGAAAAAAAAAACTATCTACGCTTCTATGGCATATAGTGTTTTGTTATTTGTTTGTCTAATGCACATATGCAAGGATTTCGTTGCCATTATACAATATAATTGTTCTCTTTTGTTATTGTATCTCTTAATATGATTTGTTATAGATTTCATTTTGTTTATATATGCTAAAATTAAATTAAAGCAAAACTAGTTGAAAATAGTATACGTATACACACAATTTGGTTTCATCTCTCAGACACTTGAATTTCAGTTTAAGCAGCGCACAACTTCAGTATAACAGAAAAATACAGACTGCATTTTTATTACAATTAGGATTTTAGGGCCCTGGTTTAATGGTTAATGCGTAAGTTTACGTAAAATTTCGTTTGGTTAGATTTTTTTTTCTTTATATTTTCTTATTTTGCTTTTTGTTTTTTTCTATATTTATATTTATATATATAATATATATCAGACACGTAGAAATTGTTTTTGAAGTTGCCATTTAGTATTCATCATAATTATACATATATGTATTGTGTGGTGTATGCCATATGCTTTGCTATCAATTATTATTATCGTTTCAAATAGTGTTTTGCATCTAAGTTAAAGTACTTAATAAATTGTATGGTTGTTCATAATGTGGTTCACAATGTAGTTGTCTGTTGTAGTTTTCATAATTGTTGTTTATATATTTTATTTGTTTATTTGTTGCAGTCCATCCTGTGCACATCTGTTGCGTTTAGGGAACGGTTAATCCTTCTTGTGTTGCATTGTGTAGCGTACAAGAATATATAAATATAAATATATATGTATAGATATAAGTATATATAGTTGTATATGCATGTATGTAGGTGTATATGTTATGCATTGTCTTTAAATTTGCCAGATATCGGATTTTTATTGTTTGGAATTACTCCACCAAAGCGCCTGCAAACAAAGCACAACAATTAATATGATTAATTCTATTGATAATTAATTAAGACTCACCTGGAATGCGTGGATGGCGCGCGAGTATAGAGAAGCCCTTGCCCTGCGGCCCCTTGGGTGCGCGTATTAATATCAAACGTGGCACACCGTCATCGCCATTGAGCTTAAGGCGCGAGATCAGACGATCGGGACGATCGTTTATTTTCAAAACATTGCAAGCCGAGGATTTGCCATTGCGCTGTTATAAAATGTATATTGAAATATAAATAAATTCGATAGATAGTGTACTATTTTCAAGCTTACCTGATTAGTAACCACTGAGAACTCAACTGTATCGCCTGGATGTAAAGCCACCGTATTGCCCTGCACCTCAGACATGTGGAAGAATAGCTTCTTGCCGTCTTCAACCTCGAAATTGAGAAAACCAAATTGCCCTTTGATCGAGTCAACTGTGGCGCGTTTCTTTAGCCGCACCGCGTTCACGTCTGCGGCCCTGCCACTCTCATCGATGCGAAAACTAACCAAATCGCCCTTCTGCAATAGATCACGTTTGTTCACCAAGCTGGTGATGCCAAATTCATGCTGCGATATAACTGTAGTGCGTTGCTCATCGAGTATTTCGATTAGACCAGCATATTCCTGCTGATCTGGATTGATGCAACGCAATGGACGCGCCACCACGCCATTGTGTACCGTCTCCAGCACCGCTGGCTGTGGTATCGAGTTCTTGGGCAAGGTGCGCACATTCTCGGCGGGCAGACAATTGCCCGACACTGAAGTGTTGCCATTGGGCGCTAGAGTGTACTCCACCTCCTGGCCTAGCTCCAGCCAATTTGGATTGCCCTGATAGTTGCTAAAGTGAAAGAATACCTCCTCATCGTGCGACAGCGTCTCGATAAAACCAAAATTCTCCTTAATTACGGCTATAAAGCCTCGATACAACTGTCCAGTAACTGCCTCCGCATTGGCATGATTATTATTCTCCAGCTTAAAGTCCTCGATTTGGGGAGTATTTATTTGCTGAGTAGTTGCATTGCTGCCCACACTGCTGTTGCTGCTGCTGCCGCCACCAGGGCTGCCGTGCATCATATAGCCATTCTGCATGGCTCCAGTATTCGAGCCAATGCCATTCGAGAGCTGTAGTTGATCGTTCTGATTTAAATTGACAGCAGGCTGTTGGGCTGCTGCTGTTTGTTGATTTAAAAGTTGTTGCTGCTGCTGTTGTTGTTGTTGCTGTTGCTGTTGTTGCTGCTGTTGCAACGATACCTGCTGCACATTGACTGCTATAAATTCCTTGTTACGTTTGACCTGCGAGATGTTAGACGTAATACGAAATTAGTACGTAAATAATGCCGTCCTTATTTAATAACATATATTGCTAAAGCATTGCTTCAAGATAGCAGTTACTTATATTAACATACTAAAAAATATATATAATCTTCAAACTATAACCCACCATGTAAATATCGAAGCGCACACGCTCGCCAACTCTTGGTGGTTTTTCGCAGTCTTTGAGAAAATACATAATAGTCTTTTTAACATCGCTATGTTCGTAGGTGATGACACCACCCTCGAAGCGATCCTGAGATTTAATGGGACTTTTGGGCGCCTCGCGTGTCACGGTGCCTGCAATGCATAAATACAATTTAAATAACTATTTATGGGATATATAGATTATATATAGGTACCCTCAATGTTGCTGGCCATTAGGGTTTCGAATTGCACAGTATTGGGCGGCAAATGTTTAATGCGTATGGCCTGCAGACGGGAATTATTATAGGCCAGACCTGGCTCTTGAATGACTGTAAACTCAACCTCATCGTTGACTTCAATTTCGCGGCTCTGCAATAGAAATTTATTACTGAAATAGAAATCCAATTAAAATTTGCATTGCTGCTTACCGTATCGAGCACCTCCGTAAAGTGGAAAAACAAACGCACTTGACGATCCACGCAGCGCAAGAATCCAAAACCCTCCTTCAACGAGGCAATAGTGCCCTGTTCACGTTTCTCGCCAGACACCTTGAACGTCTCGTCCAGCAGTGCTATCGAAGTGGCACGTTGCAACTGATCCCGCCTATCGGTGGCCAACAAGAATTGTACCCAATCGCCATGACGCAAAGTGAAGTCACCCTTCTGATCTTTATCGCCAAATGGCACCTCCACCTCCGAATAATCGGGCGCACGATAACGTATGCGTCCTGGCAACGGATCATTGTTCTGACGCGCCGCATTATTGCGATCCAGCGATTTGAGCACTTGACCCTTATAGATGGTGCTATCGACATCCTCGAAAATGACCGAGCCGGGCGGCAATCGCGTTATGTTACAGGCAAACTCCCGGCCCTGCGGGGGCACAGTGGCGGACTGCTTTGATTAGTGCGATATGAATTGCTGTGTCAAATTAATTGTCTGCTCTACTTACACTACGCGTCTGAATGGTAAACTCGACATCATCGCCGGGACGTAGCTCCACATTACCCTCAGCCTCGGAGAAGTGAAAGAAGATCTCCTTGACCACATCGGCGCGTTCAATGAAACCAAAAGATTCCTTCATTGAGCAGACAACGCCGCGATACTTAACTGGCTGTGCTGGATTCTCCAGGCGTATGTGGCAGGCGCCCAGGTTGCCTCTGAGAATCATTCACAATCAGAGAGATTAGATTATAAATATTTAGTTAGATTATATATATATTTCGTGCCAACCTTTGGTTCGTAGCGATCTGAAAGCTGACTTTATCGCCAGCACGCAAATTGACATTGCCCTCAACATCGTCTTTGGTATAGGGTAAGAAGAAGCATTCGCCGCGATTCTCATAGCTAATCCTTCCAGTTGTCTCGCTGGAGCTAAGCACATTATTGGCGCTATCAGTACGCAGCTCAGTGGTCACCGTGCCGGTGACCCGCTCCTCAGAGAGCACAACTTCAGGCGCTATCTTGGAGACTTGACTAGCAATCGGTTTACCCGTACGGCGATCATAGGTCATCTCAAATTCAACAGGATCGCCGATCTTCAGATGATCAATGTTGCCAGTGAACTGCGAGAAATGAAAGAAGAGACGTGCCTGCCGCTCGCAGCACTGAATGAAGCCATAAGAGTGCTGCAAATTTCAAAATATAAATAAATTTGATGATTAGAGAAGTTAGATTATTAGTGCACATAATACAGATATTACTGCTCGATTAATAGACCCACCAGTAGCTTCTCAATGATGCCAGTTTCGCGAGTTGTCTGATTCGGATCGTTTGCTCCGGATGCCGTGGCCGAAGAGTTGCTCGACTGTGAGCCAAATATGGACGATGAGCTGCCAGCGCCATTGTTCAACACGCTGTTCGACTGAAAGACGCCAATTTGTGGTGGATTCTGAATAATGTCATTGACCTCATTGGCATCGAACATGCCAATGCTGGGATGTTGTTGCTGCTGCTGCTGCTGCTGTTGTTGTTGATGTTGCTGCTGAAGATGTTGTTGTTGTTGCTGCATATGCTGCTGATGATGATGCATGCTCTGCTGCTGTGGCGCCATGGCCAATTGTACGGCCGCTGCTGGTGGTCCATGTGCTGGCTGCAAACCCAACGTGGTGGAGTCCAACGTAAAGGTGCCAATGGTCGGAAAAGTTGTAGGTATGTTCAAGTTGCGTATGGCAGTAATGTCAAAGCACTGCATATTATCGTAAATTTCTGCAAGGCAAATTGGAGAGCAACAAAATGAAATGGCGGAACAATATATATTACAAATATATTTGAATAATTAGTGTAAACAGATAATTATCTGAGAGACGATTCTAAACTAAGCTCAGAGTTAGCTTCTTTACTTTAAAAAATGTTATATGCTCTGCACTCTGTTGCTTTACAGATGTTAACAGATGTCACTGCAAAGAGCGCTTTTAACTAAATTAATAGTTATTATTTTAAGTTACAAGTCTTTTACATATTTCAAATAAAAATTGTGTCATTTCTTTCTTACCTTCGCCCGTGCGATATCCTTTGGATTGCGTATTCATATTGTTAATTAATTTGAATTGGCTTTGTTTTGGATGTTTTAGAAAATGCTGATAGCGACTAGCACAAGGAGACTGGTTGTTGTTGTTGTGATTTAAATGTTTATTGTTGTTGATGACGAGAATGTTGAATGATTTAAAAGAGAGCGAGCGCGTTTTTATTTATTTATTTATTTTATTTGAGAACAGTTAAAAAATTAAACTGCTTCCGGTTTGGAATTATGTATTATATATATATTTATTTATTTTTAAAATTTTATATTTTTTTTTTCGTAATTTTTTTTTTGTTGTAATTTTTTTTTTTTTTTTTTTTTTTTATATCAAAGAGAAAAAACTAAGCAATAAATACGTATTTGTTTTTTTGTTTTTGTGTATATATATTTTGGCTAAACACTGGCACAAGAGGCACTGAAATTCCTTGTCTTCGAAGTTAATAAAGAAACAATCATTTGTTTGTTTGTTGTTGTTGTTGTTGTGGGTGGTCAACTTGCTTCAATTTACATATAGTTTATATTATTATTTTAGGGGCAAGCCCCGTCGAAACGTATGTAAAAAATGCCGTTCAAATTTAAAGTTTCTTATTGTTTTTTTTTTTTTTTTTTTTACAATTTTTTATAATATTTTTTATTTATTTATTTATGTTTTAAAAAATATATTTTTATATATTCGTATTTGTATTCTGATGAAAATGCATTAGCAGCTGTTAGCTGCCGTTGGTTGGTTGTTTTTGTTGTAGTTAAATGAATAAACATTAATTTTTTGTAATATTGTTTTTATATATTTATTGCGTTTCGATTTTCTTTATTTATTTTTTTTTTATGTTTTTTTTTTTTTTAGTTTTACTAGAAAAATACACTGGGCGCTTTGTTGAATACTTATTTTGATAGAATTAAATTTTTGTTTTTTGTTTTCTTTCGATTATTTTAGTTTACTTTGATATTAAATTATTTGATTTGTTTTTATTTTATTTGTTTGAGGGATTTTCTTGTTTGGAGGGGAAGTGATTAATATGTTTGCTTTTGTTTTGTTTTTGTTTGCTATAATATACATTTATATACCATAAATATATATATTTTGTAGGCAATCGTTGTGGTTTTTTATTAATTTTGTATTTAGGAAGTATTAGTGATTTAAGTTTATTTTTTATATAATTTATTTTTGCTTGGTACACCCTAATACGCTCACTCGCTCTCTCTCTCTCTCTCTCGCTCTGTCTCTTGCCTGCCAGGCGCTTCAATGGGTTTGGGTTGGGTCTGCTCTACAAGTGTTCCGTTATGTTATTTTTCGCTGTATTTAGTTGGTATTTTTCTTGTTCTTGCTGTTGTTGCTATTACTTTTCGTTTACACGTTTTGTATATTGTTTATTGCTGTTTCGTTTACTATTCACTATGCACATTATTATGAATTGTTATTTATATAGTTTATATATATATATATTTATATATATAGATAGATACTCTTTAATTGTTTTTTTGTTTTTTGCGGTTTTCATTTACTATTTTTGAACTTTAAGCCTACATTATTTTTTATTTTGTTTTAAATATACATATATTTATATATATATTTTTTGAATGCGCGTTTTTGTTGAAAGTCTTTTTTTTAACCTAGGGTTTTTTTTTACTTTTTGCTTTTTGTGTTTCTTGTTGTTGTATTTTTCACTTATTTTGCTTTGTTTTTATACTTATTTGCTTAAAGTTTATATAATATAATATATAATATACTATAGTATATATGTATCGAAGTCCTTTAAGATATCACGAATTTGTTTCAATGTTTTTTATCTTTTAATTTGCATTTGCTCTTATGTATAAAGTGGTTGTTGTTTTTCTTTTTTTATTTAAGATTTTCGTACTTCTTCTTCTACCTCGTTTTTCTATTGTTAAAAATTACAATGTTCTTCTATTTAGTATTCATTTTTGTTGTTGTTTTTATTAATGCTTAGAGATTTTTTTTGTTAATTTATATTTATAAATTTACAGTAATTATCACAGAGTTGTTAAATCTTTCTTTGAATTTGTTTTTTCTTTTTTTTTTTTTTTAGTTGCTTTTAATCGTTATCGCATTTAGACTTTTAACATTTCTCACTAGGTACACTTATAAAAAAAAAGAAAACTATTTAAAAATAAAAAATAGTTTGTTATTAAAAATAAAAAACTGTTCTGGGCTTTTGGGGCACGCAGGCCGCGCAGTTTTTATTTTAAGTTTTTTTTTTTTTTTTTTTTTTTAAGCTTTTTATTTATAATTTTACAATTAGCTGGGCTTTGTTTAATTTCATTTATTTACAAATTTTTTAAAATTGTTTATTGGCTAAGTTGCGGTTGATTTTTATTTATTTATTTTATTTATTTATTTTTTTTTTTTTTTGTATTTTGTGTTACTCAGTTGTTTTTGTTGCTGGGGTCTTCATATTGTGTGTTTTTGTTGTTGTAAAAATTACTTAAAATTAATAGAATTCTTGTAGATTTTTGGTTTTAAATGTTTTTATTTATTGTTACCGTTTTTAGTTGCTCGATTTTTTTTGTTTTTATTTTTTTTATGTATTTTTTTCTGTTTTTAGTTCATTTTTTTTGCTTTTGTTTGTTTTCTTCTCTTTGCGGCACAATTGTTGCTTTATAGTTTCTTTTCTGTTCTTGAACAAGGCGGAACTTTCTAACGGCGTCTCTCTCTCCCCCTCACACGATCGCACCGTTGCTTAATCAGCGCTCTCCCCTCGCTAGCGCGCTCTCTCTTCAATACTCAATTTCTCTCTTGCACTTTTCACACGGCCACCGCACGACTGGCGACAAAGTTTTCGTTTTTGTTTTGCTTTTTTTTTTCTTACAGACTATATATTTTTTTTTTCTTTTGTTTATTAAATAATTTAAATTGATGTTGCGTTTAAATAAAATGTTTTTGTTTTGCTTTTTAATATTGTTTAAATTAGTTGTTGTTTTTGTTTTTCTCTCTTTTACTCCCGGTTATTTTGTACTTTAAAACTTTAATTCAGTTGTTTGTTGGTAGTTGTTGTTGTTGTTGCTTTTGCTGTTTGTGTTACTCTCGCTTCGCTTTGCTTTGTTCCTGCTGTTGTTTTTGATGTTGGTGTATGTTGTTGTAGTAGTAAAGGCGGCGTTTTTTGTTGTCTTAATTTTAAATAATTTTTTGTTTGTTTAGTAAATTGAATTCACTTTTGACTTAACAAAAATTCGTAATTAAATTAAAGCTTTCAGGAAAAATAAATGAGGAATTTTGGGATTGTTTAACGGTTTATTTTTGTTGCTGTTGATTTTTCTTTTAAGTTATTCGAGTTTGACGTCAACGCCAACGCCTCAGCGTTGCGTTTTTAGCTGCAATGATAGGCAGTTCTTGATAATAATAATTATTATATTTTGTTTTAGTGCGTGCGTGTGTGTATTTATTTTTATTTTAGACCTCAACTCCGTTTTACTTCAGTTGATTTCTCTTTGTAGCTAATTTATGGTTTTCCTTTTTTTATGTTGTTGCTTTGAGTATTGACGAGTTAATTTCACAGCGTTTGAATTTTGTTTGGTTTTTGTTGTTGGTTTTGAAAGTCTTCGTTTTAAGCTTGGCTTGTATTGTTGTTACTTTTATTTTTGCACAGATGCGCAGTCGCTTTTCGTCTCTTTCTCTCTCTCGCTCACACCCGCTAACAGACGCTCGCCGTAGACGGCGACGTTTCCCCCTTTAATTTTTTTTTCTTGTATTTTTTTATTTGCTTTTTACAGTCTTTTTGCTAATTTTGTAGACTTTTCATGTGAGCTTTTTCGGCATGCAGTTGTAGAGTTTTCAAGCGAATTTGCAAACGAAAACAAAGAAAATTTTCAAAACTAAAAGTTTATGGCAGATGCCCCTCCGGTTATTAAACGCCTCTTAGACTTTTTTGAGCTTTGTTGTTTTAGTTGTTGTTGTTGTTTGTTGGTTTTATTGGTATGTAACTTGGTATTTTTGTTGTTGTTTTTATTAGATGATGTATTATTATTTGCTTTTTGATTCGTTTTCGATGGTGTTTTTTATTATTATTATTTTATTCAGATTATGATGAAAGTGATGTCAAAACGGAGTTTTAGTTACAAAAGCTGCAACGAGAAGAAAGTTCAACAATTAGTACACACACATATATACATACGCATATATAGATGTTTTTGTTTTAATAGAGCCCCCTGTTGAGCGACAGCCACCCAGTGAAATCTACACCAAATACTCTGCTTTGTTGTTGCTGTTGCTGCATTTTTATTGATTTTTAGTGTTGCAAACCGGAGACTCGTACAATTCGCACGCACACAAATACATACACATACAGTTCCATGCTCACACTCGCATACACAAACAAATTGACACACATACAGCAGCTGCATAGAGATTTTACTATTGTAATGCCCCCACCACTATCGCCCGAGTACCGGAAAAAATTGCACGCACACCTACATAGGGCACACTGATGCAAACGAAAAACGAATTGAAAGCATTTGGTAAACTATTTTTACACATTTTTGTTATGGTTTTTAGCAGCCAACTGTACAGGCACATACATTCGCAGTTACACACACACACACATACATTTGTACATGTCGTCGGTAGCAAAAGTTTTTTTCAAGATTTTTTTTTTCGGCCTGCAAATTGCGTACTCTGCTCAGACAGTTGCAGAAAACTTGTCAAATACACAAAAACGTAAGCCCCAAGGCGACGTTTTATGTTAAATCACAAGCATATTCATTGGAACACATTTTCTGCATATTTTCATAGTAAATTTGAGTTAATTTATTTGCTAATTTGAGCAAAAGAAAATTTTCACAACTAGCAATACGTACCACACGACACAGCACAACACCGGACGCCATGTTGGTTAGTGTTGGTTAACGTTGCACAGAAATTGCAGAACAATTGTGACGTCAGCTTGCAAATATTTATTAATAATATGTGACTGATAAGTAAACAATAAATTTGTTAAATTATTTATAAAAAGTGTGTAATGCTAATTAGTTCAGCTACTTTGGCAGACATTTAAACTTTTTGTTTGTTTACGCTGTAGAACACTGCCGGCCGCTAGTTCGCCAGCCCTGGTCAACTATCGAATCCGAGCACTGCCTTCAACTATTAGCTGAAAATCGAAATTTCACAATAGCGCACCATAAAATCTAAAAGTTTTTTTTTTTTTGTTTTTAAAGCCATAACTTAAAACAACATTGTGCTATATGAGGCGGCAGGTTTTGGCTCCTTGCAATAACTCGACAGTGGCTTCAAAATTGACAAGTTTTACAGTAACATAAATTAACGGTGCGTGCTTGTCGTTATTTAACCTAAAGAAAACCCACTTAACCCCGCACTCCCCGCCTCCTTAGACAAAACCAAAGAGCGAAATGGCTTTCCGGCTCCTCAGCTCGGCGACGGCAATAAAAAGCCTGATGAAACGCAGCTACACGCAGTCTCCACTCATGCCCAAGGTAGATCAAATAGTAAATACTTGAAAGATTCATAAGTTATATAAATATAAATCCCCAATATAGCTACAGCACAATGGCGGTGCCCCATTCGAGTTGACGCCACTGGTGCGGTACATTGTGGAGCAGCTTCAACTGTTTTGCAAAAAGCCGCCCAAGGGATTTGAAAAATACTTCGAAGCCGGCGGCAAAGGTAAACCAAAAGCAGCCGCCGAGGGGGACAAAAATACGGGCTCAAGCAGCAAACCGCCGAGCAGTAGCAGCAGCGGCAGCAAGCCCAAACCACCCGCGATGAAACCGAGCAGTTCCAGTGATCCCAAATCGGACTGGAACTTTGGCATGTTCAGCAACAGTTCACGTGGTCCAGGCGCTCGTGGCCCGGGAACGCCGAGCGGTCGTCCGTTGGGTGAGGGCGGCGGCGGCGATCGGGAGCGTTGGATACTGTTTGGAGCCATTGGTGCAGTTGTATTGATTGCCTCCTTTGCGTTCTTCGAAATGGGCTACAAAGAGATCTCCTGGAAAGAGTTCGTCAACAGGTGAATTTCATCAGACCAGCCAAGAGATTGCATCATCCATTAAATTTTATAACTTCCCCTGATTATGTAATCTAATACGAACTCTTGCACTTTCTATATGCAGCTACCTCTCCAAGGGCGCCGTCGAAAAACTCGAGGTGGTCAACAAAAAGTGGGTACGCGTCCGTCTGCTGCCCAGTCAGAGCAGCAGCGGCGTCTTGTGGTTCAACATTGGCAGCGTGGACTCGTTCGAGCGAAATTTGGAGACAGCGCAAACAGAGCAAGGCGTGGAGTCCATTAATTTCGTACCCGTCATCTATCGCAACGAAGTGGAGGCATCCAGTTTAACTGGTTTGCTGCCCACGCTTCTAATCATCGGCTTCCTTGTCTATATGATGCGCAAGTCGGCGGACATGATGGGCGCTGGACGTGGACGCAAGGGCGGTGGCCTCTTTGGCGGCGTTATGCAATCGACAGCGAAGCTAATCAATCCCACAGAGATTGGCGTTGGCTTCAAGTGAGTGTGACGTCATTTAACTTAATTGAGATCTCATTTAAATTCTCTCTTTCGCTTGCAGAGATGTGGCTGGTTGCGAGGAGGCGAAAATTGAAATTATGGAATTTGTCAATTTCTTAAAGAATCCGCAACAGTATATCGATCTGGGCGCCAAGATACCCAAGGGTGCCATGTTAACCGGTCCGCCCGGCACAGGCAAAACTCTGTTGGCCAAGGCTACAGCCGGCGAGGCGAATGTGCCATTCATCACCGTTTCCGGCTCGGAGTTCCTGGAGATGTTTGTTGGCGTGGGTCCATCCCGAGTGCGTGATATGTTTGCCATGGCACGTAAACATGCGCCTTGCATTTTGTTCATTGACGAAATCGACGCTGTGGGTCGCAAGCGTGGTGGCAAAACCTTTGGCGGGCATTCGGAGCAGGAGAACACATTGAATCAGCTGCTAGTCGAAATGGATGGCTTCAATACAACCACCAATGTGGTGGTGTTGGCGGCCACCAATCGTGTGGATATATTGGATAAGGCATTGATGCGACCGGGTCGCTTCGATCGGCAGATCTATGTGCCAGCGCCCGATATCAAGGGACGAGCGAGCATATTTAAAGTGCATCTGGGTTCTCTGAAGACAGATCTGGACAAGAATGACTTGTCCCGCAAGATGGCTGCACTGACGCCTGGCTTTACCGGCGCGGACATTGCGAACGTTTGCAATGAGGCGGCGTTGATAGCGGCACGCGACTCCAAGGACTCCATTGTGCTGAAGCATTTCGAGCAGGCCATCGAGCGTGTCATCGCGGGCATGGAGAAGAAGACGAATGTCCTGGCACCCGAGGAGAAGCGAACGGTGGCCCATCATGAGGCGGGACATGCGGTAGCCGGCTGGTTCCTCGAGCATGCCGATCCACTGCTCAAGGTCTCGATTATACCGCGCGGCAAGGGTCTTGGCTATGCTCAGTATTTGCCCAAGGATCACTATTTGCTGTCCAAGGAGCAGCTCTTCGATCGCATGTGCATGACCCTGGGCGGCCGTGTGGCTGAGGAATTGTTTTTCAATCGCATCACAACCGGTGCGCAGGACGATCTGAAGAAGATCACAGACATTGCCTACTCGCAGGTGGTGCGATTCGGCATGAACGAGAAGGTCGGCCAAGTGAGCTTCGATGTGGGTCAAGCGGGTGATCCGGTGTTCAGCAAACCCTACTCCGAGGACACGGCCATGCTGATCGACGGCGAGGTGAGGGATATTATTAAGTGTGCGCACACAACCACCACCGAATTGCTGGTCAAGCACAAGGAGGATGTGCGTCGTGTGGCCGAGCGATTGCTGCAGAACGAGGTACTTAGTCGTGACGATATGATCGAGCTGCTTGGACCGCGTCCATTCAAGGACAAGTCGACGTACGAGGAGTTTGTCGAAGGTACCGGCTCCTTTGAGGAGGACACCACGCTGCCCGAGGGTCTCAAGAGCTGGAACAAGGAGAAGGAGGAGCCCGCCAGGACAGACACAACGGACGCAGCGCCACCCACGAAGCCAGCGACCGCTTCCACCTAGACGTAGACGTCTGGAATCTGGAATCGCCGTCGTTGTCATCGTCCCAATATATTTTAGTGGCTGTTGTTATCATTGTTGTAGTCTAAGCAGATCATCTAGGGAATGTGGACTTCGACTTGGATCGCTGAAATTCACGACGTGCTTTAAACGAATAATTCTAACAAAATCTTTCTCTTTCCGAACATCCTCCTGAAGCAAAAGTACTTTCTATACTAAAATTTTAGAGCGTTTTCTCCACATTTTTAGCAGATGTTTCAAACAGCTTCTGTTTGATTGGTATTTTGTATGAAGTGCAGATATATTGATTCACACAGATTCTGGTTATAGGCTGATAGTCCTAAATTTACGGTAAACTAGCAAAAAGAAAAACAAAAGAAAAAAACTCATGTAAAATGCAATAAAACTTTCAATACCTTTCGAAAACTGAAAAAAAAAATGAATATACATATTTACACAAAATATATAAACATAAATCTTTAAGATAGATTATTATATTATATTATTCACTGAGATTTTTATAAGAGTTGTTGCAGAACAATATATGAAACTCAAAATTAAATTTCATTAAAATATTCTCGAAAGTTTCACGAGCTCATAAAGATATAACTTTTTAAAATCGAATCTCGCTAAGCCATTTAAATTGTTCAGAATATTTTGTAAATATATCGGATAACTTTTTGAAATCTAAACAAGCCAAACTATCGCGATTGGCATTTGAATTCAAATTCAAACAACAGCTATGGAAAGCTTTCGCTTTCAAAACATGCACGACGTGAGCTTTGAAAGTTTTAGCATAAAACATCGTAAATAAGTGCTATGCTCTTAAATGTAAACGTTGTGCTCTTAAACGGCAACATGCTCTCTCTCTCTGTCTCTCTCATACACACATACACATATGCCCACGCACGAATGCTCTCTGCACTGCTTATCACTTATCAGCTGTGCGCTGACTTTTCGGCATGATGCAGCCGGCTGGCTGGTGCAATGTGAACATTTCGCAAACACACACACACACATACACATAGGGACGCACGCAGTCGCTGTCGACGGCGCGGCCAAAGCTTTGCTCAACTACTACGAACCACTACAAATGCAGCGCGTGCTACTGTGACCCGCTGACGTTGCCGTCACCGTCACCGTCGCTGCCGTCGCTACTGCCACTGCCGCTGCTGCTGCTGCTGCTGCTGCCTCAGTGTCAGTGTGTTGTTTGGGGGCTTCAGCTACGTTGGGGCTGACTGCCGTGGCCGTGTCTCAGTGTCGTCTTGTTGGTTGTCGCGTTCGTGTGCGCGCACAAAATCAGCAGCAGCAGCAAACGCAGCAGCAACAGCAAGCAGCGCAGCAATTGCAATCGAATAAAGAATATATAAAAAAAATTTGAAAAATTGCAGTTGTTGCAAGTGAAGTGCGTGCCAGTAACGGCAAATATCACAACAAAAATAACAATAAAAAAAAAAAAATTAAATAAATAATAATAATAATAGAAAAAGTTATTTGTTTATTTTTTGAGGCGGGCGCGCATTGGGCATTGTGTCAATGCAAAATTGACGATTATATAAAAGTGCGCGGCATTCAATTCTAATTACAAACAAACGGCAAATAAAGTGCAATTTGACTGTGTATGTGTGTGTGGGTGTGCATGTGCATGTGAATGTTTGTGCTTGCTTGTGTGCGAGATGGCAAAGTGTGTTTGGTTTTTTTAGGCCAAGTGTTTGTTAGGCCGGAAATAAATAAAAGGCAGCGACAGCTCTGCCCCCACACGTTAAGAGCCCCAACAGCCCAACAGCCAACAGCAAGCGGCAAACAGCTCTTTCTCGATCGCACGTGCAAAATGGCGGCCGGCCGGCAAAGTTACTAAAGCAACAACAACAATCCCAAAGCAGGAGCTGAAACAGAAACTCTCCAATTACACACACACACACTCATACATACATACGTAAATTTTTACTTGCCGATCGTGGCGCCAACTGGCGGCAGTTTTATGCACTCGATCATAATTTGTAATTTTCGTTTGATTTTCGCAGCGAATTTTTTGTTTTTTTGCTGCTGTCGCGCCACTGCTGCCAATTGTCACAATTGGCGGGTCACGTGTTTGCTGCCGCCGCCAGTTAACTTCTGCTCTCGTTGTAACGGTGCATGTACCGTAACAGCTAGCTACCCACCCACTGTGTACATGTATGAGTCGCTGTGTGCCTGTGTGTGTTTGTGTGTGTGTGTCGCTTGCATGCTGCGCGCTATTATAAAGCTCAATGCTTTTGCTGTTGTTGCTGTTCTTGCTTTGAGGGAGTCAACACGCTGTCCCCATTGCATGCAATACTCTGTTTACACACACACACATGCATGTATGTATGTGTGCGAGTGGGTGTGGGAAAGATCAAGGCGTGTTTCGCAAAAAAAAAAAAAAAAATAAATAAATAAATAAAAAAAAAAAAAAAAACAATGACAACAACAACAAAATGCGCATTGCTATGAAATCGCTTTCGCTTGCACACTTTTTGCGAAATGTGTTTCATGGAAAGCAGCTTGCTAAAGGATTTACCACAGAGTCAATTCTAAGGGCAGCTTGAAATTGCCATGGCAGCTAATCAGCAGTGTTGTAAAATGCAACAAAAACAGTTTAAGCCTAGCTTAGAATTAGAGTTCACAGAGCTTTGCCTTTGGCCTTTGGCGCTCGTTTAACACTGAAAAAAAGAAGATGCATATCTAGTGAATGTTTGAAAAACGCATAGAAAAGCTTTGCCGCTTATTTAAAGACCTTTTGAACTATATTTGCATTTTTACATAGCAAAAAAAAAAAAAAAAAAAAAAAAAAAAACATTTAAAAAGAAAATGATATCCATTGTACAACATATCTAGCTATATAGCCATGCCCCCGCCGCCCCTCGCACAGTTGTTTGAACTTTACGATTTTACGTTTCGAATCATTTGAAATTTACGGCCAGAGGCTATCGACTACAGCTGCTTAGAAATTGCAATTTGTTTTAGGTTTCAGCAAATTTGATGGCGTGATTTGCTTTTTGTTTCTTGCTTTCTTTTATTTATTTTTTATTTATAGTATATTCAGTGTATATACATATATTTGCAGTAATATGTTGCCTTCAAAACAATTCAAACAACAATAGTTAACGCAACGTTTCTAAAACATTTCTCAAATAATTAAACTAAGCAAAAGTAAATTTAAAAAACAAAAACAAAAAAAAAAACTTAAACTTTGTTAACCAAAAGTGGCCTGCATAACGAAGCAACAACCCAGAAATGTGATTCAAAGTGCGCAATGTAACAAAAAACGTAAACAATTTTGTTTTGGATAAACAAAATAGTAAACAAAGAGTAAAGAAAAGAAATAATAATTAAAAATAAATAACAACAACAACAAATGGAACTCGCGCGAGCGCCCATTATCAATGATTAAAACGGAGAGTTAGATTGATAGCTCGCAACGTCGCCGTCGCCGGATTCGCCGTCGTCTTAGTTAGCATTAGACGTAGACACACACACACACACACACACACACACACATACATACACATACACCCACCACCATCCTCTTCAATGCAGCAGCAACAGTCGCATCAACAGTTTTTAGAACATTAGCCAAAGCACCGCACATAGTTCCAGAGCAGCCAGAGCTAGCAAGCGAGCAGCGTACACATAGCGCGTGGGAAGGAGATAGACAGCAGTAGAGTGAGCGAAAGCGATTTAGCCAACATGGACATCAAGATTGAGCAGCAGCAGCAGCAGCAGCAGCAACAGCAGCAGCAGCAACAACAACAGCAGCAGCAGCAGCAAACGGAGCTGGGACCCGTTTCGCCCTCGGAGGTGCCAAATGATCCTGGGTAAGTGTCGACGTGAGCGTGGCATTAATTGTTTTAGTTTACTATACCCTGTAAATTAAGTGAGGGTATATTGTTGTGGCATGCAGTTTACATTAAAGAGTAGAGAGTCAGCTGATTTTCTGATAAGTTTCTCTATCTGATTGCTATTTCACAGAGATGAGCAAGCAGTTTGCAGAATACAATTATTCCATGTCCATTTCCCGGCTCCATACAGGGTATTGGCTGGTCAATGAATCGACTTTGATTTACTCTTGCTTGTTTTACTTTTAAGTTGTCATTATTGAAGCCAAGTGCGAAACGTCGACGCGACTCCAGTGCAGCCGCCCAGCCAGCAGAGGCGCGGGGGGCGTGTGAAATAACTGTTGACAGAAACTTTTTCTGTGTCAACTGGCCAGCCGGATGAGATAGACTAAGCGTCAACTACCCCAGCGTCTGGCCAAACTCGTGCTGGTCATGCTGTTGGCCACGCTGAAACTAATTAGAAAACAATTTGCTAAGGACATCAAAATTCAATTAAAGCCATTGAGTTTAGTGCTTTAGCAGTAGCAAAAGCAGTTGCAGTTGCAGCTCCTAACTGACCTCCTGTCCACTTGCTCTCGACCTCGCTCTCGCCCCCATTTCGGACAACAGTTTATTATCGTTTGGGGCTAACTGTGAAATGGGTTAAGTTGTGATTGCGGTGTCATATGCAGCAGATTAATTGCAAGCTGCATTGCTGATAATTTGCATCAGTTGTGCATTTCGGGCGCAAAACTGTCAGAAAGTCAGACAACGGCAAATGAATGGCAAATGATTGGCACTAAACTGAGCTAAATGAGCTGCTGCTCGAGTGTTATTGAGAGCAGAGATGGGAGAGAGAGAGAGAGGGAGAGAGGGCGAGCAGACTACAACAGTTGGAAGGCTAAATGATAGCCAAGTGTGAAATAAACATAATAAATGTGGCTATCTGACCACACTCTGTGATGTTGGCTAATGTGTTTAATTAGAAAGTGAGTGAGAGAGGTATATACGGTGAAGATGAGACAGCATAAGTGAGTAATTGAGGAGAGAGAGAGAGAGAGAGACAGAGAGAGAGATAGATAGAGAGAGAGAGAGAGAGAGAGAGAGAAAAAAAAAAGATAGATAGATAGATAGATAGATAGATAGATAGATAGATCGATAGATAGATAGATAGATCGATAGATAGATAGATAGATAGATAGATAAATGATAGATAGATGATAGATAGATAGAGAGTGAGAGATCGAAAATGTAAAAGGGAAAAATAAATATATAGAGAGATTAATGCATTTATAAGCAGAGCAACAGTGAGATATAGTAAGATGAATAGAAAAGAGATAGACTGTGAGATAGATAGCAATGTAGATAGATAAAGATATATATATATATATATAGAGAGAGAGAGAGATAGATGGAGAATGAGAGAGAGAGCGAGAGCGAAGCAGAGAGTGGCACACAGTGAGCAAGAGAGAAGAAGGTGAATGGATAAAGATAAAGAGAAAGGCAGAAAAGGCTACATTGATAGTAGATATGGATACAGCAAATATGATGATTGAATGATTTCAAAAGACATTCATTAGACAAATAGACAGGAGAGAGACTGATTAACAGAGAGAGAGAGAGAGGGACATTCAGAAAGAAAATAGAACATAATGATAGATTGGCTGACAGCTAGAAGTAGATGCATGTAAATAAATTTATATCAATTTTATATATTGATAAATATATATATAATATATATTATATTGATAAATATAATAGAAGAGATTGAGGTAAAATCTTGCCAAGCAAAGCTTTCAAAAATTAATTTAGTTAAGACTTAATAGAAGTAAGACCTTTTGCTGCTGAAGCATTGAGTTGAGTTCAAGCATTATGAATTATCTGGCAGCACTTCAGATTTCAGTTTTCAGTTTTCAATTTTCAGTTCCAGTGAATTGCGCACGGTAATCAGCATCTGCATCTGCTACTGCAACGGCAATTGGGCCGCTGCTGCTGCAGTTGAAGTTGCAGTTCGCCTTTTGCCTTTTGCCATATGGCCAAAGCGCTGTCGCCGTCGTCGCAACCCATTGAACACGCAATGCCTATAAATTATGCACTTTTCCTACTTATATAGTATGCATCCATATCTGTTGATATATATATATATATATGCGAATATGAATATATAGTTATATATATTTATGTATCTGTGGAACTTGTGTGTGTGTATATATAGTGCATATATCTATTATCGAAGCGCTGCTAATTGTATAACTCGAGCAAAAGGCTGGCACTGAGCTGCTCCCTAGCTCATCTTGTCTAACTGCATTAGTTGCCAAACACACACACACACACACACATGCTTACACTCGAAAATAGGCTCTTTTCGTGGCACAAAGCATAAAGTCGGCAATAGCTACCGGATAAAAGAAATGGATCACCTGCTGCTGGCAGCTCCACGCTTGACGTTGACGTCGACGTCGACAGTGGCAGCGACAGCGGTGGCAGGTGCAACAGGCAACAGGCAATGCAACATTGGGGCAATGTCTGCGATGGCGGCGCGAATGGCAACGGCAGCACCTAGCGCATGTTGAATGCATAAATCTTGAATTAATGTAAAATACCTTTTGATGACGCTGCGAGATACACACACACACACACACATGTGCACACACTCATACACGCCGTCTGCGTTACAGATACAAATGTATCTTTTAGCGCAAAACGTTGTGCAACATTGCGAATACAATTCCATTCACAGTTTCTTTCGCTTGCCGCGGGCCGGCGATCGCAGCTCGTTACGGCTCAGTAAATTTGGACGTCCTATTCACTCGTAGGCCCCACCCCACCCCACCCCACTCTACCCCGAGCCGCTCTGGTGTTTACCTAGCCGGCTAGTTTATAAATCTTTTGAAGGGCCCTAGCGAAAAGATTTTTGCTGGCAACGCGCAAAAACGGCAAAGTAAATAAACACAAAATGCGAAATGTATCAAATAAAAAGAAAACAACAACAAATATATTTATATATATATAAAACATATATATATATAGAAATAAAAATAAAAATAAATAAAAACAACAGAGATGAACAAAAAGTAAACGAGCATAGAAAGAAATAACTAAATAAATGCCCTGCTATTAATACAATTCACTTTGCCAATGTATTTTTAGTGCACAAACAGAAACAAGTGAGAGTCGCTGCAATTGCGTTAATCATTGACTATAAAAATACCCTGTAAAGTAGAGTTAAAGTAAATTCTTTATATATGCATATTTTTATATAAATGAATCTTTTAAATAAATTTTGTAATTTTAATTTTGTTTAATTAAAAAAATATTTTTTTTTTTATTTTATTAGGATTTAAAGTTTCTGTGTTTGCACAGTTAATTGAAGTCTTCATATATAAATATACAATTAATGTTTACTTGATTAAACTAGAGTTATTCTTACACTAAACTTAAAGTAAAATTGATCAACATTCTGTGCGTTCGCTACAGGGTATATAAAATGAGCTACGACTGGCATGCGACTTCGACAATTATCTATTACAACTGACACGCGGGTCCAAAAAAAAAAAAAAAAAAAACCAAAAACCAAAAACATAAAAAAGAAGTGAGAACAATGCTGTGGGGAGTAACTGACTGTAAAATGCTCGATCAAGATGTAAAAAAAGCTGAAGCTAAGCTGATGAATTGATCATAAAACTGATATGATTTGCTGATGATTTAAGCTGTGATACTTTTGAGAATATTGCTTAAAAATCCGTAAGAGAATATTCACACAGTTTTTGGCATAATCTTTAGAGGAGTTTCAAAATAACTCAGTCTCTGCTTTGACGTTCTTATATGTATACATTGTATACAGATTAGCAGATTTTCTAATATTGTCAAATATTCATTAATATTCTAATACTATTGTAAGATATAGTAATGTTTCTCATGCTGAATGAACAAATGTAAATTATATCAAATTTCAAATATGTTGCTTCAAAGCAAGCTAAAGCATCACACACCAATCAAAGCAGAAGCCCATCAACTCACTTCACTCTTTGAGCGAGTATTGGAAATATAAATAAATAGAAAAAAAGCCCAATTTGCAGTGTCGCAAAGTTTGTGGTTTTCTTCTCGCTGTTGTCTCCGCTGATGTTGTCGTCGGCACTGGCTAAGTCCACGGCCCCCAGCGCCAGTTGCACGGGCCGTCGCATCATTTAACGCGTATGCCGGGCCCAAAAAAAAAAAAAAAAAAAAGAAACAACAGCAGAAAACAAAACAAACTGCAGCAAATGCAACTGCAACAAACAGCAATGAGCAACTGCAATTGGAAATGCAATTGCACTCGCTGCTCTTTTCGTAATTGTCGTTTTGTTCTTGTCTATGCTCGCTTGTAATTGTGGCTTTGTTACGTTTCGTAAATTGATTCATTGTACACGGTCGTCGTCGCCCTTTTAGACTCAACGCTCTACACGTACCCCCTCTCTCCTCTCCTTCTCTCTCTTTCACTCTTGTTACCGTCCGGCGGATCGGACGGCCATGCCGTAATTGCTTTCAAATGATTTTGTGTCGCTGTGTGCGCAATTCCATATTGTTGTCGTCATTTTTGGTTTATAACTGCCGTCTGACTGCCAATAAGCTGCACTCGCTCTCTCAACATCTCCCTCTCTCTTCCACTCTATATTCCTATCTCTCTCGCTCTGTGCATAATGAGACCTGTGGCAATTTGTGCCCAGAGGGCAGAACCATTAGCACAAAGTGTTACTGCGGCTCTATTCCAAAAAATCTACGCGATGTCCTGCTTTAAGTGCAGCACGAATCGTTAAACAACACTGCGGCAATCCAAGTTGTTTTGTATATCGATAACAGTTATTATCGATGCATTGTCTGGCTGTAATTGCTGCCCTTTGATTACAATTGAAGACTTGATTTGCCTTTGCATTAGTCGGCTCATTGTTCATTGTTTGCATTAATATGTTGCTTGGTTATCGATAACAATTAAACGACTTGGAATAAGCTTTATGGAGTAAGTAAGTGAGACAGCTTAATTGCTTTAAAGTTGTTTTCTATAAACAAACATTTCCAAATTAGAAAAGTTGAGCGAACAAAACTTTCCATGAATGAATACTCCTTGGTTATCGATAACTTTAAGGAATACATAAGATATGCATAAGGAATACATATAGATAGCAAGCTCAAATTACATTCATTTAACAACAATTCTACTTATAATACAGTTCTTACTCAAGTATTTGAACTACTCTACATTAGCATTAAGAGCACATTTCCTCCCTTTGCTTGCCTATCGATAACAGTTGAGCAACAGTTGTCAACGCCTGGCGCCACAACTCCACTTAAAATTATTTGCATATTTTGTTATGCATGTAATTTTTTTTTTCACACGAATCAGTGTTTAGAATAAATATACATAAATTGTTTATGCCCAAATATTGACATTTATTTATGTACAAAATGCCTGTGGGCATTGCTTTGTTTTTGTTTTTTTTCTCTCTCTCTCTCTCTCTCTTGCTGTCGAACAATTTCATATTTCGTGCCGCATTTTAGTTTAGCTTTTAGCATGTTTTTATTATTTTTTTTTGTTTTTGTATTTAGCTTTTGTGCTTTACGAATTGCCTTGTTAGTCATGTGCATAAATTAGCTGTGACTTAAATATGTTGTTTGCTCGTTGTTTACAAATGTTTTATGGCCAATTAAGAACTAACAGAGGTGGCACTATGGGTGACAGTGTTGTAAAGTGCTTAAAGTGATGATCGATTTAAGCTACTGTTCAAAGTGAACTCCATTAACAGGCAATTGTTAGATGAAAGAGCTTCTGGGGAGATAGAGAGAGGGAGCTTGAAAGATTGAAGGGAAGAAAGACTGGAGAGAGAGAGGGAGAGAGAGTTAGAAAGCTGCAGTTGAAGTTGGGCTGAAAGAGATAGATTGATAGATAGATAGATAGATAGATAGAAAGAGAGAGAGAGAGAGAGAGAGAGAGAGAGAGAGAGAGGGTGAGAGAGATAGAGAGAGTTAGAAAGCTGCAGTTGAAGTAAGACTGAGAGAGATAGATTGATAGATTGATAGATAAATAGACAAATAGATAGATAGAGAGACAGAGAGAGAGAGAGAGGGAGAGAAAAAGAACGAGAGAAAGCACCAGAGAGTGTAGACAATTGAAGTATAATTAAAGATGATAAAAGATAAGAGAGCAATAAATAGCTGTATGCTGCTATTAAGAAGAAAGAAGTGCTCTGTTAGCTCGATTCTGATAAAAGGCAGAGCTAGAGCTGTCATTACGAGCTCTGTCGAAGAGATCGATGGGAAGATGCTGAAGCTGCTGTTAAAACTAAACTCTATTAACGTGAAGCTGTTAACATATGTAACAGAGCTTAGCTATAGTATATACCAGAGCAAGAAGAAATAGAATAGCTGCTGTAAGGCGAGGCTCATTTGATAAATAAATTCAATTTATTTACTGCAAGCAACAGACAGCGAGAACAGCTTAGATTCGCTTTAAAATTACTCAACTAAGCTGCTGTTGCAGCAGAGCTATGTTAACATAAAGCTGTTACGCAACAGTGCCTGTCCTTTTGGGCAATTGCAACCGCAAGCAAAAACTTCATTGTATCCAATTGACATTATCAAAATTCAATTTACAATCTCAGTAAGTGAGGCGGAGATACAAAGAGTGTGGGAGAGAGAGAGAGAGGGAGAAAGGGGGAGGGAGATGGAGAGAAACTTAGACTCGCACTGACACGGCATTTGCGAAACTTTTCATTTGCTTTAGCTGCACTTTTGGGTAAACAGTTCGATTAAAATGGAGCAGCTTGACAGGCTGTTTCAAAAAAGGGGCAGCGAGGGGGGCAATGCTTGAATTGCTCACTATAATGCTTGGCCTAAATGTATATGGAATTACGTATACGTATTTATTTTCCACTATCCTCCTTTGGCAAATCAATGCAATGGCAGAAAGAAAAACTTTTGCCATTGCCTCTGCTGCTGCTAAATGCAGTCATAACTTTTGGCAGCAGCCAGCCGAGCCAAAATAACAAGTTAGCAAGTACAGCTCGACATTAGAAAATGTTGAAAGGGTGAGTGGGAAGGGGTGGGGGTACCTTTAGGTATAGTGGGAGAGCTTGCTGCCTGTAACGCTTTATTGGTCGCCCGTTTTGGCCGCCTACAAGACGGCTTACGCAATAAGAAGCAAGAAGAAAAAAAGTTTTTCTATCTTGCGGCTAAAGAAAAATGTATCGCCGACATTTTCACAATGCAGCCTTTCAAGCGCAAAGTGCAGGGCCACAAGCCGCCCACCATATTCATTATACATAAATTGCATGCGCAGCAGCGAGAAAGAGTGCGAGAGTCAGGGAGAGGAGGGGGAAGGGCGGGAAGGGTGGAAGTGAGAGAGCAAGTCGCTGACTGGCTTTAAATGAGTCGAAAAAGTTGCATTGAAGCCAAGCGTATCCCAATTTTTAGGCCGCTTCCAGACGCTGTCGCCGGTTGTCCGTGTATTTAGCTTTCCGCACGATTAAATCGATGCAACTGTAAAAAGTTCTATTTCTATTACGCACACACACACACACACACACAGAGAGAGTGGGGAGAGGCTAGGCGTGGGCGTTGCATATGAAACATTGCCTGGTCTCAACGTTTAGACGCAGCTCGAGCTTTGTCTGGCACCTTTTCAGTGCAGCGCACACACGCACACATACATGCATATACATATACTCACACACACTCTCTTACAAATAGTTGCGTGTCTGGCACGCCCACTAGGCAAGCTCTCCACGCACGCCTCGGCTCAGACAATTGTCGTGTGGCAAACATATTTATGCTTTAGCATAACTGCGAACGGCTCTTGGTTTAGTTTTTAGTTCTGTCCATGCAGCACACACACACACATACAAGCATATATGAGCAGAGTAATGAACGGTAACCACGCTGCAATTGCAGCAACTCTTCATCATCATCATCATCATCATCATCATCCGCATCTCTCTGCAGCTCTATAGCTCTACAGCTCTCCAGTCTCATATCCATTTCTATTTTCATTGCTGTTGTTGTTGTTGCATTTTGATGATGTTGTTGATAGCCATCGGACGTTTTGACTTAACCGGGAGTCAAATTGTCCACAGGTTTTCTCTCTTTTAATGTGTGTGTGTGTGTGTTGAACATAAGAATGAATAGAAAACAAACTATAAATGTTGCATAAAGCGAAGCTATGAATACACTTTAAAAATTAATAAATTGAAAGCAAAAAATATTATTAAAAATTCTAAAAATATGGAAAGTTATATTTATCTTTCTAAATTCCAAAAATGTTGAGGATTTTAATAGATTTAACTATTTTACTACTTTATTAAGTCTTCATAATATTTATTTACTCTTTTTAATGATTGCCCAAAAATTTGTATATATTTTTTCTAATTTTCCCCAATTTTCCAATTTTAAAATATTAGATAAATTTCTTAATTGTACTTTTACATTTAACATGCTTGTCAAACTGCCTGGTAAATTGATGTAACTTCTTCGCAGTGCATTTCAAATGGTTAGCCATTGGTTTTGTGGTCTGGCGTTTATGTGCATGAAAAATCCCTTCATAATTTGCTTAAAGACCGTCCATTACAGGGAGCAAGTAAGAACATAAAGAGAAAGACAGAAAGAGAGACAGATAGAGTGGGAGAGAGAGAGAGCAGGCATAGAGTGCGAACAAAATAGATTTGTGTTGTGTTGCAAACGCGTATGTAAAGTGAATCGATATGTGTTAATAGACACTCGCACACATTGTGTGCGCTTTTGTTTTCGAAGTAAATGGATTTTCTTTGATTCTAATTATATTAAATGGCAAATTTTTGTATTGTGTCAATTGCTGAGCGTGTTTTTTTAAATGTGTGTTTGGTTGAAGAATGAAAATAAATGGTAGAGATAATTATGAAAATTAATTTTAACTATTAAGCAATAATATGTAATGTGTTAAGCTGGATAAATATAGAAAAAAAAAATATTTAAAAATGTGGAAAAATTAGAAAAAAGAAACAACCGAAAATAAATGTTAGTTAATTTATTCATTTCAGTATTTTTTATTTATTTTTTTTTTTATATATATTTAAGCTATTTATTTATGGAATTTATACATACATACATATTTTTCTTTATTTATAATAAATTTTGTATATATATATACATGCTACTTCTTTTCAAAAAATCTTTAAAAAAATACAAATAGTTAAAATCTTTTCCTCTCTCTCTCCCTCTCTCTCTTTCTCTTTATCGTTCAATATGAGATGGACTTTGCAGGCTAAAATAAATATTTAGTGCATCCAAACTGTCATAAAGCATCTGAAAATGAATGAAGAATTCTCTGAAATTTTATAAAAATCTAAACACATATTGATATAAATATTTGCATATATGTGTTGAATTGCTAATATCTCGCTTTTGAACCAGCTAGTTCACAAAGTACACCAAGTAAGCAAAATGGTTCACAACATAAGCTAAGCAGTTCGCTTTGTGCACCTGCTTCAACCAGCTGCAACACAATGAAACAATTCTTAACTGAAGCTTTGAGCTGTGGCACTTGCTTTGTAGCTAAGTCTCACTTAAACGACTTTTATATTCATTCAAAAAGTCTTGCAGACAGTCATGCTGCGGCTTGTGCTGTCGTTTGGCTGAGCAACTGGTTCGTATTGTGGAACTTTGTTTGATAATTAGATTATAATGATGCGCTGAGTTTAGCTTAAATTCAGCTTGTTGAGTGGAGTAAACGAGAGAGAGATTAAATTATAGAATTATAGTTATAGAAATCATTAATGGAGAACTGAGTTGGAGTTTGAGTTGGAGAGTCTAGCGTAAGACTGTTGAAGTAAGTGTTGGAGAGTCGGGTATAAAACTCTACAACTTTAACTGCCTTCCTTGATCGGCCTTGATCATCGCCATATATAGAGTTCTGCAATCATCTCTGCTCTCCCCTAACTAAGACATATTAAGATCATCAATGGAGAGCTGCATCAGAGGTTGGAGATACTAGTATAAGACTCTCCAACTTGGAGTTTAACACTCTCCAGGTTGGAACTGGACTCTCTAGCTCTAGATTCAACTCCAACTCCAACTCCAACTCCAATTGCAGTTCAGCTTTGCATTGATGATCTTCACGTATAGCGTACTGCAATCTTCTCTGACTCTCCCTCGCTCACCCTCGCTTGCCATACTCAATTGCACTTGCAGTTCGTGCTGCACACACACACACACACACACACACACACACACACACAGAGTCACTCAGCCACTGGCTCATCTCTTGTCCGACTGCTGGAATGACCAGCCACAAGTCTGTCGCACGCTCGCATGCTCCGGCACTTGCATAACGTTGGCCCATTTAGCTGCGCTTTGGGTCTTTGTCAGTGCAGTGCAGTGCAGCACTTCGGCAAGCACTTTGCCACTCCGCGCTACTCCGCTACTCTGCCCCTGCACCACTTCAACGGTGGCCCTTTGTTGGTTGCACCGCTCACATAATTTGTCATGTGAAAAATTACTAAAGTTACAAGATCTGCACTTTTATTTCCATGTGAGGCAGCGTTAAGTCCAACTGCAGCAACGATGTCTGCTACGCTCTGCATGCGTGTGCGCCCCAAGAGGTGGGTGGAGGCAGGGGAGGGGAGTTGGGCTGTTTTGCTATTTTCTTGCCTCTCGTTGATGTGTATTATTTATATATATATATAATATATATATTTTTTTCTCTACTTTTGTCGTTACTATTTTGCACATTTTTCTATTCAACAATGAAGCCACAATAGAAAAACGTCAACTAGTGCAGGGAAACGCAGCTTGAGTGGGGCGTGGCATGGCCGAGGAATGCATGTGTGAGTGCGTATGTGTGTGTGTGTGTGTGTGTACAAGCGAGATAGCAACAATTTTCTATGCGCATAGAAAGTCTGAACGGATTTTGAATGGCAAACAAGCGGCAAACGGCGGTCGAGGTTGAACGAGGCTATGCAACGGGCATGGTTGGACGGGGGTGTGAGTGTGGAGATTAGATTCTGCTTTATAAAGAGCAAAAGCGCAGAGCTCAAACCTAGAGCTCAGTGCCCAAAGCCCGGCCAGAGCCCAAGCCAGCGCCAAACCTCGAGCCCAGAGAGCCAGTGAATGGGTGACAAACTTGCGCATGAATGGCACAAGTGTGTGTGTGTGTGCGTGTGTGTGTGTGTGTGTGTGTGTGTGACTGTATTTGTCTGGCTGCTGGGTTTGGGGATCCGGCTTCGTTTGCAGGCCTATAGAAAAGTGACGTGCGCTTTACAATTATTTCGTAATGCAAGCAAATGTGACCGAACCAAAGCCAGCAAGCAGAGGCCAAGAGACAGAAAGAGAGAGCGAGAGGGAAATTGAGAGGGAGGCACAGAGGCGCCGCTATTCCACCCACTATCCTCAGCAGAGTATCTGACGCTGCGACGTCAGCGGTGACAAATGTCAGTCGGTGGTTGCACTACTAATCGGACATGTTGCGTTGACTTGTTTATGACTGCCAGCTTAGCACGCATATAAACACATTCGCACACACACAGACAGACAGAGAGAGAGAGAGAGAGAGGCACACACTCGAGACGTGTTTTTTGTAATGTTTGCGGACTTGTGGGAAATCTGTAAATAGCTGCAAAACTAGAAGCCATCGACGTCGCCCAAGAGACAAAGCACTCGTCATCAAAGCTGTTGTCGTGCTTGATGCTGCTGTCGCTACTGTTGCTGTTGCTGCTGCTGCTGCTGTTGTTGTTGTTGTTGTTGTTGCCCGGCTTTACCCGCGGGAATCATGCTAGACAGTCAACCAGATAGCGGCAACAGCAACAATCAACACATTGACTGCCATTTTTGTAGCGCTGCACGCGACGTATGCGTAATCTCTGAATAGCTCAAGTCCTTCATCTTCAGCTTGCTTTTTGCGTTTGTTTGAAAAACTAAAACAATTTTGGTCAATGCCAACTTTGGTCATGTGGCTTGAACTCTAGCTAAATGCTGGAGTGAGAAGTCTTTTAAATGAATCAAAATGAATTTGTTTATTTTGAAATTTAAAAGAACAAAAATATATAAATATAAAAATATATAAATATATAAAATAAATTGTACGAGAATAGAATTCCTAGCCTATATGCTTTCATTTGTTGTCATTTGACGTTTTTTTTTTTTTTGTAAATTTATTTTTATTATTTATTTATTTTCTTTTTAAATTGTCTGTGAGGAGACTTCAGTCATTTTATTTTTGTTATATTTTTTTAGAGAACTTTAAGCCTATTCATTTTGTTAAGTCTTTTCAGATTCTTTTTTACTTTCTAGGCTTTTATGAACTAAGCTATTAAGAACATATTTATTTATTAATAAAACTTTCTTAATAAAGCTTATAAAGCTTACTGAAATAACCAGCTGTTGCAGCTTTCCATCTTCACTTCTTCTTAACTTAACTTAACTCAACATCTGCTTAGTTTACTTTAAGTTAACTTTTATTAACATTTTTAATCTTCATAGACTTTTGGACTTAGCTCTAAGGCTTAGCTAATGGGCGAGCCTGTAGGCCAGTGTATCTGTATATTTAATATTTAATGGTATTACAACTATAGATACTTAATATCTATAAGAGTTACACATATAAAGCCAGGGTATCTGCTAGCCTAGAACTTGCATAGCATCGACACTTACTTTGTTGTGCATTGGCTTTCGGTTTCTCTTTGTTGTTGTTGTTGTTTGCAATGGCAGGCGGCAATTACGCGTCACGCAGCTGGACGTCGCGGCAAGCAACGCGATTTCCGAACTGCGAACAGCGAGCAGAGAAGAAGAGAGCAGAGCGAGAGGCGAGCACCGAGCTCGCACGCAGCTCGTTTCGTTCGGTTCGAGCTGCAGAACACACACAAATTGCCAGTGTAGGACAAGGTCGCATTTATTTGGTGCAGCCGCAATTGGGCAGCGGAACCGAGAGAGCAGGAAGGGGAGGCGAGGGTGGGTTGTTTGGTACAGTCAGTTGTTGATGGGGGAGGCAATGGCTATGAGTTTACAATTTGTATGGATAAGTAGCGGGGCAAGGCATAAAAAAAAGGAAAGGGGCGAGGGGGACAGCAGCAGCACGGTGCATGCTGCGTACGAAGGTTACCTGACACACGCACAGGCTGAGCTACCGAGAGAGGGAGCGAGAGAGGTGGGGAGGTGGGTAGATAGACTACGTTGACAGAAATGTTGAAAAATTATGAAATGAATACAAATATTTGCGGATCAGAGCAAAAAAGAGTCAGCGCCATTGAATGTCGCCTTCGATGCGACGACAAAGTGCAAATCAAATGTGATAGATGATCTGAATGCATAGAAAAAATGTAAAAGAAAAAAAAAAAAAAAAAAGAAAAAGAAAACGAAATGAAAATAAAACGCAAATCAAATGGGAAAAGCCAGCTGAATGAGCGACAGCTTGAAGGAGCTGCAGCATGTGCAGGTGGAGAGCAAAGTGTTTTTTTTTTCATCATGAATAGCTTTATTAGAGAATATTACATTTCATCTATAGGTAGGCAAGGTAAACTCAGTTTGCAACTGTAAAGAGTACTTATTAGATATTTAAAGCATGATTCATATTGGGAAAATATCTAAACATACATTTTTCATGGAATGCGCCAGCCAAATAATTAGCATTCGAATTGGTTTAACATTTAGTTAGTAACTAGAAATCTTTTCATTTGCACTGCAAATGCTAGTTTTATGCACAAACAAAAAAAGTTTTGTTTTATTGCACTCACACGTGTTAAAGCCACGTCAGCTGCACTACAGCTAGACCTTTTCGTAAGCTCCACGTGTCGCATATTAATTGGCTTTAATAGCTGCAGCGACAGATGCTAGTGCAAATATTTATACAAAATGCACTAAAATTACTTTGACAAACAAATTAAAACATTTACTTTATTTATTTATTTTATAATAACTGCAGCGATATTTTTGTTATCAATAAAATTTAAAATATTATTTTATTAAATTATTAAGTTGTTTATCAATAACTTAAAGCTAAGCTATTTTATTGTTATAATTAAAAATAATATTGAAATTTTAAAGTTAGTTATAGATTTTTTTTATAAACTATTTAATTAATATTTTTTTATTATTTGCTTTTTTTTTTTAATTTTATTATTATGTTAATAATTTATGATTTATTATTTATTTATTTTTAAATTCTTTTTTTTTTTATTTTTTCTTTGATTTCATTTTAATTATATGTATTGTTTTTTTTTTTTTTTTTTTTTTTTTTTTTTTTTTTTTATAAAAAAATGTTTTTCAGTAATTTAATTGTATTATTATTTAATTATTTTTGTTATAATTTTTTTCTATATATTATATTCTATATTATATTTTTCTATATAATAATTATTATTATTTATTAGTATTAATTCAGAATTATTAATATTTTCATTAATATTTTTTCTTATTGGTTATTTTGATTTATTATAATTCCAATATAATTGTTTAAAATATAATTGAAAAACATAAAAAATTGTTAATTTTTATATATTATTATTTATAAATCATCTATTGTTTTTTGCTCGTAAAATGCCATAAAACATTTTTAACTATTATGCACAAATTTCATTCTCATTATTTATAGCAACAAAGACGCCGCTGCTTTGTCAGCAACTGTAAGTTTTTCAACTACTATCAGTTACTGTTCTAAATACTTTATCAATCTAAACTTCTCGCTGGAGTATTGTCTATTAAAACTTGTTCCTTTTAGACGAAAATTCAAAAAGCTGGCCAAATATTCAAGCAAAACTATTGCAAAACACTGATTAATGACAAATTGTGCGGCATGCAAACTGCAACAAATTTTGTTGTTATATTTTGTTGCTGTTGTTGTTGTCGTTGTTGTTGCTGTTTTTTATTCTTTTAGACCCAATTCCACTGGCCATCATCCAAGTCATTTAAAGTGCTTGCAGAGCCCACAGAAAAAAAAGAATGAAAAGGTTGTTAGTAACTCAGCTCAACCACCTTCTATGTGGCTAACGCTGTCTCTGTCCCTTTCCCTCCCTCTCTGCCCCTCTGTCCATCTGTGGCTGCAGCTCTGTCTGCTGCCTCTGTGACCTCCCCCCTTTGAATGGCGCCTAAACTCACCTTACCCTCTCTGCCGCGTCTCTCTCTGCCCCCTTTGCACCCTGTATCTCTGTCTCCCTCTGTCTCCCACTCCCTCTCGCTCTCCCTCTCTCCCAGCCCTTTCTCCTTGTCTGTTGTTGACGCTTCTTCCGTTCGCTGGTTTAGTTTTTCTTTTAGCTTACTTTGCGTTCCGCTGCTGCTGCTGCTGTTGTTGTTGTTGTTGTTGTTGTTGCTGCACATTTTATTAACATTTTCATTTAGTTGCATGTGCTCTCTCTCTCTCTCTCTCTCGCTCGCTCTCACTTGCTTTATTTTGCTTTTCATTGCAATTTGTGTTTCTATGCATTTTTGTGTGTGTTTTACATTCGTTTTTCGTGTCGCACCGCCAAAGCCACCCACTGCCCACTGCTGCAGCAGCAACATGCTTGCACCACCAACACCAGCACCACCCCCACTCCGCCCATGTTGCAACATTGTTTCCACTGTTGCGCTCTTTTGCAGTTTGTTGAAGTTTTCATAATCATTGTCGTCGTCGTCGTCGTCGTCGCAGTCGCAGCCTTTGCTTTTGTTTTTGTTTCTATCTGCATTTTTTTTTAAGCTTTTGGCTGGGTCTGTGAGATTTTGCAGCTTGAAAACAATGCCGGGAAAGCGGCTTATTTTCTATGATTTAAATAATGACGAAGACAACAGTCAGCAGCCACCTTCATCATCATCATCATCATCATCATTATGATCTTTGATACAATGGCAGCGAGACATCATTGATATAAGATATAAGTCGGAATTGTTGTTGTTGTTGTTGTTGGTTTTTCTTGCTCATAGTATAAACATTTATCTTTTGTACTACGTCACTTAGTGTATACGCTCCATTTGTCTATATATACACACATATATATATATGCATATTTGTATTTTGCTAATGTCTGTTAAATTCTTTGCGTTTTGTTTGTTTCTTTACAGCAAAATGTTCATTGGCGGCCTCAGCTGGCAGACCAGTCCAGGTAAGTCTTGGCCCACATCCCAAACGAATCTGTGAAATTAGTCAAAAGATGCTAAAAATTTTGCAAGCTGTCAATTAGCATTACTTTTGCTTATAGCATATATCTGATGGTTATATCTGGGTATATACATATATATTAAATTAGAGTTAACAGTGCTATGTTAACAAGCTGTCTGTAAAGTATTATTTTTGCAGCTCTAGATATATCTACAAATAGCTATAGCCGTATCTATTTCATGATCAATATCTATATTAGAGAAAAAATCTGGCTACAAGTTGTCTTTTCTCTATAAGAATAATTTAGCTAAAAATGTCATACAAATGCATCAGCATAGATATATAGATTATTAGGGGATGATGAGCAGCTTTGAAATTTGAACTAAGCTTGAATACGCTCTCCTGCTGCATTTTGCAAACAAATTATGGTCAATAAATTCATTATTTGCGGAATACCCTTTATACTTATTTATATTATACTTGATATTTTTTTTTTATAAAATATTTATACATTTTAATTTGATAAAATATTAAATTGTAATATCAAATTTGTTGAAGAATGATCTCGAATAAAACTCATCATCATTATCATCTTTGTAGCAATAAGCATTTAACGTATGTAACTGTAAAATCAGTCGTTGGCTGTTCGAGCATTTTCATAAGAATAGGCAAACGAATGTTCTGGATTGTGTACATACATACATATACATACATACGAAAAGCAAGCGAAAAGAGACATCCAGAACATTCTATATGTAAGAGAAGTAGCATAGGAAGAAGACTACTTGAACATTCTAGACGTAAGAGAAGGAAGTATAAAAACATGCTGCACATCGAGCTTTGTATCATTGTATCATTTTGTGTTGTGCAAGATCAGTTATGAAAGTGTCGGCTCAGTTAAGCTGAAAACGTCGCGTTGTGTACTTGCTACTTATAATTTTGATTTTATTAAATAAACTTATTTTGTGCACCTACATTTACACAAACTGCGTTTTGATTTATTTCAAAAAGGGAAAAAACCTCAACAGGTTATGGGCCCAGACGGTGCTAAAAGTTAATGTAGTGTGAAATCGAGTGCAAGTACAAAAGTGAATTAGTGGCAAATTTGTAATAAAATAAAGACAGTAAAAAATGGAGCCGGTAAATATGAAATATGAAATGGAACGGTTACGCGACAAAGACAATTGGCATTTGTGGTGTTTCATGATTCGCACGATGTTGGAAGAAGACGACGATGTTCTTGCCGTGTGCGAAGGTGTTTTAACGTGTCCGACAGAGGAGTCTGCAACGTATGAAAGAGACTCAAAAAGGTTTTTAAAGGCTGATAAGACTGCAAGAAAAATAATAATTCATTCTATCGAGAGAAGACCGATGGAATTGATTGTGAGCTGCAAAACAGCTAGAGAAATGTGGGTAAAATTAAACTCAGTGTATGATATGAAATCAGAAGAAAATTTATCAGCTATTCAGAAACAGTTTTTTGATTTCAAATGGATTGAAAATGAAAGTGTGGACTATAATATTTCAAAGTTAGAAGTTTTGTGGAGCAAGATGAAAAATCTTGGAAGTGCTGTGCCTGAAACAATGTTAATGTCGCGAATCCTATCGTCTTTGCCACAGAAGTTTAACTATTTTCATAGTGCGTGGGATTCGGTCGAGGACAGTAAAAGAACATTGAATAATTTGACGACTCGTTTAATGACAGAAGAAGTAAGGTCAAAAGAGCAAGAAGTGGTATCCGAAGAGTCAACAGCGTTAATTGCAGGCAACAGAAAAAATAAAAGTGAATATGAACATAAGAAGCAAACTATGAAGTGTTATAATTGTGGTATGATTGGACATCTAAAGAAAGATTGCTACAGGTGTTATATATGTAAGAAGAAAGGCCACAAGAGCAACAACTGTAACGAAAGGAGAAGTGCTGAAAATAATCAAGAAGAATCAGGCGAATTCTCAAGGAAAGGATTGATTGCAAGCAAGGACTGCGGAGAAAAGAATGTGCGGGTGATCGACTCAGGAGCTTCTGATCACATGTCAAGGCGTCGAGGCTGCTATTTTGCATATAAAGAAATGGATTCCCAGGCAGGCGTAGGTGGTGCTCAACTTATCAAAGCGCACGGAAAAGCAAATCTCAACGGTGGTAGTATTGCAACGATGAATGTGAGTAGTCATCATCTGGAGGAGCTGCAGAAAGAGCTGGTGGTGTATCGGGAATTGGCGAACAATCGATCACAGGAGCTTGATAAGCTGAATGCCACGCATCGTGAAACTCTCAAGGAAGTCGAGAAGCTTCAAATGGATATTTGCCAGCTACGTGCATCGGTCATCGCGGAGACGACAGAGTATAAGTGCTTGCAATTGCAGTTCTCCGCGCTGTATAATGAATCCATGGAGATCAAGACGATGCTGAATGAGACTCGTAACCAGTTGCAGATGAGCAAGAATCAGCATCTGAGCGAGATCAAGGTGAGGCGTAAAGGTCAAGATGCGATTGCAATTTGTGAGGCGGCTGTGCATGAAAAGCAGCGCGTTTGGAAAACGGTACAAGTGAAACAAGAAGAGCAACGCAAGCTGGATGATCTGCGCAGGGAGATCAATGAGAAGCGGGATCGTGAGGAACTGCAGCGCGAATATCAGTTAAAGTGTCGCGATCTGCAGCAATGCCAAATGGAAGTTGAATTGCTAAAGCTGACAATACTGGATGAGTGCGAAATGCAGCGGCTGCTGGTGGAACAAGATGAGAAGCAGAAGCAAATAGTGTACAAGTGCTGGAGTGAGCTACAGGCAAAGAATCAACGCATCTCGGATTTACTACGGGAACTGGAGTCTGAGCGTCGCTCCATGAAGGGCATATGGAATGAATGGGAAAAGCAAAAACAATCCATAGAGCAGGTGAACATACAGCGTAAGGCAATGGAAGATCCGCTGGAATCTCGACGTAAGCTGCTGGAGAATATAGTGAAACTCAAAGAAATCGATCGCATAGTCAAGACGGACCAGGAACAGGCAACGAAACGCAACAAAAAGAAAAAGAAGAGTAAAAAGGGCGACGATAGCAATGATAGCAACGAGGATTTGGATAAACTGTTGGCTGCAAGGAGCAATGTGGAGAAAGCGAAACAACAATCGGGTGCAGAAGGCAAAGCAGGTAGTTCAGAGGACGAGGAAAAATCCGCCGTGGCAACAGATGACACCAACAGGCATCTGGAGGCCAGTTGCAGCACCTTAGAAGCTGAGAAGGTCGAAGATAAAGAAGCTGCTGAGAATAAATCAGAAAAGGCGGAAGAAGAATGCAAAATGTAAGTAGATGAAAAGCTGGATACTCCCAAGGCAGAAAGAGTGATGAAGAGACGCCGAAAGGGAGGCGGAAGAAATGGAAACTGACGAAACTGAAAAACAAGAAGAAATCGACGCATCGGAGCGGGGGTAGCATCAACAGCAGCAGTAGCAATAGCAGTGATGATAACCGTATCAGCGAGGAGGAGGAAGAAGTCTCAAAGGCAAGCAGTGGAAAGCATGATAGAAGGCGCCGCAAAAGCGTTGAAGAGCAAAAAAGAGGAGGTAAGGAAAGCAGGGGTAGATTTGGCAGACATGTAGTAGCAGCGAAGATAGACGAAATCAAAGAAGATCAAGCAGAGCGGAGATAGACGTAAGCGAAGTGCTTAAGAGAAGAAGGGCAGAAGGGAAGGCGACAATCGCTTAAAATGAATGAACGAGCCCGAGGAAGGACAGAAGGGGATGTCGTGCTTGAAGCAATAGCAGCATATGTATGTACATATATGAATGATAGAAAATGTTAAGAGTGAGAACAAATTGCTGACATTTTCACTAAAGCTTTGCCAAAACCCAAATTTGTATATCTAAGAGAGAAATTAGGAATTAAGAGTAAAGAAAAATTTTATAGAGATGTTGAGTTTTAGGGAGGGTGTTGAAGAATGATCTCGAATAAAACTCATCATCATTATCATCTTTGTAGCAATAAGCATTTAACGTATGTAACTGTAAAATCAGTCGTTGGCTGTTCGAGCATTTTCATAAGAATAGGCAAACGAATGTTCTGGATTGTGTACATACATACATATACATACATACGAAAAGCAAGCGAAAAGAGACATCCAGAACATTCTATATGTAAGAGAAGTAGCATAGGAAGAAGACTACTTGAACATTCTAGACGTAAGAGAAGGAAGTATAAAAACATGCTGCACATCGAGCTTTGTATCATTGTATCATTTTGTGTTGTGCAAGATCAGTTATGAAAGTGTCGGCTCAGTTAAGCTGAAAACGTCGCGTTGTGTACTTGCTACTTATAATTTTGATTTTATTAAATAAACTTATTTTGTGCACCTACATTTACACAAACTGCGTTTTGATTTATTTCAAAAAGGGAAAAAACCTCAACAAAATTAAATATATTTTAATATTTTTTTTAAAGCAAATCGAATGCTCAAGTTTTTCTGAACTCTAGCTCTACATTTATAGAGAATATAACAGTTATATATGTGCAGCTACAATTTATTTCAATTCAATTAGTTCATATTGATAGATACACACAAATATGTATATATCTATGTACATGTATATGTGCATATCTATATCGTATATATCTGATGCATATATATATATATGCATAGATATTCATAGGGCAATTTAAATGAGGCAACGAATTGATTCATTATTCAGTTGAGTTGTTTATTTGACGATCGAATACAATGAACGACAACGGGTTTTTGCTTAAATTGAAATTGTAATTGATGAAATGCTTGAGATTTTGCCATGTCGGCGACGTAATTTGACGTCAATTGGCGGCAGACATAGACAGAATGTGAAAGCTGCACGATGCAAAGGGGCAGCCAACGGTGGGTTGGGGCGAGGGGCGAGGAGAGGTAGGTCGCTGGGACCCACATTATGTGCTGCATAGTTTTCATTAGGCTAATCAAAAGGCGGCTGCACTCGGTGCCACATATATTAACCAAATTTGATGCCACCACTCGTAAGGTTGGCCAAAAAAAAAAGGGCAGCAGGAGGAGCAGGAGGAGCCCAGGCGGAGTAGACAACTGCAAGATGCCTTTTGATGGCCAACTTGGAGTGTTGCAGTCTGTGCTGCCGCCAACACATCCGCCGCCGCATTGCACACACACACACACACATACACATATATATACACTCGAGTGTAGCTGCATTGGCCTTTTTTTTTGTGTTGTTGTCGCCCCGTTTGTGTTTTTGTTTAGCGAAATTGTTGGCTCCGCCCATCATCAGAATGGCACTCGGCATTACGCTAACATATTATAACCTATAGCGCATATCTACACACACACACACACACACACACACACACACACACACAGTTGCACATATGTATGTGCTGCAATAGTTGAAGAGTCAATGCGGTCTTTGGTTTGTCTCTTTATTTTGGCCGCTTGCTGCTTTTTTTTTTTTTTTGGTTTTTTGTTGTTGTTGTTGCTCTCATTTTTCTTGCTTTTATTTTTCACGTTTTCTGTACCTGTGCCAAAAAAATTTTCAAATTTTCAAATGGCTTCTTCAATAGTGGCCCCAACTTGAAATTTTTTTTCTGCTACATATGTCTGTATGTGTGTTTTCCCTCTGCTGCCTTTTGTTATCTCTGCCCATTTGGTATATACATATCATTTTTTTTCTTCTATTTTATAATTTTTATTGTATTTCTTGTTGTTTTTGTAGTTTTGGCTTTTGGCATTCGCTGGTTGGCTGGCTTGTTAAATTAGCCAAAGTCTGAAATATCTTGTGTTGAATTAAAGACTTGCCTAGCCAACAGCAGAAAAAGGGCTACATTTATCTTAAGGCTGCAGTTGCAGTGTTGTCTAACGTCTTCTGAGCTGCGGCTGGTCTTGAAACGGTTAACAGTGGTGAGAAAGCGGTTGAAGTGAAACGGTAAACCCCGTTTCAAGTGGAAAGAGAGAAAAAGGAGTCTGCGAAAGAGATCGCGAGGGGACAAGAGGCACAGAAAAGAGTGAACGAGAGATGGAGATAGAAAGGGGGTGAATGAGTGAGAGTGAGAGAGATAAATAGAGATCAAAATATTCAGACATTAAGAAAGAGAGAGAAGAAAAAAGTTTGAGAAAGAGAGATAGAGTTGTGAGGGAACACGAGGCAGAGAAAACAGCGAGGGGGAGCGGAAAAACTGAGATATGGATAGACATAAATAGTTTCCTGAATTTGTGAATGAAATAGGTTTTAAATGTTCAAAGAATACCTAGGTAATGCAACATAGGATATGTTCTATGAATACGAAACGGTTATGAAACAAAAATGTAATTTTAATGAAATACTTGCGAAAAGGCTTAAACAAAACTAAGACTATTTTTTTAAAGAAGAAGTCAATATTTACGGTTTGTTTATTAAGCTGTTAGTAAACGCTTCATTTAAAATCCTAGTAGCTGCACCGGTTAAGCGACGATTATGCCTTTGAGCACTTCAATAAAGAACTTCACACTTTACTCAGGGCAACGACAACGGCAACGGCAACTGTCACTGACTGCGTTCATATATGCCATTTGCCGCACAATACATAATTTTAGCCATGCCTATCTGAGCCTTCGACTGTGCTGCCACCAGGCAGTGGACCAGCCCGAGAACCTCTTTTAGCCGGGCTGCGTCTATGGGCCAGCCGGAACAAGCAGCTGAAGGCACGCAGCTCAAGTGGGCAACCACTCGCGTTGCAGCTTATGCTTTTGGATTCTGTTCAGCAGCTATTGCCACTCAAGCACACAGACACAGTGAAGGAGAGAGAGAGAGCAGGAGACAGAGGAAAGACATCTCCCACACAGTAGGCACTCGAGAAATGTGCTGACAAAGACCTAATCTAGGGCGTCTATAAACATGCGCCTGGTCCAACTGCAATAGTGGTAGGCTACAGGTCGGCGGAACGTGTTGATAGCTAGTGATGATGTCCGCATTGCAGTCAACGTTTGGCCACTCCAAGCGTTATGCTCCCCCAGATTTTTAATGATTGGCACGATTGTCTTAGCTACTTAATGATGTGCACAAGTGGGACAGCAGCCCCTCCCTCTCTCTCTCTCTCTATCACACTCCCTATATATGACAGCAGCTAGTAGTAGGTGCCGTTGCTTTGTGTCATTTTTCGTGTCAACTAGTAGAGTGCATACACGCACACACACACGCACACACACGCACACACACACTCGTACATAACTTAATGAACTTTTACGACCTGCCCCGCCTCCTATTTGCCAGCGCCCTACGGCATAATTTAATTTTAATTTCGCAAGCAGTTCACTGGAAGTAATTGTATGCATTGAAAATGTATTTGCTGCTATCGCATGGAAAACACTCGACTGAGACTGAGAGCCTGTGAGCTTGGGAGCCTCTGAGAGACTGAAAGACGATGAGACACTCTTACTCAGTCAATTGAAACACATAATGCGCGCGGAAGTCAAAGCCTCGTGGAGCATCGCTTTTGATGCTCTCTATTAAGGATGATTTTTTTCGCTGCAGCTGATTTTCAATTCATATAGCAATATGTGTGTATATACATATATGTTTGTGCACATATTGCTCATAGAGCATTAAGAGATTAGTATTTTAAATTCAGCTTACTGTTTCTTTTGTGCTGTTTAAGTTTTTGTTTAACTTTAAGTTTTGCTGCTGCTAATAGTCTAATTAAAGTGGATTATTAAATCAATTAACTATCTTTATAATTATTATTGGCAATTTAATTCACACTGCAGCTTTTTGTTTGCAAGTTATCTATATAAAATTATAAACATAATGTGCTTTCAAAGTTCCAAGTTCTAATAAAGTTTGCGAGCTTCATGAAATGCAATGTTTGAATGCATTTGGAAAGTTTAATTCTTTCTTAGCTGTTAACTCAAATTTTTAATTATGATTACTCCTCTTAAACATATCAGAAAACATGTAAAAATATTATCATGGCACATCATATATCAAGAGAATTATTAGCTTAGTATAGAGCTTTTGCTAGAATCAGTTACTTGATATATCTGCACTCTCTCACTCTCTTTCTCACTCACACACACTAAAGCTAATTCAAAAGAAAAAAATTAAAATAAAATAAAATAACGAAAAAATTGAGTAACCTCTGTAAACCTCTGCACACTGGTTCCGCTTGTATGAAGCAGCGGCCATAATTCCTTTTTACAGTCTCCTCAGGAATCGTTTCAATTAACCCTGACTGCAGCTCTATTATACTCGATGCCGTATTATTCAAAAGACTTTGCAGCTCAACTTCTGCAGAAGACTCATCAACAATGATATTCTCTGGATATCTATCAGAGCTCTGATTGAATATTAACTTCTCTATATTATAGTCCAATGTCTGTTTTTTCTAAATTATGTATCATAGATTAAATACTGAACCCTTCTATAATTTTGTTCTACCCAAACTGTTCTCCTTTTTAAGCAAATCTTTTTCAAACCCATCAAACAACAAACGTAATGAAGTAAAAAACTTTCGCAGCAGCATCAAATGTCTCACGTGTCAGGCAAGAGTGTATTAAAACTTTCAGCACATACTGTAGACAATTGTTGTACTCTGATCACCTCTTGTTTCATAGCAGGGAAGTAGCAGGAGGAGGTGAAGAAGTTGTGCCGCCGATTTGTGTCAAATTGAAACGAAAATTTGTGAAATACAATACGTCGAGGCAAGGCGCAAAAGGCAAATGGCAGAAGCCAGAAGGCAGAAGGCAAAAGGCTTCCCGCCTTTTGCTATTTTGGCTGTGCGTTCAACTGAAATACTATTTATATATGCGCTCAGATGCTCAGATACGTTCACATACATTTGCATCTGCAGCGCAGCAAACAGACGCCCATTACTCATGCAACACGGGCGCAACAACAAAGAGTCGAAGACGAAGTAGCAGCAGCAGCAGCAGCAACAGCAGCCAAACAGCAAATGGAAAATCTATTCACATATCGCTCACATTTCGATGCCGCTTAGCGATAAAGTCGCGCAACGTCTAGTTGACGCAGATACAAATACGGATACATTTGCAGTTACAGATACACGGCTACAGCTGCACGGCTACAGATACTTTGAGCAAATAAATATGCATTCTCTTCTCGATTTACCCGAATCGTCGCGTTGCCAGTTTGTTTTCTTTTATTTGTTTTTTCTCCGCCCCTCAATCTTTATTTTATTTTTTTCGAATACCTTTTTTTTTTATCATGCAAATGAAAATGGAGACAGTTTGTCAAGCGACTGCGTTTGTTTGCTCAAGGTATTTCCGATTGGGTTTCATTTGCTTTCGAAACGATCGAGAGTTTGAAAAGGTAATTGAATGTAGAATTCCAGATTCGCTTTAATATTCAATTCTTAGATGTAATCATGGCAAGTTATGGATATTTAGCGGGAAAAATCTTGGAAAAATGCCAATAATTAATTGTTTTATGATGAAACATAAAATATTCCAAGATGTAAGCATGTATATATGTATATATTTATCTTATTATAAGACGATTAGTGATCATGAGCAGAGTGAAACGGTTATGAATAGTTGGAGGACAAATCTTTGGAAAAACTAAAATATTTGATAGCCATATACTTAATCTCCATAAGATAAGAGTCTCGAGAAAGATTAAAGTAATTTCCAAATAGCGTAAGATCTTGGATTAAACAAAAATAATTGTTAGCCAAATGCTTAATTGCATAAATATTCACCATCGAAATTCTTATTTGACTACGTTAAAAATTGTTTAGCAAAGTAAACATAACGCTTATAGACAAACGTTCAATTTGAGTTTGCATTAGAAATATTTGGCAAGTTAACTTTTCGCTTTTATAGAATTTCTATTGGGGGCAACGGAAACGGGCAATCGAGCTGACGGAATTCAATCAGGAAACGAAACGTTGATGAAAATATTTGCGTGACTTTTAGCACACAAAATATGAGAGACTGTAAGATAAATCTATGCGTCTAAAAATTGTTGAAATATCCTGGCCGACTATGCGACTAAGCACTCCAGGAAGCAGACAGGTGACAAAAAAAAAAAAGAAAAAACAAAATTAGGGAGAGTCCGACTCGAGCTGTAAAGACAGTGAAAGCCAGCGGCTGAGGGCTGGTCGGTTGTCGTAGTCGATTTCCTGATTAATTTATGCAGTCGAGGGCAATGCCAGGCAGCCAGTTAACAACAATTTGCCGCAAGCTTCGTTAAAATTGAAAAAAAATTGTCAATAAAATAAGCGAGCGACTGTCACTTAGTCAGACAGTCACTCAGTCACTCAGTCAATCTGTCAGTCAGTCAGTCACTCAGTCAATCAGTCAATCAAATGGTCGGTGAGTCAGTTGCACAAAGTTGCGTTGCGTCCATCAGTCAAAAGTTCAGTTAGCTGTTGCCGGCCTCTAGTCTCACATCATTTCTAGCTTTTCTAGCTGCCTTGGACTGTTTCCTGTTGGTGGCCCACTGCTCGCCACGTTGCCGCACGACTCCTTCACAGCTTCGCTGCTTTGCTGCTGTCTGGTGCAGCTGCCAATCTTTGGTCATGTTTTTGCAGCTCGCTTCGTTTTCCTTTTGAATGTGATTATCCCAAGGCTGTGGGCAAGCGCATCTTCGCTTTGATAGATGGTCGCCTCGCTGACTCGCTGCCCGACTTGTCTGTCAGCCTGTCGGCGCTGCCTGTCTATCCTTTGGCTGTTCTGCCTTTTGCATTGCATTTAATGTCCTGCACTTGTCCAAGTGGCTACCAGCAGCAGCAGCCGAAGCAGTGGAAGCAGTAGGAGCTGCAGCTGCTGGCTCCTTGTTCGCAGTTTTGTTGACTTTGGCACGAGTTTGGTTAAAAAGTTCACACATGCCGCAAGGCTCCGCCTCCTACAGACACACATATGCATATATCGTTTTTCATATATATATATGTGTGTGTGTGTGTGTGTACGTGTCCTGGTCATGTTGTTGCGCCTTTGGCATTTGCCTCCTTCTTGTTTTTATAACCTTTGCTTAGACAGACACCAGCGAGTGTATACTCTATAAGACAGATATTGCAGCGGGCATATAGGGTTGTCTTAGTTTTTGAAGTCTATTTGGATATATCTTTATAAAATGATATGTATTCATTTAAGTTTCTGCTTTAATATAGCTAGCTTAGATGTTTTGACTGTCTGTTTCATATGTATTCTATAATACATGATTCACAGTAGATTCTTGTAAAGGAAGCGTATTCTTATAATTTTTCAAAAACTTGCTCAATAGACACTCTGAGATTTTTTTTAGCATGATGTTTCATAGTCATAGTAGTACGGGTTTTTTAACTAATGCCTAAACTAGAGTAATATAATATAATTTATTATAATTAATACAGGCTCGTTTTACAAAAACCTTAAAGTACTTACCAGGTATCTCTTAGTCGTATACAATTTTATTTTTAAGGAACTCAATCATCAGCTTGAACGAATCATGCTCATAATTGAAGCAAGCTTCATCAGATCATCAGGCTTTCCAAAGGGTATCCCTTTATCATGCAACTTGTTGCTCTATCAAACATCTCAAATTTACTTAAATATTGCAGACTAACTACAGGGTATCTCCCAGTCGTACAGACGTACTAGAACTGCTTCCTTGATTTTGTCTGTTATTTTGTTATTTTTTTTTTCGCCGAGTTTTCTTCATGCTGTGTTGGCTTTCAACTTTAGGCGACGTATGTCTCCGGTGCGGTGTTTGAATATTTACATAAGTGACACACACACACACACTCACACACACACGCCAACACACATGCATTAAATGGTCTTGGTGCTGGGCAACAATTAATTAACTTGTACGAGTATCAAACGTCGTCGTCGTAGCCTTTGCTGGCGTTTGGTAATTTGAAAGTTGGCTGGCCCTAAATGCAACTAACGTAAATTTTAAATTAATAAGCATTGCACATACGGCCCGAGGTGTTATGCGTGTGTGTGGGTGGATGCAGGACACAAGTCGTTTGGCGGTTGGCGCAGCTCGATTGCAGCCGCATGTGGCGCTTGTCAAATGCCATTATCCGGGGCAATGTTCAGACGGGCCCAACTAATAGACAATTTTTTGGCAACCGAAAAATGGTATAAACGTGCCGCAGGACGACAGCCGAAACTATGTCGCCACGATGAGGAGGCGAGCCGATGGGCGTGGCGGCTGTATTTAGCTTGGATTCTCATGATGTTGCCAAGGATACGGCCGTGTGCAGCGGAAGCATTTAAATTAAGGACGACACATTAAAATTATGCAATAACAACAGCTATTATTATAAGAGAGAGAGGCAGATGCAGCTGCAGCTGAAGAGGAAGTAAATTGAGAGAGACGAGCAGCTGCATGCTGAGTAAATTGTAGTTAAACTTTAAGCAGCTACCAAAAAAAAAAGAATGTTTCTGCTCGCTTCTTTTTCTTTTTTTTGGTAGTCTGCAAAAGCGGTTTAATGAGCGCTGTGAATGTCAACACCCCAGCGGCTTCAATATATAACAAAAAAGTCCGTTGGTGTGGCGAGGCTGGTGGTCGTAGTGCTGCTGCTGGGTGGTGGTTGGGAATGTCATAAGTCGCAAGCGCAGGCTAAAAACTAAAATAGGCAAAGCAGAAGAGCAAATATGAAGGCAGCCGAGGCATGGGCACAGTCACAGGAGCCACTCGCCGTTATAAAAGCCAACGGCTGTATGGCTATAGTTGCTTGCCTTGCCTGCCACACACACCCACACACACACACACACACACTCTCTCTCTCACACACACACATGTGCATGGCATTGGCGCTGGGGATTTCGGGTGTAGCCAGTGGCACCCAACCGGGTTATCGACTTTATGTGTTTGTTGTTTTTTTTTTTTGGTACCCAGGCGCCGTTTCCTTGTCTTTTGGGGCCCCCTTTTCAATTGCAGACTTTGCTGCCGCTGCTGCTGCAGTTGCTGCCCGTTATGGCCCGCCTTTGTTGCCTGTTGGCTGTTGCCTCCATTTGTAGGTGCATTGATTTGCTACAAGCTATTTTCCAACTACTTTCTGGCTAGATGGAGATTTTAGAGTCAGTGTTAAGAAAGTCTAGTTAAGGGTACTTGATTATAGTTGTGTTACGAAGTTAAGAGAACTTCAGAAATTGGGCGAAAAATGAAATAAATAAAACAAATAGTGAATAGTGAATAAATAGAATAGTAAATAAATTACAAAGTAAGTTCTATTATTACAAAGTAAGTTCTAAGCTGATGAAGGAATGATTTATGAATGAAGATCAAAGCTAATACAAACTCTTAACAAGAATTTATATGCCCAAACTCTTTTTGGATTATTTGCATTAATTTCCATGCTTTATACTATATTCTCTTGCTATAAATGTCATGCTATACATGCTATAAGTTCTATCTTCAAAATGTTTATCGATCTTCACTCTAATATCAAGCGACATCCGTAACATTTTGCTGCACGTTATTCGTTGAATGTGTCTGGTGTTTTATTTAATAGTACAACTAAATATGTCAGCCGGCGCATTTAGGAGTTGACAAAAAAATTTATCACCCAACATGGAGAGCAGTGCGATGCAGTCAGTACCTGGCTGCACCTGGCTTCCAGTTCGAGTTCTGTTACGGCTGCTTTTGCGGCTCTTGCCGTGTTGCACTTGAGGCAAAGCCTCTTCTGCATGCCACGCTACTTAGTTGTTGGCTTATCAGCGCCTTCTTCTTTGCCGAGCCGAACTTCGACAACAACTTAGCCTTCATTGCTTCCAGTTGGTTGCGCGACTCGTGGAGACGACATTTGCCGCTGGCTTTTGTCACCAGGGAACATGGCCACCACCGGGAGAGGCAGGCAGACAGACAGACAAACAGACAGGGAAAGAGACAGAGACATACAGAGAACTCTGTGCCTCAGTCGCGCTTCCGTTTGCAGTGAGTCAAATATATTGCCAACTTCCTGCAGCACCGGCTAGTCAGGAACCCCGGCCACAGTCACCTTCTTGATAGGCTTTTTGTCGACAACGACGACGACGGAGACCATAACAACAAAAAAATGCAGTTAGAACTACTTGAGGCTAGAGTTTAACTTAAATATACCACGCATAACAGATCTAGATGAATGCTGTAAGATATGGCATAGATCAAATTGTTAAAATGGTTTTCGTTATGCAATTTATAATATAATCGTTGCTATGCTAGTTATATCATAATCACATTGAACAAGAGTAATCAGGGTATAATATTTTTTTCTTTTTCCTTTTATATTGTATTCAATTCATTCCAGTCTTAGTTTCTATAACGCATTTATTTCATTTACAATTCAAAACCTATTACATCACAGCCCCAATAAATATACTATATAAATTACAAAATAAATACTATATAAAATACTTTTTTTTTATTTATTTTTTTTTTTTTAATAACAATAACAATATATTTATTTCAAGTGAAGAAGCAGTACATTCAGATTAATACTTTAACAACACATGTATGTACATAATATTAGAACCAAACCTCACTCAATTTGTGAGGATTGAAAAAAAGAAAGATAATAATAATAATATTTATTGTGTAGCCATTGTTTTGGCATAGCCTTGCCGTTTAAGTCTCCTTAGGGGTCTGGCGGGTGTTAAACCTCTTGCGAGTAGGCTTTGATGTCGCAGCAATCTTTCTGCGTATCTGCTTGTATGTCTGTTGATCTGTTCTTCGACAATACGCAGCTTAAGATCTCTGCGATATAAAATACTAAAATGAATAATAAAATAATCCAAAAAATAAATCACTCCCTCTCTCTCCCTCTAAGCAACAGCCTTCGTTTCTTTTCATTCGGGTTTTCAGTTGAGCGCCTTGCCTTGAACGACATTCGTGTGCTGCTCTTTTGCCGAAGATCGTTTACAGAGTGATACGATTGACGCTCGCACTATGAGCTTCAGTTAGTGAGAGCAGTTAGTTCAAAGAGTGTTTGCAACGGCTTCTCATGCATATACACACGCACACATTTACACTCACTTATGTATGTTGCTCATGTGCTTAGCGAAGACAAGCCTCGAGATCTCATCCACACAAATACATATACAAAAGACTTTTTACGTCATAAAACTCGATCGCGAGCGAGCTCGTGGACGAATCGATGCAACCGATTGCTCTCCGACTTTTGTTTTCAAAGTGTGCGTGAAAGACACTTGCTTGCAGGCATTGAGAAACGCTCAAGTAAATTATTTATATTTTTTAATAGGCTCATAAAATATACTTGGTAAATAACTCCGATTCATATGTCTATAGCGGCAAGCTTGCTTTCTGTCTCAGAATTTTTAGTAATGTCTGAAACAGTTGCTTGCTCTTGCTTAATAGATATTTAAATATATTAATTTATAAATTGTCTATTGTGTTTCTCTTAGTGTTTTATATAGCCATCGCAACAAATGTTTACAGGGTATTTTAGATATACTAAAAATTCTAGAGCCGGCTCTCGACATCGATTAAGTTATTACGAAATGTGCGCTACGTGCAGCGTCTTCTACACACACACATACAGACAACTGCAAGCTGCGCCTATGCACACACAGACACGCACACACACACACACACACTTACATATATAAACATTGTGTGTGTGTGTGTGTTTCATTCCTGCCTGCCTGCTTGCCCTGTTAGCCCACCCACCCGCACTGCCACACAGGACTCACGTAATTTTTGCCTTAGCCTTAAACTGGGTCACAAATTTTCGTACTCGCTCGCTTTGCATAACCAAAAAATTGTTGTATCGCTGCAGACACAATTTTTGTTTACCTGCCACGTGCCACCTTCCACACAGCTCCTCATTGCTGTTGTTGTAGTTGTTTGGGTTTTGTTATTATGTCAGCTGAGCTGCCTGATTGACACGCGTGCATATTTTCGAGCTTCTGTCTGAATGTCTGACTGTCTCGCTGTCTGTCTGAGTGGGAGTGGGAGCTGGGCTAGGATTTGGGCTAGGGCATGGGAGGCGAGGTCAAGTCAAAGAGTGTCACAACATGTCTGCTTCCGGTGCACACACACACACGCACACACACACACACATACAGGCATACGTATGAAATGAGAGAGTAACATGCACTGCAATTCACAGTTAGACAGAGACACGCGCCTGCTGACGGTGTTGTTTACATATAAAAGTTGCATGACCCCGCCAACTGCAGCAGCGGCAACAACAACTACTAACTGTGTTGTCTGTTTACGAAGTTACCAGCAGCAGCAACAACAAAAACAATAACAGTAACAACAACAACAACAACAATAACAATAGCAGTGACAGCAACAGTCGGCGAACGTTGCAACTTCACAGCTGTTAAAGCATTCTGTTAACTTAACAGCTGTCGCAGTTGCCCTCGCTTGCGCTCTCTTAGGCACTCGCTCTCTTTGAGTCGTTGAATGAGCGCTCGTTCGCTCTCCCTCTCTCTCTCTCACTCACTCACTCACTCACTCGTTCTCTTAGTTTGCACGTGTAAAGCTTTCGTCGCTGCGCTTTTCATTCATAAAAATGGCCGTCAAGCTTTTTGCTCGCTTGCCGGCTGTTGCACAAAAGCGCCGCCAGTTGGCGCCACTGTGCCGCTCACGAATTCAGCTGGCGTCAGTCGAAATGCAAACAAAAAATTCAAATATGAAAGAAAAAAGTCGAAGGAAAATGAAAAACGTATTGCAATGTGTCTTGTGTCCTGCATCCTGGAGCCGTGTCCCATGGACACATCCTGACGGTACTCATGTCCGCCCCTAATGTCAGCGCTTGTTTTGATGCAAGCTCACGCGCCGTAAACAACTTATTATCATTGCCTTTGGCCTTCTTCTCTCTCTTCACTACCTTTCCTTTTTTTTTGTTTAGTGTGGCCAAATTTGTTGGCTGCCTTTCAAGTTGCATTGAGAGCAAATATTGCACACATACGCCCCAACGGAAACGCAACGCAGACATTTGCAGAGGTTTTTATTTGTCTACCCTGTGACAATTGCAAGTGGCTAGGTAGTGTAGGGTATGCTGAGCTTCAGTATATTCAGGCAATAATAATATATATTTAATTTAAATTGATATGCCTAAGCTCTGTTGTAGTAAAATAAACCTCTTCAACATAAACAAAATCTTCATGCCAGCTTAAAGTATATTTAAGTATATTTACTTTCTAATGAAATTGAAATTACTGAACTCTTGCTTCATAATCGATAAATATCGATCAGCATTTTAGGCAGCACATATCACTGAAATAATAGCTATAATAATGCTTTAAGCTTGAGATTGCTATATAAATCTACTTGACAGTTTGCTAAAATAAATCGATAAACCGATAGCTATCGATAGCTAATTTAGGTACAAATAAGTAGATTAGGCCTTAAGTTCATTTATCAGTGCTTGCTGAGCATCACCTAGTCTGACATTCCCTACTTTGAGTCAGCTACTTTTTTTTGTTGTCTTTTTTGTTACCTTTCGCGTTGCCAATCTGCGACGCCTGATCAGGCCAAAAAGTAGCTTAAGTGGCACTGTCCCAGCTCCTGGGCAAACAAGCGCAAACGTCGAAAAACTGCAAGAAAAAAAAAAGGCTATAAAAAAATCCATCATGCCGCGTGCCAAGTTTCAAATTTCACGAATTGCATTTCATGCGAGAGCGAATGATGTGCCACGCCTCCAAAAACTGGCAAACTTTTATCTCTGTTTTTGGGAAATGTTTTATTTGTGCTTGTCTAAGTCAGCCGCCCACCCACTCGACCCATCCGCTCGACTCACTCCTTAGGCTATAAATCATAAATACACTCACATTTCATTTGAAATAATTTGTGGCATATTGGCAATTATTCATTCTTATTGTTGTTGTTGTTGTTGTTGTTGTTGTTGTTGTCTTTGTTGTTGTTGTTGTTGCTGTCCTGGCAGCTCCTTTTGAGCTCTTTGCAACGCCAACCAAGCTTAAGTGCGACGAATTCAGTTTTTTCTTTTCCTTTTTTTGTTGTCTTTGTTCTGATGTGGATTTTGTTGTGGATTTGTTGTTGGCTTCGGTTTATCTTTTAGCAGAGCTGAGAGAGGGAGCGAGAGAGAAAAAAAAACAGTCTGCGGTGACATCGCATAAAAGGTGTAAGACCATAAAAAAAAGAGGCGGGAGCGAAGAGAAATGCTCGAAGGCAGCGGAACTTTAGCGTCCTGGAAGATTTGCAGGTGTGGGCGCTTTTAGAGAGCATTGAAGCAAAAGTTGATTTAGTGTCGGAGCTGCTGATAAGCAACGGCAGCAGTAGCAGCAGAGCCAAAAACATGAATATTATGTAATAAGACTGTGGCTTGTCTCTGAATGCATTTATTAGGTTTGTCATGTAGCGAGTATCGTAAATAAATGGAGAATTTATGTGCGAAGGGGCAACTAGTAAGATGTTTAGGGAGAGTGAAGAAGAAACTGAACAAAAGAGTGAGGCAGGGAGTGAGGAAGAAAGAGAGAGACAGGCTGAGAGAGAGAGGGACAGGGGGATACAGGGAGTGAGTGGGAAAGTTAATTAAAGTTAAGTAAGAGCCTAAAGCAATGATTGCTGGAAAATTGATGGGATTTGCAACTAGATGAGCTAAAAAATGAACTACAGAATGAACTACAAAATGAACAACAAAATGAACTACATATACTCGATCGAAATTTAAGCAGACTGCGTTCATTTGCAGCAGCAAAATATGTACATTAAATTCAGCTTTGTACAACTTGCGATTCGAAGTCAAACACAAACTAAATATATAATAATTATAATAACAAAATTGTCCATCTCAACTCTTCATAACTATTCTGTAAATTAAAAAACTCGCCTTATTGGTATTACCTCGCAAATTTGTCATTTTAATTACTCTTCGACAGATTTGATTTATATGAATACTAAGAATAGCCATATAGCATATTAGTGCAGCACTTTGAGTGCTCTGCTCGCGCTGTTCTACTGCATAGCTTTCTATGTAAACTATATGCTATTTAACGCCTTACTATGTGATTCTCATTAAATACTTTGCAAGAGCTTGCTTGCCAGCCGACTCTCACTTTCATAAGAGCAGATTTCCTACATTACATATATATCTTTTCATTTCTTATATTCCATGCATTTGGTTCATTTGCGCGTTGCTCACTAAGCTTACTTTATGAACTAGTTCCATTTGGGGGTTTTAAAAATACATTTTCGTAAGCAGCTCAATTGATAAAAATCCGGATGAACTGTCCAATAGATTGACTTTAATTTATGTTAAATTCAATTGCTAACACACAAACGCACACACACGTAAACAGAAGCAGAGTGACACACACACACACGCACACACACACACAGAGTAAATCCCGCTTATCCCGCAATTGCCACAATTCGCATGCAAATCGATGCGATGTAGCGCAATGCGAGTGGAACTTGGGTGGAAAATGCGCAAAACTATGAGTCAAAAAATAGAAAAAAAAATAGAAAAAAAATATAGAATAGAAAAAAGAATTGATACGATTAAGCTATTCAGCTGCAGCTGCAACAAGAGGAGAACAAAAAATTTAAGAATGAGGAATGAGTGAAATGAAAAATTTGTAAAACGTCGTAAAGTTCAGGCGCACCCAATCAAAAGGCAGCAACAATAGCAACAACAGCAACTATTGCCAGCTTAGCTGAGCTCGGCCATTGAATGGCAGGTGCTAATGTGTTTGGGCAAATGTATCTTTCAAATGCTGTGCCAATGAATTGCAATGCAAGCTAATTTGCCAATTGCTGACTGACGCACAGAGTTGGTCACCCTCTACCTCTACCTCTCCCTCTTCCACTCACTCATTCACACTCGCTCGCACAATTGAGCTGCATTTTGTATCAGTTGCCAAAGTATGATTAAATGTGTTTTCAGCTTTTGTTGCGTGTTGCGCACAAAGCGTAATAGATATATATATATATATATATATATATACGTATATACATATATGTATATAGTCAACATCTGCACATGTGACATTAGACAACAGAGTTGGAGCGCAGCATTTTGTAAAAAGGACAAAGCCATACACACACTCACACACACACACCGTACACTGCCCAAACTCTTGGTTTGGTGTTCCCTTTTTTCACTGCCCTTCCTCCTGTCTCGTTGAGGCCCACTCAACGCTTTTGTATTTTCTATTTATATATATTTTGCTGCTTTCTGCTGAGTTGCTAAAAAACTTCTTTTGCGGTCTAAGCAGCTTGCTCCCTGCCCAGTTCCCCTCCGCCCTCTCTTTCTCTGACTGGCCCAACAACAACAACCCCCAATGAAAGTGAAAGAAAAAAAAATCTGTTTGCATATTACACAGCAGCAGCAGCAGCATCGGCAGCAGCATCGGCAGCCAGCGACGCATGTGGCAGAGGCTAGCGGGGCTGTGCTTCCAGCTGCGCACGCTAGGTGTCGCCAGCGTGCAGCGCGTTCGAGCATCTTCAAAGTTGAAGTAATGCGGCCTCAAGTGGCAGACGATGCCATCAGCAGCCGCCGTCGCGTTGATCGTCCTCACAGCGCTGCATGAAGTCTGTGTGTGCGAGTGTGTGCGAGTGTGTCTGTGTGTGTGTGTCTGTGTTTGTGTATTTGCGGCAGGCATTTAAAATTGCTTGGCTTTGGCGCTTGTCCTCACCTGTGTTATGTTTTGAATGAACGCCTGCGTCTTTTATCTTTTCATAAATTTTTTTTTTGTATATTCTTTATTTTTTTTTTTCGTTCGTTCGCTTTTGTTGTTGCGCCGCCCAACAACCTGCTGCCACTTACAATCACTTTTATTTCGCGGCGCGTTTCCTGTGTGCCACGCCTCCTGCGCGCTACAGCTACAAACTTTTTTTCTCTCCTCCTTGCAGCCGCATTTTAATGCTCAACAAAATTTGAATTGAATTTGCCGACAGGCCGCGCGGATGCGTTGCTTCAGCGAGCTTGCTGCTTTCTGTTTTCATTGCTTTACTTTTTTCTCTCTCTCTCTATCTTCAGCTCTTCTTTTCCTTTTTTTTTTTTTGTTGTATTTTCCTTATTTTTATTTCCAATTTGCATCTTGGCTGCCTTCAATTTGGCTCTCGCACTCGCTCTCGCGCCTTCGTCTCCTGCCACTCAGCTGCAGGCAGCAACTTCAACTTCCAACTTCTAGCGAAAAACTACGAGTAAAGGTAAAGGTAAAGGTGAACGCAGCTGCTTGTTTTTTTTTTTTTTTTTTTTTTTTTTTTTATTCGCTCTGCTGCTGCTGATGTTCTGCTTCTACTTTCGCCTAGTTTCACGCTTTGGTTTCCTTAATCGTTTATCCTTGGGATTATGGTAACATAACAATGCCCAAAGCGACCCAAGCGAACCGAGCTGGCGTCGCTTGCATCCTTGCGGCTCCTGTAATTGGATGTGAAATGCTTGCTAAACTTGCCCAAGCAACTGCACTGGGCTTGCTACGCTGAAGGGGTTGTGGGGAGCGGTATGGTCCTTCGTAGGTGGTCTTAGTTGGGTCCTGGGCGCTTCTACTAGTTTCGAGTGTCTGCAATTGAGCGCTGCAAATGCGCATTTAATTCGTTTTTGTGCATGCAAATGGTTGAGCACCAGAGAGAGAGAGAGAGAGAGAGAGAGAGGGGTAGACAGAGTCTGTGCTGGTAACCCACTATGATAGATGGAGTTGAGTAAAGCTTTTGATTTATATAGCCATCGCACTATATGCCAGAGTCATAAATATGGTTAACAGAAAGCGCTTAAGTTGTCACGCCTGGTAAACATTACGCACGCCACTGCAAACAAATAAAAATTCGAGTTGGAGTCGAGCTCGCGGTGAGATTTTCTCACTATATTGATTGATAAATCATGTGATATGAATTTCGCTACAAGCGGCACACAGTTGACAATTTGTGTTGTGAAGCTTGTTTACAGTTAGAGTTGGAAAACTGGATGAAGTAATTTAAGAAATTGAGTTGAGTTACTTGAGGCTGATTCTGATTAATTAAAGTCTAACTAAAGTATTTTAAAGTGTTGTAGGTTGGTAAATTTAGCAATAGTGTTATTCCCATTTACATTTATGTCTGAAAATTTTAATAGAATATAGTTTGCTGTTCAATTACTAACAGATTAACAGATAGACTAACCGACTGAGTAACAGACTGACTAACAGACAGATTAACAGACTAACAGACAGACTAACAGGCAGACTAACAGAGAGACTAACAGACAGACTAACAGCTAGACTAACAGACAGACTAACAGACAGACTAACAGACAGACTAACAGATTAACAGATAGATTAACACACAGACTAACAGACTGAGTAACAGACAGATTAACAGGCTAACAGACAGACTAACAAACTGCCTAACAGACTGACTAACATACAGATTAACAGACTAACAGACAAACAGACACACTAACAGATAGACTAACAGTCAGATTAATTTATTGATAGACAGATTAATCAATAATCTAATCTCTCACAGGCTCGAAGTCAGCCTTGATTATTACTTATCAATAAAAGAAAAACGCAAACCCTTCCTAATTAATAAAAAATGAGTTTAAAAATATCTTAGAAATATAATTGAACTTTCTCAAAACACTGCAAACACTGACTTTAAACTCATAGAAAAGATTTTCATTTTCAGTTGCTTTAAATTGAATTTAACTCCATTTTCAGTGCTATAAAAACTTACCTTAAATAAAACAAAAGTTCAAGAGAATATATTGCAGTTGCTTTGAAAATTGACAGAAGAAAAGCTTTCAGCTTATTGGCAAGGGTTAAAGCATTTCCCGTTGCATACAACTTAACTGAAGTCAACTACAGAGTTAACTCCAGTTGGTTAGCTACACTGCAATATTATTTGATCAATTTTAAAGAAACTTCAATTTCACTTAGTGTGTGTACAACTACGCACTGCTGCTCTGCTCAGCTTCCCTCCAGCTGCCGTCGCACTTCCATTGATTTGCACATTCATCATTGCCATCATTGCTTGTATCTGTGCGCAGCACTTATCCCAAGACCATTATGCAAAATATTTGTGTTGCCAACTTAAAGGCAACAGCAGCAGCAACAACAGCAACAACAGCAACAACAGCAACAAGAAACATTTCGCTTTATCATTTAAGCATTCCAATTTTACGCATACCATTCGCCAAGTTTTGTTGTCCATTTTGCAGCAGTCTTCATGCCTCCAACTCCCCCACCTCACTCTCTTGAGATACTCTATAGAAAATTGCATACATATATATGTATATATATTATACAGTATGTATATATATCGCACACAAAAGTCTGCCACAAAAGCCGCACTTACGTAATACATCACAAAATGTCCAAACAAGGTAAAAAGGATTTCCATGGCAGTTGCCCCATTGGCATTACCATTGCCACGCCCACACGCTTGTGCCAGTGGGCTCTTTGGCTCTTCCATATTTTTGTAAGCCAAAATGCAGCTTAACATATCAGCACGCCGAAATGTACGAAACGAAACGAAACGAACCGCTGACCGAGCTACGTTGCCGGCTATAGCTCGACGACGTTGCCCCAAAGGCACCTGCGTCAGGTGGGCGAGGCGTGCAGCGGAGCATGCTGAATGGATCGTTTCATATGTGCAGAGCAGGAGGCGGCGGCTGCTGCTGCTGCTGCTGCTGCGGTAATTAATGCAGCGCGTTTGCGAAAATGCGAATACATTTCGCCATTTTGCCTGCCTGTCTCTATCTTGCGCCCCCTCTCTCTCTCCCACTCTCTCTCACTATGTGTGTTGCAGCTACAGATACTGTGGCAGAGGTGGCGTAAATGTATTCACGCTGAAACGATTTTGGGTGCACGGCGACACCTTGGTTTGGCGCCCGCTAACTGTAAACACATACATATGTATGTGTATAGCAAAATATTCAGACTCAGCCCCAAACCAGCCGCAGCTCCTCCGACTCCTCCGCTCGCCGCTGCGCACATGTGTGAAAAGTTCCACGTTGCGCTGTTTTGGCAAAATGCAAACGACGACGACGACAACAATGGCACAGGGCAGAGAGAGAGAGAGAGAGAGAGAGAGTAGGATAGGGAGAGGGCGAGGGGCAGGAGTGTGCTTTGGCTTGGAGCTTGCACGTTAAGAAAATCAAGCAGAAATTTTGAATTTGAATATGTTTTTTTTAACATTTGCTGAAAAAAGATTTTGCTGTCCGATGCCTTTGCCATTTGTCTGCCCCGTTTGTTTGTTTGTCTTACACATGCTGCTGTCTCGCTCGCTCACGCTACCTCCCTCCCTCCCTCCCTCCCTTCTCCTTCACTCGCTCGCTGCTCATGTTATTTATTTGTTAGTTTTGCGATTCAAATGTATGCAACGCCTGTTGCCCGGCCACGCCCCGCTCACTACATAGTTGCCTTGCCTTGCCGCCCCTTCGTCTGCCCATCTTCTTTCTCTTCCTCTTTTTTTTTTTTATTATTTTTTTTGGTATATTTTTCTCCAAGTGCCGCTTATTATGCACATTTTAAATCATCTCGAGCGAGCAGGACGACGCATCGTCTCGCTGGCAGCAGTTAAATTAAGCACACTTTCTCATATACAATATGATGAGAATTGCGAATGCGTATCTATGAGATACAGTAGCTACTGCTGCAGCTGTAGCTGCTGCAATTGCGACTGCAGTTGAGGCTGACAAGTGCTTTGCATATGCATTGCTGTGGGTGGCTTAGCTCAAGCAAGCAAACAATCACGCACACACATGCATCTTCATCATCATCAAGTGGGCGTGGCAAAAACATTTGCTTGGCTTGCATATATAACATTTATATATATTTATTTATTTAAATCTCTTATAATTCCATTGAATTTTGGTTTTTGTAGCAACATTTTATAAATTCTCAACAAATTTAATAATGCAGCTTGCTTAGGCTTAACCATTGCCATTTGCCAATATTGCATTTAAAAAGAATATATTTATATTTCATCTAATTTATTAGCCTTTAAAGCTTTGTTGGGACTTTGTGTTGTTTCTTGCCAAGAGGCAAAGATGACGCCAAGAGCATATTTATGCTTGACTTATATTGTGAGCTGAGTTAAGATAGCTCTAGAGAGGCTTGTTAATGAATTGATAGGAATTGATGATGTCGAGCATAAATGTAGAGCATTAGGCGTAGATTGGTGAAGAACATTGGTGTAGACTCTAGAGCAGATATAAGGCAGGCGTAGAGGATTGATGTAGAGCATTGGTGTAGAGCGTAGATTGGTGAAGAGCATTGTAAAGCATTGGTGTAGAGAGTTATTATAGAGCGTAGATTGATGAAGAGCATTGATGTAGAGCAGTCATATAGAGGGCAGGTACATAGGATTGATGTATGTATGATGTAGATGTAGAGCATTGCTATGTAGAGCATCGGCGTAGAGCATTGGTGTAGAGAGTTATTATAGAGCGTAGATTGATGAAGAGCATTGGTGTAGGCTCTAGAGCAGGTTTATACCTCTAGAGGTGAGGGATTGATGTGGAGCATTGTAGAGTATTGGAGTAGATGGATGTATTTGATATAGACCCTAGAGCAGGTAGGTGTAGAGGAGTAATGTATTGGTGTAGATCATTGGTGTAGAACAGGAATAATATAAGTGTAAGTCACAGTAGAGCATTGAGGTAGAGCATCCATGTAGAGTATGTATAGATACACCACATGTATGTATATTGGTGTAAAGCATTGGTGTACACTGTATATTGATGCACAACATTGTTGTAGATCATTGATGTAAAGCATTTATGAAGAGCAGCGTTATATAGCATATATTGAGCATTTATGAAGAGTATCGCTGTAGAGCATTGGTGATGGGCATTGTTGATGATCTCTTAAGTAAATGTTCTTTTTCAATAATCACACATACATATGTATGTATATCCTATGCGACTGCGTTGTCTGCGCATTGCTTCTATTCTTTCTGACTTTCTCTGAACAAAGTTCAAGATTTAGAACCCTTTCACTCATCAACTTAACTGTGGAGCAGTTTTATTTAGCTCTAGATGTCCTCTACTAAACCATCATATACTCTCTCCCTAGCTCAACTTCTCTCTCAATGCATATAAATATAACTATTTTTGAACAAGCATTATACAGTCAATAATAGTTGCTCTCAAGCCTTAAGCCTTGTCTACGTTATATATTAATTATTTAAGCTGTGTTTATTTTCTGTTTATTTGATATTTCTATAAATTTTTCCCAATATATTTATCACATATTGCATCAACAACACCCAGTGCATTGCTTATATTTCATAGAAAAATATTCAAATTGCCAAGAGATATAAATTGTGGTTTCAATTGACCTCCATTCATTAGAGTTTATCTACTGTCATTCTGTCTGCGTAAATTTTCCAAATATTTCTTCATTTAAATGTGAAATAAAAGTGTTTAATTATTTTGACTGCAAGGCAAAATTGCCTCTGGTATATTTTCCAAAAATATTTATAGATATTTTTTATTATGCTGCAATTTTCATATTTATTTGAAATTCTAGTTGGCAATTGGGCAAAATTCATTTATACATCTTTTTTTCTTGATTATTTGTTTGATAATTTCTTTGCAAATATTGTTAGCCTTATTGTTCGATTACTGCAACTTTTATTGCTGCAAATTATTTCAATGAATTGTGTTCGTTACTCAAATATGCTGGAAGAGCAAAGGCAACAGGACAACAGGAACCGATTGGCCATGCATAGCAAATACTTTTGCATAAAATACTATTTGCATTTGCTGACAGTTGTGAAAATGTAATTTGATTGCAATCATGCGCAGTTGATTGACTATGATATACCTGATAACTAAGATAATCAGCAATCCATGGAGCTAACTGTTCATAGAAAGAGTCATATATTATTAGAAATTAGCAAGTCAACATTTACTTAGATGATGCGTTATGCATCAAGTGCTCAGCTCAGTTAAGTGAGCTGTAAGTAAGAGCGATTCAATTTGATATGCCCAGCATAACGGGTGTAGTGCGCGTATTAACTGTATCTGTTTGTTCAGCCCATTAAAAACCTGCATTTTATTGCTCATACGGCGCGTGCACCCAATTGGCTGGCAACAATAAAAACAGCAGCAACAACAACAGCAACAATCGCCGCTTTACAGTTAACAAAAGTGGCTACAAATTGTGTCGCGCTTTAGGCCAGGCTTTTGCAACCCAGCGAACTATCAACTCAACTCAACTCGGCCAGGTGCACAGCCAGCAGCTAAAGTCTGTAGGCCAACTGCCAACTGGCAAAGCTGGCAGCGCCACCCGTTAGCTGTCCGTATTGCCTGCTTCACTCCAACTCTGCACTCCATTGTCAACGTCATCGTTAGCGTCGTCAATGTATTTAATTTGAAAACATTTTCGTGTCATTTACGTGAAGTGCAGCGATTAGATGCGGTTGCCATATCACAAAACTTAACTCCATCTCGCACTCTTTCACTCTTTCACTCTCCCTCTCTCTCCCTCTGTCTATCTCTCTCTGCGTGTCTCTAGCAATGTTTACTTCGTCGTCTAGCTTCGCTGTTTATACGCTCTGCTTGTGTGCTCTACTATTGAGCTTTGCGCTTTAGTCAGGTGATAGGGCATGCTTGAAGCGATGGCATCGAGTGGCGTAGGTAAATTGATGTGATTAGCATGATATATTTGGAATATATATAGATATATATAGATATGGCATCTGAGGGGAGAATTCTTATTATTTGTATATATCAATTTATATTAATATATGTGAATATAAATATATAGTTTATTCTGCTCTCTCTATGCATATATGCATATTCAATTTCATGAGAGTATCTAAAGTTGAACTACCTAAACATTTAAGCTCTTGCTATTGCACTTGCTTAACTAAAAGTTTTCAACTAGCACACACACACACACACACACTCTCTCTGTCTCTCTCTTTCTCTGCCTCTCTCTGTCACTTGCTCATTCTGTCCTCTACACACACTCGCATCACCTATGCTAGGTAATTACGGTGCAAATGTTTGTGATTTTTGCTTGAACAACAATTGATTACAGTTGTTGTTGTTGTTGTTGCAGCTGTTGTTGTTGTTGCTTTTGCTGTTGTTTAACTTTCTATGGCCGAGTTGACATTTGACAGGCACGCTGCGCTTTAGTTGTTAATAACAATTGTTTGTTGCCGTTGCGGCTATGCTTCGGTCCATCATTAGTCGCCCACGCGTTGCATTTGACCCGTTTTGCAATTAACATAAGAAATAATTTATAAACGTGACGGCAAACATGTACGGAATGTTGCAAATATTGATGATGCTTGCAAATGTGTGCTGAATATTGAATTTGCATTTATTTAATATGATTTAGCAATTTTATAGAGCATATTTTGTTACTCTATTGACTGCAAATGAAATAAAAATATAGAAAAAATAAAAAATTAATTAATTGAGTATTCTTTGTATTTTTATTGAGTTTAAGTGACAATTTGTTTATTTTAAATATCTTAAACGATTCGGTTATTATAACAGTAAACTTAGTGTACCACTTACTTATTTTGCGTAGCTTTTTATACACTTTTGCATGCGAACATAATTTCTTTCCTTTTCTACTTTCAATTTCTTCAAATTTCTGCCACTGACATTTAACTAGATTTTCTTTTAAAAATAATTCTTTACTATGCTTGAATATGTTTTCCTCTTCTTCTTAGCATTTTGTTTAAATGCAACACATAGCTAAGATACCCGAATGCATGCAGTGTCATAAAAATTGCATTTCAACTTTGATATTTTACCTTGGACTGTGCTACTTCTAATGCATGCCAAATGGCGCTCGCATCAATAAAGCGTACGTCACTCTAATTGTGCGCACACACACAGACACATACTTATACACACACTCACACACACACACACTTACACACACACACACACACATACAATCACACACACGCATTGCAGCTAGACTTTAGACTCTTTGCCAGCTCTTTGTATGCAAGCAGAGCTATAAGACCGGACATTGAAAATATGTTTGTATGCGTGTGTGTTTAATATATATGTGTGTATCTGTGTGTGTTGGTTTTTATGGCTAACTGGTAGCTGGTAACGTGTAGTGTAATGCCATTAGCTGCCAGCCGCGCGCAAAGCCATTTGAAAGTTCAACACGTTCAAAGGTCCGACATGCGAAGCGTTGTCTGTCTGACTGTCTAGCTATCTTGCTCTTACACACACACACACACACTAGCTTCCATTCGCTTCCCCCTCTCCGTCTCACTTGCTCTGTGTTGCTTTTGGTGTCTTGGCGTGTCCTTTTTGCGCAACTTTCACTGTTTATTCTGCTAAAAGCGCTGGCCAACACACTCATGCACTTGAAACGCTCACACACATTTCTAGCGAAAGAGCTGTGTGGGCGTGTCAGACGAACAGACAGACACCCAGAGAACTCGAACTGAACGCAGCTGCAATAGCAACTGGCTTCGCTTTTAATTGACTTTTTATGCGCTGAGCTGCGCACTTCACTTCCACTGCCAATTTCGCAAAAGTTCCAATTGCACGCGCCGCCACATGCCTGAAACTGGCCAACAGCAGGCTGGCAGGAGGCAGGCTGGCAGGAGGCAGGCTGGCAGGAGGCAGGCTGGCAGGAGGCAGATTTGCAAGCAAGTTGAATTTGAACGCGCTTTAAGGTTTTTGCAAGGCATTTGCATTTGCCAATCCACAGGCGCAGCCACTGTGACACTTTGCAAGCCATTAAGCATTTTCATTACCTGCTGCTTTGCATTTTGATAGTCAATGCGGAGCGAGCATTGTCCCTGGTCCTTTGCTCCTGTCCTGTTCTGTTCAGTTCTGTCCTATCCTGGCTGACTCGTCCGACTGTTTTGTTTACGTCTGCGCTATTAATTGCCACAGCACCAAAATGCAAATTGCAAATGCAACTGCAAATGTCCAGTTTGCCAGACAAGCAGACAGACAGAGAGACGGACAGAGGGACATAGAGAAAGCCAGCCAGTTGGCCAGCCCATCCAACCCATCCAACCCATCCATTCAGTCAGTCAGAAGGCGGTCCTTGTGGCCGTTAGAGCCAAGTTAGTCAACTGCCAAAGTGAATTATTGTCCTGGTTTGCATATTATGGTAAAGTTTTCGTTATACCCGAAACGTTTACGTTCGCTCGTCCGTTCGTTCGTGGGTAATTAAAACGCTTAAAGACGCATCAGGGCGTGACAAATCTTGCTTTTCACTTTTCACTTGGTCAGCACTGCGATGCAGTGGTGCGGCAGAACTTGGCCAAGTACCAGCAGCAACGGCAACAGCAGCAGCAACGGCAGCAGCAGCAGCAGCAGTTGGGCATCTATTGTTTGTCTTGTCACTCAAAATGTTGAGCCAAAGTTTTTGCCCATCATACACTTTCCTCCAATGGCAACAAATGCTTCAAAAAATTGGGGTTTCTACATTTTATCGCTGCGTATGTGGGCTTGAGAACGCTTTGAACTTGTCTCTATGCCTTTTGCATTTGCTAATTAAACATTTTCCCTTATCTTCAAGCCATAAATTTGCCTTTTATTTCGAATTGAATTGAAAACTTGGCTCAGATATTGATAAGTTTATTTGTTTGCCAACTTGAAAGACTTGCGCTGCAAAGGCTTTTAAATTGTATTTCCTTGGGGCCTTAACTAATTAAATTACTTTTCTATTGTTATAAATTTGTTTTTGATTAACTTTGAATAAGTCTTTTGCTTTATGTATCGATCTATATAGTTTTTTAAAAGTTCTACTTACAATTTTCTTGTGTGATAAGTTTATTGACATAAAGTTTCTCAACATTTTGTTTATGAAGTTTTTTTTTATGAAGCTGTCGTTGGCAGTTTTACTCTCTTCTTTTTTTTTAGTTTATTTCCTAATTCGTAATAATATGTAATTTATATTTCTCATTCTGTCTTTTGATAAAGTATTTAGATATCAATAATAAATTACAATTCTATTCTATAGCTTTTTCCTTTTCTCTGAATCCCTTCCAATTTCAAATCAAAGTCTCATATCAGTCAGCTTCTGTACGACATGTTTTTTATTTTTTAACATAAAATCTTTGAAGCTCTTTCTCGAAACTTTTTAAGAACATTTAACTGAGGCTTTATATAAAGTATTCATGTTATTTAAATTAAAATATTAAAAGAGAACATTATACATATTTTATTCGCTTCAGGATCATTTTAAGTTTAAGCGTCATAGCAAATAGCTATGTATGTACCTTTCCAGTCTCTTAATCTGCAATAAAATGTTTCTTAAACGTTGCAATTATAATTTCATAGCAAATAGCTATAGATTTATCTATATATTCGATAGTTCTAACTTTCTCTACAGCTCTGTCTCGCTCTATATAACTCATTCCTTCTCTTGTTCTCTCTCTCTCTCTCTCTCTCTTATTACATCTTATCTTAAGTATAGTTTTTTCCATAGAATAAAAGCAAATATTGAAAACACTCTTAACACTCTACTATCTCTCTATTTCTCTTCTCTCTCTTCCAACTAACAAACAGCTTTAAAGTGCAGTTTCATAGCGAACAGCTTTATCAGTATTACTTTTAAGGCCAGCTAAGACAAAAGTGCATTTTTCTTGATGTTTTTATACATATTAATAGCGAAAATTGAGTGCTCATAGAGAGCATTCTATAGTTGAGCACTGCGCGCTGTATCCATTCTATTATCTTGTCATTGTTATGGAAGCCTTGCTGCCTGCTGCCTGATGATGCTGCTGCTGCTGCTGCCTGATGATGTACTACTACTCCTACTTCTCCTACTTCTGCTTTCAGTCGCCACTCCATCTACTCAGACTGCTGCCACTTGAAGCTTCATTCAACTAAATTCTTATAAAAGAGGTGAAGTTGTGTGCTCAAGAGGAGCAGCAGCAGCAGCAACGGCAGCAGCAACATCTTCGATTGTGTCTTGTACAGTGTCCGGCACTTGGTAGCTGGGGATGATAAAGTGTTTCTTTTGGCCAAGTTGATGTCAGCATTAAACTGTTTTAAAGTTGCGGCGCACACAAATTTTATGTAAAAATTGTGACAGCAGTGCGGGCAATTAGTGTAGCCTGATGCCAGAGAATTTGTCGCAAATCTAAAAAGCCAAAAAATGACTTAATAGCCAAAAGTTGTGCATGCGACAAAGTAAGCGTTCGTGCGTGGCAGCGAGTCGAAGAGCTGGATATGAGAAGAGCATGAGAGAGTGAGAGAGAGAGAGAGAGAGGGAGAGAGTGAGAGAGAGGGAGTGCAGGGCGCAGGGCTAGTGGATTTTAGGCACGCGGAGTGTTTGGGGCACTCGAGGTTGGGATATTTGCGGCGCATATGAGTGACACAGGCAGGCTGACTTGTCGCCACGACAGCAACAGAAGCAGCAGCAGCAGCAGCAGCTGATGTGGCAAGCGGCAGGCAGCGCGTGCCGTTGGGAAAGTTGCCAGCCAGCCAGCCAGGCAGGCAGTCAGACAGGCAGGCAGCCGGGGCGACCGAGCAGTCGGGGCAGACCAGGCCAGCCGCAAGAGAATGCGTGCCTGTGGACAAAACATGTCATCAGCCTCGTCTCGGGCAGTCTTCGCCTTCGTTTTAATTCATAACAAAATGGATGATGAACCCATGAATGGGATCTACTATACATTGAGAATGAGCTGGGAATGTGGATATCAAGGGGCATCCACTGCCACTTCTGCTGCCACTTCTGCTGCTGCTGCTGCTGTAAGCTCTCTCAAATGTTCAGTTGGCAATTATAATTTTCATTTGCTTGTGTTAAAAATATGATTCAATTTCTGTGGCCCCGGGGCCATGTTTTATAATTATGCTCAGTAAATGAATGAAATGAGGTGTATATTGAGCTAAATGTGAATGAGATGAAGAGCAAAATAATTGAGTTTTTTTTTTTAATTTATTTGTGATTATAATTATTGTTCATTAAATACATTTCTTATAATAAATCATTCTATATGCATGTAAATGGAAGGGAACTCTTCATGCATATATAATAGTTCTCTAATATCTCTTATTTCAGATTTTAATCTGGAAACTTTTTCTACTAAAATACTTGCTTTCACTCATGGAATAAATGTCTTTCGATAAATTATTATTTAAGAATTCGTCTTCAGATTTTTCTATCTGTAAATATATAACATATATCATATATAACATTTCAACATAATTCATCTTCAGATCCATTTCATGCCACTGAAATATTCTACATTCAACCTGTTGAAAAAAAAGAAGAGAATCGTCATTTATTTCAATCAATTATCATCGTCTCTGGCCCAATTAAACTCGAGCTGTATGAAATTATTATTTGCTGCATGCTTTTTAGCCATTTTCTCATTTGGTTACACAAATCTATGCAACAAATGCCGCATTTAAATTGATTCGCTTATCCGCACAGTGTCGATGAAGCATGAGGAAGGGAGCATGGGCGCTGGGACATGGGGGGATGGGGAAAGATTAAGCTCGACGAGGTTGTCTGCGCTGTCTGTGCTGATTAGAACTGGAGACGAGGATAGACGACGGCGTGTAAATGGCGTCAGTGCAAAAATGAACCAAAAAATAAGAGAGCGAGAGAGAGGGAGGGAGAGAGAGGGAGAGAAAAGAAAACTGAAAAAAGGTGTTGATGATGACGATGATGATGATGTACATAAAGTGCCGTTGGGCTGACAATCCACAGCTTTGGCATTCTGGTAAAAGCGGGGCACAGAGTAAGAAGGGCAGCTCTCTGGCTAAAAACTTGTCGCCGCGCACGGAAGCACGAAAATTGAATTGACATGACAGTCAGTCTCGTCCCGCCGAACCCGTCGACCCGCCACGTCGCTCCGTTCGTCTGTCCGTTCGTCTACTTGTCCGACGTACCTTCGTCTCCACTCATTCTCGATATCCCAATTTCAACGCCTCGCCTCCTGCTAGCAAACTGACAACAGTTTTTGTTGGGTACGACAGTTCGGCGTACGCTTCATAAAATTCATTTCCGCGCCGCGCTGCTGCAAAAGTGATTAAAATTATAATTAAACTGTGACGGCAGCAGCAGCTGATAGAGTTTTATCTTTCCATATAGCTAGAGATATGTGCGACGGCAGCAGTTTAGCTTCAACTCCAACTCAACTTCAACTACAGCTGCTGTTGCTGTTGCTGTTTCCAATTCTGATTCGGATTCTGCTTTTCTAGCAATAAGTATTCAATTTGCGTTAAGCTCCTCAACTGGCGGCGTATGAGCAATGAGTAAAATTGTTACCGTTTTATGCATTCCCAGCCAGCCGCGTCATGCTCACGCTTCTGCTGCTGCTCCTGCTCCTGCTGCTGCTGCTACTACTCCTGCTGCTGCTCCTGCTCCTGGTCTCGTGCATTCAACGGTTCATTGGTTGCTATAAATATATAATACGTGACAAATACGTGCCGAGTTCCTTTCAATCCGTGTGTGTGCCGTGCTGTGCCGTGCCGGCGCTGCCCGTGTACAAATCCTTGCTAGCGCACAAAAAGGACAAGCAGCAGAGGCAGAAAACAGTGAAAGAGAGAGCGAGAGAGAGGGAGAGGAAAAGAAATGGTTAGCAATAAAAGTGTTCAGCGCCCTGTTGCATATATGCTGAGCGCGTCCTTTTGCTTTTCCTACTTTTTTTTTTTGCCCTCCTGCAGCAGCAGCAACTCCTGCTGAGGCTTGGCCCCAGCTCAAGATGGAACGCACTTGTTGATTGGCACTGAATGTTGCGTCTTAAAGGATTGATATACTGTCAGTATGGCATGTGTCTGTCTCACTCTCCCTCTCCCTCTCTCCCTCTCTGTCTCGCTCTCCATATCTGTGTGTGGCTGCCATGGACAACGTCTATGATGCACGTGTCGACAACGACAACTACAACGACTGCTAGCTGCTGCTCCTAGCTGGTTGCTCCTGGTTGCAAATGCCCTGCAATCATCTCCAGGTGCACATTATTACCAAGTCCATATATTATGCGATAGACAGAGCCAAAACGCTGACAGCATCGTAGCTGTTAACGGCGGCTTAAATGCTAAATGCCATTGAGATATATCTCAGATGTTACACATGTATATCTATGTACATATATACATTCGAATAGTGTATATATTCTATTTTTATCGCATGCACTTTGCTCTTTAATGAGGCACATTTCTAAATATGGCACTCTCACACTCTCTCTCTCTCTCTCTCTCTCTCACACACACACATTTATATGTTACTAGCATTTATTTACCTTTAACATTTGCCAAAGGCAACAAATATATATCTATCTATATTGAGCGAAAAGATTGGAGAACTGTGAAGGCAATTGCATGAATGAGTTTATTTTTGCATTGGCTCTTCTGTGCGATTCGAGTGTGTTCAGAGAGGGGTTATAGCCTGAATGGAAGTGTTAATGATGCTTAGAGAATGATATGTTTTCTTTGCATGTGTGCATGCAATCAGAGAGACGTGTATATAGTTAAGTAGGCATATATATGTATATGCATGAAGACATGTATTGATGCAGGAATACATCGAAGTGTGTATGCATATATGTGTGTGAATGCATGTATGCATGTATGTATGCAAGCATATAAGCATGTATGAATGTATGGAGATATGCATAGATGTATGTATGAATGAATGAATCTATGCATGTAGTATGTATGAATGGATGCATGCATTCTCTTAGGTGTAAGAGCATATATGCATGCAAGCATGTAAGCATGCAAACATGTAAGCATGCTAGCATGTAAAAATGTAAGCATGTACGCATCTAAGCGTATATGTATGCATGTGGGTGCATGAATGTATGTATTAATGCACGCATGCATCTATGCATGTAGGTATGTATGCAAGTATGTACATTTGCATATATGCCTACATGTATATCTGCATGTACATATTGTTGACATGCATGCACATATGCATGTATAAACATACGTGCGCATGTGTGTGTGCATGCAGCTTTGTATGCTTTCATGTATGTAAGTTTGCACTGAATATTTATTAATATATATTTATAATTATTTCTATGCATGCATGCGCATGTACGTAGGTCTGCTCTACAATCATCTTTCCCATTATATTTATTTAATTCTTAACATATTTTTTTCCATTTAATTTTTCCCATATTTCTTTGTCCTTCAGTTGTCATACTCAATCATTTTCACAGCTACCAATAGCCACCTCTGTCTCTCTCTCTCTCTCTCTCTCTCTCTCTCTACTTGCCTCTCTCTCACGCTCACTCAATTGCGATCAGTTGCATGCACTTTCACTGCGCTGCTTTCGCTTTTACTTTGACTGCAACATTGCTCATTGTAGCGCATTTCCGTAATCGCCCGCATCCTCAAGGCTTGCCATGTCATATATCCAGCCAACCAGGCAGCCAGCCAGCCAGCCCAGCAACCAGCTATGCGACCATCCATCCATGCATCCATATATCCATCCATCTTGCAGTAACAAGCCCAACCAATGAGCGCGCTTATTCCATTTGCTTAGACACAAACAACAAAAAATCGAGAAAAAAAAATATATATACATATATATATTTGTATGGCAGCAAAAAAGACGTACGAAGCGAGCGGCGATGAGTGCTGTAAAAAAAAAAAAAAAAAAAAAAAAAAAATGGCGCAAAAAGGGAAACGGAAATTGAAAATCTGAAGCTTTTGGAGAGCGAGTGAGCTGTGAATCCTATTTCAAGTGCAATCTTCAGTCGCACTCGCAGTCGCAGGTTGAAAGTAATTCAATAGTTGGCGGCTACTGTGGCTGCATACGCTCCTCCTGTTCCTCCTGCTCCTCCTGCTCCCGCCGCTCCGTCAGCGCGGGGCATTGAATGGCAATCGAGAGTGGCACGTAATGCCAACAATTGCTGTAGTGCAGCAGCTCACCAATGCAAACAGCCGTAGCAGGAGGGATGGCAGACGACGTAGTTTACTCATTGGTTGCATTGCTTGCATGTTGCACGTGTGTAGATAACATGGCCCCAGTGTTGTGCCAGCAGCTCCAACCTCAGCCCAGGGGTTTGCTACTTTGGGCTTATGCTTCATCTCCATCTGGTGCTGCTGCTGCTGCTGTTACTGCTGCTTCCGCAATAGCTACTATTTCCAGCTTCATCTTTGCCATGTGCGTCTCCTGCTCGGCGGCGGCGGCGGCGGCGGCGGCTGCGTACACAAAATTCATTTATGTGCACGCAAATCCCTAATCCCTAGTTTTTGCTGCCTGTTTGTTCTTGTCCTCGGTGTCCTTGCTGCCGCAGCTGGAAACGTTTGCGGAAATGACTTTTGAGCGGCTCCAGTGGCATATGGCAGCGCTGCCATTGGACTGCCTGCCAGCCAGGCAGGCTGTCAACTATGGCCCGGGCTTAGTAACAAAATTAAAGTGCCGCCTGCCTGCTGGCTGAGCCAGTTGCTAGGACTTTGGCCCCTTGGCTGCTGCTGCTGCTGCTGCTGCTGCTGCTGCTGCTGCTGCTCCTGCTGGCGCACAACGCACCTGACGCAGTCGCTGCGCTCGACACAAGATTGATGTAGCATTCATTTGATGCGGATTAGTATTTTATAGCTGCACTTCAGCCGTGGCAGGAGTCCGTGGATGAGGCAGCAGCGAGAGCAAGAAGGATTGTGTGAAGAGCGCCAGCCCCAGCCATATTCCTTCTGTTCGAGGTGTTCAACGCACAAAGGCAAAGGCAGCTTGTGCATTTTTTGCGCTCTTGTGCCTCGCATTCCTTGCAATTGATTGCCTCCGTTTTCGTAAGGATCTCAGCGTGTGTGTGTGTGTGTGTGATGTGTGGTCGTCTCTCCCTCGCTCTCTGTGTGTGTGTGCATTGTCCGCTGTTTCACTGATTGGGGTCAGAGCCATTCCAATTGGTCTGTGCGGCGATTGCAGCCCAGCATTGTGCGTTGCTATGGGGCTATTGTTTAGCTGTTAAGTTGCTTACTTGATTTGTAGCACAAATTCAATTCAATTGGCGCATTTGGCGCTTTGCAACACTGTGTGCAACAAATTTTCCAACGGGATTTCATTCAAAACCAACAAAAAGAATCGAAAAACGAACAACGAAAAATCGCAGGTGCAAGGGCTGTCGAAAGAGTCGAAAGATTGACATCAATTGATTCTTAAATTCGAACTTGCAAATATATCTTGATATTTAGTGAATGTGAGCTGACTTTAAGTGTGGACCGAGTGTGAGTTGTTAGCTTAGGTATTTCAGCTTTGAGCAGTTCAATAGAAATTGAAGGAATGTTAGAGAGAAAAGTATTTATGGGAAAGCAAAAAACATTAGCGAGCATTAGCTTCTCGGATAAGTAGTCAAAGGAATTTTATATCAGCTAATATAACTGAAAGAGAGCGAGAGAGAGAGAGAGTGAGACAGAGAGAGAGAGAGAGAGAGAGAGAGAGAGAGAGAGAGAGAGAGGGAGAGAATGAAAGAGGAAATAGAATCACAAACAGAATAAGAAAGGAAAATAGAAGAGTGAATGAAAGAGAGAATATGACAGGGGATAGAAGAGAGAAAAAAAGAGAAAATAAGTGCTAGGGAGAGAACGGGAGAGAGCAAAAGAGAAAGTAGGAAAAATAGAATGTTAGATAGAATTACAGTGATAATAACAGAGAGAATATGAGATGGAATAACAGAGAGAATTGAATGGGAAGGGGTAAGGAGATAAGTGACTAATAAAGAGAAAATAAGAGAGAGTGATTAGGAGAGAGATAGCGAGAGAGAATCTGGAAGAATACGAAAATCAGAGTCGTTGAACTGAAAAATGTTTAGCTAATATAAATATTAGATATAGAAATAAAGAGAATATAAAACAAATTACAAATAAAAAGAAATATAATAATAGTACTCAGATTTCAATAATCTAGACTAAACTGTACTTTAATCTTGTTCAAGCTAATTCCATCTATGGAACAATCTTGCTGCGTCAATCTCAATTACTTCGACCTATGTCAGCCTAATATTCCACCTGCCCAAGTAGTAAATATTAAATAACAGTTAAAGCTCTGCGCACTATATAAATAATTAATACAAGTTAATGTTTCTTTTACATACCTGTTGGCTCAACGCCTTGTGGGCGTGGCACAGCTTGAACTGAACCCGAGTTTAGTTTAGATTGTAAGCGAGACATTTGGCACTTGTCGTCGCTGTGCGGCGTGAGGAGCTGCAAATTAATTAACTTTGACGAGACGATGGATGTCGGGAAACCATTTTTACTGCACGCCCACATTGCTCCAGCTCCATCCACGACCCATGCCCGGTCCTTCTTAGATATAGCAAAAACCCCGTTGAGCATCAGCAGCAGACGAAACTTTGGCAAATATAAATTGTGGAAGCCCGTATGCAAAGGTTTCTTATGTTCACTTTCCCTCTGTCTGCGTGTGTGTGTGTGTGTGTGTGGGTGTGTGTGTAAGTGTGTGTAATTACTTGCACACCTGTCGACAGCTACACATTTACTCACTCATTTAAGAGGTAGAGCACAGCGCCAGCTTCCTGCTGCCATTGCCCATGCTCTTTAGATCCCATCTGCAGCTGCGGCTGCTGTGCCTCAACTAAAGCTACAGATTCCAGCTGCCAGCTCCAGTTTCAGCTTCAGCTTCAGCTTCTGTTGGGTTAAAGTAATTTGGAGCGCTCTATGGCAGCCATTACATGTAACGGCATTTGGCGCCGCCTGCCACAATTGCAAATGATTTTCACTTTCAGATCGAAATGAATGCCCCACTAGTGTGGCGTCGAGGTCTCACTGGTGGTGGTCGAGCGGCACAGGCGAGCGCAGCTACAGCGTTTTGCTAGGTGCGACCAGAGCGCATAAATTTTCCTTGTCGCACACACGCACACACACACACACACACACACACACATTTACACCTATGTAGTCAGCGCTAAATGTTGCCGCTCTGCCTGATAAATGACCCTTGAACACCTTTAAGTCCCCCAACTCCAAGTTGGCTTTTGGGCATGGTCTGCCCTCGAGGCATATAAATTGAAAGCTATTTATCATACATATACAAGTGCTGTATGTGCGTGCGTGCGTGCGTGTGTGTGTGTGTGTGGGAGTTAGAGCCGCAGTTAACTAAGTTTTTGGTTGCGCTTCGCTTAACTCAAAATAAAGTAGAAGAAGCAGATGAAGAAGAAGCTGAAGCTGAAGCAAGCCTCATCCAATTGTACAGGCCGTTGCTTATTACCACACTCGGCATGCTTCATTTGCGCGCCACACTTTAGGCTCTGGCTGAATTTGAAGGATTTGCCAGCGACGGTCTCTGTTTTTTATTAACTCAAGCATTTGACTGAACATTTAATGCAACACTGCGCCAGCATAAATTGTACTCCTTGCCCCTCCTGCAGGGCCAGGCTCAGCTGTTTTCTTGGCAAGCTGCTGGCGCTTCCATTTGAGTCTATGAGTCTCATATGTGCCATAAAAATTCGTATAATCGTAGCTGTTTTTTAATGCCATCGCATTGCATCGATGCTGAAGTCCATGTCCATGTCCATGTCCATGTCCATGTCCATGTCCATGTCCATGTCCATGTGCCTGTCCATAACCCTAACTCTATGCTAGGCAGCTGGATGCCATCCAAGGCCATTGTTTTTGCTAGTTAGCTGCCATTGCAGTCGCAGTCGCCGTCGCAATGAGAGCACTTATACCACATTCCTGTTGTTATTGTTTGTTTGTTTTGAGGCCAAAAGAATAATGAAAATTGTGCATAAAATGGCTTTCGAAAGCGGAAATAATATGCGCTACAAGCCAAATGGTATACAAATTAAGTGAACTTCACTCCGAAAGAGACAACAAATTGTTGCCATGGGCACAGCTCGAGAGTTTGCATTGCATTTTAATTAATATTATGCAATACTCTATATAACTGTATATAACTGTGTATATATATGTATATAGTATTGTTTTATTATGGAAAATGTATTTGTGGCATAGTCGAGAATTGAATTTGTTATTAGCTGTGCCTTGATTATGTAGAGTGCTTTCTAAGATTCTGCCAGCTTTGCTTTGTGTAAGCTCCATTGCTTAGTGTTTGTTCAAGACCTTACAATTTCAATGAATCATAATTATGTGAATTGATGTGAATTAAGCTGAGAAGAAAGAGACAAAGGTGAGATGGAGATGGAGATGGATGATGCGCGGGGTGTGAGAGAGGGAGAGAGGGAGAGGGAAGTGCTGCTCATGATGGAGATAGTATTAGAGATGGATGGAGGTGCCTTAAAAGAGAGAAAGAGAGAGAGAGAGAGAGAGAGAGAGAGAGAGAGAGAGAGATTGAATAGAGATTTTATAGATATATAGAAAACATATATAGAGTAGAAAATATAGAGGACCGAGAGGTAGAACAAAATAAATAAAAAAAAAAATCATATAAAAAAAAATAAATAAAATAGATAAGGTTAAATGATATAATAATAATAATAAAAATGATGGGGAATCCAAATGTTGCAATAATCTAAGTAATATGCACATTTGATACGCTTCAATATTTTGTAGATATTTTATTTCATTAATTTCCTTAAGCGATTTCTTGTTGCCTTGCGCTTTGCGCTATTGGAAAAGTTTTTGGGTTCTTGCATTAATTTATTTTATCGCTCGAGTCGCGTCTGCTGCATTCACATAAGTGCACACGCCTCGACTCGCATATGTATTCAGATGTGAGCCATGAATGTCCTCTTTTTCCCCAGACTCTTCACTGCTGCTGCTCAGCGTTGCTCTGCTCAATTTTCAGTCTCAAGAGTCGTCTTCCAAATGCTTCCGGCATCAGTTTCGGCAACTTGGCAAACTTCGAAACGCATTTGCCATCTCTCATTCGCGTGCGTAGGGGCGTGGTGTGGTTTGTTGGCTTTGGCCACGACAATTACAGAGCAAGAGCAATAGCAACAACAGATATATATATGTATATATATATATATATATACAACAATAGGGAAGCAGCGGCAGCAACAAGAAATGACAACAGATTTACGGCTACAAAGTCTAATTAGCGATAAAGACTGCTCTAATATTTGTCACTTGAGACCGAAAATAGCAGCCGGCATTTGCTGCGGCCCCTACGGCTCCCAACTCTTGCACAGCCACGCCCCAGCTCCCTGGGGGGCGTCAAGTGCTCTGCGGGCAAAATGGCAAAGCGAAATCGCTGCCAAATTGCAGTCGTGGCTTCAAATGTTTCGTTGCTTTTGCTGCTGCTGGCAGCCAGCAGATTTCTACGGGATTTTGTTTATGAAAAACTTCTGTGCTGGGCGTGCAGGTAGTGGGCGCTGGGGGGGTGGCTGGCATTCCTTGAGAAAAAAGCATAGGCGTGGCTGGGGCGCACGGATTAATTGCAAAGGTGCGCGTGGCGGGGCGTTGGGCCACACTTTAGGGGCCCATTAGGCAAATAGAAGGCGTAGCTGAAGAGGGCATGCAGCAGCAGCAAGAGCAGGAGGAGCAGCAGGAGGAGCTGGAGCAGCAGCGGCAGCTCATTTGGCATTTCGAGTGCTTTTTGACTGTTTTTATTGTTGTTTTGGTTATTGGTGTGGCTGCCAAGAGCGATAAAATAAAGTACAAAGCAAACGAGCAGAGCAAAACACATACAGAAAGGCCAAGAGAGCAAGGAGAGAGAGAGAGAGAGAGAGAGAGGACAGGGCAGAATGATTTTGGTCTAGATCCAAAAAGTCGTTGGCCATAAAAACTTAACGCGTTTGCCATTTTGACCGCAAATGATGCATTATCCCTTCAGTTCAGCTGTAGCACAGGATTAGCTCAAAAATTTGCCTCCAGGGAAAAACAAAGCATAAAAGGCAAGTGAAGAAAATGCTAAAGAAAAGCAGCACAAGCAAGGCAAAACTCTCAACTCAACTCAACTCAACTCAGCTCAGCTCAACTCTCAAACTATTTGTAATCTATGGCCGGCAGTTGGGAAAACTCATTTGAGCGTAGGACGACGCAATGCGCTTATTGAAATTTTATGCAAAAAGTCACAAGACGTAACGTGATGTCCAACGTAATGTAACGTAACACAGCACAACGTAACGAAAATGAATTGAAGAAAATGAAAAACTCGAAACTCACGTCATGACTGGCCAATAATTTTCATGCTCGATCCCCAACTGCCCCAACGTCCTCCGTCCTCCACCCCCCCCCCCCCCCATTCCCCTCTTCCCTCATCCTTCTCCCTTTTCCCTCCTCTCAGCCAGTCAAGTCGAACATTTTCCAATATTGCCTGGCCCCTGCAATTGGCGTTCAAAATTTATTTCACTTTGCACTGCCAAATAAAAATAAGGCATACGAAAGCCAAGTGCTTACAACGAATTTCCTATACTCTATCAATTTGTGTGCGAGCGTGAGAAGTTAAAGTGGGCAAAGGTTAGAAATTCGAAATAGTTTTATAAAAATAATTGTTGATGATAGAAAATTTCTAGAAAATTTAAAATAATAGATAAGGCATAAGAGAGAAATTTGATGGCTGTTTTAGTTATAAAAATCTGATTTAAAATTGCTTTGAACTGTTTTGGGTAAGAAAGAAGAAAATAATTTTGTTTTTTAATTTTCCGAAAAATTTATTTATTTAGAAAATTCTTAGATAATGCACAAAAAAGAGATAAGCGAGAAGCTTGGATATTATATGTTTCTTAAAATTTTTATATAATTTTAACAATAATAATTGTAGATGAGAAAAATGAGAATGATTAGAGACTCCAGATATATAGCATAGATTAAGTTTAGTTCAATCAATGATCTAGAGAGATTTTTTTAAAAATTGTAAATAATTATAATTAATAATCATAGAGGAGATACATGATCAAGCCTTTAGTTATTTAAGTTAGATTTTTATAAAACATTTAGTTCAATCCAAAAATTAGAGAAAATATATATATATTTTTTAATTGAAAATTAATTTATTTATTAGGCATTTTTAATATAATAGTAGATGAGAGGCGAGATCATAGACCTCAGATATTTAAGTTAGAATATTAGATTAAATTTAGTTCAAACAAAGTTCTATTGAATATTTTTTTAAAAATTGCTAATACCAATAATAATAGTCAATGAAAGATATGATCATAGACTTTAGACATTTAAGCTAGATTTATTGTATTTTATATTAATTTTAATTCAATCAAACTTCTACCAGGTTATCCTCAAATCATATCAAATTGAGAGTGTCGAAAGACAAACAAATTGATATTCAACTGCCTTAGGAGCTGTTACAAGCTTCAGCTTAATGTCATAATATTCTAATACCCTAGCTAAGGGTATGTCGGAGAGCGTGCTAAAGAAAAGAAAGCAAAAAAAAAAGTCGAGTGCGCGTAACAATGAAATTGATACTTTTCCTTCTTTTTTTTAAATGAGTCTAGAAGATGGAGTAGCAGGAATTGAATGCGTGAGCCATGATGGGGGGGTAAATTGTGCCTCAAGAGCTGTCGCTGCTGCTGCCGCTGCTGTTGCTGCCGCCGCTGCTGCTGCTGCTGTCCTTCTCGTAACTCAGTCAAGTGGGCGTGGGCTGGGTATGAGGCGTTTGCTACGTGCTGCGAATGCGTGAGAGATTTTTATTTGCCTGCCACGGAAGGCTATCGATACACTGAGAGAAAAACATACAAACAAACACACACACACAGGCATTGCGTGCATATGTGCGTGTGTGTGTGTGTGTGCTTGGGGGCTAGGATGAGGAGGAGGCCTGCTGCAGACATCAAGCATTCAAAAACAAATGGAAAAAGTAATGATTATTTGTTTAGCTAATGCCGCACAAAGTGGTCGCGGCTGAGGCTAAGGAAATTGTTCGACTGCTGGACAAGGTCCATGCTGTTGTCCTGGCAATGCGCATACGCCCCGTGGCACATTTGATTGCCGTGCATAAATAATGTAATGCTATCGATTTGCTACAGTTGCACAGGGCAGCAACTGACCCCCAGTTACAGACCCCCAAACCTCTGCTCCTCTCTACCCACTGGCGCCTCTCAATTGTTGCTCATATTGTTTCTGCTTTCTTTTGCTTTTTTTCTTCCTCTTTTTTTTGCTCTCTGCTTTTTGCTCGCTTAGCAAATTAACAGCTGTGCGCAATATTTGCATATTTGTTGGCATTGGTGTGGGCGTGACTGATCCCTGGCCATTTGAGCGTCTCACTCTCTCGCTCTCCCTCTCTTTCTCTCCGCTCTCTGCTTCTTGGTATTTTGTTTACCATTTCGATTTGGCACAATTTGTCACTGGCTGGCTGTCATCTTATGGCTTGTTAGTAGGGTTTGTTTGCCTGTTTGCCCAGCCAGCTTATGGACACCAACAAGTGCCCTGCCCCAGCTAGTGCAACTGCCCTAGTATAGAAGTTTAAAGGCCCTCAGCTCTGACTGATATGTGGCCAGGCAAGTAGCCAGTTCTCGTTGCCTCGTTGCTTGTCATTCTGTTGGCTGTTGCCTGTCGCTCGTGTCTCCTGCTGCACGTTGTTCTCGTCTTTGTTTACACTGCCAGCCGGAGCGCTCTGTGCTCTGCTGCTTCCTGGCTGCTTCTTCTGCAACTGGCTGCTGGTCAACGTGTGGCAGCTTATTGTTGCTGCTGCTCTCATACGCTCCCCCTCTCTCTCGGTGTCTCTTTGGTTAAGTGTCAATTTGATGCTGCCTGCTTTGTTGTTCCTGCTGATTTTTCATGTTTCATGCTGGCTAAATGCCCCTTGTCGTTGCTGTTTGCCATAAGTGCGGCATTTTGTATACCAAGTTAAGCCACTAATGAGCCGGCCACCTGCCGCTGCCAATGCCAATCAAAAAAGAGAGAGAAAAAAAAAAACATGAAATAAGGCAATGGGCGGCACACACACACTCTCTCTCTCACTCTGTGTGTGTGTGTATAAACACTAAAGTAAATTGCTTGGTAATTAGTATGAAAAATTGCATGAAAACTTGAAAGCGCGTTGATATCTGAACTGGGCTGACTTGATGAGCTGTCCAAGTGGCCACAGAGTGCTTTACATAAAGTGCTCTTTGCTGTTGCTCTAATATTATGTAGAGTTAGCTATTTGAGGTGACTAAGTGTTGAGGAAATTTCAGCAATTTCTTTAGGAATTTTCATTAGCGATGCCGGTGAGAGGTGAGTGGACGAGAGATAATAAAAAGTACGAAATTTTTGTTGGGTATGAAATAAAAATGAAAAAGTGTGTGTAAGAGAGAGAGATAGAGATGGAGATAGATAGAGAGAGAGAGAGAGAGAGTGTGAGAGAGAGGGAGAGAGAGAGAGAGAGAGAGAGAGAGAGAGAGAGAGAGAGAGAGAGAGAGAGAGAGAGAGATGCAGTGAGTGAGAGAAGCAGGAAAAGTAATTCTAATCTAACTCAATAATTTTTATTTAATATTTATGAAATATGTAAATATTCCTGTAAAGAAAATATATATAATTTTTTAAAACGTCTATCTAAATTCGAAGAAGTTAAGAGTTTATTTTTTCTATTAAAAAGAGATCAACAGCTTGTGCTTTACGTTGAACTATGACGAGAAAAGCCGAACGTTCTTTAGAGAGCGATACGCTTGATGCTCGCACTATGAAGTTCGTAAAAGACCCGAGGCTCTCTAGAGAGTCTACACAAATGATCTGCCCTCACACACTTATTTATACTCAGCTTATGTGTGCTTAGCAAAGACAACTGTCGCATATATACCAATATATACAAAAGACTTCTTGCTTCATAAAACTCTGAGCGAACAAAAATTTCTGTCCAATGCCAAACGAACTCGTTGAACAACCGACGCAATCACTTACACTCTGAGTATTTCCTCTCAAAGTATGAGTGAAACAGTCAAGAGCCTTTAACTGTAAGCTGTAAATCTAGTCATATATTGTTGGATAAATCTTTAATAATAATAAGCAATATAATTATTAATTTGGTCAGCTCTCAGAGCAACCTTTTCACAATTCCTTAAAAAAAGAAAATGTAACGAAATTTGATCAAATTTGCCAGCTGCTTGGCCAGCCATCATTTATTCAAATGGTTAAGGCAACTGAAATCTGGCTCTAATCCATTTGCTCATTACATTAACTTGGCGTTTCTATAGATTCGATTATTATTACCATTGTTAGCAAGGGGCTAACCCCCCTTTAGGTTTATGCTGGCTCAAGCCTTTGGCTCTGCCTCTTGGGTCCATCTTTTGGCGTTGGCTCTCTACATTTTTGGAGCATTTTTAATTTGTTTGGGATAAGCCTTTAGCTCGCAAACCCACTTCATTTTTAATGAATCCAATTTAGTGTGTGTGTGTGTGTGTGTGTGTGTGTTTGGTGTGTCTTGCATTAATTTTATAATTTTCTGCTATTAATTATAATAGAATTTTTCAGTCAGTCAACGGCTTCGACGCCGGTTGCCTTGGCTGCAAAACTTTTGGCGCTCTCGCACCCTCTCGTCCTCTCTCTCTCTCTCTTCCTCAGTCTCTCGCTCGCGCTTCGTATTATCGGCCACCATCATATGCCCGTAATTAAAACTTATTTCGAGGTTTTTGTGTAGCCAACAAACCAAAAACTTAATTCGCCCCCTCACCCACCTCCACGTCCGCCCCTTTCCTGCCGCCAATTGGCAATCAGTGCGCCGGGTTTTGTTGCCTGTGTGTGTGTGTGTGTGTGTGTGCTTTTTTTCTTCTCTTCTCATCTGCTCTGCTTCTTCTTGAGATTTTGTTGGCCAGGGATCTGGGTGGTGGCTGTTGGTTAACTCCAACAAGAGTTGCCGCCTGCCAACACTTTAATACATCGAAATCTTGGCAAGACGCCTGCTGCACGTTCCTTAAGTAATGGATTCAATTATAAAGTTAAAATCCATGGCGGCTGAGCGCAATCCGACTGGAAATGATTCGCATAAATTCACAATAATTTATAAGGAAATCCTTAGAAGCTTCAGGTCTGACGCAAATATATACATATATATGTAAATATATATATATGTAATACAAAAGGCAGCTTCATTTACTTGCCATTTTTGGTTTATTGGCACCCCAAGACTTGCGTATATCAAAAAAGTCTTTCGTCTCTTACCACCACCACTCCAACTCCAACTCCAACTCCAATCCCAGCCAATCCCACTCTCAATCTCCCTCTCGACAGTTCATTCGCAACGCTTGACCCTTTTGTTCGACTCTTACTTATGCCATTTATTGACTTGACTTGTCCACCCGGCAATCGGCTCTATATACTATAGTGAGAGAGAGAGAGAGAGAGAGAGAGAGAGAGTGAGCGAGCGAGCGAGCTTGACTTGCTCTTGCCTTTTCTCTATGTTCTTTACGCTTTTCTTTTGTCAGTTACTTTTTAATTTGCCTTCAGTGATTTCCACGACGATTTACTTGCTGCTGCGCAAAAAATTTATTCCGTTCGACTGCATTCGCAAAAACAAACTTTGCATTTTCCGCTAGCCCAACTCGCAGTCGCCGCCTCAATCCGTAACCCAATCGAGGCACCTTTTAGTTCTCTGGTTACGGCTCAAAATCAATTGATTCGCATATCACAGAGCCCTCTAAGCTTTCATTTCTTGACCCTTTTTTCGTGCTTGACTTCTTTCTCTGTTGCCTTTAGCCGAGCTGGACATTAGCATGCTTTTGATGCGCCCACGTTTTGCTAGAGCTATCCTCCTCCTCTCTCTCTCTCTCTCTCTCTCAGGCTTTCTGGTGTAGGATCTATGGGGGGTATATCTTTGGTAGATAAGCAGGCCGCCGCTCACTTGACTGAAAGTTTTTGCTTGCGCCTTTGTGCGAAAGTTTTTGGCCACCTTTTGTTTTGCCAGCGACTTGTGTTTGGCTTTTGTTTTCCCAAGCACTTTAGCTTGGACTTTGATTTTTGACATTCTATTTGGTTAGCGCTGGGGCCCCCGTTTACCTTGTGCTATTTATACGCATAAGTATATACTATGTATGAATGTAGCTGTGTGCGCTTGCCCCATTGTTTTTGGGTCTCTGGCAATATCGGTTATCGGAGCGCCGCAACGGCCACATCCTGCCAACGTCTTCAATTCCCATATAAACTATTAAAACAAAAGGCTGGCCCACAGTTTGCTTCAGTCCCCTCGTCCGGGCCATTCATCAATCATTTTGTGCGTTGATTTTAATTTGTGCGTCGTTTCAACTTTGAACCAACCAGCCAACCAGCCAGCCAACCAGCCAGCCAGTCAGGCCTCACATAAATTATGTAAAGTTGCTCGTCTCAGGCGCCGCTCTCTGCGATTCGTCGAGTTCAATGCAATTATCGTAAGTGCTGCATAAGTCAAATAGGTAAATCCATAAGTTTATGACTTTTCTATCCATAAATCGCGCCAACTTAGGCAAATTTCTCTTAGACCTAACTTTCGTGGAACTCGGAGCTGAGCAGGTAAAAATGTCGACGCATGTAAACAATTTTAGCTGTGGTTGGGGCTCGGTGCTTGGTGCGTGACGTGGCATTCATACTAATGGCTAATCCAATTTCTTAGTGTTTAACATTTCAAAAACTTTACTTATTCAAATACGCAAAGCTTGTCAACGAAGAGAGCAAGAGGAAGAGAGAGAAAACATTTACGGATGCAGCAAAAATTGCAAGTTAAGCTCTTAAGTGCAGAAAAGCGTTTGAGCTTGTGAATTTATAGAAATATTATGTATTTATATAAATATTTTTAATTTAATTTTATTTTCAGCCAACACATCTTGACAGCAGCAGCCCCAGCAAAGGCTGTTTCTTCTTCTTTTTGCTTTCTTATAGTGCCGCTGGGGCCTATAAATTTTAGAAAAAAAAAAAAAAACCTTTGGGAACTGTGACTATTGAAAACTTTTGTGCGTTTGTTATGAGATAAAATAAATAAGAAAATAAATAAAAATAAAATATTTCTACATATGACTGCAACAGAGCAGCAATTGAAATATTCTTAAATATTTTTGCTAAAAACTAAATTCAGCTTGAGATAATATCATCGAGCGACTTATCAAGTGTTAAATTTCAACAATTTTACTAATGGATTTAGGGCATCAAAATGTCAGTGCGAGAAAGTTGTGGGATTTACTTTTTACTTGAACTTGCCAGGGGCGGTGGGCGGGGCCATTGTCTAAATATTATTATTTACGGCTTAGGGCCAAGGGCCAACGGCGACAACTGTTACCCGGTAGCGCTCACTGGCCTGAACTTTAACCCCTTAAAGTCGACGTAATTCACTAAGCGAAAGCTGCTGGCAGCGAGACACAGATGCAGATGTGTTGCTGGGCGGTGGGCGTGGCTGGCAAAACAAGAGATGAAACGTGCGTTGTCTTGTCGCAAAGTTTTTAAGACTTGCTTGACCGACCTTTGTCAAAAGTTCTTCGAGCGCATGAAAAATGATGCCACACGGCACGGGATGTGTTACAACAGGCACAGCATTCGCTCTCTCACTCACTCTCTATCTCACTCTCTCTCTCTCTCTCTATGTGTGTGTGTGTGTGTGTAGACAAAATAGCAATTTGCGTTTTCAAACAAAACAGGCCGAGAGCAGAGCTTTAGTTTTTGTTGCTGGTTTTTTTTTTTTTTTTTTTGCCTTGGTTCACAATTGATTGAAATCCCTTAGCGCACACCTTTTCATACGCTGCCTTTAGGGTATTATCACTATGCTGTGCATTTTGGCAGCAGTTTTGAATGGAATATGTGTGAAGTTTATCTTTCTTTTATATGATAAATTTGCATTTTTGGTATTTTTTTTAAAGGTAATTCTTCTCTTAGCTTTTTTCGAGCTGCAATCTGAGAACTTTATCATATTCTTCATTACATATATGAAATTGTGATAGCATATATACTAGCATATATAATATCTATACTATGCTATAGCTACTATATTAGATTTGTCATATATTCGAGAGGAGAACACAACCTACGGATTCCGATTCTGGAACTGTGAAAGCCTTTATCATGTTCTTTTGTTCCTTGCCAAAGCTGAGCAAGCTAAAAGACATATTCAGTTCCTCAGATAACCAATTGATACATTATATGACATGACTAAGCTAGGCAAAATGAAGTCTTCATATGATATGAAGTCTTCTAATATCAAATATTTTATCTAGGTAGTGCAAGACTGACGCCATCTAGCTCATTTCTCTTCAAGGATATTTCGTGTGCGACTTTGTGCTCTTCGAAAGGATTCACTCTATAGATTTTGCTTTGTTTCTGATTGTTGTTGTTGTTATTGTTGTTGCTGGTGTTGTTTGCTGGTGTTTTTGTTGCTGGGGCTGGCTTAGCTGCGTCACAGAAAACACACAACTTCCGCTTTCTTTGGCAAAAACAATAGAAAGCACATAAATTTATGGTTTCAGCATTGTGCTTTTGACATACAACCATGTGAGAGGGTTGCCAAGAGAGGGGGAGAGAGAGAATGAGAGAGAGAGGTGAGGGGGGATGGGTGGACTGTGCCTGTTGTAACGTTAAGGGGTTAATATGCCTGCAACCGCAAACGGGATTTGGATTTGGGTTTAGCCAATGAGTGAGGGTTGGACTTGAGTTGACTTTTCTTATAAATAATTTTACTAAATGGATTTTGTATAAATGCTGGCATTAAGCATGCGTGTGTGTGTGTGTGTGTGTGTGTTTTGGTAGCTGCTTGAACTAATTACCTGCAAATTTATTTTATTTTTGTTTTGCAAATGCAACAATCAAAATTGGCCAAAATTGAGAGTTGGCTCTATAACGCTATTTATTTACAGTTATAGAGAGTGTATATGCGTGCATGGTGTGTGTGTGTGTGTGTGTGTGTGTGTGCTGGGCCAAGTTTAATGGTTTTTTGGGGCATTTTCTTGCAGCTGTTTCGCTTTGTGGTTGGCAGCGCTGCTGCTGCTGCTGCTGCTGCTGTTGTTGTTGCTGTTGTTGTTGTTGTTGTTGTTGTTGTTGTTGTTGTTGTTGTTGTTGTTGTTGTTGTTGTTGTTGTTGTTGTTGTTATGGCTGTACGTTTCAAAATTTATGTTTGCTGGCTATGAAAATGAAATGACTGTGGTAAACATTTTAATTAAATCCAAGTTTGGCTTCTGCCTTCGTTACAACAATATATTTTGTTGTCGTTGTTGCCACTTTGTTGCCCTTCCACTTGTCTCGCGCTCTCTCTTTCACTCTCTCTCTCTCTCTCTCTCTCTCTCTTACACTCTTCTATTCTACGCACACACAGTTCTTTATATTTATTTTTGTTGTTGTCGCAAATAAATTTTAATTTTATGTTGGCCGCGTTTTAATTTGTTGTCCACTTTTTCCTTTTTTTTTCTTTTTTTTGTTGTCATTCTTCATTTGTATATATATATATATATATTTTTTTTTTTATTTATTTATTTTTTTTATTTTTTTATTATTGTTTTCTGTGCTTTTATTCGCATTTACACTTTATGCATGTGCGCATTTATTTTGTTTGCTAGCTTTTCTATTGGCTACGATGCGGGTTGGGTCAAGGGGCTGCTGGCCGTGGTGGGGTTGGGCGTAACGCTGACAGCCGGTCAAGTGACAGTTGCCACTGTACACACTCACACACACAGAGATAGAGAGAGAGAGAGAGAGAGCTAGCACGCACGCAAATATGAAATGCAAAACAAACTTTGCAGCTGTCACTCAAAAATGAGCGTCGCAACGGACGACAGCGAACAAAGCGCTGCAATGCACACGAGCTGTAGCAGGAGTCGTAGGAGTGGCGCTGTTTGAGTAGGGATAGGGGGTCCACAAGCACAGTGCACTGAGAGAAATGTGAAATGGTTAATTGGGCGGAAAGGTATTTGGGTATGCGAAATGGCTGTCGCTCTATAAAACTGCGAGTTTGCAGTGCCCACTAGCAACGGCAACGGCAACGGCAACAGCAGCAGCAACAGCAACAGCAACAACAGCGACAAAGTGGGTTAGAAAGGTAAATGAAAGGTTGACGGACAGTTAATTTCGGGCAGTTGATTGAGTTATGAGCTCTGCACACATTGCAAGAAACCAACAGAAAGAGAGCGACAAACAGAGACAGAGTGAGTGTGTGAGTGAGAGCGAGAGGTGAGACGGGCCAACAGTTGTGGCATCTGTTTGCGTATATGCGATTTTCCATTTTGGCATATGTGATATGCGTGAATTGTGCGGATATATGACAGATGCTTGCAATGGATTTCCAGTTGAAATCTGAAAGCAGCAGCATCGAGTGAACAATGCCAGACGAACACGCAGGAAAACTTTAAAAGTTGACATAAAACTTATATTGCGAATTTCAATGACAATTTTTGCGAGAGAGAGAGAGAGAGAGAGAGACATACGAGCATATATGATAACTAAGTTGCATTGTAGATAGAGAAAAGTGAGTAAAAATATTTGAGCTGGGAAATATTTCTTGACTGTTGCTCAAATTCTGCAAATAAGCGTCTTTCACTCACACTTGGAAAGAAAACTCAGAGAGCAATCGATGGCTTCTTTAACGAGTTCGATGACGATCGGCTTGCAATCGTTTCTTTATTTATTTTGTTTCGTTATTGGGTTTCTTCGCTCTCCATTTGGTAGAGTCTTATGTAGTAAAAAGTCTTTTGAAGCCGAGGCTTAACTTGTCCGCTCACTTAGTGAACGTCATTGTGCGAACGTCAATCGTATCGCTCTCTGAACGATGTTCGGGAAAAGAGCAGCACACGAATAGTTGAACGTAAAACACTCAAGCGAAAAGCAATACGATAAGTACCGAAGGCTCTAGCTCAGAGCGAGAGCTTGCAATGAGAGCACACGAAAGCGGTTTGCTCTACTTTCTGTTGAATTTCGTTTATTTTGTCTATTATTTATGTAAATTATATTTTTTTTCTTTTTGAGATAATATTTTTAAATATTTCTGCGCATACTTTGATGAATTAGTTCTTTTAATTCAATTAATTAATAAATTAATTACTATTTGAAAATACAAAAAAAAATATTTTAATACTTTATATGCTAAAGTGATTTTAAAATACTAATATTTCAGAATTTTTTTCTAATGCCTAGAGTATTTATAAATTAATAAACATTAAGAATTCATAAATCTATGACTGTTAGTTATGATTTTTTATTCATTCGTGCAACAAGCTTAGCAATCTGACAGCTGCAACAGCTGTCCCTTGGGACAAGTAAACTTTGCTTGCTAAACGGCATGAATTCGCGTATTATAAAATGCATATTCAGTGTGAATAAATGCCTGATTGCTAACTCGGACAAACACATTCGAACTCGAACAGGCTCGACTTTTTTTCAATTACACTTGATAGAAAGTTTTTCTACACCTGTGTCGAGCGAACCGCCCCATTAAAACTTAGAGTGTAGCATGCGATATTACACATACGTAGCGTAGTACAGAGCAGCAGTGCAGTCTGTCTCCCTCTCGCACTCTCTCTCTCTGTCTCACACACACTCTGTCATCAATTTACATGCCACACACGCATAGCGAACCGCTGCACTTACTCTGCTTCCTCTCTCTCTCTCTCTCTCTCTTTCGCTCTTTATGTGGCTGCATTTACGCCAGTTGCTGCTGTTATTTATGGCCAACGAAAACTGTCATAAGCAAACAAATTGTTTTTTATTGTTCATAATTATTGTGCATACTTATGTAAATCACGCGACGCATTTCGACTGCGCGCGTTGCATGCACCACGTCCCGACTCCGCTAACCCCCGTGCGACCTACCACAGAACATGGCAAGCGCAACTAGTTGCAGGCTGCTCCTGCTCCTCCTGCTCCTGTTGCTGCTGCTGCTGCTGTTGCTGTTGCTGCTGTGGCAGTGAGGGGAAAAAAATTGTTTGTTTTATTGAATTTTTATTGTAGTTTGAATTTATGACGCAACGCGCTAGCAGCCAGTCGACTGGATTAGGGTATTTCTTTGCCAGCTCTGGTAGCAGATGACTTTATCGGCTTTTTGCTGCATTAAATCGCAGCCAAACTGTTAGCCTGGGCCCATACTCTCCCATACTCTCAGCCGACTCTCATCCCTTCGCCCCCAGCTCCAATCCTTGACTGACTCGCTGTTTGTCTGGCAATTTTGTTGAAACAACTTCAGCGTTTGCGTCTGTGTGCGTACGTGCCACTGAAGTGCGCTCGGCTCTGCGCTCTGCGCTCTGTACGCTGCTCTGCCAGATTAGCTTGGCAAAACCGCAGACAACAGCTGCCATGGCAGAGCTGCCATGCTGTAGCTGGGGAATGAGCTGATCTCCTCACTCACCCTCACTCTCTCTCCATCTCCTTCTCTGTTTCTGTGCAAGTGCCAAAGAGGCGGCACGGCATGAGTTTTTCGCTCGTATTTTGTTTTTTTTTTTTCGCCCTGTTGGTTTTTGTTGAGCCTTGAAGCGTGTGCATGTGAATAATGTCCAGCAATTGGCTTTGGAGTTGGGGGTTTATTGGCGCTTGTGTGTGCCACAGACGACGTCATTTATTTATGAGGGCAAACGCGCGCGCGTATTTTTATGAAGACCGTAACAAAAATTAGTAACTTTTGCCAGGCGCTGATTCGGCTGGCGTTCCTTACACATCCGCATTTGATGACTGCTCCCTGACATTTCATAAACTTTCGCTTATTGATTATTTACCACAGCTACTGCTGCTGCTGCTGTTGTTGTTGTTGTTGGTATTTCATCCTGTTGCTTTTGTTTTTATTTGCAGAGAGCTTACGCGATTATTTTGGACGCTACGGCGATATCTCTGAGGCAATGGTCATGAAGGATCCCACGACACGCAGATCCAGGTGAGTTTAACAAATCAAGCAATCAACAATTTCTTAGTTGAGAATTGAGAAAGGTTAAGTTGTTAGCTTATATAGAGCGGGGTTTGTGAATGGCAAATTATTTGGAGTTTCTTATTGTTGAAATAAAGATGGAGTTTTGAGCAGAGGTATTAAGTGTGAAGGGATCGACAGGATTGGGCAAACGAAAAAAGGCTTGGAAACTGCTATGAAGCAGGCTAGATTGATTCCATTAAAAATATGAGCAGAAGTTCAAATAGACATTTACATTTTGTTTAGTTGCAAGATATAGCTAAATGAAGATTCCTTAATACATCTTAGCTATACATATTAACTATCTAATAATATAATATATATAATGAACTATAATTGAGCTGTTCTCAAAGTGTTTTACTATTATTTAGCCATTTTTTTTATAAATTGATTGAAATTTGTTTAGTGAACAACTCAAGTTATACAATTTTCAACTTAGCAAGAAGTTAACTCAACTTTGGCACAAAGCTTTTGCGTTCACTTTTCATATTTTGGCAATAAAAGATTTCAATGTAGAAACTTTTAATATTTAAGCTAAGAGAATTTGCTTCACTTTTAATTTGCTTTACTTTTAACTTTTCCTTTTCAGTTTCAATTTGATAGAGTAAAAAATTATTATAGTAAATTCATACATATAAAATAAATAAATTTATTTTTATATAATTTTGTCTTAATATATTCTGTTATTCAGTTCAATTTATTCATTTTTACTTTTAAATTTCGTAGGCTTTGCTTTGCTTTCATTAACGTACTTTTAGCTGAACCTAAAGTCAGCTTAAAGCATGTAAATAATATTTTGAAATAAGTTTTGAAAAAGTAATTGAAAACTTTGCCAACTGAAACTAGTTTCAAGGCTAGTCAATGCTTTCAAAACGCTCAGTGAGTCATCGAAATGGCTTCCAGCTGCAGTTCAACAAATTCAAAAGTGAGCCAAGCTTGCAATACTCGTTCAGCAAGTGAGAGTGAGCATATGGGCTTTATGCAATGCTCGTCTTGGTTCAACGTTTGGCTATTGAATTTAAATACAAATTATATTTTGAATTGTCTTTGAAGGAGATCCTATGTGTATTAACAGCTGCTCTTAAGCAATCATCAATTCTTAGATTCACTTTTCATGCACTCAAAGTCACTTTCTAGCTAGTTTGTTATCCCTTTTCAAGTCACTTTCCTGCTCTCATATCTATTTTTAACAATTTCATATCGATTTCTATGCTCATGTATTCAATTTACAATAAAGCAAAAAGGTATAAAGAAGAAGCGAAAAAAGAATCATAGATACCACTGTAATTGTTTTCATGCCTTGCGTTTGGCCAGCTGACCAGACTTTGATTATTATTCTGGTAAATCTCGGTGACCGCGTTTACCTTTCCAGCTTTTGTTATTGACGCTTGTTAGCTCTGCTCTGCTCTGCTCTGCTCTTTCGACTACAAATTTCCATATCCGTTTTCGCTCTGTTTGTTGTTGTCGTTGTTGTTGTTTATGACCATGCGCGACTGCATCCATTTCCAAATTTGAACAGTTTGGTTAACCGCTAATTGGTTTTCATTTTCATTGATTTTCCCCTCTGCTTGTTTTTTTTTCTTTTAGTTCACATGATATATGAGCGTGTGTGTGTGTGTGTGATGCAGGCAGCGTGTGTTAGTGCCTTCTCTCTTTCTCATGCTGCAGCTGTCTCGCTGCTTGTGCGTGTGTTGTGTTTATTCGAATCGTTTGTCATTTGTTGCGGTTTCGATCAGCTTTTGGTTGACTGCACCAAAACCAACTGCCACAGCCACGCCCCCCGCTCTATCAAGCCGCCCTTTCATTACATTTTTATTTCATTTTTTGCTGTTGTAATTTTTGCCTGTATGTTATTGCTGACCTTATTCAAAAATGCTTAACGTAAATTAGCTGGTTTTTGCGGACGCTATGAATAATGAGCAACATTTAATGAGTCAATTGCAATTGAATTTGAGCTGCGATAATCATGAGCAGCAGCAGCAGCAGCGGCAGCAATGACAGCTTGTAAATGAACTTAACGACTTTGTGTGTGTGTGTGTGTGTGTGTGTCTGTCACTCAAATTAAGCGTTTTATGGCGGCGCACGTGGCGTATGCGCAATGTGAGCACACGCTAAGCGTAGCGCGTGCAAAAAGTTAAGCGCATTCCTTGCCCTTTTCTTTCAGTTTTTTTTTTTTCTTTTTAAGAACTGGCAGCTGGTATGCCGTAAGCGAAATACATCCTTGTTTTAATTGAATTTCATCTAATGTCCTGTGCGCCGTTGAATGAGTTGGCAGCTGCTCGACTCAGGTTAACAAGCGCCGCGGCACTGACTGCTGCTGCTGCTGCTGCTGCTGTGGAAAACTTTATGCCACATTCTCCAACTACGGCTGCTGCCATGTGTCCTTTGCCTTTGTGCATGTCACGTTGGCTGGCAAAATTTTTATGAACTGCGTGCAGCAGCAGCAGCAACAGTAACAACTCCACTGATTCCCAAAGCAGGCGACGGCATTGGCTGCTGTCTTAACAGCAACGAGGACAACAAGGATAGCGAGGACAACGAGCAGAGCGAGGCTATGTCTGATGAAATCTACGGGCTCTACGGTTGTAGTTGTTGCTTGTAAATTCCGTAGCTCTATTTGTTGCCAGCATCGTACTCGTTGTCGTTGCCGTTGTCGTTGTCGCTGCTGATATCATCGTGTCAGGGATTTCTAGCAAAATTTAATAAAAACTTTATGTCGCTTAAAAGAATGTTTATGGAAATTTTTCACTTAAACTTGCGCAAAGTAATAAATGTAAACAGAATTCCTGAAAAGGTGCGACAACAAAATTCAAACTGAGAGCAACGGCAACAAGCTGCACACTAACTTGTTGTTGTTGTTGTTGTTGTTGGTGCGATTGTTGCTGTTGCTTGTGGCGCCGCAGCGAGAGCCAACAGTGCGGTTAATAAATATGCGCACCAGGGCAGACATTTTACCGCTGGCAAAGAAAGCATTGCATGCGACTAGGCGCCCCCAATTCAGCCAGCTTCCTGCTCCCACCTCCAACTCCTCGTGCTCACTCCCCCTCCTCCTCTTTCTCTCACGCCTGTTGCTGGCTTAGATACAACAAGCAGTCAGATAGATTGAGATACATGCGCCGCACAGATATGGCAGGCAGCACTTTTGCTCTCCCTCTCCCTCTCCCTCTCACTCACTCACTTTCTATCTCTATCTGTGTGCAAATGAGATTGTATATTACAATAAAATGGAGTGAAGTACAAATTAGAAAACTTGCAAATAAATTTAAAAGCACAAAATGAAAACACAACAACAACAACAACAACAGCAACAGCAACTGGAATAAATAACAAAAAAAGAAGAAACGGAAAGGAAAGGCAGCTCACAGAGCAAAGCAAATGGCAAACAAAACACATTCAAGCGAAGGCATTAGATAGAGCGGGCGTTGGGAACTGCGAGCTACGAAAAAAAAAAATAAATAAAAAAAAAAAAAAATAGCAAAACTTTTGCAACTTAAGCGAGTTTTTGCTGTTGTTGTGGCAGCAGAGACAAAGCGGTTCGCTGAAGTGCAACAACAATAAAAATTGAGTAAAATGGCAAATGGCAGCTGTAGCAGCGCCACCAGCCCCAACACGCCCCCCCCCCAAACAGCAGCAGCAGTGGCAGCAGCAGCATAAGTAAATCCAAACAATTTATTGTTGTACTTTTAACATTCTTCTCATGCGCATTGTTGTTGTTGTTGTTGTTGTTGCCTGCCACCATTGAAGCAAACATAAGCGACTTTTCAATGAGTTTGGAAAGTTATTGAAACATAAATTATATCGCACGGCGCACGCACGCCAAACGCAGAGACCCAGAGACCCGGTGCCAACAACCACAAGCAAGCCCACAAAATACGCCCGAAAGCAGCAACAACAGCAGCAACAGCAGCAGCAACAACAGCAACAACAACAGCAACAACAAATATAACACCCCTTTATGACTGCCAGGCATTTAGGGGTGGGGGTTGGGGCTGGGACTGGAACTGGGACTGAGGCCAGTTGCTGCTGGGACGAGGGAGGAGGGAAGGAGGCGAGCATTTGCCACCTCACGCATTTTTGTGCATGGCAATTAAGTTAAATTTTTCTTTCTCTTGTTAATGTTTTTCCATGCCCTTACCAAAAAAGGTCAAGGCTTAACACATTTCTCATGCAGCTTGCAACGCAGTTGAAAGTTTCTTTGAAATGGCTGTCAGCGCTCATAAAGAAAAGATGTGAATATTATTGTGTTGCGAAAAAGTGATTCAAAGTGTCAGAGTGCTTAAGCTATAAATTAGAATTCTGTTTAATTGCATATGAAAGGAAGTAGGGAAAAGGTTTATTACGGGAGAGCACTCTGTGAAGCTTGTTATCAAGTAGCAAAAGCATTTCAATTGGCTCAGCTGCAAATGGGCAAAGGTAAAGTTAAGGGAAATAGTTTAGGTAACTATTCTGAAGTAGAAGTACGAATTGTGATCTGGTAGCAAAATATAATTCACAATTATAATTTTTTTTTTTTTATTTCAACTGAGAAATAGTATTGATATTTTATAATTTTCTGCTTGCTCTTCGTTTGATTTTTCTTGCCAACTCTTAAATATTTATAGCTGTATTCTTTATGCTCTGCTCGCGAAACCTAACGGAAATATTTGAGCGAGAGCCTTCGGTTCTTTTCGTTTTGGGCTTCGGCTGAGCGCTTTGCATTGAACTATTCGTGTGCTGCTCTTTTCCCGAACTTCGTTTAGGTAGCAATACGATTGACATTCGCACGATGTGATACGATTGATGCTCGTAGAATGAGCTGCAGTAAGTGAGCACAGATGGAGTCTATGCAAACGAGCTGCTCATTCACATACACATGCACACATTGAAATCACTAAGAATCAGAGCGAACAGAAACGATTGCCAGCCGATCGTGAACGAACTATTTAAAGAAGCGATGCCAACGGTTGCTCTCTAAGTCAGTACTCGAAGTTTGAGTGAAAGAGACGCACTCTTTGTGGCTAGACTAAAGTCAAGTACGCACAGCTGCAACGCACTCTATATTTGGCTGAAGCATCTCTCTCTCTCTCTCTCTCTCTCTCTCTCGAGCTTCGCTCTCAGCATAGAATTTACCGCTAACCGTATTCCTCTTTTGTCCTTTACTTTGCCTTTGCTTTTAACATAGTAGCGACACAGTCACGCCAATATGAATTTTTATAACATCGCAAAAAGCATTGCAACATTGTGGCTGTCTGACAACATTTCACATTTATGTTATTAACATAACATGCCCCTGTTATGTTAAATTCTCATAATTAAAATAAACCTCTGACATACATTATTATTAGTAAAGTAAAGTAGTGAGTAAAGTATACATTTAAAATATTATTATTCTTATTTTTTTTATTTTTATGCTAATAATTTGTGTTTCTGCAGGCAAATTCGAACATTTTTATTATTATGTTAATATTTGAAAGCTTTGCGGCTGGGCGTGTTTTATCTCGTCTTCAATTTTATATGGGCTTTATATGTATCAACAAATATCCATTTAAACACTTTGCTCATCTACTTGAGCACACATATACACAAATATCTTTATAGAATATCATGCCACATCTATTACCTCTCATATGCATAGAGTATTCTCTGATTCAGCTATGCCCGCAACATTCACCTCTTTATCGTTGTGTTGTCGTTGCTGTTGCCGTTATGTTCGCTTTTTCCCTCCTCTCTCTTTTTTTTTTTTTTTTTTTTTTTTTTTTGTTTCTTACACGCGCCAAAAATTGTATTTTTATTTATACGCTGGACGCTGAGCGCATGTTTTATATATGTGTATGTATATAAATTTACCTGGATCTGTATCGAGACGGCGATATAATTCAAAGCAACATTCGCTGCACAATGCTGCACATAAATTTAACGGGTCTTAGATAAGAAGTGCTTGTCGAAGAGTAAACACAACACGAAACACTTTGAAAACCATTAACTGTTTAGAATCTATAAACATTTACACACTCAACTGAATACTTGGTCTCTGTGTGTGTGTGTGTGTGTGTGTGTGTGTGTGGTGTGCTTTACATAATGTAGAGATTGCCGATGCCAAGGTTAAGAGTCATAAATAGATGTGTTGAAATGGCACGAAAGGGATTTTGATACATGAGCTAAAAGGAATAGAAATGAAGAGAAGCTTCAAGAGCTTACTAGTGTACATGAACGGACACTAGGTAAATCTAAGAAGCCTTTCAGCTTTTGATTAATTTCTTTTAAATGTTAAATTGTCAACAGTTGAGAGCGAAATAAATATGTAAACAATATAAATTTGAAACAAACTTAGTTTACTTGCAGCTTTTGCAAATCAATTGTTTTTAAATAAATAATAAATATAAAAAAAAAAACTTTTGATTAATCCGAAATTAAACTCGTGTCATTGCATATTCTACTGAGAATACTAAATAATTCTAAAATATGCAAATAAATATCTAATTGCCTTGCTATCCAAATAGAAAGACTTGAGCAGTGCTTCCAATTGCTTCTCCCAGCTCTCTTGTGCTCCATCACAATCGTTGTCTATGTCAGAGAGGAAGCAATTGGAAATGCCTTTGCATTTGGCAAACGCATATCTGTAACATGCATAATTGCAATATTCAGGATTTACTTTCGCCTTTGGCATTTCGCTTATCAGCAACAGAATGCTTTTGATTAAAACGCTTAGGCTAAGCTGCCATTAGGATAAGTTTCGTTTCCATTCAGATGCGCTGAGCACTTTAATGTTATTTATGAGCCTTTTGTTTTGTTTGTGTGCGTTGTGCCATAAGGTTTCTGGTACTCATCACGAGGGCCAGCCAGGAGTTGGGCTGGGCTGGATTGGGGACTGGGAACTGGGGCCTGGCATGGCATTTGGGTTGCTGCTCCCTTGCGCCCTTGCTCTCTGCCCTTGGCCGGCTGTCAGCTTCAAATCACTCATTACACTTACCACAGCAATCCAAAAACGTGGCCATAATTAACTCAATTTAATCGGCCCCAGACCCACGTCCACACGACGCTTTAGTGGCTCACTTGTGTTTGTCATGCGGCCCTTTATATGTGACTCCAGGCCTCTGGATGCTGCTGCTGCTGCTGCTGCCGACTGGCTTGACCACTCGACGGCCTGGTCAACGGCTGTTTTGGCAACGCCGCTTTGCCCTTTTCATGTTAATTTGCAGCACAATGCCAAATGGGTTTATATATATATATGTATGTTATATATACATATTTTTTTGTTTTTTTTTTTTTTCCCTTTTTTCTCACACTCTCTATCAGCGCAGCTCAACTGCATATGTTATGTGAGCATGTGTGTGTGCGAGTGTGTGTAGCAATTTTTCATCATTAATTATGGCGTTGGCTGTGGCAAACATCAGTCAGCCGCACCAGCAGTAACAAACGAAGCCAAAGACCATTAGGACGTTTGCTCCACAACACCAACACTCGCCTCATCGCCCCTCGACTCCCCTTACATTGCCCACTCCACACTGCTCTGTCAGCTGCGCTTGTGTTGCCCAGGGATTGCCTTGCTCTTGTTTGTTGCCGCGCTGTTGTTGAGATGTCAGTCGCACACTCGGATGTTGTCAACTCGTCTCTCTCTCTCTGCATGTATGTGTGTGTGTGTGTGTGTGTGTGTACTCTCATCTGAGCATTACAAGCGGCAATAGCAGCCCATCCACACTCTCTTGCACTGCCTCCCACTCTACTCCCTTCTAGCTGTCCCTGGTCACCCGTGTGCTACCATCAGCTCGCACCATTGTTGTTACTGTTGATTATTTCATGCGCTTTCTGCGCGTTTTTATGCGCATTTTATGTTTTGTATTTTTGCCGTTCTTCAACATGAGTTTTATAAAGAAAGCCCAACCGAAAAACAAAAAAAAAAAAGAAAATAATAATAACAAACAAAAACGAAAGTAAAATACTCGTATGCCCAGCGCATTCGCTTTTTATGTCTTTCAGGCAGAGGGGCATATTACTTTTGTACACAGCCTCAGCATCAGCTGTTGCCATATAAAACTAAAGTTCTTAATTAGCCAGCGAAATTATGAGCCAGGCGAAACGCAAATTTTTACAAATTGAGAAATTTGTATACAAGCGAAGATGCTTTGTGTGGAAGTTGAAAAAATATAAGAGAATATTGTGAAGTTGTTTAAAAGAATTTTAGAAAATTATAGAAAATTGTAGAAAATTTGTAGTGTATTTAAAATAAATTAAATTAGAATACTTAAAAATATGGTTTGTATATTTAAAATAAATTTTGGTACTGATTTTGCTGATATTTAGGATATGTTTTTAATTTGTTAAGGCTCATGATATCTTTTAAGATCATGAACACATTTGAACACTTTTATAGAGTAGAGAGAGGGTAGAGTGAGTAGAGAGCAGAGAGTAAAGAGATTAGAGAGCAGAGAGCAGAGTAGAACAATAAAGTTTGCCTTAGTAAACTTATTTGTAATCATAAGCAACTACTTTTTGAAATATTTCATAACTATTTTAAACTTGAATAAGTATTTAAATTATTACAAAATAATGTATAAAAATATATACATTTATATAATATAATAAATAATATTTAAGATTATCATAAGGTTTAGAAATCTTAAAAGAGATTTATAGCTCAGCTTTCAAATCCAATTTGAGCTATGAGAAAATGTGCCTTAGCTCGTAAATCACATTTCTACGACAGAAAGAGGCTTCATACAATTCGCATAAGAAACAAAATTTTCAAATTTAAAATTCTGATAATTCATAATGAATCAGAATATTTAAATATATAATTATAAATACATTTGTATAATTTTATATAATTTCAATATGAATTATATATTAATAATAGTAAAATATTATATAAATATAAATATATATTTTAAAATTATATATATTTATAAATTTAAATATAAATTATTATTATTAATTTATATATATTTATAAATTTAAATATAAATTATTATTATTAATTTATATATTTACAAACATCCTCCCCGCGTTGCCCTTCAATTGCAGAGCATTCACATAGTCGCTGACGCGCTTTACTGCTCTTGCTCTGCTTGCTTGTTATATATATATACTTTTTACGAGTTCTCACTCCATTGTAATTGCTCTGCCGCAGCACTTTTACATAATAATAATAATAAAATGAATTATAAAATAAAGTTACCTTTTCGTTGTGGGCCAACTAAATGATATGCCCCACTGCTGAAGTTGGCCGGCAACGGGAGAGAAAAAAAAAATTATATATAAAGAAAAGAGAAGAATTTAATGTCTGCGTCGCGTCACAAAAGAAGGCAACACTCAAAATTGACATTAGCAGCAGGCATACGAACCATAAAAACATAACAAATGGGCGCCATAATGTGTGTCCTTAAACTGTCACTAAATCGATAAATTTTCATAATGGCCAGGCCATTTAAATATTTAGCCAGGCAGAAGAGCTGCGACAGGCACAGGCTCAGGCACAGGCGCAACCCCTTGTGCTGCAAGTAAAACCAATGGCGGCCTTTCTTTTTCGCTGGATTAATCAAATTACCAACGACCCGCATAGATAGCCAAAGCAGGACTGCAGGAGCTGGGGCCGTGCTGCCATATCAACGCAAGGGCACGCACCAGCGCCAAAGCAAACGAAGGAGAGTGTGAGAGAGAGGGAGAGGGAGAGTTCTTAAGCAGCGACGAGAACGCATCCAACTTGAAGGCGGTTACCCGACTTTGGTCTTTGGTGTATGTCCATGTGGCTGGTTGGTGAGCCGATGATGGATGCAGGGGTGGTGTGTGGCGGGCTATGGGGCTGTGGGGCTGTGGGCGCGTTTTGAGTAGCTCAACTGCCAGAGCAGCTTGGCACTCACGCAGGCCCAGTTAAGTGTGCGTGTTCAAGGATGCATTTTGGTGTGCCCAGGAAAGCGACAACGACGACAAGCGACGACGACAACGAAACAAGACAAAGGCATAAAAACGTGCAAAATGGGCGTGTGTAGGCGTAGGCTTATAAAGTGCGAGCACGGCATCAAGGCAGGAAGCCACTTGTGAAAGTTTCATGCACGCGGCCCCACTTCACACGACAGCAGCTAGCTGCAGCAGCAGCAACGGCGGCAGCGGCTGAGACGAGGTCAGCAGAAAAATAAGTGAGAGGGGGTGCTAAAAAAAAAAAACAGAAAAAACAAAACACGATAGGAAGCACCACAAAAGCATCGTCGAGTCGCCAGGACCAGCGTCTTGGGCCCTGTCGAGGCAAGCTGCAAGTGCTTGTTAGTGCGGGATTGACGTTGACTGTAGCCAAAGCTTAGAAGTGCCTCAGTCCGGCCCAGACCCAGACCAAGTCAGTCAAGTCAGCCAACCCACACTCAGTCAGTCTGCCTCGTTCTCTCGCCCTCTCACTCTCTCTCTCTCTCTCTCTCTCTCTCTCTTATTCTCTCTCGCGTTCGTCTTGAGTTGCATTCCTTTGCAATTGTTTGGGCGCTTTTGTTTTGTTCTGAATTTTTACACGAAAAAGTCATTTGAATATGCGTCCTCGTCGTCATCCTGGCACCTAGTATGCGCTGCCTGCCTCCTGCCGCCTCGTGCCTCCTCCTGCCAAGCCAGCAGCTGCGTCTGCTTCGCTCACTCTCTCACTATCTCTATCGCTCTTTCTCTTTCGCTCAGTGGATTGAAAGTTTTGTTAGCCGTCAGCTACTTTGCTAGTCGTGCTGCCTGCCTGCCTGCCTGCCTGCCTGCCGTCGTGCTTGTAGCTGCCATTTCCAAGTTTTTAGTTAAGGTTGAGGGCATGACTTGCGGCTGCCATTAATGTTCTCCGTGCAGCCTTGACAGGCGACTGCTGCAACAAATGGCGACAATAAACAGTACATTGTACATAAAACACTCTTGTGCACTCATCAATGCGAGCGGGCGAGCGACCGTCATTTGTTGTGTTGCTGCACGCCTCTCTTTGCGATTCTCATTGAATGCCAGCGAATGGCTGTGTGCTCAAATTGATTTGACTTGAAACTTTGACAAAGATTGAAGAGAGAGCGAGAGAGAGAGCGAGCGAGAGCTTGATAGATTTTCCATAAAGCAGAGATTACATCGATTCAAGAAACATTCTTGACTAACCACAATCCCAAAGATCATAGACCCAAATATTGTTGCCGAAACTCGACTTACACAACAGCTATGCTTAAGCATGCATGGCATATCTGGGCAGCATGCAATGCTATCATCTAGTTAAGCGTCCTCTGGGACGTTTTTCTGGGACTAATCTACTATCAGTATGGTAAATGTGCTTACCGTGCGCAGTCTTTAAGGGTCACACACTATCATGCTTACTGGACAGACATATTGTGCTCAGTTTTTGCCTGGCAGCTACGTAAGCATTAACTAGTTGAGTCCTGACTCTGTCTGTGTGTGAGTGTGTTTGTTTCCTTTTTTTCTGTATGGCGGTGTGAGTTAAACTGGTTGCTGGCGTTTATCTCAAGTTTTGTGTGCATGGCCGTTGGCTGGTTTAGTTTGGCAACATATTCAGCTGACAGCAGAGAGAAATGCGGTATGGCATAGAGGACGCCTCTTGGCAACACCTTAACTGAACTTTGACCGTTTGGTAACTCATTTAGTTAGATTATTTACGGTAATCCAAGACGCTGCCAGAGACAGCAACCAGCTACACACATGCATAGACATACATAGTACATACATATATGCTGATGATGGCTACTCCGGCTTGGCTCTCGGCCTCTGGTTGAAGCAGCAATAGCAAACAACTAGCCCATAGGCTAAATACATGCAAGTTGTTTTGCTAAATTGTGCGTAAGCCAGCAATAGCAACAACAACAACAACAACAACAACAACAACAACAACAGCAACGGCAACAACAATAATGCAAACAACAACTGTAGCAGCAACAAGGATCTGCGACTAGGAAACTTTCTCAAGCTCTGCAAGGCAATTCAAATAAGACTTTTATGTTGCTTCCTTGCAACACTGCTGCGGCGGTGGCGCCTCTTCAACTCGTCTCGTTGCTGCTACGTGTTTGCGGCGTGTGTGTTACATGATTGCCACGCCCACACGACTGCCCTCCTGCAGCTGGTGCTGCTGCTGCTGCTGCTGCTTACCTTGGCAGCTTGTGCGTGCGCTCATTAGCATTCTGAAACGGCTTTATAAAATTCAACAAGCAACAATCCAAACGAACCAACAACAACAGCAACAACGACAACGGCAAACCAAACCAAACTGAACCATATACAGCATCAGCAGCAGCAGCAGCAGGAGGAGCCGGAGGAGTAGCAGCAGCTCTCCCTTGGCTTGCCCAAACCCACTCAGACCCAGCCTCTCTTCCTTTTCTTCGTCTATGCCTTTCCCTCTCGCAGTCTCAGCTTAAGGCTCAGCTATATCCCCCACTACAGCGACCCTCCCCTCCGTCACCTGCCCAACTCAGACTGCATGTTTTTAGATCCTCTAGCCTGCATGTCTCTGTTTGTTGTACTAAATGTTCTGTAAAAACATTTAAAGGGTTGTTTTAGCCTTTGCTTGACTAGGATTTCCCCAACTTTTTTTTTTCGTTTTAAGAAACTTTCAAGCTGCAGCTGCTAGCTTAAAGAAAGCAGTAGAGCTTATGAGAAAGCCTAATGGCAAATGTTTGTTAAAACGTACATTTAAAGAAATATTAATAAGTATTGCATGAACTTTTTAAACTGTGATGAATCTCGAAAGCAATTGATTAATTATGCTTTTTGCAAAAAAAAAACAAAAAAAAAAAAGAAAGTTTTGTTTCCAGTTGCTATATAGCTTATATAGAGTTTTATACGGGAATTATAGTTTCTTTCGTCTAGAAATCTTTTATAAGAATTTAGTGTTCCCAATATGAAGAATTCAGTATTGAATTGGGTTTTAAAGCTGCTTAACCGAATAAACATAAAAAATTTTAATTAAAGCTTTTCCAATGCAACACAGCTTCCACAATTCATTTAAAGCTTTCATGACAACAAAGCTTTCGTGATTAATTCAAAATGGTAAGGCAACAAAGCTCCTGCAATCAGTTTAAAGCATTCAAGAAAACAAACCTCTTTTGATTAATCTAAAGCTTTCGTGACCAACAAAGCTCTTATGATTAATTGAAGCTTGAAGCTCAACAACTTTGGAAAGCTCTATTCAATTTGAATTTAAAACGAATATGCTTTGAATTTCCTATACAGGGTATCTCTCAACTCTAGCTGCTTAGGTATTTGTTGTTATTTTGCTTTTTATTGTGCACAAAACTCAGTCGCTAACACTGTAAGCGAGAGAGAAAGAGATGGAGAGAGATACCCACATGCACATCCTTATTCTGTTGTTATCCTGTGCTGTCTGTCGCTGGGTGTTTGTTTTTATTTTTTTTTTTTTTCAATTTTTTTTTTGTTTTTTTTTCATTTTTTGTGCCTCTTGCCTGCTGCCTTGCCTCGAGTTGCATAAATTGAATCTGAATTTGTGAGTAAATTGCACACAGGAGACACATTATTTTTGAGTTTTGCCTTTTAAATTTGTGGCTTTTCACTTTGTGAGAGACAATAGGCGTGCGAGCGAGATGGCAGTAGAGTGTGACTACGAGAGTAAGAGAACTAGAGAGAGAGAGAGAGGAAGTGAGCGAGAGTGCAGCAATGTCTCTTTGCCCATGCAAATGCAGCAGGCAACATTGCAACAGTCTTGGGGCCTCAACTTTGTGTCACTTTCCGTTTGGCAATTTTTGTGTGTGTGACCCACTTGAGTGGAGCAGACACGCCCACGTAAGGCACGATAGTTCTCCTGGCCACGCCCACAATTTAAATCAATATTAATAGCGTAGGCCTCTTTTTCCGCAAAATGCATTTGCACAAATTGCTCGACTATAAATACCAGCAGAAATGTTTATTTAATATGTGCCAGGCGCTGGCCAGTACGTACGCTCCCGACCTATATGTGTGTATATATCTATAATATAACTAAAACCCCTTTTTCCAGTTCGTAGTTCAAGCTTAGATGCAATGCAATCCGATTTTCTCTCTCTCCCTCATTCTCTCTCTCTCTCTCTGTCTGTCTGTGTGTTGCAAGCTTTTCCATATGCAAATTGTTTTTATAAATTTGCAACTAGCTCTCATTGTTATTGTTATTGCTGCTGCTGCTGCTGCTGCTGTTGTTGCTGCTTCTCTTGTTGTTGTTGCTGTTATTGCATAGCAATTTGTGTATAAAGTTGGTGCAATAAAAAGCCAAGTGGACAAGGAGCAGCTGTAGCTGGCCATTGGTTCCGGTTACTGCGAAGAGTGGTATAATCAAAACCGTAACAATCGCCACAATTGCAATAGAATCGTCGTTAATTACTGTCTGTGCTTGCGGTTCAGCTTTAGCTCTCCCTCTCTCTCTCTCTCTCACACTAACAACCAGCTAGATTTGATGTGTGCGTGTGTGTGTGTGTGCAGCGCCTAAAAGAGCAAGACAAATACGAACGAGCGCTGTGGCTGCTGTGTGTCTGGCAAAGAAGTTGGAGCTGAGTCTGGAGTCTGGAGCAGCATCGTTAAGCGTCGCTGCCAAGTGGCAAAACTCAAATAAACATAAACGTGCACACACATACAAATACAGCAGTGAGAGACAGAGAGAGAGAGAGAGAGAGGGAGAGGAGCTGAGGCTGCTGTGGCACAGCCAAAATCTGTGAGCTTGGTTTGTTGTCTTTGGCTGCTGCTGCTGCTGCTGCTGTGTGGGCATGGGAGACTCATTAAAATGCAGTGCGAGATAATAAGCATTTTAATTAAATATTTAACAAGAATAAGTTTATCACAACACGAAACGAGGGGAGTGTACTTCCATCTATATATATATATATATATACATCCACCCATCTCTCTCTCTCTCTCTCTCTCTCTCTCTTGCTCTGTGTGTAATGGCTTGTAAGCGTCTGTCAGGTCGAGCATTAGCGGCAAGGCAAAACGCTCGATTCGTCTGGCATTTGGTTTGGCTTTGGGCCCAAAGCTCGTCGTTGACTTCTACTTGCCTAGCCAATATTTTGATGTAATTTGAGCTTCTAATTGGCGCACGTGCTGGCACGGTTAACGTTCTTGGCCAGGTTTGAGTTCAGGTTTATCCTGCTGCTTGTCAAATATTTAAGCAACTTGTCTAACCGTGTTGATATTTACTTTCATCTCTCACTCTAACGCTCACTATCGCTATCTCTTTTTCTCTCTATTGCAGGGGCTTTGGCTTTGTCACATTCAGCGATCCAAATAGCGTAGATAAGGTACTCACCCAAGGCACACACGAGCTGGATGGCAAAAAGGTAAATCTCAACAAACAAACACGAGCACATATACATACATCTCTCACTCAGGCACAGTCTCACTCTCTCTCTCTCTCTATATATATATAAATGTATATATACAAAAATGGAGCAAAAAAAACTAAACGGCAATCCGTAACTCGAACCCAACTCATGACGTTGGCAAACAAAAAACTTCACCAGCTATGCAAAATATTTGCACAAAGCAACTCTCGCGCGCGCGTTCGCTTCATAAATTGCCCCCCAATCTCTGTCTCGCTTCCATTCTCCCCCCTCTGCCGCTCTCTATTGACAGCAATTAGAAACTCAAAGCAATGACAGGCAACTAACAAAAACAGCAAATCACAAAAGTTAAAAAACATGAAAAAATAGCCAAACAAACAAAAAAAAAAAAATCACGCTAAAGAAGCAACAGCATCAGCAGCAGAAAGAAAACAAAAACCTGTCTATGAAAAGCGCAGATTTTTGTAAAAGCCAAACAATTTTTAATTACGTCAGGTGCTGCCCAGGCATTGGCAGCGCTGCGAGCTTCCACTACACTTTGTCATTATTGTTTCCCATTTCCTATGTAAATATCAGAGTAGAAAAAAATGAAATTATTACAAATATTAAAGGCAGCCTAAAGCCGCTCAGCTAACGTTATTGTTGTCAAGTAGAATAGATAGAAAAAAAGCTAAATGAAAAGAAAATGCAATTTTTTTGTATAGATAATCAAATTATAGCAGGCGAAAAGAGCTACAAAAATTGCATTAATATTGAAAAAAAAATGTAAAATGTTAAGGTCAACATGTTTTTAGCCATAAAATAATTTTAATAAAGGACGATTGCATTTAATCTACATTTTAGCAGAAAAAAACTCTACAAGTTCTTTGAAATGCTGAAAGAGAAAGCACATGAATTCACTTGCAAGTCAGTTGAATATTGCACAAGTTCAGAGAACAGCAGAAACAAGCTGAATTCAAGCTGAATTAACATATGCATAGTTACAGACATATGCACATATATAACTAGATATATCTATATATATATCTATATATATCTATATACATCTACTGCCTGTTTAGTCCACACTTAACCCGCTGTCATGTCATTGATCTGCTGCGAATTGATTAGCATTTGGCATTGGTGAAGACAGGAGCTGCTGTTTGAAGGCAGCTTACATTACGCATACGCCGCATTGGCATTAGCTTAATTAGCTGCACTGCTGTGTGCTAAGTGTGTGTGTGTGTGTGTTGGTCATTCTTTTATGGCAACACAGCTGGCCAACTGTAAATAAAATGCGCAGCCATCATTTATATGGATATGTATTTCACTTTTCTATTTTATTTTAGTTTTTTTTGTTTTTTTTTTATTCCAAACCAACTGCAATACACACACACACACACACACACACACACACACACACACACACACACTCGTAAGTATGTAGCTCAGTCGTGCAGTGTTTCGTGTTTCCGTTTGGCTGCACAACACACAACACACACACACACACACATACACACTTTTACACTCGCACGGAAAACTGAAAACGATGCGAATTCATTTCATTTCATTTCGTTACGCTTTTTCGGTCTGATGTATTTTCCAAAAAGTCGACGTCGACGTTTGCCACTCAGCGCTGATTAGTTTTAATTTTAATCTAAAAATCAATTTCCCGCCAGGCGCCCGAACCCCGCCCACAACAAATGTGGCTGTTGTTGTTGTTGTTATGGTTGCTGTTGTTGTTCTGGTTGCTGTTGTTGTTTCTCTTGCTGCACACAGGAAATCAACACGGCAAACTGCCGTCCTGTCACCATTTGCAGCTGTCCTGTGACAATTTTTGTGCGAATTATTATCGCCAGAGGATATTGCGTTGCTTACACTGCCAAGCCACACACTCTCCACTTCCACTCCTCCCTCCTCTCACTTGCCCTTTGTCTAGCACTCATTGCAGTTATCTTTGCCAATATCTCTTCATTTTATTTGCCATTTTATTTGCGGCATTGGCTTAAGTTAGCCCAGCACTTGCAGCTAAATGCAGCGCAAAGTCACTTGAAAAAGATTTACCCAGTTGGTAGCTGGCCACAAATCCTCGCACACCCCCAACTCCCAACCCCCACTATCCTGGCTTACCGTTGGTTGGCTGTCAGTAAGAATGCTGTCAGTGGCTGGCCAAAATGAGAGCCAGCAAAGCACTTAAAATTGAATTTTTATGATTTTTAATTATTTTTAATGACGCTGCTTATTGAAGCAGTCGACGCGAAGGGGCGCTCTGTGGCCATAGGAGCCAGCTAGAGTACTCTGGACGCGCAATTTGTTATGCGTTAATTCGTGCGTGCTCAGCTTTCAAGTTAAGCATTGCCACAGACCAACAGCATGACACCAGCCGCCCCCTACGCTCCTCATTCCATCTTGCTCTCTCCCCTAGGAGTAATTCCTGCTTAATGCGCAATGCAGGCTTATGCAAGATTTATGCTTGGCTATTAATATGAAGAGTTGCTCGAAATGCTTTTTCATTTAAATGTCATTAAGCATACGATTTCCTCACACTCTCACACTACGCACGCTCCAGCTCTAGCTGTCTCACTCACACACTCATTGTCTATCTCTCTCTCACTCTCACTCTATCTTTCTCTTTCTGCTTGCAGGTGGACCCGAAAGTAGCTTTTCCGCGACGTGCACATCCCAAGGTAAGTACATACAGAAATATTACCAAAAAAAAAATTCTTTATATATATATAATATTTCTGTGCGAATGCTTGAGCACTTGAGTTTTGGTGTGACGTTAGGCGTGGGTCGGGGGTAGGGTGGCGTGTGCCGCTTCCTGGTCTGGGCAAAGGATGTGTCATAAGTAGCAGCAAATGGCAGATGAAATTAAAAACGGAAGATGCCAGCTACAACAACAACAACAACAACATTAAATACCCGCCCAGAAAAAAAAAAACGAGAAAAAAAAAAACATACTGGCAAGCAGATAACTTTGTGGCTGACAGGCAGCTTCAACTCCATCTACGCCCACAGTCAACGCATTGCGCCCAACCACTCCATCCGGCCCATCAGCTTCAGTTGTTTCTATGCCAGCAAAGTGATGATGACAACAAAATTTCGACAGCATTGGCTGTGCGTGTGTGTGTGTGTGTTGGTGTGTGCCCGTTTAGGACCTGCTCCTGCCACACGTTCGCTGCTCTTGCTGCTGCCACCATCTCTATCTTTATCTATGCCCCTGCCACTGTCACAGCCGTTGCCTACTAAATGCCACACGCACATTTCGCTGCCTGCCACTGCGCTCGGTTAGACAGAGTTACAAATGTGTGCCCATCTATGTAGCGGCTACAATTTTTTCTCTCTTTCTTCTTCTTCTTCCTTTGGGCCGCCTTCACGAAAAATACCCTAAGCTGCAGAAGGAGTTAGGCGTCTCGAGTGCTGCATATGATGCGTAACGTCTTTGTACCTCTGGGAATATAGCTAGAACATTGCCTTTCTTTTAGAGGTCGAATCAGTTTTGAGTGTGTGCGGGGTGAGAAGTGAAGATTGGGTTGATAAGTGTAGGCAGAGACTAGCTAAGAGCAGAGACTAGCTAAGAATAGAGACTAACTAGATTGAGAAAATTTATTTTACTATATGAATATGCTGAAGTATGCCAGAGCTAAAAAATAAATGATTCAAGAATGAATAAGAAAGTCCTCTTCACAAACTAAGAGGAGTTTCTTTCCATAAGAGAAAGAGTAAAAGTTTCTTATGATCCTTTACACTCTATAAAAGGACTTTCCTACTATCTCTACTACTAGCCCCCAGAAAGCGTAGAACTCAGGAATTTTGTTAAGATGAAGCTTAAGTATTAATTAAAATGAAATTCATAAATATTTATAGCTATTTTTAGCTATAAATTTCTTCCCCTACAACGTGAGTAGCCTTCATTCAGCTATGATTTAATATCCAGGAAATATTTAATTTAAATTTAGCCAACTTTTAAGCTTCACATATCAAAAATCTTGTGTTTTCTTTTTTTTTCAAAATTGATTTAAAATACATGTAAACTTTCCATAACTCAGCAAATTTGTTAGGCTTGACAAGTTCTTAGAACACAACTGAACATATCTTAAGCGTCTAAACTGTTGACAACAAGCTACACATGGCAGAACTTATTTGCCCAACTGGAAGGCGTAAAAGTTAAGCTCACATATGGGATTAATTGCTCATGCCATTGTTTGTTTAGGCTCTACACAAAGTTCGGTTCCAATAATAACCTTTGCTGAAAACATAATTCGCTTTGCAGCAGCTTAGCTGTTATTATTCTAAGGGTATTTGCTAAGGCGGCTTTGTTGGAGCTTTTTTTGATTTTGCCACAGCGATTCGGCGACTAACCGCAAAGTACACCATAATACGCACCCAAAACGTCACGCACACACACACACACACACGCACGCACACACACACACACGCACGCACACATAGATAGAAACAGGCACACGCAAACGCTTACCAAGTGCGAGAGCCTGGGGCAGAGCAGGACTCAGCCGTAGGCAGCGCCTGCTGCCGCTCTCTCTCTCTCTCTCTCTCTCTCTCACTCGCTCTCTCTGTATCTCTCTCAGTCTCGCCTAGTCTCTGTCTCACTCACCCACTGTCCTGGAGGGCTCGTTGGCAGCGCTTTGCTTATCAACACGCAGCTGATTTCCGTTGCTATTCCTGCGGCGCGTGTTGCCATTGCCATTTGGCCGCATCCTGCCACGCCTCCCGACGCCCGACGCCCGGTGGCAGCGACAGCGACAGCGGCAGCGGCAGCACCCAACAATTATTTACGTAATGTTATTATTATAATATTTTTTTAAACGCATTCTCACTGGATTTGCGCCATGCCATGCCATGCCACGCAACGCAGCGCAACGCAGCCGAGCAGGACGCGGTGGCAGGCGACTAGGACAACGAGGATGGCTATGCGGCATTTGCAAGTGGCTTTGTGTTCTGCTTTGCTCTGCTCCTTTCCTTTCCTTTCCTTGCCTTTCCTTGCCTTTCCTTTTTTTTGTGTTTTGCTGCTGGGGCGCGCGCGAAGATCCTGTCGCATATTAAAAGGCGTTTAAAAACATAAATCCAACGTCTAACGGCTGCTTATGAAAATTACGAGAAAAAAGTGAGTGAATGACACGAAGGGATGGGTTTCCAGCAGAAGCAAGTGGAAGGAGAGAGACAGAGGGAGAGTGATGGAGGGAGAAAAAGAGAGAGAGCGAGACAGGTGGAGCGCAGCTTAGCAGGAGCCAAATGGCAGGCAGTCAGGACTGGCAGGACACCCAAAGGAGTTTGCTACGCAGGACACCTAAAAAAAAAAAAAAATAATAAAAAAATTGCATGCGACATCAGAAGCGCAAAAAAGAAGAAGAGATATAATAATGTAAAAAAAAAACTGGGAAAAAATGACGAGAGGACAATTTCTCGCACCGTTTGTCGACGGCCCAGGCAGAAGGATTGCCCACAAAATGTGGCCCAAAATGTTTGCGGTTGCAGCGAAAGTTAAAAGTTTTATTATTTTTTTTTTTTACTCGCATCATCTTCTTCTTCCCTATTTTTAAAGTATAGGACTATGGGACTGGAACTGGAACTGGGACTGGGACTGGGACTGAGCCATATAATGAAATGAAGCATACTAAATGAGCCTGCTAAGTTTTCAGTTGTTGGAGCGCCAGAGCGAGAGGAGAGAGGGGCAGAGAGCGAGAGCGAGAGCGAACATAATGAAATGCAAAAAAATGATGATGATATTTTTGGACCATAAAATGCAGATGAGCCGACTAAGCACAAAAATAGTGTGGAGAGCTGAAGCACATTTCGAGTAGGCCGTGTATGTGTGTGTATGTGTGCAAGGGGTGCGCATACACAAACAGAAATACACTCGCACACTCGCACACACACTTGCGCACATCTAACACATTTTCATATTCAACATATTACACATACGCCGTGTGTGTCGCATCGACAACTCGTCGAGTCGTCGACTCGTTTTCAACGTTTGTGCAAACTTTTGTGAAGTTAATTTCTTTGCTTTTAAGCTCTCAGACTATGAATATGAAATGTGTATTTGTGCAACTTGTGTGTTTGGCCAATGGGTGCCACCACAAATGCTGTCAACGTGCTGGAGAGTGAGAGAGTGTGAGAGAGAGGTGGGGCGGGGGGTGACTGCGACTAGCTTACATATGTCATGTTAAAAAGTTCCGCTTTAATGTGCAAAATTTTTGGTGGCCAAAGCCATAAAAGTGCATGGGATAAGTGAAATGGATTTCGCTCGACTGTCCCACATAAGTATGCTATAAAAAAAACTATGCGATGCGAACAAAAACAGCCAAAGAATGAGACACAAAAAAAAGGAAAAAAAAAAAAAACTAAACTGAAGAGCGAACTATACAAAACGGAATCTGTACGAACGACAGCACAGCTCTGAACTTGCCGAGGATTTATGAATGTTTGTAAGCGCCATTGTCATTTACACACACACACACACACACACACACACAGCGACACATTTGGCATATGTGAAAACAAATTTTTGCTATGCAGCCTTATATAAATCTTGAATGTGATTTCAGCGAAGTCTTAATTAAATTGGCAAAAGGGAAACATGTAAATGTCTTTGTTTGATATATGTATGTAGTAGAGTGTTTATATGTATATGTATATATATATTGATATATTTTGAAGACATTTTTGTGCGCTGCTGTTTGGTTGTCTTGATTCGATTTGTTTGGTTTGAAGAGTTTAGTTCTAGGTTGGCTGCTTGAGAGAAAAGAGACTTTAAATATTAATGCCTAGCTTTAGTTAAACAAAACAGCAAAATTGAAGCCATTAGACATATTATAATATATATTATATTAGACATATTATAATTCCACACAAAATTAGTACAAAACTTTAAATTGATTTGTGAAATTGATTAGATGATTCAGATTCAGTTGACTTTGGCCATTTTCCATGTGAATTTTATTATAGGCACAATTATGTGTCGCTCGTATCAATTATCGCTTTGCACAGCTCAATTTTGTCATGGCATTGACAATTATTTAACTATAATGTATTGAGCTGTGTGTAACATTCTTCAAATACAAATTGAGTGCGTGTAAAATGATATATTTGAACTCAGGCCTGGTCGACCGCACAGACAATGCTACATACAACAAAATGTGGAATGTGTTTAAATGCTGGCAAATGGAGCTGTCAAATTATCGATTGTGATGGAATCTGTAAGCCTATTGGGCTTAAAATTCAAAATACATTACAAAAACATGGCCGAACGTAAAGTTGTGGCCACATAAGTATGCAAGGGCAAAGTATGTATGCAATTAAGGCACAAATCCTGTCAGAGATATAGTGTTTATGCGAGTGTGTGTGTGTGTGTGTGTGAGCCTGTGGCCGTGTGTGTGTGTGTGTGTGTGTAAAACAATGCGGCTTCGATTGCATGACCATGTCATAATGAAGCACATTTTACTCTATGCTGGCCAAATGACAGATATCAGCAACAGAAGCGTGAGCGAAAGAGAGAGAGAGAGAGAGTGAGTGAGAGAGAGAGAGCAGCAAGAGCTTCACTCATGTTGCCATTAAATTAACACGCTCGAATGTCTGCACTGTCTAACAGTGTGTGTGTGTGTATATCTTTCTCTCTCTCCCTCTCTCTCTCGTCGTTTTGTTGTGCTTGTGTACATTGTGCAAACTTTTCTAATTTAAACCGGCAGTTTCAGTCAATTGCCACAGCTTACCGCCTTTCGACATGATTTTTACTTTTTTTTTTTTTTTTGCTACCTTCGTAGCGTTTGAAGACGCACAAGACAGTATATAAAAAGAGCAGTGCAGACATATTAGATATTTCCAATACATTAAAACTTGTGTGAATACACTTGCCGGAATCCATTATACACAAAAAGAGAGAGAGAGAGGGAGTGAGCAAGATAGACAGACATGCTGAAAGGCAGCCATAAATCTAATAAATACGTGTGTTTCTCGCCAACTCCCGCTGCACACACACACAATGCAATAACTTGTAAAATATGTAATCAATCAAGATGAAACAGTCGTTGAGGCAGTCAAACTATGTCGAAAGTATGCGTCTGACTGCAGTTGCAGACATTGAGCATGGGGGCCAATGCCAGAGCACTGCGAAGGCGTTGCAAAGGGGGCGATTAATTCAACTTTTGCACAGACAATAGCAGAGCGCTGCCCAAGGAGCGAGCACGAATGACTGAGTGAGTGAGAGAGAGAGACAGTGAGTGGGAGAGGAACAGTCAGATAGACAGTGAGCGTAGGCAGTGAACTTCTGCCCCACCGAAAAAAAAGTCAAAAGTTGAAAGTGCAATTTTGTCGTTATTATTTTACATTTATAACAAAAGGCAGGCAGCAAGCCAACAACAGCAGCAACAACTAAAAAAAAAACGAGCGCAGAGAATAAAAGTGAAAAGTTACTCAACTATTTCATGCAGCGGGGCCAACCGCTGAGCATGTGCCTCACCCAGCTCAATCTATGCTCGCTGCGTGTGTGTGTGTGTGTGTGTGTGTGTGTGTGGGGTGTGTGTAATTGTCAGTTAGTTGGCGCTGTCAGTCCGAATGTTGAAATTAATTTATTTCAATTGAAGTTGAACTTTTGTGGCTTTATTACTTTGCAAAAGTTGTGCAGAGCTACGCATAATAAACGGCAGCCACCAACGTCAACTGTTTGCTCTCTCTCTCTCTCTCTCTCTCTCTCTCTCTCTCTCTCACTCTCTATCTCTCTCTACATTGCCAGGTGCTGCACCTGACCCTTGCCACTCACACACACAGTCATTTTCACCCTTGCTATATATTTTGCTTTGCAAAATAATCAAATTGGAAAATTGCAGCGTTTGCTGGTTTTCCTTGTTCGCTTTCTCCAACCCCAAAGCTCGTCCTTGTCATTGTCGCCGTCAACTATCATATTTTTTTTTAGCTTCTTCATATTATTTTCTTTTTATTTTTATTTTTTGGGTTTCTTTTTTCTTTGTTCATCTGCTATTTTTGTGTATACCCTGTAGTCAGTGAAGGCAGAGCAGAGTGCCATGGAATTATGAAGGTTATGCATGAAAGCAATTATATGTATATAATTGATGCCGGAATCTAACTATCCATAATTCTTAGTTAGACGGAATATGTAGGGCTAAGTGAGTGATATCAACTCGAAATATATAAGTGAGTAGAAGAGAGTCTTCAAGCTAGCTTCTTCCAGCAGCACTTCATTTTTCTTCCCAGTCAAATCAATTTAAATCCATTTTACGTTTTTCAATTCTTATTCTCTTTACTCATGCATAGCTTAGATATCTATAAATATATCTGTGCCATATCTACATTTGCAATACTCTAAAATCCTTTAACTCCATTTTCTCTCACTTCTCACGCACGCTCTACAGACTACAGCAGCTCAGCTCTATATACAGGGTATCTCTCAGTCTATCACACACACTTCCAGCACTCTTCTGTGATTCTTTTTCTGTATATATATATATTTTTTTTTTATATTTTTGATAGGGTACAGCTAGCATCTGCAGCAGGTGCTATTGACGGCCCTGCTGATAATTTGTTGCGAGATTTTGACATTTGCGAGTGGCAGCCGTGCGGCATTGATAGTTATTTGATATGCATATATTGAGCTAAAAATCATAAAAACAATATTGAAATTCTTGTAAACGAAAAGCAGGTAAATGAATACAACAAAAAAAGAAACAAACAAACAAGGAAAAACCTGTCAGAGATACGATAGACTAAAGCAGAGGCAGCGGCGTGGCAGCGTTGACTGCGACTTTGTTTTCATTAAATTTATATTTTTTCAAGCATAGCTTGAAATCATCTTTAACATTGCTCACTTAATCATATTAAATGCTTAAGGGCACAGACTTTACACAGATTTTATAAGGAAATGTGAAGACACCGCAAAATTGAATCGATTTTCATTCTTTGCTAACGAGTTACTTTTGGGCGCTTCTTTTCAAAATGTTTCTAAAGTATTTTACAAATTTTAAATTCATTTAAAATTTTCATTAATATTTTTCAAGATTTTTGATCATCAAGAGAGAGAGAGAGAGGGTAGAGTAGAGTAGAGAGTAGAGTAAATATTTAAATTTTCAACTTCATTTCACTGAAAGTTCTCTCGCACTCTCTCTCTCCTTCTCTCTCTCACTCTCTCTCTCTCTCTCTCTCCTTCTCTCTCTGCAAGCAAAGTTAGTTTCGTTATGCTCATTAGATTACAAACTATGCCATAAAGCTTGTCTTTGATTAGCTAAAATTCCTGTTGCAAATTTAAATGTAGCATAAAACGAAACTCTAATGAGCCTGCAAAGCGAATCTCTGTTGCTCTTGCTGTTGTTCTTGTTGTTGTTGTTATTCGCAACGCCTTTTTAAACTGAAATCAAAAATCAAAATCCGCACAAGCTACAAATGTTAAATCCGCAAATAATTGACAAAGTTTAGGCATAAACGTGGCTCTGTCTCTATATACATACGCACCCGATGGTTGCTGGTGGTGCTGTTGGTGGTTGCTGCTGTTGCTGTTGCTGTTGCTGTTGCTGTTGCTGCTGGGGCTAACTTCAAAATATGTTGGCCACAAATGGCAAAAGTTTGACAGGTAAACGGAATTTGCTAGAATGTGTGTTAGATGTGGAGGGCGGGAGTCAGAGCTCTCTCTCTCTCTCTCTCTCTCTGTGTGTGTGTTAGCAAATGCGCATATGGATGGTTGCGTATTCAGTTGTTGTTGCTGTTGCTGTTGCTGTTGCTGTTGTTGTTGTCGCGCGGGTTGTAGTTGCGCTTTAATTTGTTGCCCGACTCAAACTCGAGTATCTATTATCCAATTCTAGTTGGTATATATGCCGCTTGCCGCCTGCCAGTTGCCAGTTGCCCATTTATGTTTAATGAGATACTTTTTAACAGCCTCATAAATGGCTATGATAACCACTTAATGTCGAGCTACAGCAGCAGCCAACAGCAACAGCAACAAAAACAATTTACATATTAAACTTGCTGGCTGCGCGTCTGCCAATGCTGCCTCCTCTCTCTATATCTCCCTCTCTACTCTTCTCTCTCCCCTTCTCTCACTCTCTATGCCATCCACATGCTGGCCAGGCATGGCAGCGTTTCGCTCGTGCGAAATATGTTCGCCTGCGGCGCATTCACTTTAATTTGATTAAATTTTGAACATTTTCACGTAAAAGTTGCTCCTTTTGGCTCTTCAGTCTCAGTCTCCGCCTCCGCCTCCGCCTCAGCTTTCAGTTGCAGCGCCAGCTTCGAGTCGGTCTTCGGGTTTCCACTGACGGCATTGGCGTTGGCGGCTTCGCGCTGTGGATATGGATGGATGATGATGATATGGATGGGCTGGAATTGTTTGGGCTGCAGCATGTGCCCAGCTGGATGCCTGGATGCTCAAAGGCTTGCCGCAGAGTCGCCACCGATGGATGCGGCCTCTGCGCTCAGCTGCTGTCTGTTTCCATATCTCACTGTCTCCCTCCCTCCCTCCCTCTCTTTCCCACTCCCACTCTCTTCCCCTCTCTCTGTGTAAAATAGTTTTTTATTTCAATTTTTTTTTTTTTTTTGCGTTTACCACTTTTTGTTGTATTTCATAATAAATAGTTGTTTAAACTTTTGCCCATTGCCTCAACAGCCGTTTGCCACCAATGTGGTTGGCTCTCATTGTTGCTGCCTCTGCCTCAGCTTCGGCCTCTGCTGGCTCTGGCTCTTCAACTATTTTTTGTGCAATCTGCTCAGAGCCTTGCATTGTTGTTGTTCAGTTCCTTTTGCTGGCCGCACATAGTTATGGCCACGGTTTTTTGGCTTTTTCGGCAATGTGCACTGATTTCGCCTTGTCCCGCTTTCAGCTGCTTTAAGCATTTCGAGCTCTAGCCACGTTAGCCAGGTTGCAACACATTGCAAATTTTCAAATTAATTCACATCATTTAAATCCCAGACAGCAACATCTTTTCACTTCAACTGCTTCAAAATTGTACCGAATCTTATACAATGAGAGAAGGAGAGGAAGAGAGTCTGGCTAGAGATGAAACAAATCTTGGCAATTGAACTGAGTCGAGTGGAAGGCAAAGGTGCCACTCGAAAGGCAATTAAAAATTGTGGATGGCAAGCAGCAGAAGTTCGTGAAACTAACAGAGCTTAAGGTGTGATTCGCAGTTTACTTAAGACTCTGTTGAAGTTCGAGATGAGAAGAGTTGAGCGCAATAAGAATTTAGATTTTGAGCATGTGAGTTAAGCAGAGAATCAATAGCTGATAGAAGTTTGCGGAAAACATATCTGAATTTCAAGTGATGTAAACATAGAAGCAGCCTGAACTTATCTCATATATATATATATATATATTAATGATATGAATTGTGAATCTATCGATGAGTATGAAACTATATATTGCTTATAATAATAATTTTATAATTTTGCTATCCTTCTCTTTATATATATATCTTTAAGAATAGATTAGCTTATCTTATGGCTTATCTAAGTGAATCAGTGAATCATCTATTTGCCTTCTATTCTCCAAAAACCTTTAAGTTTTCACTCAATTGAAATATCGAATAGTTCATCATAGATTTTTACTTGCTTTCACTTTATATATGTCTTTCAGTTCAGTTCAATAGCTATATAGCCCACCTCCTGTATATCTAAATCAAAATTTATTTATCTTCTATTCTTTCTCTATCTCTATCTCTGTCTCTTTCTCTATACTCCCTATCTACGTCATGCATTCCATTGAGCTCCACAAGCTGCAACTCGTGCAATTAATTTCGCGTGTCTATCGCATTTGCTATCATCTCTAGCTGTTGCTAGCATTTAAGTTATGGAGCACATCGAGCTGAGCAAACGAACAGATAAACAATAAGTAACTGTGAATTATAGCGGCCATTACTTTGCTGCTGCTTGTGAGGGTGAATCGACAACTGTTGTTGTTGTTGCTGCTGCTGCTGGTGTTGCTCTGCGTCTGTTAGTTGTTTATGGCAGGACAATAATTAGGACAATAGCGCAACGCATCAGTTTCAACAACAACATGCCGATGGAGTTGAACCGCCCACACACATACACACTTATACATATGTAAGCTGTGCCCTTGCACCCTGTAGATGCCTTGGCCTCAATCACGAAAATGATATTTCGAATGTTCGTTGGCTCGTTCGTTCTGCCAAGTTGGCTCACAAAATTAGTTAATTAGGCGCCGTTGTTGATGGGGCAACATTCAAATATTCAAACAGCAAAATTCAGCTAGCTCTGGCTGCTGCTCTCGCTGCTACTTCAATTCCATTTCCATTTCGATGGCTGTCCTGCCTTGCCACTTGATGTGGCATCAACAGTTGGCAAATCGAACTCTGTCGCTGCGTAAATTGCTTATGAAATTGACATCCAATGCCAGCGACGACTCTCAGACAGCAATCGCTGTTGCTGTTGTTGCTTCTGTCTGCCGGAAATGGAAACAGCGCTAATGACGAGCCAAACGCACACACACACACACACACACACACACACACACACACACACACACACTCACGCACGCACGCATTACCCACATAATTGGCAAATCACACACATTGATTTCAACGTGTGTGTTGTTGCTGTTGTTGTTGTTGTTGTCGTTGGCATCGCCTGGCTCAATCGCTCGTATCACAACCACAGCGCCTACATGCCGCTCAGCTGGTGGCCAGCACCACCACCATCATCATCATCAGCACCACATCCGACGAAGCCAAAATGCTGACAGAAAATATGGCGCATAATTTTAAGGCAATGGATACCAACCACTCGATGCGCTCACCAATCACCTCTTGCCCGCTCTTTCCTACAGCATCTCAACCACAATTTAGCCGAAGCTTTTAGGTGTGCGGCTGCCTAATGTCTATACATGGGTGTGTGTGTGTGTCATACAGCGCATCATTAATAACAGTGAAACATAGCTGCACAGAGACAACAGCGGCAACATCATTATCAAACCCCCAAAAAAAAAAAAACAGCCTCCTGCAGCATCAGCAGCAGCAGGAGCAGGAGGAGTAGCAGCAGCAGCAGCCGCAGAAGTTCAATTTTCATTGTTTTGGTTTTTCATTGAGACTGGCGCTGCTTTCTTGTCGTTTCGACTTGAAATGCCAGCCGTTGATCTTAAATAATTAGGCAAACTTTTGTGTCTGTTACGGGCAGTCAACATACACACACACACGCACACACACACGCACACACATACGCACATACTCAGGCTCATATGTAGGCAGACAGTCATCAACTTTAGCCCCAGTGCCTTGTCAGGCAGACAGCAAAAAATTGCTTCATTGCTGTAATTTATAACATTCGCTTGTCATTAACAGCAATTTTAATCGCTGCCAACTCACACACACACACACACGCACACACATGTCTATAATATGTGTATGTGTGCGTGTGTGTGCTCGGCATTTAAAGCGTGAAAATATTAATTTATGAGCTTTTAAAATGAGTTGGGCTGTTCAGCAAATCGGCTATGAAAATACGCAATAAATGTGCGTAAATGTGCGTGTGTGTGTGTTCATATCTGTATAAATAGCAAAATTGTTCGTATTAAATAGCAAAGTAGACGATAAATAGTCAATCAAATAAACCATAAATATCCTATAAATATCACATTAATACCCAAAATGAATAGCAATTTAATAGAAATTTTATTCAGGCTGCTGTTTGTAGAAAATCATCAATTAAAAGAGAGAGAAAGAGTGACAGGGAGAGGGCGAGAGAGAGAGAAAATGTTGTCAACTAAAAACTTAAAATGTCAATTGAAAATAATATATATAATTTCGATTTGATTGCCATTTGCATTGCCATTCATTAGTTGCTGCAATTGATAATTTTTGCTTCCTATTAAAAATAAAAAAATAAATAATAATAACAAAAATTGAAATTCAAGTGTGTGATTTTATTTTTCTCTCAATTACTTTCTTCCATTATTCCATTTAATTCTTCGTTTTCAGATCTTTTAACTTTGATTCTTAGACTTTTGTAGTTGAATTTTAGCTTGTAGGTTTTTCTTTACATATTAAGAGAAAGGTGTTTATTCATGTTTTTATAGCTCATTTGCAGTATTATGCATTTTACAGCATTCATTATATAGGTATTTTAATTATAATTAATTTCTCTTTTGAATTCATGCAACTTCTAGCGTTGCGAATTGCTCTCATTCCACTGTCTATAGTTCATTAGCTTATTTCTTATCCATTCTCTCATCTACACTCACTTCTGTAATAACATAGCTTATAGATCTTTTATATGCAGCTTATAGCTATACAAAATGTTATTAAGTGTTCCAATTCCAATTGTTTCATAGCAGAGCTCTGTTAAACGTTTCTCAATGCTTGCAAATAAGCGTCTTTCACTCACACTATGATAAGAAACTCTGAGAGCAAGCGATTCGTCGTTGACGCGACTTCGTTCGCGATCGGACAGAAACCGAACATTCGTTCGTTTGCATAGACTGTTTTAGACTCTTTAATCTACTCACGTCCTGAAGCGCATTGTGAGAGAGTCAATCGTAACGCAATGTTCGGGAAAAGAGCAGCACACGAATGTAGTTTATTGCAAATGAAAACCAAAACGAAAAAAAACCAAAGACTCTTGCTCAGAGCGAGAGTGAATATATGTATGATAAGTTTTTTTTTTTTTTTTCTACTTGATCTAGGCAACAGAGCTAGCTTTGTTCAATATACATCATCAATGTACAATGTCTGCGTGCACATACATATTAAATTGCTTTAATATTTCTGTTATAGTCTGTTTTTATTATCCTTATCAAAACTATTTGATTTTCATCCATTTCTCATGCCACTCTCTCTCTCTCTGCGCGCTCTGCTTCTGCTTCTGCACACACGCTCGGCCAGCAGAGTTATTGTTATCTTAGGCAACCAATGAAATCATTTCATTGCTTGCTTTAATTCCATTTCTGATACATTCAAAATGCTCGCAGCAGCAGCAGCAGGATAACAACAGCAGGAACATGTGTGGTTAGGTATATGGTGAAATCTATTTATGCCGCTGCTTAAAGCCCATAAACCACAGCCAAAATCCAGTGGTCGTCACATTTAAGTGCGCCAACAACCACCGTCGAGCAAATCCGCTCGCCTTAATCTTCACTTGCTGCGCGTATCTTAATAAACTATTAAATCAAACTCAAGCTTCACTGCACGCAAGCACACACACACACACACACACAGTCAGGCATAGCGATATGGATACACACACACACATGCACAAGCACGCAATCGCATATATAGTAAATAAATAAATGAGTTATATGCGCGTTGTTCGCATTCACATTATTCTCAATGGCATTGGCGCTTTCCTGTGTACCGAGCTTCGCAGTTTTTGGCATTTCGTTCCTTTTTTTTTTTTTTTTTTGTTCTTCTCTTTTTCATCTTTCAGGAAGCCGATACGACGTGGCCATTATGGCTATGCGCTGGCCTGTTAGTAAGTAAGTCACCCAGCAGGAAACCAGGAAGTGAGTTAAGGCTCAGCAAACAGAAATAAATTGAACTCAAATTGGCTCACTATGCATTATAAATGTTACCCAAAATGAAATGATACACAGCAAAACAAAACAACAACAACAACAGGAATTCGTTATTGTTCAGATAAATAGTATTAGATACGTGTATATACATCGATATATCACATGTATAGGTACATGATACACATGTATTGGTTTTGATAATTTCTTGAGAATTATTTTTGGGAGTGCTAAGACTTGGAAGTTGGAATTATGAAGTGACGAGACTATTGATAATTGTTTAGAATCTAATGAACAATTTGCATGAGTTTTTATATGTATATAGAAACTTAATGTAATATATAATATAATATATTATATATTCTAAGCTTTTCTGGAACAACTTTCTCTTGACTTTATCAACTTGAAGAGCATTTAAATTTGAACTAAATAATAATTGATCTTAACTCTAAACGCAATATTTAATATTCAATTGTTTTTGGTTTTTATTTATTTTATCTATTTAATTTATTTAATTTACTTAATTTATTTTTTGTATTTTATTTATTTTATTTAGTTTATTAATTTCTTTGTTTATTTTATGTATTTTAATTTTATTTATGTTTAATTAATTTGTTTTATTTTGTTTATTTATTTTTATTTCTTTATTTTAAATTTTTTAATTTTATATATGTCTTTTAATTATTTTACACATTTTATTTTATTTTTTATACTTTTTAAATGTATATTTATTTATTTTATTTTTTATTATTATTTTATTTTTTTTTTCAATCCAAAACTTTTGTTTTTTATTTATTTTCTTTATTTTTTGTACTTTTTTTATTTTAATTTTATTTATGTTATTTAATTATTTTTTATATTTTATTTACTTTTTTTTATTATATTTGTTAAAAGTTTATTTATTTTATTATTTATTTTATTTATTATTATTTGTATACATTTTTTTAAAATCCAAACTAAAATTGTGAACTTATTTTTTATGTTTTACTTTTTATGAACTACTTGCACTAAAGTCTTAAACTACTTTCTCCACTCACCTTTGACTCAATCTTATTTAGCTGCTAGAGACTGCTGTAGTCTCTCTCTCTCTCTGTGTGTGTGTGTGTTATTTGTTAGCAACTAAATATATTGTTGATATTTTTTTGCTATTTTATTTTTGTTCGGTGCCCCTGGCTATGGTTATGCTTTCCTGGGACAATATCTGAGCTGGCTCTTCGTTTGCCTCGTGGCAGTTCCCAGCAGCAGCCTTGGCTTGGCTTGGCTTGGGTTGGCTGTTGCCCCTTGCCTATGCCCGCTCACCTGCTGCTGTCGTTATTATTTATGTTTTGTTATCCGTTGACCAGAGAGCGTTCTTGCTGCTTGTTTTTTACACACAGTCACACACGCACACACTCACACACACACACACATATGCACACACGAGCAAATGCTGTTGCTCACCTATTTTACGATAGAATGAATATCTTGCGCTGCTCTTGCTGCTCAGCACGGGGTGTGAGACAGCTGTGTGTGTGTGTTTGTTTGTGTGTGTATTTGTTTGTGTGTGTGTAGTTTTTGCCACAGTATTTTTCTATAAGCTCGCAGGTTTTTCAGCTCTGTTCTATTCTGCTCTGTAGTTTTTTTTTTTTTTTTTTGTGTTTCTGGCTGCTGCTGCTGCTGCTGCTTCTATGTACTTCCGTTTTGTAGTGAAAAGAGCTTTGCGTGTTGCTGCATGCGTGTGTATTTGTGGGCGTGGTGTGTGTGTGTGTGGGGCTTGCCAGTTTGTTTGTGCTTAGAGAATTGATGGCAAAAGGATGTGTGTGATTTCACATGTGTGTGTGTGTGTGTGTGTGTGTGTGAGCGTAAATGTGTGTGTTTTTGCTACTGCTACAGTTAGTGCTACTGCTACTGCTGCTGGCCGCAAATATCTGCTGAATGAAGTGGCATTTGTTAGTGTGGTTTAAAGTAAAGTGCGCGGCGTAAGCTTTTAACAAGCGAAATTGCTTAAATGTTGTTGCTGGACAACAACAGCAGCAGCAGCAGCAGCAGCAGCAGCAGAGGAAGCCAAGGGAAGCCAAAGGGAAGTGAGGGCAACAGCAAAAGACGGAGACATTGCCCGACTGGCTTAAAGTTAACCAGCAGGTGGGGCGCACATTGCGAAAGTGCCAGAGAATGTTAAGTAGTCATGTAGATGTCGACTCTGTGGAATGACTAAATAAGTTATTCATATCAAGTATTGTTTTGCGGTTTAACGCAACTGAAGTGCTTTTCGATTTCACTAAATGCAGCACACGCAAAAAAAAAGAGAGAGAAAAAGAAAAGACTCAAACATTTCACATTCATTCGAGCTGAGCGTGTGACTTTGTAATAAACTAATTCGCTTTTTAGCTTGAATTGTTCACGCTCAAGTATTCTTGAACTGAAGTAAATTAATTTAGCTTGAAATGGTTATTTGTTGTTAAATTCCTCATTTATTTATCTCAATGATATTTAGCTATAGCTGCTCCATGAGTGTCTCAGGAATTGAATAGTTTGGCTTAGCTAAAACTCACATTCCAGCTATAATTATAATCTGCGCTCTTCTATGCAATTCTCATATACTCAAATATGACTTTTGTTGGCTCTCTTCTATGTAATTCATATTTTCACGTATTCAAATTCGTATATTAACAGCTATCACTTTTCCTGTTGCAAACGCCAATCTTAACTGGAGCTCATCAATTCAAATACATCTCTTTTTATAAAAACTTTCATGCGATTCCTTATAATTCCAGTAGCTCCGTCCCTTTCTCACTTATTCACAGTCAGTTTTCACGTTTACAGTTTACCTTAGGCCCTGCTATATATAGATTTAAATACCCCTCTCTGCAATTCTCATGAAATCAAGCAAGTTTTCAATTTTCTCACCTATTACCTATCATTAGCAGCATTTACGTTTTCTTCTATGAATTTCTCCCAAATTTCCATGCATTTCTTATGAATTCGTTTACATTCTATCGACAACCTTTCTGTTCACAGCTCGTTTCGATAGCCGTTTATTTTTTGATGTGTGTGCATTGCAGCAGCAATCCGATTGTGTTCAAATCAGTTTGAGTGAAACATTTTTCGTTTAGCAATTTATTGTTTTGAAATTCTTCGAATTAACTGTAGAATGCCACACGCACATTCCGATTTGTTGCAATGCACGTATACGAATCGCTTTTCTAAGTGAATTTAGTTGCTGCCAGGCAGAGTCCCAACCTCCAACCCTGCTTCGTCCCACCCAAGCGCCATGCTTGGGTCTTGTATATCAAGGCACGCACACACACATGCATAAAATAATCTTTTTATGTGGCTGTTTGGAGCTGTTCGATAGCGCAATTTGAGCAGGGGAATATGAGGAGTTGGATTGGAGTGTCTGAAGGCATCTCGGGCGTCCATTGTTTGATCTTGTTTGGTGCTCGCTTTGAGTGACTTGGCTGACGGAACATCGAGCCAAAGCGTCCCCATGGAGTCGTCAATAAATACGATAAAGCCAAACATGTTTCATTTGCAGTGGGCCACACATAGACTCGGCTCAACTGCACATCTCTCATCTTACCAAAAAGAAGAAGAAGAAAAGAAAGTAGAAAAAGAACTCATAAAATTGTGCGACGGGCGTTGAGCGTCAAGTGTTTCGTATGCCCAAACTCCTGTGTGGATTTTGACCCATAATTGACTTGTACACAGGCCAACTCCCAAGTGGAGCGGCTCCTTCAATGCCAATGCGTGTCTAGGCGGCGTTAGATGCACACAGCCAAAGACATATCTATATATATATATACATGTATATATATGTGTTTATATATGTTTATATTTGTGCTTGTGCTAATCCTAAGCTCACTAGCGGAAGTACTTGGCCTCCTCCTTAGCTGTGCTGAAATGTCAGCTTTGACATTTTTAATGCCCCCATAGCTATCATTAGATGGGCGAACAAAGCGCAGTCAACGAACAAAGGCAATCGAAATAATCAATACAAATTTTATAACCTCACCCACACGCACACAACTACACAACAATGAAATACATTACAAATCAATTGCAATCGCTCGAAAATCGGCGTACGAATTTCCATAGACGATGTCTGGCTTTGTGGGTTTCTAGCTGTGTGTGTGTGTTGCCTGCTTGACTGCCCGAGTCCTGGCTGAAATTCCTGGCTAAGGCGAAAAGGGGCAACATTATTATCATCATCAAGCGTACAAAGTTAGTGCCGCCGGCTGCAGAGCTCGAGCAGCGGCGGCGACGGCGACGGCGGCAGCGGGGCGCTGCTTCAAATCGGCAAATGAAACAAACCAGGATTTACATGTACACAGTTATTGCTGCTCACACACACACACACACGCACACAGACGCATACAGTTAGACGCACGTGTGTGTGTGTGTGTGTGCGTGTGCAGCATTTCCTTTGGGTTATTTTCCGGGAACAACATTTCATGGCACTGATAAAGCTGCCATGGCAGCAACACCAGCCAGCAGCCGCTGCCAACGTCAACAGCGCTGCCAGCGACAGCAGCGCAATTGGGGTAATGCCGGCAGACTGCGCCGACGCAGAGAGCCCGGAGAATCCATTCATATTAATTTTCGAGGGAAATTCTGCTCAGACAAGTGGCGCTGCGAGCGTTTTTCGGCATGTCAGCAACCTAGCAGCAGCGGGAGGGCGGAAGGCGTAGGGGCTCAGCGACAAAACACAAAAACTGGCCCCGGGGCGGTAGGCAACAAAATATTTGACGCAAGTTGCGCGCTGCGAGTGTGTGTGAGTATGTGTGTGTGTGTGTGGGTGTGTGTGTGAGTGTGCTGCTATGTGTGAGCGGTGCCGTGTGCACTCCAGGCAATGTCAAGTTGACACTTTCACCAACACACACGCACACACACATGCTGAGAGATAGGCGTAAGGGAGCACGCGCTTAACAAGCACCAAGGCAATTATGTTATTGTTATTGTTGTTGTTGATAACAATTAATTATTAAGTACATTAACTAAAAATTAGATTAACATTAATTGCCTCACGCGCACACACACACACACAGTCACACATACTTGCAGCACAGTTAACATGCAACATGCAACATACTAGATTCATTAACAGCGGCTCAACTGCTGCGAACAGTGAACACCCTCTATAGAGGTTACATTTAGCTATTGTTGTTTGTTTGCACCATTTGCGCCTACCAAATCCCCTCCCAGCGGCGCCTCCATTGCTGCGTCTCTTTCGCGCTGCCAGCGTCGACTGCGACCACCCACGAAAACAAACATAAAGGTGCAACAATGACGCGCGTAGATTTTTCAGCGCCTGCTCGCTTGCTCACTCTCTCTCTTTCTCGCACACACACTTACATGCGCTCGCTCCCTCTCTCTCGCACACACACTGCCTCACTCTCTCTCTCTCTCTCTCTCTTTCACTCACTTGCCTCATTGTGTCTCTCTGGCTGGCTGGCTGGCTGGCTCTTCAGCTGCAATTAGCGCTCTCTCTGTTAACTCATTTCGGCCTGTGAAAGTGAATTTTTAGAGACTGTTTTGTGTGTGATTGCAACATTGTGCGGCTGGCTAGGCAAGCGGACTGTGTGTGTGTGTGTGTGAGGAGGTGTCTGTGTAAGCTTCTAACTACATAGCTAACAGTGAGCACACACACAAGCGCGCACAGTTAACAGCATCGATCGATGCTAGTATATGAAAAAAAAAACGTTGCATACCCAAAAGGCGCAAATTATATTTTTAACATAAAAATTCTTAAAAAATTCAAAATATTTATTATTAAATTTACAAAAATTACTTTGATCAATTTTGAGTTTGTCTCTAACATTGGCTTATTTTTGGCATTCGTTGAGCCGCCTGGCAACCCTGTTAACTGGCCCGCATCAGCAACAACAAGCACACGCTTAACAGTCTTCGTGCTGTCGTGCCTATGCGGGGGTGTGCACGAGCGTGTTCGCTCTCTGTGGCGTCACAGCTGTGTTGCCCTCTCTATCTCTGGCTCTCTCCCACTCTTTCTGGCTGCCAAACTGCTGCTTTCCCTCTCTCTCTCTCTCTCCCTCTCTCGGCTTTTGTTTCCTTCTCTCTCAGGCCGCTTTGCTCTCGCTGCCTGTGGCACTGTTAGTTGCTTCCGTTGTTGTAATGCTTCTGCGCTGCCGCTGCCGCTGCCTCAGCCGCTGTCGCTGTCACTGTCGCTGCTGCTGCTGCTGTCGACGTCGCAGCTGTGGATGTGCTGGCTGCGTTTTTGCTTTTGCTAAAAATCCTACGCAATTCGCGAGAGTCCTTCAGTCGTTATCAGACAAGCGAGTCCAGCAGTCGTTGCGTTCTGTTCCTTAACCGTGCAAAAGTAGCCTAGTGAAAACAACAAAAGCCAACACAAGCAACAGCAACAGCAACAGCAAAAGTAAAAAAAAAAAAAAAGTAAAAAAAAAAAATAAATAAAAGCCCAAAAAGGAAATCAATTCTCAAAGTCTTAGCCAAGGAACAACCACAATCGCAACAGCAACAACGCAGTTCAATTTATTGTCAATAGCGGCGAATATATTTCGGTAGACGACGCGTTTTACTTCAAATAGCGAGCGATTTTTATTCACGTGCAAGTGCAATCAACAACAACAACAACAACAGTAAACAAATTAAACCGGAAGCAAAGTAAGAAGCAGCAGCAACAACCGCCGCCGCATCAAATCACATCAAATTTGCAGGACAATTTTAAACGCGCTTTCACAACGTTTGAGCTTTAGTAGTGTAAACGAAATTTATAAACAAAACAAAAACACAAAGTAAACATACTCAAAAAAAAAAAAAAAAAAAACAAAAACAAAAACCAAATGCAATTAGTTAAAAGGCAATTTTAAGAGCTTCTCTCGTTAGTTGTGAATCCTAGCAATAAACAACGAAACGAACACAAAAAGTAAACAAAAACAAAAAAATAATAATAATAAAGCACTCAAACAACAGCCAAAGAACAGCAACAACCAAACAACAACAACAACAACAACAACAACTTGCAACAGTTTGAAATTTGAACGCGCTTCTCTGTTAACGTTCGGCCGACGGTTTGTTCGGCGCTCCATAGAAGAAATTTCCTGTCGAAAGTGTTGCTATAAATTCAATCAAAATTTCACACTTTGGAGTAAATCTGTTCTACGTGAAGCAGCCAGCGGAGTTATTTCAGCAGCCGCCGCCGCTTCCACCGTTGCCAACGCTGCAAGCGCCGGCGACAATTAAAGCGATTAGTCCGCCAGTGACAGCAGCAGCAGCAGCAGCGCCGCCTTTGACGCCGACGCCGCTGTCAGCGACAACCGCCACAATTCCAACAAAGAAACTCGTTGTAAGTAGAGACTCAGCCACACTTCATACCCACATCTAAAAAACCGCCAATAGCCCCTTAAGACATTGCTTAATTATTTATGTTGTTTTTTGGCTAATGTTTATGAAAGTTGACCCACCTCCGGCGCCTCAAGAAAAAAACGCTGTGTGCAATGAATTATTTTTGTCCTGTATTTCGTCTTAATTTTTTTCTTCATTTCTCTCTATTATTTTTACATATTTCGCTTCGCACGCAATAAATTAATTTATGTTCAACGTCAGGCACGTTTCGCACCCAGCCAAAAAACAAAAAAAAAAAAGTTAAGAAAAACGAGAGCTGACCCCGCTGGGGGCGCTCGTTTCTCACCTGTGTTTGCCTGTAATTTTTTTTCTTTTTTGAGGCCATTCATTACAACGTGTCGTTTATAAGATTTGGCTAGTAAATCGTTTTAAGTGTGCGCCGCGCATTTCGCCTCCGGCACAACAGAGAAATTAAAATTCCAGCTATCCGTGCGGCTGCTGGCATTGCCATTGCCGTTGCCATTGCCGTTGCCGTTGCCGTTGCTGTTGCTGCAGGACATCGCATCTAAGCTGTAGTTCCCACTGCCTTGTTGCTTATAATTTGCTTTTAATTTGTTTGGCAAGTGCCAACACTTCAACACGGACGCCGCCACGACACAAAGGACAAAGGAGCACACACACACACACACACACATACAGACACGCACACATCTACATATATACATAACAAAAAATAGAAAGAAAATGTCATAAAAATAATTACGCAGCGCGCGTATAAAACGTAACGCGTTGGCAATTCGCGTGTCTCAACGCGACTTTTTCCTCGACTTTGCTCCTGGCTGCCCTCTCTCCCGCTCTCTCACTCGCTCCCACTCTCCCTCTCTCTCTCTCCCGCCTCCTGCCATAAATTTTATGGCACAGCTGTAAACGCGCATAAAGGCTCGATCGAAAAGTGGCCATAAATAAGTTGATATATATATAAGTATTTATAGTGTGGTTTTTTCGTCCTTTATTTTTGGGGCGCCTACAGCTGTTATTTGATGAATGTACGCTATGGCTCTATTAACTGAAAGTTGAATGAAATTTTTTGACTGTTGGTCAAATTTTTTAAAAAAATTAGTTTATCGTTGCTTGAGCTTGAGCCAGCAACTTTTACGATGCCATCAAATAAGTTGAAACTACTCAAAGACGAAGCCGTCGTAACTTTCTTTTTAGTTGTAAAGTAATATTAGTTTGAGGCGAGTTAATTAAATGAAATTAGACTTATCTAGTTTGGTAATGGGTTTGCCGCACAGTTTGGAATGTAACTGAGTTGAGCTAAGCTGTCTGATTGCCTCAGCTGTCTCTAGGCACAAGCCATGTCCTTAGCTTAGCCAGGATCTTCAACTTGCAACAAATTGTCCATAAAATCATTTCATATGCTTTGTTATTTAATGATGAATTTCTAGTCAATTAAATTTATGCTTCTACAGCTGAATGTTATTTATTTATTTTATTACAGCTGAATGTTATCCCTATTAGCTAGCAGCAATCGTCAGCTAAGTGAGCTAATCATTGGCTCTTGCTTATCAATTTAACTATGGTCTACTTGGACATCTGGCAACTCTAGCATTTAGCCATTCTTATATCTAGCAACTTTAGTATCTGGCAAATCAATTAAGTGGCATTTCTTTACTATTTCTTCAGCTATTTTCATTTGAGACTTTAACTCTCAGTTTATTACCATTTATATGGTCTGGCAACACTGTAAGCAAAGAGACCCAGAGATAATCCACTCTAATATCTGGCAACTCCAATGCCAGGTAGCTAGTTCAGCAATCAAAAATTAAGACTTTCTTGCATTGTAAGCATCTTGTTCAATCAGCTTTTCTTATGCTTGGACAGCACTGCATTCAAAGAGGCACAGAGATAGACCACTTCAACATCTGGCAACTCTCTGACCTGACTATGGAAAACTAAAACCTTTGAGCGCTTAGCAGACATCGTTTACTATCAGTCTTGCCATGCTCTAGCAACACTCCCTACAGAAAGTCCATAACTTACTATAATATGTGAAGCTTACTGTAATGATGATGATATATGGTATGATGTCTAGCAGCTCCAATATCTGGCAACTATAATATCTGGCAACTCTAACATCTTTCAACTCTTCTTACAAACAACAATTAAGTCATTTCAGACTCAACGTCATAGTCTATTTTCCTTCATATGCTCAGCTTACAGAAAGTCCAAAGCATACGAGAGCTTCAGCATCTGGCAGCTCTTTGACTAACCCAGCTCTAAACTCTTCAAATTGATCATCTCAAGTTTAATTTCATAAATATTAATGTCAGTTTTGCTAGAGTAAGCCCTTTCAAATAGCTGGCAATGCTGCTCAATGCAGCATTAAATTCCTTAGCACATTTTCAGCGCTAATAAAAATACCTAGAAATATTTCTTATAAAATTCGCTGCCTCAGCAAACATAGCTATATAGATAGGTATACAGATATCTATATATATTTGTAGCATACTTGAAATCCGCTCAGCTGTTATCAGCAGCATTTAGTTTTGCGAGCATTGCTTAACTTGTCAGTTAAATTGCAAGTGGAGAAATCTTCATCAAATATTCCAACAATGCCGTCAGCCCCATAAATTGTAGCGACCCGCCCAATCAGCAGCCATGAAGCTCTATAAGTAACTCGCTCAATTCTCAAGTTCAGTTGGCATAGTGCACCTATTGATGACGATGGCTGATGGCAGACTGTGATGCCAGGATTGTAAGCCACATTAGCTCAACTTGCCTGCCTGCTTGACTTGGCTCCGTTCAGTTCAGTTCGGTTCGGTTTGGTTTGGTTTGGTTTGGTGCTCTGCTGCTTGTCTAACTGCCAGTTTAGATTTGTGTCTAGTGACTTTGGCTTGTGGTAAACACTTGAGTTTAATGGTTTGTTGACTGCCTTTTGCAAGCTAAAGTCAGGGCCCATATCCAGAGCGAGAGACGCTTCTACTATATGCTGAGTATAATAAAATTTCTCGTCTCTATTGCCGTGGCCATAAAAGCTGGGCTACATAAACGAGCATTAAACTGCCATCCACTTCAGCACTCGACGCTCGACTGTTTTATTATTTACTAACTATTTTATTTGATTTGATTTAATTTTAGCAGCTACCAAAGCTAGTTTTAAAAGGCCTTAAAGGCTCACATCGGCCCGCCCACAAAGCCCATTTTTAGTGACATGCCATAAGCTCCAGCTGCACAGGATTATCAATGTCTAGTCCTTTCGCAATTTACCAACAAAAAAACTAAGCAATCAAATAAATGCGATGAGCAAGGTTTTTAGCAATAGTTCTAATGGGTTCTACATGGCTTATGCGGTTGACAGCTAAGGGGTTTATGTTGCTGCCGCTGCTCCTGCTGCCCCGACTCCTGCTCTCCTGCTGGTGCGCTCTTTAAGCTGACAGCAAATTTGAAACTTTCAGTTAGTGCTGCAGAATTCCTTTGTGGCTGTAAACAATAATTTATTTACTCAACAAAAAGTTCCATATATATAGAAAAAAAAACAGCTTGATTTTATATTATTTTTTCTTTTTCTTTTTTTGTTTCATTTTGTTTTTGTTGCATGTTTTCTTCAGCTGCTGCTTGCTTTTATAAGGTGCTTTGCTATTTCGTTGACTTTGGCGTATTTGCGAGTGGATCAGCTGGCGAATAACAGAGCTCATCCGACTGCTTACACACAGCCAACAAGTCAGTCAGTCGCATGAGTTTTGGTGGGGAAGCCATGAATTCCAAGCGTTGGCTTAGTCCTTTTTCCTGCTGCCGTTAAGCGCTGCTTGAGGGGCTTAGGCGTTGCTCGCCTCCTCCATAAAACTGTCACAATCAAGCACCCAACATGTGGGTGGCTTATACATACATATATATATATATATAGCCACAAGCAATTAGCTGTCATGCAGATGGGGAACCAAAGAAAACAGAAAAAAAAAATGTGACAGAAAGAAAGAAAAATATGAGAGACAACAGAGGAAGCCGCAAATCAAAAGCAAAAACCAAAAGCAATTGTCAGCCAAATTGGCATTGGCATTGACTGCGTTGAGATTTGATTTATCAACATGTTTCACGTGGGGCACACTGAAATCGCTGGCATTGTCAGCCCAGCTGGGGACCGACAAGAAGTAAAGGCAACCAGCCCCAACTCCAACTCCAACCCCGCCTCGCTGGGTCGAGGCAATCACACAAATACGATGCTTTTCGTTTTACGCGTCGCCGCATCGAAATGTGCGTGCCACATACACACACACCCACACACACACACACCCACACACTCACGCACACGAGGAGCGAGCAAAGTCGAGTGGCAGCTGGAAGTTGGTAGCCCAACTGACGCGTTTCCGTCAAGTGCAACAAGCAGAAGATGAGCAGATGAAGGAAGCGCGTGGGGGAGGGGCTGAGGTGCTCAGTCGGCAGTCAGCGTGCGTGGGTTTATTAAAATTTTAATATCAACGGCAAAGACGACAGGCAGCCAAGTAAAAAATGTGTGTGGCGCAAACTTTCTTTTTTTTTTTTTTTTTTTTGCTTTCATTTTCCCTGCTTTGCGCTGAGGACGAATGTCGACGCACAAGCAATCAAACCCAGCCCAGAAGACAGACAGTGAAGCAGGCTGGCTGGAAGGCAGGCAGGCAGCATGCCAGCGCTGAGCTGCTTCAATGTGTGCGTAAGAAAATAAGTCATTTTCCCTTAAGGGTAAAGCAACGGCAGCTAGCTATAGCACAGCCGTCGCCGTCTCGCGTGCGCTGCAGCAAATTCATCGATTGAATACAATACAAATATGTCAACGAGCCGCTTGAGATGTCGACGTCTAAAATCTCAGAGAGAAACTTTCAGCAGGCAGAAGCAGCAGTAGACTTGGTCTTGGCTCATTTCAATGTGCCTTGGGGAGGCCAACGGGTCTGGGAGAACTCCTTAGCTGCCGCTGCTGCTCTGGTGGCTTCTAGCCTCGCCTGGCAAAACCAATCAGTCAGCGGAGTGGCTTTTGCCATGGTGTTGAATTACGGGTATTTTGTGTGAATTGAATTTGGCATATGATGGGCTAGATGAGGGCAAAAAAAGGAAAAAAAAAAAATAAGAAAACTTGGCCCACACCTTGCAAATTATTTGCAAACGCATTCCATTTGAGTTACTTAGCAGAGGCGACAGGAAGCAGGCGCCAAGTGACAACCGCCGGCGGCAATCAGCGAGAACCCCTCACGGCCGTTCGTCAACAAAAATAACAAGCAGGATGTGGATAAGAAGTGAATCAGGCAGATGAGTAGGCAGTAGGTGGCAAAGGGGAATGGGTGGGGATGGGGGGGCGTGGCATGCGGAGAATTGTTATTTTATGAAATTGCAAACACAATCAAGTTGACAAGCAGCCTTTGTCTTTATCTTGAAGACTTTGGCTTTGTCAGCGATGCGAACAAGCGCTGTGTGCGAGAGAGTGTGTGCGAGTGTGTGTGTGTGTGTGTGTGTGTGTGTGTGTGTGTCTGGCTGACAAATAAATTGCACTAATGGAGCTGTTAACAGTTTTTGCTTTTGTAAAACTTAAAAACTAAGCACGATAGCAAAAAAACAACAACAACAACAAAGGGAAAAGAACGTAAAGGATGCTTGTAAAATATATTTGAATTGAGTGCAGGAAACTGGAAAATTGCAAAACAAAAAAAAAAAGTGAAGAAAGAAAATTGCAGAAGAAGCAGTCGAATGCAAACCAAAAGAAAAAAAAAACAAGCTGAAGAAAATGCCGAAGCACTCGTTGAGCAACTTGCGCCAAGAAGACAACAATCCGCTTTGCCAACTCGCAACTTGCAACTCGCAACTTGCAACTTGCAACTTGCGGGTCAAGTCATTGTTTTTCGAGCGAGCAATGTGTGCGTGTGTGTGTGTGTGTGAGTGTGTGTGGGCAACCAAGTTATTAGATTCATTTCAAGTTGTACGGAAAAGTGCACTCGAAACACGAAGACCTGGAAATGGAAATGGAAATGGAAATGGAAATGGCGCTGGACAAAGACGAGCGCTAGGCTGCGACTATTGCAAACTGAGTCAAAGTAAAATTTGTGGTGCTGCGGTGCAGAGTAAAAAAAAAAAATGAGAGAGAAAAGAGGAAGAAAAACTTCATGAAACGCCAACGAAACACACAGACAGCCAAAAAAAAAGAGGAAAACTGAGGCTGGCGTTGACAACGCAGCAGCAGTTGATAAGATAAAAGCAGCGAAGGGGGTTAGAGGTGCCAGCGAGTGGGTAGTGGGAAAACGAAGAGAGGCTGGCGCACTACAAACAGAGACCGCAACACTATAAATGTGGCCCGCCGAAACGAGTGTGCGGCACAAAAGAAACCGCAAGCTCAGCAGCAAAGGAGCAAAAAAAAAAGCTAGAAAGAAGAAATAAAATACATAGAAAAAGCAAAAGCACAAAAAGCCCCAATGGAGGCCTTTTTGTTGGGTGGCGGTGGGCGTGGTCGAGCCTAGGCAATTGCTCTGTGTTTTTGGGGTGGGAGGCCAGAGATTGGTGTAGTGGAGGCTGGCACTTATTTCAAACAATTAACTTGATATTGTAACGGTCTTTGTAAAAAGGGAAAACGAGCCTCAACTAGAGGTCAGAGTGATAGAAAGATAGAGAGAGAGAGAGAGAGAGAGAGAGAGAGGAGTAGCAGGAGGTGATGGCGAGCTACTTGGGTAGCAGCTTGTAGTCTAAATAACAAAGCAGAACTTGGCAGCATGTGGCCAAAAAAAAAAAAAGCAGAGCAATCTACTAGCAGTGGGTGCTAGTGGCTGGGTGGCTGCTAGTGGCTGGGTGGCTGCTTTTGGTGGTGCCAAAAGAAAAACATAATAACATCAAACCAAGTATAGCTGCGGCGGCTGCTGCTGCTGCTGCTGCTGCCGTCACACGAAAGTAAAATAAACTGAAAGAAAAACAAAAACTCACGAAAAGCGCTGAAGCGACGCTGTCCACGTTGCAGCTGCCTTCTGCTCCTGCTCCTGCTGCTGCTGCTGTTGTCTTTTGGAATTGCTATCAGTGTTACAGCTGGCGGCTGTCCTGCTGCCAACAGCAGCAGCAGCAGCAGCAGCAGGCGTCAACTCTTGTGCTACACAACTTGAACACGAAGTTCATCAACTAGCGCGTCGCCTAGCACCAGTGGCAGGAGGCGGCAAGGGGGCTAACAGAGCTCGCCCGCAAATGGCAGCGTCCAAAAGCGTTATTATACTTGTAGTAGCTTCTGCTGTCGCAGTTGTTGTTATTGTAGTTGTTGTTGTTGCGTGTTTGTTTGCCAGCAGAATGAATATTGCCCAAGTTAGCTGCGCCGCCCCGAAGCTGTTTGGCTTTGGCCTGACACACACACACACAGAGCTCACAGAGCTGACAAGCACCTGTCGTGGCTGCAAGTTTCTTCTACAACTACAGTTTGCTTCAGCTCTCTCGTTTGACTGCTGTTGTTTGTTTGTCTTATAAATTTACTTACGCTTATTTGCGCTGGAAATGAGCTGGTCCCAAAGTGCAAAGACTCTCACAAAAGAATACAAAGCAAGCGAATGTAAATCTGCCCAAGTTATTTGCGCTGACAAACACACGCGGCGTATGCGCAATAATTTACAAAATTATTGTGCCAAATTGCAAAAAGAAAAAAAAGAAAGGAAAAGAATGGAATGTCTCTGGCTGTCGCAGATTGACATTGGGAATGCTTTTTATATGATTAGTTGACAGAGCCACGAGGCAACAGCTGCAAAACAACTAAAAATGGCAAAAAAAAAAAAACCTAAAAATAAACCAAAAATAAAAAAAAAAAAATCAAGAATGCGGAAGAAAAAATAAAATTTATTTTAGAAGTGCAAAAGCTACAAAAAAATATGATAAATGAAAAAGAAAAACGAAAAAATGGAAAACATCAGCAAACAAAATGCCAGCAGAAGGCAAATATTTGATGTTACCCAACGGCAGGAAGGGCAACTGAACTGAAGTGCATTAACAATGTGTGTAAAGCCAAACAATAATAATAATAAACAATCTTTCGTTGCGAGCAACCGAAGAGGGCGAACGAACGCATTACAAAATGAAAAGGAATTCTGCTTTGCGTCGAAAAGGTTTCACTGCTCAGACAAAAATGGAAAAGTGTTGAGATTGAGTTGATTTGTGTGCTAGAGTAAAGTTGAAATATGGCAGATGATTTGATGGACACTTTGTGTGGCAACTATCGAAGAATTGTTGAGAATTTCATTTTATGTGGTAGAAGCAGCTAGAAAAAATAGATAAAAAATGCTCTATGAGGAGTTGTGAAGCGCTGTGAATGGCATTTGATATGGTGATCTGCATATAAGTAAGCTAAAATGCTTATGAAACTCAGCAAAATTCTTACCAACTGCGTTAATAGTGCTGAAAGTCATCTAATCTTTAGATACAATAAAAAAAAAAAAAGAACTGTATGTTCTGTAGGATATGCCAATGGCCTATGTCAAGCTTAGCTAAGAGTTATAGTCGAAAGCCGTAAAAAAAAAAAACGCTAACTCGTATATATATCTATTTTTTTTTAGCTGCTGCTGCTTTGCTGAGCGTTGATTACGGCATATTTACGCGTTGGCCATAAAAAACGTTTACTATGAATTGCGACTGTAAACTAAGCTCAATTTGTCAATTTGACAATTTGGCTGTTTTTTTTTATGATTTTGTGCGCGTTTTAATAAACATTTCAGTGCGTTGCTCTCAGTCGATTTCTGTTGCTGCTCTTTTGCTTCGTTTCGATTTAACGAAAAATAAAAAAAAAAAGAGCAAATAATTTGATTGCAAAGCTAAACAGAAATGAAGCGCATTTTACAACTCGGGCTCGGGCACTATCTACTGTGCTGAATCGCCAATCAATGGCTGTGCGCACAGGATTTTTGCTTATTTTCAATTCGCAATTCGTTTGTTTGATTCCTGTTGCCGCCTGCTGCCAGCTGCCTGCTGCCTGCTGCCACATCCTGCTTGGCCCATTTTTGTGCACAGGAAATGTTAAATGATAATGCGCGGCACGCATAAAATGCAGTTGCTGTTGCAGTTGCAGTTGCTTCAAATGCCCCTCCTTTTGGCCCTTTTAGCCCCTTTTGGTTGCTGCTATTGTTGTTGTGCGTCACACACATTACGTATACGTAATTTTTATTGCGTATACGTAATGCATTTTGATTTCAGGACAACAGCACGCTAGGCCAAAGGGTGGATAACAATTTAAATCATGGGCGGTCATTTACGTGCACGCCATGGCAAAATGCATTGCAAATGTGCGGCTATGCTTTGTGCGTGCGCGTGTGTGTGTGTGTGTGTGTGCGCGCGGGTGTGTCTGTGTGAATGCGAATGTGTTGTCTACTTTACGGCGCGTGGCCGTTATTTCCGCTTTACGCGCTGCCACTAATAAAAATCGTTTAAAAAACCGCATGACAGCAACAGCAGCAGCAGCGGCAGCAACGTTAAATAATAACAATCATGTGTAAATTTTTGCAGCGCATCGCAAAGCCAGCTCACTTCTCCTCATACTCCTGCTCCCTCCTGCTGCTGCTGCTGCTGCTGCATTGCCATGCTCTGCTGTCCCGACAGATTTATGTGCCCCGACAACTTCAAACTGCAACGTGGCGTAATAAATCTCAGCTTCAAGAGCCAGCACCTCTCTCCCTCTCACTCTCTCATTCTCCCACTCTCTTTCTCACTCACTTACTTAGCTCTAGCTCTCTGTGAGTGTCTTGCAGCTGCACTGCTGGCTAAGCTTATTTGTCCTACTCTCTGTCTGTCCGTCTGTCTGTCTGTCCATTCGTTCGTCGTCTTCCTTTGTCTTCCATTACTAAAATTAAAATCGCAGGCAAACGCGTTTGGCGCGATTCTATTACCAAAAGTGACTCACACTCCGCTTCAAGCTGGAAAAAAAATACTGAAATGTGGCTCAAATATTTTGTTCCCCACTATCTGTTTTTTGTTGTTTTTTTTTTCCTTTGCTTTGCTTCGTGCTTGTTCTGCTTCTTCTTGATGGCTTTTACACTTTTAAACGTCGCATTATTTCCGCTGCTTTTAGTCTGTCTGGCAGATCTCTCTCTCTCTCTTTCTATGTGTGTGTGTGTGATTTTTCGTCCTGTCTTTTGGTAAACGAAAAATACGTTAAATTAAATTATGATTTCAGTCGTCGCATCACATCTCCGTCGCCCTGCCCCGCAAATGCTCCACTGTTGCCCTCCATCTAGTCGCACGTCTGCTTTCTCTGTTTTCGTATTCGTTAAATTCATTTTGGCGCGTTTTCACAGCTTTTTTCTGCTTTCTTTGAGTATTGTTTTAATGCTCTAGTTGAGAAGAGTGTATTAGATTTATTGTGCATTTCGTTATGAAATTAAAGAGATGATGGATATGAATAGCTGTGTCAATTTGCACTGCCTTTGCCTTCTGTCTCTGTGTGAACTTGAAGCTATTCTCATTGAGCTTTTTATTTATTCATATTTATTTATCCTTTATCTTAAGCTTTAGCGAATCTCGTCTCATTTTACTCTATATATCTGATTGTCTCTCATATTGCTTTTATCTGTATCTTTATCTTTCTTCAACTTTATCTATTACCCAACTTATATCCATTAGCTGATTCCATATGCCAATTCAGCTAACATCGACTGCCCTAGACACAATATTTTACCCTCAACAATTTTCTAGCCCAGCATCACTTGAGTTTCTCATCTTTTTGCAGAGTATTTCATCTTCGACATGCTCCCTCTCGCTCTTTCGCTCTCTCCCTCTATAATTTTGATCCCTAAGTATTTGCTTGCGCACGTTTCGGTCGCGTTTTGTCCCTGCAGTCAGTCACTTAGTCAGTCAGTTATTCAACACAGACAACCGCATCGAGGCGTGTTGCTGTTGTTGTTGTTGTTGTTGTTGCTGCTGGTGTTGGGTGTTGCTGGCAAACGGCATCTGGAATCTGGAATCTGGAATCTGGCAGCACAAATGTTCAGCGCTTCATTCCCCCCATCCCTCTGTACCCTATGAGTCCCCCTCAAATTTTGTTATGCGGCTGCAAATCTTCAACAATTGCCCTGATTTATAATTTCTGCTTAGCAATGCAAAATACTTGAGCCGCAATAGGCGGCTGGCTGCCTGACTATGAGAGTGGGCGATTGCGAGTGCCAGCTGCTGTCGCATGTGTTGGCTTAGCATACAAATATTTTGCTGTTTGTTTGCTTTAGTGCGCATAAATGGTAAAAGCAAGCCAAGAGGGTAGCGGTGGCCTGTGTGTTGGCAGTGCGGAAGAAATGTGATGAGTACGTTGACAAGAGAGCTGCCTAACCGCCATCTACACACACACACACTCATACACTTGCTCAGCCCTGCCACGCCCACGCAGTGTCATGCATAATCCTGGCAACCGCCTGCTGCATCAGCCATACGTCTCTGGCTCGTCATAATGTGGCGGGTAGTGCGCTTATGCATAATTTAGCCGCTTGTCAGGGCACAGCGAGTGACAGAGTCAGCAAGAGAGAGAGAGAGCGAGAGAGCGAGAGCTCTAAAGATATGTCAGAGCCTAAAAAGCCGAGCCAAAGTCACAGGCCCAAGCCTTAGCCTCAACTAGTCAAGTTCACAATTTGCGTTTCACAAAATATTTTTACAAGAAGAGAAACAGCTTGACATGCTGATGTAATATAAGAATATATAAATAATATATATATAATATAGATAGCTATATTCTCTAGAATTCTATTCAACTCTAGGTGAATTGAGCTATGCTCGCAACTAATAGATAGAGCAGGTATTGTTTAGTCGGGCACGCCCCAAAGCTTTTGTATTTGCTATTGCCAATGATATTCAGCAACACTTTCAGTGAAATTTTGCAATTTAATTACTGCTTATTGTAAGCAAACACAGGGAGCTAGAGAGAGAGAGAGAGAGGAAGGCAGAGAGAGAGTGAGAGGGAGAGCTAGGTAGCCATTGCCTTGCTAAATACTATATCTAGTCCTGTGCCGCTTAAGGTCAGTTTTGCCAAGACAAATATTTGAATTTCATGTATTTTAATTGCACGTTTCGTGAGCTGTCGTGTCTTTGGGTTATTAGTGAGCGAATTTCCTTAAAGTATATATAAAGAGAGAGAGAGAGAGAGAGGGAGAGCTAGTGAGTGAGTGAGAGAGCTGTAGTTGTTCTTTAGATTGGATCGCTTGCTCATGTTGTTGACTGATTGCTTTGGCGGCGCCCAAGACAAAAGGCAAAAGCACAGAACGAAACTAAACACAGAAATGCGTGCGCCATAAATTAAAGTAGTTTTAAGTTATTTTTTCTCTCACACACACACACACACACACACTCTCTCTCTCTTTGGTTTTGGGTTTCGCTTTAGGTTTTTAGCAATTCTGGTACCGCCCGCTGGTTTGCTTTTACCCTAAAAATAGATACACAAATGTGTTTTAATGGTCGCTTTTTGCTCGCGTTTTCCTTTCGACTCGTCCTTCGCATTCGCATTGCGTCCCAATCTCTGCGCTTTGTTATGCCGTCTGTCGTTTTTCTATGTGACTGAATTTATTTGGTTATACACGCTCTCACTCGCTCTCTCTCAGTCTCTCTCACTCTATCTCTATCTTACTCCTTGGCTATTATATCTTTGTGCGTGTTTGGCTGCCATTCGCCAAAAAGTTTTCTGGCCGCTTTTTCAGAGTCTCGAGTTTTGGGTCGCTGCTGCCGCTGCCGTTGCCGCTGCTGCAGCTGCTTAAGTCCTGCTGTGGGGCGGCAAATGGTTTTGATTTGATTAATGAATGTTCTAATTAAGCAAAACCGTCACCTAAGCCCCTTCAGCTGCCGTTTGACCTTGGCCAAATAACAAAAATCTAACCGAACAAACAGCCGCACACACACACACTCGAATTGGATTTTATGTTTCTGGGTAGAGCTTCAACTGCGACTAGCTATATCAACTCTCTATTAGCGTGAAGTTCTGGTTCGGTTCACGTTTGTTTGCGGCCGGAATGAAAGACAAATTATTTTGGCCAAGTTCAGGAATTTCATTTTGTTTCCTCACCCAACCACGTGCCGCTACATTTGCTTTTGTGCGTTTCGTTGCTGCAAGTGATTAGCGTTAAATGAAAGTCGAAAGCTCGTCGGACGACGCGTAGCACTAAAACTTTATCGAAATTGACTCCAAATTGTTTTTCGTCCCCAGCTACCGCTCCGCCCGCAGCTGCCAACGACTTATGTACGTTCTGTGATTGTCTTGGGCCACAAATTTCAATTATATGCCCAGCTCAGCAGCTCTAACCACCTGGCTATGCTTGCGATAATTACGTAATGGCCATTGCCTAATGATGATTGGAGGGCCGTCGTTGAAGTTTATGAGCATAGTAATTGCCATAAGTGTAACTGCCTTGGCCCAAACTCCTCACTGACTGCAATGACTGCTTGCTACGCCTCCCCCGCCCCCACAACTCTCTATCGCTGTCTTTGTCGCTCTGTCTGCACTCAGCTATGCAAATTTAAAACTTTAATCACAAGTTGCTGCTGCTGCTGCTGCTGCTGTCCTGTTTGTCCTGTTGGTCCTGTCTGCCATATAAATTTAAACAATGTGGAAAACATGCTGCCTTGGCACTTTTTAACCACGCACCACACACACACGCACAGCGCCAAGCAGCATTTATGCTGCACACAATTTACATACACATGCTTCTAGCCAGTGTTTATGTGTGTGTGTGTGTGTGTGTGTGTATTTAATGTCGAAATTATGGACGACAATTTTAATGACAATTCAACTTAACATTAGAACGGCAACAACAATGTCGACATGCGACCAGCAGCCGCAGCATCAGCAGCAGCAGCAACAACATGCGCAGACTTTGCTGGTCGTTAGTCGCTGCAACAACAACAACAATGACTTGGCTTGGCAGGCAGCATCAACGGCAGCAAAACAGTTTCCGCATCCGCCAGCCGCCATTGTGCCAGGATGCCAATGCCATACACACACACACGCACACACACGCACACACATGTTGAGCATGCTGCTGTCGACGACAATGCGTGTGAGTTAAATGTATGCGCATAAATTAATAATTAATTACACAGAATTACATTTCGGGCTTGTTGTATAATATTCATTATTGTTATGCATAAATAAGGAGACACACACACACACAGATAGAGAGAGGGAGAGAGAGCGAGTGAGAGAGAAAGCCAGAGACAGTCCAGCGGGCAGTCAATTTGTGAGCGATGCGCCATTTTAGTTTGTGTTTAGTTTGTGCAGCAGCTCATTAAAATGCCAGCAGAGAAAGCTCCCTCAACTCTTTTTCTCTATTTTCTACATTTTTTTTCTGTATTCTGCTTTATGCTCAGCTTCTTTAGCCTGTGCTCTGGCTTACACACACACACACACAAGCATCAATCTTCAAATGTATTTATGCTACGCTCGTAATATATTTCATTTGATTTACAAGCTCTGTCCAAGTCGGCAGCAGCAACAGGACGACTGACAGGACACACGATTTGCATTCCTTTTGATGGCGCTGGCTGCCTGGGGCATATTCAAATGCTGATTTGCTCACAACTACAACTACACACACACGCACACATTTATATATAGCTCTGTGTGTGTGTGTGTGTGTGTGTGGCAGGAAGCCCATTATCCCTTGTCAGTGGCTCAAACGTGTTTATTGGCTCAGCACAAGGACACATTGCCGCATAAATATCAACGAAATTAAGGCGCAAAATATTTGCCAGGGCAATAAATCAACAGTGTGTGCAAAGGAAATTGACCAAAAAGTATTAGTAACGGAAATTGCACAAATTTTCGGTCAAGCAACTGTGGCTGTGTCCCTTCAGACAACAGACGCAGGCAGGCAGGCAGGCAGAGCTCAGAGACGGGGATTGCCAGCTCGCTGTGTGGTCATTTTAATTGAAAGCAAGACAAAAGCACAATGGCATTGATGGAGCATATCGAATATGCATAGGCAGCAGCAATACACACACACACACACACGAGTAACCACACATCATCGGAGATAAACATAGACAGGCAGGCCAGACAGCTGAAGCGGGTCACAAAATAGAGCAGATCCTTGTTGTAGGCCTTTTTCGCTATTGTTGTGCATTACACATTACATTTAAGCCACGTGTGCCTGTGTGTGTGTGTGTGTGTTTGAGTTTTTGTCAAAGTTTTCCTTCTTTCAATGCTCATATTTCAAATGGCGCCGCGCGCTCATAAGTATGCAACACTTTTTCCCACGGGCCAACGGCGACCCTCCTCTGGCGCCTGGCAGCCATTTTGTAAAATTTGCATGGATAATTTGTCACTTTGAATGATGTTGAAGCTTTCTGAGTGGGTTAGACAACACTACCCCATGCACCAGCCCCACTCCCTCTCTCTCTCTCTCCCTCATTCAAAAATGCTTGCGGGAAGTGCGGCAAATGTTACAAATTGTTGTCAGCCAGGCGAACGGCGGGGGCAGCGGCAGAGTTTGGGATTGCTGGAATTGGCAGGATGTAATGAAGTTGAATATATGTGTGTGTGTGGGTGTGTGGGTGTGTGTGTAAATGCCTTGTGTCGCATCAAATTTTGAGCAGAGCGAGAGAGAGAGAGAGCGAGAGCGTCGCACGCATAGCATACATAACATAACATAATAGGTACATGAAGAGTTTTTGTCGAAAAACAACTTTAATAAACCCGCTTGCCCGACTAATTTGACAATAAAAACCAAATGCTTTGGGAACTGAACCAAGTAGGGGTTGCCTGAACGACAAGGGGAACAAAAAAAAAACAGAACAGGAAAAAAAAAGAAAAAGGGACAAAGGACTTAGGCACCGTGCGGGAGTGGAGCGGGCTCTAGCCTACCCTTTTTATGGCCTACATGCGCCGCGTTGCTAACAGGTTTAAAAATTACATTTAATGACAATTGGCGCAACCCGAAAACCTTTCCTACCCCCCGCCCCAACCCAAACCATGAAAAGCCCATGGCCGCAATCAGATATACAAATTTGAGAGTGGGTAGCATAGCAGAGGGACATGTGTAGATGCTGAATGGCTGGCAAAAGTTGGCTGGCTGGCTGGCTGGCTGGCTGGCTGGCTGACTGACTGACTGCCTGGCAATGGCAATGGCAATGGCATTCTCGACAGGTTCGCGCAATTTCCAGCCAAGTTGCTCCCATTAGCCACATAATTTTAAGTGTGTGCGTGGCGCGGCTTTTCGAACGAGTGCCGCCGCCGTCGGAGGTGGAGTAGAACGAGCTCATTTAATATTAAAAGGATTTATGAGACATTTTCCTTTCATTTTGACAACGCAAAAGGACGCACGGACGCACGGACGGAACGGTTGGAGCGTTTCAATGGCGAACGGCGAATGGCAAATGAAAATTTCTCTCGTGCCGTTGATGAAATTTTCGCTTAACAGAATTTGTGACGCTTCGCGTGGCGCCGTTGCCTACGCTCGGTTAAAGGGTTTTACTTTTTAGTCTCAGTTCCACTTTAGCACCAGCTCTCCGTCCGTCCACCTCCGCCTCCGCCCAGCCTCCCTCGCTGCTATTGTTGTGCGCAGCGTGGCAACTTTTGCGCTGGTTTAGCTTACGCCTGGGAATTATTTGAGTGCTTTTTGCAGGCGCACCCCTCGCAGCTCCAAAGGCCTCTGCCCTCATCGCCGCACTCCTCCGTCCCTAGCCCTCTTAGCTCCCACCAGTCAACATCCCTATCGCGATCCTAAGCGTGTGAAAGTGCAGACGCCGACAACCGCTGAATGTATCAAATAAAAGCCTGCTTTCAATGTATGTGTGTGTGAATTTTGACAGATTTGAAAATTATTATGCAAAATGAATAATTTAGTTGAAAGTGTTAAATTGATTTTGCCCTTTTACAACGCACAGCGTCCCCAACAACGGAGATGAAGGCAATGCTGTCTTGATTGTCAGCGCTGATGGGCATTTCCACAGACTCCGGCGACAACCCTCACCTGACGGCAGGCCATTAAAAGCAGCTTAAGGGGTTGCAAATCATAGTGAACTCTATATGTAACTCAAGTCAAAAATATTGCATACGCAGTTACGCATTTACTCCAAGTTTATGCTGTTAAACCCATGTTATAGAGCTACTTAGGAAAAGGGGTTAGAGGACTTCAAAGGTATGAAGACTTTTCCCATGTTGTCTCTGATACTCTTGTTGTTATTTAAGCGCATATACATACATATTATTTAAGATGTTAGCAGAGCTGTGCTTGAAGAACTTTAATTTGTTTATGGAAGTCAGCTCTGTGAGGTTTAAAGGCAGGGCAACTAAAGACTAAAGGGAAATTTTAGCAGGGAAGTTGGGTCCGTGAAGACAATAGTAGTTGAGACATAATACTCTTTCATTCCTTCAGTCTCCTTCTACTTTACTGCCTCTTAACTTCTCTCTCTCTCTCTCTTTCCCTCTCCACGTATTCCTCACTCAATATTGACAAATTCCTATTCTAGTTCAGATTTTCTCAATCAAATTTCTGTCTTCTCTTCTTTGCTCTCTCTTTTTATCTATCTCTCTCTATATATATATATATATATATCTCTCTTCCATTCACTCTTGAGAAACATCTTTTGTAGTTCTACTACTACTATCCCAAGCCCACAGCTCCATCCATCTTATACTGCTTCTCTCAATCGAATTTCCTTAGTTTATCTGATTTACTCCCCAATTTTTCCCTTATAGAAATATAATTCAAATTCTAAGCACTTCCACAAACTTTGACAGAGCTCAAAGCCACTTTTTGTCCTTGACTTCTCTCACTCGACAGATTAATTTGCCTTCTAGATTGCTAACATTTAGCAAAAGTCGAGCATTTCGTATGCTACATTCGTTTAGCCAGCCCATTCTTTGGCTGTAAGCAACACCTTTTCCTAATCAGACTGCGTGCAATTGCGCGTAGTTAGTTTTTGATAGTTGACCACAATTTTCTTCGGACATTCGATTTCTTTGTTGCTTGTAACATGTCCCCGGGCCACGCCCACTTCAGCTTGGTTACGCCAGCTGAACGCCCATGTCTGACGTCATTTGTCAAAATTTAGCCAAGTGCGGGAGACATCCAAACCTTTTACCAGATAGATACAAACACATATCTATTCCACCTTTCACCTACCAGCACACTGCCCGCCCCAGACCCCTTGGCTTCACTGTGGCCATAGCCGTGGCTAATATTGACATTCCTAATCTGTGCAGCGCTGTGTGTTGGCCGTTAAAATGCCGTGTCACATCGTTAGTATGCGTGTGTGGTTCCATTTGTTGAGGTCGCCTTGGCCTGATCAGCTCGTTCGGCTCTCGGTCTCGGGGGTTTGGGATTTGGTGCTTGGGGTTTGGGCAATTCGAATTGAGTTCCGTCAGCTCGCCTTTGTATTTCTCATTTCTCGGCTTCTGGGTGTGTTTTGTTTTTGATTCATGCCGCGCTATCAGCACTGGGCGTGTTTCCAACAAATATATAAATATACACATTTTTATGTATATATAGATGTGTCTTTGATGATGACATTGCAATGTCGAGCCAGTGGGCAGTTTATTAGTTTAAGTAGCTGCCCCATTGGCAGTGATTAGCGCCGGAGTCAAGCAAAGTAACAAAGTGCTGGCGGCCGCTGTGTGTTTGGCATTGCTTTTTAACAACGCTGCAATTTTGTGCGTCATCTCTGATGGCCGAGACGGTAGATGGAGTTGCGAGTTTGGAGCTGGAATCGGTATCGCGAGCTGTGCCTGGACGTCATGTTGTTACTTTCTTGCAACGCACTCAACTTGACGGTTTTTGTTTGTTCTTGGTTTTTCTCTTTTGCTGCAAATTGTTAGCAGCTCGCCCGCAGCGAGCCAGGCCCAGACCCCGATGCAGACTCAGACTCAGACTCAGACCCAGACCCAGACCGAGACCTCTGGCGTGTATTTGCCCAACCTGTGTAAAGTGCAGCGCAGACAAATACACACACACACATAGAGAGAGAGAGGGAGAGAGTGGGAGAGTGAGACTCTAGGGCAGACGGCCAAGCTGGCAGCCCGGCAGAAACACGGGCCAAAAGCGATTTGCCTTGCCAAAAGCTGCATGACTAACTTTGTAGTTGTACCTCGCTCGCTCTCGTTGCCTCTCTCACTCTCCCACTCCCACTCCCTCGCCCTCTCCCTCTCCACACACACACTATGGTGCTGGTGCGACAACACAAGTGTTTTAATTTTACGACATTGTATGAATTTTACTGCTGGCACAGCAGAAACATCAGCACCGCTGTTACATATCGTTAGCTTCCTTAACGGACGTATCCCACATCTTCCAACCGTCTGTTGCCACGCCTTCCCGCAAACCACTCGACCGCCTCTATCTACCTCTCCGCTCTCCCTCTCTCTCTCTCTCTCTCTATCTGTGTGTAGCCCTGCAGCCTGTTGTCTGTGTGCTCATAAATTGCAGCTAGCAAGCTTCAGTGCAATCAACGTCATCAGCTTCATCCGGCCCTACAGCTGCAACAAAAAACCCATGAAAACCATGGGCCCAAAAAAGAATCCCTGAAAAAAAAAAAAAGAAAAATCGTATAAAATGTGTTTAAAAACCGCAAAAATTTCGAAACCAACTACCAAAAGTGGAAGAGGAAAAAAAATGTTTAACGAACCCCGTCTTAACTATAGAGTTCATCAAGTGAATCATTCGATTCATTATCAATTGAACTTGATTTCTAATTGAGCTGCACAAGCTGGAAGTGAACAGTAAATGGAACTAGTTGAATTGAATTTAACTAGTGTGCAACTAAAATGATTCAGTAGACAAATATTACTGTGGGAGAATACAAATTGAACAGTTCCTGGTTTGCTTTATAAACTGAATCAGTTCTTGGTATGAACTCACAGCAAATTTTGGGATTATTAATAAAGAATAATAAAAATAAAATAAATAAACACAAGTTTAACTAAGTGAGAACTGAGCTGTATTTAAAACTATTTTTTAAAAATAATTAAATAAATACCTGCTACAAAAGTGAATCAGTTTCCGGAACTAAATACTAATCCGCTTTTTTATAGACTAATAAATATTTTATAAATTAATCAAAATTTTATATTAATTTATAACAAGTTATAAATGACATTTAGGAAAAAAATATGTATATATGATTTAATAAATTTTTAATTGCTTCTATTCAATTTGGAGACAGTTCCGAGAACTGGTTCGCATCTTTGATGTAATTGCAACATTGCGAACTGTAAATTGCTATGAGGAAAATTCCGATGAAACAAAACTATTTTTAATCAGCTCAAGTAAAGTGCTAGCTGAACCAGTTCTCGGAACTGGCTTACAAACTATGCTGGCAAATCGTTTGCTCCACTGTCGCTTAACTGCCGTCACTTAACGTTAACAGTTTACGCTTGCCTGCGGGCTAAAAAGGCTGGCGTTGCAATACACACACACACACGCTCTAGCACACACACACACATACATATAGAGAGAGCTGTGCGCGCTTGCATGTGCTCGGCACTCGGCACTCGCCGCGCGCCATCTTTGGCGCGCCATCATTTTTGGTGCTGCTGTTGCGCTAACTGCGTAAAGTTGGCACTTGAAACTGTCAGCTTAAATATGCCAGCTGCACACACACACACACACACGCACACACACACACACACACACACACACATGCACATGTGCGGCTACTACATAAAGTGCACAAAATGGTCGACGCATAGCGAAAGTTGTTGCCGTAAGTTACAGAAGCAGCGACTCTTACGGCTCCGCGCAGTCTGGCGGGCCATAACTTTGGGTAACATGGGTCACCCCTACCCCCACCCCTCCCAACAACCCTTTGTCTTGCCCCTAATCCAATTTCCGCCTCGCCTCCCTTATTGCAAGTTACCATAAATGCATTTTTAAATGCCAGACTACAGCTAAATTAAGCAGCATTTGCCACTTGCGCTTTACGCGCTCATCCGTTCGTTCATTTATGTTGATACTTTATCACAATTTCAGTATCTCGCTCGCTCGTACTCACTCATACTCACTCTCTCTCTCTCTCTCTCTCTCTCTCTGACTATTTTGTTGCAGATGGTGACGAGAACGAAGAAAATCTTTGTGGGCGGCCTCTCGGCGCCCACCACGCTAGAGGATGTCAAAAGCTACTTTGAACAGTTTGGTCCGGTAAGTAAAAAAAAAAACATTACAAAAACAAAAAAATTGCAATAAATATAAGCAAACTAGTTCTTTTGTACAAGCAACGTCTGCCAACTTGCCAAAGAATAATAATGAAAATGAAAAATCTGAATGACAGTTGCCGAAAAACGAATCATGCAATTTATGCGCACTGCGCGTGTTTCCTCCACAGACTTCAGATATATATACAAATATATATTGTGTATTGTACATATGTATGTGCTGAGCAATGACACCTTCACTGGCTGCCACTTCCCAGCGTTTGTTTGATCAATAAAAATGCCAAAAAAGAGGAAGTATATATATATATATGCATACTCGTGGCAAATTCAATCTTGACAAGTTCTGCAAGGCACAGGCGATGCAGCGCCTACTAACCCTTCACTCAAAACAATTTATCCAAAAAAAAAAAAAAAAAAATGCTCTGCAGCAAAAGCAAACTCCACTTAAACAGCAGCTCACACACACACACACACGCACACTCTGTGCATGTGTTTGCGGCTGAGTGCTGTTCGAGTGCTCTTTAAGTTCTCCATTCAGTCAGCCTGCCTGGCAGCTATAGGCAGCTATAGTCAGGTATATGTATAGAGCAGTAGGTGGGGCACGCCCCGTCTTGTTATAGCGCACAAAACAAATTTTTAGCACGAGTACAAAAAAACAAAAAACAACAAATTTGTTGTGTTCTTGATTGCGATACTAAACGAAAATCGATTTGTTTCGACGCTCTTCGATTTTAATGAGCGACTAGATGCTTCAGACTGCAACGAGCGCTGAATGTGCATGTATGTGCCTGCCCAGGCACAGCTGAGGATTTCATTAACGATATGCTAAATATTTGCTTAAGCCTTATCCAGCACAGCTCTGCGTGCATGCTTAAACATAAATCTTTAATAAGGATAAGACAAAATGAACGAACAAACTCTGGCAAATTGCTGTTGCAGTGGAGAGATGCGAAAGAGCTTCAATAAGATTTGCTTAAGATTGTCATTTAAATAGTGGCATTAAATGGAATTGCTTTAGAGAAAGCATTAAAGCTATTGTTTATTCTTTGAGTTTACTGTACTTGCATAAAATTGCATTCAAATTCTATACGCGAAAGATATTCAATTAGAGCTGAAATTGCAGCAGTTGAATTGAAAAGTTTCTGATTTTATTTGGAGTTCATTTTAATTAATTAAATTGACGAGCTTGAAAGATTTCTAATATATAAGAAGAGAATAATAGAAATAATGTATATTTAATGAAAAATACGTAATTACAGTTTCAATGTGCAAAAGCTTTAAAATTAAACTACAAGCTTTAGCGTACGCTGGAAAAGCTTTTAGAATATACAACGCTTTTCTTTGAGCTACAAAGCTTTCACTTTAATCTCAAATATTGCATGTGCTTTTTATTGCTTCAACTCATTTTTGGCTATAATTGAAATATCCCAAAAGCTGCGCTTATGCGCTTGAAGCCACAATTCTCATGTTTAACATACAACAAATGATGCTAAAAGTTTTCATGCTCTCGCGAAACTTCAATTAAATATTTGATAAGAACATTTTGACGTTAATCAACTTTTATAATTGCTTTGCACTTTTAAATTGGCTGTTGGCCACCTGAAAAAATGGCATCTATCACTGCTGCCATTATTTTTTCCGTGCGACGACGAGCCAAACAAAAAATTACATTATGAAATGGAGAATGGAAAACTCGGCGCGCTCAACGAAATTTTCGCGCACAAAGCCGCAATTTATTCTCATTTTTTTCTGCTACTGCCTCCGCTGCTGCTGCTCCTGTTGCTGTTGCTGTTGTTGTTTCGCATAGCTTTGGCAATATTCATTGTTTTGTCATTTAATGCTGCCCCACATTCCGCAAAAAACTCTCAGCGGATTTGGAAACTTCACTCAACGGCCAGGTGAAAAGCTGCAGCAGATTTGTGTGTGCCACGATGAGGGGCAGGTGGCAAGGGCAGCCTCCTGATAATTGACACAAATTGGCGCAACTTTTTGTCAGCTCTTCAAACCGCCAGCACGTCAACTGGCATTTGCGATGGCTCATTGCGCCCGCGCCCACGTCACTCGATAATGCGAATATAATGACGACGGCCCCAGAACTTGCACAGGCGTTCCCCTAGCCCCTCGCAGACCCTCCCCCCTCCCGCACCAGCTGGCAGCGTTGCCACCATTCATGCCATATAAACGCCCATCAATCAAATCAGCGCTGCGCAAAATGCTTTTAAGTAATTTTCATCATAACTGCGAATGAAGCTGTCAAAATCCATAACGATCAAATAGTTGAAACACCTAGCCAAAGAAATATCTTTGCCTAGGTGGTAAGTGGCGATTGCTCCAAACTCTCGCTCTCGCTCACTCTTCCACTCTCCCTCTCTCTCTCTCTCTCTCTCTCTCTCTCTCTAATGAAACAAAGGCGAAGCAACCTAACCAAGCGCGAATTGCTAATGGCAAACTTTTCAATTAATCCGCATTTGCAAAAAAAAAATATATATATATATGAGAGAGAACAAAAAAAAAAAAATAATTATAATAATAACTTGGCGCACAAAGAGCTCAGGTTGTGGGGGCGCAGAAGCATTGGCAAAACTTTCGACAGGCAAACAACAGAACTGGAGATGGCTGGCCAGAGCTGCTTGCTTGGGCCAAGTTATTGATTACAACTAATCCCCTTTTGGCTTTTGCCTGCCGCCTCATTGAGCAGCGGCTTGGCAAAGAGATTTGCGCCATTCGTCCATAAACAAAATAGTAGCCGGCTCAGACGTCCAGCTCCTTGTGTGTGTGTGTGTGTGTGTGTGTGTGTAGCCGTATCCGTGTCCGGATCAGCAACAGCAACAAGAGCTAGCTGTAGCATATCCCAGGGCAGGTGGCCAGTCAGGCGCTAATGACTTTATCGGCCATTTTTCTTCTACGGGGTGAGCTGGAAAGAGAGATAGGCAGAGAGAGAGTGAGTGGAGGCAGCAGAGAGATGGCCTTTGTCGTTGTCAGTGCCATTAGAGACGGCACACGGTAAAGATTGATTAGCCAGGATGACACAGTCAGCCCCAGGCACAGGCATCGCCACCAGCACCGCCACCGGCACACAGGCCAGAAACAGAAGCCATTCAATATGATTAATAGTTGTTGCATGTTGCGTAGCACGATGGCGACAATCAGAACGCTACAGCCCAATACAATAGACCAAATAGACCAAATACCCAAAATGCCGGATAGTCGAATAGCGCAAACAACAACGAGATTGTCTATATAGAAATTTATGACCCGAGCAACCAGCCAATTTCATGTAGCCAGCGTAATTTTTTACGTTCACCTACAGCTCTTTCTATTATATATACTATATATACATATATATATATATATATATATATATATATATATATAGATATGTATTTGTTAGTTGCTTTTTTTCTAGTTTCGCCTGCCCTCAGCCATGTCAGCGGCACATTTTATTTGCATTTCATTTTATTCTGTGTTTTAAATGTTGCATTCGCATTGTTTGCCTTTTGTTGTGCATTTTGTGAGCGAGCGCAGCTGCTGCAGCTGCAAGGCTGTAAAAACGAATGCCAAATGCTCTAGATGAATATGTTTTTCAGTTTCGCAATATATTCTGACTGTCATTTATTTGATAAAATTCGATAAGATTTATTTGAAAGTTACATTGACAGCTGGCGTAGATATAAGAAAGATTTCATATGTGATCTGATATATGAAAGAGATTTGGAAGTGAGTTCATGAATAAGAAATCGAGCTGAAGAAAAATTAAAGCAGAAAAGGTTTTGATAAAAATGATGTGATATAGGATTAACCTGGCTTATATATGAAAAAGATTTAAAAATGAAAATCTAGCTAGAGAAAAAAATTGTGATATCTGATTAAACTATATATGAAAGAGATTAGAGAGAGATTAGAGAGAAATCTAGCTGGAGAGTTGAATCAACTTGAGAGATCAACTTCGCATCCCAGCTAAAAGCTGCCCATTATTTATTATTATTATTTCATTAATATGAAAAATATTAATATAAACAAAATTTAATATACAAATTTGTAATATAGCTATAATTTCTTCCACTTCTTCATATCCAACTTCAGCTTGCTCAAAGTTCTTATATATACATACATCATAACAAAAAATCTCTACTTGGAAAAACTTCTGTGAAACTTTGGCTAAAATTAAGTAGTGGCTTAGACAAGCTATATATAGCTTATATATGACTTATGTATATGGCTCATCCAACAGAATTTACTTAACTCAAATGTCATCATTTCCATGTTCTCTCCCAGCTGCTAAAAGTTAACCATATTCATCTTTCATTTAAATACCTTTTGATCACGCTTCACGAGTTTTAGCTTTCAGTTGCAACATTTGACTTTTTATATGCAGTATAATATCATATGGCGTGTGCACAAACATAGATTGCAGCTAAGAGCTCTTATGGCCTAACGTTACTTGGCTAATAGCAAAGTTTTAGTGCCCCGCTGTGTGTGAGGTCATAAAAACTTGAATCTGTCTCACTCTCGTTCTCGCTGTCCCTCTCTCTCTCTCTCTCTCTCCTTTATAGACTGTGCAAACAGATACATTGAAGAGGCAGATATGGCAGGCAGGGGCCAATCATTTGAACCCCTTGGTCTAACCCATGCTGCCTGATAGTTGCCACACCTTTTAAATGCAAATCAGAGAAAATGTTTTGCAGGCCGCCCGCACCGCTCGCACAGCCAAATGGAAAACAAAACCAAACCAACAAAACAAATGGCAAATTTCAAATTTGCACTATGCAAGTTTTTAGTGCAAATGCTTCACATTTAACTGGCACACCAAAACGCACACACATCGTGCAGTGGACCCCAAACTGACCTCAGCTGCTGCAACCTTTGCCACTGATTTTATTGCAGCTGCTGCAAGCGCTGCGATAACACAAATTTCACATGCCGCAAGGACAAGAGACGGCGGCGGCAGCAGAGTGAAGCCAAAAATACAACAAACACGAACGAAAAAAAAAAAAAAAATGAAAAGTAAAAACTGGCAACAAAACCAACAAAAATGCAAAGCTCTTTGCCTAAAAAATTGCAAATAAACTACACATTTTGCAAAAGGTCCCCCCTGCAGCAACAACTACGCCCCTGAATGCCCTGCCGCCTCCTGCAGCGCTCAGCAGCAGCAAGCCTGAACTATGAGGCTATGGGGTATGGAAATTGCAGTGGCCAGTATCAGGCAGCCTGCAGACATCGCCCTGTGGCTTTTAAAGGTGTTTACGGTGTTTGCTTTGCCCTGCCCCAAGGGTTAGTTAATTTAAGCGCTTTTCATAAGCATTTTATGTGCAGAAGACGAGCAGGCCCCAAGCCAAGTGGCAAAAGTGCAGCCAAAAGCTGCCAAATGTTCAGCCAGCTGGCGTCGGCTACTGCTCCAGACTTGAACTGAGGCCAAACCAACAGCAGCAGCAGCAGTTACCCCTGGGGCATTAATTATGACAAATTATGCAAAATAAATTGCAACAAAAATACAAAAGAAGCAAAGTATAAGTATTTTATATAAAAGAGAGAGAGAGCGAGAGAGGGAGAGTGGGAGAGTTGGCGTGAAAATGTAAGCATTGAAATGATTGACATTTGCTTATCGAATAATTCATGTGATTTTATACAAATATAAATTTGCATTTATAATTATTTGATTATGATTGAATGCATGCAAAAGAAGACAGATTAGCTAATGATAAATTGAAATTAAAATATTTAAAGCTTTCAGCTGCAGAGCAAGTGAATAACTAAGAGTTGATGAAAATATAAAGAGATTATGTAATATATATAAGATAATTTGCGTATTTTTGTTTTCATTTTTTTATTTAAATATATACAAAATCTTTTCTATTAAAAATATAATTTTTCAGAATTATTTGAGTAATAGAAAATATAATAATTTAAAAAAAAACTTTATTATTTATATTATTTAGTTAGTTACTTAATAAACAATTCATGATTATTTAGTATAGTAGTAATTATCATCTATTCCCTGCTTCAATTATTCATCTTTTATCACCTAACTCTATCGAACATTTTCAAGATATGAAAACTTTATTCTCTAACAGATAGCTATCAAATATCACAGCTATAGCCTAGCTCTCAGCATCTCAACCATATATTTCTACTATATCTTCTATCTTAGGGATGCGCCCTTAAGCGCTATTCTCTTAACTGATATATATATTATAATTCTTATTATATCATATACATATCTTGCAATAATTTCTCACTATATTCAATATTTTCAATGCATATAGAGTATATGCAGGCGGTGTGTGCCGCTGCTGTTGCGGCTAGAGTTTCAATCTTGTTTGTTTGCTCACCTGCCTCGGCGTATCAGTCAGTCAAGCAGTCAGTCAGTTCTGTTTGTGTTGTCCTTGTGCCTCCACATATACACCAGTCACCCCACTCCCTCTCCCTCTCTCTCTCTCTCACACTCTCTCTGTGTATGACATAACTGTGGGCAATTTTTGAGGTACTGTGAATGCGAAGTGCCTCTTTCCAGCTGCATAAATTATGATGAAGCGCAAATCTTCAGTTAGCCGTATGTAAATGTAAATGAAGGCTTTGTGCCTATGCATGCATGTGTGCGTGTGTGTGAGTGTGCGTGTGCTAGTGTGTGTGTGTGTGTGTGTGTGTGCACGATGAGTGGCAGATTTGCATAATCCTTAGCAAAAGGTTCCATGACAACGCCGCTGCTGCTGTTGCTGATGCTGCTGACGATGCTGATGCTGCTCGAAATGTCAATGTGGGTGCACTGTTTGGGTTAGAGGGTTAGATGTTTGAGGTTAGTGGTGCTGGTGGTGGTGGCATTGGTGGCTGCCTGACAAGCCACAAATACTTCAGCACCTACACCTAAGCTCGTAATTAACAGTATATATGTATATATATAAATGATGTATGCAGCACTCAAAGCGTGCACTAGCAGCTGTCATTTACATAGCCAATTAGTTGTACATAAGCACAACAACAACAACAGCAACAGCAACAATTAGAAGAAGCAGCACACCTGAGCTGCAGCTTCAGCTGGCAATTTCTAGCTTAATCCCCGCCCGGCCGCAACTAATTTAATTGTGTTCAATTTGGCATAAAGGCGTTTAATGCCAGCCAGAGCTGATAAAACCTTGTAAACACACACACACACACACACACACACACACACACACACACACACACACACACATGTATATATTTATATATTTATATATACAATGTCTGGGCTATATATTATGGATTTTTCACATGATATGCAAAACCCAGCGGCGTCACTGCAGAAAAGCTAAAAGAAGCTAAAAAAAAAAAAAAAGAAAAAAAAATGGAAGCATAACCAAACGAGCCCCCAATGCAGACGAAGACGTTCGTTCGTTGTTAATGCTTTGATAGACACATTACTTCCGTCTCAGTGGTTAGGCAGTGCAACAACAACAACAAGTCGAAGAGGAGCAGCTACAACCGCAGCACCACCAGAAATCTAATACGTCTTGCCAAGCGAGGGATAACTGTTTGTTTACACAGCCCGACGACTATTTGGCCTGGGCTAAAACCTGAGCCCTTGCTCTGCCACTCAGAATTGGGTCTGGGTCTGGGCCTGGGTCTGAGTCGCAGGCGGAGTCGGAGTCGAAGTTGGAATAGGAGTTGCAGAAGGAGTCACTGGAGGCGTCTCGTATGCTGTTGGGTTATGGGCTCTCTCGGTCTCTGGACTCGTCTGCCGTTCTGCATATCTCTCTCTCTCTCTGCAGGCTTTGGCAAATTGCGCAAAAAACATTGCAAAGGCAGCAGCAGCAGCAGCAGCAGCGGCTGCAGATTTCATGCACAACAAATTGTCATGCGGACAGGCAGGCAGCCCACACACACACATAGCTACGCAGACAGACAGCGCTGCGGTTGGTCTCTCTCACTCTCTCCCTTGACTGCTCCAGTTGCTGCTCAAGCACATGAAATCCTTACCCAGGCGCAAGTCAAGCAAACAAACAAACCGCAATGACATGCAGGCAAAGCACAAGCTGTATCTCCTGCTGCTGCTGCTGCTAACCTAACCTAGCACCCCAACGCACGCCTCTTGTCGCCAGCCACGCCCCCTAGTCAGCATTGCCACAGTTGTAACCGGAAACTGTCGCACTTATTTGGCTACGCGCTAGTTTCGCATATTTCACTGTCAACTTGCGGTAAATAGACTTTAAACAAATATGAAAATAACTCGCAAGAAGCTCACAACAACAACACACGCACACACACAGAGAGAGAGTAAGTGAATGTGTGTGTGGGCAAGAAAAATGCAAAAATCTCCAGAGCCAAAAGAAATTTGCAAGTAAACGTTGGGTAAGCAAATGGCAAGTTGAAAAGTTTGCGGCTTCTCGTTTCCCTGTCAGCGTCTGAGCTGCCTTTGAATCTCCCTCTCTCTCTCTCTCTCTCTCTCTCTTGTCTCCTGCTCCCCTGCAGGATTTGCGGGCCATAGCTATGTACGTGTACGTGTGTGCGGCACTCAGTGGGAGTCTGGCCACGTACGTAATGGAAATCAATTGTTTACTTTATATGAGTTTTTCAAGTGCTTATTCAATATCATTAGATGAAGATGAGGTAGCAATGCGCTCCGACTATAAATGCCATATGTTGTATGCCGTGCCCGGCCTGAGTCGAGCCCTGCCGTGCCTGAGTGCATGTTTCGTAATAGTTCTGTGGCATCAGTAAAGTGCAACCAATGGAAACTACAACTTGAGTTGAGCGTAAGGTCGAAGCTAAGCAAATTAGTTTGCCAAGAGCTGAGCTCTATAAATACATATATGCATATCTTTAGAGAGCTGCAGCGAAAACTGCGCGGCAATTGTAACATAAATGAGAATCTGGAACTAAAGTTGAGTGAGCAAGCAAAGCTTAAGAGTTATATATCCTAAACAGAATGAGAAAAGTATTCGCAAAAAGCCAGAGCTAAGCAAAATCTTTTGATAGAAGTTACATTACATAAGCAGCCATGAGAATCGCCTAGAAGACCGCAAAACAAACACTTGACTATGAAATCTCGGCAATACATGAGCCTTAACTAAAACGAAACCTAGAACTAGAACTCGATTAGGGAAAGGTCAAAGCTATGCAAAGTAGTTGGCCAACTGTGCTCGAAAAACGCAAATCTTAAAGCAGACTTGAGAATCGTCGAGAAGGGCGCAAGACAGAGATGCATAAGCAAACTAGCTGCAGGCCCGCCAGCGACAACTTCTGCCATCGACTTGGCCAAATTATTGCCCAAGTCGCTGGGCAAACAGCGCACGGCCTGGGCTGCAACTCAACTTTTCTCATTTTCGACGGCAAAATTTCCTTTGCTCCCCGTACATTTTTTTTTTTTTTTTTGTCAGCGAAAATCTTAATTTAAAAGCCCAGCTGTTGAACCAAAGGTTAACCTTTCAGCACGGCCCTTTTACAAACACAAACACAAACACACACAGCTTGGATAAAGCATGAAGAAAGAAATGCCGTAAAACTCATTTTGTCAGGCAGCGAGCAGAGACTCGACTCGCTCCGACTGCTGCACACACACACACACAGAGAGAGTGAGAGAACTTAACCAGTTACAGCAACTGCTGTGTGTGTGTGTGTGTGTGTATCTTGGGGCAACTCGCGGGAGATGCAAATAAGCGAATATTCATTTGATGATACGAATGCGAACACCCAAGTACAAGTGTGTGCTACACGTGCGTTCCTGCCAACCGACGACAATTTAAAAGTACGTTTTTATCGCAAACAGACAGCAGACAGCGCGAGCTCGAAACTGGCTAAGGTGTGAGAGGGGGTAAGAGTTGCAGAGAGAGAGAGAGCGTGAAAGGGGGTGAGAGAGGGCAAGGGCAGGCGTAGCAAGAGCTGGGATCGACAGCTTGAGATAGTCACGTACACGCCTTTTGTTTTTTTTTTTTTTTTTTTTTCTGGCTTTTTATTTCGTGCCAATTGTGCGCCTAATTAGCGTCGAATCGCAATGCCAAGCGCGGCATCTTTGCAATTAAAACGCACTTTTCATGTGCCCTGTCTGCTGAAAATAAAGAAAATTCACACACACACACACACGAACACTCGCATACAACTGGCGCGTGAGCATGAGAAATGTGAAGCCAGCTACAAAATGGCGCATGTTGCCGCCTACAAAATTAATTTGATTTATGCTGCTTTCAGCTGCGTGCCTGTATGTCTGTGTGTGTGTATGGGTGTGTATGGGTGTGTGTGTGTATTTTTCCAATTGGCATTGTTGCTGCTGACACTGACTGGCTTGCCAGTTCGGTCAGGTAACGAATTTCTGGCTAACAACGCAAATAAAAATAAAATATTGCCCTGGCGAATGTAAAGTGTCGACTTTTACATAGCACATATGTAAAGCCATATATATGTGTGTGCACGTCTTTGCAATAAAACAAACAAACAAGAACAATGCACAACAACTGCGTTTCGGGCGTTGATCTACCGTATGGCTGCTGTCTGTGGGCCAAGCTGCCTGCAACTCTGCCGAGTCTTACATGAAACAGCGCCAACAAATGTAACAAACAGATGCGCAAACAACATGAATACAACAAACAATAATAAAAACAACAACAAGAGTAGTAATAAAACAAGCTGCAAATCAATTCATATAAATATATGTATGTATATAGATAGAGAAATTGGCAACGACTAGAAGATACCTGCAACTGATAACAGTTCTAGGCTGGAACTAGACTTTGAGTGTATAGACATTTTCAGTAATAAAATTCTAATAATATTTTTAACAGCAATTAAAAACAGCATAATTAAAAAATAAAATAAATTTAGATTACTCTAAAACTTCTTTTAAATACATATATAAATTATTCCAATTATGCCAAACAGTCATCTGGTTAGACTCAAAATTCATTTTGCTATATAAAATTCAACTTGAACTACAGCTTCAAGGAAATCAGTTTAGCTCTTAATAAAGACTTATCTGCCACACACACAAACGGCAAACGGCAACGGCAACGGCAACGGCAACGGCAACGGCTAACGGCATTCGGATATTAAATTTCGTGGCCATGAAGGTGCGTATGGACCCGCAGCGCTGGCATATGCGTTGCCCAGGTATGAACATGGCAACAGGATAGCCAGCCGCACAATGCAAATAAAAAGCCATAAACTTTCATTTAAGTTTAAAATGGCATTAAAATGAATGAGTGGCTGCTGCCACTTGCTGCCAGCCAGTTCCCATATTCATTTTCATTTTCATTCTCATTCCCAGTCACATTCACAATTCTTTTTTTTTTTCTCTTTTTTTTTCGTTGTTTGTTTTTTAGCTAACAGTCGGTTTTTTGGCTGGGGCACGGCCAAGTAACACATGTATCATAATTCATTTTCATGTTTTATTTCATTTTAACTGCAGTTGCCTCTGTCGCTATGTTTGTCGCACTCGTTTATTTGCCATGTGTGTGTGCGTGCGTGTGTGACTGCTGCGTGCTAACATAAATATATATGAAAACAACAGCCAACAGCCAACAGCAGCAGCAAACAAACAACATTCAAATAATTGACATATACACACGCACGCATGCTGTGTGCTTGTATGTGTGTATGCCACACACACACATTCAAACCTCATCTAGATATCTATCACTTGCCTCCAGATATGACAATTAAAAAGCCAACATTGCATATTGTTTAATATTTATTTATGCAATGTAAAAAGTGTTGCCTACCTTTGAGCGCTAAACTTTTTTTTGCCATTTCAATTAATTAGTGCAAATGCAACAAATTTCCGCATAGCTAAATTGTCAAATATAAAATTTCATTTTTATACTCAGATATGCGCCACGATGACAATTAAAAGCCAAACTTTATTTATGTTTAATATGAATAATTTGAATATGACAAATTTCGTTGCCTACTTTTGAGCGCTGAAAAATGTTTATATACTAATTCAATTAATTAGTTAAATATTTACGATAACATTTACTTTTTTGCAACGTTTTAATGTCACATATAGTAGAATTTGAGCTGCACAGTCTAACTTTTTGCATGCGCTTATAAATATTAAATAAAATTAAAAAGCAAACTAATTGTTAATCTGTGCGGCTTGCGGCTTTGCCATATGCGCTTTTGTCAACAGCAACAGCAGCAACAGCAATAACAGTAACGAGCGCCGTCTGTCTGTGCGCTTCTCTCTTTTTCTGGCCACTAACAAGCTCTGTTGAGCTGACCACGCCCCTTGTTGTTTTAGCCGCCTCCGCCTGCGCTGACGCCATGTTTAAAATGTAAAGCACTTGCTGTGGTCGCTTTGAGCGACCCAAAAGTTAATCTCTGCCAACCGCTGAACAGGCAAACTGAAACCCTATTTGCCTCTATGAAGCGTCCAGCTGCATGCCTCTTCTCTAGCCCTCAACTCTAAGCTTAGTTGGTTATTTTTGCCAGCTATTCTATACATTTTTTTTTTGTTTATCTGTTTTTTTTTTTTTTTAGCTCTCCCACTGCACGACCACAACTTACATTTTTACAGAGACGCGTTTTGTTTTTGTTTGTTTTGCTTTATTCCCGCAGTCACTTTTTATGCTCAGCTTACAGTTTTTTTTTTTTTTTTTTGTCGCTCTGTGTGAGTTTGAGTTTGATTTGTGCTAGCTAAAAGTCAACCAGCCAGTCCAAGATAAATCGCCTTTCAACGCAACTGCAGGCATAAAAAATCACACGATCAGTCATTACACACACACACGCACACACACACACAGTCATGCGCATATCCTGTTATAGCATAAGCACTTATGTGGTCTCTCCCTCGCCGTATATGTGTGTGCCCGAGCAAAGTCATTTTGCTTCACTCTATTCCCTCCACTTCTGTTTTTTTTTATCGCCGAAGCTTTAAATTTTTTATGCAAGCTGCGCTGCTGATTTGGCGATAGTGTCGTCGTCCTTGTGGCTGTTGCCTGCAGCACATAAGTCATTTTGCAGGGCACTTGTAAGAATTCACACGAGCTGCATCCCATCCGTCGCATCCTGCATCACTTTAGCGTCTCAATAGTCTGTTACTAATACGTTTTTGCACAGTGCTGCCATTTTAATGCCTTTCATGCAGCAGCAGCAGCACCACCACCAGCAGCACCACCACATTCTTTTCGAGTGCATAAAGGAGCGACAGCTAAGGAGCTGCTGCTCTTGCCACTATCTGCACGGCCAAGCTGCTGCGTCACTGCGTCAATGCGTTACAGGATATTACCGCCGTCATTCAAGCAACACACGCCCGAGGGGCCGGGAGGGGCCACGCACATGCCTTGGACTGCAGCTGCTGTTGGGTGGTGCAAGTGGTGCTCGGGCGCTTCAATACTCTGACGCTTCCGGTATTTATGATGCAAGTAATCAAATTGAATGGCGCGTTGCAGTTTCTTTTGCCTTTTATTTGAGCAGAAGCTGCTGCTGCTGCTGCAACTGAAGCAGAAGCAGAAGCTGCTGCTGCTGCTGCTGCTGCTGCTGATGTGATTGCAAGGGATGGCAAGTTCTTTTGCCTTTGCCTTTCCACTGCATGCGTCTTGCAGTGATAAATTCTAGCTACCGCTCTCTCTCTCTCTCTCTCTATCTCTCACTCGTTCTCTTACTCATTGCTGCTTCCGCTGGCGCGGCATAAAAAATTGTACAAAACTTTCAGCATTCTACACATTTTCGTCGCTTATCAGCGACGGCTGCTGCAGTTAAACTCGACTCGAGTGGGTGGTGCAAGGGTGCTGGCTAGGGTGGAGGTGCTGGCCCAATGATAATAATGAACGTGCATGAAAAATTGCAAGTTGACTTGGCACTTGGAACTTGGGCATTACCTAAGGCGCAATAAATAATAAGTACCAGCTACTGCAGCTCGAGTTGCAGCAGTTGCCTCAACCTGAACTGAATGGGCGCATAATGAACGAGGTCGTGAGCGCTTCGAAGAGCGTAAACCGAGCGCTGACTTGCATAATGCTAAATTAGTGGCCATGGATAGCCTTAAGTGCAGCGCGGGGCAAGCAGCTCAAGTGATTTACACAGGATGCGCCAGCGATTAGCGCCAGTTGCTGACTGACTCTCTGTCTTGCTCTCTCTCTTTCTCTATCTCTCTCTTTCTTTTTCTCTATCTGCCTCTCACTCACTCTGTCTGCCTACTCAAGGCTAAGTTTACAATTTATGCTCATCTGACAAAGTAGATAATCAAAGTGCGTAGCATAGCGATAAAAGCTTCAATAATGCGCTGATATTAATAGTACAATTTATTTAGCAATTTTATTGAACGACATTGGCCTGTGAAAAGAGAAAATAGGATTTTTTATATTTTAAATTCTTTCTTTTTATTATGAAAATATTGCTACAGTGACTCATGCTAGTTTTTCGTAAAATCTTCTTTTTGGATGAAGAAGATATTAATAAGCATTAATAATTATAATTAACTTCTTTGCGCTGAAGATTGAAATCAAATATTTGTTGTCTCATCTTTAATGAAATTGTTATAGTTTGAAAAACTCATTCAATAAATCTGTGTATATATGCAAGCATACATATATATAATTATATATACACAGCTCCATTGAGCAACTTTGACTCTGCAAATTCTCGCTTGCTAGCTCTTTCCCAGGCCTACTCAGCTTCCAATGGTTTTTCGCCTTTGTTCAGCAAAACTTTTGTTTAAAATCTAGCTTTTGCTGCACTCGGCATGGCAATCAGTGATAAAAATCATGGACTTTCTAGCGCTCTTCAAGCTCTTGAGCTGCCTGCTGCCATTGAACAATGTAGCGTGCGGCGTTAGGTGCTTTAAAGCTTATGGCTTATGGCTCCCAATCTGCAGCATTCACGTGGCGGCCATTGCCGTGAAGCGGGCCATGAAAAATGCAGCTGCTGCTCAAATTTTTTGCTCCTCTCTTTGCCTGTTGTTTTTAGCCAAAACGTTGGTCAGCAAAGCAAAATACAAAACTAAAAATAGAAATAGAAAATGGCCAAGAGAATGCAAAAAAAAAAAGAAGAAAAAGAGGAAAATTATCCGACTTGGCTGATTTATGCTTTTGTTATTGTTTTTCATAAGCCGTCGCCAGCCAAAGTGAGAGACGAAGAGAGAGAGGGAGAGAGAGAGAGAGAGAGTGGGAGAGAGAGGACAACACTTGAAGCACACACAGCTGTCGCTGGTAGATAACCCTAAAAGTTTGCACTAAAGACTCAATCAACGTGGCTTCTAAGCAGCTTCCGCCAGTCGTGTCTGCTGCAATAAATGAACAAATTAATTAAGAAGTGGCAGCAACGTGAATTGTTGCACGATTGCCAGTAGCTGATGTGGCTGCTGCTTCAGCTAGAGCCACTGTCCTGCGGGTCGCCATCGTCGTTGTCGCTGGCGACATCAAATTAATGCAGCGCTGTCAACCTGCCCGGCAGCAACAACAAAATGTGCTGAGCACAAAGGCGCTGCGAAACGTTAACGTTAACGCTTCACTGCATACATGGACATTGTCTCCCTCTCCCACTCTCCCACTCTCTCGCTCTCTCCACTTCTAACTCCATTTGCTGGCCTGAGCTGAAAAGCAGCTTAGCCTGCAGGTGATGCGAGCGACAACGCAAAATCAATCGAGAAATCCATCGGCCAGGCATAGATGGCACGCTATACGCTGCACGCTTCATTCCGCTATGTCTATGTCCATGTGTGTGTGTGTGTGTGTTAGTGTGTGGGCACGTGCTGGTCAGCGGCAATAACGACGTAATCTGTTTATATCCCTTTTTCCCTTCACTTTTTCTGCTCTCTTTTCTTTTCTTTTCTTTTTTTTTTTTTTTTTTTTTTTTTTGGCTATTGTGTTGCGCACTTTTTCCATTTGTCGTTGTAGAGCTTGGCGCTTGGAGCTAGCAGAAGCTGCTTGGAGCGCTTGGAGCTGCTTCAATTTTCTGGCCGGCAGTTTTTGTCGCTTGTCGTTCGCTCGTACCCTGAATTGAGTTGTTATTTTTCGCTTAGTGCAATTTATTTTGGCCAAGTGGCAGCCAAACGGGCCAGGCAGCGCTTAATTTATTATGCTGGCTGGCTACAGTTGCTGCTGCTGCTCCTGCTCCTGCTTCTCCTCCTGCTGCTGCTGCTGCTGCTGCTGTTGCTGCTGCTGCTCATCAGCCAAATTGTGCTGGCCATTGTTCAATGGCAGATAAAAGAAAAATTAAAGGCAAGCAAAATGAAAGTCGTCGCTCGACGTTGCTTGTCGAAGCAGCAGCAGCAGCAGCAGCATCAGCAACAACAAAGCAGTCAAGCAACAGAGAGAGAGATGGAAAAAAAAACCTTATTAATTTCAACTTTGAAAAATTGTGCATTGGCTTAGAGCGGAGCAATTTCACATCGAGGCATCCATTTATTAGCAGCGTGATAAATACTTTCAATTTTCCTTTCAATAAATGATAACGTAATGCCCTAGCATTAAAATAGATCAATGGCCAAACTGTCAATAAACCTAACGAAAATCAAATATAATAATCAAAAAAAAAAGAGAGGAGAATATGAAGAGGAAGAATAAGCTGCAGTAGAGCAAGCAAATGCTTTTTAATTTTTCAGCAAACTCAACGCAAAAGTTGAGCTTAGAAAACTCATTTCCGGCTAGGATAAATTCGCCTTGATTCCTATAAAGCAATGCAAATTGATATGATATGAACGTAGTTCTCGAGAAAGTAATTATTTTTCTTAAACGTAGCTTTGATTCGTTGTCGGCAATAACTAAAAGCAATCAGAGACCAGTTGAGCTGAGTGCCAAATTGTGCTCGAAATGTATTCCGAAAAGCAATTTAAATGCCTTCAATGGAATATTTTAATTGGACATTTCATGAATATCTGGCTGACTTTTTGAAATTTTTAGAATTAATAGAGAGTTGCTTTGTGGCCACAGAGCTAGTTATTCAGGCTTTAAGCTCGACGAAAAAGATTAATATGCAAGCAAAGCGGATAAGTTTTTGAAGAGAAAACTTAATTTGGGGTTAGACTTTGAGAGCATTAAGTAGACTTTATGTTAAAGCTTGTGAATAGTTTTTAGTTGTTTGTAGAGCTTTACTTGATAATTTCATAATTATTTTGAGAATATAATGGAGCTAATAAAATGAAAGATTTTTAAAATGAAGAAGAAGTTTTATTTAATTTGAAATAAATATAATCTAGCTTTTATTACAGTTTAAAAATCATATAAATTATTTAAGAATTCATATAAAATATTTTAATATAGTATTATTTATATCGTATTTCATATTTTCAGCTTGTTTTCTTTAGCTTTTCTCCAAACTCTTTGCACACAAAATATATTACTCTTATCGAAACAGTTTTTAGCACTGAAACGAACTGAAATAGTTCTTAATAATATATGAAATGTCCATTCAGAGCAACTTAGCATAGATATGAGCTAAGTTGTAACTGAATAGAGCTAGTTATGCTAATTCATGAAATCATTTTTATATGCGCAAAGATCATTCGCTCGATGTGTGACAAACATACGATTGACAAACTTATTTTTATGTGATACACTCAGAGCGTTGTCGGGCATAAAAAGAATATGAAATTGTGATTTGAGTGTGATTACGAGTTGGTCAGAGGGAGACTGGCTGAATGACTGACTGAGTGACTGACTGAGTGAGTGACTGAGTGGGTGAGTGAATGAGTGGCATACGCGTCAATTGCTGTGATTAGCATGAAAATCATTACGAGCATAAAATGAATGGCAAATCGGAAAAGCAATAGCAGCAGCAGCAAATGCCAAACGAAAATAGAAAAACTCTCGGCCACTGCGATGTCAAATGTGTTTTTGGTAATTTTTTCTTGCTTATATATATGAGTCTATGTGTGTGTGTCTCTGTCTCAGATGTGTCAGATTCAGGCGCTGGTGTCCTGCAAGCGGCCAAGCCAAGCAGACAAAGGGCAACCAGTGAAAAATCGAGTTAGCCAAAACAAATAGCAAAATAGTTTTGGACGGCGACAGCGACATTGACACAAACAACAAGCACAAAATGAAAACAACAACAACAAAAAAACAATAAGAAATATAAAAGTAGCCAAAGAGATAGAGATATAGAGAGGTAGAGAGAGAGAGAGGGAGGCAGTTAGAGTGAGAGCCAGGCAGTTGCTTCTCTATTTTTGGGCTGTTGTAAAAGTCAAGCGAAATAATATTTTCCGGGTAACAGGCAAAGGCAAGAAGCAAAAAAAAAAAAAGAAAAGCCAGCTACGACCAACAAAAAATTGGCTAGAAAATGCCATCACATGCCACGCCTCCTGCCCACAAGCAAAAACCCTCATTACTTCAAGCGTAACATTGAAAAAATGAAAGGCAGAGAAGCAAAGTGAAGAGAGAGCAAGAGAGAGAGAGCGAGAGAGAGCAGACGCTGCGGCTACAAGGACGAGCTGAACTTGTGGCCATCATTGTAGGCAATTTGCAAAAATAGCAACGATTTGTTGTTGTTGTTAAAGTTGTTGTTGTTGTGGCAGGAGGCAGCAAAGTTAGTTTAAAGGAAATCAAAATAAAAATCATAAAAATGCACAACGTGGCGCGCGTTTGTTAAACTGCCTGGCCAAGAGATAGAGAATGAGAGAGAGAGAGAGGGAGAGGGAGAGGGAGAGTGAGAGCGAGCGATATGAGCAAGTGTGAGTGAGCAGACCGAAAGAGTCAAGCGTGTCGCAGACAAAGACAAAAATTGTTGCCTTGGCACAAAGATGAAAAGTTGTTGCTGTTTATGGCGGAAGTAGATAATGCCAAAGATGAACAAGGCGAAGGCGCTTGGCAATGCCAGTCACACAGCAAGAGACAGCGGAGAGAGAGAGAGAGAGAGAGAGAGAGAGAGAGAGAGAGAGAGAGAGCGAGATAGTGACTCTCAAAAAGTGAGCTAGAGAAATGAAGCTTAAGGGTCGACGTTGGGGTCTATAATTTTGCCATTACAAAACAATAGTAAAAACAAACTGCAACAAAGTTTACAGCCAACAGAGAGAGACAGAGAGAGAGGGCGAGAATGAGAGGGGGGAGAGTAGGGGAGGCCAGCCAGTGAGGCGTGTGTAAGTAGACAGGCACTAAGACACTGAGACACTGAGACACTGAGAGCGCTTTGCTGCATGAGCACATTGTCGCATTATGCGCAATTATTGTCGCAATTATGGCTCAGACAATTGTCAGCTTTGGCGCTAGCTTTTGAGCCAAAAGTCGTAGTCAAAGTCAAAAGTTGGGCCAGTGCCATGCATAAGGCAAACAGCAGTCACAACTTTAGCTAATCAACAATGTCAGCCGCACACGTTCAGCAGAAGGCAAACCTTTACGTGCGATAAGCACACACACACACACACACACACACGCACAGCAATCCATGGCAAATGTTGCCATCAAAACGCATCGATAAAGTCAACAGTGGAGCGTGCTCAGGCTCTGGCTCGACCGCGTGACTAGCCACTGGGGAACTGACTGCGACGAGGCCTACGCAAAGTTCAGCTGTTTTGTCACTTATTCACAGCACATTAAACAATTTGCTTTTTACGCCGGCCAATAACAACAACAAGGAGAATAACAGCCCAGCCCAGCCCAGCCCAGGCCAGCTACCCTGTGGCAGGGCCAGGCAGCAGCACATTCTCTAGATGGAGCTCGGTTGGCTGCCTAGCCAACCGCACATTTTAATTGTTCTCGTCATGAACATGTCATAAAGCAAATCAGATTAAATGCGTCACTTATTATTGTGTGCCCAGGCACATAGATGCCAGCCAGCCTACTCGAACGTGTGTGTGTGTGTGTGTGTGTGTGAACTCTGTTAACTGCGGTCAAATGTGCTGAGCATATCGCGTCGATTGTGTGGGCCACAGCGGGCAGGCAGCATATCGCTTTTATTGCATATTACCTACTCCAGGCAGGCACAGTGGGGCAAATGCGTTGAATATAAATGTTACATGTTTAGCGAAAATAAAATATTACTAATGAATACTTAACATTTTGATAGCAAGTCATGAAATTGGTTTATATATCACATGCATTTGTTGTTCCATTTAGCTTAGCATTAGCATTATTTTTAGGGTTGAAAATTTCGTTTAGGCTATAACTGACTTAACAGAATTCTCTTACTAAGCAAGCAGCTTTGATTAAATTGTTAAGGAAATGCATTACGGAAAAAAACAAACGTTAAATAATTAGCTTAGTTCCTTGGTTGCTAAGTTCCTTAATTCCCCAGCTCCTTAGCTGCGCTCTAATTGATTGCTTAAGCACTGTGATAAGTATCTGCTCCAGCTCGACTTTAGCTTTTTGCAGCAACTTTGCACCACTATGCAAGCCCCACACACACACATAGAAGCAACCCACCCTAGCTAGCCCGCCTCAGTCAACTGCAGGTTAACTCCTCATGTTAGCAATTGCTGCTGGTGTTAACTCGCATGTTAGATTGTGCGTGCTGCTTAATTAGTTGCAAACTGTTTCCATCATAGCAGACACACACATACACACACACACACATGGGTCAAGGCATGTAGAAGTGTGCCAACCCCACTTACTTACTTCTCACTCTCTCACTCACTCACTCCCTCTCTCACTCACTCACTCTCTCACTCTCTTTGGCCTGCGGCATTTTGCGGAAGGTGTGCGCAACTTTTGCGCGTCTCGTTTTAAGCAAATTTGAAATGTTGAAAGCAGTTTGATGCGATTCCGTTACCGTTTCCTGTTCCGGTTTTGGGTTTATCTTTTTAATCGCTGCACAGCGAATATATATATATATATATATATTGATTTCTAATATTGATGCAATCCCATTTTCGAAATTTGCATACCAAATTCTGATTGCTGAGGGACTCTGAGACAAGTGCACACACCAAGCTGATTTCAAAAGTCATGTGTGTTTGCATTGTTGTTGTTGCTATTGTTGTTGTTGTTGTTGTTGTTGTAGAGCTTCTTTTTTTGTTTGGCAATCGCACACAATGAAAATCGACAGGAGGGTGAAACTGACTGGCAGACAGGAGGTGGAGCTGCGACGCTGGCACTTGACGCGCGCCGGCAACAGTCGATTAGTTACACAGACAAGGAGAGGGAGAGAGCGAGTGTGAGGGAGTCAGAGACATACGGATATCGACAGATAGTGCTTTTTGTTCTGTGTAATCACAGCAGAAGCAGCAGCAGCAGCAGCAGCAATGGCAATTTACAAAATGAAAACATAAAATAATAAATACGATTTGACAGCAAACTATTGTAGATATAGTCGTATATTTGCGAAGAGTAAGGGAAATGGGATAATGTGCTGGCATCGATGCCCGTATATGTATGAGAGTATAGATCTCTCACTGTATATGTGCGTGTGTGTAGGGAACAGCATCTACATAATCATATTATGCTTGACTGGCACGACAAACCAAGCGCACAAATGTGGGTCCAACTGCATTGAGCTGCCAGCCCAAAAACAGGACACAGCAGAGACAGAGACAGAGACAGTGAAAGGGAGAGAAAGAGGAAGAGTGCGAGAGAGTGAGCAGAGATTCAAGTAATTTGACAGGCGACATACATTTCACGTACTGCACACACGCACACACAGAGACAGACTGATAGTCAGAGAGTTGGACAGATAGATGGATACATATATATATATACGTATATAGTATATGTGAAAGGGAGGCGAACGGCTCGAACAGCTGCGCAAATCTGTTAGCCAGTGAATTGATGAGGGGCAGAGGCGATAAAAAGGCTTGCGAATTGCCTGCACGATGCTGCTGCTGCTGCTGCTGCTGCTGCTGCTGCTCTCTGGGCCGAGTTCAGTTTTTGGCCTGGGCGGGCATGATATGGGCCAGAAACAGACAGTTGGAGCGACAGTGCCACCTGGCAGCTGCCAAAATTGCAAAATTGAAATTGAAATGCGAGTGCTGTAACGACTGAGCTGCACACACACACACACACAGACAGATAGAGAAAGACAGACACACGCATACGCATGCATAATACGCATACGCAACGTATGCAGTTGGCCTCGTCTGTGCGGCTGTCGCAAAGACAAGCCAAAGCAATTAATGTAATGAGCAGCAGCATGTCAGTCGCAATGTCGACGTCAACATTTTTGCACAAGAATTTTCAATCAACAGCCGCATTCACACACCGCTCAACTGAGCAGGAGGCGTGCGGGCGTTGGCGGCGCAGTGCTGTCAAGGGGTGCAGCTTACATGCCACGTAATGTGCTAAGGTGTCCAATGTAATTGTTGAATACCCAGCTACTTAAGTGCAATGCGCCCATGTGTCTGCCGCTCACTCGCTCTCGCTCTCTCTCTCTCCCTCACTCGCTCTCTAGTACAAACAAAAAGTCCAATCAGCCCTGCATTAATAAGACTCAGCCTGAGCCACCCTCATTGCTTTTTTTTTTTTTTTTTTTTTGCGTGGAGTGCTCGCATTCATTTGCATTTATGTTTTATGCCAACTAATTTGAAGCTCTGCCAGCGCAAACAAAACAAAATCAGCGTCAGCTTCCACTCACTCACTCCTGCTGACGCGCAGGTGGCAAGCATAGCCTGACGTAGGAGGCGTCCAAGTGCATTTTGCGCGTTCCCATTGCTGCCGCTGCAACAAAGGGCAACAGACGACGCACACACATACGCATACAATATGCATACTCATTAGTTTGGAGTGGTTCCGTCAACATAAGATGGCACGCCCAGGCCGAGCTACATACGCCTCCATATCATCATCTAGTTGTCGACTTGTCAGTCAGTCAGTCAGTCAGCTTTCATCATCATCAGCGCCAGCCGCGGCAGCATTCTCAATCCCAGGCAGCTTTTGCTGCTTCTATTTGTCAGTCAGTCTGTCTGCCTCCCGCTCTCTCTCCATTTCTATTTCTGTTTGTCCCGCTCCAAAATAAACAAACTCTTTTGTGCCTGCCTTGGCTTTTAAGTTGCAGCCAATTGTTATTGCCTGCTGCAACTTATGCAGCCCTTTTTTCCAGCTCATAAATTTGTTTTTTCTATCTGCCGTCTCATTCGCATTAATATGCTGCATCTCTTTCTGCTGAGCCGTCGCATTTCGCGCTTCTTCCTGCTCGTCTTCTGGCTGGGCTTTCAATGTCAACCGGCACAGCGGCTTTTGTTTGACGTCGTGCTCTCGGCCTCATGAATAACTGATTAAAACCTTTTTGGTTTTTTGTGTTTTTTTTTTTTTGCTCTCTCTCTCTCTCTCTGGAATGGGGCTGGGCTGTTGGTTCGTTGGTTCGTTGGCTCGTTGGTTTTTGGTGGCTTGGTGGTGCACAGCCAGCGCTTTCATTTTAAATGACTTGCTGGCTCTGGCGCCGGACAGGGAAGCGCAGTGTCACCAGCAACTGAGCGAGCGTAGCATATTACTTGGCCATTGTGGCCCGCTGTGATGATAAATAGCTGTTATATGGCTAGAAATTGTCAAATTACTGTCAATTACGCCCGGGGACATATAATGATTTTTCTGCAATATTCTGAGGAAAAATACTATTAAACAGCAGTTGAGCAAAGTTAACAAATAAGTTCGTAGATCAAACTTAAGCTCATTCAATGTATTTAAGCTAATCATAAGTAAAATAATTTTCTATTTGAACTCTTAACTGTTATACAAACTGTTATACTTTTCATCATTCAGCAGAGTTTCTATTTCATATTAGTTTGTAGCACAACTGCTATAAGTATACAATCTTTATTAATTGCTGTTATACAATCTGTTATACTGCTCAGCATTCAACAGAGTTTTAACCAGGCAACTCCTACATATCTTTTACTTACTCTAGTAATCTGTAATTTTCGGAGTATGCAAACCTGCTGTTATACAATCTGTTATACTGCACATCATTCAGCATAGTTTCTATTACACAACTTCCACATCGTTTTTACTTACGTTTTTAAGACAACTTTCTGATTATACAGCTTATATAAGCACTTTTATACAATCTGTTATACTACTCATCATTCTTCAAAGTTTCAACAAACGCAATCCCAACATCTCTTCTGCAACACTTTCTAACAACCCAGCTTCCTCGTATACAACCTATAATAGCTACTAGTATACAATCTGTTATACTCCCAAAAGTACAACATAGTTTTCATAAACACAACACCCAACATCTTCAGTGCAAAACTTTTTAACACCTGTCAATCTATCTTAACCTTAACCTCGTGTACTAGTTAAAACTCTTCAACTAGCTCAAATGATACATCAATTCCAGTGAACTTTCGTCGTTACAACGCATATTCACATGCTGTTATACAAAAAGTTTATAACACCTGTGCACGGCAGTCTATAAAGTCTTTCATGCGAGCCGGCACAGCTGCAGCACAATTGCCATAGGAACTTCTGTTTCGTAATAGGTTTTCTTTTTATGCAGTCATCTCTTTTTTTTTTTTTTTTTTTTTTTTTTTTTTTTGACAACTGTTATACAAAAGTTTTATACGCAACCATAATTTCTAGATTTTCAGCTGCATAAATTTCGCATTTAACAGCTTACGAGTTGCAGCAGTTCCCACTATCATTGAATCCAATTTTAGCAAAGAGCACCCGCACCACAGCACCACAGCACCACAGCACCGCCGCATCACCACATCTAGGTGCCGCCTTCACGCTTCTGGCCAACTGTTTCGACTCATAAATACAACATTATTTTCACCGTAAATCGCAGCGACGATTGTCTACGTCTTCGTCTTCGCCTGTCTGTGCGCGTCTCAATTCACTGCACATTTTGCAAATAACAATCGCATTTTTTGAATAATTCAAATCCACTTTGTTGCCCCACGCTCCGTCTCTGCCTTTTTTTTTTTTTTTGTGTGTCTGATTGTCCGTCCTAGCTAGAGCTCCTTCGCTCGTCCTGCCAACCATTTTGTTCTTTTTCTCGGCATTTTTTTGCTTTTGCTGCTTTTGAATCGGGCAAAACGCTCTGGCATAAGAAAAGCTCCAGCCGGAGCCGTCAACTGGCAAGCGAATGTTGCTTTTGTTGGGCCAGCATAAAAAATGTATAGCATAGTTTTCTGCGTTCACACACACACACACACACACACACACGCAGAGAGAGGGAGAGAGAAAGGCAACTGTGCTGCTGCTACTACTATTATTAAGCTGTGCATCATTTATGCCAGTTTTTTAGTTGCCTCGCACTTTCGCATTTAAATTAATAATATTTAAATTTTACGTTTTAAATTAAAAGCCAAATTGCGCAACGGTTACGTTTAACCCCAACCTCGCTTCGACTCGCCTCGCCTCGACGCTGATTTCATTTAGTTGAGTTGCGTTACGTTGCATTGCGTTGCGTTGCGTTGAGTCGCTTGAATGATAGAAAGACCGGACCGTGCCCACAATTCAAAAATCAATTTTCATTTGCAAAAACGATTACATTCACATTCATTCAATGTTCGTTGGTTCGCAGTTCTTTTGCGCGCCCAACCCCGTCCCGGCTCTATCAATTTTTTTTCCATATGTGTGTAACTGTGTGTTGTTGTTGTTGCTGTTGTTGTGTTTGGAGCGCTGTGCTATCGGTTCTCTTACACTCGAATGAACTTTTATTCAATTTGCAAAGCAACCACAAGCTGCACAATAGCCGTTTTAAACACTCAACCAACCAGCGAACCAGCGACTGCCAAGCGAACGGCCATTTCGTCATTTCGATGGCAGAGGGGGACGGCAGTCGGCATGGCCCAGCCCGGCCCGGCACGGCCCGGAACTCAACCCGCTGCTTAACCTCAGTGGCAGTTCGGCACTGACATTTGCATGTCCAACTGTCTGCACTTTTCCGTCCTTCATTTAAATGCGGCGGCTTCATGCAGCGGTGCAGGAGGTGACGGAGGCTGGGCGCTGCCAACCGACTAAAATATTCTCTCACTCTTTCTCTCTCTCTCTCACACTCCTGTGCATCACAATTTTCGTGCGTTGAATCTTTATCTACTTCCTTAAACTGTTTTTTCCAAATGCATTTATTCATGCGCTGGCTGCAATTTGTTGCAACAACAGCAACAAAATTGTTATACTGTTATAAAAAGAGCCAAAACTGTTCTGCTGTTATAAAAATATCTGTTATACTCAACAAAAAGCTGTTATACACGTAATGGGCGACAAATATGCATGGAGCATAGCTCCATTTTAATACTGACGCATACATCAGCTCCAGCCACCCTTCGCATAATGGGCCAACTAAAGACTAGGAAGAGAAGGAAAAAAAAAAGAAAGAATAGGGAAAGAAAGAAGAAAAAAAAAACAATAAGTATGTAAAAATGAAACAAGTACATAATAAACAAAACAATGGCGAAGGGCAGCGACGGCAGCAAACAAAAGAATGCGCTCGTAAAACCGAGATTTAGGCCGTGCCACATTTGTGACCAAAAATATATATATATGTAGAGAGAGAGAGAGAGAGAGAGAGATAGATAGAAACAGAAGCAGGAGCAGGAGCAGGAGCACAGAATGGCACAGGAAGCAAGCTGAGAGGAGCAGGAGTCGGAGCAGGAGCCGAAGCTGTAGCTATATAAAGGGAAACTTGGGGTCTTGCTCATTTTATGCGCTAACTGAATCAGCCCGACAACCATTAACTGAGGCCATTTTATTCAATTTTGCTGTCCCCTGTCCGCCTCCTGCTCCACAAAAAAAAGAAAAAAAGAAAAGAGCAACAACAATACAAAAAAAGACAACAGCAGAGCGGGAAACGGAAGTGTGTACGCAGGTTATGCAGGAGTTGAAACTGAAGCCGAAGCCATAGAGCTAGAGCTGGACTTGGCCCAAACTGTAGTGGCTCCGGCTCTGGCTCTGGCTGCTGTTGCGGCTACTGTTGCTGCTGCTACTACTCCTGCTGCTACTCCTGCTGGTGCTACGTGTGACAATAATAAAAGTTTTTATTGCCATCGCACACAGCTGCGACTGCCGGCCCACTACGTAACACACAGTACGTAGAGTGGATCTAGAAATTAGCCCCTGCCGTCTGAGCCAATTTCGTCATACACAACGTGCACCACACCTCACCACGCCTGGCCATCGTGTAATCTCTGTCGTAAATTTTGTCTGACAATGTTTGAAAAATGCCAGCACGAGAGAGAGAGAGAGAGAGCTGGCCTGAAACAAAATACCAAAAGTCCAGAGGACTAAGGCAGACCAAGCTATTGTTCCCTATAAGTGAATTATCAGCAAACAGATCTATTATACTCGCACAGATCATATTGTATTGAGCAGGTGTCGGTGCTTGAAATTCGAATAATTAAATTATGTTTCATTATGGTAAATCGCAGATAAACTCAAATCCCAGAGCTGTAGTAAATTCTATATTATGTTGACTAGTTTAAAGTGTTGCATAGAAAGTTTTTAGTATATGCTGGGAATTGTTATACTTGCTTGTGCGAGCTGAAGAAACTGTTATACTGCAGGTTGTACATTATATCTACATAACTATTTATTGTATTGTTATACTGCTCTCCTAGCATGCAATTATACTGTTATATATATAAATATATACTGTTATACTTTAATGGATACTGTTATACAGTTGTACTCTAATACCTTTATATATTTGTACTGTTATACTCTTAAACTTTTATACTTGACATTATTACTCTATTATACGGCATTGTTTTATCATTTTACTGTTATACTAGTACACTGTTATACTAAAAATGAAAAACATAATAGGGAGACTAGTAAAATTGTATTTTGCTATATCAGTTTTTAGTTACATGAGTATATATAAGCTTATATATATGTGTGTATATACATATATATTTATAGGTATATACATTTGATAATATATATATATCTATGTATATTATTTATACATATGTATAATGAAATATATATAAGCCGAAGTGATGGATCAAAATTCATAACATGCACTTTGCAATCAGCATAACTTAACCAAATCTAGATCTCTTGGGGGTCGGAAGGGACGGACAGAACGTTTGATCCAACGTTTCTTCAGAAACTTATGAACCAATGGCCACAGGTTGCGGTGCTGTCTGCCTGTGATGGTATGTAGAATATTTTGCTTCATATAGAATCGAATGACGGGCTGCATCTGCTTATCGAAGGCAGCCAAACGAGCCTGCACGACCTTTGGATGATCGTCGACGCGTCGTGTCAACCGCTCGCCCGTTACATCGTCAAGGCCGGGTACTTTTGGCGCCGTGGAGCCTTCGTTGTAGACACGACCCGATGGCATATGCACCAGCCGTTTCTTGAGCATATTCACTATGGCCTCATCGGGTATATTCAGATTAATCACCATGTCCAGCTTGACCAGACCCTGTAAGTGCTTGGCCTGCGCCAGATTGCGCGGATATCCGTCCAGTATGAAGTTGCGATCCTCTGCCTTGTACACGGCCGTTGCAATGACGCCGTGCAGCAAATGATCGGGCACCAGCTGACCCTGGCTGATCATGTGAAAGGCATGCTTGCCCAGAGCGGTGCCCTGATGTATGTGCTTACGCAATATATCGCCCGCAGCTATATGCACAGCGCCAAAGGTCTTCACAATCATATCGGATACATAACCCTTGCCGCTGCCCGGCGGACCCATGATCAGTGCACGAAATCCACGCATTCTCGCCATTAGACAAATACTAACGAACATTTTCACTTGCAATTTGCATATCAATTTTGAAGTCAAAAATTAAAAATATATGTAAAAAGAGCTCATCTGCTTTAAACTATTACCAATTTTACACGAAAAAAGTTGAAGACTAAATAATAAATAAATTTTGTTGATGACGATGTCTAAAATTCAATTTCTAGATTCAAATTTCAATTTTACAAAAGTGTTTGACTTGAAGTATAGGGGTAAAAGAAACAATTTAAACAAATCTTATGCTGATGACAATTGAGAAATAGGTTAAGTAGAGGAGGGAATTGCATCCAAGAAGGGTTGAGCTGAGGAAGGATACTGGAATGGCTTCAATATTACTTGTGGATGCAAACAGGGAGAGTTTCGGGTAGCTAATCATATGTAGCTAAACATATGCACTTGCAGAGCTATTTCCTACTCGCTCTATCTCTCTCTCTCTCTCTCTCTCTCTCTCTCTCTCTCTCTCTCTCTCTCTTCCTCTCTCTCGCTCTCTCCCTCTCTCTCTCTCTCTCTCTCTCTCTCTCTCTCTCTCTCTCTATCTCTTTCTAATTCTAACTTCCATCCTCTCGCTCTATATATATATCTTTCTCATTCTAATGCCCACTCTCTCACTAATTGAAATACTTTAGACTTAATGGAGCTCTCTTTAAGTATCTGCCAAATACATTGCACTCCAATTAGAAATAGCTGTAGCTAAATACATAGTTTGCTAGTTAGTTGCAGAAAAAACTGCCAATGACAGCCGCAACAAATGACGAAAATTTGAGCTAACAATTTTTGCTATACGGCCACAGTCGGGCCACAGTCCGTATTCGGGAGTGGTGCGGTGGCCCTCAAGTGGCCTACGTGTGTCACATGCACAATGAAACAGAGCCCAGCCATGGGCCACCCGGCCCATTAGATATCGTCTTTGTTTTTGAAAAATTGTCTACTTCATTTTAGGCGGGGTCCGCTTCTGCAGCGGGAATGGCCATGAAATATAACAGTACTCATTATGTTGGGATTACGATGCAATCAACGCAGAAAAAAGTGTCAGTCAAATAAATCACTCGCCAAACATGAGGAATGGGCGCACACAGGCCGACCAGGCCACCAAAACCACCCACCCAACCACCCATTTGCAAGCCACCACCAGCAGCAGCAGGAGCAGCAGAAGCAGAAGCAGCACTCACCCACGCTCGCTCTCTGCACGCAATGCGACTTGACAAGAAGCACGCAAAATATATTTTTGGGCCTCTGCACGCTGCCAATGTCAACGCCAAGAGTTCCAACCGTTTGTCTGTCCTTCCGCTCCCACTCCCTCTCTGTATGTGTGTGTGTGTGTGTGTGAGCATAGTTGAAGCTGACAGCGAGCACGACATTGGAATCGGAGAAGGCGTCAACTGAAGCTGCGGCTGTCAGTCCACTTCGTGCGCCAGGATAAATGGCGTTCCTTTTCCTGTTTGTGGCGGCATTTTCTCGAGCGATGTTTCCTTATTTTCCTTGCCTTGCCTTTTAAAGTAACGCATTTTTTTTTTGTTGCTCTCTTTTTTCTTATTTTTAATTATGCAGCAGCTAGACTGCTACATGATTAAAGTTTTCGTACAACAAAGGGACAGCCAATCACTGTTAAGTAACTCATTAATTATGTTGAAGCAAGAATTCGTTAAGCGAAAAGTGATAAAACTGTGAAAGATTGAATGACAAAGTGAGCAATGTGAATTGGGGTTGATGTATTGACGGAAATGTAGTTGGGGTATGCCCCAGAGAGGCAAAGGGAAATGATTTAAATTTATAAGAAAAATAAATAAATAGATATATTTAGATTGATTTGGATTTATTTACGTGCAAATTGCTGTAGATAGGCTATTTTCGTTTGTTAATATATTATTGAAGTGTTTCTATATCATTGATCTACAATATCATTGGCATAATTTTCAAATATCATGCCATCCTGCTGCAGCCAAGACAGATTTCTTGAGTTTAGCAAAGATCTGCTACACTTTCCCTGCTTTTCCTCAAAGCTTTCTTTTCTCAATTATTTTCAATATTTTATTTTTTATTATACTTTTTAAAATAATTTTGTATTTTTTTCTAATAGCAAGTCAGTTGTTTTTAGCATATCTCTGACCTTTTCTACTTTCTACATTTTTGCCTTAATAGTTAACTAATTATTTTCAAATCAAAACTTAAAACTTAACTTGCTGAACTTGAGCTGTGGGTGTTTGCGAATTGGACTGGCTTGTGGTTTCTCTCTCTCTCTCTCTCTCTCTCTCTCTGTCTCTGTCTCTGCCACTGTCTCGGTATCTGTCTCTGCTCTTGCTCTTGGCATTGCCGCTCAGTGATAATCATCTCGTAGTCGTGCCAAACTTCATTTCAAACAATTCAACACGGCCAGCCAACAACAATGGTGCAACAAATGAGCATGCGATTTGCTCCTGCGGCAAATGCTGCGTCTCGGTCCGCCGTACTGTTTAGGTCGCAGTATGCACAGCTTATCTCAGTTTCATTACAGTTATTGTCGTTGTCGTCAGCTCTGGTGCCATGTGCCACAATGTTGGCCAGAGAATAAAACTTTAAGTTCGTGCTAACCCTGCGGGTAACTACTGTCTTGCCCGTTAAAAGCCCCATTTTCCCTTTAAACCAGTCAGCTCTGCTTACTTCTTAGCTGCAATTTCGCATACACACACAAACAGCAACAATAACAACAGCAACAACAGCAACGAGCACTGAAGGCAGCAGCAACACTTCCGCTAGCTGCTTAAAATAAAAACTTGATTCAGTGGGGAGCAAGGCGCGAGGGGGCGTGAGAGGCGCACGGAGGCAGCAGCGAGCAATTCTAAGCACCGCAACAAAAGCTGAGCACAACATCAACATCTAAATGCAATGCCATAGAAAAATGCAAAAGAAAACAAAATAGAAAATAAAAAAAAAAAAATAAGCGCAAGAAAAAACGCAGCTTCCGTGCGGCGAACAAGCAAAAACAAAAAGCAGCCAACAACAGCTAGAAGAAAAAAAATATAAAACAAAAAAAAATGCTTAAAAAATAAATATATAAAAATAAAAATACTTAAGCGTTGCCAGCGTCGATTTGTGCCGCCCACAAGACGCTGGGCGTGCTGCTGGCGGGGGGGGCGTGGCAGTGCCAGCTTCACACTCGAACACGTAGCAGCACGCGGCGTGCGCTGCCACGCCCCCCGCAGCGTGCGGCTGCGTTTTAAGTGCGCCAGCTTAAAAGTATGCTACAAGTTTTTGCATTTGCTTAAAAGCCCGCGTTTTGGGACTCGTTCGAACCAATTTGGCCGCAAATGCCATTTGCCACATTCAAATTTATACGTATATACATGTTTTTTTTTTTTTAATATTTTCATTTGAAGCATTTTGATGCGTATTTATGCGCTTGCATAAATTGATTTATATACAGCATAGCAATGCAAGCAGCAGCTGCTCTCGCCCATTCTCTGCTCTCTATCTGTGGCTAGTTATTTGCCTGTTTTTCGTATGATTTATTAGTTTGGGTTTTAAACATTGCGGTTGACTCGACATGGTCCGAGTCCAATGTACTATATAGAAATCTAGTTTTGTGCACGGCTAATGCCAAATATGTTAAATAATAAATATAAATGCATGTATATATATATATATGATATATTTGCTGAACAATGCATGTATCTTTCGCATGTACAGCTGTCTGCTCTGTCTCGTATCTCTCTCTCTCTCTCTCTCTGTCCGTCTGTCTATTTTGTCTCGTGGTTAGGCATAAACCCCCGTTTATCTGGCAGCGTATGCGAAACATTTCCGAATTATTTCTATCAGCGTCAGCGTAGGTGCCATAATAACAACAGCCAACAACAGCGAACAGCCAACAACATGCTTGGGTTGGGTTGGGTTGGGTTGGGTCAACAGTTTCGGTAGCTGTTTGGCGGTGACGTTTTTGTATAATTAATTTTTCTTGTTCAGTGGTTTTGTACAATCAACATTCGATGTAAAAACAGTGCAAACAAGTGCAACGCATACAAGCGCACTTAAAGTGCATACACCAACACGCACACACACCCACACATATGAGTAAAATGCCACCGCAGGACTGAACAGAAGCAGCTACAACGATAGAATGTGAGCTTGCCTGGTGGACAAGCAGCAGCCTCTTGCATGTGTGTGCTGAGTGCTGTGCATTTGTGTGTGTGTGTGTGTGTGTGTGTGTGTGTATGTGTGTGTGCTATGGGGCTGCTTGCATATGCATGCGAAAATGTTAAAGCAAATAAGAAAAAGTGTGAAAACGAGCAGCTTGTCATGTAAACAAGTAAACCAATAAGTGCAAGAGTGTGAGCGAGACAGAGGGTGTGAGCAACAGAGAGGAAGCCTCTCTCTGTGTGTGTGTGTGTCTGTAAGTGTGACCAGACTTTAAATGTGTCCAGAGCAGCCTTTCAGCTGCTAGTTACCCGGAGCCAGCACTCGAAAAGCCAACAACAGCAACAAACAATAAAAAATCTCAGACATATTCAAACATTTGATTGCCAACAGCCCAACAGCAGCAGCAGCAGCAGCAGCAGCCAACAACAACAACAACAGCAGCAGCAGCAGCACCTTTTCATTACTATGGATTCATGAAGCGTTGGCCTGCTAATAAATTTCCCCTCCATTATTCATAGTTAACTGAACAATGAGCACAAACTGTTGATTGGTTGCAAGCTGATGTATATAACAATAAATGTATACATACATAAATGTGAAAATATGTATATGCACATATACATTCGTACATACATATACGAAGCTACTCTGAGCTGAGCTCTTAATTTAATCAATTCTTTCTGAAGTAGTTGAACAGCTCTTGAGTTTTTAATTTTCTCTGCTTCACAGTTAACAGAGTTATAAAGAGTTAACTCAGTTTTTCAATATTATTTGCATTTAACATTTATCACTTAACACGGGTAGGGGTCTGTAGCGAGAAAGTTCACTTGTATTGTATATATTGCAATGAATATAGCCTGTATTAATAGCATTCAATTCTGTCTATGTTAAGTCTATGTAAATTGAATGTTACTGTGTTAGCTTTTCGCAATTTTCTGTATAAAAGTTAGACTCTCCTCAATGGGCTAGTTCCCATTGCTGTAATCTGCATTGATAACATTCTGTAAAACTGATGTAAAATCAATGTTAAGCCCAAACAGCATTCACACAGCTTAGCAGTTGCTTACGTAACTTTCTCTACTAATATTTAAATATTCTTGACTGTTTACATTATATACGGCTGCCATAGTAAAAGGTTCACAATGACCTCTCATATATATTTAATTAAAAATCTAGTTCTTCAACAACTTATTAAATTTTGCACGATGCTCTCAACTCAGTTCCCATCTCATCTCTATTCACAGTTAAGCCTTTGCTAATCAAAATGAGAATTGTTTAATGAATTACGCGCTTGTGTTTGATTTTATTTCAGTTTTTTTTTTTTTTTTTTTGTTTCTTGTTTTATTCATTGTTTTTTCTTGCCTCGCTTTGTTTTTGTTTATACAATTTGTTTACGCAACGCGTGACGCTTAAATGCTAAATAATGCAAATGTAAATTCGACGCATTGTTTGGCTTTGTTTTTGCCACACTTTATTGTTGTTGTTTTTCTTTTGGCCTTTCTGTTGTTGTTGCCCTTTCCAAAGAGCAAAAAAAGGGATGCAGAATGGCTGTAAGGGAATGGAAATCAAATAAAATTAAAAAAAAGGGTTAACAGGCCAAAGACTTGAGAGCGACTTGTAGAGATTATTGTGGAAGACAAGAAAGAATTTAGTAAATTCTACTTTGATTAGTTAATACGGGAGGGAGTCTTACTAGATATGCCTTGCAAAATAATAGAAAATTATAAATGTTTAATTCCATGGATTACCAGAAGCTTTAATTTGGTATTCAGAATTCAGCTTCAAGTCCAATTGAGATCAAAATTTCATTAGCTTCTCTTGCAACTAGCAGCTGTTACATGGCACAACTTAAACATTTTCCCATCTTCAATTCCATTTTCTTTGTTTGCTTCTCGTTTTTTTTTTTTTCATATTTGTTCACAGACAAGTCAAAAGTTCAGGTCACAGCTGACCTTTTAGAGTATTAAAAGTTCGACTTTTTGATTTTGTCTGTTTTGTTTTTCGATTTCGAATTAATTTTCTTACGCAATGAACATGCAGGAAATTAGCATATTTTTTTTATGTTTTTGATCGATTTGTGGGCCTAACGAGTGGACCCAAGATAGAAGAATACGTAGAAGAAGAAAAGAAAATTTAACAAAATTCTAAAAGGGGACGCCCAACATACAATTGGTCAAAGACATTTGCTGGGGCATTTTAAAAGCCGTTCCCCCGAGTGCAAACATTGAGAGACACTGAGAGTGTGAGAGAGCGAGAGAGCGAGGCGGGCAGCTGGCAGGCGACACAAGTCCTGGGCGTGGGCGAGTGTGAGGGATTTTCTAACTTATGATTCGCGAAAAAATTACATTAGAATTGCAAATTGGCAGGAGAGCAGGCAGAGTGAGAGAGCAGGAGGTGGAGTGGGCACGGGCATGGTCTGCAGCCCATTCAACATGACTAAATAAAAGTTGTGTCTTTGCGGCAACAGCAACAGCATTTGATTTGAGGCAAGTGCGAGGGGAAGCGACAACAACAACAACAACAACCAGAACAAACAAACTCAAACATTTATGACAATAACTTCTTAAATGCGTTGTTGCCGCTTGCCGGTTGCCATCAGCAAGGAATCTCCCACTGTAAGGATATGCAGCCGAGAATCTCATTCGGGGCGCTGCTTGCCAGTCGATGCCTGCTGGCTGGTCTACGTCTCCGGGGCTGCCGTTGAATTGAATTACTTTTGCGCCAGTTGAAATTTCAATTGCCCAGATGAGGGCCACAGAAAGAGAGCGAGAGAGAGAGAGAGAGAGAGAGGCGACGACATGAACAACGATGGGACGTTGCACATGTGTGCCCAGCCATATGCAATGTTGGCGGTGGCATTGCAACCGGCCGGAAACGGAAATGCATGCTGGCATTTTAGCAAGGCGCACAGAATGCAAGAGAGAGGGGGAGTGATGGGCGGGGGCTTGGGGGCAACGGGCATACAAATGAAGCGTTGAATAATTAAAGACATAAATTCGCACTTGCACACATAAAAAGAAATGCCATTTTTTTGCGCTTTATATTTGTTCTTGTTATTATTTTACGATTTGGTTTCGCCCAATGCTTCCGGTCAACCAGCTCGCTCGCTCGCTCGCTCTCTCTCTCTCTCTCTCTCTCTCTCTCCCTTTCATTCGCATTGTCTGGCAGCTGCTCCCACGCTATCTCAGCATGTTTAATTCACAATCTTTGGGCACAGCGGTGCGACCCGGTGCCACCTTTGCACTCAAGTGCGCAGCCACCGCCCACTCGCTGCATGTGCCCCCCTAGCTGATCTGAACAGAGCAGAGCACAGCAGAGCAGAGCAGAGCAGAGCATTGCAGAGCTGAGCTGAGCTGAGCTGAGCTGTGCTGGGCAGAGACTTGCTCGTTTAACTTTCATGAAATTATAATTTGCTTTGTAATTCGAGCATCCTTAGCAGGCTGCCAGGACCTGGGGGTCCATGCTGCGGACCCAGCTGTAGCAGCCGTAACAAGCATATATAACTACACATTGAAAATATTTTAATTAACGAAAATTGTTCAGCAACTTGTTTAATATATATATATATGTACATATATACACACAGTCAGATATTTATATATACATACATACATATATATGAAGAGGCCGGCCAACTTTAAGCGGCGCTGTCCGGGCCGGAAAAACCAATCCCATTAGAAATCTCAATTTCAACTCGCAGCAGCAAGTCTGCAGTCCAAGTCCTTGCAAAATATTGAGCAGCTGCTTACGTTTGAACCATAACACACACACGCACACACATACAGCTATATATATACACCCTTATATGTATATATATTGCTGTGCTGTGTGCGATCTCATGTGGAATCGCACTCCACAAAGTACATATATCTTACTTATGCTCGCAAAGATTAAAAGTTTTTCACTGCCGAGGCATGCAAGCCTCTTGCCTAAGCTGTAACATCTTTGTATGCCACTTTCCCACACACCACCCACCACCCGCCATCCGCACCACAACCTCTTAGCTTCTTATGCTGGGCCGCTTTTTGGCCGCTCGTCTTCAGTTTCTTTTTTGTGGTACATAACCCTCTCTCGCTCAAGTTGCTCGTCCGCCGCAAAGCCTGCCCTTTACATTATGTATGTGTGTGTGTGTGTGTGTGTGTGCGTGTGTGTGTGTGTGTGTGTGTGCTACAAAAACCGACCCCAATGGAGCTGAACCTTTTCAAATCCGAAATCGATATTAATTAAATTTTAGTAGCTAGCGTGAATCTGTGGACTTTGCGTGCGCCCATGCAAAGCTTAGCGAAACAACAACAACAACGATAACGACGGCCGAAAAAAAAAAAAAAGGTGGCAAACTTTGCTGTGGCCATCTCATTAAAAGTGATGACAAGTTGCAGGCTTTGCCTAGCGCTTTTCATGATTATAAAATACTTGGCCCAACGCAAGCGCATGACTCTGCTCCTGCTCCTGCTGCTGCTCCTGCTGCTGCTTCTGCCCCGGCCAGCCAAATAATGACCCAATCAGCCAAAAGAAAAATTGCGAAACTCAGCTATTATTACCTCAAAGATAACTTCAACAACATTTTCAACAGTAATAATAGCTAAGCGGAGGGGCTGTTAAGCTAACGAAAATGTTACAAAAAGCAAGTACATTAAACATTGAGAATTGCATAGAAGAGCGATAGATGTTGAGTAAATGTTATCATGTCCATAAAACTGATGATAAAACAAACATTAATATAAAGATAAAGCTATTTAAGGCAATTAGTGTTATGCGTAATGCAAATGGGAATAAATAAAACATTGAGAATTGCAAAGAAGAGACTTACAAATGTAGATAGAGTATAAATATAAAAACAACTGTTTTTATAAAGAGCAAAATGTATGTGAAGTAAATAAGAGCAAGAGATCTCTATATGTTAAACTTTGAAAATCGCATAGAAGAGCGATAGCTGTTAATGCAGAAGTTGTAAAGTTGATAAAATGTTAGATATACAAACAATATCTCATGTTTAATGTATAAATAAAGCCATTTAAGCCAATCTTTGGCATTAATACTGTCTATAACAATAATCAAAAGCTTTGAGAATTGCATAGAAGAGCGATATAACTAAAGAGACAAGTAAAACGAGTTAAGAGAGCAGTTAAGAGAGTTACACACATTAAAGTAATTATTATCAGAAAACTATATTTTTAAAAAACAAGTTAAATGAATTTTACATTGCATTAACATTTGAGAAACGCCGAGAGAAGCGTATTTCTGTTTATATATAACCTTAAATTGCAACAATTTCGACTTTAAACAAATGCTTTTCAACACACATGCCATAAAAAATAAAATGTATCGATTATTTATCAAGCATCAGAACGATGCTTTTTGAAATTCTCATCTGATTTACTTACATGCTTCAAAAGGAATAATATTATTATGATGCTCTGACCTCTGATAGCCATTGTAGAGCACACACAAAGAGCATAACTAAGTTATAGCTAGACGAGTAGCTGGGGGCTATTCACATTGTTGTTGTTGTTGCGGTTGTTGTTACTGCTGTATGTATGAGAAGCTCTTATAACATCTCCATATTCAATTGAGAACCCAAATCAGTCAACCGCATTAAAAACTCTGCTTCATTTCCGTGACAAGCTAAACACACACACACACACTCACATATTTACACGCACACTAACAACATTTAAATGCAAATAAACTTTTTTCTTTTTGCTCTTGGTATGCTGCTCATGACCTTTGCTTAACTAAGGACAGCTTTGTATACCGATTGTAGTTGGCCCTGCCACGCCCACCTGCCCAAACACACACGCTGCTTGCGTGCCATAAAATTTCACTCTTTCTTCCATTAATAGTTGATCTACTAAGCCAAGGGCATAAACTATGCAAAAGCTTTTCCATCATTTGCCATTTGCCATTCATTCCCACCCAACCACACTCTATCTCGCTCTCAGTCTCGCTCTCTCTCTCGCTCTGTGTTTCGTTCTGTGTTTAGCTGTTGCTGTCTCTGTTTCACTTAATTGCTCAAATCTCCATACACAATTTAATATTCATACTTGCGCTTCATTCGTGCTGCTAATGTTGGGTTCGTCGGATTCATGACTGGCAGAAGCAGCAACAACAAATCAAGTTGAGGATTACAAATCAGAATCCTTTTTTAATTGAAATATACATCGTATACATATTTGTATGGGCCCTGCTCTGCTCTGGCCTCTGCTCATTAATGTGCCCGCTGCTGTCGCACTCAATTGATGCGTTTTTGATTGCAAATTTGTCGCAAACATATCGCTCGAGTGCACCAGCTCTATGCACCAACCACTCTCTCTCTCTCTCTCTCTATGCTCGCTCTGCTTGCTGTCCTTGCTGTCCTCGCTGTCTATGCGCATTACTCATACGCCGCTTGGGTCGCCGAAGGCAAAAAGCAACTTAAATTCTACTTACAGCCAAATATGTAATAAATACGAGCTTAAAAAAGTTTATCTATATTTCAACCGCACGCAGTCATGTGCTTACACTCGCACACACGCACGCACAGTATATATGCTATATACATATATGGCTGATATTTGGCATATAGAGTAGCTACTGCTGCCTGTTTTTTTGCTGTCGCCCGGCAAAAGTTTTTGAAAGATGTGCCATCCCCCAATCCGGCACTTAGACAACTCGCACGTCCAGCTACCAAAAAGTTCATTTCGCTTCGCTTCTTTCCTCCTCCTGCTGCTCCCCCTCTTCTTCTTTTTCATTTATCTTCTCTTTTTTTTTCCATTCAGCCAAAAATAAAAATAAGTAAGTGTTGAGTGTGTAGAGTTGAGTGTAAGTGTACTTTGCAAGAGCTACAGCGACAGCGACAGCTGCTGCCCCGCTGAGCTTTCATTAAATGCGACTATTCAGCGGCTGCAGCTTTAAAATTTCCGGCTCGGTTTTTTTCTGTCAATATGCCCAAAAAGCTAAGCCGGACGCTGTATAAATTGTCCCAATCAAGCGCCGCATAAAATGTCTCTCGCTCTCGCCCAACGCGAACAAAAAAAAAAATATAGAAAAAAGAAAGCCGCAGGAAAAGCGACAGCAAGATGAATTACTGTAAATTATCCAGTTAAAAGTTTTCTCTGAAGGACTTTCTAGTCGCTCGAGTGGCCGCCGCCGCTGCGGCTGCCGCCATTGCTGATTTAACGAGACGAAAAGGTAAAAAGTTGAGCAAAAATCAATTTCGACACAATTTCACGCTAGTTTGCATAAAAGTAAGTGCAGAGTACAGCGCTAGAGGGTGTAGAATGTATGGCCAGATAAGTCTGAACTGGTTTTAAATGTACATAAAAAGAATTTTTAGGTAATTTTGACAAATTTATATTGGTTACAAGGCAAAAGTTGCAAGTTAGGTAGTTAAAAAAAAAGTCAAACTTAAATTTATACATAAATATTAACATATTAAAAATAACTTGCCATATTTTCTGCCATCAATTGGCTATCGATTTTGACTTGACTATTTTATTGACATTTTACTATAAATCAATAATAGAAAAATTTTAAAAATGTATACCTCCATTTTATCGTCAGCCATTTTAATTTCTTCATTTTATAATTCAAGCTTCAACACATTGCTATTTAGCACTGCACTCTTTCTACCTACTCATTTCTAATCGAACACTATTCAACCAATCAGGAATATAGTCTCAGCAGCCATTTCGCTTACACTCAGCAAAGTGCAGCACTACACTCAGCTGAAACTATATTTGTTCCTGTCTTTTTTGTAGAGTGATATTTTGAGAGACGCGCAACTAAAACGCAAACTCAGGCGGCTAATAAACTCTCAGCTTCAGTAAACGGGACTGCGCTTTTTCTATCTGCTCACTTCTACTCACATTCTCCTCGACCAATCAAATCATAGCAAGCCTAAGCGTGCGGCACTACACTCAGCTGCAGCTCTATTTATCTCTCTCTTTCTTACGGAATGCTAATTAGCACAGATCAACCAGCAATCACAGATGCGCAATTAAAACGCAAACTGAAGAGATGTGGGAGAGAGTATAATGATAATGAAAGAAGATATACATACATATATAATATCTATAAAAGACTTTATAGCTTTTGGCTACAAATTAGGGATTTATTTATGCTAGAGTTCTCGCTTAGCTATACTTATTTCGCAATACTTTAATGACTTTAGCTTTAGCTTAGCTTTTTATCATTTTCCGTATAAAATGTCTTTGACAACAGCTGTCTGAGCTGTGTAGATAGTTAATCTAGCTGCATGTGAGCCAAATTGTAGTTGTTGCACTACCTGAGCTCTTTTCCTGTCAATGACTGCTTTTAAGTTTCATCATTTGTTGTTCCTTTTGGCCACATTTTTCGGGGCGCAGCTCAAGCGAATATATATTTTTCAGTTTATATATATTTTTTTGTCGGTCGGCAACATTCATTAATGTCAGGAACATCAGCAGCAGCAGCAGCAGTAGCAGCAGCCGCCACAGCCGCTGCGACTTCGTCTAGGCTACAGCCACATAATGTGCCGCAAAACGCATAAAACACACGCGCACACACAAACACACACACACACACACACAGACAAGTGTCGTCGTCGTCGTCGTCGTCTGTCCGCTGTTTTATATAACGATTACGATAATGAAGCGACGCCGTTTTCAGCGGGCGCAGCATTTTTATACACAAAATGAGCCAAATGAATGGCTGCCACTAGCCAAGCGCACAGAGTGAGAGGAAGATAGGCAGAAAGAGAGAGAGAGAGAGCGCGTGCGATTGGGCTTACTCCAAGGATCTAGTAGTAAGCAACGTCTGTCGTTGATGGCTTTTTGAAGTTCTCAACGCAGGCGGCGCAATGATTGGGGGATTATGACGAATTAATGAATTCAGATTTAAATAAAATTACGCAGCGTGCCAGTGGGCCACGCCCACTTGTGGCCATGCACATTTAACATTTTCCAAATAGAATTAAAGTTTGGGCCCCCCCCTCCGACCGCCCCCTCGCTCGACATAATGAGCCAGCGCGACCCAGTCTGGCGTAATTATGATGGGCGCATATGATTGGGCCTGGCCATTGCATTGACAGGGGCAACAGTCGTCAGCAACTGTTGCCCGCTTAATTAACAACAACAATTGCAATTTTGCAATTGCAGTTGCTGCCACCGTTGGCAGGTAATTTTTGTCTCATTTGGGGCCGGGCACAAGCTTCGCTTGCTGATGGTTTTGTACGCGCATTGTTGCGGCATTGTTGTTGATTGTTAATTGAAAAACAATGTTGTGCGTTCGTCCTCTCGCTCTCGCTCTCGCTCTCACTCTTTCTCTGTCTTTGTCTTTCGCGCTCCTTTGCTGCACTTAAAGCGCTGTAACTTGCAACGAGTTCGAGGTTGAACTGCGGCTTAATTAATTTTTATAAGGCTGTTGTTATCGTCGTCAATATGGCTGTTGCTGCACTTTAATTACAATGCACAGAAGTTGCCTTAAGCTCATTGATTAAACTTAATCAATGGCCATAAGCATCGCGAACAGCATCGCATGCAGCAGGAAGCATGCGGCAGGAGGTATGCGGCTGGCAGCTCATTAATGCTCGCTCACAACTTTGACAGCCAAAGTGCAATTAGCGTCAGGGCCAAAGCGAAAAGTTGTCATATTATGATATTGAATAGCAGCAAGATGAAAGACCCGGCTGCCAAGAAATGGTAATCGAGTAAAGAGCGAGCGAGGCAGCGTGCGTGTGTGTGTGTGTGTGTGGTAACAACATGTCAAAAGAGCTGCAAGAGCATAAAAAGTGCCGGAGCTCAAGTAATTCAATAGCCAAGCAAGATTTAATTAATAATTTATATATAGTATATAAAGGTAGCTACAGCTCTGATTAACGCGCGCATCAAGCACACAGAAGCTGTAAAAGCGCGCAAAAGTTGTGCGTGTGTGTGTGTGTGTGTGTGTGTGTGTGTGTGTGTAGATCTTTTACGCATTACAGGTAAAACTTGCAGATCTTTTGTATGCCAAGCTCAGCGCTCTTAATTAACTTGAAGCAGCTGCTAATTAATTAAATTAATATAAGAGCTAAGCAACTACTAAGCATCAAGTTTGTCCAGGCGATTAGAAAACAATTAACGCTCAACTCTATTTAGCAATCAAAATCTAGCAATTAGCATATGATAATAAGGCAGCTGCTAGACATGTCTCTCCATATATAGCTATATCTATATATAACTTTATGTATGGGTCAAGTTAAAGAAAGTCTGCTGCTGCTGCTGCTGCTGTTGCAGTTCATCGTTGAAGGCAAAACTGTTAAAAGTCTGTTCGCTTAGTTAGTTGCATAGTTTGGGCTGGTTTTGTCAGTCAGTCAACTATCATTATAAGTTGCCCTTTGCGTTTGCGTCATAATGGCCAAAAACTTTTACCCTGTTCGGGTGTGTGTGTGTGTGTGTGTGTGTTGGCCATTGTTGGCGCTCAGTTTTGCAATTAGCAACAGTTTTGTCTGCTCAGTGCTTTTAGTCGGCCATTAATTGAGTTGCGCGCACTGAAAACTTAAAAAAAAAAAAAAAGAAAAAGAAAAACGAGACAGAGAAGGAGACGGAGAGAAAGAGAGAGAGCAAGAAATAGATATAGAACAAATAAAGTAACAAATTTTGCACAACTTTTTATTCATTTTCTGCCTTTTTCCATTTTTCTATTTGCAGATCGAGGACGCAATGCTGATGTTTGACAAGCAGACCAATCGGCACAGAGGTGAGTGCACAAGCGATAAACGATAAATGATAAACGATAAACGATAAACGATAGGCGATAAGCGATAAACGATAAGCGTTAATAATAGAGTTCGTTATAATAACACACATTGACTCGACTGCGACTCGCTTGCGACTCGCCTGTCGCTGCTGTTATAGATATTTTCTTTCATTCTTTCAGTTATTTTTTTGCTGCTGCTTCGTTTCCGGGCTTTAACGATGCAGAAGAAGACGGGCAAGCCGGAAGTGCGAACGCTTCTGCTATTTTTTTCTCCTTTTTCATTTTTTTTTTTGTTGCTGCGCATTGCTCTGTCAATGCATGACAGATAGCGTTACAGATAGCCGTGCACAAACAGAGCTAATACAGTTGCTTTTTGTGTGTGTATAAAAACGTGGCATTAAAATGGCCAGAGAGAGAGAGGAAGTGGAAGAGGGAGAGAGAGCGCGGCAGAGCGACTGCGAGAGCTGGCCATAAAGATTACCTGTGCAATGCAACCGGATATAGTCCGTATATACACAGCTCAGCGGGCTACTGAGTGGGCGGGGCCGCTGATGCTGGGTGGGCCGCTGTCCGGCAAAGGCTTAAATCTCTCAGCGCACATCCGCTACACGAACTTGTAGCGCACGAGTGAGTCCGCTTTTTCGGCTGTAGGCGGAGGCCATGTATGTGTGTGTGCCCTGCCGTGTTGTGCGACCCAGCTGCTTGTCGTTGTCAATTTTGCTTATTAAAGTTTTAAATGACGCGCCGAAAATTCGCATTGCGAACGCCCATTGACATGTGACAGGAGACGCAGTAGCTGGAGCAGCAGCAGCAGCAGCTTCCACCTGAGACAGGCGAGGCACATTAAGATTGATGTGTCCATTTTGCAGCTAAAGCCGTAAACGCCCACACACACAGAGAGGCAAGGGAGCAGACAGAGAGAGGGAGGCAGAGAGAGGGAGTGAAAGAGAGATAGTCAGCTAACAATGTCGTGGCCCAAAAGTAATTAGCTGCACACACACACATACATCCAGAGAGAGAGAGAGAGAGAGAGAGAGAGAGTGAGGGCTGGACAGTTGTGCATGCATCAATAGTTGCCTCTATAGTTGCTTTACACACACACAGACAGAGAACGAGCAATTCACACACACATGCAGAGTTCATGGCTGGCCTTGTTAACTTGCTGGCCTCATGTAGTTGGAGCCGCTGTCCAACCAAATTACGCACACGGGAATAAGGAAACATGATTTTTGCTTGTATGCGGCCCATAAAAAATTGTTGCATACTTCGGGGCGCCGCCAAGAGATAAGCAGCAGCAGCAGCAGCGACGGCAGCGACGGCGGCGCCGGCAGTAGTGAACGCGACCCACAGAACATTTCGTTTAATTGGACGCTGGAGTACCGAATGCTGCATCATGATGCAGTCATATGAAAAACACAAAAACTCAACTCAGCAACAGCAGCTGGAGCAGCAGCCTTTGCAAATGGCAATAAAAACAAGCAGCGCCCCATTTAAAAATTATGTGTAGCTGCAGCTGAGAGATGAAAGAGGTAGAGAGGGAGAGAAAGGATGACAAAGAGAGAGAGAGAGGGGGAATAGCGAACACCGAGCGGAAGAGGCAGCCGAGCGCAACAACTGTGCAGAGATAATGCATGAGTAAGATATAAAACTGCAAATTGCCAACGATGCAGATTTATTCGACTCTATATAAAGCAGTAGAAGACAACGTGGCAAGGCAATAATATTATTAATTCCTTGGCCTGATTGCCAAACGTAATTTCACATTTCAAATTAAAATCAAATAAATAGCTATTTACAGAGGAGCAACAGCAGCAGCAGCAGCAGCAGCGGCATTTCCTGGAAATATTTCGAGTAAACATTAAACAGAAAACGTATAAAATCCAAGAATCCATTAAAGAGCTAAAACTTGACTTTTAACATTTGGCAACTGCTTTGAGATATACAAATTAATTCTGTAAATGAAATTTTCATGTGTAAAAAAAAAAAAAGCTGAGCTGAAAATTTGAGTAAACTCTGGCAGAGCTCAAGCAAAGTTTTCCGAGTTCAACTTGTATAGTATAAATAAATTGATTTCATTTTTAATTCAGTCGACATTTGCTTTTTCCATTCAATATACTATAATGCATAATCCACTTTGTGAGCTCTCAGCAATTTTACAACAATTTGCCAAAGTGAAAACGATTTGTCCTTGATTCGTGCTCAATATTGATGAAGTATTTAAATTTACTTTTTTTTCTGCTCTTATTTCAAATTCAAATTTGAATTCGAACTGAAATTCAGATAATAGCATGACAGTTAAATTGTCAGTGGCTTACGTCTGTATCTCTTTTCTCTTTTCTCTTTTCTTTTTTTGGGTTAAAAATAGCATTTAATGTATATAGCCTCGTTTCTCTTTTCCGATGATTTAAACATGAATATGACATGGAAGACGTTGGCCACGGCAATTTCGCAAATTACAATTGCCTAGGTCGATCAGAATACATATGATGAAATATGCAGGCGTTGTTAGTTAGTTAGCTAGCCAAGACCAACTGCCCAACTTCACACAGGGCACAGGGCCGAGTGGCCCAACGACCCAGCGTACCGCAATCGAACCGCCCCCACACGAGGTGGCGCAGCAACGCTTTCGCTTCGAGTCAATAGAAAATGTGTGTCGTTAATCAAAGGGTATTAGTTGTAGCTGTAGCCACAATGACGACGATGGCGATGGCAATGGCGATGGCAATGGCGGACCAGGCGACTTTTTCTACAAGTTGAACGATGGACGACCTTTTGCCATGAGCTGGACTAAGAGACGCTCCAGGGTACGACTGCCCTCCTGCCTGCCTACTGGCACTTGCGATATGCCTGTAATTGCATTTTATCGATCCAAATGGAGAAGGTACCCATCACCTAGCGTACATGTGGCAATTGCCAGCGTGTGCACACACACACACACAGAGTCGCATAGATACACTGACGTTCAGAAACAGGACAGCAACTATAATAAAGAAGCGAAAGAATGAAGGAAAAAAAAAAAGTGAAGCAGGCGAGCAAAAGACGTTGCTCGGGCTACACGGCAGCAAGTTTGTTACTCATTCATAAATCATGTGTGCAGCGACAGACGGACAGAAAGACAGACGACACATACAGACAGACAACACACACACACACACACACACACACAGAGTGAGAGAGAAATGAAAGCCTGGTCACTGAAACTTGCAGCGACGTTTTTCCAACTAACGGCTGCAGTTGGCCCCAAAAAAAAAAAAGGGGGAAAAAAAGAAAAGAGAAACGTAAGCGATTCGTGGCGGGGCAGCAACGAAAACTATATGAATATGCCATAAAACAATATAGGCTGGCATACTAACATCTGCAACAACAGCAGCAACAACAAGAGCAGCTGAAAGTACAGTAGTAACTCGGAGAAAGACAACGAAGCTAAAGCAGATGATGTAGAGAGAGAAATGAGCTGGAGCTGGCTGGGCAAAGGATCAAAGGGAAGATATATGAAATGATCTGTATGAGAGAATGATATAGCTAAGGTGGACTATACTTACTACAACTATCGATATACAAGAGAGTGTAGCAGTAAAGTTATCGATGAGAATATAGAAAGAGCTTAAAGCTGAACGATATTAAAGTGGAATCCACTTGATGTAGACTGTGCTTGCTCAAGCTGATGATAACAATGAGAACATGATTCTTATTAACACTTACTTAATAAAAACTAATACAAACCTTAGTTCCGCTTGCTCTATGCTCTCTATGCACATTGATGGCTATTGAGTGTGATGTGTTGCAGTTTGTGCAATTACCACTGTAGCTGATATGGGATACACGACAGCAGCGGCTAGGAACTATGCTATGAATTTCATTTGGCAAGCCAAGGACATGCACAACGTGCGCCTAAACAGCCGGTTGAGGCGACTGGCTGGGGTCGGGGCTAGGCTAGCCTAGGCAGCAGCTGAGGTGTCAGTGCGGGTGTGTGGGCGGCTGAGTGGGGCAATAGCAGTTGGCTGTTGGCTGTTGGCAGTTGGCAGTTGGCAGTTGGCGTCGCCAGCCGCTACTAATATTAAAATTGAAAATTTTGTAATTTTTCTCGTTTTTTGGCAAGCAGGCGCTGCGCAGTCATAACAGCTGGCAGGCAAACTGAACCACGCCAACCCCTCCCCCACCCACGCCAGCCACTGTCCCCATACAGACACAGATAGATATATAGGTGTGTTTGTGTGAGTGTGCATATATAGAACATATCTGTGGCCGTTACTTGGCAATAACATGCATGAGTGTGCAATTTGTGCAGTTGGCAAAGGCATCGTCAGGCAGTCTGCGTCCTGCGGGAAATTTTCGACAGGTAAAAATGGCAGCAAAGCAGCCACAGAATTAACTAGCAAAGCGACTCCAGCCGCCGGGGCATTTTTCATGCCAGCCTTGCCAGCCGCATTTGTTGCCGGCAGATACATTTTTGATTGAGTTATGTGTGGGCGAAGATGTGAGCTGAAGAGCAGAAGGTAGAAGGTACAATAAATTGCTGGCTTCATTTGCTAGCCACTCGGTCGACGCTCAACTGATTTATGAGTGGTCAGAGGCAGCACAAGCAGCAGCAAAAGCAACCGAAAAGCCAGCCCGTAGCATGAACGGAGGCAGCGCCCGTGGCAGCGCCAACAAAAGTGCCAACAACTACGTGCAACTTGCAACGTGCGCTAATTTTATATAATTAAAACAAACACAAACACAGCAGGCCGGCAGGCAGCATAGAATGAGAGAGTGAGAGAGAGAGCACTGAAGACTCTCAACGCCCACACAAGTTGTTGCGAGGGAGGGAGAGAGCGAGAATCGGAGAGTTAAAGGAAAGCAGCACATGTCGCTAATAAGCCTGCGTGTTTACAGTTACTTGTTTCAACTAATTTGTCAGCTACGCCCAACGCCCGCATGCCAAGGCAAACATACACACACACTCACACACACTCACACATACACAGAGAGAAAGACAGAAAGCAACGTCTATGCTTGAAGGCGTGGCATGAGGTGTCTGCACTTGGCCTTGCTAATTGCACAGTCCTTTTGGCCCGGCCAAATCTCAGACAATTGCGCTAATTGAAAAACCTCGATAAGACCAAAGCGAAAGCTAAAAGCAACAGCACACACACAAACACACACACACTCATCGATACACACACACACACTTACACACAAATGAAATGGAGCTTGACTAAAAACATTTTGGTTCTTTGTTGTCCTTGGGTTTCCTTTTTCATGTAAACATGCATTAAAAGCTAGTTAAGTTAGCATACGAACCTGAGATGTTCTATCAATATATAGTTATAGAAACGTAAACAACAATCGATCATAAGCTAATTATCGATAGTCATGGTAGCTAAGAGTTTTTCTTTTATAGTTTGACAAGATTTAAAGGCAGTTAAAAAAGAAAATGAAAAAGCTGAAGTAGGATGTTCTATATGAGCAAGAATGTTCGATAGTCTCTGTGTTATCGATTTCATAGATATATTTATGCTGACTATAATTAAGTTTTATGGCATACCCAAAGAAAAGCAACACCAAAAGCTAGATAATAAGGTATAGCAATAGCAATATAAACACCTAAAAACTATTCGATAGTCTTTATGCTATCGATTTCCTGGCTATATCTTAGTAGTATCACTAAGTAGAGCTCTTCAATGAATCGAACTGAGAGTAAAAAAGCTAGTTATTGACTTGATATATACTTATATATCTATGATTACTTACACATAATCGATAAACGATCAGTTATCGGTTTGCCAACTAAGCCTGGTTCACATACTTGTACGCCTTCTAGTATGTAAGCATTCACAATTCATGCCAATCAAATATACTCTACTTCCACAATCCTTTCAGTGTTGAGCAACGTTCGCTTACACATTGATTATCGATAATTTCGTTAGTGCCAGCCCTAGCCAAGTCAGCATAGTTTCGAAATGGCATTTGGCACACTCGTGCTGCAGCTTATGAAAGATTGTAAATTTTGGAAGAAATTAACAAAAATGTTGGGCACAGAAATTGAATGGGAGGCGTCGAATGCGCTGAATCAGCATTTCCATACAGAGTAGTTAGTGGGGCATAGCAGTAGCACTTGGTGGGTGGAGGGGAGGAGGGGTAAAAACTTCATGACAAACTTATTATGCACTCGGCTGGGTTATTTCCAGAGCTGGGCAAAGTTTGCTATGTAAACTGGGAGCTGGGCAGTGTTTGAATTACTCTGCCCAGGCGGCACTTGAGTCCCTGCCGCATATTGAGGTCAGCTATGGGGTGAATGGAGGGACAGAGAGTGGGGAGAGCGGAGCTGAAGTGCCTGCGGTGCAGAGGGGCAGAGACTGTGGCAGTGGCCTGGCCTGGCTGACTGTCTGGGCTCGTCTCAGTCTCGACACTTGAGTAAATTATTTAGCCGCTCGCACAAAAGCATATTTCGTTCAATTTTTGCAGCTCTTAAACTTGTTTGCCCATTCTCCAACTCACTTTGACTCCCTGACTGCCTGACCCTCTGACTCTTTCGCCTTTTTCACTTCTGTTCTCTTATTTGTTTGTTTGTTTGATTTTTTGCAGGTTTTGGCTTCGTTACATTTCAAAGCGAAGATGTGGTAGACAAAGTTTGTGAAATTCATTTCCATGAGATAAACAACAAAATGGTAAGTCGAGCGAAGCCAAATGAAACGAAATGCTGAGCCGTAATTCTATATCTAATCCTCAGGTCGAGTGCAAGAAAGCGCAGCCCAAGGAGGTAATGCTGCCGGCAAATCTGGCCAAGACACGGGCGGCCGGTCGTTCCGCTTACGGTGAGTTGGTAGTCTGGGGCAGCCACGCAAATCAGGCGACGGCAACGGCAGCAACGGCGGCGGCGGCTGCTGCTGCAGCTGCTGCTGCCACGCCCGCCGCTGCCCTCTTGCCAAGTAGTTTAGCCGCTGCCGCCAACGCGCTGCAGCAGCAGCAGCAGCAGCAACAACAACAGCAACACCATTCACACCACCAGCAACAGCAACAACATCCACACTCACATCATCATCATCATCACCATCCACTGCTGGGCAGCGCAGCAACAGCCGCCTCGCTGCGCTACACGCCCTATCCGCTGCCCACGCACATTTCAGCCGCTGCCGTGGCCGCAGCAGCCGCAGCTGCCACGCAACAACAGCAACAGCAGCAGCAGCAGCAACAGCAAGCAGTCGCTGTTGCCGCCCAGCAGCAACAACAGCAGCAACAGCAACAGCAGCAGCAATCGCTCGCACATGTTGTAGCCGCTGCCGCCGGCGCACCTTCGCTGCTGCCTCTAGCCAATTCAACGCCCGCTGGCGCTCCCTCGCTGCTGCAATATGCAGCTGCTGCGAATGCTACACAGAACAATGTTGCTTTGGCCAATTCGCTCTATGCCGATGCGGCTGCTGTCATGGGCTATAAGCGTCTGCTAGCCGCTGCCGCCGTAAGCAGCGGCCTGCGGGCCACGCCCACCCTGGGCGCTCTCACAGCGCCGGCAGCTGCAGCGGCAGCCGCTGCCCAACAAGCGCAACTGCGTCAAAATGCAGCTCTAGCCGCTGCACACTATCCGCTCAGTGAGCTGCTGGCCATGCCGGCCAGCCTCGAGACGGCAGCAGCTGCCTCTCTCTATCAGCTGCCTGGCATCTGACCGCCAAGACCGCAGTGAGCCGCAGTCCCAAGCATATATTAAAGCAGGCCAGTTTCAGCCTGATGCCTGGCATATATACTATACACACACACACTCACACTCACACACTCACACACACACACATTTGAACTCTCATTCCGTCTCAATGTCCAAAGCGCGAACGTGTCGCATTATTTATACTTAGGTCTTAGGTCTAAAACGTGTATGATTATACTCCCTAGCCATGTATGCTACATATACAACCATACATACACATATATAAATGTACATACATTTGCATACTACTATTCGTGTGTCTAATCGGTACGTTTATCGATTCAAGCATATACTTAATTTATACCAAATTCAATTAGCGTAACGCATTCATCATTTCTTTCTCTAGAGCTTAAGAAATGTTGGTTTAAGATCTAGGCTTAACAAAAACTAACCAACAACAATATAATAATAATAATATTAATATTAATAATAATAATAATAATAATTAATTAATTACTTAAGAGCAGTTCCTAGAGAGCTGCCTAGATGTTTTTGCTCAACGTTTCGATTAACTATCGATGCTTAGAGTTAACTTAGCAACGATCGTAATATATATACATGTAACAGTAAAGCGTAACTGTAAACCAAACTGCGTGTAAGTCTTAGACATTGTACAACACTAGAACGTAAGAACTGAATATGAAACAACAACAAAAAATAATGCAAATTGAAATGCGCCAAAATAACAATTGAGAAAAAAAAAGTAATGTCAAAAAGAAACCAGAAGAAAAATAATCATATTTATATCTCTAATAATTGTATAACTAACATTTATCAACTCTATATACAATTTATATATTAATATATTCGAACTTCAGCTCATACAAAAAAATAGCTCTTCAAAATGAATAACTGTAGAACCGAATACAATTAACGTTTATACTATAATAATGTCATAAATTAGTAAATGTATCAAAATTAGCTTTTAAGTAAAGCCGCATTTAAGTAGGCAACAATTAAAGCCGATAGGCTTACGCACACACACACACACACACACACGCAGGCATCTCTATGTGTATGTATGTGTGTGTGCTTGTGCGTCAAACATTTTAGTTAAACAATTTGAAAGTCGCAAACGTAGTGACCAAAGCTGACATTAGTATGACAGCTGCCCGTCTCTTTCTATATCTATCTCTATCATTGTCTCTGTCTCTGTCTGTCCGCTTGACGATTTCACAACACTGGTAAATTGCTAATGTCAATTGAAGCGCAAAAGCCTCTCAGTGCTTTACCAGCTGTTGCTCACTTAATAACCTACCCACACACACACACACATACAATACTATATACATATATTTAGATATTAATATTTGACTTAAACATGAACTTTAGCTATTGATTATATGCATACATATATCTATCTATATATCTATGCATATACATATATATGAATACATTTACTTACTTGTTAAGCGCATTAAGCGCTTCAAGTTAACTGCTAGCTAATACTTGAATGTCTATGCTCGTTTAGCTGAGTTCAAAGGGAGTATATTAGTTTTTTGTCAATTTCAGAATATGACCTGAAATATATTATATATAATATTTATATTACATTTTCTTATTCCCAACTATGTCTGCGTCTCTGAGTTCAAATATTAAGTATACGTCCTGTGTTCGCAGGGCGTACAGGAAAATATATCTAATAGAAGCTCAAGTTAAGCTAAGTAATTAGATTTACTTTTGAAATATGCTCAAAAAGCACTTAATAAAACATATTAACATGCCCATTAGGGACATGGCCAATTGACAAACACAGCATTCGAATCTACAGTCAAAGATTAGCAAACTATAAGCTTGGGTTTCTAAGATAGATAGAGATATAGAACAATGCTGATAATTTTCAACTCTAAATTTCTGAATCAACATATCCTCAACTTTTAGCATAAACTTTTCTCTCATAAATTCCAAAAACTCTCTCATTCATAAGCGAGCATTATAGAGTCGGCCATGCTCGACTGCAGCATTCTTACTTGTTGTCCATTGTAATAGTGTACTTCATACGTATCTAAGACTAAGTTCAACAACAACGAAAATAGCTACAACAACAACAACAACAACGACAGCAATACGCACAGGAAACGATGCCAAAAATGATGAACGAATAATTGATTGATTGATTGAATGATTGATGACAGCCATGGAACCAAATCAAAAGAAAAAACAAATTCAATATTAAAAAAAAACCAAAATCAAAATCTATTTAAATTAACATTTAACATTTTTTTTAACTAGCTGTCAATTTATATATTTTTTTTACATTTAATTGTTTTTAATGTGTTTTTTTCCAGTTTATTTGTTGTAGTGTATTTTTCTCTCATTTCCTTTTTGTCAACTTGTGAGTGTGTGTAAACACTTTTGAAATCATTTAATTAGTTGTGGGCCAATGAAACGCAATCGGCCTCGAGAGTCTGTGACATTTGGTAGAAATGTGCAGCGAGGCTTTAGAAATGCTTTCATGTTCGTCCTCGCCCCACGTCGAACAAATACACTAGTTAACAAACTAACTAACTAAATAACAGTCTAGTATTTACATTTTAGCATAGTAATTAAATGTGTTTTTTTTTTTTTTTTGTTTATTCCTTTCTAGTAAACAATGTCTACGTATTTACAATTATATTTAAACAACTTTATATAAACATATATATATCTAAGTGTTTAGAATTGTGTCATATCTATCTATATATATATATAAACATTAATAGATATACATTTATATCGATGGTACAACAGATATATTCTTAATTATAGCTCAGCAAGTTGAGGCTGTTAATGGAAGAAAAAACTGCTCCAAAAACATCTTAGAAACTAAAGTCGATCTCTCTAACAGCAGTAACTTATATATTAGTATATAGTATATAATAATCGATAAATGTTAATCGATTATTATTTAGTTCACACATATTTAGATCATTAAGTACATACACACACACATACAAACACTTTACATCTATAGTTGAACAGACTTAGACTTTTATCGAATATATCTCTATATATCAATATATAACTCTTTGATCTATTTGTTTTCTAGGAGTACTCTTAGATCTTAACTCAGCGCACTTATGAATGTTAGTAATTGATTTATGTTTATGCCTCTCTTTTTTTCGTGCTCTCTCTCTCTCTCTTGTTTTTCATGCTCCATATTTAGATAACATCATGTGGGGTCTGGGGACATTGCCCGAAGGTAAGCATAGCGCAGACTAGATGTAAGAACTAGCCATAAGCTCATAATTATATGAATTGTAATAGAATTCAACTAATTGTATTCCTCTCTCTCTCTCTCTCTCTCTCTCTCATGCAGGCTTTCCGGCAGCTGCGTATGCTGCTTATGCCGCTGGTCGCGGCTATTCGGGTTATCCCAGCTTCGGACTACCCTATCCAACTGGTAAGTCAACTCTCTCTCACTCTCTCTCTATCTGTCTGTCTCTATCTCTCTCTCACACACACACACATATAAACCATCACACATATCCTTAACTATCTATAAATATATATATGAATATTTAGTATACCCTATGCATATGTCGTAAGCCCCGTCTGCGTGTAAGACTCTCTGTGTGTGTGTGTGTGTGAGTGAATGTATTTGGCGTGCATTTTGTGACTACTCTTAAATTGAATTCAAGCTAAATACCTAAAGCCCACCTAAAGCCCATTGCAATTTGTGTTAGTTGATATGACGAAAGGCCTTGTTGAACTAGTCCAACTGTTAGCTCTATAATACATATACAAATACATATATGTGTAACATGATTAATTAGCATAATGTACTAACTACCTTTGTTATCTATATGATTTTTGTTTTTTCCAACTCTTTCGATCTATGCGTTTTTCTTTGCTTTTTGTTCTGATTTCTTTTTTATTTCTTCTCGAACCTTATAGCTGGTGTTATGGGCGTAATGCCGGAGAATCGTATACTGATCGGTGATTATATGGTCGCCCCAACGGCAGCCAGCAGCACGGCCTAGCAGCGACACTGACTATGATCTAAACTGATATTTTTTTTCTGTCGATCGAGTATTATATGAAAATCTGAAGTAATAAAAAACAAGCAAATATAAGAATATAAATAAACTCTAGAGCGTTCGTCATATCAATGCACAAATCGTACTCTAAATAAAAAAGGAAAAAAAATATATCAAAATCAAATTGCAAGCAATCAAGGCAAAGCAGCTTCTACGACATATTTTCATTGATGCTGCTTGAGCTTGTTTTCTTTACATCACATCACACGCCTACACTGTGCAAAAAATCATGAACCACACAAACACTTTGCTAGTACTAGAGCCACCTCGCCTCATCATTCATTTCCATCTTAACTTTTAGTTCGTTTTCGTTTTATGTTTCGCTAGGGTTGGAACGGATGTTGAGACAACTCAAATCCAACACTAGCCAAAGTTATCGATAAACAATCAACGATAATCAGTGTCAAGCAATCAGCAAACAGCGAGAATTAGCAAATAGATTAAGAAAATTTGTCCCAAAATTCACGAATGCAAATATTTTGTATAGATTGATTCATATAAACGCATTCGTCCCAACCCTAGCCTAGTCACCCACCCACTCTCTCTCTCTCTTTCTGTGCCTCTCTCCCACCTTCTCTCTCTGTCTCTCTGTCTGTCTCTACATTTTGTGTCTCATATGATTTTGTAGGCTTAACTATTTGTGGCATCGGTAGAAGTTATGGTACCACATGTAGCACGAATCCGGGCCGCAGCAGAGCCGCCAATTGCACCGCTGGCGGTGGTGCAGCAGCGGCTGCCGCTGCCGCTGCCGCTGCCGTGCACAATCAGCCCCAAACGGGATACCATCAACACCATCAAACGCTTACTTTGCCGCTGGCCACGGCGCTGACAGCGCGCACCGCCGCAATCAAATCCCAATTTCTGGGCAACATCAATTTTTAAATACAAAAAAAAAAAAAAAATACAGAAATAAAACCCATAAAGGCCAGATAATCGAGAGAGCGGCATTTACGACAAACGAGAAGCAGTCAAGCTAAGCGAGAGGCCGGCGATATTGTATTTAATATTTCATTTGCCATTTTGTTTCTTTTTCTCTCTCTCTCTCTATCTCTATCTTTCTCTCTCTCTATCTATCTATCTCTCTGTTGGTCTCAACGACAATACGCATACCAAACCAGAAACGAAATAAATATATATTAATCATTTGTACTGTGACAAGTAGGTACAACAACAACAACAGCAACAACAACAGCAACAACAACAAGAACAACAACAAATCAAATTTATTAGCTTAGATTGTTTCTGGTAAAAACAAATATTGAATCTATCAACAAAAGCCAAAACCAAACAGAAAAAAACAAAATAATAAAGAACTTATACAACTATTTGTAATTGCAGACCCATTACATACAAATATATATACATACATATATATATATAATCGCATTTAGTGCTGCTGGCGCATATATGTGTGTACACACTGTAGCTGGCCCCCATATATAGTATATATATAGCGGACACTTATTAGTAGACCTTTACTAAATACACATACTTAGCATTTGTTTGTACCCCATAGAGCTAGTGAGGTATATACCCAATATATACACATATATCAGGCGTATCTATATAGTGCAGTTCTTTCGATTTACTATATACGCATATATATACTCGATACATTTGTAGTCCTTAGGCTAAACATTATCGCATAAACGTGTAGAGAAACCCGTAGAGATATGACACAATACACACACACGCACACAAACACAGATACAGTAAGCACTCCATATATATGCTACCATTTGTAATTTTCATTAATTCTCATTAAACAACTCCCATTTGGTATTATTTGTAAAAACTATTTTACAGTTAGCGCATTTAAATGCAAATTTTTTATTTGTAGTCCATCTGCATAAATTAGTGTGCAAACCAAATGTCGGCGATATGCGAAAATAAACACACACACACACACACACACACGCACACATATATATAGAGAAGAAAAACCCATTTAGATAAAAAGTACAACATTTTAGCAGGCCTGTGTGTGTGCGTGTGTGTGTGTGTAGCATCATCGTATTATTATCCTTTAATTAATTTCCTGCATAATATGATTTTTGTTTTTCTTTTCGCATTTCGCATTTCGCATTTTGCATTTTGCATTTTGCATTTCATATTTTATATTCATTTCGTTTCCCCTGAGTTTTTTAGATAATCAGCGAACGTGCACAGATTTCTAGCAAAAGTTCATTAATTAGTTGAATTTTTGTGTGCGTATATTTTGTTTCTCTTTCTCTCTCTCTCTCTCTCGCTCTCTCTCTCTCTCTCTCTCTTTTTCTCTCATGAATAATAAAATAAATGAAATCCTTTAAACTCTAATCATATAAACATATACATATACATATATATCGCATATCCTGCATACAAATTCCTTCATCGTTGTTGCATCCGAAACTGAAACTGAATCAACAAAAAATTTGCTACCAAAAATGAGCGAAAAACAAAAACAACTTTTTATTGAAACTCTATATATGCATAATAAAAAAAAATCCTTAACTATATATATACACACATATTTATAATATATCTGAAAAGAAAATATATATCTAAAAATAAGTTTAAAAATATTTATTTTATACACAACAAACGAAAAACCAAATCTAAATCAAAATCTAATTTCATTTGTACAATAATAATAATAATAATGATAACGATGATGATGATGAAGCAAAAACAATTTTTAATATGAAACATAAATGAAATACAATATTAATAATGTCCATCCATTTTCGAAGAGCAAAGTTTAAGTTTGATGAAAAATACAATTTTTCTAATGTCCTTTCCATTAATGTAAGTTCGTTTACTTAGCTACCAATACATATACACACACACACACAAATACACAGACAGAAAAGCTGTTAATTAGTGAATTGAATGCAGCAAGATTTTTGGCAAAATTATAATATGAATTACAAAATACAAAAGAACAAAGCAGCAAAAACTGCTTGAAGGTATCTTAACTTATATATATACATATATAAAATGCTTGCAAGTTATTTATAAACAAACACACACACACACACACATGCATAAATAACTACTTATATAACACACTCAAACACACACACACGCATATCTATGTATTTTACACGTATATACTGTGATTTATAAGAAAACGCTTCAAACAAAAAAAACACATGATGAAGAAACAAAAATTTGCCAAACGCATAATTCAAAATTGCTTATGCAAAAACAAAAAAAAAAAAAGAAAGTTATTAACTTAAATAAATGCACAAAAAAACGGAAACAAAATCCGCAAAAAAAAAAAACAAAGCCAAGTTTATAATTTTCTAGCCGCAAGGCTCTAGCTCTTTAGTCTTATTAGTATTTGAAAGCGAAAAGCAGCTAGCAAATGGAGTGACATGGCGTATGCGTAATGTGAAGAAGAAGAAGAAGAAGCAGAAGAAGAGCCAGCTACTGAAGCAGAAGCAGATGCAAAACAACTGCCAACAAGGTCAGCTAAAAATGGTCGTCTTAATATACAAAAAAAAAAAAACTGTATAATCCCACAGCATACTCTCTCTTTATATATATACTCTCTCTATCTCTCTTTATATATATATTTGTACGCAAAAGCCGTTAAACACATTTTCTAATTATTAAATGTACTGTTAGTAATTGATTATCTTTAGCTGCAGTTTTAGTACGAAAGAAAAACAAAAAACGTAAATTCATGGGCAATCGAGACGCAAATTGTAAACTGCTTGCGTGGCGGCAGTACAGTAGCTCACATATGTATTCTCATACCACTAGATAGTATGCATATATACATCTCTATATATATATGTGTGTGTAGTCCTAACTAATCTAGAAATCTATAAATCTTTTAAGTTTGTTGCTCAAATAACTAAATTAAAAGTAGCACATGAAAAAAAAAAAAAAAGAAAAACAAACTCAAATATTTAATGAACAATTTGTGAAATGTATTTTTAAACTAAATTTAAGCTAAATAATGTAGCAACTAGCCTTAGACGACACTAATTTAAAAACAACAGTGTGTAGTGTTGGAAAATGGAGCAAACCTATATAGCTCATATATATATTTATTCATAAGTAAACATATACATACATATATCTTTCTATATCTGTCTCTCGTTCACTCTCTCACTCTCTCTTTGTCTGTCTATTTCAATATCATTTGTTGTTCATCTAATTTAATGCGTAGCTTTTGAAATGTGTTTTTAATCAGTTCACGTTTTACATTATTGCGACCTTGTTTTTTTTTTTTTTTCTCTCTTGCCTCCGTGTTGGTAAATCGTTCAAGTTTTGACAACGCTCTGCCATCTTGTTAAACAACAAACAGTGTTGCTTACCAAACCACAAGTCGAACAACTACTAAAAATGCCAGCTGCCCGTGCCGGAAGCCCATAACAACAATGGCAACGGCAACTGCAACTGCCGCAAGGGAGAACAAAAATTCAGAGCTACCATATAAATGAAACTAAAAACTTATTTATTTAGAGAAAAAGGCAGTTACCGCTATTTCTATATCTATAGCCAGCAGCTTTTGCCCGGTTGCTAATGAAAACAACATGGCGCACAGAGCTTTTACGCCACAGAAAAAATAGCGTAAACTAAACGTAAGCCAAACTTGATTGGCGCCACACACACACACACACACACACACACACACGAACACACACACACACGAACACACACACTCACGCACGCACACGCACACGCATAACGCACAACGAGCACAATAAGCAAACGTCTGGCATAGCCACGCCTCGTTACGTTACGTCACGTTACGTTACATCAATTTTTGTGTTTCCGCAGGAAATGCAACTGCTACAATTCCAACACAGCTCACCCTCTCTACCTCGCTCTCTCTCTCTCTCTATCTGTCTCCCTCGCCTGTATGCCTTGCCTGTTGTTAGCCCGTAATCCGTTAGCTATAACCCGTTACTTCTTAGCCCAATGTTGTCTATGCCTCTTACCCCTATCCCCCACCCGTATTTCCTATTGTACCATTCCCATTCTTACCTCCCTCCCCTCCGCCTCCCCCTTCGCCTTGGCCTTGCCCATTCTGTTGTCATTTCAATATTGGCGCTGGCGTATTTTTACTTGCTGCAGCAGCTGTGACCGTAACAACAACGACAACAATGATAACAGTAAAAGCGCCCAAAAAAGCAAAGTGCGCCGCAGCCAAGCGTTCTAACTGTATTTCGTATTTCTCTGCTCCTCCGCCTCCTGCAGCGCTCTCCCAACAGCAACAACATTCGTTTAATAACCCAGCAGTAACACTTTTTGTTGTCGTTTTTTTTTTTTTTTTTTGTTCGTGTTTTCATAACCTGCCTTCCAAGTTGGCTTTGTCGTGTAGAGTTCTCTTCAATATACCCATACATCTATACTAGACTAGCTCCATTATATAACATTAGTAGGAATTTCCATTTGTTGGGCTTCGGGTTTTTCCTTTACTCTATAATGCAGAGTTAGTTAATCGTATATATATAAACACTAAATAGTTTGTTTGATTTGTTTGTTTCGAAAGCAAAAAAAAAATAAACTAATTATAATCGTAAAACTTTGATTTCTCTTATATATACATATATACCACTTAGCGCTCAGTCTTTGACTTTCATTACTATATACATATATATTAATATAGTCCTATATAACTTAGGTATTTCTTTTAAATGTGCCCAAACTCTTAACTAGTTGTCTTTCATACGTCTTGGCCGCCATTTAATCTACAATTCTCGCAATCTTTTGCCACTTACAGTTGATCTAACCAATGGGCAGCTGACCCCCAACAATAATACACCACTCCTAACACAGGCTTTGTCAGGTAAGTTCCAACGTTTTTTGCAGCTTTAAGAATTTTAAATAGAATTGATAGCATAGAAAAAGTTTAGTAGCTTGATTCGGTTTTTCATTTATAACTAATTTGCTATATAATGAATGCTTTATTATTTAATGGAATTCGTAGTAGAGAATATTTGTTATAGTATTTCATATTTCCCTAAATAGTTGCTCTCAGCATTGATTGCTTATACGTAACATGCTCGGCACGTCTTAGCACCTTAGGCTGACACCCAGATAACAATATATGTAAATGCTTAACATTTTAATTCCACTTATTTCCTATATGTCTTGCAGGCCCTATCTTAATTTGCTTCTATGTATGCATTACAATAGCTTAACATCAATAGCGGAATTATGTTTCAATTCCATTGCATTTCTTCGCTCTGAGCAGGAGCCTTCGTTTCATTTCGTTTTGCTTTTCGGTTGAGCCCTTCACTCACTTCAACATACGCATACACACATTTACACTCACATATGCCGTTGAAGTGTTTAGCAAAGATAACTCTCGCATGCGAACCCATTAAAGAACCTTTGCTTCATAAAACTCAACCCAATATTCGAAAGAGAGAAAAAAAAGGTTTCTGTCTAATCTCGAACGAATTTGTTAAAGAGCCGACGCAATCGGTTACTCTCTGAGTTTTTTTACTCCAAGTGTAACTGAAAGCACTTATTTGCAAATATTCAGGAGCTCTAGAGATATATATCATGAGGCACATAGTATTTCAATTCCAAAGTTTCGCTGAGCATATTTAAAATAGTATTTAGACTAAATCAGACATTTATCCATGAGCTCTTCTAGATAGCCTGCCAAATTCCATTGTTTCACAAAGTCATACATATTTCATCACTCACTTATCTATAGGCATGCCTATATCCCTTGTTACTACAAACTCATACATTTATTGATAGGCTTATAGACAAAGTGCTTCAGCTCCATTGTTTCTCATATTAATTCATAGTAGATACAGCTCAGTTATCTCAATCGCCAAATCTCATCAAATTCTCTATTTGCTTTCCTTGCAGTGATGAACAACTATCAGGCGGCTGCTGCAGCTGCCCACAGCTTTGGTCCGTCGGCCTCGCCACATGCAGCGGCCGCCACTACGGCCACACGGCAGGGTTTTCCCTCTACCAATTCGCCCGGACCAACCATTGACATGTACAGCTCGGCCGGGGCCGATAATGTGGGCTACGTACAGGCCACCAGTCCGCAACCATCTGGCTTTCCCATAGCCGTCAGCCGTGCCCCATTGAACTACAGCCCGGTAAGTACGAGGAACCACCTCCAAATAAACAACAACTAGCAATAGACATGTAGTTGGGCAAAGGGTATGTGGGCGTGTCTTGTAGGCGAATTTCTTGTCCGTTGCCGAGCATCAATATCGATAGCCGCATCCGCCTCTAAACACAATCGCATTAAATTACTTAAGCAAAATATACATATATAAATAATTTAGTTAAATAGTTATTGCGTTGACCTTCCATAAATATATTGTACTATGTATTTCTCTTTCATTTCGTACAGATTTATTCGTTGAACTTTGCGATGGCTAATATATAAAAGACTGATATCCCAAAATAAAATTTAAAAAAAAATTAAAAAAGAAAAAAAAAAAACAAAAAAAGAAAGCAAAAGAAAGCAAGAAAACAAAAAAAAAACAAATGCAAAAAGTATATACAATTATATATATATATAAATCGAAAAATATATATATACATATATACACATATATATATAAAAAAAAGTAATAAGAGTTATATAACAAAACGCAGTTGCACAAGGTAGGCACACCAACAAAACTACAGCGTGTTTCTTTTCCAATAACAATTTCAATTATTAATCAATCAAAACTATATAATTTATCAAAACAACCAAATGCAATAAATATCAATTACAATTACGTTAACAAAAAACTTAGTCAAAAAATCAAGTAAAAAATATATATTAAATAAAAAATCTATTTTATGCACGTCACAATAAGCACAGTTTTCTAGGTCAATTATGATTTCTATACAATTGAACAAATATACATATATGTATTATATATAAAATATTTAATACACGCGCTGCTACTAAAACAAACATCCAACACACACACACACATTTATTATTGAAGCCTGCGGCAAAGTTTTGATAAAGAATTTAACGTCAAATTCGTATTTTTTGTAAAAATTTCAAGCGATTTACTTAACAAGAATAACAAAAATTGGTCTGCCATTTCTTTTTTATTAAATTTATTTATTGGCTTAAATAAAATTTGAAATTTGAGTTTGTTAAAAAACTTGAAAATATTTTTTTAATATTTTTATAATTTATTTTAATAATTTTAAAATATAGAATATAAATATTTATAAATTTGAAATTTTAAAAATTTTAAATTACTTATTAAATTTAACAATTTAAAATTTATACATTAATTATTTAAATAATTTTAATATTAAACATTTACATTTTTTTTTAATATTCAACTTATATTTGTGTATCAACTTCAATATAAATTTCTAAAAAATTTTGCCACAAGCTAAAAATAAAATTTCTTAACAAAAACATTTTGTAAATCAATTACATAATTTTTCTATCTCAAATACTTTTCACTTTACATATAGTATATTTATATATATTTTATATATATGTATATGTCTATTCTATAAATGTTAAATACTTTCTAAATGTCTGTGTGCATTTGTTGCTCGCCGAATGCATTTTATTTGAATAATTTTTTTGTGTGTGTATTTGTTTTGTGCCATGCGAAACGTTCTATTTACAGGGACCACTAATTCCTGCGGCATTTACAAATGGATACCATTAAAAATAAAGGTGGCGCCGAAACAACCGCAATGACAACAACAACAACAACAAACACCAGCAACAACTACAACTACAACAACAACTGCAACAGCAGCAGCAATAAAAACAAAAAGCAACAGCAATTGACAACAGACACAGCAAAGTAACTGTTAAACAATATAAATATATATATTTATATTAGAATAAATATATATATAAAGAAAAGCTGCGTATATAACTCTCACACACACACACACACACACAATATTACTATATATTATATTATAAGCTTGTGCATCGTAATAAATTTGTGCACAAAGCAAAATGAAATCTGTTAAGCAGCCAAGCAAAACACAGCAATAAGTATGATAAACCACAAAAAAATACACACAAACATACACTAATACACACACACACACACATACACAACAATTAATTAATTAACATATATGTATCACACACATGTATATATAAATATATATATATATATATATATATATATATATATATATATATATATATACATACCTGTGTGCATATACAATTTATAGCGTAAAAACAATTTAATTTTAATTTAATGACAACAACAACAACAACAACAACAATATTAACAATTAATCAAATAAGCAAGCAAAAAGGCTGCGCCAAAAAAAAAAATATATATATATAAAAAATAAAAACTTTGTGCAACGCGTGCAGCAAAAATCGTTTAAAATGCAAATTAAACGAAATGCAGCAGCAGCAGCAGTAAGGCGTTGCATGTAGGCGTGGCCTTTATGCACAACAGACACACACACACAACACACACACAAGCAAGGCCAAACCGGGCGCAAGGCAACAAATTTTTTGCCCGGCAGCCAAAAAAAAAGAAAGAGTTTTAAGTAAAACCAAAAAACCAAGAAAAAAATACGAAAATAAAGATTAATAAAAATAATATAAAATATATGAATTAATAATAACAAAATAAAGTTACAAATGTTGCAATAATAGCGAAATATGTTATTATTTAATTGCGTATTATTACAAGTAAAATGATTATGAACATTATTATTGCTATTCTTAAAGTTAAGTTGTAACTTTTAAAGTTAAAAGTCGATCAACAAATATTATATATACAATTAAATATATATATAAAGACGAAAAACTGCAATATATACAAAAGAAGTTGATGAAGAAGCTAACAAAAAAATACGAAGTACACAAATCAAAAGATGAAACAAACATTTGCAATTTATTTGTTAGGCAAGTCGGGCATGCCCAACAATTGCCAATAAGTACAGAGTATATATATTTAGAGAGTGCGATCTCTTTTTATATATATATTTCAGTTCTTCTCGTTGCTAAATCAAAAATCAAAAGAAAATTGATAAAAAATCTTTAGATGCAATTTATGAATTATGAATTTATTTTAAAGTACAATCCAAAAATGTTTATTGGCCAAAAGCTGAAGTAGCAGAAGAAGAAGCAAATACTGAGTTGTAGCAGCTCTACAATAATTTGTTGTTTTTGTTTTTATGTTTGTGTTTAACTTGCAAAACTCTTTTGTGTTCAAAACAAACAAATTAATAACAAATGCATATGGTTAGTTAGACAAAAATGTTAAAAAGAAAGAAAAAACAAAACGCATTCATTATAAGCGCAATTGAGAGATTGAATTTCGCATAACTCGAGGCATAAATCAATTTATTTGCTAACACACACACACATCTGATAAATCAAAAACAAAATAAAAAAAAAAGAAACTTAAACAAATTACAATCTAAGCGCATATGCAAATATAACAATGAACTATTATACATACAGCATATATATATTACTATTAAGTAAATAAAATATTTATAAAACCAGCAAAAAAAAAAAAAAGAAAACCCTAAAAAAAGACAATTAACACTAAGCAAAAAGCCAGTTGAACATGGGTAAAAAATAAATATATATATTTAAATTAATAATGAAAAGCGTATATGTTGAGCTGTTCAAGGACGAAAAGGACATGCATGCATATGTATTCAATGAAAGCAGGCCACGTTATGTGCAATTAATTTTTCTAGTCTCAGGTCTCTAGCATGACTAAGGACTGGCAGGACGACAGCATAGTGAAAAGGACTAGAAAAAGAGAGAGGTGGATAGAAAAATATATTTATATACAACTATATATATAAATATATATAAATATATATATGTGTATGTGTATGTATATATATATATATAGTATTCAATTATTGGAACAAAACAAAACAACAACATCAACAACTAACTGACAATTAAGAAGAACGAAAAATAAAACACAATTAATATATTGCGCGTGTTTTTGGTCTGTCTGAGATTTTTGCATTACACACAAGTGAAAGAAGCTAAAGAGTATAAGAAGAGGAAGAGATTAAGATGGAAGATTGTGAAGCAGAAAAAAAAAAAGAAAAAACATGTTCCTTTCATAACTTTTTTGCCAAATTGTCAAACCAACGCTCGCCAGGACTTTGTCTCGGATCAGAAAGAAAATACACAGCAAACCGGACAAATATATAATATAAATATAGATATATTTAAATTAAAAAAGAAGCAAAAGGTTACAAATAACAACAAATATAGTTATATATGTTGACAGCAAATAACAAAGAGCAAGAGAAAACACAGAAGAAAAAAAAAACAATAAACAAACAACAGACAGACAATGGTAAGGGTATTCAGGTAGTTGGATACTTTTTTTTAGATATGGCTTCGCAACACTTTGGTTCACAAACTGACAAAAAGGCATAATAAATATATATAAATATATATATGAATAATCAAAAAACAATTTTAGATAGGCGAAAGTAAGCTGCTAAATTACATATATATATATAAATATATATATATAACTGAATCGGCTTGAGGCAATCCAGTATATCTTACATACTGACGAGGAAGAAAACATAAACACATACACACACACACACACACACACACACACACATTTTACTTATGTATACGTATGTGTGTAGACATATACATGCATACATGCAATCTGCAAGGGAGTCAAGGCAATGGTTACTTTAACGCTAAACTACAATTATTTGTTAACAAAATATAAATAAATAAGAACATAAGAAAATTTAAATTAAAATAAAATGAAAGTCGAATTCCAAAAAGAGTAAATTCGAAATGCAGGCAAGAAGAAGCAACTGAGTATCGAGAAGAAAAGAAGGAGGAAGCATTGCAGAGCCGTAGAATGTTATATTATATATATATATATACATTTATATATATGTAAGGCATATGCATATATAATTATAAATAAATAAATATATTTTTAAGACACGTTCTAAAAGCAATAATTCAAAACAACAACCAAACCGACGAACATGTAGAACAACAACATGCAGCGGAGGCAAAAACTAAGTAAGTTTAACAAAAAAAAAAAAAACAAAAAACAAAAAAAAAAAATTAAAAATAAATAAAAGAAAAATTGAATACATTAAATATACACCAATATATAAATATACATAAATATATATACAACTAAAATATATATACAAAAAAAAAACAAAAAAAAAAAATATATATATACATTAAATATTATTGGAGCAGAAGAAGTTGAAATGCTTCTCTCTCACACACAACAAAATATTATATATGCATATTGTAAATTACTTGTAAACATTTTTTGGACTGTCCTAGAAGAAGATGATGATGAAGAAGAAGAAGAAGCAGTACACATATTATAGTAACTAAATCTCGTTTATCGATTTGGGATCGGCACGAAAATCGCTATCCAAATCAATAAGAAATCATTTCTAGGCAGCTATGCCAAAAAGCAAAACAAAATTTAAACAAAAAAATTGAGTAAGCAACAAAGGTAAAAATCTTTGCTGGTCAGCTAGTAAATTTTTCTAAGTTCTAAGTCGATCGATAACCGATAACAAAAACCAACAAAAATATCGAACTCGATGCGAAAGGCTTTTCGCAATGAGTCCTTGGACTGATTGTGGAAAGTGTTGTCGGTTAAACTTATATTATATATATATGCTAACATATATAGTACGATACAGACAGATGATGTTGATGTACGGAGTAAATAAGTAAAACAAAAACAAAACCAGCTTTAAGCGTACTGTTGAATTTTTTCTAGCATTTTCCCTGTTAACGTTCGTTATGTGTAGATGAAAATGCTTTATACGATATTATTTGTAGTAGTGCTCTATATTGTTAATGGCAAATCTCAAGACAAGCTACAACAACAGCAACAACAACTACAACTACAACATTTACAACTACAACAAACAAACAACTTCATGCACAACACTCTCTATTGGTAAACCGGATCAACAAAAGTAACAACAACAACCAAAATGAAATGCGTCCTTGTAACAAAAATCAATTTCAGTCAATTAGAAAAACAAAAAAAAAAAAAAATGTTACAGTAAAATAAACAACAACAACAAAACACAAAGAGCAACAAAAAAGACAAGCAAAAACACATTTTTTTAAACAAAAAAAAATTGATAAAAAAAAAACATTTTTCATTATTTTTCTACTGAAGGCGTCGTCAATGCAAATGAAAAAAACTTGACGGCGCAGGCGCAAAAGCTTTAAATTTGAATATAATATTTAAAAAAACAAATAAAAATCTCTAGATAAAAAGAGAGAGAGAGCCTAAGAGGAGAATAAAGTGTATAAACAAATAATAAAAAATATAAAACAAAAAAAAAAAACATACATGCCGTAAACAATTTTTTAACTTTAAGCCAAAAACGCCGTTTTTTGAGTCAAAAGTCAATTTTGTGGTTCACGTAAGGAAGAAGAGAACACACAAAGTAATATGTAAAATAGTTTTAAACGAACGAAAAAATAATAATAAAAAAACTAAAGTAAATAAATTATGGAAGAAAAAAATACAATTACGAAAAGACAGAAGACAAATGTGTAAAAGTTCTTGGTAGCTACTTATAAACGACTTACTTTCCGTTTTATGCTCTTAACTCTCTTGATTATCATTATTATTATCATTACTATTATTATTATTATTATTATGATCATGTTTATTATTATTCTATTGTCTTATATAAACATATCAGTTCTAATTATGTGTATGAGTAAATCGACAACAACAACAACTAACATATACAATATATAAATGAGATAGAAATTGAAACAAGTGTCTAGCGATGTTTCTTTTTACCATATGCAACACATAAATACAGTCACACACACCCACTCACACTCACACACACACACATACGCTGAGAAGCGCATAGAGCGGCGCAAGACAATGCTTTTATATGATAGCAATCAATTATTAACACAAACATTTCGTAATTCAGTTATTATGTATACACAGACACATATGTACATACACACACACATGCACACACTCACACAGAAACACTCACACACACACTCACATACATACTTGGTAAAGAATTGCATACATACAAAAGAACCTACATACGAACGATCACTTGACTATTTTTGCTATAAGTAAGAAATTCCCCCCAGGAATATGTCAGTTTGCAGTTGCTACTCCTGCTGACAAAAACACCTTTACTATATTGACAATATCTCTTATATATTTTACACTATACTATACGGAAAAACAAAAAACAAAAATTATATATTAATATATACAAAAAAAGCAAAAAACAAAAAAAAAATAAAACAAAAATACGAAATACATGAGAAAAGTTTAAGATAAAGATAATGAATGACAAAGGACGGCAGTGAAGTTAAAATTGTATTTACAAATGCGTAACCAGCAAAAATGAAATCATTTTAATACTTTATACACAAGTCGAAGGAATCTTAAAAACCAAAAAATTAAATTATAATATATATATACATATATATATAAATGAAAAAAAAATCCCAAAATTCAACAGAAATGAAGATACATTTATATAAAGCGCGTTAATAAAGCGCAACACAGTTTGTAAGTATTTTACTATGTAAGTAAAAGTAATTAAGAAATGGATGGAAAATCAATTAGAAAGACACACCCACACACTCAAACACACACACACACTGGATCTGGAAAACAAGTGAAGCGCGAATACGTTAAAAAGAAAGAAGCAAAGGAAATTTAGTCTAGATACCAAGTCCCAGCTGGACACATTTTGGGCATCGAGTGATGATTGAGAATGTAATAGAGAGGCGTTGCCAATGTGTGTGTATATGTGTATGCATATATATGCGTGTGTAGGACAGTGTAATAGCTATGCGACAACTGGTACAGTACTATACACTTACAGCAAACTATACAAGGTAAAAATTATAATAACAATTAAAATTAATTTAAAAAAAAAAAAAACAAGAAAAAACAAAGCGTGCGAAAAGCCATACACATAAATAGAAAGCATAACGAGAATTTAAAGAAGATAACAATTTTTTCATTTCTATAAAGAAATCCGGTAACGAATTTGTATATTTACTACAAGTATGTATATATATATGCAAATATATATATGAAGAAGCCAAAAAAAAGAACAAGGCAAACACATACAAACTTCATACGAACGCAAAAATATATGCCCATATATATACATATATATATAAAAGCAAAATGGTATATCTATATAAATATATGTATATGTATATCGTATATATATATTTATATAATAGTTATATAACCAAGAACAACCAAAACAACATATAGTTAAATTCAATAATGTTAAGCATATAAAAAAAATTAACAAAAAATAAACAAACAACAAAGTCGATGGTTAAAGTAATTCAATTATTTATAAGGACCCTTGCACACAACAACAACAAGAAGACGAAGAAGAAGAGGCAGGAGGATCATTCAGAATAGGCAATTACTGCCTTTTACACACACTCACACACACACAGACAGATACACTTCACACACTCGGACAACAATAAATTGTAAAAGTTTTTAACACACACCAGAGAATATCAAGTCAAATATGTATTCAAAAATTAAAAAAAAAAAAAAAAGAGAACTTTAGCAAAAGAACATTTAAAACCTATTTCCCCAGCAGAAGAAAAAGAAGAAGAAGAAGAACAGATAATAACGAGTTCGCAGATCTGTGAACAGGTATTATAATTGGGGGGCAATTACAGACGAAAGAAAGAAAAAGAAAGCAGAGTAAAGATTCCATTGAAGCTGTTTAAAATCGGCGCAAGCATAAACGACATCAAAATTATGCATGCGTATATATATATATATATAAATAAATATAAACTATAATGAAACATGATTTTAAAAGCGAAATGAAAACAATTTAAATAATGGCATTATAAGTTAAGATAATGGTACATAAGTTTAAAAAACAATGGCAAAACAAAACGGCTCTAGAGCAACCAAAAAAAAAACACACACACACAAAACCAAAAAAAAAAAAAAAAAAGTATATATAATACAAATTATAATGAAATAACTGAAGAAATAAATAAATTAATTCATAATGATTAATAAACAAATATGAACATTGTTCAAAAACATAAAACTCGATCTATGTGTTCTCATTTATGGGGGCTGAAAGGGCTTTCTAGAGTAATGACCGTTCGAGTTCGAAGATATACATTTTTTGTAGCTCGCGTTTGATCAGATCGCAAATATCTCGTAGAAGTTGTAAAATATCTCTTACAAGTAGATATTTAACTTATCGATGATTAAACTTCATTTCACCTTACAGTTAGTTGTATGTAGAACAATTGTAGATCGGTTGTTTCCAATTATTAGTCAACAAATTAATCATCATCACATCATTATCAGTCACTAGCAAAATAGTTCAACCAATTTAATATACGTATATACATTGATAACACCCAAAATTTATTTCAATTTTCCTACACAAAAGAGTTATAACATAACATTAATAAAGAACACAGCTCCAGTTTGCACTCAGCCTGACTTTTTGGACTTTTTGGCCAGCTTTTTGGCATCCCACCATTTGGCATACCATTTAGCGCTTCTTTCAGCGCTGGTGTCTGGATCGTACAGCGGCATATAGTCCATGTGTATGGAAGCGCGCAGACGATTGTACATGAGCATTGAGGAGGTAAACGATGAAATGGCGCGCGGTGAGAAGCGTAAGCGATATTTGGTATAGGGATAGGCCAGACGCACTACAAACTCCCACAGAAAGGCCAAGAAGAAGAACAGGAAGTGTGGCAAATACCACCAGCTAGTTTGGACCTTGAAACGTTCGCCCAGCAGCGCCATCTTTTGCACAAAGCGCGAAACATCATTGATGCCCGTGTCATCGGTGACGAATACAGGTAATCCATTCACCGCCTTGCTGGACGTCTTGAGTGCCTTGTACGCACAGATGTGACCCCAGGCCACGTTGCCAGCATAGACCAGCTGCTGCTTGCCACCAACGCCAGCAATGCGCGGAAAGATCCAATTCCTAGTGGACAAATAATCAAAGATATTGGTAATAAAATGTGAGTCGCATTCGCCATAAGTCAATGGTGCACGTATCGCAGTGGTGGCCAGATAATCTATGGAAAAAGATTATTAGCATATATATAGATTACAGGCTGTAGTAAAATTTACCTAGCTGATTCTGCAGCGGCGCTCCATTGGAATTGAGTACAATATTCTCTGCACGCAATTTGCTAGATGCATAGCCCGCAATTAGAAATTCGCCGTCCTGCTCCCAGAGATTGGAGCTGTCCAGCGTGGGCGTGTCCGTCTTTGACTCTGTTGAATTGATCACCGCCGAAAAGGTGCTCCGGCCCTTGAAGGGCACAAAGCACACCGATGTGCAGCTGCTGTAGACCAAGCGTTTCACGTTCTGCTGTATGCATAGATCTACCACAGTGCGAGTGCCTACGATTAAATATATTATAGTATGAATGACGATATTTATCTTTTTAGTTAACCCACCATTTATATTCACACGCTCCAGTTCCTTATAGTCCGGTGGATATGAAATGTCGACAGCTGCAGCGCAATGGAAGACGCTGTCAACTCCGGCAAAAATTTTGTTCAAACTTTCACGATCTCCGCCAATATCGCCGATAAATGTGCGCAGCATCGACGTCTCTGTATGACCTATCTTATTGCTATATGGCACAATGTCCAGTGAGCGTATCTCCTTGATGCCCAGCTCTTTCTGCTGCTGCAGCAATAGGTTGATGATATGTTGGCCCAGAAAGCCGCTTCCGCCCGTCACGAGCACCACTTCGCCATCGCTGCTGCCCATTGCGTCTAATGTCTCTAACTCAAAGTCTTACTAGAAAATAATAAAATAAAAACCAAGAAAATCCGTTGAGTAACCAAGTGCTAAAAAGCACAGCAAAGTGCAGTGCAACTATAAAAATAAAAAAAAATAAAAAAGCAACAACTGAGTTGGTCAAGCGGGCATCATAAAAAAAGCGCTGCTTCAATTACCCAAGCTTCGGGTCGCAGCGCATCAAGAGAAGCCTTCATTCGTAACTCTCATAACTAAAGCAGATAGCCATGGCTCTTGCAGAGAGACCTTCGTCCGGGGTCAACATAGACGATTTCAAATGACTTGACAGTTTTTTATAGCGCATGGCGTACGTGCAGCTTTGTTATGGTAATGAAGACACGACGAAGCTTTAACCAGATCATAGGTTCATAAGAGCCCATATCTTGTAAGCCAATAATGCAACCAAGTTTTTTGAAAACGATTATTAAAAGGAACGGAACGACTATTAGTTCCGATAGCCAATCCATAGATTTAATAAACACGAATAATCGAAGGACATTTAATATGACATACGATTAATTATCGAAAGAGCACTTTTGCATAAGGAGCACAGCTCTTGACAAACTATGATCTCTATGAAATTACCGTTACACCTTTACAATTAACATTAATGCATTTTTAACGACATACATCTTTTCGCTATATGAATAGCATTGAAGTTGTTGCTGTTTTCAAAGTTTTGTCTTTGCTTCCTCTTTGTGTGTTACTTGGCCAGGGTCAATTTATTCAACACTTTTGGACCAGCAACAGAAACAGCATCAGCAGCACAAACAGCAGCCGCTGAGCAAAAAGATACAAATCAAAGAGTAGCTGCTGGACTTGACGCTGGGCTAGCTGTGATTACAACACAACAGCAATAACAACGAAAATAACAGTCGCGGCAAAACTAGCATCAAATAATTACTACGAACTGGTTTCCGCGTCTATTACAACATACATGCGTCAAATGGTTGCGCACAGTGACTGGCATTTGAGCCGTCCATTTAAACACGAGCTTTTGATTGTTAGTTTCTTTTAGCAAAGTAAATTGCATTTTAGACATGCACCGTTGCATTGCCAATTCACGAAATTCCCATAGACACCGTTCTGAACTTACCACGAAAAATTGTTTGTTTGGTTTTATCCGCCGTTGCAAACAGTTTGCTTTGCTTGCCGCCTTAAAACTGTTTGACGACTTGACCACCAACTGGCAGAGCCGTAAGCGATCTTACAGCGTTGCCACCTGTCAAAAAATATGCTCATCGATAAGTAACACGAGAGCTCAGCGATCGTGAAAAGTTTCATCGTCTTCCAAGCGAAATAGCGCGTAAATTTAAATAGTTGACTTGTCAAGTTGGTAAAATTCAATTTTTTATTCAACAACAATTAAATTAATATGGACATTAAATAGGCTTAGAGATTATATAAATAATTTTCATCTTCCATACGAATCGTGTGAATTACACAGGCAAATTACAATATTCAATAAGTACATTGGTAATTGTTTTCGTTGCATCTCATCTCTTCATATAGTATATAGTATAGTATATATATATATAAATATAAAGTAACGAGAAGTAAAAGGCCGTTGATACAAATGACTTTGGATTAGATTAGGCGCGCTTAAACATTAACAACACATACATATACATGGAATACAAAATGGTGTTCAGTATAATTAAAAATTCTGTTCACATTTCGGTTTGGTTTATTACAACATTATTCTGTAAATATATGTTAATGTTCATGTTCAGTTTCAATCGTAACTTTAATAATGTTAATGTATGTATGTTGTATATATATCTGTTAAGTACTAGCTGACTTGAATTTCATATCATTATATATATATATATATATATATAGTATATATATAGTATATCATTATAATATTAATGTACGCACTTCTGCCGCACAAACTATAAATAATCATTAATAATTATCTAGAATTTCTTTTAGTTACATTGTAATTTGTATTCTATTGCATTTAGATGCATAAATTGGAGTGTGACATGAAGCAATGAAAACAAATTCTATACTAATCAATTGTCGCGCGATGAACAATATATGAATGTTGATTATGTGTACATTAAACTATATGTATATATATCATTGTATATATAATAGGTATTACGGTATGCGGTCACAAAGAGCAACTCTTTAACTAACATTATTTACTTTAACTATTACAAATACGTTTTCATTATAAGCTATTATTGTTGTTATATTGTTTATCCTTTTCAGCCATATACATATATCCTTTCCACTCAATACGATAATGCTGATGGCGAACGTGAACCAACTGTAAAATCTTTATACACTGAAAACACGGATATCTGCAAAAGTGCAAGAGCAAACCCAAATATTAAAAATAGTTCATAAATCATTTCTATGAATTTTTACACCCTAATACACATATATATATAAGTATTTATAAATACATATATATGTATATGTATTTTGTATGTATTTTAATTGGCAACGTGCGTCACAGTCAAGAACTGCATCATGATGCTGGCGCATTGCCAAATAGCCAAATTAAACTTGGCATCTACAATTGGCAGCCGAAATTGGAAACTGTGTTAGAATTGTGCTCCAATTAGGGAAGGGACAGGGAAGACGAGAAGCATAATTTACCTTGTCTTTCAGTTGCTGACACAGTTTCTGTCCATTCATCAGCAGCAGGAGTACATCGCTGAGCCATTGAACACCGATTTCCGCTTGGCGTGAATCGAATTGCATTGTCCCTTGATTGTTTAGCAGCTGATAGACGGCTATGATCAGCTTATGGCTCTGCAGATAGAAACTAACGGCCAAATCTTCGGGCAGGTTAGGCACTAGAGATTTCATATTGCGTCCCTTGATTAGCTCCTCAATTGGCTTCTTTTTCGGCACTAGCAAACTGTTGCGTCCACGCTGCAGCGCATCCAAAATATTGCCTATCACATGAAGCACTTCATCGGAGGTTCTGTGTGTGTATACAATCAGTAAATTATAAATATAGAAATTTAAGGTACAAAATAAACATTCTCACTTGAAATGATAAGAGTCATCAACGTCGTCAATGTGATTGATTGCTGTTTGCAGATGATTAGCAGCATCCTGCACCTGCTGCAGCTTCCACGGCGAATCGTGCGTGATTGAGGTACGTTGCGTCTGACTGGGCGCCTTGCACAGCTTAAAGCTAATATCCTGTCAAATATAAAGTGGAAATTTAATTACGCTGTTTATGCGCTTGTTTATGTACGATTGGGACTTACTGCTTGGGTTATCGCATCGCCCGTTAAGGTTAGCACCGCCTTCAATTGATCGGGCGAAACGCTGAGTATGAACTTTTCAGTCTTTTTGCCCTCGTTATCATACAGTGGCACAGGAAATCGATGGGCGCATTCCTAAATGATAAATAAATGATGATAATGGTAAAATATATTTGTATATATATGTATATATGAGAATTGCATAAGGATATGATAGCTTACCACAAGTATAGTTCGCAATTGCTTCAGTATCGCGTGAACTTCCTGCCTCAGCACCCACTCGAATTCAATTTGCTGCAAATATACATATATATATAAATATGTATGTGCGAATGTATAGGTTTGTAATGCGGGTTTGTTGTGGGCGTGCGTATATGCATGTGTGTGTGTGCGTGTGTTTTGCGATAGCGTCGCCGTCGCCGTCGTTGCCGTTGTCGTTAGCCCAAAAACAAAGAACAACGGGGCACGTTTCATGTACAAATCAATAATATCGGCATTTTGGTGAGAGAAGAAAGGAAACACGAAATGAGAAACAACAATCAATAATCAATTAGCTTCAAGCACATACACTTCGCACTTGATTAATTATATTGCATTTTTGGCCGGATGGATTTTTAATTACACACACACTCTCACACACACACTCATTCATTTGCACACATACATACCAAATTTAGAGCCTCCTCTCGCTCGGTGTCAACGACGAGCATTTTCATTGTGCTTTTGGCCTTCTTGCGAGCTGTTATGTATCTCCGTTTGGTCTTGTCAGCAAATGCTGCAGCACCACCGTTGTTAGCAGCAGCAGCAACGCCAGCAATTTGCAACGAAAGTGCTGTAAATATTATTGGATATGTTGACTATGTGTATATATATCTGTAGTATTTAACAACTGCTGCTGTTCATGAATGAACAAACAAAAACGAACGCATCTTTTGGAGCGATATTACGATATGTTTGTGTCATCCAGTGTCATCGCTAGCAGACACAACAAATTTGAAAATTTGCAAACTTTTTGCATATTTATTATGACATGTAATAATTTATTTTTAGCAAAACCCATTATTTTACTCACAGCTACTGATTGAATTACCACTAATAAAAATGTAATTGTATATCATAAACAAGTTTAAGCTTGCAGCCCTGGCTAGCAAATAATTTTCTATAATACTGCTTATCGAGTTATCGCTAGGCATCAATAGCAAATATACGTTGACATGTGAATGCTCAATTTGCGCGCGTTAAATTCAAATTCAAGCAAAGCTTTGTTGTTGATAATACTTACGTTTCCGAAGAGGCGGAGGTGTGGTCAACACTGCCGTCTCCGGCACCGGATTAAGCACGTGGTGCTGGTACTGTCCGCTACGCTGTCGATGTAGCGGCTGGAATGACCAATTTGTTGTCGAGCTGCAAATTATTGAATAAAAAGAAAAAAAAAACGTATGTTTACAAATAACACGTTGTTATTTTTCTAACCAATTTGTCACAACGACCGATCCAACCCGAAAGAAATAACAAACACCTTATCATTATAGATTTCTGTTTGATTTTGATTTGATTCAATGCGAAGTGCTAATTGCCATAATGCTATTGTTATTGGTATGGCTGTCGAATGAGTGAGTCATCAATCCATCCATCGGCGCAGCTGTTGACGCTATAGCGCCTGGTTTTTGGTTGCAAGCGAATCTCTCTCTCTTTCTACCCGTTTCGCTTGAATTACATGTAATGCGGGTTTCCCACAGCGCGCGTGTCAGCACTTTACTTCAAATATAGCATTGGCTTTTTAGCTACAATTACAAAATCGCTTATCAAGCTATGCTAAAAAGCTTGCTGACGCTTTACACACACAGACACACACACACACTCACACTCACACATTCACATTCATATTTATTCATATTCATATATGTACATATATCGTGTTGAAAACACGCGCTCATTGTCTCTTTCAAATCCCAACAGTTCTTTTTGTATTTTTGCTTTTATCAGAGTTCTTTTTGTTTTCGCCCATTCGCATTGATAAGCCAATGTCAAGAAAGAATGAGACCTATTTGAACATTTATGCGGCCATAAATTTTATGGACACCAAAAAGTCGTCGGCGGCGTTCTTAACACATTCTTAAGCTACCCATAATGCCAAAACAAACAAGCACGTCTCTTTTATGGTGTATACACATGCATATAAATAAATAACGGTAAAATTACCTCTGCGGCATTTTGCTATGTTAAATATTTATCTATTATTATTATTATAATATAAATATGAATTTTATTATCAATTGCAAACACTTCACTTGATATTATCACGAGACGAGACGAGACAAGACGAGACGAGACGCACGATCGTTAGTATTAATAATAAAATGCTCAAATAAAATAAAATAAAAAAGAAATAACAATTTGTTAGCGCGCGCGGTTATTGGTAGTGGGAGGAAGGGTAGGTGGGGGGGAGACGCGACGTGCGATCGAACGTAGCTCAACACTGGCTGGCAGCTAACGGCAAGCGCACACAAAAGCCACAGCCAAGCAACTGAACCAACCCGACAGAGACCCAAGAAAAACGCCGCCAAGTCGAGCGGGCGAATTGGTCAATGGCAGCAGGCAGCAAGCAGCAGGCAGCACAACAGCAACGGCAAACAGCAGCAACGGCAGTAACAGCAACAACAACAGTACGAGCGAGCAGCAGCAGCAGCAACGGCAGCAGCAACAGGCAGCGGCAGCGACAGCGGTGACAGCGTCGCTTACGTCGTTTGCGTCGAGGCCAACGTCAACGCCATGAGCGCTTTTGTATGTAATGCTAACGTAGTTAAAAAAACACAAACCAACAACAGCTCAATGAGCTTTTTGTTGTTGTTTTTTCGTCAGCTTTCTTTAGGTGCGCGCTCTTCGCTGATAGCCGCGTTTATCAGCCAACTGCGCGGTTGGCATTGACAGCATAGCATAACCATAAACTGTTTACAAAATTGCCTTTGTTTTGCTTTTGGCTTTTTTGTTTTTGTTTTTTATTTTACTTTTCCTTTCTTTTCTTATTTTTTTTGTTTTTTTGTTTTTGCATACACAGTTTTCTGTTGCGTTTATTTTTTTGTATAAAAAAGTAGTACAAAAGTGTTTAATGCTATTAATTTGTGGATTTCAATTTAAATACGTGGATTTGTTTACGAGAGATGAAACAAGTGTGCAAATATAAACAAATAAAAGTGTACGCCCTGCCGCCCTCAAACAGGTGGGTGGACGTATAGGTGTGTGCGTGTGTGTGCTTGTGTCTGTGTGTGCCAGGGTGTGTATGTTGTATGTGTGTCAGTGTCAGTGTGTCCGTGTGTGTGTGCGTGTGTATGTGTGTGTGTGTGCGTGTGTACTTGTGGCTCTTGGGACTGCGTTTATTTACTCGCCGGTCATCATCTCCATGAATTCTGTAAATTAAACAAAATGACAGACATTATTTAAACGAAAGCCAGTACTAGAATTGAAGTATTTATAAATTAATATATATGTGTATGTATGTGTGAGTGTGTGTGTGCATGGGAACGAGCTTTAATAAACGATCAGTTAAATAAATTAATTATAATTTTCGCTTCTTTCTATCTTCTTTTATCATCAATCTACAATCGAAGTATTTAAAAACGAATAAATATATAAAAACGTATAAGCCGAGGGTAGTTTAAGAAGTGATCGGTCCTATATATAAATACAAATATATATAAATTCAAGTTTTTAGTTACAATTGTATTTTCTTGTACCTAAATTGTATGTAATGCTAAAGTGATATAAAATTTGCTTTAAATTATTGTATATGTTTTACTTTAAATATTTATATAAAATATAATCAAAATTAACGTATTTAATTATTTAATGGAATTAAAAAAAATTTATTTAAAATAAAATATGCATAAATAAAAATTTGTTAATTTATATAAATAAATCAACAAACTTTTATTTTGTATATACACATTTCATTTTATTTTAAAGAAAAAAAAATTGTTTAATATAAAAAAATATATTTTATATATTGCTTATGTTATATATATGTACTTATGTTATTTTCCATAATCTTCGATATACTTCACTTCAAACACTAAAGCCTTTCACAGCATGCAATATATAAATATTTCATATATATTTTTGTTTTTCCACATTAATTTATATTGGTATATAATATATAATGTATATCTGTCACAGTTCCTATAAATAGCATCGATATGCTCCAAAAATAAAAAAAAAAAAAAAAACTATCTGGCTGTCATAATCGAAAACTCAAGATCAACCAAACTGCGTTGTCATATAGAACATCTAGCTGATGTTTACAATTAATTTATGAACGCTACAAAATTGTGGGTGTGCGCACATGTGTGAATGTATAAGTATGTGTGTGTGTGTGTATTTGTGTTTACGTGGGCGCTTTTTCGCAAGCTATTAGAAATGATTCCATGAGATACATATGTATCTAGGTATCTATAGCATACTCACCATCGAAATCAACTGTACCGGAACCATCGCTATCGATTTCCTCGATCATAATGTCCAATTCCTGTTCGGTCAATTGATCGTCGAGCTCTTTGAGGATCTCCTTCAGGCAGGTGGTGGGAATGAAACCATTGCCCTGCTTATCATATAAACGGAAAGCCTCACGCAGCTCCTTCTGCATGGCCTCAGCATCCTCCTCCACAATGAATTTGGCAGCCAATTGCACGAACTCACCAAATTCCAAGCGACCAGATTCTAAAAGCGAATGAAAATAATAAAAATATAAATCTCGTTTTTATCCATGGAATGGAAATTATTAAATATATACGCTCTATATGAACACACTCTATAATTATCTATATATTAGAATTTGCTCAGCTAAAATTCCTTGTGAAAAAAAGCAGACTCTATAAACAATATAATCAAGAAACAAAATAAATAAATATAATTCTCTACAAAGCTCATTAAATTTACGATAGTATTAAAAGTGACTGAATTATGATCAAGTATTTTGAGTACCTGAACAACAGCTAATATTCATATATTATATTGAAAACTCTCAACTTGAAAATGGGGGAAAAAATACTTACTGTCCTCATCGACCTCTTCGATCAGTTCCTCCAGAATCTTCTTGTCGAAGGGCTGACCTGCAAAGGGATAATGTAATTCAATGCAACAAATTACAGGGTATCTGTTAAAATATGATTGCTCTTTTGACTTTACTTACCCATCAGACGCAGAATATCGGCAACCATTTCGGTGGGTATGCTGCCAGTTTTCTGATGATCGAAGCTGTTGAATGCCTTCTGGAGCACGGCAATTTGCTCGGGTGTCAGATCCTCATCCTACGGCAGGATGAGCACATTAATCAACTACATTTAACTAAATATTCACTAGATTCACTATCCACTTACCACGGTGCTCATGTTGTTGCTGTTGGTGTACAGATAAAATTATAGCTCGATCTGAGAGATTTTCTACGAAGCGATCACCACGGAGTATTCGTGCCTACTACAAAGCGATCCGGCTGCGTTTTCCAAAATATAGCGCAAAAAATTATATTCAGATCGACTGTCGCTGAACTTGCCACAAATACACATACACAAATATATGGGCGTACGAAGCACGAATCCGAGACGTACGTTTTCGGTATATGTACCACATTTCCACGCCCGATGCCTGAATTTTATTGTTTTTTAGAAAGAACTGTAAAAGCGCGATCAAAAACAAAATTAAAAGACGACGACGACGACGTCGACCAAGTCAGCCACCCAACCAGCTAGCCAGCCAGGCAGTCGGCCAGTCAGAATGTGAGCCGTATAGTGGTTTTCCACACAGACAGAAACAATCACAGCCGATCCATGGGAAACAGCAGCAATCAGCAGATGGACAGAGGCAGAGAGGGAAATGCCTATGGAAGCTGCATGAATCGCCAGCTATAATGCGATGCGTTGCGCTCTTCATACACACATACACAGAGGTATAGCCGAATATATATAGCTATAAACAATATGTTACATATATATACTATATATATAGATATAGATACATGTGTGTATATGTAAACAACAGTTGCACGATGACAGCAACAAGAAAAGAGCAACACCAACACTTGAGATATGGAGAAATGCCCCAGTGAAGCATGCGCTAGACAACGCATAGAGAATTGATCGCTACAGCAAAAGCGAGAGGGCATATTAGTTTATTGATGAACTTTGCATGAAGCTAAAAGGCTAATAGCAAACAAAATTATATGCAGCTGCAACTATATTCATATGAATGACAATTAGACAAGTCAGCTGAAGCATTAAATATTAGCAGGAAAACCGTAAAGAGCGGCAGATAATAAGTGCTCATAGTTAAGCTAAATAACAATTGGACATGCTAGAGTAGAGCAGAGGCCAATTAGAGACTTCAATGTTAACATGAGAAGCGCACAGAGAGGTCCTTCATCATCCATCATCAGACATTTCTATTTACATATTAAGTTTCTCTAACATTAAACTTTCATAATGACATGAAAAGCGCAAGAAGAGATTCTTAGAAAATGCTAGTAGTTGCCTAGACGTTTGAAAGCATCCGCTATCAGCTGAAATCTATATCTATTTATATGTATGTATCTATAACACAAGACCTTCATTAAAATCCTTGAGAATCGCATAGAGAGCTCCTTGAGCAATGCTTGAAGAGCAAGCGTTTCTGATTTAGCTTAGTCAACTCAACTCAACTTGATACTCAAGCAGCACTTGCAAGTACATTATCTAGGGCTTATCAGTTTCATATAATGCATAAAAGTCTATAAATAGCTCTTTAGGTTCTTTTATATTTATTTATGATACATTTGAGTAATCTTAGCTAGCATTTTGAATAGCTCGCAATTGCTTATTAAATTCCCAACCAAATGATTAGTCGATGGTACCAATTAATGCGATATGATAGCGTGACGAAAATAGTAGTTGACACAACTGCAACTACAACTAGAACCTAGAATACTTAAAAGTTATTGAATATTTCCATAGTTGCAAATCGAAGCATATTAGTTGCGAAATTTGTTGCTGCTGGGTGTCGAATTGTTAGCGGCTCCACTTTGATTGAGCAGCGCTGTGAGCGTGGCATGCGATGAGCTTAAAGCTGAGCTGCTGGCAATCTGTTTGCCTTTGGTGGTGCTGCTGCTGCCCACGACGGTGCCTTGCAAACAGGGCGTGGCAACTGGTGTGGTTGCTAGATCCTTAGTGTCCTCTCCACTGGCCGTCGGCGTTGGCAGCTGCGGCTGAACGGGCGTGCCTTGCAGCAGCGCATTGCGTAGATGACTATTGTTGCCTGTCAACTGTTGCTGTTGCTGTAGCTGCTGCTGATGCAGCAGCAACTGTTGCTGTTGTTGCTGCTGCTGCTGCTGATTGCTGGCAATTATGAATGAATTGGTTATCAGGCCGCGGCTCTTGATATTTAAATCCACAAAGAACAGTTTCATTTTCTGTATCATTGTCTCTGTCACATTGAATGTGAGCATCATGCTGAGATCGATGTTGGTCTTGTGCCGATAGAGATCGTGTGTTTGCTGCAACCGACAGACCTCGTCGTAAATTAGAAACAAGAAACGTGAACTGCGATTCTCAGCGGCAATAATGCCACGTGCTGCTAGCCATTCCCGATCCTCGGCATCGGGCAAGTAGCGTATAATCTCTGGATGCTTGCTGGCCAGTCGAGCGCCGCCCAGCTCCTTGCCATCCATGCTGAAGCCAAAGGCCAGATTTGCCTGCACGTCCAGCACGAATTTGGTGCTCGTATTGATCTGGGCAGTGTTCCAGAAGATTTGCCGGCGCACCGGTGTGGGCAAAGGTCCGCTAATGAGTGGCGTTCGGTGTAAATGCAATGTTTGTGAATGTTGTTGCTGTTGCTGCAACTGTTGCTGTTGTTGTGGCTGCTGTTGCAATTGTAACTGTAATTGTTGCTGCTGTTGTAGTTGCAATTGTTGCTGTTGCTGCTGCTGCTGTTGCTGTTGCGCAGACACTGGAATGGGCTTCCCAGCTGCAACGGCATAGCCCAAATTATTGGCAAACAATTTGTTATTACCAAAATCGTGCGTCTTTGCGGGTCGCTTTAGCGCCAAACGTTGCTGCTCGCCAGCAACAGTTGCTGCTGCGCCAAGTTGACGTGGCTGACGTAAGACAAAATTCGTATACTGCGCCTTGGCATTCTCCAGGAGAGCACACGAGGACATCTTTTGCAGCGTTTCCTCATTCACCGCATGCTGTCCGAGATTCTCTTTGATGTTGCCAAAAGCGGGCTTGAAGTAGTTCTAAATTGATAAATGATTGCGTTTAGTGGTGTTTATATATACATACTTGTATTGTTGCTACTCACGTTCATATAACGCTTGATTATGTCATTGACTTCCGTATCGAATGCCTGTTGCACGCTAATGCGCAACAGTTCCAGAGCTCGCATTGCCGACTCCGCACTGCCGCCGCTCTCCATGTTGTGCACACCATTGTAGCGTTGTCTGATGCGCTGCAGCATTGTCTCTGCCATCTCAGGGGTGGTTACATATTTCTGTTGATTTGGAAGAAGAGAAGTAATTAATTAAAAGTTGTCAAGAGCGGCATAGAAAGCTGAATAGCTGACAGGAGTTGATCTACTTAGATCAGCTAGAATATATAGGCCTTAGATTACATATTTTTTAAGTCTATATATACTATGCATCTTCCAAAGCTCTCGCTCTTATATATATAATATATTGCTCCGATAGGATCTAGTAAACTCATGCTCTAAGGACTTTATTCCCAGTCGACAAACAAAAGTGTTCTACATGAGAAAAAAAACCTAAATTTGTATGTATATTTCATATAGCTTGCATATGATATCGTCTCCGAATACAGTTAACTGGGTTAACTGCATTAGATGCGGCTTTTGATGCCAATCAATAAATGTATACAAGATTCATTAATGGGGTCACCTGTGGCGCCTTCACATAGGTATACAAACAAAGTTTAAAATCGAAGATTTCAATAACTCTGGCATATATTTCGCCTTACACAATTATAATTTCAAACAGATATCTAATAAAACAAATAAAATATACATCGCTAATGTAGCAAAATAATTAATGGGTATCTTGAGGGTCGGCTACGCACCAGAGTGGGTTCAGTTCCATTGTGTAAATTTGTCTCTGTAGTTGTTAGATCTGTTTCTGTATGCTTCATGGGACTGGCGGCTCGCGTGTCCATGGAATGTGTTGTCTGATTGGAGCAATCAGAGTCATCCGATGAGGAATTGCCCTGTAATGCTGCAGGTGAACGTTGCTGGGCATCGTTGCCAATGTTGTTGCTGGCCGTGCTCGCCGAATCGCTCAAGATCTTCCAACTGCGCTGGATAACCATTTTTGTTGATTTTTTATATATTTATATTATTTTGTTAATTTGAAAAGGTTTTCATTTAGCTTTAGCTGCACTTGAACTGCTGAGCTGCTTTTTATCTGGGCTGCCTGCTGGCCAGGGACCAAGGTCTGCAGTGCGCATGCGCGATTGTGCCACCACCAGCAGCAGCAGAGCTCAAGCCCCCGACCCATAAAAGCGTAACGAAACATAACATTTCAACAGCTGCTACTAGTGCTGGCAGCTGGCTCTGACGTTGGCTTTGGTTTTGGCGCTGACGCGGGTTCAGGCTCTGGCTCTGCGGCTGGCATAGCCGTGCTGCAGTCCATGTCCAGTTCACCGAGCTCCAAACGTCGCTGATGATCCAGCAAGCTACGCAGCTCAGCAAATTCCGCCAGTTCATCGTCCTCATCCATGGCATTGGCATCCGCAGTAACTACAGCTGGTTCCTTGGCAGTCTCAATTGCTTTGTTGGGTTTCTTTAGCTTTTGTCGCTGTGCCAGCATCTTCCTATCAAACTCATCCATATATTGGAGCGCCGCACTGGGCAAATAATCATCTGGAGCCTCATAGCCGCTGTGCACGGGCAGTTGAAGCACATCGGGCAGCATAAAGGCAAATAGCCAACAGACTAAAGGTGTGCTGCCACAAGTGTAGCTGGCCTCCTTGTGATAGAAGAGCAGACCGTCCAGCTGCGGCTGATTCGCTTCCCATTGAGGATAGCGTTGTAATGCCTGCTCCACAGCACTGGCATCCTCAAAGTCATAGTAGTCCAGCAACTTGAAGGGTTTCTCATTGCGCTTGCTGCGCTCGCTCAGCTCGCCGTGCTCATCGAAGCGCGAGCGCAGCCAAAAGAAGCGAAAATTTGCATCGCAATCAAGCAGCAGCTGCTGGCCGAATGAGAGCGCATCCAGCACATAGAAAGTATCCATCTCCTCAACATACACGCAGTCCAGCACAGTCTTGAACTTCTGTACGTAGCCATCGCCAGGCAGCACTGAGCGCAGCTGCATAATGTTGCGTCCTGCTTTATTGTAGACCTTCGTGCGGCCATTGCTGGCCATAACCAAACAACGCTTGCCCACGGGACAGGGCAATAATAGCCAATCGCATAGGTTGTCGGGACGATGACGCAGCCACTCGGATTGCTGCAGCTTCAAATGTGGACTCTTGCTGCCATTGTTGTTGCTCTTATTGCGCTGTTTGCGTTTTTTCTGTTGCGCTTTGCTCTGTGCGCTCGTTGTTGGCTGCTCTTCATCGTCGTCTTCTTCATCTGAGTCTTTCACGTGCCGGATCACATCTTGTTGTAGTTGTCTTCGCTTCTTCTGCTCATACAGCAACTTTTGTTGTCTTAGCTTTTGCTGTTCGCCAAGATCTACGCTCTTCTTGTACAGCTCTTTGTAATTATAGCTCATTTTGAAAAAGCGAAATTTACGCTACAAACAAAATACACCGGCACTGTAAATGATATTTTGACATGCTCACAGAATTACGGTCACACTTCCGATAGCTGCGTAAGTATCGATACTTTTGGTCAGCAATCGATAAAAACATCAATTCAACAGCTGTTTGATTGTACTGGCTCTTCCATTTGCCGGCTGAGTTTTATTATTTATTATTTGAGTGCCTTATGCTTAATAAAAATGAATAAAGCTTCACGACTCTTCTGTCCCGCTCTGATAATACCCAAAAATGCTGTTGTCAAACAAACGGAACAGCTGTCTCTCAGCCAGAAGGTAAACATTAAACTGCTGTTACGAAAGCAAATGTGAACTCTTGTTAGATTATGATCTTTACATTCTTAGCTGCTAACGGAGCTCGGCCTTGTCAAGTCGGGCAGCAATGGCACCTACCAAATCATGCCCATAGCACAACGCGCCTTAGACAAATGCATTAGCCTCGTACAGCGCAACATGCAAGAGGCGGGCGGCCAAAAGATCAGCCTGCCCGTTCTAACGCCCACGCAGCTGTGGAAGAAGACAGGCCGCCTGGACGGAGACATATCCGAGTTCTATATGGTGCGCGATCGCAGCGGCAAACAGTTTTTAATGAGTCCGGTGAGTAAGTTTAACTTAAGTTGATCACTTTTTAAATATATGTATGCTCTGCAGACTCATGAGGAAGCTATCACAGCCATGTTGGCTACAACGGCGCCCATTTCCTATCGCCAGCTGCCTTTGCTGCTATACCAAATTGGTCCCAAGTTTCGTGATGAGCTGAAGTCACGTTTTGGCTTGATGCGCGCCAAGGAATTCCTCATGAAGGACATGTACACCTTCGATGTAACGAAGGAGAAAGCGGAGCTCACTTATGCAACACTTAGTGAAGCTTACGAACGCTTCTTTAGACAGTTGGAGGTTCCCTTTGTTAAAGGTGCGTTGTTAGCTCATTATTATTCATTATATTATAATATATATTTTCTTAATCCAAATTCTCTTTTGTAGTTGAGGCTGCCACTGGCATAATGGGAGGCAGCTTGTCGCACGAGTATCATTATATTTCACCTGTCGGCGAGGATACGCTGGTCAACTGCAGTTCCTGTGGCTATGCGGGCAATGCTGAAGTCTTTGAGGCAGAAGCTACCACCACATGCCCGAGTTGTCAGGGCTCACAACTGAATCGTGTGCGCGGCGTAGAGGTGGCTCACACCTTTCTGCTAGGCGACAAGTACTCTAAGCCTTTAGGCGCCACCTATCTGAACACCTCAGGCAAACCGGAGACGCTAGTCATGGGCTGCTATGGCATAGGCATAACGCGTATCATAGCTGCCGCACTGGAAGTGCTCTCCACAGAGCATGAACTACGATGGCCCACGTTACTGGCGCCCTACGACGTATGTCTCATTGGACCAAAGCAGGGCAGCAAGGAGCAAGTGCCAGCGGAGCGTGTCGAAAACGATTTGCTGCAGCAGCTCACACAAATCTGTGGCGCTGAGCAGCTGCTGCATGATGATCGCAAGGAACTGACCATAGGCAAACGTTTGATGGACGCCAAACGCTTGGGTCACCCACTCACCATTGTTGTGGGCGCCAAGGCAACGCTGCAAGAGGCGCCCAAGCTGGAAGTGCATGCAAGTGGAGCGGAGAAAATGGAGTTGAATATAAATGAAGTTCTGGAACGGGTGGCGTCGCATGTGCGGCACAAGCAACAGCTGTTGCAGCAAACGCCCAGCAATGAAACCGTTGTAAGAATAAGACAAACCGTTGGCCATATGCATTAGCTTTATGTCTATAATAAAGATAACAATAACGCAAAACAAAACATGTCGCAGCTACGCTGATTCGTCCACTAGCTAGTGCTCCGCGTAGTCCGGCTCGGGTATCTGCGGATATATCTGCACCTGCTGCTGTGGCTTGCGTGGTGGCGGCGGTGGTTTGGTTATCATATTCGTATAGGACCAGGGCATCTGATTGCGCAGCTCTTCACTGATGCGTGGATTCGTCGGTTGCGCTGGATAAATTTCCGAATAGCGACTATTTAAGGCTGAGCCTGAAGCCAGCTGTTGCGCTGCTGGCGACAAGGGTGTAATGGAGCGTGGCGTGGTGGGATCTGAGACGGGATAGTTGAGCTGATCGGGATGTGCATCAGTGTTGCGATAGGTGTTAATATCTTGCTGTACTGGCGACTGTGGCTGCTGTGGCGACAGTGGCGATTGTGGCTGCTGCTGCTGTTGCGATGGCGGCGGCAAAACCAATACGGGTGACTGCAGTGTGGAGCGATCGTTGGTCTGATAACGTGAATCCTGTCGTTCCATCATGTCTGAGGTCTGCGCTGGTATTATGAGCGGCAAGGGCTTAGGACGCACTTGCTCCGGATACTGGGGTTCCTGCTCATACTGGGGCGTCACAGATGTCGGTGCCGTTGGCTGCCGCATGTGCTCCTCATACGTCATCAGCCGTGGCGTCGGCTGAGCCTGAGGCTCAGCTATCGGCTGGCTATTATTTTTAGCTGCTGTCTGATTGGCCAGCACATTCGATAGGGACAGACAGAAGATACCACCAATTATGTTCAGCAGCCAGATAATAACCACACGGCTGCTCAAACAAATCATCACAATGGCGGGTGTGGAGAAGTAGACGCCAAATGTGTCCAGAACTGACACCACTCCGCTAGGTGTTGTCGGATCCAGGGAGGCGCCAACAAACTTAAAAGCATCGTCCAGGGTCTGTTGTGCGAAATAAACTTCTAGAATTCTCTTCTCTTCTAATTCTCGTAGCTTTTCAGTCTTACCAAAGTCTTTGATATGTCCAGGCCATGGTAGACGGTAGCTACTATGTCCAGAATGCAGCCAGCTAGCACGGATAGGAACCAGGGCCAGTAGATCATGCCCGAAATCAGTTTGGTAGTTGCGCAGCACAGGGTGACTACGGTTGAAGGAAACTCTGATAAAATAGATCTACTATGATATAAGATGACATCACTTACGTATGATTAGGGTGGAGGCAGCCACCCAAAGGCCGCTGACCACGGCATAGGTGACCATAAAGATGAACTCGCGATTGGTTATCTCATACGATGTGTCCCAATTCATGTTTACCACGAAATTATCTTTCGCGCCATTGTAGCTCAGTTCAATGACCGGATTGTCGCACTCTTGCTCTGTTGGAGACATGAAGACATGAGGCATAGTGTTAAGCATTTGTAGATCGCTGAAATACTTACGCACGAAATAGATCAAATTCATGGCGAACTTAAATGGCTCGGCAGCAATATCCATTGTTCCTTGGCAGTCGCGGTATGTGATGCCCCATATGGAGAGTCCCAAGTAAGCGAGTCCTTGTACCTAAAAGTAAAAGGATAGACGGGAAGATGTAAGTAGGCATGTGTAAAAGGAGAAAAAGATGACAGATGCTAGGAAGAGATCAAAAGAGGAGAGGTGGAAGATGGGACATTTTTAATGAGAGATGGAAGATAACAAATGAAAGATGCGAGATGGGCGCTGTAAGATGGAACATAGAAAAGGGAAGATGGGAAACTTAGCACTAGCAATTAATTATAATATTTTTAATTTTACATATATACCAATTCGATTGAAATATTACCCTAAAACTTCTTCAAGTTATCAATTAAATGTTTGGCAAATTTTGATTAATGTATAATGCGTTTTGTTTATCAAACATATGAAATAGAAGTTCGTTATCAAGAAATGATTAGTTCCTTAAAAATCAAGACATATGCTATATACATACAAATTTCGAGGAAGTAATAAAATATAACAGCATTATGATGGCTACAAAAGAAATGAGTTAATCATTTTGAGCAATGACTAATTCGTGATTTTTTATGAGATTCAAAACAGTTCCAAGTGAAAGCCAAAGCTAGAATGGTTTTTATATGATGAGATAGCCATGGCTAGATAGGGAGGGAAACTTACCAATATGACAACCGCCATAAATAGCATAAAACACTTGGCAAATCCCACGCTGACTCCAGCCATAATTCCTTTTTGTCTAGTTAGTATTTGAGTTAGTTGAAATGCCAATTGGCTGGGTTGCTAACACCTCGATAAGACCGCACAGCTATAAATTCAATTAGAAATTAGTCAAAAAGCTTTGGCACACACACACACATGCACAAATTTCCATAGATATTTGTATATGTATATCTTATCAGTCTAATGAGTTCTTGGTTAATTTGGCATTTCTGTAACTCTATTCAAATTCCAATTTAAATTCCAATTGGATTTTCAATTTGAACTTCAATTACTTAATATCTCTTATTTGTTTTTGATATAGTTAACAGTTATTTATTGTTATCACACAGGTGATTCACAGCACTTGAATGAAATTACACTGTCGTACATGCTAGTACATTTATCATTATTTATTAAATTATTATTATTTTTTGTTATAAAAACTTATTTATAACTCAGCTACCCATGGCAGGGCCACACAAAAACAGTTGTTTTATAATATTTTTTTCTTTACATTATTATTATTACTGCTGTTGTTGCTGTGTGTTATCTCTCGCTCACCGTTTGATATATTTCTAGGTGCTATTGCTGTTCGCACCTGTCTCTCTGTTGCGTACAATTGGAAAAGCGTAGCGCGTGCACCGGCTGCTTTTCTTGGACTGAGAGCCGGGCAGCAGCAACAACTCATCCGCCCATTGAATAGCCATCGACAATTGCCTTGGCTCGACTGTAATTTGGGCACGCCGATAAGATAAGCCTAATGAAAATTTTAAGGGTAAAAACACGGCGCTATCAAAACTATTTGCTGGGCAGCCCAAAAGACGGGGCCGAGATTCTGTTCGCCTTGTCCATTGTATTTGTCTTTCAATTACTTATCAAATACAACTTATCTAACACCTTCTATTTTTTTTTTTTTTTTTTGTTTATTTTAGCTTAATACATAAGCATATTAAATGCCATATTTATAGCAATTTGTGCTAATTTTTAGAAAATGTTTGCCACAACTGTAAATAGCCCCAAATTGCCTGTATTAATTTTGACGCACGCTGCGTATACTTAATATCCGCTATTCGGGTCATGTGGACTGCCCGCCTATGCCGCTTCTTTCTTTTGTATGTTATTTTATTTTTTTTTTTTTTTTTGTGCTCGTGCTCGTCTGTTTATCAATTTCGCGATCGTGTTTTGATTGATACGTATGGTGTCCAGGGGGAGCAGTGGTGTCAAGGGCACGCCTTGTATTCAGATCCACATATAGATGAGTCAGTCGCAATGGGTGAGTGAGTCCCAATGCAATGTGCGCAGATAGGAAAGAGTATCAAGTGCTTGTTGAATGACAGAAAAAAAAACACAAGCGAGGTGATTAAATATTAGCAGAGCTGTAATAAAATGCGACAAATGCAATAAACATTAGCAAACGAGTTGAGATCAATCGATACTTGAATAGAAGATAGATAGAAGAAGGTAGATAATCAGAGAAAGAGAAAGAGAGAGAGAGAGAGAGAGACAGAGAGAGAGAACGAATGAGAGAGACAGACAATACAGCATATAATGAAATAAATCTTGTAAGTCATATCAGTAAATCTGATATGATTAAATATGATTACAAAAATAAAAGAGAGAAAAAACCTATTGAGAGGTAAATTAAATAACATTTGAAGTTGGACACTTCTTTTCTTTAGCTAAGAGCAAATACAACTTTAAGAATAGTTAATAATATATTTATTCAAGTATTTTCAAAAAGCTACGCATTGCAATGTAAAGAGAAATATAATCAAATGAGCTTCTTTTTCAATAAATATGAAAGTTTCCTCGACTGTCTATGATTTCACTTTATTTTGCATTTCATAAAATTACTCACTTTATGATTGATTGCGTTTTCGAAAATTACCATTCAATTGCGATGCCTCAACTGATTAGCACTTCGTCAAGCTTCAAATAATAAATAAAAAATTGCACTCGAGTTGCGATTCGCAATGCTACACACCCCAACAGAGTTGGGCAATGTTTGAGTAGCCCCATTGAATACGCTGGGAATTTTATTTGCCGTAGAGTATTGAGCAAGCTTTCGATTGAGAATTGAACACAATGGCAAAAGCAGGAAAAGCGACAAGTTGGAAATTCATTTCCTTTTGCTAGCCACATGGCTGGGAAAACTTTTGCTATGCTCGACTGAGTCGAGTTCGCTGGGATGCTAATCCCAAAGGCAGTTTTCGCTGTATGCATTAGCAATTAGAACCTCAAATTTTGACGGGGATAAGTCTGTCCCTCTCTCTCTCCCCTCTTGCTCTGCCTCGCTCTCGCCCTCCCTATCTCGATTTGAGTGTGTGAATTTCAAATTTAAATAAAAACGGCGCCGCCAGTTCGCTGTTTGGGCTTCAGATCAAATCACATGACTTTAATTCAACTTGGCGCGATATAAATATGTATATGTATGTATAAATGTATGTGTTTGTGTGAGTGAGTTGAGTTTCGAGTTGGCTAAGACTAGAGTGGCTCCACATGATTAGACACGCGCGGTCAATATGACAGGCTCAGCCTCTACCTCAGCGACCTTTGCCTTGAGCTTCTCCTCCACCTGCTTCAGCTTGACAATTGGCTGATCTGCGGCGGTGGTGGTGCTGCTGCTAACGGTGGTTGGGCTGCTGGTAGTGGTGCTGCTCGACTCACTGGTGGTTGCCTTCTCTGTGGTGCTGCCCTGCTCGGGCTTGGCACTGGTGCTGGTGCTCGTGCTCGTGCTCGTGCTCTGCACTTCGACACTCTCCACGGGCGCCGTTGAGGTTATGGAAGTCTTTGTGATGCTAATCTTGGTCTGTTTGCCATCGCTGCTATCTTTGTTCGCATCCTCGGTGATGGTGGCCGATGTGATCTTGGTGTGGTGCACCTGGAATGTGGGTATCAGTGGCACATTCACGCCGCTCTGGGGCAGCACAGAGACACGATCGATGATCAGATGGGCGGGTCCGCTCTCATCGCTCTGCGGCACCTTCTTCGTGGTCTGCAGCAGAATTTTACGCTCTTGCGAGCCATCGGCCTCCACGACGGCTGGCGTCGTGGACACAGACTCTTCGGAGCGTTTCACAATGCTATGCTCATTGGTCTCCAGAGCATCGACGGCTGCCACAGGCTTCACCTCAGGCACCTCAGAGTCTGCGGAGCTGGCACCGTGCAAGCTGAGCGCCGACTGAAACAGACTGTTCTCCAGATTGCCAATTAGCGTCTGGAATGAGACCTGCTTCAGTTGACCGTCAGGATTGGACAGCACCTGACGCTTGACAACATCCTGCTGCGCCTCATGGTCAACGGGCGCATTCTTGCCCAGACCCAAAAATAAATCGTTCAGATCAAAGGGTGCGCCAGAACTGCAACTGATAGCAGCTACCAGTAGCTGAAGGGAGAGAAAGATAGATAGAAAGAGAAAGCATATATATATGTATATTAGTAAAAAGATCAGTTGACAATGGACAGCTACTACTCACAGTGAAAATCAATGCGCACTTCATGGCTCGCTTGTTGCTGTTGAATTGAGTTTTCGAGTTGTTTTCTCCACAAAGTCCAGATTGATAATAAGTTCGCTGACGAGAAGTGTGCGCGTTTTAAGCGTAACGCCGGACGGCCCAAAAAAAAGTTTCAGCTAAGCTTTCAGTTAGCACTCTTCAAACGTGGCTCAAAGCTAGCGAGCTACAGTTTTATTTAATTTGATTGTTTTTGTTGAACTGGTTTCTAGAAGAAAACCTGCGAATTCTCCTTTAATTGCGGTTTTTTTGTTTAAAAAAAAAAAAGAAATATTTTTCTAGAAGTTCTATGATATCGATATATATATATATAGAGAGAAATATATATAAATATATGTACACTCAAGGGAGCTTTAACAAATTAATGGTAATAGATACAACCTTCGGCTAAGAAAGAGAACCGTTTCAAGGATTGATCTAGCTGACAGAAATGAGCTGGCCTAGCCAAAGCTTTGAACTGTTTACTATTTTGTACCACAGTTAATATGTCGCATAAGCTGTAAATTAATTGAATTAACATTAGTTAGCTATATTATTTTAATGAATTTTGGATTCGTTTCCAAGAAATCGTATTAAAAAAATATATACAAAAATATATAAATTTTTTTTATTTACGAACAATTTAATTTGCTGCAAGTGAAATTTGTGTCTGACTAATTTATTTATTTTATTTTTTTTTTTTTTTTTTTTTGTTGGGCGGAAAACGATTCGCAGCTTAAACAGCCTCTAATCCGTTGATCACAATTGTTTACTTAACAATCGTATGAACCTGCTTTTCACTTTGGGATTTGGTCAGGGGAATTTCGAGAATTGATTGGCTGTTAAATGGAACAAAGAGCAATGAACAATTAGAATCAATTTGGCAGCTTGAAAGAGCTCGAAACTTTGAGAAACTCACGTCAGAGAATTTCATGGCTTGTCATCTAAACTATTTTTGCATATGCTACAGATTAAATAGCTTTTATTTTAAGCTCAAATATGCGACGTTAATTGAAATTTAAAATGACAAAAAAAAATCTTAAACTTCGTCCGTTTCAATGTGCAAATTGATCTATAAAATTTTCCATAAATCTTTCAATTGCTGCACGAAATATAATTCAGAATTGATTTGAATCTGATTTGAGCTACAGATCTAGCTCATGAATGAAAACTTCGGGATTCGTCTGGTTCAATGTGGCTGTAAAGCAGCTCAAAGCAGTTGTCACCTGCCCAAACAGCAAAGAAGGCGATGCCGGATGAAGTCGCAGTCTCTATTAATTTGACTTTTTAATTTGATCAAAGAAAATAATTAACAAAAAAATAGATGAAATATTTATAAGAAATAAAAATATTTGAGTCTTGAGTAATGGCAGCTGCTAAATAAATTGTCAAGGAAAAAATGATAAAATATAAATGAGAAATAAAAATATTTGAGTCTTGAGTAATGGCAGCTGCTAAACGGTTTGCCTGAAATTAGAAGAATTCGGAAAAGTAAATAGAAATAAACGACGATTTTTGCTCGGTACACAGTGCGTATAAGTGATATTAATATTTAATTAAAAATTGCGTAAAAATAATCTGTAACTTTTATTAAAAAAATAATAATAATAAAATAAATTTTAATAATTATAAAAATTCAAAATATTTGTTTCATTACTAACAGCAGCTGCTAAAAATATTAGCTAAGATTCGAAGAATTTTATGTAACTAATTTGATATAAATCATGAACTATTCTCTGGCATGATTTGATTTTAAATATCGCTAAAAATAGTAATAAATAAATTCATAATAATTATGAAAATTCAAGATATATAAACCATGATTAGCAGCAGCTGCTTAAAAGTTAAGCTAAAATTAAAAAAAAAAATGAGTAAAGTAAATATAAATAAAAAAGAAATCTCCTTTTATTGCACACACACGCTGCTCATGAGTGATTTTTTAATTTAATTTAAAAATAATAAAATAAAACTCGTGAAAAGTTAAAAAAATTGAAAACATATAAGCCATGATTGGCAGCAGCTACTAAAAATATTCACGATAATTAGAAGAATTATCAAAAATAATATAAACTATATTTTTTAATGCACACACGCTGCGTATGAGTGATTTTTAATTCAATTTAAAAATAATAAAAATCAAGTCATAATTATAAAAAAATTATACCATGATTAGTAACAGATATTAAAAACATTATATATTATTAAATTAAGATTAAAAAAAAAATACAATATATTTAAATTGTATTAAATCTTTTAAAAATAAATGTAAAATGCTTAGTAAAAATATATTAAATAATTATATATGCTGAATTTCAGCAAATTAGCTTTTTCTTACCTCATTGAAGTACAAATTGTAAACGCCTGTAAGACAAACACGCGTCATACGCGGCGAATGCGTAATTTTTCTCAGTCAGCCAGACAGCGGCGCGTGCAGCAGCTAAGGCAGTGAGTGCGTCAGCTCGATCGGCAATGTTTATGAACCTATTTTTGGGGCTTAGCCAGCCGGGTAAACAACAGTTTGACATCAACATAAAACCATATAGAGCGCGCTTTGCACCAACCTGAGATTTGCGTAGACGGCCTCCGCTATTGATATTCAATATTGAAACGAACACAATTAATTAGAGCCTGTGGACGACGAAACTGTGGGTAGAAGCAGATAAAAACAATAGCTGGCCCCGTGCCCTGTGGGCAGGCTACATGGAAACAGCGAGCAGAGACTGGCAAAAGAGGAAAACCTGTCAGCCAATTAACAGGTGGTAATAATTACGCGGAATCGCATCTCGTAATTCGCACCTGCACAGCGACTATATAAGCCGATGATCCGCACTAATTAGGCTCAAACTTGTGCAGAACAGGCTAGGGAACAGAGCAACAGCAGAACAACAGCAAGCAGTAGAGCCTATTTCGTGTACGGGCAAACAATTTGAGGAGGCGTTCGAGAGATGAACACACAACATGCGATTCTAACAGCCGCTGTGCTCGGCATGCTGCTCGCCTTTGGCTGCACGCTGCCCGTGCTGGATGTCAGCTCCGGACTGGACAATGCCACCCTGGAACAGCTACAGGCGAATGGCAGCGATACGCCCAAGAATCTGTAAGTAGCAAAAGATGATGGCTATATGCACTGAGAGAAAAGTAGATAGGACTTAGGATAAAATGGAAAAGAAAAAAGTTTAATTTTTGTTAAATTCATTAAATTAGAAAACAAAATCTAAATTTTTACTTTTTTTGCTTACAAGTTTAAAAAAAAATTCAGTTGAAGTGTATTTTTTATCTTAACCAAACAAAATTAAAATGTATTTTTTAACAAACTTGTAGAAAACAAAATTTATACTGTTTTTTTTTAGTTAGAAAAAAAGTTATTTATATTTTGATTGTTTACAAGACAATGAAATTAACAATTTACATTTTTTTCTAACTTGTAGAAAACAAAATTTAAATTGTAATTTTTAAAAACAATATGGTTTATTAACGATATAACCAACTTCTATTCCAATTATTGTTATATTTATCTAACTCCATCACTCTGCACTCCATTCCCTTTAGCTACGTGGTCAAGGCTGTGGTCTATGAGATTGGCATACTCACCGAGGTGGGCGACAATGACACGGACTTTGAGAGTCAGGAACGTGTGGATCTGACCTTCTACGATGCGCACACGAATCAGAGTCACATTGATCTGGGCAACATACCGTTGCCCATTCAGACCAATGTCTCTGGCCAGGTGCTAACGGGCATTGCACCCATCAACATTGGCGCATTCAGTAGTCCACAAGAGCTGCTCCAGACGCTGCCGCTGACGGGGAGCATTGTCAATATAACACACAGTGACACGGCCTTTTATCAGCTGACCAAGTCGAATACGAGCGACTTTGAGAAGCCACAGGTGCTCAGCGAGGATGAATTGGCCAAGCTGACGCATGCTTCGGAGCTATTCCCGCCCAATGGATCACTTAGCGGCCTGGGCGTGTCTGCCGCCTCCAATGATTTGGACGATCAGTCAGAGGAGGAGAAGGAGAAGGAGTAAATCAATTGAAGCTAGACTCAAAATTGGAATTCTGATAACGAAATAATGCAGTGCGTTGTGTCCCACATCATAATACCCATATATAAACATATCATATAAGAGAACAAGTATTGTTAAACCTAGAAAATAAGTGTTATTAGCGACAGTGTTAGAAAAGACTGCAAGAGATGGAGTCCGTTAGGCAACATACATATCTAGAAAAAGTAGAAAGTACCGCAACCCAAACAATGACTTTGCCATAGTCATATCATTTTTTGTATACGTTAACCTAATAATAAAAGATAATGAACAATAATGTTCATAAGTGCTAGATCAAATGGGTTTTTACTGGCAACCTCCATGTGACTTGGGAGCTGCTAAAAGCTTTTCATCCATTCACACTTCTCACCTGAACTTGAATGATTAATACAGAAATTTACTGTTTTTATATAAATGTATCGAGACAGAGGTTTATGATCTTGGCTTATTAATTTTCTTTCCGGTCTAGCGATTCATTCACATCTCTATATACCATATTACTATGTTACTTTTTTTACAGTCTGTCTCATTATTTCGACTAAAGTTTGAACTCGTTTTAGAGGTCATTTCAATTTTTCGCATTCTTATGAAATAAATGCTCTAATTAATACGGAACAAACTATATCCATATATATTTATATATATATATATATATAACTTGATGCACAATCATCTCAGCTATACCGTAAATTTACTGTTTATGAGTAACATGTGCATAATTATAAAGAAAACCTTTTACCAATTATAACTGAACAATTAACATATGCATAACATAAAGACCCTATAATATATTCCAAATATTTTTATAAAGATTAAAAAAAATCTATTTCATAAAATAAAGAATGTAAGTAATATGAAATATGGAAAAATAATATAAACAAAAATATATATAAATATTTAAATAAATTAAATATTTAAAAAATATTTTGAAAATATATTTATTTTTTAATTTTTGGGAGCTTTTTGAAAAATGTGTTTTTTTTTTCTTTTGACAAAACATTCCAAATATCCTCTTTTGATCTACAAAAACTTGGCATCTAGAGATAGCCCTAATATCCTGAAAATATACATTTTTAATAAGAAAACAAAACATATTATAAATTTTATATTAACTAGTTTTTAATTTCTCTCATTTTCATTTGTTGGTTTTGTTGTTTGTTTGCTGTTGTGTTTTAGTTTGTTTAACTGTAGTACATGATTTCTTACGCCCTAGTAGATGATATATTTTATATTAATAGATATTATGTTATATATATAATATATATTTATATATAAATATAAGTTTAAACTTGTACACGCAAAATTAAAATTTGTTGAACGTCTCAGATCAGATAAGAGAACCACCCCGAATCGTTAAATTCCGTTACGATTTGGTTTAACCCCCTTCCGCACCCGCCAACCCCCTTTTAGGAAGCATTTTCAGCCCCCTTTCATCATACTTGCTTAGCTCATGCTCTTTGCGTTACTTTCAGACGACTTATCGATACTGTTATCGATTTGCCATTGGCGTGTACTTGTTGAGAGTGTGTGTGTGTATGTGTATGTGCTTGTGTTAGCGTGTGTATTAATATGTACATACTGCAACGCACATTTAGATACTTGTATTCGTATATAGTATAAATAATATTTAGTTTTTAACTAATTTACATAGTCATGTAGACGATGCGCTCTAGCGGCTTCTTTAAAAATATATATATTTATAATTGTGTGTGTACTTAAATTTTATGTGTGTGTGTGTGTTTGTGTGTGTAAATTATGCATGGTATGGTAATTGTGTTTATTAGTAGTAATAGCTACAATTTCAACATATGTGCACAAGCCAAAGTACATATATCAACTAAATCGTAACTAGAATCTGAAATCTGTATTCGTATCTTTATCCGTATCTTCTGTGTGTGTGTGTATGTGTGTGTGTGTATTTTAATAATCATAGTCGTGTGTATCTGTATTAAGTGGTAACTTTTTCTCTTAATGATCGACGTATATTTAGGTTTAGATTTAGGTTGCTTTGTGGTTTTTACTAAAAATTTCTTTCCGCTCGCTTTATACAATTCTGGCTTACTAACAAATCATAGATATATTATATTATATATATATAGACGTTCGCGTCGGCGCAGCCTTAAAATCAAATATAAACTAATCTTAACGCGCCAGCGGCCAAAATGCTGCAGCAAAAACTATGCGAGATTAGGATTGTGTATTCTTTTTCTTCTTCTCCATTCTTTCCTTTCTTTTTGGTTGATCCAATGCGCCGTTTAATCTGCAAATTAAAGATATATATATTCGTTTCTAGTTGGCATATATTATGTTTGTTGACTTACCTATGACATGACTCTCCATATTTGTGATCCGTGGCTTTGATGCAGGCTGTGGTATGATGGTGATCTCATCGTTGATCTTCAGCGGCTTTAGCAGCGATTCATTGGCGGCTCCGAGCGCATTGCGCGCCATGCCACCGGCACCACCAGCACCACCACTGCCCCCACTACTGGACTGTGCGCTATTCTTCTTGCTGTCCATTGCCTTTCGGGCCACAGTGCTATGCGCCGTATACACATGCGTCTCAAACTGTTTGTACATGCCAAAGGTTGCCGTGCAAACGGTACACTTGTACGATAAATGTGCAGGTTTCAGGGTCATATGATGATCGCGCGATACGTGATTCAGTAGCTTCCATTGATACATCTATAAAATGGACTCAAGTTAGAGGAGTTCACACATTAAAAGTGTTTTGTAGACTTACCCTGCCACAGACAGGACAACGACCGGCATCTTTGCCCTTGTTAGCCGCCTCCTGCATAGAGCTTGTCACTAAGCCATGTGAGCCCAGCAAATGTCTTTCCAGACCCTGATCCGTAAAGAAACGGAACTGACATTTCTGACAATTCAACGGTGGACGATTGTAGATCATCTTGGGATGTATCTGAAAAGCAAACGAATGAAAAAATTAACAACTGATGCTCGATCAGCAGATAATTGTGATTCAGTATTTACCTTCACTTTATGCATCCACTGCATGTGATTGCGAAGCTGTTCCAGATCTTTGATATAGCCATCGCAAATCTCGCAGATGACAAACTGCGCCTTGTTGTTGCCGCCGCTGGGACTCTGGCCGGGCTTCATGCCAGCCGCCGCTGCTGTCGCTGGCGCCTTGCTGGATGAAGCAGCGACCGCATTACTGCCAGCTGCAGTTTGTCGAGGTAGTGGCGTTATTGAGATGCTCGGCTGACCCGCGATGGGCTTCTTAGACGCTTGCTGCAATGCGGCAAACATCAGTTAAATATTGTGGAATATAAAGCAGATTAGTTAGACTAACCTGCACAAGCTGTCCGGCAGCTAGTTGATAGCTATTGGGCAGCGACAGTGCCGCATTGCCAGTGCCTATGGCACCGCGCACGGGCGCAGGATTCCTGACCATGGTATTGGCATTGGGCATAACCTTGGGCAGCTGTGGTGCACGTTGTCGCATCTTGGCTGCATTCTGTGCTGCCAAAGCGGCGGCCTGCAAATTACGCGCCTGTGCGGCTGCCTGTTGCTGTTGTATGGTTGCCAGCGCTGCCTTTTGCGCCGCTGCCTGAGCAGCCATGGCCTGAAGACAGAATAAATATTTGTTAGTTAATCTTGATCTCTGAGAGTTTCTCTACAACTTACCTGATAGGCGGTGGCTGTGCCCACCAGTCCGTGACGCGGCTTGATGCGCGGTATCTTTGCGGGCGCTTCCCAGTCGTTGGGCGGCGCCAGATTCAATTCCGGCCGGAATTTCTTGGCGCAAACCGGCTGATGGCGTGCCAGCTTCGCCTTGCCGTTGTCCTCGAAGCCACAGTTGGGACACGTATGATACGGCAGCGGCTTAATCAGACGCGCCTTGATATTATGCACCGCCTCCATGTGGTAAACGATCTCAGTGGCATTCCGAATCTCAAACGTACAGAAGTTGCACTTGTAAAGCACGCCATTCATATGCGGCGTCTCGTAGTGATTCGCCATAGACAGCGCTGATTCAGATTTGAAATTACAGAATTCACAGCGTTTCATTGTGAACTTGAAGGGGGCATTTTTCGTCTTGGATGCCTGCAGATTGCCGCTCAACGCATTGATGGCCATCTCAAAGTCCTTGGGATCTCGCGACAGAGATTTGCGCATTTTGCGCTTTTGCAATCGCAACAGATCCGACTGCACATATTCTTGCACCAGGCCTACACCAATGTCCATAAAGAATTTGCCCAACGGACTCTCAAAGTAGTTCTCCTGGCCAGGTTTAGCGGGTACATTGGAGGGGACACCGCCCGAAGCGGCGACTGCTGCGGCGGGTTTGATGGCGCTTTTGAGGGCGGTGAAGTCATCGCTGACTTCCTTGATTAACACCTTGGTGCGCACTCCCGACTCGGAGTCATCGTCGTCGTCGTCATCGTCATCCTCATCCGATTGCTCCGACCATGATTCATCATCGCCGTTCTTTCGCTTCTTTTTACCCGCCGGAGCACTCGTTGTCGTCGTGCCATCCGCATTCGATTTGTCCTCTTTATTCTGCTCGGTCATCATGTCGAATTCGTCCACCTTGTCCGCCACAGCCAGATCCTCGGCCGAGAGCGCATACTTCGTCTCAATGGCCTTGATGACCTCGCGTATATTATCATTAGGGGGCTTCTCATAGATATAGGGCACAATGAACGATGGCGCCTCCAGCACAAACATATCGTCCGTTAGGCCTGGCAACAGATTGGCATTGTTCGTCATGCTGGGCAGCCCGGCAGCGGTCAGCGATAGGGTGGACGGAGTCAACTGCACTGTGTTGCCCACTCCAGCTCCTACCATGCCGGCCATGGGCACCAGCTTTGGCGGCGTATTACCTAGATTGGTGGCCACTCCAGTGACAGCATTCGTTATGGTTACCGGATAGACAGCACCGCCAACACCAGCAATAGTTGGCCCCGCCTCGTGTGGCATTAGAGTGCGTGCATCCTTGATAGTCAGGTGGCCGAGGCCAATGCCCATCCCCACACCCATTCCGGATGGTGTTGAGCTTCGCTGTCGCTTGCTATTCGGATGCAGGTCGTCCATGTCGCTCTTGCGCTTGTTAAGCGCTTGATCGCTGGGCGAAATACTTGGCGGCGTATCATCCTCAATGACCACACAGTCATCGTCATCATCGTCATCTTGATTGGCTGGTGCTGGTGGCGCTGGTTGTGGTGGTGGCGGCGTTGCCTTCACCATGGCTGGCAACTTTTTGTTTTGCAGTGTCAGCGGCGCTGCTGCCGTTTGTCCCGTCTCCGACTCTGAATCGGAGGGAATGAGCACTGCATCATCCGAGGAATCGGCGCTGCTTGACGCAACCGCTGGAGGCATGGTATTTACTTTATTTGGGCTAGCTGGCTTTGGCTTGGCAGCAGCTACGGCTGTTGTTGGGTTCTCCTTCTGTTCCGTCAGATCTGACATTTCCTCATCGCTATCCTCGTCCAGATTAACCACGGCACCTGCATCATCATTGCTTTTCGTTGTTTCCGCAGCTGTTGCCTGTCCATTGGGCTTGACAGCAGGAGGTACAGCAGCAGATTCTTTAGCCTTTGGACTTTGTATGAAGCCATTCATTGGCGTCTCCTTTTCCGTTTCCTTCTCGTTCTCCTTCTCGTTCTTCTCCTTCTCGTTCTTTTCCTTCTCTTGAACTTCCTCCACTTCGGTGGGCATTGCATCTGCATCACCATCGGCATCGGCTTCCGAGTCGGTCACCGTTTTAGCTGTGCCACTTTGTTGGCTGCCCTCCTCCTCGTCATCCCCTTCATCTACCTCATCTGTATTCTCCGCCCTCTTCTTCTCCTCTGTTAGTTCATTTTCCTCTTGATTAGCTGCCGGCTGTGTAGCCGCACCCAGTGGATCCTCGGCATCGCAACTGTTTTCAGCAGTGCTGCCTATTTTTTCGTCCTCAGCATCTTCATGATCACCATTGGTGGTCACCTCCTCCTCCTCCTCATCCCCCTCTTCGTCCTCACGATCATCATCTTCATCCAGTTTGGACTCTTTGACATTACCATTGCCATTCTCTGTGGAACTCGAACTCGTTATTTGTGAGTCACCCTCCTCAGTGTCATCCACATCCATGGCCTCGGCCGCAGGATTCGGATTCGACTTGATATCATCATTGCTGATGCTGTTGCTGTTGCTATTACTGTTGCTATTGCTATCTAGCGGCAGCTTTGTAATTGTTCCAGAATCAACTTCTTTCTCCTTAACGGACTTTATCTGCTCATCCTTCTCCACATCTGCTTTGGAGTTTGTCTTCTGTTCATCCTGCGTGTCAGTCGGGCTGCTGCTACTGCTTCTGCTGTTGCTGTTGTTGTCGTCGTCGTCGTTGGCTGCCCCCTTGGCTAGTATTTTGGTTGTGGGCTCGGCAACGCCCTCCGGCAAAACAACGTCGACTTCAGTCATTTGTTATTTTGTTCTATGATTTTTGGAATGTGCCTCTTGGTCGATAGATGTCGCTGCTGCTTTTGTTGTCGAGGATGCGCCTGTTCAATTAGATCGATAAATGAATTTTGATTAATTTTCTCATTCTTTTTCCATTGGTTGTAAATCAATAGTTCATAAATTAACTGGAAAATATTTGGCACATAGAAACTGAAAACCAAAGCGTAAACATTAACGAAAGACCAGAGCAAAGGAGAATTGGAAGAAGCAAAAAAACAAAAAAACGCAAACTTGCAGAAAACTAATCAAATAGAGCACAACACAAAATTAACAATTGCCAAAAAAAAAAAAAAAAAAAAAAACTTTATACACAAATATTATAAAGCAAAGAAAATTGAAATCTAGGTGAATTAAGCCCGCCCTCACTCGCTACACCCCCTCCCCCTGACAAATAACAAGAGAGGGGCAGCAAAACCAAAAAGAGTTAATTGAGACAAAATGGCTGCCATATTGGATTAAAACTAAAATACAATTTAATATGTATGTATGTAAATACAAATATATATATACATATATATCGGCATGTTTATATGCAGTTAAGTATATATTTCTATGTACTTGCGTATGAAATAACATAAAAATGTAATTTTTCGAGTCATTTTAAAATTAGTTTATAATAAGTACATATTTATTTATATATAAATATATATATATTATTAGTACATAGCTATATAAACCATATGTATATATTTGTTTGTACTGTGTTGCATAAACAATTGTATATATATATATATATATATATATTTTTATATATCTTTTATGTATGTATTTTTATATACATATATTTATATATATTACACACATACAAACAGCAGTTACCGAGCACACAGCAACTGCACGATTGACATACATACAGACAACACACACACACACACCTACATACAAAGCGCACCGCACAAAACGAGCACACACACATACATGCACATATATATGTATATGTATAGTCTATATATATACGAGCACATACATATATGCACATATATATATATATATATAATTATATGTATGTATGTTGATACAAACGGACACGCAGACGCTGGGACGGACAAACAGACAAACGAACGGACAGACGGCCGGTGAGACGACGATGACGGCGACGACGACGACGTTGGCTTTGGCTCTGCGGTGTTGGTTGTTGGTTGGCTGTGGCTCACTGCTGCTGCTGCTGCTGTAGCTAGCGGCGGCGGCGTGGAGTGGAGTACGGGTGGGTACAGGAGCGTGTTTTGCGCTTGTGTATGTATGTATGTGTGTGTCGCTGTTTTGATGTATGCGTGCGTATTAGTTTGCATGAATGTGTGTATTTCTGTATGGCTGTTTGTATGTAAGCCAATGCTATTTTTTAGACAAGTAGCAAACAATTAAATCAAAATTCTATAAATTTCTGCACAACAATCGCACAATAACAAACCCAGATCTAAACAAATACAAAAGAAAACACACAAACTTACAATTTACATTTTACGTCACACTTTAGATGATAGTGGCAGGTTGTTGTTATTGTTATTGTTATTGTGGCAATTTCAAAAATGATAACACATATAAACAACACAATAAAAATAAAGGATCTTTTTTGCCGAACGCACAACAAAAATTTTTCTTGATTGTGGAGCACACACACATACACGCGTAGCGAATGAAAAAAGAACGCTATGCCAAAGCGCGACAAACGGACGATAGACGGGGGAAACAACAAGGCAAACTGGAAATGGAAGCGGAAAAAAGCGAAAAACGTCGCTACAAACACAGAGTTGCATGGGCGGCAGCCCGGTAAGCAGGGTTGCATGCGTTCTCAAAGAGCGGCGCGCCAACGTTATCGAACAATCGATAAAATTGCAATAAGCGTTTATTGCATGTTGCAACTAGTGCAGCTGCAAACCAAATCTCTAAACTGCAATTAAATCACATGCCTTCGACATAACTTGCAGCATACACAAAGATCGGCAAGGCAAAATTCTCGGCAGAGCGCCAACTTTGGCATCGTGGCGCACAAAGAGAGCGACCAACCAGAGAGAACACACATCTGTTCAGAGGTGTTATGCTCAAAAATAGCGAATGGCAATGTGAAACGCAAACGAACCGTTGTCACTACGAGTGAATGTATGGGTGCATGCGTGTTCGTCGGTGGATTCGTAGATGTTGTAGTATTGGAGCGCGCCCATGTGAATGGATGGATGGGAGGGAAAAACAAATTTGACAATTGTACCGCGCGTACGAACGAAATGAACAAAACAAAACTGAAACGGCATTGCTGCTGCCTGTGTTGTCGTTTAACGTATATGTCGACGCAGTTGCCGGCGTGTTTGATGGATTTTTCTTTCTTTTTTTTTTTCATTTTGTATTGGGCATGTGAGGCTGCGACGCGCAAAAATTTGAAAATTTCCCGCGCAAACCGCTAACAGTATATGTTGATATTGTTGCACCTCATTAATGACAATGAATAGTTACACCTAAAACAGGCCAATATTCATTGCTCCCTCACACCGACACTGACACACAATGCCACTCACACACACACATATATACATATATATATGTATCAAGTGTAGTAAGCATAGGCAAAGCGCCGATTGCCCCGTCTGTAAGTTTTAAAACTGTATACTCATCACGATACTTCTGCTGGCGCTGCTGATGTTTCTTCTTCTTTCTCAACTTATTTCAGATTACGCCGCTGCTCTCTCGCTCGCGCTCATTCTCTCTGTCGCTCTCGCATGCTATGGGCCAATATAATACAATACACATACAATCATACAAAAATATATATGTGTATACACACACACACACACACATACATATATATGTATGTATACTTATATAAGTATGTCTATTTATATGTATGTACGTATGTAAGCTGAATGCCATGTTTGCATCCATGTGTGCGTGTATATATGTATATGTTCATATATATCAATATATATGCATGTGTGTGTGTGTGTATGATTTGGTCTATATGCAAGTACAAATTTGAAAGTAACCCGCTTCTCACCCCCGTTGATCGACAACTGGTAGAAGTTTGGCATTTGCCTAGCTCCGCAACCGCTGCCACGGGATTCATTAAGAGCCACCAACTATCGGTAAAATAGTATATACATATGTATATATCGTATATATGTATATGTATTTATAATAAAACGATAACAAAACTTTTCTGTTATACATACACGTGACCTTTTCTCTGCTTTGTGTCGTCGTCGGCGTCGGTTGTCATGCGAATTTTAGATACAATTTCTAAGAAAGTTAACCTTGCAGATATTTTCGATTTCTTTCTTTTCTTTTTTCAGGTGCAAATTAAAGATTTTCAATAAAGGATATTTTGAAAACGGACAAATTCACTATGAATGAAATATCATTTTTCTCGCATAATTTAAATATCTTAATCTATAATAATCTATTTTATAATTTATCATACTCAAAATTCTTTTGAGCAACTAAAACTTATTTGAAAAACTATTGGTTTAAGCTGAAAGTCATGTTTAGAAAATTAGTTTGCTAACTTTTTAAATAGACATCAGAGTCAAATAGTTATTGGGGATTACTAATTTATATTTTTAGTCAAGCGTTCATATAGAAATACATACATACAACTAAATAAGCAAATATAATTAAATTTGATAAAAAGAGTATATAATTATAACGAAAGCTGACTCATTTTAGCGTATTTCAAATTTGCAATAATAACTACAGTTGCGATTAAAATTCTCTATAAATATGTCAATTTGCAGGTACAAATAACCTATATTTCATTTCAGCGTAATTGATGTATATAATATATACATATACAATTTAGGCCAATTTTAACATTTAAATATTTTAAATTGGAGCAATCCTCAATAAAAAATAAAAAAAAACTCATTGTTAGCTACTTGTTGATTTTTGGCCAAGTTAGTTACAGCTATTAGAATTCTTTCTAATGAGGTCCATAAACTTTCTCTAATGAAATCCATAAACTGCAATTGGCTAGATATTTGCCATGTGGCCTATGTGGTCTTAGAATAATTAGTTATAAGATAATTGATGTAAATATTTATTATAATTGCCAAATCATTTCTATGAAAGTTCAGAAAATCCCTCAACCAGCTAAAACCTATATGAAGTAAACAATCACTAAATAAAATGGAAACTCTGATATCTAAAATGTACTACTTTAGTTATAAAACAAATAGTATTTTATTTGTAAAATTTGCTCATTACTATAATTTATTTTCTTTTGACTCTCATCTAACTTCTATGTTTAATCTAAGCATACGAATGCATTGCATTTCAATTCGACTTGATACAATTTATGGCAATTACATGTACATATGTATGCATCTACATATTTGGAAAATATATACAAAAAAGTTTCCTCTATGCATTTACTAAACATACATATATTATATTCCACGAAAATAGTATGACTAACTAAATACATTACACCATTTCAATGACGAATCAATAATTAGCAACAATTTCTTAGTCAAAATTAGGATTTGTTACTAATATTGCATTGATGCATGATCTAATCCTAATAACAAATAAATATACAATTCATTTTTGGAATATAAACTAAAACAAACGAAACAACAAAAACTTGCCAACATATCTACAGCTTAGCTGCGAGTCCAAGTCAAATTTTAAGTATTCAAATTGAAGCTAAGATCAGAGCTTAAAAATTTATGATCTGCATACAAAAATGATGAATTTATGAATTGATGAAATGACAAAGTCATTTTGTGAGCAATTTTAACATTGAGCTAAAACCCAATTCAATTTTATAATAAAAATAATAAATTGCATTTGGCAAAACATATAAAAAATAAAACTCTAAAAAATTTCGCATTCCCATAAGAACATGGCTTATGGCACAACCACTTAGCCATTTATAATCAATATATTACATACATATGTATTCAGACACACACACATACATTTACATACATACATACATACAAATGTACGCACATATATAGATAGAGATATATGTATGTAACTTATTTTATACGCAAATTTTAAGTGCGCAGTTTACGTTTATACATATGTATGTATGTACGTAGGTCTATGTCTCTCTATGTGTGTGTGAGTGTGCGTGTATTTGTGAAAGATTTAAGCGCTCACCTAACCATTCACTGCGACCAACCATACAAAAGAGGCTGCTGCTTAGAGTCGGAGATACAGCGAATATAATATTGACTGATTGATGTATAGATGATGATATTATTATATTTCTCTTTTATAGATTTCAATCCTCGCCAGCTTCGGCGTCCTCCTCGTCCTCGTTGAATGACAATTTGCTGCTCGACTTTGACTTTTTGCTTTTTCTCTTATCCTTCGATTTCTGCGGTTTCTCCGATTTCTCTGATTTGTCGTCAGTTTTGATTTTGGGCTGCTTAACCCGTTGCTTAAACACAATCGGCTGGCTTAAGTCCGCTGGCCTCTCAGCTTCTTCTGCAATGCAAGAATTTCGATATTAGTAAAAATAATAAAATAGAGTCAAATAAATTCTAGAGGTAAACATAAAAGTCGTTTTTATGTCGTATGGGCGATTGCAATAGTAGCAATAATAGTTAATGCAGTGCCCGCCTCCGCCTTCGCTTCCGCCCCGCATGCAACGCAACACGCCCCATTCCAGCAGTGTCCCCGCCCACAAATGAGATAGAAACTGATTTTAACTCATTTCTTTGCACGTAGCAAGCGTTTTCCTAGCTTCGTCCCGATAGCCACCCACAAATCCCTCTCCACCCTTCAGTCCCACTCAACCCCATCTGAGTAAGCTTCTTGCAGTGCTCCTTCGCCTCCACCTCATCGCCCGTTGGACAGACGGAAGACAGTGGCTACCGCTGCTGCTGCTAGTGCCGCCTCCTCCGTCGCTGCCCCCTTTAGACCATACACATACATCCACATCCACACACACACACACGCACACACATACATGTGTCGTTGTCAAGCCACTTGCTGTGCTCTCTTTGTTCGCCTGTTTCGTTCATCATTGTCTCTCCCGTTTTGCTGCTTCGTTCATTCTTTCACACGTTTTCACCCGATTTTCTGCGCGGGCCTTCTGACAGCAGCAGCAGCAACAGCAACAGCAGCGGTGGCGGCAGCGGCGGGTTGATGACGACGATGGTGATGGCGATGGCGGTGACGGCGACGGCAGCAGCAACAGAGCGGCAGCTGTTGTTGGTTTTGCGATGGCAGCGACGGCGACGGCGGCTGTGGGTCGCCGTTATTTGTTAACTTCTCTTGGCTGCCTGCTTTATCGTGCGCTCCGCTTTGGCTATGATTTTCATCACATGCTCCGCTTTAGCGGAGCCCCAATGAAAATGTCAGTGTGTATGCTTTGTGCCAGCTGTCTATGTGTGTGTCTGCGACTATCGACGTGTGTATGTGTGTGTGTGAATGAGGGTGCTCCGCTGGCAGCGCCACACTAATTGCAATAATCGAAAGCCAGGAAAAGGCAAGGGCATGCAGTACTTGGCACTTGGAACTGCTACCATAGAGACGCCAGGGGGCGTTGCAGGCGTGGCACATAGAACTTACAACTTCCCCTTCCCCCACACTCTTCCATCATTATTCTATTTTCGAGGTTAGAATTGAAGTTGAGCCTGAAAACTCATTTTCCATTGAGCAAAAGCAAAAGAGGAAAATGCAACAAATTCGTATTTTTTTTACACACGCACACACAGAATTTGAAGAAAAACTGAATAAATAGAAAGAAACTAAACACTAGATTGCCCGCAAAAATTTAAAATGTAGAACGCGGCGTTTTTTTGCCAATCGGTTTGCTGCACTTTTGCGTATTTCAATTTGCATTTTGTTTATGTTTCATGTACATATAAATTTTCATGATTTCAATTGCAAAAACACACAAAACACACGCGCGAAAAGAAACAAACACAGCAGATGCAAACACACGTACAGACATACATATATATACATATATTTACATACGTACATATATATATGTATTCGTACATACATACATACGTACACAGTGTAGGGCAGAAAGTGGCAGCGTGAAAGAAGCGTGGAAGCGACCGACGCTCGATTCTGACTCAACTGAACTGAAAGCCAAACTGCCACAGACGATAACTACATCCTACCTACGCACACACCGACACGCATTCACAGGCACACATACAAACGCAAGTGCACACTCACAGCATACATATATATACAAATACACAGCACGTGTGTGCGTGTGTGTGTGTTTGTGTGCATACCTTTCGCTATGCGCTGCTGCTCGAGGGCCACCTCGTCAGCCGTGAGATCCCCACGCGCTAGGACCACTATTTGTGGCTTCTCGTCTTCTCGCTCAGGTCGCTCCTCACTGGAATCGTAGTCCTCCTGATCTAGATCCTCTAGTCTCTGGCGCTGTTGTTATTTTGTTTTGTTTGATTTGCAACAAAGCTGAGCATGAGCGGGGGCAACTTTGTTTTGACTCAGCGACTGCGGCAATAGCTTACCTTTGTTTCGACGGTGGGCCCCTCTTTGTAACCGATTTCTGCTTTGAGTTTGGCCAAAAAACTAGGTTCCTGTGGCTTCACGTAGGTTATATTGTTGCGCTTGGACATAGCAAAAAAGACATACGTATAGAAAATTCCGTTTCTTTCAATGACTTCCAGTTGGGTTTTTCTTTCTATTTTGGTTGCCGCCGTTTGCCTTCTCAGTGTGCACGGCTGTTCGCTTCAGTGTTGTAAAATGCACTTCGATTATCATACAATTGGATGAATTTCAGCATAAATTTTAAAATATTATAATTTTTATTCAAATTCAAGAAGGTTTTCATTTGTTTTTCTTCAATTTTATAACATTTTTGTTTTAAAACATTCTTTATTTAATGCTTCAATATTTTCATATTTTGTTATCGTTTTCAATTTATATCGATATATCAGCGTTAGTAAACAGCTGTTTTTATAACGATGTTTGCGCATGTGCACCATATTTTATTTGAAATTTGGATTGCAACTATTGTGAATGGCAGTTTAATTTTGAATTTGATTTAGCTACCAAACTCAGATTTGGCTTGAGTTTAAGCTAAATTAGAATCTATTTAATATGTGATGGTAGTGCTATTGTATTAGACTTGAAATATAATTGGCATTTTTTTAATAACTGAGCATAATTGTATGTTTGCTTAGAGTTTTGCAGCAAAAATTAGTAAAACCTTTTTATGTCCAACTGCCGCAGCGCTTTGCTCACACTCAGGCGCAATTCCCATAACAGCTTCCACTTACGTTATAGGGTCAATTTGCTGAATTCTGCAGCCAAATCACACCCACGCTATCCATGGGCAACAAAATAAAAAAGAAAAATTGAGCGAGCTGTCGCATAACTTGCAAATTTTCCACTTCACCTGCAATTCGATGCCGTCTAAAATCGAATTTTGATCAAAACTGACAGCCAAACAATACACAACGGCATTCATCAATGTTCGCCGTTGTCGCATGCAGCGGCTATCAATCCATGCCCCAACCCCTACAGCCTACGCTACATAATAAATCATCTGTAAATTGATTTCAAAAACTTGCTGCAAAAAACGAGCATTCGCGCAGCCACTGGGGCTCACACATGCTGCCACAACTGCAGCGAATTTATGCATAAAACAACAACACGAACAACAAGAACAACAGTAACGGGAAAAGAGTTTGAACTGCATCCTGGCACGCGCTTAAAATCTCAAAAGCGTTCCCTCAACTAATATCAAATTGATAGCTTTTAAATTTGATTCCGCGTCTTATCACCAAAAGCGACAAGTTCGACAGGCCCAAATGGAGTGCACACACACATTGCATCTATTCCTCTCTCTTTGTCCCTCTCTCTCTCTCTCTCTCTCTCTCTCTCTCTCTCTCTCCCTTTCTCTCTCTGTCATTCTCTTTCCTTATCTATCTCTATCTCCCTATAGCTGGCAAAAGTTTCTTTTACTTTCTGCGCTGCATTAAAAATGAGCTGCGCGAAACATTTTATGTGTTGCAATGGCAGCAAACGTGGCGTATGCTTGCTATGCCATACCCTGTAAAATTATATTGGCTGGGTATACAGAAATTGAGTGTCTGTATATTGCAACAGGGAAACCATTAAAGTTTCTCTTAAGCTTGATTCCTAGCACAGTTAATAATATGATAAAAATAACAATTTCTTCGAATACCCTAGCTTTTTAGTTTTCTGTTGGCTGGTATGCTAGTTTTGCTTTGATTTTGAATTTTCTTTTTTAATTTGTCAAGTGATATTTTTAATACAAGGAAGACATTACTAATGAATAAGATGAGCAGGAATGCAGCGAATAGGTATTACAGGGTATATCATAGTCAATACCATTAAACGATTAATAAATTCATTACTAAGCATATTGCTTTATGCTAAGCAATTACAGCCTATTTTCTAGATAACATCTGAAATACTTATTCCATGTCACAAAAATATAGGGTATATAGGGTATATACATAGATATGTGTATGTCGAACAATGCACATATCTAAGACATTTTAAGCTATAAGTTGTAATCTATAATGTCTATTGCATATATATTGCCGATTTCAAAAATTTACAGGGTATAACATAGTGCACAACAGTCGTTTAGCTTAGCTCAGTTGAACTTAACTAGTAAGCTTTGTTGAACTATGCAGATAACTTGCTACAACTTGCCATTGACTTGACTTGATGTCAAATTACATGGTATCATGTAGTCGACCTTTGTTGGTACAGTAGTAAATGGCACAGAATGGTAGAATTATGCAAATAAATTGTTTTACTTTTGAGCCATCAAAGTTACAAAGGGCAACTGTTGAGTGTGTTTACATTGTTTATGCTACGAAATTACAGGGTATTACACAGTAAGCACTTGCTTATTACCTAGAGTTTGTTTAACACAAGTGAGACTCTCCGTAAAAGTATTAAAATGGGTTGTAAAAAAGTTTAGGTTTACATTGAAAATATTTATTGTGCATGTTACGTAGATGATTAAATTACAGGGTATATCATGGTTTATAGTAACTTAGTTTAGCTTGTGTCGGTTTAGTTTAAGCAGAAAATTGCAATGTAATGAAAAAAGCTTAGCTTTGTCTCTCAAGACTACAAATTTACAGGGTATATATTAGTTTATAATAGCTTAGTTTGGATTGACTTGATTTAATTTTAAGCAGAAAATTGCAGCATAATGCAAATAGTTGAGCTTGTTCTTTCTAGGCTGACAATTTACAGGGTATGTGTAACAAATTGCAGGGTATATCAGGGTTCAAGACAGATTAGTTAACATGAATTCACTTTAGTAGATAATGGAATTAAAAGAGTTTAGATTTGTTTGTCTAGGAAAGTGAATTTTCTGGATTCACTTTAGTAGATAATGAAATTAAAAGAGTTTAGATTTGTTAGTCTAGGAAAGCGAATTTTCTGGCTGTGCCTGAAGTTTACAGGGTATTCACTTAGCTTATATTTTGTTGTTGTTCTTAACAGAGCTTATGTAGCTGGCGGAATGCAAATACTTTCATTAGCATGCCCAGCTTTACACTTTACAGGGTAACTGCTAGCACAGCAACTATTGTTATCCAACTGTCAATAGCTGCTGCTGTTTGTTCTTGTTGTGGTTTGGCATTTTCCCTGTGTGTGTGTGTGTGTGTGTGTGTGAGCAGATTGATAGCAATTCGAGTGGCTTGCCTTCTTTCGTTTTTTCTTTTTTCCTTTTTTTTTTTAGCTAATCTCTCTGCAGCACTTGTTGTCGAGGCTGGCATTTCGGCTTGGCCTTGACTATGCTCTAAGTTTTAGTTAAACATCTTTAGTTACATATTAGCAGCAAATACAAATAAACAAACACACACACATATGGATATAGATGTATATAGCAAGGAGTCACATGAGTTCTTGAGGAAAAATGTTATCACACGCTGCATCCGGCCGTGCAATCGGGCAGCTGCTGTCGTCGTCGGCCGTAGCTCGGCCAGCCGCAGTCGTTGCGCTGCGCTTCGGTTTTACGGTTTCGGTTTACGGCCGAATCGTGCATGCCAACATTCAGATGCTCGTCGGCATTTGGCGCGTGCAGTTGCAAAAGGCGCGTTGCAAGTGGAAAACATTAAAAATAATAATAATTCGAAATTTTCAAAATTCCAAATTTGACTCGAAAATAAACAAAAATTAAACTAAAGAAAAGTAAAGATTAATGAACTAAAGTAAAGACAGCTGTCATGATAAGCTTCAAGTGTTGATTAGCTCCAAGTGTTTGAATTAATCTTGCAACTCGTAGTGCCACATCCGCTTGAGCCAGCTAATCGTAGCTCAGTTTCAATTGGATTTCCTCACAGTTTCATCTAACGCGCGTTGCCCATGAAGATGCCTGGACTGTGGCCCGTGGTCATGCTGGCCGGCCTGTGCCTGGCCAGCTTTGTCAATCTGAGCAGCGGCCAGTGGGTGCACTGCCCCACCGGCTGCACTTGTCTCGCTCGCACCGTACGCTGCATACGCGCTCGACTCAAAGTGCTGCCCCAACTGCCGCTGGATACTCAAGTGCTGTAAGTAATAGTGTAGAGGGTTGCGAGGGTGGCTAGCAGAGTTTTATGCTTGGTTTGGTTAACATGCATAAATCATCGTCAAGTTTTTGGCTTCTCGCAAATCCATAAATTAGTTTTTAATGCAGCTCAAGTTGACTGTGGTGGATGCTGTCTTGATGGCTCCATCGGGAGCCACGCTCCCCCAGCTTGTCTGTTGACTCAATTAAACGCTGTCTAACTAACGCCGCGACTTGTTTTTATTTTTATTTCTCGTTGTTGTATATTTATCAGCAAGCGACGCGCATTTGTATGCATGCACAAGTCCATATATATATATATACGTATATATATCTGAGCTCACGCTGCGTTTATGCATTTCCAAATGTCAGCACTTTTCCCCATGAATTTCCACTCAAGTTTCAGCTGTGGGTCGTCGCATGCAACTTGGCAAATGTTTGTGAAACATATGCATATTTATGCGATAGGCTGACTGCACCACCCAAATGTTGAACCACCCAACCACTCACCCTGTCTCTCCCGGGAGAAAACATCAAAAAACAGTTCAAAGTAGGATTTCTGTATTCCAAAGAGAATTCAATGAGTGCACGATTTTTTGGCAAGAGAGGGAATGAGTAGGGAGGCGTGGCATGCAAATGTAAACTATAAATCTATATTTAAATATCTCTATATATATTCGTATACTTTTAACAACTGATTCGCACTCTAGGAAATTATGAAAATATGTTTCTTTTAACTTTAAGGGAAAATTGATCGAACTTTATACATTGACTTGAAATCATAGCTCGAAAATAACTGTTAACTGCTAGAACCTTCACGCTCTGCTCACAAGATCAGCAGAAAAAGTTCTTTCTCTCTCAGTCGCTCTCGCTTTGGGCAAAAGTCTTCGTTTCTTATCGTTTTGGCTTCGGTTGAGCAACTTGAATCGAACTACCTTCGTATGATGCTCGTTTACCGAACATCGTGCAGAGAGCGACACGATTGATGTTCGCACAATGAGCTTCGGTAAGTGAGAGCAGATAAGAAACGGAGTCTATGCAAAGATCTTCACATTCACATGCACGTCCACAGACCACGATTGATTAAGTCTTTTAACGGTAAATGAAGAAGAAGCCCTTGCTTGCTTAGCAACCAATCAAAAGTTCGGGGATGGACAGAGACAGAGACAGCGAGAGAGCGACAGAGATAGAGTCTGAGTCTGAGACTGAGACTGAGACTGAGACTGAGACTGAGACTGAGACTGAGACTGAGACTGAGACTGAGACTGAGACTGAGACTGAGACTGAGACTGAGACTGAGACTGAGACTGAGACTGAGACTGAGACTGAGACTGAGACTGAGACTGAGACTGAGACTGAGACTGAGACTGAGACTGAGACTGAGACTGAGACTGAGACTGAGACTGAGACTGAGACTGAGACTGAGACTGAGACTGAGACTGATTTACAATAAGTTAAAGCATAAATAATTCAACAATCTAGAACAACAACAACTGCAACAATTGCAAGTGCAACTGCAACTGTAGCAATTGCAACAAATTTCCATTTGCTATTCTTATGCCATTTGGAAAATGATTTTCTGGCAGTTTTAATTAATTTGTTTCATTTGTGTTGAAGTTGTTTTTGTTTTGTTTAGTTTTTAGCTAAATGTGCCACATGAACACAATTTGCGAACGCCTCCGCCCTCATAATTTGTTGCTGTCGTGTTTGCCTCTCTCCCTCTCCCACTCTCCCTCCCTCTCTCTTCGTCTCTGTCTGTCTGTCTTTCTGGCTGTCTCGCTTAACACATGTTTTGACAAAGCTCTGCCAGCAGCATGAAATAAAATAATATTTAACTAAAATGCAATTCTTGCTGCCCGCCAGGCCGGACACACGCTGTGATCTGCAATTGTGTGCGTGAGAGAATGAAAAGCGGGTATATGCAGCTATAAGGGTAATGATATGTAAGAATATTAATTGCGAATAAGATTTCTGATTTAGTAGGCCAGAAGATTCTCTATGTAAAATGTACATTCAAAGCGCAAGCGAACTCAATTCGTTTTATAATTATTAAATTAAATACCCTGTAAAAATTAAGATGTTAAAATCAATGCAGAATGGGTAGTAAGAGTACGTAAGTATATTAGAGCTGCGAATTCAACAGCTTACCCTCGCACATATAATCAATTTGTTTCAGCGTATGACAAATATATGATATATAGTATATGAAGAGAGAGTCGATACATATTTGATACATACATTGACATACATATATGTATACTCAGATATATATCGTCTAATTGAGATTCTTTAGAGTTCTAATTGATCAATTAATGCCTGTAATATTCCGTTTGAGTGCAGCGAGTCTCAGTACGTGTTACCCTAATTCTTAAAAGTCAGTCAAGGAGCTTTTTCTCGTCACGTCAGCTTAATACGTTCTGATCTGATCGTACTCTGCTCGGGCGCCACTTTTCAGTCTCAGTTGCAGTCTGTGCAGGTGCAGAAAACACAAGATATACGACATTCTCTGGGACGTGTGACTGAAGGGAGGGGAAAGGGTTGTTTAGCACTAACCTGAAGCAATGCCAGAGCTGACTGAAGATAATCTACCGAAGATTATCAATGCAATGAGCGGAATTCTGTTCATTGTTCCGCTACAATTTGCAGCTCCATAATTAATATATATAAAAAATATAATATAGTTATATATTTTTTTTTAGTTATACAAATTTTAAAATTATAATTTCCCAGAATTTTTAAATTTAATTTTAAAATATTAATTTTCTAGAATTTTAAAATTAATTTTAAAAATTAAATTTTAGAAAATTTCTAACTAAAATGAATTCAGAACTTAAGCAAAAACTTAGTTAATATTATAAAATAAACAAATATTATAAATTAATGTTTAGCTAGTATTTAACAACTTGCGAGGTATATGCTAGTCGAGCATTGGTCAATTTTCATTTTGCAGCACGCGCATGTGTTTGCCTTAATTTAGTTAATGGCATCAAATTGTTTACATTTTTTTGTTGTAGTTGTTTTTTTTTTTTTTTTTTTTTTTTTAATCTTCAGCTGTTGATGAAAAGATGAATAAACATGAGAGCGAGAGCAAAAAAAAAAACGTGAGCAGAGAAAATGAGAGAGAGAGAGAGGGAGATGCAAAGCCGTTGTCAAATCAGATGTAATGCAATGCAAAATGTAAATGAAAGTGTAACAAGATGATAGACAATCGTAGCATTGAGTTGTTAGAGGAAAAAATACGAAAAATTGTTACTTCAAGAGAAAATGCAAAAAAAAAGAAATTGCATTATTAAAGAATTGAATTTTTGGCGTTAGCTTGAGGCCTATGCATGCGATGTGTCTAGGGTATTTCTTTTCAAGCTCGATGTGTGTGGTTGTGTGTCTGTGTGTGCGGGCATTCATCAATGTTGCCTTGCCACAACACACACACACACACACACACACACACACACACACACACACACAGATACATGCATGCACACACACACACATGCACACAGTTGCAGTTGATGCGAATACAAAAGCGCAAACATTTTGACTTTTTGCTAAACTTGCAACTAAATGGAGGCTTGTGTGTGTGTGCGTGTGTGTGTGTGCGTGTGTGTGTGTGTGTATGCCACATACGCCGCCATATCAGCATCATTCATCTTCCACGCCCACACACACCAAAGAGCTGCCGGGCCAAGGCATTTCTAGTTTATTCTTTTTTTTTTTTTTTTTGCTATTTCTCTAGTTAAATAAATGCACTTGATTTCATTTCGTGCTGATGCATTTAACTCGAGATATATCTACAATATATATACCTACATTTATACTTACAGTTTAAGTGCTGCCTGGCATAGGTTAAGCCTGGGAGCAGCTGCTCAGTCATTATGCTGAGAGGTCCTGCTGAGCCTTTGCATAGCAGCCGCACATAAAACGCAGATGATGCACACACATATGATATTTGTACTTGAATAAATCCCCTCTCTCTCTCTATATATATAAAATATATAGAAAGAGATACACACTATGAGTGAGTGAGACAGAATCTCTTTCTCTCTCTCTCTCTGTGTGTGGACTTAACTCATGCTGTTTCTATCATAACAAAAGTCGCCACACGTTGCATGCTCGGCATATTAAAAAGTTTGATTAGTGCTTGGACAATGCATTCATATGCCACAACCCCCCAGCCACCCCTCCCACAGTCACCCACTTGTGATGTTCCAAAACTATTTTGCTGGCAAAAATGTTGTTGTGAGGGAGCTCTGCTCATTTCCTTCATACTTCGTGCTGCATTTTATGAAGCATCTATGCGTGAAAAATGCCTTGTTCATCCTTGTTGCATGCCAGCTTTTGGTGCTGTTCCTTCTGCTGCTCCTGCTGCTTCTTCTGCTCCTTCTGTTACTGCTGCTCCTCGTACTATTCCTCCTGCTCCTACTCTAACTTCTGCTCTTGCTCCTACTGTGCCTCCGGCTCCTCCTTCCTCTCCTGCTCCTACACCTCATCCTTCTCCTGCTTCTGCTCCTCCTCCACATACACATCCTGCCTGTCTGCCTGTCTGTCCATCTGGTTGGCTACACAAAATATTGCATGTTATTATTAAATATGCATAAATTTCCTTTTTGCCTGCCACAGTTCACAGTTTTTTTTTGCTGTCGCTGCTGCTGCTGTTCCTGTTGCAGTTGCAGTTTTCCCATTTACATTTGCTGTTTATTTGCCCGTGCAAATATTGCTGCCAAAAAAAAAAAAAAAAAAAGGTGAATGGAAAGAGTTCTCTATTCGCACTGCCCTGCACACAGTTCGCAGAGTCAGGTGTTGACAACAAATGCGGCATAAGGGCTTACATGGAGTTGCTGCATGAAATGCCTTTTGGGCATGGCCAAAACGAGGTTAGCCTGACAGTTAAGATCTGTTGACAGCGTGTAAGCTGCCTAGCGAATGAAAGGCTGAGATCATTTCATATTGAGTGAGATATTCAAACGGTTTTTTAATAGTTGCTGGAGGCAGGTGCTGGGCGTGGAAGGGAGAGAGCAAGAGAGATAGAGCAGACGAGCAGAGAAAGAAAATGCGTGAGCAGCAGAATGAATGCACTCATTGAATGAATCTTAATGAATGCACTCAATATCTGAATGAATTATTATTGAATATAGATAGTGAATAGAATTCCATTCTCAATTCATTATGAAACTCAGTGAAAAGATGAGGAAAAATATATAGCTTTAGAAATTCTTACATAGAAATTATTAAAAATCTTCTTTCATATTTCATAGAGAGCATTTCAACAGCAACTCTATTATTTTCATCCTACCTTAATTATGTGATATAAAACAATGCATGTTATATATGATATATGATACAGCAGATCTCACTCTGTCGCGCTCACTCAGCGTCTCTCTCCACCTCACTCTACCTCTCTCTCTCTCTCTCGCTCACCTACGCACTTGCTCTTTGCGCCTGGTTTGACTTTTCAGTTGTTCAACCATTTTTGGATTTGCATAAAAATGAAATAAAATATGTGTATATATGTACGTACATATATATATATGTATATATATGTGTGTGTGTATGTGTATATGTATGTGTGCTTGTGTATTGTGCGTGTGTCGTGGTTGACCACTTCGAAGTTCGAACAATGGCACAAGCTGCCAGACAATTTGTAATATGATTTGTAATTATGCAAATGAATCGGCAGATCTGAAATGTATTAAAGTGCGGCAGGCATAAAGCAAGCCACATACTACTCCATGCGCTGCAAAGTACCCAGCTGCCAGCCACATGCAGCTTATTGCCAATCACTTCGCATGCATGTTTAATTTACGCCCAAAAAAAAAAAAGAGGAAGATGATGATGAGAGAGAGAGAGAGAGAGGGAGTGCCAGTGGGAGGCAACTGCTTGTCACTTTGACATAGAAAAATCTGCTATTGATTTCGCCTGAAGCAGACGGAGCAGGAGGCGTGAGTGAGGCAGAGGAAAGTGACTCACAGGGAGAGCGTGGGAGGAAGAGGGAGAGTGGTAGGGAGTTGAGCCACATGAAAGAAGCCTCTGTCTTTATCTTAACATTGTTTTTTTTTTTCGCCTTGCAATTTACATTTAAAATTTCTCTCAATTTTTTTCGCATGCGTATTTGCTGCGATTGGTGCAACGCAAAGTGGCATTTGCATCAGTTGAGCAGGCACACCCAACACTCGCCCACCCGTTGCCACGCCCTCAAGCTTTGTCATTTCGCATGCTCGTTAGTGCGCTGAGGAGCACAGCATGCAAAGTAGTCGCTGCGATAGCAAAGGGGCAACAACAACAGCAGCAGCAGCAGCAGCAGCAACTCACAAACACATGCCACAATTTATAAGCAAAGTTATTTTTGTAGCAGTCCGTGGTTGAGTGGAGACTGAGGTGGTGCAGAGCGGTGGTGCAGTCTGATAGCAGCAGCCCGAACATGTCAAAGTGGAGCAATCGGCATGTGACGCAGCTATAGCTAGAGAGGGAGCTGGTCAAGCATAGAGAACAAGCAGCCCATAAGTATGCTATAGCAAACAAGCTAGAGCGAGGGAGGGGAGGGGATGACAGGGGAGCAGGTCAGCGGCAAAACGTTTGTAGCCACAGCAAATGTGCAGCAATTGTAGTTGGCGCATTGCTGGAGATGCCATCACGGGCGCAGGTAAAGTCAACAGCAGCTGGAAAGCAAAGCCTGTGAAGAGCTCAACATAGCTGAAGAAGAAGAAGAAGAAGGCAAACAAGTGCAGTGGAGTATGCACGAATCAGAAATGCACTGTAAATGCTATGAAAGTAGTTGAAGAGCGAAAGAGCCTGAGCTGCTTAGATGAGTTCTGAAAGGACTGAATGCAGTTCCTAAGCAAGAATTGTGAACGGGTATGACTGACTGTAATATACACTGTCTTATAAAGAGCTGGAGTGTTGAATAGAAGAAGATGATGATTGGAATATTAAGTTCATGAAGAGTTTACAAATGCAGACGGGCATAGGCGACTGCAGCGACTAGAAGGAGAAAAGTTGTTAATATTAAATGGTATTAAAGAAATGACATAGCTGAAGAAAACAGAGCCTTGGCAGAACAAACAACTGCAGATGCGTAGCAACGATTGCGGGATACGCTCTTAACTTTAATTTGATGAATGCGATTTACAGAGACGCTAAGCTAGAGGCAGAAAAAAGTGCAGCCGAGCGAATGACTGCGACTTACAAAGGTAATGATTGCCATAAATAAATACCTTAAAGAAGTTAAGTCTGATTCAGCTGGAAAACTGTGTAGGAATCGGGTATAAGCGACTGCGGCATACGCCATGCAGAGTATATACAGAATCGAAGGTAGTCAAAGAGTCTTTAATTTGGCTAGTTATTTAGCTATATAGATATAGATTTCAGCTGATCTGAGCATGCCAAAAATAACATTTTGCTGAAGCTATGAATGACTTCCTCATACGCTCACTAAATTTTATCTAACTAATCCACCCCATTGGCCTTTCAGCAAAGCAGAGTATATAGAGGAGCAAAAAAAAAATATATAACTGGTCTGCTCGGCCAGGCGGCAAACTAAGTAACTAAGCCAAAGTGGTGCGCCACGTAGTCGACTTGCATTCCATTTGGAAATGTGATAGACAGACGCATAATAATGTTAATGTAGAGCGCTCTGGCAGCTGACAGGAGGCGTGGCCAGCCCAGGTCAGCGAGTGGAGTTAGGGGGCAAGATGGGACAGCGTCTAGTAGAAGTCGCAGTTCGAGTGGACAGCTGCTTGGTATGGCAATTGGCAGCGGGCAGCTGCTTCAATAGATTTTTGCCTGAGCTGCACAGTCGAGCGCATGGCGTCGTATACGTCATATTATTAATGAGAATTTTATTTTGATGCAACGAAGTGGCAGAGGCAGAGAGAATGAGAGAGAGATGGATCGTTGGACAAACAGAGCAAATGATAATGCGGTTAGCAATGTGACTAAGATTAAGTATAGCTGGTTGAAATAAGTTTATGGAGTGGAAGGAGAGAATGAAAAATTGTGGAAGATATTGATTTTAGAAGGAATTCAATTGTGCAAAGGGTTTCGTTAGAGCTGAATATGGAATGTGGATTAAAGAGATGCAGTCATAAGATATTTTATATTGTATATTTTTATTTGATATTTTTAGATTTTTATTTATATTTATAGTTTATATTTATATTTTATATTTTACTTTATATTTTATATTTATATTTTATATTTTATATATTTTTATAGTTTCTAGTGTATAATTTTTATATTTTATATTTTATTGTATAGTTTATATTTTATATTTTATATTTTATATTTTATATTTTATATTTTATATTTTATATTATATTTTATATTTTATATTTTATATTTTATATTTTATATTTTATAATTTATATTTTATATTTTATATTTTATATTTTATATTTTATGCACATAGTCCAAATTCTTTGCTCTTAGAGTTTGCTCTTGCAGTTTCCACTTGCATTAAAATGAAACGCTTATTAGAGGAACTTAAGAGCTTTAACTAACAATATAAAACAATGGACACATAAGTTCACACAGGCAACAGCTGGAAGCACTCACACACACACTTGCAATCGGTTTTGCTGTTAGAATATGCCCAACAGCTTCGACGAAGTGTAAACGATAAACGAGGCGCCTTTTCCCACCAGCCATGACCACGGCAGCAACAGCAACAGCAACAGCAACCAGCAACTTCATCAGCAACAACAACTACAATAACTGTAAAGGGCCAACTACAATCCAACATCAACAAGAAATTCTTGTTCGCTCACACGGAATTGATATGTCGTCCTGGCTAGCTTCCACATTCTCCTTCTCCTTCTCGTCCTCGTCCTTGTCATCGTCGTCGTCGTGTCAGGCAGCCATCGTGTTGCACTGTTGCACTTATCTGTGTGTTGTCGCTGCGGCTACGCACAAGTGGTCACTGATGCAGCTTGCCCCCACGTCCGTTTAACCAGCGTAAATTGTTATTTTCTGTAATTATGTCCAATAAGCGACGAAGCGTAAAGTAGGCAGAGCTCCCGTTCCCTGCACTCTCTGCCCGCTCGCATCTCTATTTGGCTGGCAGGCGGAAGGAAAACGTTGTCGTTAATGTTCCCATTATATATAAGCTAACCCAGTTTTAGCGGCGACATGGCATTTCCTTCCGCCGCTGCCAGCCTGTGCGTTAAATGCACCACAGCAGAAATTATAGAGGAACATTTTTGTGCAAACCCAACACAAAGAAAAAGGAAAAACAGCGAAATGCCTTCAATTTTGAGATTAGGGTTGAGGTTTAGCGGAGTTCCGGCTTAGGTTCCTTGAGTCTTGGGCCTGACACGCAACAGTAGCTGGGCCGTAGCGCAGCCAGATGTCGAGGCGGTGAAGCTGTTGGCTGGGGCGGGCAGCACAAACTTACGCCACGTGCTTTGCCAGCCAAAAATTCACTTGGATGCATCGAAACTTACATTGCATAGTTCTAGTTCTAGTTCTTGTTTCCTCTTTTTCTACCTCATCGTCTTCTGCTTCTTCTACTTTATTTTTTGCCTTTTGCGGCAGCTTCAGTTTGGCAGCTGAAAACCTGACAGCATACTTAATAAGAAGCTGAGAAAACTCAAGTTAAATTTGGGTCTGACGAAAATTGAATGCCCTTGCAGATAGTATGCATGTGTGTAAGAGAGAGAGAGAGACAGAGATGTGCAGAAATATAACTTAATTTGTGATGTTCTGTTTTTGAGAGCTCTCTACATAATAAGGCAGTGACATTTGATAGGTCTGTAATCGGTGTGATATGTCATATACATAGGTAGTTAGAGTTCGCAAACATGTGTTGTACGCCAATAAGCGTCTTTCACTCAAAGAGAAAGCGATTGCATTGGTTCTTTCAAGACTTCGTTCGCGATGCGAGCGTTTGCTTGAGTCTCATTGGGTAAAAAATCGTTTGTGAATGTATTGGTGTGTATGCGAGAGCTGTCTTCACTGTAAATGTGTGCAGATCGCTTGCCTAGACTCCATGAGAGTTACCTGCTTACTTACTGAGCCTCATTGGGCGAGCGTCAATCGTATCGCGAACGATGAACGATGTTCGGCAAAAGAGCAACACACGAATAGTTCAATGCAGTTCAATACAAAGTGCTCAGCCGAAGCTCAAAACGACAAGAAACGAAGACTCAGCGCGAATTCAGAGTGAGAGCGAATGAGAATGGTATACTTTCGGTGTGTGAAGGCTAACAGTCATTTGCGAGCTAGTTGTATTTAAAAGAGAGAAATGCAAGAGTCTTTGGATCGGATTGGCTAGATTTGGCGTGAGAGAAGCCAGAGTGAAATGCAGGCAAACTAATAATACGACAAACAAACAAATCAATAGATAAATGCGATCTACCTATAAGAGAGACAGAGAGATGCTTAGGCTGTGAAAAGCTGAGAGACTATTAGATAGACAGGTAAAGAAATATATCGAGAGACATACAGGCATATAGAAAGTCAGAATATCAGTAATATATACTTATAATGATACAAGAGGTCAAATTTCAGAATTGATTAAGAGTTTACATAATTTATATGTATTTATAAGATAAAATAGCTATATAAAAATTCTCTTTGGCTATGACATTACTACAGGAAACCAGCCGTTGTCCAACAAATATTCAACTACGGAAGCAGCCACACACTGTACCTCTCAATTTCTTTCCTACCCACTCTCTCTCTCACACTCTCTCAGCCCTTGTCATTCAGTATATTTCTCTATATAGAATATCTGTACATTGCATTGCTCTTATCGCCGGCGGCTCAGCGGCACTTTTCTGTATTCTTAGCTGCTAATGTTTTGCGCCTCGTCCTGCCGCCCGGCGATTGCCATCGACATTGCTACAGGTGTAAAACTCTCCCAGTTGAGCTCAGGTGTGTGTGTCCCTGTGTGTGTGTGTGTGGGTGGGTGTGTGTCTCTGTGGACACTAAGCTGCTTTCGCCTGGGCCAACAGTTTGGCAGTTTGGCAACTCCTCCACAGTTTAAGCGATGCTCCAGCAACTGCGGATCCCCGGCTATATTTTCAGTTATAATTTCCACGTTTGCAAACTCAACACACGAATGTGGCCAGGTGTGTGTGTGTGTGTGTGTGTGTGTGTGTGTTTGTCTATGTGTAAATGTGTGTGCTTGTATTTTTGTTGAAATAAATTTTATTTAAACTTTCGTCTCGCATTTTTGGCTATTTTCATTGCAATTTTTCTGTATTTATTTCTCTGCTTTTTTTTTTTGCTGTGTAGCGCAGTGTAATGTGTGAAATTCAATTATATGGCAGGATTTATATGTCGAACATGGCGCCGTTTGCCGTTCGAGTTTCGAGTTGCAGCCGGTTGCAATTTTATTTGAAGAGGCGAAAATGCACACACACACACACACACCCTTACACATATATATACATATAAAAATAATATGAAATCAGGCGCTCCATTCAATTGGAAACTGTTTAATATGCGTATAAAAGGCGAATATTATGCCAAGCTCTCATTGTGGGAAAACGTTTTTATTGCATTTCTTTTATATTTTTTCTTTGTGCATATATATGTGTATATTATTTTTTTTTTTTTTTCGTATAAAAAGAAAACTTTGAATGGAAACGCCAGTTGAAATGGCTGTACATTAAATTTTTAGTTAAGATTAGGTTGGATGTGAGTGAGGTAAGGAAAATGTGTTGGGTTGAGTTTATGTATTCAGTGAATGAAATGTATTTTGAATATGAATAAATATATTTGTTTATTATTATTAATTCAATTACTTAACAAATCAAATAAAATACAATGCAGTTTATTTATTCTGCAATGATTTTATATTTATTTCCATAAATTAAAGTTTTGCTCCATAAAAGTCAGAGTTCAAGCAGTGGGTTGATGCATAAGAGAAATTCGCCTGATGCCCTTTAAGTGTAGAATGGAATTCTGAAGTTAGTCTGTATGCAGCTCTTGGCCCGAAAATTGGCATGCAGCAGAACAAGTTGAGCTTAGTAAAATGCTTGTGCGTTTCTTTTGTGTATGCCACAAATAAGTGCGAATAGTTTCGAAAGCTAATTTATGTGTGCATATATATATGATAGAAAAGAAAATATGAAAAACTTATATATATTATTCACGGCTTAAAAGTTGAGGGGCTTTAAATGAATATCTTTTTTTCTCTCTCTAATTTCTCTGTTAAATTCAATAATTCTCAATAATTTGTCTGTTTTTATCGATTACCAATATTCTATGTGAAATTCCATATACAACATCCAATTAGAATTATTTCAAATGCATGTCTAGCTGTCTCTCTCTCTCCCTCATCCCAAAGCTCTTTAGGTGTCTCACAGCTGTGTGACTAGTTTGACTTATCTAATTCCGCATGACAAATCGAAAACCAAGCATTAACAGACATAACAGGTCTCGTTATGCTTTGTGCATTTGGAAAAATTGATGTTGAAATTGTTTTGGTCAAGCTAAGCCCAAAATACATTTATTTGCCTCTGACCTGCTTTTGGACAAATATTCGTTTCTATTTCGTTTCTTTCTATTTTTGCATTTAACAACGAGGTAAACACAATTGCGGTATTGAATGAAGGCTTGCAGAAGCAAATAGATTTTTGGAGCTGTACAAATTAAGCTAAGCAAAACGAGAACGAGTGCAATTCCAAATAGTTGGGAACAAAGAATTTTATGCATGCTGCAACTCGAAAGGCAATTACGCAAAGTGCTCTAAGTACCTACGAAATACGAAAATGGACACAATTACATTAACACAGGTGTGTGTGTGTATGAGAGAGTGTGTCTGTGTGTGTTGTTTGTGTGTGAGTTAAGTAAGCAAATCAAATTGAATGCAAGCTACAGCTCAAAACTAAGCCCAGAGACGGTGGACTATTTTGGAATTCGAGCAGCTGCGCACTGAGAGAAATTCTGTCCAAATTCTGTCAGTCAGGCTAAGAACTAACCGAGTGACAAAGTGACTGCCTGACTGACAGCCTGAACTTTTGCGTAGCACAGGCAAACAATGTCAAGCAGCGTCAAGAGGTGGAGCGTGGACGACGGGTGGAGGTCAGCGGGTCGCTGCAGCCTGCAGCCTGCAGTTGCTTTTGTTTAATAATAATAAAACGCTGGCTTACAAAAATAAAATACATTGTGGGCAGATAAGAGATGAGCTAGAGGTATGGGAATTACATTACCAAGTGTCTTGCATGCAACTGCACACACACACACACACACACACACACACACAGATACACCTGCCTGTCGCACAAGTATGCAACATGAGATACAGCTGCAGTTGGCAATTGTCATGAGTCTTCGTTTGACTATCGCCTGTCGGCCAGCAATCACCCGAGCAACCACTAACAGGGCTCAGGTTGTGTTGGCATGATGCAAAATGCCTTTGCTGTTGGGTTATTATTGTTATGGCTATGATTGCCTGTACATAAATGTAAACGAGGTATGCTAGACTAAAGTTTTAAATTTCATTTGAGTTAAAAATTAAAATTTTCTCTTTTAGTGTGGCTGTATGTTGCGAAAAGATATTTGTCTAATATTAGTGTCATCTCATTCCTTGAAAATGGTCACCCTGCTGCAATTCGCTTGCTAAGCTAGTGCAGCTAACTTAACATTGATCACTGATTTTATTGCTTTACTTTAATTTTGTTGTAAAATTGTATATTATTTAAAAAGTATTCTTTTAATGATCCTGAGTATTTTATAGTCTTGCACACACTATTACTCGACTTGTTATATTTGCTTTTATTGCTGTTGTTGTTGCTGCAGCTTGTTATTTGAGTGTTTGTAAGCCATGTTATAACAATAATGTGCGATGTCTGTGTATGGGTGTCTGTGTGTATGTGTGTGTGTGTAGGTTGTTCGGGCTGTTTGTCGTGTGCCAAGCCAAAGTTAAATCTTGTTTTTATTGTCACATTTGCCATAAAGGCAGCCTGGGGAAAAGTAACACAGAGAAGGCGCGTCATAAGAGGCTGCCTAAGCCGATGAGTCTGTGTGTGTGCGTGAGTGTGTCTGCCTGCTTGCCAGCTTGCCTGCATTTGTGTATGTGTGCGTGTGCGTGTGCGCGCGTGTGGGTGAGCTGTGTGTAAGCCAGACAAATCATAATCAGAGACAACAGCAATGGCGGCTGCAACGTAGCCAACGTTAACAACAACAGCAGCAACCATGGCAAATTCACCTTAACAACAGAAACATGTGCCGTGGCTTAGATGGGCGTCTGGGGGAGGGAGGGGCAACGTGGCAAGCCCAACTAACGATCGTACAGATAAGAGGATGCCAGAGTGAGTGTACCTATATGGAGGCTGCGTACTGCAGCCTGGGCAAATAAAAAGCGCATATTTATCAGTTTTTATGTTGCATACTTCGCGGCGCAGCAAAGCGAAAGATAAATGCAGCACACACACACACACACATGTTTGGGAGTTTGTATGTGTGTCTGATTGCAAGCCACATGCAAGCGCATAAAGAAAATAATGAAAGCCGTTGCATATACAGCTTTAATGATAAAACTAACTGCAGCTGCTCGTAAGCCAAGACGTTAGATTTCCCAGCAAACTGAGTTTTATTTCTAAATAGTCTCGTCGAATGGGATGTGCTTAAGGATTAAGGCTGTCAAAGCCATAGCTTAGTTGACAGTTGGCTGTTGCCATGTTCTCTAGATGTACATATATATATATATAATGCTATTAAAAAATTTTTGTAGAGCGTTGCTGTGCGAAGCTTAGTGGGAGTTAAAATTGAATTTGATGTGCGAGTCTAGAGTGTTGCAACTGAATAAATATATTCTCTTTAGTAGCTATACTTAGCAGGGAAATTTGTAGTTTACAGTTTGTAATTTTAGCTAATGTGAATGCTCTGTTTTTGTCTTTCTTTCAAATTTGTGTGCTCGAATATGACATTGGAAAATGGTTTAATAAAGTATTATAGAATTTTATTTAATAAAGTATTATTCTTGCTCTATCTCTATCTCTCGCTCTCTCTATGTAAATATCTTTCTTTCACTCTCTCTTTCTCTCTCTCACTCTATCTCTCCTCTCTGTACCTATATCTATTTGTCTATTCTTATCTTTCCCCCTCCCTCTCTCTCTCTCTCTCTCTCTTTCTCTCTCTCTCTCTCTGTCTCACTCTCTCTCTCTCTCTCTCTCTCTCTCTATCTCTCCTCTTTGTACCTATATCTATTTGTCTATTCTTATCTTTCCCTCTCTCTCTTTCTCTATCTGTGTCTATTGTTCTCATAATCAATCGGTTAATTAAATACATTTCACTAATCCTGCTCTAAAACCCCCTCGTTAATTGTGTGCTAATTGTATTTTAACCTCATCCCCTCTAATTATCTCTCCTCTCTCTCTCTACTCCCCATTGCCATAATTCACTAATTTAGTTGCTGTGGTTTAGTCTCACTTATTTTGACAACTAATTGATATCAAATTTGTTAGACCGCCTAAACAGTTGAGCGCTCGTTGCATACGCGCGACACGTTTCACTAACTGTAGCATACCTCAGCGACGCCCACAAGCTGTGCATAATGGGCGTGGCATTGCTTGAACTGTGGCTCGAAACAATTGTTGTTATTATTGCTGTTGCTGTTGTTGTTGTTGGCACAGCTAACCGTTAGCTGTGCACATTGATAATTGTTTTCCATAGAATTTACTGTCTGGCTGTGGCTCGGAACATGACGCTGGCTTTAGTTCTCGGGGTGAACCATAAATTCTCTGCATGGACATCAAAGCGTATACGTAACAATTGCAGCTATGCACGTGCATGTGTGTGTGTGTGTGAGTGTGTGCATGTAGTGTACGAGTGTGCGTGAGTGTGCATGCATGCGTGAATAGACAAACATATTCGAACAAGCTATGCTTTTGTCAATAATATGCATTAATTAAGTGCAGACACCGATGCCTGATAGACAGCCAGGAGGGAGCCCATACAGGATGTGAATGGGAATGGGGATGGCCAGGGAAACGGATATGCTATCCAACATGGCGTATGCGTGTTTTGTGTGTACGCACGCATAAATTTAATTAGAATTTCGAAATAGGCGACCAACAAAAAACCAACATGTTATTATCAAAGTCCTTTTGAAGAGCAGTCAACAAAAAAAAGAAAGAAAGAGATAGAGAGTGAGAGAGAGAGCTGAAAAAACGATGTAATTTCCTTGCACAGGATCTGCTGTTGCATGTCCTGCCTCAGCACTTAAGTGCGACAGCCAGCTGATTGAAATGCTGCTGCACTATGGAACAGACAGCAACCCCGCTGCCTTCCGTGTCGTCGGTTGGGCCAGTTATTTGTGCACCCTTTGAGTAGTCCTTTGAAGCTGCCCTTTTTTTGTAGCCACTGCTGCTGCTGCTGCTGCTGCAGCTCGACAAATAGTTGCGCAACTGACACGCAAATATGCCGCCTGCAACTGGCACAAACGCACACAAAGTTAGTTTTGTGAAGTAGTCCAAGAGACAGAGCAGCTGCCGACTAGGCTCAGGAACAGGACTCACGCTCCTTTGTGTGTGCATTGAGTGGACCATCGTTTGTCACACGTCCAAAAGAGCGTTGCAAGCAGCTTCAAACCACTGGACACTGAAAGGGAGCTGACTGCGGCTGAGCGAGGAAACGACGAAAAGAAATCTGTGTACAGTGGGCTTAAAACTTAAGCTCAAGACAAAAGTAAATAGAGCAAGCAGCATAGACAAACTCTAAGGCATTTGAAAAAGTTGGCATGTGAAAGGATGCAAAGTTGTTAAAGCTATATCTTGAATAAACTATTTAAATATAACTAGAAATTGTGGCTTGAAACGAATTCTAGACTTTAAAATTTACTTATCAATTGATAACGCGATCTTCTAGTCAGATATGCCCAGCTATATATGCATACAGAACAATTTTTCTTATATATATAACACTATATCTTCTTTTTTGCCCAATAATTTATTAGCCAGCGCACACACTCCCTCTCCCTCTCTCCCTCTCCCTCTTTCCGTCTCTCTCTCTCTCTTTCTTCCTCTATAAAGACCATTCAACTTCCGTAACAGTCAGTGAATCTGCTCCGATTCGATCTACTGTCTCACTCAGTCTATTTACTTGGCTTATCCATTCGTATGGCCTACTTCTATCTGGCACTATATCACTCAGGCTGCTGTCACTTGCGGAGTTGCCATTCGGTGCACCACTCCAGCGACGAGCTGTACTGACTGCCGCCCGGGGTGGCTAATGGAGTTGCAAAGCATAGAGTTGGGTCAAAAGTGGATCAAGCTGCCTGCTGCCTGCTGCCTGCTGCCTGCTCCCGGCTGTCTGCAGCCAGTTGCATGTGTGTGCTTGCACGGCACAAAGACTGCTATTGCCAGCATGCAGGATATGCACAGGCCAGCTTACAAATCGTTGTCCTTGTTGCAATGCAAACTACCTTCCAGCTCCAGCTCGCCCAGCCATTGGCCAACCACCCGGGCTATGTGGTTGCCAAAGTGGTGGCATACAGAAGCAGCCCGAGGACTTGTTTCTTTTCACAGGAATCGACCTGGACCGGGTCTGAGTGCGAGTGCGGGTGCGGGTTCGGGTTCGGGTTCGAGTCTGTGTCCCCTGGCCAAGCAGCGACGTCAACGTTGACAGCGGCAGTGGCAGCGGCCTTTGTTTATGTGCCAACATTTGGGCGCTGCATGTATGTATGTATGTATATATATATATGTGTGTGTGTGTGTGTGTGTGTGTGTGAGTGTGTGGTTGTTGTTGTTGTTGTTGCCCTCAAGCTGTACGTGTGAGTGGTTTTAGTGTTGTTCTGGATTTTTAAGTTGTTTTCGTTGTCGTGCGTTGTTTGTGCTGTTTTTTTTTTTCATTCTTGTTGTTGGCTCGTCTTTAGTTGCAATTTACACACACACACACACACACATGAAGCATATGCACTTAACCAACAACAACCACACACACACACACACACACGCACTGAACGCTGACACCAATTAGGGTTAGCTACTGCTGCGCTGCTGCTGCTGCTGCTGTTGGTTGTTGTTGCACTTCGTGTGTTGCATGTTTTCAGCAGCCACAAAACATAATTTTTGTTTAGACAACTCCGCCGAAACGAGGACTAAACTGTGGCTTCGCCTCCAGTTACAGTTCCTGCAGCTCCTGTGCCATAATTATCGCTGCCAACCCAACCACAACAACAGCAGCAACAACGATCAAAGCGACGGGTGCAGCCATAGCTAACGGTAACTGAAGCTGGCTAAAGCACACAGCACACAACACACAGTACAGCTCAGCGCCCAGCGTTGCCAGATGGGCATAATTTCCTATTGTTCCTATTTATGAGAGGCAGCCAGCTGTGTATACCCTGTAAAAGTGATTGCAACTTAATTAAATATTTAAAATTTAATTATAAAAAAAAAATTATATTAAATATTAACATTTATTTATAATCAATTGAAAATTTGGTAAGGCTGGAAATACTCTCTAAAAGTCCTTAATTATTTATTTAAAAATTGTTTATAAACAATTAAGTTAAATGAATTATGATCGATGATAGATGACTTGATATACTCTTACCTCGGTTAAATATTAGTATGAATGCAAAATAATTGAAATGATAACAAGATGAGGATTAATTTATGCTTTATATAAAGATAGAGTATAGTTTGGAAGCGTATTCTAGATTACAGCTAATGTATAGTCAAATATGCTCAAAGTTTGCTCGTTTGCAATTGCCTTTTTTGTCGTCATCATCGTTGTTGTTGTTGTTGCTGTTGCTGTTGCTGCTGTTGCTGTTGCTGTTGCCGCATTGAATTTGCACCCTAACGAGTTGTTGTTGCTGCTCAACTTACAGAGCGTGTTGTTATTGTTGTTTGCAGCGCAAACTCCAAGAGTTGATTAGAAAGTTTTTTCAGCTGCTGCTGTTGCTGCTGCTGCTACTGCTGCTGTTGCTGCTGTTGTCGTTAGCTTTGCCGCGCGACTCACTTGTTTCCATTAGGCGAGAAGTTTAGAAGAGTTCGCGAAACGCGAACATATGTGGGAGATCCATTTCTGTTGGTTGGTTCACATCTCTCTGTCCCTATTTATATATACATATATATGTATGTATATTTATATATATGTGTGTGTGTGTAATTGTTGCTGTGCCTGTGTGTGTGCGTGTGGCTTATCGCTTGGCTGCGCTGTCGCTAAGCATAAAAACTACGGCGCATACAACTTTTCCTAATTAATTTTTAATGTGTGTAAAATGTTCTCTAAATGAGTATTTACTTTTGCCTTTGATAAAAACAAGGCGAAGCCACAAAACTGATTATAAAGCCAACCAACTCCAGAAGCTGTCAGATTGTTATGCTATATAGTAAATATACGCGTGTAACAAGTTTATATAGCACATTCCATATGCTAAAAATGTTAATATTATTATGCGTATATGATTATAAAGTGTTGAACTTATTTATTATCGAGTGGCGTGAAGAGAGAGAGAGAGAGAGAGAAAAACATATACAGCTATTCATGATAGATAGTTGTGTTCTAGCTGAGATAATATAAATTAAATAATATAAATAAGCAGATAAAATAAGATATATGCCTTCAAGCCGAAGCCACTTCTGTGAGCTCTAATTAAGCAGCAGTCGAAGTCAGTCGTGCTTCAATTACGAGATGCCTTTTCGCTTAACTGACTTTCATTGACAGCTTCGTCCAGGTTGTTGCTTTTGCAGTAGAAGAAATTGAGCTATGAGAAGTCCATTGAGTTTTCGCGGTAAATGTAGCTGGATTTGGCAATTTTACAGCTTGATGGATATGCTAGATATGATGGATTGATAGCTCTGATAGACATGAGAGATAGATATATAGATGTCAAGATATAGAAATACAAGGTAACAAAATATTATAGATAAAGGAAATGTTAGATGGGTATATGTATATAGATAAGTGTGCAGAATTTGATAAACATTTAAAAAATTAAAATACTGTATATATTGTTATTTGAAATAGATAGAAATGAAATGTATTACTTAATGTTTCTATTCAGTGCTTTTACTTATTTATCTCAGCAGTCATTGCTTGATTAACAAATAACTCTGTTTGTTGCTCTACTTTATCTGTTTAAATATTCTTCTATATATATTGATCAATACATTTCAGTTATTCAGTTATTAGCTTTGACTAATGCCACTTAAATTATTGCTCTGCTCTGAGCGGAAATTTGCACTCATCTGGCAGCTCTTCAGTCTCAGTTCCACTTAACTCAGCTCTCGCGTGTTTTGCATTAATGCATTCCACTTAACACAAGTATGACCTAATAATCGAAACCCTTCTCGCTGCGCACTCAACATATTAATTTATGAATTCCGACAAAGAGAAGTTTGCTCTTTGGCAATCAAACAAGCTACCTAATTATTGCACTTAAATCCTTTACTAACTATAAAATTCAGCTTTAAGTTAGCATATTTCTAGTCTCTGAGCTTAACTAAAACTAAAACACGTTCTAAGGCAAGCACATAAATTTTTAACTGAATTTATTGTGGCACATTCAGGTTTCTTTGCCTTTTTTTTTTTTTTTTGGTTGTCCCCAAAATTTATGGTCGAGTCTTGTGCCACGCACTTAACTGTTGATTGTGTGCTCAAGTAACGCACTAATTGCAGATGGCAATTGTTGAACCCAGTTACACAGATTCACACACACACACACACACACACACACACACACACACACACAGAGAGAGAGACCTGCTGGCCCTGACACATGTCCGAACAGGGAACAACTTGCCGCAAATTGCGGCAAGCAAAATGGAATTTGCAAAATGTGGAATGTGAAGCTCCATAGCAAATTCCCATCCAGCTCCATTATAGACTGAACGACTGCGAGCCAAACTAAACGTTTCCATTCCCTTTTCGCATTTGCTATGACTTTTGTCTCATTGCTGTCATTTTGCAGAGATTTGCGCTTCAATCAGTTTGAGGAGCTGCCGAGCAATGCATTCAATGGACTTGGCCAGCTGACGACGCTCTTCCTCAATGACAACCAGCTGGCTGCTGTGGAGGAGGATGCCTTCAGGGGTTTGACATCGTTGCGGTTTCTCTATTTGAACAAGAATGCTTTAAACCGCTTACCCGCCGGCATCTTTCAGCAATTGCCAAGATTGGAGGCACTGTAAGTACAAATACATTGACACACGCACACATATGCACTATTTACACACTTTACGCTTTCGATTTGAGTTCAAGTTTAATTAAAAGAAACGCGCATACGCCACGTTGACTGCGTTGCATTTCTTTCTCTTTTCTTTTCATCGATTTACTGCTCCTCTCTTTCTCTCTTTTCTTCTTATCTCAATATTTAGATATCTGGAAGACAATAACATTTGGCAACTGCCCGTCGGTCTCTTTGACAATCTGCCCCATTTGAATCGACTGTAAGTTTTTCGTTGAATGTTTGTTTGTCGGAATGTTTGGCGAAAACTATTTGTGCTCTTGCGCCTGCAGCTTCCTGCATAACAACAAGCTGGTGAATCTACCTTTGGATATGTTCAGCAAATTGCATAGCCTGAAGCGTTTGCGTTTGGATGGCAATCCGATTGATTGCAATTGCGGTGTCTATTCGCTCTGGCGCCGCTGGCATCTGGATGCCCAGCGTCAACTGATGACCATAACGCTGAACTGCGTCCAACCCACAGCATTGCAGCGACTGAGCTTTCCCAGCCTCACCGAATTGCACTTCAAGTGTGGTAAGTGACAGCGGCAGCAACTGCAGCTGTTGCAAGTGTCAGCAAGATAGAGATGCCAACTGCAAATGAATGTTAATATTAAGTTTATAAAAACTGTTTTTAATGGTAGTTGCCATGAGGCGTATTAATCAACTCTTGGCTGACAGTTGAAGAGCTTAAGCTTTATTTTGATAGCAAGCAAATGAAACATATTTTTACATATTTCATTTGCATTGAGCTATATATATAGCTAAACATATATTCAATCTGGCATATTTTAAGCTGCTAAAAGCTCAAATAATAATGAAAGTGAATATATAGCAAGTGAATTGTAGAGAAATCTAAATATTTCTAAATATCTTCCACTTTATCTCTTTCCTCGCAAAAACATAGTCAAGCCGAAATTGCTGTCCGGGCCGGAGGATATGCGCGTTTATCAGGGCGACACTGTGAACCTGCCCTGCGAGGTGGTTGGTCAACCCAAGCCGGAGCTCATCTGGATGCATGGCACTAACGAGATCGGTGTGGAGCAGGCGCCACGTATGCAGGTGCTGGCAAACGGCGCGTTGCGCATCAATTTCGTTGAACCGAATGACGTTGGCATCTACGAGTGCATTGCACGCAATGAGATGGGTGAGATCAAATCGCAGCCGGTGCGAATGCTGGTTAGCCAGGCCGACAACAGTTTGGACAGTCACGTGGAGCAGCAGCCATGGGATGCTGTCGATGCGACACCAGCCGCACCCACATTCATACGCAAGCCAGTGGACCAAATTGTAGCACTGCATGGATCCGGGCACGTGCTGCTCGACTGTGTTGCCCACGGCTGGCCACAGCCAGACATACAATGGTTCGTCAATGGCCGCCAACTGGCCCAGTCCACATCGGCTCTCCAATTGCAGTCCAATGGCAGCCTCATTCTGCTCGAGCCCAGCCAGCTGACAGCGGGCACGTATCGTTGCGAGGCCAGCAATCGTCTGGGCAGTGTCCAAGCTACCGCCCACATTGAAGTCAAGGGTGAGTAGTCTATCTCTCTCTCTCTCTCTCGCTCTCTCTTTGCTGTTTGTAATGCATCCAGTTGGGGGTTTCACATTTAGTCCGAACTGTCGCGTTTAACACAATTTGCAGTCGATTTAATTTGTATCGCGTTGCCAGTTTTATAAATCCGCAACGTTTCGTTTGTAACTTTGTTATGCACTTCTGTTGGCCCATTCGATCAGCGGCTTGATTTAAGTCTACTGCCATTTATATAAACTGCAAAGTGTTTTTATTGCAATCCAAATGGCCAAAGCTTAAGATTAATTGGTTGGAAAAAAATTGTAGTTTTAAAGTTTGTTTTTTTTTTTCTCTATTTAAAATGCGCCTGGTTTTTGCTCTAGTTTGTATTTTATTATTCTTTTACGTAGTATTTTCTATGTTATTTATGGCTCTATGCTGTTGATTGAAGCTTTGGCTTAATAGAAAAATGCATGTGACTAACAGGGCAATTCCCAGTAGGATACGCCCAATGCCTAACTTTTTTGAAGCCTTATTTTTCCATTTTTTTATAAATTTCCAATTCATGTTTTATTAGAAATCTCAGTTATAAATTGCACACAGCTAAAAAAGACTATAGAAATACGATTAATAAACAATCTACATGTATAGCGACGAGCATATAGAATCCATCTATAAGCCATCTATGCTAGTCACTAGCTAAAAACTTTAGCCAAATGAAATGGCCAAAATGTGAATCACGTAATGCCCATTGCCATAAATAGCTGAGCTGTGCTGAGCTCCGGCTCGGCGAGTGCATTTCAACTTTAGCTTTAATATCTTTAATTTCTTAGCCAAGCACTGCGACGTGACTGTACTTTTTTATGGCAGCAACGAGGCGGTGGGGCAGCCAGGCAACCAGGCAGCGGGGCGTGGCATGGCAATAGGGCGCTGCAGTCAACGCCTTAATCACAATGGCTCATTATAATTTGTGGTCAGTGCACAAAATGAAGTGCAAAATGTGCGCTTTATTTTGCAAATTAAGTGCAAAAATTATAAACTATTGTGCATAAATATATATATAGGGAGCGAACGCACATCAAAAAGTGGGCGTGGCTGTGGTGCAGTGTGCCGTGTGGTGTTTGGCTGTTCAAGCATTGAGCCGTTAGTTGCGTTTGGTCAGCATAATTAACTCAGCAAGCACACGCACACGCACACAAGCAAATACAAAATGGCGACCCGCAGCACCAAAAAGTATGCAATGAAAAATATGTTTATGCTCTATATGGAAAAAGGAGAGAAAGGGGGGGGGGGGGGGAGTGACTGTTGGATGGAACGCATAGAAAACTGAGGCTGACGTTTTTTGCTCTCTTTATGTATATGTGTGTGTGTGTTTGTGTGTGCTTGTGTTTGCTGCCATTTGGAGCGGTAGCAATTGCTTAAATCACTCAATACGGGTCGTTGCATCTGGTTTGCAGATTTACCCGAAATTTTAATGGCACCACAAAACCAAACAATCAAAGTGGGCAAAGCCTTTGTGCTGGAATGCGATGCCGATGGCAATCCACTGCCAAGCATAACCTGGCAATTCAATGGCAAGCCACTGACGTCCTCTACCAGCGATGCAGACCTACTATTGGAGAACGAGAATACGGAGCTGGTGGTTAGCGTTGCCAAACAGCAGCATGCAGGTAAGCAATAACAGCCATCCAACCACCCAATCATCCAACACCCACCACCACCCACCACCACTTTGTGTTTACACAATTCAAGTTGCTTTCTCTGGCGTTCAGGTGTCTATCGCTGCACGGCCAGCAATGAGAATGGCGAGGTGAGCGCAGAGGCAACGATTAAAGTGGAGCACTCACAATCCCCGCCACGGCTGGCCATTGAGCCCAGCAATTTGGTGGCCATTACCGGCACCACCATCGAGCTACCCTGCCAGGCCGAAACGCCCGAAGATGGACTTCAGGTAAGTTGAGCAGAGCCTGCACCACCCTACACCCACGTTCCGTTCGCGTCACTTTGGCAACTTCATCTTTCAACTTTATTGGCAGATTGTTTGGCGTCGCGATGGACGCCTCATCGATCCCAACGTTCAATTGACTGAGAAATATCAAATAAGTGGCGCCGGCAGTTTGTTTGTCAAGAATGTGACCATCCTCGATGGCGGACGCTACGAGTGCCAGCTGAAGAACCGATTCGGTCGGGCCACAGCTTCCGCTCTGATAACTATCAGGTGAGTGAGTGAGTCGGAAGACCCAAAAACAAAAACAAAAAAAGAAAAACGAAAAAGCAAAAGAAAAGGAAATCAAAGCGACCAAGTTTCGCTCAAAGCAAACTACTTTTTGGCAGCCCTCAAAAGGCAGCACTTAAAACGCATTTAAGAGCGGAGCCCAAAAAACTTTGCTTAATTAATTGAAAATTTTTCGGCTTGCTTTTTTTTTTGTGGTCGAGGAGGGTGTGGAGAAGGTGGGGGGTAATAACCAGCAGAGCATTTGTAGTGCCACACGGTGGTGCAAGCGCAGCTAAAGTTTTGTAAAAACTAATTGAATAGAAGAAGAAGAAAAATGCATTTAAGCGGCTTAGTGCCAAAAAAAAAACAATTTTATTACATTAGCTTTGGTGCCACTGTGCAGTGTATAAAAGAATATGAAATGAAAGTCGGTATAGATTTAGATAAATATAATATAATATAAATATTAAAAAAAAAAAACTATGTTTAAATTTACTTAAACTTTTTTGTGTATTTAAATATTTTTAAAATTCTTCCTAGAGATTACTGAGTGATATTTCTTCATATTTGTATTAAATATTATTATCTGTAGATTAAAAATTTATTTTCTATTATCTTTTTTTAAATTAAATTTAAATTTTTACCTTTTTCAATTTTTGTATTTTTTTTTTTTTTAATTATAATATGAATAATTTGTAAAATTTTTTATTTATGTATATTATTTTTATTATTTTGTTTTATTTTTATTTTAATTTATTTATTTATTTATTTTTTTTTCTAATTTTTAAGTAAATTATTTATATTTTCGCATCACTTTCTTCATTCTATTCGGCTTAGAGTTGACAATTTTCAAGAAATAAATTCTCAATTTATAAAAATTTGCATTTTGCTTTTATAGGTCAAGTACTTGACAAACCGCCCTCGTCTATATATATGTATATGTGATATAAAATCTTTACAATGTCTCTGTGGCTTATTTTATGCCTTGAGCTGGTCTGGCATATTTAAGAGCGAAAACTGAAATTGCAGAGATTAGAGCATACGCTTGGGGGGGCGGATCTTAGAGAGTAAATCAACTATTGATGAAGTTTCTTTGAGTTGCGGCCCACTGTGCTGCTGGCTAAACTGCATATAAAATATGCACCAAAAGACATCAAAAGGCGCCGACAACGAGAGCACAAAAAACTTGCCTGCTGCCAGTTGGCAGCCTAGCCAAACGTGCCAACACAGTACAAGAAAACGTGACAAACGGACAGAAGGACATGCATACATACACAGCATGCGAGGGGAGAGGGTTTTATATACATATATATAGAGCGAGACGGAGAGGGAGAGGGAGAGAGAGACTGGCTGAGCTGAAGTCTAGTTCTTAGAGACTGAGACAGCCACACAAGTTGTCCAAATTGCCCAAATTGAAATTGAGTTGACAAGTTGTTCATGGGACAACTCTACATCTTCCTCTCACTCACGCTCTCCCTCTCCCTCTCTCTCTCTCTCTGTCGCTGTCACTTGCAATTCGGTTCATTTTGTGGGCTTCGTTTTTTTGGGGATTTAAGCTGGAATAGAGTGGAGAGTCTTTGGTGCAACGTAAATCAATTTGCGCGCTGGCAATGATAAAGCAAAAGCCGCACCAAGCCATAGGTAAACCAAAAGCCAAGACCACAAATCTCTCAGCCACATCGAATCAGCAAGCAGCTAACCCAAAAGGCGTTTTGCTTACGCAGCACAAAATTTTTAAATGCATAATGCAAAAAGCAAAGGCAACAGCCAAAGGAGCAATCTTTGGACTCTTCCATATGACCTGCTTCCGTCTATGAGTCAGCGTACGCATCATTTAGTGCGCTGTATGTGTGTGTGCGTGCGTGTGTGTGTGTGTGTGTGTGTGTGTGCGTGGCAGCCGCTTACGTTGTTGCGCCAGCAGCATTAGAAACTTTACTCATTACGCTGGGGCAAACCTCAGTCGCTAGACCGCAGCAAAGGAGGCTGCAAAATTGAAAACAAAAAATGAAGAAGAAGAAGAAGAAGAAGCAGGGAGAAAGGGGGAAAAAACAGAAGAAAACGCAAAACGTTAAAAGTGAAAAACTATGCTGAGTCACAGACCCAGAATGGCTAACGGAATATGCTTGCTGCGAACGTCGCCGTAGCCAACAACAAAAAGTGAACAAAAACCGCTGAATGCCTGCAGCAGCAGCAGCAACAACAATGGCAAAAAGCAGCTGCAGCAGCAGCCGGAGCAGCAGCAGCAGTAGCAGCTACTGAAATCCGTCCAAGTTGTGGGTAATGCTGGCGTAAAACAAAAGCTTATCCTGTTACTGCCTGCCGGTCTGCTGGAGACGTAGGTGTTGGCGGGAATGCTGGCCACGGAAATACGTTGCCATTGCCACAGCATGTGGCACACATACACAGACACACACACTCACACATACATATGTACATAGTGGGTGTAAATCCAAGAAAAGACTCACGAATGTAAGCCAGACATGCGACTCGTAATATGCTCTATAATGCAGTGACACAGTTTTAAGCTCTTAATATTATTTATTTATCGGACTTAAATATTTACTGAATGAGAGCAGAAATTATTAATGTGTGTCTTTTTAATTCCACTTTTTTTTTTTGCCAGCAACGTAACGAATTGATAGCGCTGCTTTTGATTTGCTTTTGCCTTCTCTGTCAAATTAATAAGTCAGCTGCAATGCTTGGCAGCACTTCGCTTGCATATTGCATGCAGGTGTGACGTCACATTTGCGTACGTTGATCATTCAATGAAAAATCCAATAATGTAAAGTTTGCAAAAGAGTTGTTAGTTAACATTATAATTAACAGTGATGGTATGCAAACTTTACAGCATAACAGAATGGCCGCCTGATCAACAAGGCAATCAGATTCAAGCGAATAACAGGATGTGCAGCACTTTGTGCCAGCTTGGCAGCACTGATTGATGCGTGACAAAAGCAAATTTGAATAATTGAACGAATAAACAGAATTGGCGACAAACTCGTTTGCTTAACAAAGCAATTATTCAATGCCAAGCTGTATGAGAAATTCGTTATAACTTTTAACTAGTTAGGGTATTACAAAAGCGCCGGCATGCCAGAAAAAGCGCAGCCACAAAAATGGCTAGGGCACGAGCGGAGTAAGGCATACAGAGACACATAGAGCTTGTGTGCGAGTGAGTGAGAGAGTGGGGGAAACTGTGCAAGTAAATGTAGTTTTAGTTGTTGTTGCTGCTGCTGCAGTTGGCTGGCAGTGGTAGCCATTTAGTCGCTGTAGTGCGATAGTTGATAGTGGTAAGCACTGAGCAGTGGCTGTGGTGCAACAGGGTGTATTATGGTCGTTAAGTTATTACCTACCACGCCGACAATGGCAAAGTTTACACAGCGAAACTTTCCAAAAGGGAAATTCCTTTAAAGGCGACGGCCAACGCCAGCCAGAGAGAATGTTGTGGAATGAATTGTTGTTAATGCCTACCGCACAGAGCTTGGCGCGGATTTTCCTTGCTGCAGAAATGAGCGAAAAAAAAAACCAAGTAGAACTGAGTGTGGCATAATTTCGCGCGTTGCCAAGTCAGCGACTGCCGCTGGCCGAGGAGCAGTGCAGCATAAAAAACGCAAGAAATAGAAATAAAAATTAAAAATAAGTAAACTTTACTTCTGGCTTTTTATTAGACAACGACGTTTTAAGCCACCTCTGATGCTTGGCAAAATTAATTGCAATTAAAGTACGGAAAAAGAGAGCAGGTAGTAGGTAGTAGAGAGACCTGGCGAGGAGCAACTGTGAAAAGTCGAGCTATTTTTTTTTTATAATATTAATTATGGAATTCGGTGGCAAGTTTTCAAGCAACTAAAACTTTTGCATATTATCATCAGTCTTGATTAAGTTCTTGCTGAGATAACAAGCTAATTCGTATTTATTTATGTCTTTGTTCTTGTTTGTTTCCTATTCATTCTCTTTTCATTTACCTTACCTGCTCATCTAATATCTGGCCATCTCTTTGTTACTCACTCATCTTCTACTACTTTCTACTCTTCTTCTCTCTCTCTCTCCACTCAATCTTCTCACCTCTCATTTCCTTCTTCTCTTCTCTTCTCTTCCCTCTCCATAGAAACAATGTGGATCTGGCACCTGGAGATCGTTATGTGCGCATTGCCTTCGCCGAGGCAGCCAAGGAAATCGATATGGCCATTAATAACACTCTGGATATGCTCTTCTCCAATCGCTCGACCCGTGCACCGCCCAACTATGGTGAGCTGTTGCGCGTCTTCCGCTTTCCCACTGGCCAGGCCAGGCAGCTGGCGCGTGCCGCAGAGATCTACGAGCGCACGCTGGTTAATATCAGGAAGCATGTGCAGCAGGGCGATAATCTGACCATGGAGAGCGAGCAATACGAGTTCAGGGATCTGTTATCGCGGGAACATTTGCATCTAGTGGCTGAGCTGTCCGGCTGCATGGAGCATCGCGAGATGCCCAACTGCACGGACATGTGTTTCCATTCGAAGTACCGCAGCATCGAGGGCACTTGCAACAATCTGATGCATCCCACGTGGGGCGCTTCGCTGACCGCCTTTAGCCGCCTCGCTCCGCCCATCTATGAGAACGGCTTCAGCATGCCCGTGGGCTGGACCAAGGGCCTGAAGTATGCGGGTCATCCAAAGCCCAGTGCACGACTGGTGTCCACCTCGCTGGTGGCCACAAAGGAAATAACTCCCGACGCACGCATCACTCACATGGTCATGCAGTGGGGTCAATTCCTGGACCACGATCTGGATCATGCCATACCCTCAGTTAGCTCGGAGAGCTGGGATGGTGTCGATTGCAAGAAGACCTGTGAACTGGCACCACCTTGCTATCCGATTGAGGTGCCGCCCAATGATCCGCGCGTCAAGAATCGTCGCTGCATCGACGTGGTGCGATCCAGCGCCATCTGCGGTTCCGGCATGACCTCGCTCTTCTTCGACAGTGTGCAGCATCGCGAGCAGATCAACCAGCTGACGGCCTACATAGATGCCTCCCAGATCTATGGCTACAATACGCCCTTCGCCCAGGAGCTGCGCAACCTCAGCTCCGACGAGGGCCTGCTCCGTGTCGGCGTCCACTTCCCCAATCAGAAGGACATGCTGCCCTTTGCTGCGCCCCAGGATGGCATGGACTGTCGCCGCAATTTGGACGAGAATCAGATGAACTGCTTTGTGTCCGGAGACATTCGAGTTAACGAGCAGGTGGGTCTGCTGGCCATGCACACGATTTGGATGCGCGAACACAATCGCATAGCCCGCAAGTTGGGCGAGATCAATCCCCACTGGGATGGCGACACCTTGTACCAGGAGTCACGCAAAATTGTGGGCGCCCAAATGCAGCACATCACCTTCAAGCAGTGGCTGCCTCTGATCATTGGCGAGAGTGGAATGTCCATGCTGGGCGAATATCGTGGCTACGATCCCCAAGTCAATCCGACCATTGCCAATGAGTTCGCCACGGCTGCTCTGCGCTTTGGCCACACCATCATCAATCCCATACTGCATCGCCTGAACTCCAGTTTCCAGCCCATACCACAGGGACATCTGCAGCTCCACAAGGCCTTCTTTGCTCCTTGGCGTTTGGCCTACGAAGGTGGCGTTGATCCTCTGATGCGCGGCATGCTTGCTGTGCCCGCCAAACTAAAGCTTCCCGATCAGAACCTGAACACGGAGCTGACCGAGAAACTCTTCCATACGGCACACGCTGTGGCCCTCGATTTGGCGGCGATCAACATACAACGTGGCAGAGATCATGGCATTCCCGGCTACAATGTCTACCGCAAGTTCTGCAATCTGACCGTGGCCAAGGACTTTGAGGATCTGGCTGGTGAGATCACTAATGCGGACATACGAAAGAAACTGGCTGAACTCTATGGACATCCGGATAACATTGATGTCTGGCTGGGCGGCATACTCGAGGATCAGGTGGAGGGCGGTAAGGTGGGCCCGCTCTTCCAGTGTCTGCTGGTGGAGCAATTCCGACGCCTGCGCGATGGCGATCGTTTCTACTATGAGAGTCCGAGTGTCTTCCAGCCCGAGCAGCTAGTGCAGATCAAGCAGGCCAATTTGGGACGCGTGCTCTGCGATGTGGGTGACAATTTCGATCAGGTGACAGAGAACGTCTTTATTCTGGCCAAGCATCAGGGCGGCTACAAGTCATGCGAGGACATACCCGGCATCAATTTGTATCTCTGGCAGGAGTGCAGCACTTGCAACAGCCAGCCCGCACTCTTCGACTCGTTTGTGCCACAGACCTATACCAAGCGTAGCCAGCGCCAAAAGCGTGATATATCCAGCGACCAAGAGGTTTCCACTGCCGAGAGCTATGACAGCCCATTGGAATCGCTGTACGAGGTGAACGAGGAACGTGTTAGCGGCTTGGAGGAACTAATTGGTAGCTTCCAAAAGGAGCTGAAAAAACTGCACAAGAAAGTGCGCAAGCTGGAGGACTCCTGTAACGCCGTCGAAGCTGAGCCAGTAGCGCCTGCTCCACCGCAGCCGGTGGTTGTGAAACCGAAACGTAGCCACTGCGTCGATGATAAGGGCACCACGCGCCTGAACAACGAGGTCTGGACGCCGGATGTATGCACCAAGTGCAACTGTTTCCATGGCCAGGTGAACTGCCTGCGTCAACAGTGCGGCGAGGTCAGCTGCCCGCCGGGCATTGAACCACTGACACCGCCAGAGGCCTGCTGCCCGCACTGCCCCACAATGCCAACCAAAAAGAAGCTGGACAATTGAGACAGCCAATTGCATATCGACTTAACAATTAATCAATGCCCCCTCTTAAACTTAGTAGCCACATTAAAACACTAAAAGCCGGTTTCCATTTGAGATTAAACATACAAACTTGAATCAAAACGACTTTTAACTTAAATGCTGACATAACTCAACTATATATAGAGAGTATCGAAAATGATAGGATTTATCAAATGGAAGCCGTCTTTCACTCTTAACCATGACGCACAGAGAGCAACAAGCAATTAATTAACAAATTAACTAAATATTTACTGCTACACATGTAAACAATAAAGCACAGTATCAAAACTTAGCACATAACTATCTACTGAAAGTTTACGTATTTGGTGTGCGTTCCTTTGGCTATCACGGAGTTATCCTTTTTGTGCCGCAGCTGGCAGTCGATGAATGCGAGCGTTTTGCCAGCTCGAACTAAATTTGCCTCGATGAGCACCTCATCGCCTACACGAGCCGTTTTCAGGTAGCTAACATTGATGTCAACCGAGACACCGGGATGACAGGGCTTCGACATCAGCGCATAGGTCGTTATCATATCTACTAATGTGGCCGTATAGCCGCCATGCAATCCTCCAGCTTTGTTAATATGTTCTGGGGCAACGGTAAATTCGGCTGTGCAAATTCCATCGCCGCCACCCAAAATTTTTACCTAAAAAGGACTTTGAATCTATTAAAGTCTATCAAGTCCATCGCTTACACATTCAAACCTTCTCCAGGTGTCGCTCAAAGCCTGTGGCCTTGGCTATAATATCTGATATATGCTTTGCAAATTCCAAGCCCTTTTTGCGTGTGCCCATATTTGTGTTGTTACGAAACGTGTGGGTAGCAAATAAAAACAATCAAAACAATAAGATCTAGAGATGAGCGTGTTTGCGTTACAGACTATCGATAGTTTGTGGCTCTTCACATTCACCAGATAGCGCAGATCATCTCACTTGTGACGTCCATGAAATAAGCCCATCTAATTTAGTTATCTCTTATTTATTTAGTTTTATAGCTGATTACATTTATTTGCTCGACTCTGAGTTGAAGTCGACGTATTTGGTTTGGCCACCTTTGGCAATGATTTTGCCATCCGCTTTATTTCGGAGCACACACTCAATGTATGCCATTTTTCGTCCAGCATGCAGCGTGCTAGCATCTACCTCTATGACATCGCCAGGCCTGGCTGCAGATACGTAGCTCACACTTAGACTAGAGGTAACGCCTGGATGTGATCCCTTGGACATTAGTGCATAAGTAGTTACATTATCTAATATGGTGGCCGTTAAGCCGCCATGTAGCGAACCCAAGCGATTCAAATGCTCTGCCGCCACTGTAAATTCGCCCACGCAACGCCCTTCCCCGCCACTCGTTATTTTAACCTGTAACATTCAAAAGTAGCGCGTTATCGATAGACCTGCTTACATAATTTATCGAAACAAAGTTTCAGCTGATTATTGCGTTGTTTTCTGCCTTTTATTTCCACAAATATTTCAGCTGGACTTACCATTTGAGTGACGCGATCAAAACTCGTGCCTTTGGAAATAAATTCGGCCACTTTTTTAACCATTTCAACGCCATTCTTAGCTGACATCCTGATTAGCTTCTACTGGCTGTGCCATTCGCTTTGAAATGAAAAAAGCTACTGAAGCAAACGGTAGCGATGGCAAAGGTAATACATTTGAGCAATATACAAAGTTTACAAAACGTATGTGTGTGAGTGAGTGCGAATGAGTGTATGTATATGTATGTAACAAAATGTTGCGACATGTGCGATATGTGAAATTCACGCGTTTTTGTTTTGGTCGCTCTGTACGCGTCTACGTTTGCGTCAGCCGGCAAAAGTGTGATAATTGAACTGAATGGGAGAGAAAAGAACGAGTTGTAGTAAAAATAATTGAAGAAGTATTAAACGCAATAATTTGCAAGTGAAGATTTCCTAGTTGTTTAGTAGTGCATTTATTTATGTTATGCCTTCATTTTCCTCTTACAGCAATGAATTTTCAAATGCTGTGCAAAGAAGAGTTCAGGAAGGATACAGTCCGTGACTTTGTTTCTTATACCAGCGATGATAGTTGTATTTCTGTAATGAGCACTAATTTGGAGCTAGTTACCCTCGAATTGAACTGCAAAACTAGTTATCAGGTACCCTTTCCGTATATCGTCGCTACCTGGAAGTGCGCAAACAAAGTACGACCGTTGGATCAGCTGGCGGAGAAGGTGAATCTTCAGTATATCTGTGAAAGAAGCAATGTGCTAGAGCAGCAGCAGCTCAGCCTGGAGTCCGTATACACAGCCGTCTGTTCACAGGATGTGCCAGTGCCCAATCGGATAGCCGCTAAGTTGGCCAATCACCTGTTACCCGATGGAAAAATGCTGATGGCAACCTTGAATAGCTACGGTGCACTGCATTTGTTGACTAAGCGGCCAGATCAGCCCGCCTGGATGAACGATGAAAAGGCTATCGATGTTGCCGCCATGCTGCGCGATAAACTCCAGCCAGCTTATGAAATTCCAGCTGCTAAGATCAAGACATTCCGCGACTATCAGGCCTACATAGATCGCAGTTGGATAACTATGCTCGCATGGTGTTCAGTCGGAGGCGAGAACTATGGGCTCGTCCTGGGCACAGCTGCCGGCAGCATATGGACGCTAACTTTATGCCGCAGTGCATCCACAATATTGGACCATCGCGAGCTGAAGACACAGCTCGGGCGCATTTGCTTCATGCACACCTACGACGATCTGCTGCTTGTGAGCAACAACAATGGTCTGGTGCATCTCTATAGATTCAGCGCGGCAGAGACAGCTGGTTTCTCTTTGATTAAAACTCTTTGGCTGCGTCCAGATCACCTGGGTCTGCAAGACGCTGTTATTACACGCTGTCCGACAAGGGATTGCTATTATATAGCAACTTGCAAGGCGGCGCATCTACTGGTCTGGTGCATGCCTAGACAGACGAATGACAAGTGGCTGGAGACGCGTCTATATGTAGGTGGCATGAAAATAACAGGTGCACTAGCTTGACAATAAATTTAGCTATATAAAATATTAATATCATTATTCTACACAGGTCTCTGCCTTGTTGCGAATAACACTTACGCTGTGATCACCGCTCGCGGACAGCTTTGCCAGATCGAGCTCAGCCACAAGTCCGACCAGCTGAGTCTGAGCATGCGATCAGTCAACGTAGACGAAACGGATACCGAACAGCCAATAGGTCTATGGTGCAGTCCCAACAGAAATCTCATTACCATACTCTCCACGCGCAACAAGGAATATCTATTCAACAAAACGATTCGACGTAATCTGATGCTCGCGCACGTCTGCAAAATAGGGACAAGCAATGCACTGGCACAGCTGGCTCTATGCCTCACGCCACATGTCTCCATGAACAGCTTCAAGGATTTGTTGGCGGAAGTACGTCTGGATATCTTTCAAAAGTCCAAGCTGGATGAGTATCTCAGCTATGCCCCAATCGATTCGTTCGCCTTTGACAATGTGGCGACAGATGCACAGCTGCTGCAGCTGCAGCTAAAGTACCACGTGCTGGACGCCATAATGACAACACAGCGTGATCAACGCAATCCATGTTTGCTCGAGCAAACCGAGCAGGAATTTCAGCTGCTGTTAAACATGATTGAGCTGACCCACATGCGTCTGCGTCTTCAGTACTTGTGCGAGCTAAAGGAGTTGACAACATTCCAGCGACAGTCGGTGCAATGTCAACTGGCGGCCAGTGAGCGCATTAGACAGCAGCTGAAGCAGCAGCTGCTGGGTGAGAACGCAACTCATGTGGCTATCAAGAGCGTTCTTCTCGCTGCCATGGAGGAGCACTTTGAGCTGCTACAGATGAAGCTGAACATGCCAGAGATGCAGACAGAGACTCTGGAGAATACAAATCTTCTATGCGCAATCTCCTATATGGAGGTAAATATTTGGTCAGATTTATCTAAGATCTATTCATGCTAATCAATTTCATATGTCTCCCCCTAGCTAAGCATCACGCTGGAGCGTCACTACTGCACATACTGCGGACGCCAGGTCTTGCTGGAAAAGCAGCTGCTTCTCGAGCTTTACGCACCCGGTAGCACGCTACTGTGTCCCTACTGCCATGGTAGCTACATCTTGGAGCTTTTGGATGCATAAACTTGAACAGTGCCTTCTAAATTTCAAAACCAAATCAATGCCGCAAGCTTTAACTAAAGCGACTCTGATAAGGATTTGAAACTTAAAATGTGCCTGTTAAATTTTTATTTGAACTTAGTTTATAAGTGCATGTTAGCGTCGTTAAGCAAGATAACTTAATACAGTGAAACATAGATAATGGGACTAGTCTCCAGCAGCAGCATATCCTGCTCGAGCTGGCGCAAGTCACACTCCAGCTTGCCCTTGCGCTGACGCTTGTTCTCGCTGTCGATCAGCAAGGGCATCGACTGATAAGTCTTGGTCATCTCATTCAGATGGGCACGCAGACCCACAAGTATTTCGTTACGCTCCTCCTGACCCATGATACGCATGCCGGGCATCTCTGGTGGCTCACCGTCGGTGCGCACTGGCTGTGTTATGGCGGCCAATGATTCCGATGGCTTGATGCCGCCGCAAAGCTCCATGAGACGTGCCCGTTCCTTGCAGCAGACTAGATGTGCCTCCTTGAGCATCTCCTTGGTCTTTTGTATGTAAACGGGCACCTTGCCAAAGTCCTTGCGGCACACATACTGCGGCACCATGCCCGAATTCAATAAATTCTGGCGTGTTCCAATCGGTGTGTCCACATAGCGTGGCGGCGGCGGACAGCGCACGGTGTTGGCAGCACAAATCATGTTACGCTTCACGAAATTGGGCACCATGTCTGGCTTCTTAATCTTCTTGCCCATCGGCGGCAGTGGTGGCATGTTGCCGCCCTTGGGGCACACATGCAGATTCTCGCGACGCCACTTGACGCCCTGGTTCTTGCGCAAGAAGGCGCATGGCGGATCGAGCGGCACATTGGCACAGCCCATGGTGCGATGATGTGCCTTCTTGGCATCGGTGAGCAAGCGAACGCCTCCCTTGAGCATGACAACGGCATGCTTCTTGTACTCCATGCTGAGACGATCACGTCGCGCCTTGGAAGATGCAGCTGCCCTTACAGAAGTTTCTGGAGCGAAGTAGGAGTCTCTCAATACATAGCCTATCACTAGAACTCCCCTCGCTCGCTACTTACCATGCACTACTGGCTCCCCTTCGGGTGGCTTCTCCGGAGCGCGCTCCATATCCACAATATTCTCATTGTGATGTGTTATGTAGACCAGCGACATGGTTATAGTTCTTAAGAAAGAGCCTCGTTGCTGCGCTCAAAAAATATATATTTATATATATATTTAGTTATATATGAAAGCTGTCGAAATCTGTACTGTACTGAAAATATTTTTGTTATGCTAGCTTGTAATTAAAAAATATGTATATGTAACTAAATTCATCGTTGCCTAGTTTCAAAATACTTTCAAAAATGGTTGCTACACAAATTTGATTGTTGCTCTAGCAACATTTCAAAAATAAAACTTGCAAAGTTTTTGATGTTTTTTTTTTTTTTTTTTTTGGGGTTGTAGTGTAGGCCTAAGAAGGGGGTAAATTAATCAAATAAAATTGTTTGTATAATTCTATAAATGTTGTTTTTATTAAAGCACAATATCAAGCAACAGCTTGTGTCGCACACGAGTTAAACTTACATTTACTATAAATTGTATATAAATTGTTACCATACAAAATTCGTGGTGTGTGTATAAATAGTATATGTATCTGTGTGTGTGAGTGTGTACATTAATATTATAAAATAGCACTTAAAATGGGGGGGTTAAAACATGCATTGATTTGGAAATTGGAAGCACATTGAAATGACAAAAATACCACCATCAGAGACAGATGCACAGCAGCATTTTAAAAAGCACTCGAGACGGTGCTAAGGGCACAATACAACTTAAGATAACTAACTTAATGCGCTATATATAATCAGTATATGTATATGTGTATATGGATATGGATGTATATGTGTGAGTGTATATGAAAGCCACTTAGAATTTGCACTGTTCAGACAGCTTTTTGCAGGCACTACATCAGAGTTTCGCATGACGCCATTGCACATTATGTCAAAATGAGTGAGTCATGGATGTGTTGGAAGCGTGCGCGCAGCTCACTTGTTATTGTTGTCACTGCTCTCCTTGTTGCGCTCCTCGCGTATGCGCTTGAACGCCTCCGTCTTGACAAAGTCCACAAAGTTGTAGACAACGCTACTCTGCACCGGCGCCCGCACTGCAGCCGCATCAGTGGCACCGAGGCGCGCAGGTTGATTCAGAGCAGCTTTGCCTTGGGAATACAGATTGCCGACGCTCATGCTCTGACGATTGAGCAATGGCGGCTTGTTGGTCACATCCAGATCAAAGTATTGTAGCTTGTGTTCTGGATTTTGCTGCTGCTGCTGCTGCTGTAATTGTTGACTTTGCTTGAAGGCCGCCGCTGCTGCTGCCGCGGCTGATGTTGAGGTCATCGCTGCTGCTGCGGAAGCTGTGCGTTGATGCTGCACGGATTGACTACCAGGACTGTTGGGATGCTGGCGATGCTGCTGGCGCGGCAGAGTACGCGTCTCATGGAAATAAGCAATGGCTGCCGGTGAATGAACATCCGTTTCATGCGGCAGTACCATTGAGAGCGGAGCGCCCGACGCACGACGCGTTGACGGCGACATGGTAGCCGAAGAGCCCAACTGCAAGAGATTACCAAATGCAATTACAAATTTAGCATAGAGACTAAATAGACTAACTATTGTAGCTCATACCTTATAGGCATTTGGCTTGCATTTGCGATCCACACTGGGCGGCGCACTGGACTGCAGCTTGGTGGCGCTCAGTTTGCCGCTCAGTTGATCCAAGGCGCCCACTGGCGGCTTGGCTGGGAATTCCTCGGGCGGCTTATCCTCCACGCTGCTCTTGTGCGTTGCCTCCAGCGGCACATTGGAAACCTTAGGCTTTAGCTTGCGATTAACAGGCGGGCAATCGGTTTGTTCAATGAAATCATAACGAAACACATTGCCCTCCATGCGAGTGGGTGCTGCATTCGTATAACAATGCTGGCGTGGCAGCGTGCGTGCACTGGTTGGTGAATTAGCTGTCGTTGTTGTTGCCGTTGCCGTTGTCGTTGCTGCTGATGGCAGCACCTGGTTAGCCAGTGCTGCAAGGCCCGTATCGGCCATCAGATTGGGCGTGGAAGCAGCTATGGGATTGCTATTGTGCGGACTGGTTACCGGTCGTTCGCCCAACAATTGGCCCACATTGCAATAGGGCAACTGATGGGAGCGTGGAATGTCATAGCTCTCTTCGATCAACGAGGAATTCGCATGTCTGGCATGTGCGGCCACAAGTGCGGGCGATGTGTTTTCCGTGTCCGACAGCTGCGGCATATCGCGTTGTAATCTAAAAATCGAAATGGATTAAAAGCTGAACCAACTTTGGCCGAGAGTTATTGAGACAAATACTTTTCGTTATCCTTAAAGTCCAGTATAAGATTATTTTTATTCTTCAGCACTTTGGCCAGCCGATCCAGCGTATGCTGATCATCAGCGCCATCAGCGGCTGTGGCTGGCAATGCAGCCAGCTGCTTGGCATGCCTGGCAGCGGCTGTCGGCGCCAAGGCAGCTCCATCTTCTGGCATCTTAGAGAAGCGCTGCGAATAGGTTAACACAAAGGATTCGTTCTCAATGGAGCTATCCGAAGGGCGTGTGCTGCGATCTGCAAGAAATTTAATTGATCAATGAAAGTCGAATCTTATAAAATAATATATATATCTAAATTTATTTATTACTTACCAACATTCTCACGTAATGGCAGCGGATGCGCCCATTCATCGTCGTCTGTAAAAACGCTCTCGGAATCCGAGTCAGAGCGTTGACTGCGCTGCTTGGCACTAGAATTTGCCAATTGTTGCTGCAATGGTAAATTTATTCACATTAGCAAATATTTAAATATTTTCCAAGTTTCTGGGAGCTCACCAAACTGCAGTTGGTTATTTTGGGTGAATAGGATTGATCGTTGGTTAAGTTGAGGCCAATGTTGTTGTGGCTGCGCGGCGTATCATAGAATTTGGGATCCAAATTGTTAAGCGCAGCCGCTGCATTGGCATGGCTATCCAGTAAAAATTTCGGACTGCCTGTAAAGCATTCACTAATCGGTATATACGGGCCAGAGGCGGTGCTCAATGCCGGCGATGCCTGCACGCTGCTGCCATGCTGCTGGGATATGGCCTCGGCCAATGTTTGTTGATTTAAGACCAAATGCTCGGGCAGCTTACGTACCACGCCATTCGAATTGATGGCGAGACGTGCTGCAGCCTGTGCCTGCGCCTGTTGTTGTTGTTGTTGTTGCTGCTGCTGTTGTTGCTGCGCCTGGATCAGCGCGCTCTGATTCAAATAGAGCGCCGTTGCGGGCGACGGCGGTGGCTGTTGCTGTGCCGCCGAGAGCAACTGTTGCTGATCAAAATGTGCATCGCAGAGCAACGTTTCGCGATTGTTGTAGTCCGTATTCACATAGACCGAGTCGGAGTTATTGTTCGAGCTCTGCGGCTGCTGATCAATGACCGCGGGCCGACGCAGCAGCGAATTGGCCGTGGCGGTGCCAGCCGAGGAGTGCAACGAAGTGGTTGTTGTGTTTTGTGTGGAGTTGCTCAAGGCGCCGCTCGAACTGGTATGCTGCTGCGCGCTGCGATTCCCATCTGTGGTGAAAGGAAGTAATGAAGGAATTTGCCAGGTGAAAGTGAACTGTAGACATTTTAGTTGTTAGACATGATTCAACACTCACCAGCTGCTGCAGCGGCCGCTGCAGCTGCTGCTGCCGCCGTCGATATTGCTGTGGCGCCCAGTGGCAAATCATTGGATTGCTTCGTATCATGCAGATGGCACACCTGACAGATGCAGTTCACCCAGTCGCGCATGCTCGCCTCGGTCTCGGCAGCCAAGTAATATGTGCGCTTCGGCGTCTTAATGTCGAACATATACTGAAACTTTTGCTTGCGATTCTCTAAGCGCAGGCCGCAGTCAACTTGTTCGCATTGATCCAAATCGATAACACCCTTCAGCTTGCGGCACTGCTGATCCGTATAGTATTCGAGGCAAAACTGCTCCGGTATCTCGCCCTGTTTCAGCGTGAACCAGCGACGACGCCAACGCTGCAAAAACAAAAAAACAAAACACAAATTCAACAAGTTTTAACTAACGCACGATAGGCGAGAGAGCAGCAGCAGGGGTGCAGCTAGTGGGCGGGCGTGCAGTCGGACAGCTGACAGTTAGCTACACAGACAGTCAGACAGTCAGTCAAACAGTCAGTCGGACAGCTAACATGCATATGTTGGATATAATGACGATAAGCTTGCAGCAACTGCAGCAGCAGCGAACGCTCAGTTATCAGCATTGATGAGTAAGCGTCGCTTGCTGCGCTGCCGACGCGTCGCTGCTGACGTCGCTGTTGACGTCGCTGTTGATTTTCCGCGAATCGCATTTACATTGACATTTTCTTGAGTAATCAGCAGCTCACACCCACCAGAATTGGCCAACAACTGAAAAGCGTATATTGACACCACCTCATGCAATGTGGTTAAACGAGCTGTTCCCTTTGTAAACAGGGCTTAAACTAAGAGATGTGTAAGACGGCTTTACAAGGCGTTAAAAGAAATTAAGTACAAATACAAATAAATATGCATCTAGCTAAAACATTTCATATCTACATATGTATGAATATATAAAACGTGTAATCAAAACAAATGTCAGCTCATTCAAAGTCGGAAGTACGATCTGTCACGCTTTTTCCATTTGCTTTGAACGTGCTAAGCTTTGTTATAGAAAAAAAAAAAAACACTGGGTATTCTTTGAGAGTGTTGCGCTGCTCTACTAAATTTTTATAAAATACACAAAATTATCGTTGAGCATGTCGTACTATAAATTAATACATGTTTTTGTTTTCATAAAAACTATTTTAAGCTAAATGTTTTTCGTTCATGCTCAACTCAGCTAACTTTTGATAATGAATTAAATTTCATAAATGTATGTATGCATATGAACATAAAGCTAATACATACATATTAGATAGGTACATATATTTTTACGCTAAGAATCAAATTATTTGGAATCAAGTTAAAATTCACGGAATTGCCTTGATCGACAAAACTGGACCAATGCCAATTAATGGCAAAAAATAACAAGATCAATGCACGTAAATTCGTATAAACTATACCCTATATATATTTACATATGTATCTGCATAATTATTCGGCATGTTCGCACTCAAACATGAGTCAAGAATTAGTATAGTTATATATTATGCTTGCTTGACAGCGGAAATACGGGAAAAGAATATGAATCATAAGATGATTATAAAGAGTATATAATAATAAAGGCGTATCCATTATATAACATACATATTTATTCCAATATAATGAACAAAGAGTATTCGCACTTTAGCTAACTAATTTACTCTTTTTTTTGTTTAATAAATTTGGTCAGACAAATTTGCATTGTTGTCTGCACAGTTTCACGCTTAATTCAATTATAAACAATAAACATAAATACAAGCAAAGACATTTACACACACACGCACACCCACGTATAGGGTATGGAGAAATTGGCACCCCGTGGCGTAACATAATTGAAGAAGAAGAAAGGAACAATAACAATAATAATAGGCAACTAATTTTCTTGGCATAGGGCCTGGCTTGAATAGGACGTTTAGTCCAGCTATATAAGGTCTACGCCTTAATAATAATGCAACCCAAATAACAATAACAACAAGTGCGTCATTGTTTTTGTGCGTGCTGTGTGGTTTATCGCTTACATATCACATCTTTATTTACATACATACAGATGTACACACATACATACACACATACATGCATGCATGAAGTGAATGGCTATGCGTTGCCCTGTCTTCTTAATCATTCGTATTTGCTGCTATTGGAAAGCATATGAACAGTTATTTGCAAGAACAAGAACAATGCGTGTGACAGGTTCCACCCCAACTTAATATTTGCTTGCGCTCTCTTGCTCAAATATGATCTGTGAGCCGAAAGCCTACTATGATCGATGGTCGCTTTTGCTCTCTTTTCTTGCACTTTATAACTGTTTATATTTTGCTTACTATCAATGGCGCTCTCTAAGCGTGCATGAATGCATACAGTAATGCACGCAAAGTTCCCTCTTATGCTTGATATATTGAAGAATATATTTGCTCTTACAGTCTGTTAATTCTAAGATGACTATTATTATTATATATTAGCTGTTAAAAAAGAAATTTATCTACAACAATGCATACATTTTGCAGACCCTATATAACCCTATTCAAATAATAGTCTAGGGTATTTCAAGCAACATATGCATATGTATGTATGTACATTCATATGTTCCCCGTTAATCGCTTTGTTTTTTTTTTCATTTCATACATATTTTGTGCTTGGGGATACACTTTCTACTTGGAAGTCAAATGTTGATCAAACGTGCAACAGTTGCTCAAATGTTGTAATTTAATATTTCAACAACACCGCTAGCGGCGCTTAACGGTTAGCGCAGGGTAAACATTTAATTAACCGTAAACTTTGAGGGCAGCCTCACCAACTATTCCCACGCCTAGAAAGCATAAATACATATATACATACATACACACACGCAGCAATGAACACAAACACACACACACACATACATATGTATACACATATACAGTCGCAACTATTGAAAATGGCTCATTCACAATTTACAAATTTGCAACAACAATTGGCTTGCGGTTTTCAATCACTACGCCAAGCATTTTCAAGCTGCAGAAGGAACAACAAAAACAATAACGGCAACAACTACTCGATTTCATCTGCTATGCAGCCCATGCCAAGCCCGTCAGCCGCTTATTAATGAATTAAAAATGATTATCAAACAAATGATCACAAACACAAACACACTCTCTCACACAGTCACAGTCGCACTCACACTTACGCTCATGCACACACGCACAGATATTGAAAATGTATACAGAGCGTAATTGTACAAAAAAAAAGCCACTAGTTGGTGCGCTTCTTTGTATGACTCAGTGTAGAAGTAGCGGAAAAAACAGTTTAAATGCCTTTTCCCTGTTGTTTGTTGTCGTTGTTTTTGCATTTCTTTTACCGTATGCTTTGCTTGCAGCTTGCAATTTGCACATTTCACTGAACATTTGTCATTTGCATTGAGGCTACACCAGCGCAACAAAAATGCTTTGTTACTGCATTTGTTTGGGTCAATAAACTTACAGCACGCCAAATGCGCTTTGAGGGCGGCGATTTTATAAGCCATCCTTCATGGAATGTACGATCCATTATTTATTTAAGTCTACGTTTATTTAAAACAAAATATATTGCTTCGATTTTTCAGTGTCCGCACACAACACAACGCACCAACACACTCGTGCATTTATTTTCATTATTTTAAAAGTAGCTTAACAGCGGCCACAACATGTCACAATTGAGTGTTTTAACAGCGCTCTCTTAACAGTGAGGGCAACAACACAAATGAGCTAACTCTGTTGTCATTTGGAAGTTAACAGTATAATCACTAACCATATGGTTAGTGGTATAATATAGCCGCGCAACAGGGTGATTAGTGCAACTTAACAGCGCCTAGTAAATGTTTTTACTTCGTTGCTTATCGAATCTGTTAAGCCCCAACATTCTAATTCGATAATATCGATAATCCAATACGATACACAGGAGAACTTGACTAAAAACAACATGCATATTATTTATTCCCAGGCCCACCCTTTATTCTATATCTATATTAAAAACTACAAGTTTTGTTTTATTTAGAAATAAATTTTATTCCGTCGCGTCAATTGCATGTTAACCACATACAAGTTTCCCATATACATATGCACAAATATACTGAACAGCGAAATACAGTAAATCATTACGCTGATTTCAGACGGAACGTACTCCTCCACTTCTAGCTTATTTGTCCTTGCTGTCGCCCTTGCCACCACGAATCCTACCAGTACGACGGGCAGCGATGAGACCGACCTTGCGACCAGCGGATGTGCCACGCTTGACTGTGGACGCCTTACCAATATGTTGATGGTTACCACCACCGTGGGGATGCTCCACAGGGTTCATGGCAACACCACGCACCTTAGGCCAGCTGTTACGCTTCACCTTGTACTTGTGGTAGGCACGACCGGCCTTCAGGATGGGCTTGTCAATGCGACCGCCGCCAGCAACGATGCCAACCATGGCGCGATTGGCCGATGGCACGACCTTCTTGGCGCCCGATGGAAGCTTGACACGGGTCTTCTTGGTGTCGGGATTGTGGGCGATAACGGTGGCATAGTTACCAGAGGTACGCGCCAAACGGCCACGATCACCGGTCTTCTCCTCCAGATTGCAGATGATGGTACCTTCGGGCATCTGGCTAAGTGGCATCACATTGCCAATCTGCAGAGTAGCCTTACGGCCGCAGTAGACGAACTGGCCAGTGTGCATGCCCTCGGGGGCGATGAACATCTCCTTGCGGATCTTGTACCGATAGGGATCACGGAAGTGAACGACAGCCAATGGTGCGCCACGGCCGGGATCGTGCACGATATCCTAAAACATAAACAAATACACAATCAATTAATCATCATATCCATGTGCTGGCGTTGCCACTTTTGACAACGCTGACAACAAAAACGTACCTTAACGACGCCGCGAATATAGCCAGAGCGCTCGGCAAAGTCCAGAGAACGCAGCTTGGCGGCTCCCTTGCGCTTCTTGACGTGCGCCTTGAAGACGGAACCGGCGCCTTTACGCTGTGCACGAATTACACGACCCATTTCTACAAATTGCAAGAAAAAACATTTAATGTTTTGCACCATACAATATGATTCGTTTTCATATTCATTTGCATTTAACAAGACTGCAATATTTCACAAATATCATATGCATATGCAAGCATAGACCACATTTCAAACATTTTGTTAATTATTTAATTTCGATGTTGCAGTTTGGTTTAATAAATTTGCGATTATCTTCTCAGCAGTCGACACCTACCGATGCTCGGGTAAAAAAGAAAAGAGAGAAGAAGAAGACATAAGCATATTGTCAAACTTTGACACTCAGCGCTGCCAACTTCAAGCCGTTTTCCGTCAGCTGTTCAGTGTTGTCCAAAATGTTGCTGTTATCGCTAATCGATTTTTGAATCCCCCATTGTATAATCGAAAATACTCAATTTGAATTGCAGTTGATTTTTATTTCTTTTTTTTTGTTTGTTTTTAATTTTCAGATTATATATAATAATTTTTTTATGATTTAGATTTACATTCATTTCTTCATCATCAATTTACTTGTTTTATTTTAGAAATAAAGTAAGCATTTTATTACTAATTCGGTTTTAATTGCATTTTAGTGCATTTTGTTTAAAGAACATTATTAAATATATGTGAGGGACATGGGGTATACATTTATTTATTTATTTTTCTTTTCACTTCTTTTATAACACAAAAAACAAACAAATTTTTAAATATTTTCTTCTGCATTTTTTGCATTTCAATGTTCAACAAACAAAAAGGAATAATTTATAAATCTGTTTATTATTATTAATTTTTATCTTTAGCAATAATCGCCTTCTTAATTTGACATTTGTGAGTGTGTGTGTGGTTGTGTATTGCAGCAGGCATTTTTATTATTATAGTTTGCCGATTTGCTAGAGAATGTGAATGTATATATATTGCAACGTAGCCGTATTTAATAAGTAAACTTCAAAACTCTCTCAAAACATATGGAGAAAATAAAAACATACGAACGAAATGCAAAGCACACAAAAGCTGACTTCAATCAATCAATCAATATCTAATTGAGTTCATTATTTTTCCAATTTTAACTTGATAGCTTTTTATTTTTTTTTTTTTTATAAAGAATTTCGTATTTTTTAGATTCTCTCTTTTTTGTAAGTTCTGTATAAAAGTTCGGTAAAAAATGCAGCTTAACTAGTTTCATCTTCGAATTGCCCTTCTTCAATCTTGTTTTCAGTTGTCTTTCAAATATGACATGAATTTAGACTCATCAATCGATTAATCGATCAATTGTCTCATAATTAGCTTCAAAAATTTACGTTAAGCATATATATATATTAAATTTTTTCTTGTTTGTGTTGCTTGCTTGTTTTAGTATTCTTTTTACTTTTATTTTATTTTATATTTTACACATTTACTCATCAATCATAATTTTTTAATAAATTTGTTGTTGTTGCTTTTTCAGCTCTCTCTATAATATTATTATTTACTTGCTTTTGTTTATCACTTAGTTTTTACAATGGCGCTTTTTTGTTTTTGTTTATATTTTTATTTTTATAAAAAATGAGCAGACACATTAATTTATAATTTGATATAAATGTAAATCTTTTTTTTTATTTTTTTTTTTATTTTTCTTTTCTTTTTTTTCCTTTTTGTACGCACATTAAAAAATAAATTCAAATTGTGAAAGAAAACTAGATTTGCAATTCATAAAGTTTTCCTCGGAGTTTTTGCCTTGGCTTGAACTTAAGTTTAACTTGCGGGCACAAAAAATATATATAATATAATAATAATATAAGTAGAAAAAACAATATATATATATATATGGGTATATATATACGCACACAAATTTAAAATGACATTTGAAATGAAATTGTTTTGCATGTGCATAAATTACTTGGGGCATTTCTGTTTTCTTTTCTTCTCGATTTTGCTTTACTTTTCTTACTCTTTGTTTTAGTTATGTAAAATACATATGCATATGTATGTGTGTCTCGATGTGTTGCTAATCAAACGTGTGTGTGTGTGAGTGTAATAAACAACTATGTGTGTGTTTCAAGAAAATAAAAAACCTCGACGAGTGAGCTTGGGTTAAATATTTGTTGTCTATCCTGTCTGTCGTCTTTTACAATATTGTTTTACATATTCTTCATCTCCTTCTAGCTTATTTTTTTTTTCTTTATATTTAATATTACATTATTTAACGCTCGCTTAAAATTGTGCACTCCCATTTATGAGAGTTACATTTTTAATTTTTTTATAGCACATTTACTAATTGAAACGTTTTTCCTTTCGATCAACATTGATTCATAAGCACATTTTGTTGTGTGTGTGTGTGTGTGTATGGTGTTTGTGTATGTGTAATATGTATAGGATCTTGTTTCTCACTTAAAAATTATGCACTTTTTACTTAAACGAGCTAAATGTGTGTATGTGTGTGTTTTCCTTTCATTTTGGAAAGTTGTAAAATAAGTAGAAAATGTTGTTGCCGTTGCTCTTGTTGTTCAGTTGCCAAACAAAACAAAATAAAAATAAACAGAGATGTGGATCTAGGGTCTGCCCAGCGACGGCCCTTTACCAATTGGCCATGCCCGGCTTGTTGAGCGTCATGAAATAGATTTGACACGATGAAGCACCTTTGGCACTGCTGAAGAATACTTTGTCATTGCGCTCGCAAAGGAATTTCAAGCGTTGCGCCTTCTTATGCATAAACACACCATCCAAATGGCCGCTCTCAACGGAACGTATCTGTAAATGTAAGTATGTATGTGAGTATGTGAGTATATCGTGTATTCACTGTACTTAGCTGTTGTGAGACTCACCTCTATTGCTTTATTGCCCCAGCCCATAATTTGTCCAGTACCAATGTAGGCTACCGAAGTAGGCATTTCACCCCACTGCAATGTAAGAGAAAGACGATTAATATGGATATCAGTTGGATATAGAATAATATATGTATAAACAGTGAAAACTTTATGTAGGAATAACACTTTGAGACATTCTTAGTTCTCTAAAGGAACTGTATCGGAACTACATCGATTTAACCATACAAGTTTTCTCTGTACATCTTATGTCTTATTCTATTAAATACTTGCCTGCAGTACTATATTCTTGGATACACGACCGGCAGTGTTCACATAGACGCCTTCATTGTCATAGCACAAAAGGAGTTGCATGCCATTTGAATTTGGAAGCGCCACGATACAATGGGGAATGATTGCACCCTGAGTCTATATATTTTGATATTTTTATTGATAATTAATTCAGGTTATAGACAATATGATATACAATGATATACTTACATGCTTAGGAAGATATATATCGTATACTTCAGCTGAATCTAAATCAACCGCATGGAAACCTTCTGCAGAACCATAAATCACTTTCAGTCTCGACTGATCCTCAATTGTGAGATCGACCAAAAGGGGGCGATGTTCCAGTTCACCAAAATTCTATAAAAATGAATAATACCTTATAGACATTTGATATATAAATATATTTATTGTGTGTTCTCACCTTAAATGCCATAAATTTGTGATATGGTTTGGGCGCCCATGCATAAATTTCAATTGAGTCTTTTAATGCAATCACTAGGAACTTAATCCTCTCGTATTTGACAATCTTAAAATGTACAGCACCTTGTAGATCACCTACATTAATCCAGCCATTACGACGCTCCACTTGCTAAGGGTTTAAGAGATGAGATTACATAGATGAGATATAACAATTTGAGCAAGACAGAGATTATAGAACTACGTAGACTTAGCAGATCGGCTTTATACTACTACAAAACTTAAGAGCTCTACGATTAGAGCTACGATTAGAGTTATTCATGATATAGTAAACTCTTCCGCTTTATACATACAGCATACAAAATCTTCTCATCTGCTGATATACGCGCTCTTAACAATATCTTCTTTATCTATAATCTAATTCATTCAAGCTTCGCTCAACTCACATCGGAGAGTCCATCGGTGCGCAAGATCTTTGACTTAAGCCAGGATAAGTAATAGACGCGCACGCGATTCTTTTTGCCCGATATGGTGACCAATATGTTTTGGCCCTCTAGCACCTCCATTTGCTGGAAACGGCGACGCGAGATGAGCTGATATACCTGTACAGACAAATGATTTCATATTAGTAACTAACTCAAGCCATATATATATATATAATGGTATTTCTTACCTTGCCCTGACCGGAACGATCGAGCAGCATGAGTCCATTCTCCGTGCCAATTAGTAAATTGACACCCCATAGGGCGGCGCAGAGGATCTCCGAGTTGAAACGTTTCTTATACTTACGAATTTCGGGCGTATCATTGGCCGCCTCATGGGATGTGGGCGTGACATTGACATTCACCGTTGACTCACGACGCGTCGGTCCAGAGCCACCGGCACCAAAGCCAAAGGTGAGAAAGCTGCGTTGTTTCTGTTGCAGATAATACGCATGGGGTGGCAAGTGATTGGAGGCATTCGTTGTGTTTGTTGTTGATGTGGACGATGTTATCGTTGAGTTGGGTGTCAGGTGTAGAATGTTCGCAGAGGAGGAAGAAGCAGATTTATGCAATAAATTAGTAATACTGCTGGAAGAACGCGTTTTACTAATCGAATTCTTTGGCGAATTTTGTCGCGAATTCGATTTGGATGAGGCCAGCGAGATGGTCGATTGTGGTGAGTTATTAGCGCTAATAATTACACCACCGACAACGCTGCCGCCGCCATGGCCATGCCCGCCAACGCCGACGTTGACGTTGGCGGCGGCGGCGACGCTGCTGCCGGAACCGGAGCCGCTGCCGCTGCCGCTGCTAGCGATAAACGATTTCGATGGCGTGGAATGCACGGATGAGCTAATGGCCGCTTGATACTTTATTTGATTGATTGATAGTTCGATTGATTGATTGATTGATTGATTTATTCATTTGTTTTCGTTTCGTTCGTTCGGTTTTGGTTGTTTAAAAAAAGAAAAGAAAATAGAAAAAGTGCAAGAAAAAAATTTCAATTAGTCTTCAAGTTTTCAACAAATTAAAATTAATTAATTAAACATGCGGAGGGGTTGTGGATCGTGTATGTTTGTATGGGTGTATGTATATGTGTATGCGGGATGGTTAAACATTGAGCAACAATTAAAATTATGAAAAATAACAATAGCCAAAAGTACTTATAAATATTTGCATTAATGTAAACAGAGCTGAGAGAGAAATGTTAACAAAATTAAAATGTGTTTAGTCTTTCCCCAGAGGCCAATCGTAAATAAAACTATATAAACAAAAGTTTATATATTGATTTGTAAGTGTGTTTGTGTGTATGTGTATATTTATGTGTGTATGCATATGTCTGTGTATGCGTGTAGAAAAACAATAAGAATGTAGAGGAGCAGCGCCCTCTGCAATGTGTCTGTATGTATACAGAGCGTTAACAGCGAGACGGCAAAACGAAATGTTAGTTACAGTGACAGTGACATGAGGCTGCCTGCTATGCAACGCAACGTGAAATGTAGTATAGTGAGAGAGCGAGAGAGTGACAGAGACAGAGACAGAGGTATTGCGATCACAGTGGAACGCAACAAATGGAAATAATCAGAAACATGTATTTGGATATATACAAAGACAGGAGAACTTAAAATAGCATTCGTGGTGCGAAAAATTATATAAATATAAATATTCTATAGAAACAAAGAAGCCCTGCACATTTAAAATATTATGTACAATATCACATGACACATTTGGAAATTATATTTATAAAAAACTTTACAGAAAAGTTTGGTAGTTGGGAGTTTTTGTTTGTTTTGTTTTTGGTAGATTTTTATACTGAGTATTCTTTGTTGAATACTATTGCAGTTGTTTGTTGTTTTTCATACTTACTATTGTAAATTTTTGGTTTGTTTGTAATTGATTTGTATTTTGTAATTTGTTAGAATATATCGTAGTGGCCATCAGCTCAAACGTTGCGGAAAGACAAAGCACAATTAAGAAGAAGAAAGTTTTTGTAACGATTTTTTTTTTTTCAGGTTAAAATTTAAATAAATTTTTGTTCTTGATTTATTAAAAGGACATGCACTTGAAAAAGATTCGATTGGCATGCATTTTTTGGTTGTTGTTTAATTTGAGAATATTTCAATTTTCTTTCGGAATTCGATCGATTTATAAATACAATTTGTTTAGTTTTACGCGCTCTTCATAATGAACTTTGCTCCACGTCAAAGAAACATGTTTATATGCTAAGATATTCTTATTGGATTAGTCACATTGTAAGTGTTAGATCATATTGAAATGGGTCAGTATACTTATTTTGTTTAAAGCACAAAACGAATAAAACATATATAATAAAAAAAAACTCAAGGGAAATTAAAAAAAAATATATAAATTCTCAACGGACAAGAAAAATGTATTAACTTCAAATATTTAAAGAAATTTTCCTGAATTTAAATCAATTGCATTGATATCTCATCATTGACCCACTGTAACAGTTAACAGAATGCTCTATAATTTTTGTCTGTTACGCTTACAGAATGATAAATGATTGCTTCAAAGACGATTTCTGTTACATTAACAGCATGTTAAGTGCTTGATACGAGACTTCTGTTAGATTAACAGAGTGTTAAGTGCTTGATAAGCGAAAATGTAATTGAATTGATGATTTCAATCAGGTGATTGAACGATTATAAAAAAAACCCATAAAGAAAGTTATGACATAGACGATGCATGACGCAATTGATAGCTTCATTTTATCTTTCGATAATGCGTAAAAATTAATAAAAACACAAATAACAATATTAAAAAAAAAATAAATTAACTAAAGTTGAACGCACAAAACACACAATGAAAAAAATCGAATCGCTCGATATTTACGCACACATATATGTATATGTATGTATAAAATGCGCTACTCACCTCCTCACTGGATGATTTATCGTGGCGCGGAGGCGTGGCCGGCGACGCCTGGCTAAGCAGATCGGGCAGAACGCTGCTGGTGCGTGTGCCGGGGGTGCCAAGGCCGCTGTTATCCCCGCCAGCTCCACTGCCAGCTACTCCACGGTTCTATTGAAGCGAGACAGAAAGAGAGGAGAAAGTATATATGTCAGAGAGAGATGGCAGTAAGATATATGTGAAAAGTTTGCAATCAAAAGTTTACGTTTTTTTTTATGGAGCTCATAAATTTGTTGAAATCGAAATGAAAAAAAAAATAAATAAATAAAATAAATAATAATAATAATAAATAACGAGTAAATGAATGTTATATAAATGCTTTGAAAGGTAACACAAAATAAAAGGTAAACAGTAATGAATAAACAACAAATTGAAAGAGTCAAAGAGTAAGAGTAACATAGAAAGAGACAGAGACAGAGTCAGATACAGAAAGAGAGAGAGAGAGAGAGGAACCTAAATGAATGCCAATGAGATACTTAGGTATACTATGGAGACGCCTACAAAGTCTGTTCATTTAACAACTTTTTCAACACAATTTAAGAAAAGCTTACGAACTAAAACATTTAGTTTCTAGAAATTGAAATTTGTGTTGCACAGATACATATACATAAGGCACTTATAATTAATTAAGAAAAGTTTTTTGGATTCTTATTCTTCTTCTTGTTTGGCAGCAGGCAAAACGTTGCTCATTGTTAGCAAACATCATAGAAAATTTTGCATTTATTCAAAAACTTTTCATTGAAGCCTTACCAAACCAAGAAAACTTTTTGCAAATCAAATTAAAATATTTCCTGTAAGCTTTAAAAACAAAATTTGGTAGGCAAATAAAATGAATGAAAGCTAAAGCTAAAGCAGCAAATTGTAAAACAGAGAGAGAAAATTTAGAACATTGCTAAAAAAAAAAAAACTCTATATAGAAAATATGTACAGTCTGTCTTTAAGTAATAATTTAAACAGAAATTCAGTAATTTATTGATATAAAAAATTATATAAATCAAAAATAAATAAGGAGAAAAATTTACGTTTAAATAATTCAATTCAAGTTAAACTTTTAACAATTTCTTATACTTCTGAATCTATATTCCTATCTAATAAAAAAAAACTCTCTGAACTTTATTTTGGTTCTTAACTACTTTCTCTACCCTAACAACGTACGCAGCCCATTCACATGCTGCTCTTAAAAATGTGCCAAGAACTTGAAATATATATATATTTTTATATAGATATATGATAGAAACCATGAGATGAGATTATTTACAGATTCAGATAGGAAAAGCTTAAACTTAAGCTAGCAAAATATTCTTTTTTAGCATCTCATTAGCATTCGATACTTATAATTTTCTGTTTGTTCTTTTTTTTATTGATGTGTATAATAAAATTATATACATATACGATAGCTTGTTTACCGTTATTAATACTTAATTCTGTGTCCCAATTAGAAATAGCAAATGCGTTTTTTATTATGCATAGTTGTGAAGATTTTATATGTTATTCAAGCATTTCAGACTTCTCAAGCCATAGACAAGTTTTTTGTTATATACAAAATGCTGTTAATGTTATATACATATGTGTGTGTGTGTGTTACCAATTAGACTAGGTCGGTATTTCTGATAAGCAATCAAAAACCATATGCAAATGCAATAAATACACAATTAAAAAAAAACATGCTTGGCAAGGTCAAAAGCAATTAAGATATACAAAGAACAGAAAACAGCAAACAACAAACATAAATTTACATAGATAAATCAAAATAAATGAATGTTTAATGTTAACACTGTTTCTTCGTCTTTCTTCTTCTGCTGTTGCTATGCGTAGGCAGCGCTATTTACGAGCTGTTAGTGCAATGTTATTAACAGGAGCAATGGCAATGGCAAGGGTAGTTGAGAGAGAGAGCGAGCAACAGATAGTAGATGTAGTGGGTGAGATAGAGCGAGGTAGAGAGCGAGCGATGCATGTGTTGTGTGAGGTGTGTTTTTGTTGTTGTTGTTGCGGTGAGTATCAAAATTCTAGCCAAATGGTCTTTTTTTTACGCTTTGTACTTTTTTTTTTGTTTTGTTTTAAGTAGTTTGGTTTGGTTTACGTTTCTGGCGCCAAGACAAAACACAATAATGAACGATAAATTGTTTTTTTTTTTTTTTTTTCTTTTCAGCTGCTTTGTTCTTTTGATTGTTTGTTTTTTTTGATGCGTGCGAGCTGAGAACGTTTACCTGCTGCGGCTGCGGCTGCGACTGCTGCTGCTGTAGCTGTTGTGGCTGTTGTTGTGGACGACTAAGCACAATGACAGACTCAGTCTTTTCGCGACGCAGAAAATCTAAATTAGCCCAACTGGACTTTCCAGCTGCTGCTTGCTTTGTAGATGTCGCTTTGGTCTTATTCGTTGCAGCGGCAGCGCTATTCTCCTTGCATCCGCTGCCGCTGGCGCTGGCGTTGGCGCTGCTGTTGTAAATGCTGTTCCTTTGGTACATGGCACTGGCGCGCACCGGCTGCGACTGCAGCTGCGCATTAGCGCCGCTCTTGATGCTGGCAGCGCTGCCGCTTAAAACCGCCGAATGACGTTTGGCTAACGGGAAAAAGTCGGAGTTCTCGCGTCGAAAACCGCGCACAAAACTCGGCAGCTTCGAGTCGGATTCCTGACGTTTGTGCTGCGGTTGCAGCTGCGGCTGCGGTTTCGGCTGCTGTTGCTGTTGCGTTAAGTTGCTGCTGCTGCTAAGCTCTTTGGCACTGTTGACGCCAGCTGAGGAGCTGGCGCCCTTTAACGGTTGAAAGCCTTTCGGCACGGGTCGCGCTATGGCCTCAGCGACGCTGGCGCGCTGTAGCTTCGCCTCCACCTTAAGCGTGCTCAAATTCGAGCTGCGACTGAGGCTGGCAGTGGTGCTGCTGCTGCCGCTGCCGCTACTGCTGCTGGCAGCGCCGCTAGCAGCATTCGGTTTTTTGGGAAAGAAGCGATCAATGTCCCAGTCGCGCAGAAGCTTTACGTCTTCGGCTCGCCTCGGCGCATGCGAAGTGGAAGCAGATTTTTGTAAGCGATTTACGTTTTGTTCTAATTGCTGTTTACAGTTGTTTAACATGTTGTTGTTGTTGTTGTTGTTGTAAGTAACAGCGCAAGAGAAGAATTGTTGTTAGGTTTTTTGTTTTTGTTCACTTGCATTTTACATTTCTACAGGCTAAATTGGTATATTTGTTTTTTTTTTTTTTTCGGCTATCTACACCCAGGTATGAAAAAAAACCGCATGGAAAGTTTTTCATGAATTCTCTCATTGCATTGCATTCCATATAAATACTATGTACGTATGAGTGATATGATTTGGATTGGTTTGCTTATTGGTGCAAAGGTGTGTTTACATACATACGTTTCATCATCATATCAAGTGCCGCTTGATGTAAAACCACTCGGGAATGATTTTTGTATCGATTACCATTTATATCAAATATTTGTATTTATACAACAGTAAATGTATATGTGTGAAATATGCTTGGAGAGCTGGAAAACTATGTTAGGGGAGCTATCAAGCAGATTGATATATAAAAAATAAAGCGATATATGATCGACATATCAGAGATATACAACAATGGATTATCGAATTGTGATAAATATCTTGACTGTTATCAAACACACATGTATAATGATGTGTTATCGGCGATATATTATCGATTAATAACTATTTACGATCGATAAATCACAGATATATCAATAGCACATTATTAAATCACCTTAAAATAGCTCCAAATTCTGATATATCATGCAAAAATCGATAAATACTTTTTAACTTATAGTAATATTAATTATTTTCCATTATTAGACCCGTTTCTTCTCATTCTTATACGAACAACTATTGCATTCGCGATCGTTTAGTTTTCCAGCTCTGAAAGTTGTGAATTGTGCCCATTGAAAACATTCTGAGCACATGTGCATTTCACATTATACAAAAATCATAAAGTATATAACTCAAAAAGAACATTCAAAAATTCATTTGACAATTATGAAAGACTAATAAAATGATATATATATAGTGGAACATAAGAAATTTGTACAAAAGAAATTCACGAAAAAAATTTCATACCATGTGTGTTTTTTTTACGTAATATACTAATTAAAATAGATAAATATGTATTTAGTATTAGAAATAAGTAAGTTTGCATATATATATATAGTTTAAACTAATTCTCAAATTAACTTTTTCTTGGTTGGTTAAAGGAGTTAAATAGGAATTGCTGCTAAAAGTTGTCTAAATAGAACCATAACCAGCCAAAACTTTGTACGAATATTAATATATAGATAAATATATATAATTTTTGTTTTGTTTTTTGTTTTTAAGCCTTAAACCCTAATTACATATTGTACAGCTGCCTAGGCAATATAGACCTGGAACTAAGTTCTGCGTATCTCTTAATAGAAATATCTGAAGAAAATGAAAAATTTCAACTAAAAACTAAACTAAAAGAAATATATATGTACTAAAAAGAAACTAGATACTCTATATAAAGTTTTTAGAATTAAAGAGTAGATAATTAAATTTGAGCTTTGGACTTACGCGCTTCATAATCAGCGTGCGATCGCCGGCTTGATCATCGTCATCCGGGGTCGGTGGCAAAGGTCGATTCGGTGGACCGCCGCTGCCATGGCTCAGCGGTGTGGTCGTTGTTGTTGCTGTTGTCGTATCCTCGGAAACGGGTCCCAGGCCGGGTCTATATGAAAATTCGGGTCTGAGCATAAAAAAACCAAAACGGAACGGAACGGAACGAAAAAACAAAACAACGAAAAACACAAAACGCAAAAAACGGGAAAGGCAAAGAAACCGAAAATTGTTGTGTCATGAAAATCAATGAGAGTAGGTGAGGAAAGTGAGGATGTATTGTGGGTGGTGGTGGGATGGCATTAAATAACGGTAATGGGTGAGAGTTAAAAATGTTGTGAATGTTAATGTAAATGTTGAATTTTTTTGAGAATTTTTACTATATATTTCTATGGTTCTATTTGAAACTGTATAAAAGAGATCTGTTTTGTTCGAGGTGATTAGTTTTGGACTTTTTCTAGTATTTGAAACGACTCTATGAGCAGAGAAAGACGACATTGAAAAGAGAACGAAAATCTAAAATACATTTTAAACAGATCCGGTATATACTGTAGTATATTTGCAATATATGAGAAGATTCATTGCTCAGCATGAATATAATATATGGATTTTATACACAAAAGTTAAAAAATCTTTAAAATTGATGGTCAAAAAATCTAGAGAAGTACTTCCAAGTAGAACTTCATTTGCAATATATACTACTTTTATATAATTGAATATTCCTATTCTGTTCTTCGAAATACAGAATATCTCCAATCAGGTTTTCGATTATAGTTGTGGTATTTTTTAAGCAAGAGTTGCCAGAGAGTCGATAAATATTTAACTAATTAATTGTGTACTGAAACTTCTTTGATTTTGACAAGATTTTTGCAGTTTAAATCAATTTCAACTTGACTGAACATATATAATACAAATAGAACCATTCTAGAACAAATTTCCTTCATATAATTATATAAAAATATTGCTGTGCGCGTTTTGCTATTCACATGCAAACGTGCAACAAAATTATTATTGCTTTTTTTTCTTCTTATATTTGTTGCATTGCCTGCCGTTTTGTGTCTTTTCATTTGTAGAGTATTTGAGAGTGCGTCTACTTACAGCGGTTTGGGCGGATCGCTGGCCAATAGTGTGCCATCGTTGCGTGCCCGATCGTTGGGCTCATCCGGTTCGCTATCCGAATCGCTGCTGTCGAGCGGATCCAAAGGATTCACCGGCTGTCCCAAATGATTGTTCGACTGCGATGGCAATGCGGCTGCCGGCTTCGATGACGACGATGACGATGATGAGGCCGAGACACAGATGGCTCCATTGCCCGCACCCGATTGTCGATTGTTGCGTGGCGGCGCCTCAGGCTGTGCCAGCTGCTGTCCAACACCGCCTGCTGCTGCTGCTGCTGTCTGGGGCTGCGGCTGTTGGGAGGAGACCACGCCCAATTCATTTAATTGTGCTGCTAACACATCCAAATGATCCTACAGGTATTTTGTTTTTTTTCGTATGTTTTTTTTTCATATTTTACAAAATGTTTTTCGGGTCAAGATTTGTTTTTTTTTTTTTGAGTTCACACGGAGGATTTTTGTGTGTTGTGTGTAGTGTAGTGTGTTGAGTAGTGTAGTGTAGTGTTGTTTGTGTGTGTGTTTGCACGTGGTACCCACAGTAATTGTTGTTGTTGTTGTTGGAGTTGTAACGGGAAACAAATGCATTTGTATATATATTTTTTTTTGGGGGGTGGAATGAAAAGTAAGAGAGAATTAGACTGGTTTACACCTTTCACTTCTTATATAGATAGATAATACAACAAAAATCAACAAACAGCTCCAAACATTAGAGAAAGCTCGGTTAGTTTACTGCTTCTTCTTTTTATATGCTCATTCACGAACTGATGAAGGTATATTGGTTGTGCGCAAAATTATGTAGTTGATATATTTTTGATGCGTGACAAATCGGAAACATCTATATATGTTAAGGCTTTAAAGTTGAGAATTGAATTTTAGAATTTCATTTAATTATTCATTTACTATAAATTAGATATTCACTTTATATATATGGACATACAAAATATTTAAATAACTCGGAACAAACTATATCTACCAAAATTTTGAAGCAGCAACTTCAAATTTCGCAATTTCAATTTAAATTCAACTAGATTTACCCATGATATAATTATTTTTATAAACGTTAACGAGCATTACGCAGTCGATATTGTCCGACTGTCATATTCTTACTTTTTTTATCTATGAAACTTGCCGGGGTTAGTTAAGTTTTGGTTTTTTATCATACTTTTTTTTTTTGGCATTACAAACGCATCAATCACAGCAACATACATTTTGTATAGAACCTTTGGTTTGGGGTTAGTTGCATTTGGAAAAGGGAAAGTATTGTTTGGTATTTTTATTTTCGTAGTTCTTGTTGTTGTTGTTGATTTACTGTGGATTAGTGGGCACGTGCATGGGCTGACTATATTTGATTATTTGTTTCAGTATTTTTGCTTTGTGTGTACCTCCGAAAAAAATAGTTTTTTAGAATTTCGACAAAGGTGACTCAAAAAAGAGAGAGCATTACGTATATACATATAAAATACTGATAAAAAAAATAAAACAAGCATAAAATACACAAATGAAAAACAAACAGAGATAGAGATAGAAAGAGAGAGAGAGAGGAGCGAGCGAGCAGGCTACAAATGATAAATGATAGGAAAAAACATACCTCAGGTCTCCTTGGTGGTAACTGTTGTATGATTGTCATGTGTAGTATTTTTTTGGTATTTTGTATTTATTTTTTTAGTGTTTGACAAATTATACGTTGGTTGACATACATATTACACAGAGTTGACGCAACGGGATGATGTTAACGCATACACACACACACACACACACACATGAGCGAAATCATAAGTTCAAGTTGTATACAGTTTATATAGATATATATGCATATATGTTATATGGTAGAGGCGCACAAAACATGAAAATAAAAGAAGTTCAAAAATCATATTGTAAATATACAATCGTACAATTGGATGTTTACAGGTTTAAATTATAAATGAGCTGCGGTTTAACAGAAGGGAGGTTTACGTATGAGCTGTAAGCACAAATGGGCGGGGGTTTTTGAAGAGTAACGGAGGGAGGGACTATAATACGCAGAAGAGTTTTCTAACTATGTAAAACTCATAAAATGAAAAAGTAATTGTAAATATTCGCAATTAGCTTAGTCAAGCATAGTCTAGATTTAGCTTTGTAGAGTCTAATTGTTTAAACTATTTAAGTTAGTCAAATAGTCTTGATTGTTTAATATAAAATATTTTAGTTCTATATAGTCTATATAATGACTAATGCTGCTCTACACACTTGTTTCTGACAAGTTTTTGGGTTTTATCTTTATTTTTTTTTTTAGGAATTCACAGGCGAACAGCTCGCTTCGAATCAAATCTATATATAGTGCTGTCTAACTAAATAGATTTAACATTTTTCGAAGGTATATCTCTTCATTGAATTCTTGACAAAATGGCTAAAAAACATATAAAATGAAAACTTAATATTTGCATAAACTTGATGCAGTTCTTAAAATTTTCTGGGCTGCAAATTTATAACAATTTACTTTAGCTTTCATCTAATAGCTGCTTCGCCTCATAGAAGGCGAAAAAGACCTTCTTCTAGCTAAGATTTCCTAGCCAAAGGGACGTATAGACACTCTCTGTTTATTCAGTATACGCACCGATGGCTTGAAATTGGTCTGAGAGCTGCGCTGCAGCTGTTGCGGCGGCGTTTGTGCCGCTGGCTCACCGCACTTGGGCGTCGGTGGCAATGGTCGATTGGCATGCGGTGGATCTGGCACCACAATCAACCGCTGTGGCAATTGTGGACGTGCCGGCGGACCTGGATCTTCAATCTGTTGGCGCTGTAAGAGTTCAGAAGCGTAAGATTAGGATGTGCAGCTATCGTGACAACACTAACCGATGTTGGTTTCTGCTGGCGATTGGCCTGCGGCTGCTGAGCCTGCGCCTGTTGCTGCTGTTGCTGTTGTGCCACCTGCGCCTGCTGGGCTGCATGCGCCGCAGCTGCTGCGGCGGCGGCCGCTTGCTGCTGCTGCTGATGTAGCTGAGCCTGGGCGGCGGCATGGGCAGCGGCCTGGGCCTGGGCGAGCAACTGATGATGCTGTTGTTGCTGTTGCTGTTCAGCGGCCATGCGACCCTCTTGGATTTGCTGGAAGTTGCGACGCAGGGTATCGCCACCCGGTGCCTGGATAATGGAGCTAGGCTCACCGGCCAGCTGCGGCTCGTCGTCATCGTTGTCCGAGCCCGAGTAGCGATAATCTTCACGCTCCTTCTCCTGCTTGCGCTTCTTGCAGCGATCGATGTGATCCTTGAGCTGTATGCGCACCTGTCGATCCGTTGGCTGATCCTTGATGAAGGCATGCTTCAGCAGATTCTCGGTATAAGGCCGCTGGTGATAGTCCTTAACTGTAAGAGTATTAAATTGATAAATAAATGCAATTTATAATGAGTAATATATATATATCAATCACTTACCTAGCACCGTGTCAATGAAGCCCTGAAACTTCTTGGACCATTTCTTCGATTTGAGGCGCGGCGGCGAGTTGCGCGGTATCAAGAATAGCGCACGCATTGGATGCAAATCGCAGAGCGGCGGCTGTGACTCAGCCATTTCCAATGCTGTGATGCCCAACGACCACAAATCTGAACGATTGTCGTACGTGGCCTCTGGATTCTCATCACAGGCAATGACCTCCGGTGCCATCCAATAGGGCGTACCTGTTTGCACAATACACATACATACACATGTTTAGACTCATCACAAACAGCACTCTGAGTGAGTGACTCATGCAGGCAGGCTGCATGCATCTGCTTTCTGCTTACCAATAAATGTATTGCGTCTGCCTATCGTACGATCCAGCTGAGCAGAGACACCAAAGTCAACCAGTTTGACCTCTGCATTGTCGGTGAGCAACACGTTTTGGCCCTTGATGTCGCGATGAATGACTTTGTTCGAATGCAAATAGCTAAGGCCGCGCAAGATTTCACGGCATATGTAGGCGATCCATTCCTCTTTGAGGCTCTGGCCCTTTGTGGACTTGACCAGATCGGTGACAGAGCCAGCGCCGCAATATTCCATGACCAGCCAAAGCTGATCATCTTTACCAGGCGGCGATTTCTTAATGAATGCACCATAGTAGGTGGCAATGTTGCGATGATTTGAGTATTTCTTAAGCACATTGATCTCTAGCTTGATCTCTTCCTCCTCATCTTCGGTGACATCCATCACCTTTATGGCAGCCAACTGACCAGTTTTTGTATGACGGCCCTACAAAGAGAGAATAAAGTAGAGTAGAGTTAAGTAGAGTTGTGATCATTTATATACATATATAATATTTTATATTATTAGCAAAATTGTTTATTCTTTTCTTTCTTTATCAGTTTATATGTATGTTCGTCGTGTGGGTTTGAATGCGACCTTGACGCTGTCTCACATAGACACACTTGAACTCGACGCGCTGCATACTTGACGAACAACGCGAATTTCACTGACCATGATGGGCACAGGCGTTGACGACGTCAATAAAATGCGTCACTAGGCAAAAAAAACAAAAAAGACTTGTAAGTAAACAAGCTCTAAATGCACTAGCAATGGGCAGCTTGATGTCTGCTATTTAAGTGTAATTATTCAATTATCAATTTGAATTATAATCCAAGTAATTATTTTCTTGTACTTCAGTTTGAATTATAATCTAAAGGTCTTGCTCAGTTGTAGATCATTATGACTTATGCACTAGACAGCGGCTTGTTTAGTGTAGTTTAAAGTCAACTTTTAATATAAGCAAAATGTGCAGATTTATGGAATTTATTAATGGCTTTATATACTACTTTTATCATAGATCTAGTTGTGTTTCAAAAGTATTAATGACATGAATAGAGAAACAAATACTTTTATTAGATATTCCAGTTCAAATAATATGAATAAAGAAACAAAATGTCTTCAGTTTTACTAGACAATAAATTAAGCCAAGTTTAGATACTTTCTATATAAATTTACAGTTTTACTCTAAGCGTGGACACGTCGCACTTGGATGAAAGTTGTTTTAAGTTTTTCTAAACTCCTTTATCTCTGGCTTAAATTGAAATACTATAAAACGTGACTTGCAAACAGTTTATGCGCATAAGTTAAATGCCGTCAAGTGCCGTCAGTTAGTCAATCAAGGCGTAAAAATGTATTTCAATTAGCTGTCGCCTTAATCAGAATCATAAATTGATTTGCCGTTTAAAATTGAGTTGTTCCCTAACCAGTTTACAGAGCGCTTCACTGGCCCAAAACTTTATCCTCGTTGCTCCATGTTCTCTCTCTCTCTCTCTCTCATTTGGTTTTTTCTCAGCTTGCTTTAAAGTCATTTTGCATTTAATAGAGTTTTAATTGAAGCTCCGAGAGCAGCTATGCTCTAACCATAATAAATCAACTGGCTAACGAGAGGAGATAATAGTTTAGAAGCGAAAGATGAAGAGAGATGAGGATGATAAAGAGGAAACATCAACAGCGACAGCAGAAGTTGTTGATAGTTTGGTTTTATTGATTAGCCAGAGGGGCGTTTGCTTTGGCAGTTTCTATCACAACGCTATTAAACTACAAATTTGTAAATCTTACAAGTTTTCCAGCAAATTTTTCTCATATTCTAACGGTGCTCTCTCTCCTCTCTCTCTCTGTGTGTGTGTCAAATTAATGACATGCACTAATGGAGCTGAAAACTGTCCAAGAGTGAAAATCGATTGGCCAAGCTGCCAAAGCAGGTGCAACCAGTTTCAGCCGCATCCAGTATCCCCCAGTTGCCAATGGCCAATTGCAAAGAATTCAAGTGAATTTTTATAAGCAACGATTGCGGCAATATGAAATACAAGGAAAAACCAATCAAGTACAGTGCAAGACGAGTGTTAACAACTGCATGATACTCTTTTCAAATATATTATATATATACTCATAAGGGAGTAATAGCTCTTAAGGGAGTAGCTACTTATTATATTGTATATATTGTAAGTACATATATATATCTGGTAATATCCCAGATCCTGAACATTTGTAGTCCCTTCCAATTTGTCATTTTCCTATTCAAATATAATTTAAAATTTATAAAAAAAAAATGCTATAGAAATGCAAGCATACAACTCAATTCCTCATTCCTAGTTCATAAACAAATAAACTCGCAACACTTTAAGAACGAGCATGAAAAATAAACATAATAAAAAAATGTATGAATCACTCGCAAGTAAGTTATCGCAAATAGAGCTAAGCATTTGAAGAAGAAGCAGCAACTGCAAATAAATAAATAAACGTACAAATAAACAAAAGCAAATAAATTGACGAGATTTGACGCTGGCCAGAAGAAAACAAAACTGCTGAATGCGACAAAAATATATAATTGAAGAATATGATGATGATGATGAAAAGCAAAACCAAAACCAAAACCAAAACGAACACGAAAATGAGTTAAAAATGTTTTTTCAAAAGGTAAAGTCAACAATGGATGTGCAGCTGTTCGCAAATGGTTTGCCTACCTAGGCACAAGTATTCAATTTCAGCACAAGTATCTGACAGAAACTCAGATACACACGGATACAGCAACAACAACAACAGGTTGGATCAAAAATGCAGCGATAAATCGAAATAAAAATCAAATGAAGAATGAACTAAAAGAAAAAAAGAACAAAATGAAACAACAAGAAAAGTACGCTAATTGCACATTTCTTGTAAAAAGATACAGATACAACAGCTACAGATACATTTGCAATTTACAGCAGATACATATAGAGTTATGTATGCATATATACATATTTGAAACTGCATAATCAGACAATTACGTGCTGTCATAACGTGATTTCATATGACAAACTCTTTGGCTTCGCTCATGTAATAAAGTATATGAATTACTTTATTTGCCCAAAGCCCAATGCCGCATGCCGTCTCAATAAGTCAACAAAGGGAGAGGGAGAGAGAGAGAGAGAGGCAGCGAGAGTCAAGAAATATGTTATATACACAGTGCACTTTATTTTTTTGCAAAATTCTCATATAATAAAGCGCAAAAAATTGTATAAGAAATATATGCAAAAAAAAAAAAAAAAAAAAAAAAAAAAAAACTAAAAATATTTGCTCCTAGATCCATGTACCACGCCCCTTACACCGCCTCCACTGCCCTACGTGCCACACACTTTGAACAAAATAGATTAACTTGAACATATTTAATTTGACCTCGAGGTTGAGGTTTGAGTTTGAATTTGAGTTTGAGTTCTATGCAAATCACCAAAGAATCCAATTGGGAAAATTGAAGATGAAAAATGGAAATTGTTGAGCAATGCGCAATAAAGTAAAGTGATTTTTCTCTGTATGCGTAAATAGAATTTTAGAGCAAATGGGAATGGAAAAAGAGTTTGCAAGAAAAGGCTTAAGATAAAAGATGCTCTTAAAGTGAGCAAGGGAACAAAAACATTTGCCATGAAATGAGAAAGCTAAGGGAACAATATAAAGAGAGCTGGGTCTATATATTATATAAAGATATTCTTATATATTTCTTAAGATATTTGATGCAGCTTTTATTTAAATAATTGTTAACTTCAAAAATGAATGTCAGCTAATATGAAATTAGTTTTTATAAGTTATACAGAAATTTATGGGAATTATTGTAAAACAAATATATTTAAGAAGTATATGGGACATTCATTAAAATATTTTACACTGCTTTTTATTTATGATATTCGATGCTATTATTTAAAGAATTGTTGATAAATATGAATGTCTGCTAATAAGGCAAAGAAATGTCATTTAAGAGCTGTGAATATATTTAAGGTATTTATGGGAATTGATGTATTTAAATATGAAATAAATATGTTAAATATTATGCATATTTCAAAGACAAGAGAATAAATCTATCTGTATCTGCATTTGTATCTATAGCTCTATATGTATCTTTATCTGTATTTGCATCTGTATTTCTATATGTATTTGTATCTTCAAGAATTGTTGTTGTATGTACAACAATGCGTGTTGTATAATAGAAATTGCCGCAAAAGCCAGCAGCAGCAGCAGCAGGAGTCGGCAGTAGATCAAAGTGGAAGCAGCAGCAGCAGCAGCAGCAGCAGCAGCAGCAGCAGCAGCATCTACAACCACATTGAAGTACTCCATTTCACACCACACCAACACACACACACACCTCAAATCCACTTTGCTCATTGAGCTTGCATATTAAACAATGTGAACAGATGTATATATATACTTAATAATATATATATACATATAGCGAGCACAGTTAGATCTAGTTGCACCCATTCCTCAGCTAACCACAATTCAATTGCACAGGGCATACAAAGTGGAGGCAGCAGCATTAGCAGCAGCACTCACAGCCACAGCCACAGCCACCTGTGTTACGAAGACCTGCAAAACCACGCAGCACGCACCACGCCCCGTGCGATGCGTCAAGTGGTTTTTTTTTTTTTTTTGCCAGACTCGATTGGCTGTGGGCTGATGATGTTGCCTCTGCTACTGCTTGCCCCACTGGCCCACAGAATCTCAATGTGTGGTATGGCGTAGAGAGGCACTGACAGCAGCAGCAACAGCAACAGCAGCAGCAGCTGTTGCGTTTGCTTAGCATTGCGCAAGCTTTTTGTGAACAGCCTCCCTTTGCAGCCGCGCTCCCCTTGCCCGCTCACTGCTCACTCAGTTCGTTCGACAATCGTGTGCAAATTTGCTGTGTGGCTCCAAATTCCAAATAAATGGGAATTCAAGTCAAAAGCAGGGTATGCACGACTAGATAATACGCTGCTTACTAAATGGAAACTGAGGTGAAGAATTGAGAGAAATTTCAGTTAAGATCTATCTAATGTGCATCTTAGAAAAGAGATATACTGAACTGCAAATCATCAATCAATATCATAGCAAGGCATACGCGAGTTGCTTATTAAGGGAAAATGAGTTACACAACAGTCAAATAACACTCAATTGCTCAACACTTTAGCAATATGTAAAATGAATTATGAAAATTAAAAAAAAAAAAGCTATAAAATAAAAACATACCCAGTTCTTATATAAATAGAACCCACAGCGCAGGGTATAACAACGCTAGAGTCATAAAAAACGCGTTAAGGTGATTATACACAATTGCCCAAAGGGGATGGGTGGGGGGGAGGAGTGAGTGGAGAGGCAGAGCAGCTTGACTCTGTGTACGTCGCATCAATTACCAATTGTTGTTGCAGTTGCTGTTGCTGTTAGTTAATTAACCCAGAAATCAAAGTAGTTTTTCAAACTGCACTCAAATGGCCGCAACAATTGAACTTTGTTGTGCAGTGTATGCAGTCAACACGCCCCACCCCCCACTTGCACGCCTTACTCTCCCAGCTAATGCGTGCAGCTGGCACATAAAATCGCAATTTAGAAAAGAAAAACAATAAAAAGTTTAATCTATGCATAAAATAACTTGAAAAGCTAAAAATGCAGAAGCAATGAATCAGCAAAGCTCCCTCTAACTCTCTCTCTCTCTCTCTCTCTCCCTCTCTCTGTCTATCTCTTTTCTTTATCCGTCTCTCTCTGTCCCCCTCTCTCGTTGCCTTTTATTCAATTAAATTTAAATGCACAGCATCAAAAGTGGCTGCAAAGTGTTTTATTTGCTGGAGAACTATAAAGGCTTATAGAGGCCAAGTCTCGCCTCTCTCTCTCTCTACAACCCCAAAAGTCAGCCCGCGTTCACCTGGCCTGTTTACCTGTCGTCTGGGCTGCCATTTGACTTGCACCTGGTTAACCTAGTTAGCTGACTTTACTTTTGTTTGATGTTTCGCTTCTTCTTTTCTCTCGAATGCTCTTTAATATTACGTTCACAAAACGTTTTCAAAGACCCAACAACAATAACAAACAAAATCTATTTCAATAAGATTATGTAAGCCTATGAAAGGTTCATAATCTCAAAGATTATTTTATGTATTCAAATATTTATATATATTGCAGCTTGTTAAAGCTGACTCACAGCGCAATTTGCGGTTTTTAGCTTTATTTATTTAGCTATTTATTTGGCTTGGATTACAATATCAAACACAAACTTGATTATTGCCTAAGAGTATATAATATAGAACATAAAAAATGGCTCTTAGAGAGTAAGTTTAGTTTAGTCATCAGGTTATCTTGCTCTATAAAACTTTGATATGTTTACCAGAGTCTTGGGCTTATTTAACTTTAATGACATTCACATTTATAATTACTAAAAGATATATCTTATATATACAGAACAGTTTTCCTAATGCCGACACTCACTTATCTGAGCATTCCCAATGGTGTGGGATATTAGGATTAGTGACTGTCTGGATTATGTATAGTATGTATGATGGAATATAGAATCTGCACTCTTATAAATAGGTTATGGCGAATTGCCATTTATATTTCATTTCACATATTCAATAATCATTAAAGAATTCCGCGCAATTGTAAATCAGAATTTATAAAAAAAAACCTTTGCTTGGGTTTTTTTTTTTTGCTAGGACTCTACTTATCAATCACACACGTTTGATTCACCGAATGCTATTTTCAAATGTTGATGCCACCCTTAAATACACACATAATAGCCTTACATATACATATATGCATATGTATTTGTGTAAAATTTCGCATGGATTTGTATTGTGTGGCGATAAGCAGGCGTAAATTGTGTCAAAAGATAATTTACAGTGAACTCAACGTGTGTTTATATTTGTTATATTCGGTACAGATATATACACAAATGTATGTACATATATATAAATATATATTAAACGCCTGGAGGTTTGCTCAAGTTCAAACGGCGATGACGTCACAAACACTTCCGCTTGACAGTTAAGCTCACCCTCATGTCCATGATTGATTGATTGAGTAAGAGTAAGAGTGAGAGAGTGAGTGTAGAAGAGAGTGTGAGTGAGCGTACGTAATTAATTAAAAACGTTCTACACTCCGTTTATTGGGAAATTAAATGAATTAAGGCAAAGGAAAACTCAAATCAAAATGCAAACTTTGTCAACTGCGGGTCAACATTCTGGGCTGGAATTCAATTTCCAGATTGAACTACAACTTCATCTAGTGGGCTGATGCCTCTGCCACTGCCACTGCCACTGCCACTGCCTCTATCTCTCATTGTCGCCCAATTATGTACACTCAAAGAGTTCATTTATAATGCATACATAATAAAGATAGCATTACGAGTGGCATTTTGTTGTTGTTGCGGTGGCATTGTAAACCAATATGCTTATAAGGGACCAGCAGTTAGATAAGTCCCCTTAACACACAATCCAAACAAAGGCGACGCATTGTACGTGATGCATGCAAAAAATCAACAACAAAAATTTGAATACCACAAAAAATAAATAATAATAAAAGAAATAAATAAACTTTCACTCATAAATTGATGGAAACAAAACTTAAATGCCCCAAAGTGAGAAACGAACATCAAAGCTAATCACGAAATTGCGTCTATGCATGCATCCCTCTCCCTCTGCCTATAACTCTCTCCTCCTCCCTCTCTCTCTCTCTCCCTCTATTTGTCTATCTGTGACTTGTTTGCATATTTAATCAGCAAATTGCTTAAATATTTACTTTAAGCTGGCAACCTTGAAAGTAAAACAATCGATAAACAAGCGCAAGTTGAATAATATCTATCGCGCCTAGTTATCGAATTTCAATTGTGGGCGTTCGAAACTTCAATCCGAAGCCGAAGAAGTGGGTCAAACTAAATGAAGGGCGCACAAATTTGCCAAACGATGATTCACTCGCCAAAAGTGGGAGGGAGGTGTGGAGAGAATGAGAAAGACGGCTGGTATGCAAAACGGAAGTCAACTGTAAATTGACTAAACGCAAACTTAAGGTCGCATGTAAATGAAAGAAAATGAATATCTTATTAGACATTCCCAATTGGAATACATTTGTAATTAAGTTATTAATAGTATACTAAAATTGAAATGACCGATATTTACGTTTTATTTATTTTTAACTGAAATTACAACAAAACTACTCATTTCTAATTAGAACCACTTCAATCCAATTGGATATTCTTGTTCTAAATGGATTTCCTAAAAATATCCGGCAAGATCACTGGCTTACTGTAACTGTAATTTATGATATGCACGATGTGCAGTAAAAGCATTTGGGACTTTTTTCCATTCACTTGATGTGCTGCGTTTAATGCCCCCAAAGACTTTCGCCCACGCAGCGCAAACCGAGAGAGACCAGCATATAATTAACATTCTACAAACATAGCTGCGAACTTTGACCTAATTACGCGCAATATAAGCGATGCACACAGACAAACACACACACACAGCGACCAATGACAACATATCCGAAGCACAGCACAATTCATGCGAGCAGTGCACCAACACACTCATATATACACTCTCTCACACACATAAGCCAGACAAGATAATAAAGCATGTCAAAGCGAGAATGTTGCGTAGAAAAAGAAAGAAGCATAAACAACAACAACAGCAACGGGCACAATGAGCGTGTGCAAAGCTTTTATTTACGACTTCATTTTTGGGCTGCAATTTGAGCAACGCAGGCGCAGCCACAGCCGCAGCCGCAGACATAGAGACAGAGACCAACGCAGCGGTAGAGGTGGAGAGAGCAGCGCAGCAGAGGCAGACGCAAACACACACAACACACGCAACACACAGTAACGCACGCACGCACACCAACAATCAAATTGCAGGCGCAGCCAATAAAACGCCACTCAAAGAAAACATGCGAAACACATTAAAAGCAATAAACAAATCAAGCAGGAAGCACAAAAAGAGAAATACTAAAAAAGAACAAAAAATAAATACTAACAAAGTTTAAAACAAATCTTCTGGCTCATAAAATGTTAAATTGAAATGAAGCTAAAGTAAAGTTGCAATTAAGCAGACGAATTATTTAGACTTTAATGTCGATGTCGTAAAAAGTGCTAAACAAAGCGTACACACGGCTAAAAACTAATTATTACGCAAATTTCTTTCTATTTTATTTGTTGTAGAGAAGATTAAAAAAAAAAAAAAAACATTAACAAAGTGTCAATGACACATGAGTATAAAACACTCAAAGGGAGGGCGGCAGAGACATACAAAGAGGAAGCAAAGATAACAGAAGTGTCGTTGGCGTTGACGCTTTAGTTGTAGTTGTAGATGTAGATGTAGCTGTAGCTGTTGCTGTTGCTCTTGTATTTGTCTTTGTGCCCTGCCCTGCGCTCCTTTCTCTTTCACACATACATAGCTAAACATTGCAAATAATTTACCGCAACTTTAACGCCTCACCGGCGCCGCTTTCGTATTCACACTTTTTCTCTCTCTCTCACACTTTCGGGCGTTTGCCGCTCTCCCACTCTATGAGCTCGCGGCGTTCATTTCGCATTGTATTTTTAGAGGTTCACTAACTTTAGTGTTGTTAAACACACAAATGCGATGCTTGTCAGTGTGTGTGTGTGCGTTGTTTTGTGTTTGTTAAGTTTGTTTTGTAGCTGTTCGCTTAATTAAATCTCTAGCCCTGACACTTTTTTCATTGACAAGGCAACCTGCGCCCGAAACTCCGAACAGCCGAAAATAGCAAAAGCCACAACAATAAATGCGAATTAGGTTTACGAGTGCTTGTGTGTTCATGTGTGTGTTGTGTATTTACGCTTTCGCAAAAATATAAAAAAAAAAAAAAAAAAAAAAAAAACATTATAGCAGCTAAATTTTTGCTAGTGCAAGCACCAAGCGACGCTACGTTGGGAAAGTCAATTCGCCGCGTTAAGCGTATAACAGGAAGGGGAAAGAGGGTGGGCAAACGACCTTGGGAAGCGGCGCGTTGATTTTTACAATGTTATTATTGTTGAAGTTTGCCAAGCTATGCAGTTTTTGTTATTGTTATTGCTGTGTGGGCTGCTTTTTTAAGTCGTCTTTTTCTTTTTGGCATAAATTAAGCAGCAAAATTTATTACTTTCAAATGCGCCGTGTGAAAATTTTGCGGTTTGCCAAGCAAAACGAAGTTATAGCTTATCGCGAACAACATATACAAACATACATATATTCATTAATTTCATAACCGCTTTAAAGCAGCAATCAAACAGTTAATTAAAACAAATAAACTAAATAATGAACTGCAAATATCTAAAGCATTTTATATATTTCTCATCGCAGAACGATTTCGTATACATAGCTCCCTCTCTTTTTTGCAACCACTCAGCCGTATTTGGCAATCGGTCATACTCTTCTAACCTCGCCTTTAATTTTGTTATTCCGAACATCCAATCAGAGCACTTACCCACACCCCACTGTTTGCCTTTACCGTTAACGCTACATGTTCCGCATTAACATGCACAACTACATATACACCCACCCATACACATACACATACACACATACCTTCGACTGTCGCAGTTCAGAACTTTAGAAATCCATCAAAATTAAGAAAGAAGAGAAGAGAATTCTTTGTGACTCACACGACGCTCGACGATAAGCAACAACAATTAAAAAGCGCAGTAGAAATGAAAAAAAAAGAAAACAAAAAATGGATATTTATCAATAAGCCGGAAGTGCAAAGCGCAGAACATACGAGAAATTAGTTGATAAATTGCATAAAAAAACACTGCTAATAAAAAGACATAAAGAGTGAGAGCGAGTGGGATGATTGACCAGAGGGATGGGGCGGGGGAGGGTATTCCAGTTCGCTGCATAAATCAAAGTCGTATTAAACGAAGCGAAGCGAATGAATTCGTAGAAATGTCAGTGACAGTGACGTCACAATTTCAACAGAAAACACACCAGAGAACTGAATTAAATTAAAAGCTGTTTTAGACAGAAATTCCCCCCTGATCAAGTTATGAATAAGCGTCAAAGTGACGCGACTAAATTCTGATAAGCTGCGACTAAAATACGATTGCGTTTGCAGCAGAAATGTTAGAGTGAGAGAGAATGAGAGATTCAAACCGGTTAACTGTCAATGAAACCAAAAATCCAGTAAATGCCTAAGAAATGACACAAACATGCTTACACTCACACACCACACGCATGCAAAATGAACGAAGCGTAGCCAACAAGTGGACAACAGAGACAGCAACAACATAAGCCGTTACTCTTGTAGTGCGTTCTAGCGACATGTCACATGCATGAAAGAAGCAGACGAAAAAGCATCTCAGCGGCGTATTACTCATGCTAATTTTACACACACACACACACACACACAGATCTATAGGCATACGCTGTCGCAGCCAGTGCTGGGCAGTAAGTATAATGAACTACTTAACTCGGAAACAAGTTGTCGCACCGTGGGCCAAGAGGTACTTATTCTGCGCACTCTACATACATACATATATACATAAGTATGTATACAGCTGCGGTCATAAAAATAATAGCGATGCTAGGCAAAAAAAAAAAAAACTAAATATTTTGAAAACAATTTAAAACTTATTTTAAGATTAACATTTATTGTTATTAATTTAGATGTTGGTATTGAGTTAATCACTAAGTATTTGTGTCTGCGACATTAAGTGCTTAGTCGCACTACTATTTTTGTGACCGCTACTGTATATATGTATAGATATGTATGTGTGTCTATTGTAATCGCATTGTTGTTGCTGTTACCACGTGCCACTTGCAGCTTAGCGTGGTAACACCACAAATGAGGTCGCCACTAAGGAGGCGTATGTAGACGTGGGCTGTTAGCTTCAAGAAACAAAAAATATCTGCCTCTTTTTTTTTTGCAAACTGGCCGCATTTCTTAGCCGAAAAAAGTTTTGTGGAAGTGAACGGCGAGTGACGCATGCGAAATTGTAATTTTAGACATTTTATTGACACTTTTTATTGAAGTCAATTGTGAAATGGGCAATCGAAAAGATTAGAGCAGCGAGTACATTACGCCATGACACCTTCTCGAATGGCCGATCGAGAGATATTGACATAAATCAGTGGACTTAAGTAATGGCTGAAATATAGCTACATTACGTGAGCCAATGAAATTTATTTTTAATAGAACTATGCAAGACAGCTTAGAGTTAATAGCTAGAATATAGCTTTTCTTTTGCCATTCCATAGCTAAACTTTACAAAACTATCGAAAGTATTGGCGGCAATGTAGCCAAACAAATAGCGACGCTGGAGAGAAGGAAAGTGTAAAGTGTGGTGGAGTGTAGAGTTTTTGAGAGAAGTGTAAAAGAACTTGCCGTTGGCCTCCCAAGCGCAGCGCATGCCATAGCAGAAAAAGAAAAGAAGAAACCGAAAAGACTAAAGCGCAACAACAGCAAATGCTAACGGTAATCCCTAGAGTATCTATTTTTGTAGCTGCCGCTGCATTGTGTTTGTATCTTGCAGTTATAATTTTGAAAACTTGTAATTTAAATACAAAGTCGTGGCATTGTTTATCTGGCATTTCTCTCTCTCTCTCTCTCTCTCTCTCTCGCTTCTTCGTTTCTGATTTTTCAGGCAAGCATTTGGTTTAAATCTTTGATGTGATTATTATGATGATGATGATGATTATGGTTGTTGCTGTTGCTCGGATTGTTGTTGTTGTTGCTGCTGTTTGCCCTGCGGCATAAATTCTAAAAGCGCGCCTGAGAGAGAGCGAGAGAGATGGAGATAAAAATGTGTTAATGTGTGAGAAAAGCGGTGGAGTGAAGTTTTGGTGGGCCCAGCCGCCTAGCGGTTCGCAACTAATTAAGGCACAGCACACAGAACGAGATACAGATACAGCTGAACAGATACAGATACAATGTACATATATATATGGAGATACATTTGTTTATATGTATTTATGCAACTCATGTTGACTGCCAACAGCAGCAGCAGCAACAGCCACAACTGCGACGCATTCAAGCATCAAGTCTAATGATTGCTAATTACAAAACAACAACAACAACAAACAGTACTTAAGATGAAGAAAGAAAGGGGTAGCAACAAAGTGAACTAAACTAAACTTAAATTGTGAGATCATTGCGCCGTAACCAAATCGACTCGCTCGGACTTCAATAGAAAGCGGCCAACAACATTTAACATTCAAATTGGGCAAACAAATTATTTTCAATATCTCGAGATCTGTGATGAATAGCAAAAGCAACAACAACAAACCACTTTAAATAAAAAAAAAAAAATTTGCTTAAAAGCTAGCTGAACCATTTTTCATGGTTATCAACATATTTGTTTGTAAGTAGATTTAATTGATTTTTGGACTCAAATTGAAATACACGCGCAGACGTGGAAAATGAATGGAATTGTTTCATATACATATATATGTATGTATATATAAAAATTTTAGTAGAAAGATAAGTTTAAGTAGTAGCATTTCATTGAGCAACGATCTATAAATAAGACTTCAAATAGTTTTATATCATGTCATGAAAAGTTTCCATTTCGTTAGGAAGTTGTTCGAAATATGATTTTTATAAATAAAGCTTGATATAACATTTTAAGCCTTATAATAACATATTTGTTTATATATGTGCATTTATATTGCTTATGGATTGTTAACTAAAGTGAATAATGACTGAAAGAGTGTTTTCTCTGTATTGCCTAGTGCAGACCTTTGTTTAAAGAGAAGCGTCAAGGTACTTCAGTTTGCTTTTATAAAACACGCTTAAAATAACATTTTATTTTCACAGAGATAAACAATCGAGTTCAAGTGTCTGACCTTTGAACCGAATAGCATATCGATTTGAGCACTTACCTTATAGACCTGGCCGTAGGTGCCATTGCCAACGACCTCGATGAGCTCAAAGATGCCAGCCGGATCCTGCAACAAAGAAGAGACAAAAAAGGCGTTAGCAGGAATAACAAGAAAAGCAGCAGAAAAGGCAGAAAAGAGAAAATGATGTCAAAGAACCAAATGCAATAAAAACAAACAACAATTGAAACAATAACGAGAAAAAGGGGAAACGCCCAAAAGGGAATATATTTATATATACATATATACATATAAATCCCGATGCAAAAAACAAATAAAGGCTGCCAGCCAAGCGTGGAGATGAGCTAAGAACAGGGCGGGGCACTTAACAAACAACAACAACAAGCGGACGTTTTTTTTTCTTACGTTTTGGCTTTTGTTTTTGTTTGTTTGTGTAAACAAATTATTAAGGCATAATAATACAAATAAGGAATGCGGCACAGCGTTGAAAATAAAGCGGCATTTAATACTAATACAAATATCGCAGCTCGTACTACCCCTCTCCACCGCCAGTTATGCCCCTGCCAGCTGAACTCTGACTATGCCGCTGGCTCATGTGCATGTCAAGCCATACAACAACAAATCGCATGCGAGTTCATTGACACGCAGCAGCAGCAGTAGCGGCGGCAACTCACGAGCCAGACACGAGTCGGCGACTAAGCGACGAAGCAGCGTGTCACGACCTGCTTGCCAACAGGGGCGTGGGCTAGAGGAAGGGTGCGTGAGAGCCTGCCTGCCTGACTGACTGACAGGTAAGGTAAACGCCAATTAAAATAACAACAATTTCAACAGGTAACTTGTTTTCTCTCTGACAAGAGGCAAATCGTCGGTTCAAATGCTCTAAATTCGTTTTATGACAGCTCGAGAGCGGGACGAAGCAGAGGGTCAAAAGGCATTAAAGTGGAGCAGAGCAGGGGCAGAAAATTTCGTTTATCGAGACATGCAAAACATGAATTTTGACATGACATGGAATATAATTGCACTGAAGATTTACATAATAATTTGGTTTAGCCAAAATGTTCGACATTCTTATTAGAATGTTAAGCATAGATTTCTAATTGGCGTGACTGTCACGGGTTATTGATTAGCTATTGTTTATGTAATATGTGATTGTTGTTTATGTATATGTGGAAGGAATTGTATTAATATTTGAGAAAGTTCTATGGAAGTCTATCGTACATAATATTTATAGAATTATTATATTAATGAATCTAATAAAATGTAATTTATATTTATGCTCTTTTATTCAATAACTTTTTCCTATGACTTTCCCTCTATCAAATGAAATTCCTTAGTTACTTAACCTATCAATTATTATATAAAAAGTTCATTCGAAAGCCTTAACTACGTCGCTTTATCATCGCTTATTTGATTAGTTGCTCTGATAGTAAATGCATTTCTTTAAGCCTTTTCGCTCTGCATGAATTCCAACCCATTGTTACGGAATGCTCTTTAGTGACGCTCTTTAAAAGCTTCAGCTGCACATTTCAATAAACAGCCCCACAACTCAGTTCACCTCACCTCACCTCAGCTCAGCTTACCTACTGCACGGCCCCTTGAGACAAAAGCTGGTGTGCTGAGCGACTCTTTGGGCTAACGGTAGCAGCAATTTGCAGGCAACTGCTCAACGACAGGAATTATAAAAGGCAAAAGACAAAGCGTAAGTCGAAGCCAAAATACAACAAAAAGTGAAAAACACAAAACACAAAAGAGAAAGAGCAGAAAATGCAGAGAAGGAACTATTGAAAGCTGCCTTAAGTAGATTTATGGCTGCCTTCAACACGCCTCCTCCTCCTCCTCCTCCTACATTCCTGCTTTTCCACATATAGCTATCATTGTTCTTCATATTCCTGTTGTTGTTGGTTTTTAGTGTGTCAAACACATACGAGCGAGAGAGTAAGAAAGAGAGAGGGCGATCAGGCGTCAGACTGGAAGTCAGTCGGCAATTACTGCTATTTATGGCTGATTACTTCACGTTGTAAAATCAATTAAAAATGCACAAAAAAAAAAAAAACACGAGCCAAGTGTTGCTGCTCCCCTAAAGGTCCCACTCCCCGTGATCCCTCTCTCACTATCCCCCTCTTCATATCTTGCTTTGCAAACCGCTTTATGACTCATTAGCGTTGACATGCTAAGGCAAAACCTAACGAACGAACTGCTGCAGTTGTTGCTGCTAGTGCGAGTGAGTGAACGCTAGAGAGAGAGAGCGAGAGAGAGAGAGTGGTGTATGGTTAAATTTTTGTATATGAATAGTTCTGACAACAGAGTGCGCTGCGGTTACAGTTATCAGTTGCGCTTGCCTGCTGACCAACATGCGCTGCTCTGCTCCCACTCCAGTCGCATCTCTATTGCGTGCTCATTCGTACGAGGTTTTTTTTTTTGCGCTTTTATTTTTTGTTGTGCAGCGGGTATTTGCATTTTGTTACGAAATGTCTGAGGCAGCAGGAGATTATCAGAAATATACTATGTGCGCATATGTTTATATATATATAATATATGTTTATTTAAAATCTTATTTGAATTGCGTCTTTGAAGAATACAAAATATTTTCAATGTATATTATTTTTTATTTACTATAGTTCGGCTAGGGTATATCATCTTCGATATTCCTTGCAACGTTCTTTTGCCTGCTTGCCTGTGTCTCTGTCTCTGGTTCGTGTTGTATTTGTTAAAAACGGGCACGAGTGCAACTAAAACTAAAACTAAAACTAAACAACTGGCGCTGACGACTCGTCTAAAACATGCTGAAGCTGTTGTTGTGGTTGTTGTTGTTGTTGTTGGAGTTGCTGCTGCAAAACTGGATTTCTTTTTGGCCGTATACGAGGCTTGGCCCAGTTAGCGTTGCAATGATATATACCAAGAGATATGTATGTATATATTTATATGACTGTCTGTGTGCAACAAGGAGACTCGCCAACAGGATTGACTGCATATCGAACGCCCATGCCCAAGCAGCCATTTGCATATGCATGAGCGACAGAGACAGACAGAGGGAGAGTGATGGGGAGCAGTGCGGAGGGCAAGGCAGTTGCAGAAGATAAAACACATATGTAAATGGATATGTATGGGCAATGTATGTGTGTGTGTGTGTGTGTGTGTGTGTGGGCTGTGACCAATTCAATTTGGAATGCAAAACATATTACCAAGCGCTTGAAGCTAAAAAAAAAAAATAAATAAATAAAAAATGTGTCTAAGAGCAACAGCAAATTAAGCTGACGGAATGGGAAAAGAAACCAGTTAACACGTTTCGTGTAAGACGGAAACTAATGGACAACTAAAGACGGTGTAAAACCGAATCACGTTTACAAAAGAATTATGGGTCTAATATTTAGCTAGAAAAATGTAGTTTTTTATATTTCATAAAAATATGTGTTTTGTTTTGTTGTAACTTTTTACAACTTCCTACTTCAAGGTGATGTGTTTACTTGGGATACAACTAGTTTATAAATAAAGTGTTTACATACTTTTAAGATTTATAAGTATAAAAGTACACGCACTCACACATGCACGCACGTACGCACATTTGCATTTGTGCTGAAATATTGTATGCTTCGGTTTTGCCCAGTGTATTTACCCAAAGCCATGTTGATTTAACCCACAAACGTACCCAGCCCAAACACATGTGTGATTTGTTTTTGTTGTTGTTGTTGTATGCAACAACAATCAAAAGCAACTGCACAAATTGCAGCAGTCCAAAAACAACAAACACCAAATGTGGGCGAACACGTTTTTATCGCAACAAAGCCAAATGCAATAAACGTTGATTAAAATAAATACACACACACACACACACGCACGCACAAAAGAAAAACAAAGACAAAGACATCGTGTACGTGTACGTGTGCCCGTGTGTGTGTGTGTATGTGTATGTGTAAGAAGCGCCCGACACATGGCCATGCCCAAATGAAGGCAATCAGCAAAAGAGCGCGACGTCAGCAGCGACTGCAGCGCTTATCAAAGTGTAAAACGAAAAGAAAACAAAAACAAAAAAAGCAAGCCGAAAAAAAACTTTAAACTACATTTGTACAAGAGATAGAAAGGGAAAGAATGCTCACATGAACACACACATGTGCATAAACAACATAAGTGATGTACGCTTACAGTGGTCACTCGCTAATTTAGAAGAAATAGCTCTAATTGGAAAACTTTTGCAAAGTTTCATTAGCTCTATTGAATTTATATGAGTAAATATTAAATATTAAAGTTGTATAATTATTTTTTTTTTCTTTCTATTAATTACTGTTTTTCGAGCGACTACTGTACATAAACATATCCACACAAATAATTAATGAATCGACGCTGATAAATGCAATTCTGTTGTTGTTGTTTAAGTATCTTATCAGTGTTACAGTCGCACTGAGAATGGAAGGCATTAGAAGAGGAAGAAGTAACAGCAGCAGCGACAGTGACAGTGGCATGGGCAACAGTGGAAACAACAGCCAAATGCCATTCGCCCCGGCGTAGCTTTAAGGACTGTGACCTTTTGTCAAGCAGCGCCTGGCTGCTGTGACAACAACAACAACAACAACAACAACAGAAACAAGAAGAAGAGCAATATAGACAACAAGCTGTATACTATTTCGGGGCACGTATTTCATTGTTTAATGACCTTTAAAAAGCCAACGCAGACGTCGGCGCCCACGCGCCTGCTGCGAGAAGGCCAACAGCAGCAGCAACAACAGTAACAGCAACAACAACTACTACTGATGGGGCCATCACACGCCTGCCATTTTTTTTTTTTTTTTGCCTCTTCAGTGCTTCATCATCATCTTCATGTCGTCTGTGCACACATACACACGCACGCACACATATGCTGCTGCTGCTTCTTTTAATAAAGTAAACTAAACAATTTTCATTCTTGTCTCGTTTTTGTCTCGTCTTCTTCGACTATGAAGAGCAGCAGCACATGCACATATGCACATACCAATACACGAACACACGCAGCCATGAGAGAGGGACAGAGTCATCGTCGTCGCAATCCACCTTATCCTCCATGCCAGCAACCCCACCACACTGCCCATCCACCCGCTGCAAGACAGAGTCAACAAACGGACACTCACACACACACACACACACACACACACACACACACACACACACACACACACACACATTCTGAAGCAGAGACAGGCAGCGCCGTTTCTCAACACTCGCAAAACTTTACTTTCTGTGGGTGCTGCTTGCGCCTGCTAGCTGCGGCGCCGACGTCAACGTGAACGTCGACGCATCATATGCCGCCCAACGTGGGGCGGCAGTGGTGAGTTTAAAAATCACTGTGGTGAATGTTTGCTGAAAGAGAAAGGCAACGGCCAAAGGCAAATGGCACAAGCAACGCGTGCGGCTTATGCGTGCGTGTGGGGCATGTTCATTGAGAAATGAAAAATATAAAAGACAAGCGAACAACAACAGCAAACCATAAACAAGACTTGGCAAAGACGCTGACACCGGCCGGTCACTGCTGCCGGTGGTGAGTTTGAGGCGAAAATGGGGTTGCCTACACTCACTAACACTTGCACACACACATACAAAGAGAGCAAGCAATTGTCAATATGCAGTTAGTTATTGCAATGTTATTATGTATTTATTATTTGCATTAAGTTGTGCGTGGAGTGCACTGTGCAGCGTTGAGAGTGTAGAGTGGGCGTTGCCATAGCTTACAAGTTTGCAACAACAGTTATAGCAAGCCTAGGCAACTGCAGTTGGGAGAGTGCAAAACTCTAATTGGATTTTTTTTTTATTTGTAATGGAACTAATTGAGAGCCAGTTTGATTGAAAGTGAATTTGTGGCGAGCGGGAGATGGCGTAAGACAGAGTGGGGGTGTGGCAGTAAATTATTTAAGTGTTGATGATAAGCCGCCAATGCGGAAATTGAATCGAACAAAAATAAAACAAATTCATGCACACATGGCCACACCTTGCAGCAACTTATCTTTTTATTTTTGTTTTTGGTTTATTTATTTATTTGTTTTTTTTTTTTTTTTTTTGTTGGGGAGATTTTGTTGGAGCTGCTGCGACTGACAACTTACCTTTAGTGCCGTCAAATCGATATCATCCAATGAACAATTCACCGATTGAGCCAGTTGTTGTTGCTGGTGCGCCATTTTGATTTGCTATTTTTTTGTTATTCTGCGGCGGCGGCGGCGGCTGCTGCTGCTGCTGTTGCGGCTGCTACTTCACTCACACTCACAAACACAAAGCACACACACTGCTAAGCAGGCTATGCACACCAACACACACTCGCACACATATACGCACACAGAAGCACTTTTTTTTTTGTTTTTCTCTCTTTTTTTTTTTGTAAATATTTTTTATGCTGCGGCTGATGCTATTATTGTTGTTTATTATTAAAAACAATTTCAATTATTTGCGCATTGCTGGAAAATTTAATTGACAAAAAGCAGACTATTAACAATCAACAATTTATACATATAAAAAATTAAAAACTATTTGGCTAACAATTTGTATTTGTTGCTGGCCATACAACTTTTCTCTTTTGTATGTATGTATGTGTATGAGTGTGTGTATGTTTGTGTGAGCGATACACGTATGTGTTTGTATGTGTGTAACGTTTAACGGGCGCGGCACGCACTTTTGCACAGATTTCAATTTGTTACTTTTCGAATGCAACTGATATTTATACGAAGCTAGAAATTTAATATTCTTATTCTTTAGCGATTATTCACACACACAAACGCATGCACGCACACTTTGCGCTCTTGGTTATACACACACACACTTGTATACGCTTCCAATATACCGACGAGGTATATGTGTATACGTATGTTTGTGTAGGTAGACAGGAAAAAATCTGCCACTCGCTTTTTTCTCGCTCTCTTTGGCTTTTCGTTTGGGACACACAGAAATTTGCGGTATTCTTTACATACTTATCGCGCACAGCAGTAAATGCTTATTGTTTTCCTTTTTTGCATAACAAGCACAATTTACAACAGACTTGCCTAATTTTCAGCAAGTTCCGGTTTGTACAAGTCGATGGAAAATATTAAATAAATCTATTCGCGAGCGATACGGACAAACACGTCCGAACTCCGACGCAACAACAACAGAAATGTTACTACCCAGCTGTTAGGTGTATGTTAGCCAAACATAACGAATCGCGCCCATGACAATATATCGATAGTATTTCTACTGTAAAAGTTACATACGATAGTATTTTTCGTTAACATATTCGTCACTTTGCTAACAGTATTTAAAGATGTATTTTTATATATTTATTCTTGTCTTCAGGAATCTGTATTAAAAATATTCTGGTAATACGTAAATTATTATGGTGCATAATTCTTTATTAACTTTGTTTGAAACTTCAAAAAGGCCGTTATAGTTGATACAAGTGGCCCAGTGTTCAAAACACCGAAATATTATTATGTTAACTATCTGTTATTCGAAAGTATCATAAAAATACTACAAAATACAAAAAAATTCGTATCTTAAAGATAGGTGTGCGCAACTTTGCAATCAGTTCTCATTTTTGCGTTTACGTTACAAATTTTAAATATATAATGAATTTTATTTTAATTTAATGTATAAACAAATCAGTATACGTTATTATTTTTTATCAAAACTCATGTATAAAGATGTACTGTAACAACCTAAATAAAATTATTTTGCATATTTACAATTTGGGTTTAAAATTAATATATTCAAAATGATGTATTTCTGATTTTCTAATTTTTTATAATTAGTTTTAGTAAATATTGTAGGTATTATTGCTATGAAGCTATACACTTCTTATATTAACATTTAAATTATAACTAAAATGACTGTTTCAAGAATTGTTTAAACATCTGGCTGTTGCGATCGATTAGTGGCAATATATCGACTACCATATAATCGAGTACTTTTCGTTGCTACCAATGGTCGATAGCTCGATGCTTAGCGGTTTCGATGCCCAACTTGAACATCGGGCACAACATTGTAAAGCGAGATCGAGGGTTGACAAGACGTGCGTGAAACGAGTGCGGAACGCTACCGAAAATTCAACCGTAACAGCAACGTATTAAAAGTGCCAACAACAAAATAAATACATATGTACATAAAATAGCAACAAATAAAACGTAAAACGCAATGCCTAAAATAACCGTTGAATGCTAAGCAAACGCAATTGTTAAAGCCGTCTAACTGTTTAACTCTGCTCTGTCAGTTGTTGCTTCTGCTACTGCTGCTGTTGTTTTTGTGCTAATTAGAAAGAGCTGCGGCGTTGACTGCTGCGCCGGCGTTCTAATTGTTGGCCCAAAAACAAAAAAAATATATAGCAAAAAAGCCGCGAAGCTGGTTTTTGCGCATCGTTGTGTGTGTGTGCTTAAGCTTATGCGTATCTGTGTGTGTGTGAGAGAGAGAGTGTGTTTGCCTGTGTGCACTGGAATTTGTTAAATCACATTAAGGTCAAAAACAAAAGCAACAAGTGACAAACCACAAAAGTTCTAAGCATAAATTAATGTTCTAAAAAGAAAAACAACAACAAAAACAGTTGTAGAAAGAAAAAACGCTACTTGTGGCATTTCTACACGTTAATAAATTTCTTCAATCTGAGATTCTCATATTTTTTTTTTCGACTTTTTCTACAACATAACTGAAAAAAAAAAAAAAAAAAACGCAGCAGCCAAAGAACGCCGCGCATAGCAAAACAACAACAGCAACATCAGCTAAAGCAACAACAACTTTCCGGTTTTCTTAGCTCTCGCAGCGTCTCGTTCTCGTGCTTCTTCTTATTATTTTGTTACGTGTGTTTATTGATCTTCGTGGCTTACGCGTTTGCGAAGACAGCGAGAATGAGCGAGTGAGCGAGCTAGAGAAAGAGAGAGGGAGAGAGATAGTGAAAATCTCAATACAAATAAATCATAATTTAATTCAAAACGCAGCACCACCACACTACAACAACAACAATAACAGTAACGAGTCAACGCAGGACGCAGAAGAAAGCCAAAAGGAGAAACGAAAATTAGAAAAAAAAAAAATCACGCCGTCTGTTAGTGTGTGTGAGAGAGCGAGGCATAAAGAGAGCGGAAACCGTAAACAAAACAAAAAAATAAATCAACATAATTGGTGTACAGGATTGCAACATAAATCAAAAGAGAGCGAGCGAGATAGCGTCAGCCGGAAAATAAAATAAAGAAAATATATTAAATATTTTCTATATACAGGATTTAACAATAAATCATTCACGCTGGATTTAGGATACTACGAGGCTGTTAAAGGTAAACTAAATATTTAAAATAAAATAAAAATCAAATCAAATAACATTTAACATTGATTTTATATCACTGCTAAGCCAATAAATACCAATCAGAATGAGTTATATTCCATCAACGCGGCCATAATACACGACATAATAACATTTTTATGCAGTCAACGCACCTGAGTCGCGCTTTATGGCATTCAATAAACCACAAAAATAAAATAAATACGAAATGAAAAAGTAAAAGAAAACGATAAAGAGCAACATAACATAACATAACATACGAAACTTGTTGCATAACCCGCAACCAATTCGAATCCAGTTGGAAGCTGTCAAACTGTACAGTTTGATTGGAAGGGCGCACATTGCGTGCGTCGCTGTCATAAAATTGCGAACGCTGTCACACTTTTCTTATTAGCATACGAAACAGGCAGTAGCAAGAGAGAAAGAGAGTGATCGAGAGGGAGATAGAGCAACTGCGCAGCCAGATTACAGGTGCTCAGCTAGCGAGCTGGTCATTTAGCCTGGCTCGACTGGGTAAGCTGTAAACTGTAAACTAGGCTAAATAGGGTCTCTAGCCAAAGCACGTTTTGGTCTTTGCTTTGTGGCCAGCTTGCTTTGGGGCTTGGTTTATTTTTAAACCGCATTCCGCGTGGCATTTTCGCCTGGCCCAGCCAGTTGGCCACTTGCACGACAGTGCTGTCAATTTAACAGCTCGAAAACTAGCTTCTTTTCTATGGCCAAAAAGCGGGTGGCCATTAATATTGACGACATTTGATTTAAATTAAAAAAAAAGTATATAAACAATATTTATGTATTTATTTTTTTTTTTAAGATTTTTTTTTCAAATCCCTAGAAGCTTTTAAATTTATCTAGATTTTTGTTCATATATTCCCAAAACTAGCTTTTTTCACTAATTTCCGAGTCTGGCAACACTTGCACACACTCACACATACGCATGTATAAGTACATGCATGTCAATGCACTACCGTTAATATTAAAAGCAGTTTGAGAGGCATTGCGCTGGACGCTAACTGTGATTTCCATAGCGAGCAAGACAATTGCGTTAAATTAAATTACGCTTAACGGGAGCAGCCAAAGGCCAACGACGCACAGATAGATAAAGCGAGGGTTGGGGGAGGCGGTAGATGGAGAGAGTCAGAGTGAGAGAGAGAGAGAGAGAGAGAGAGAGAGAGAGAGAGAGAGAGACAGAGGCAGAGACAGTGAGAGCGCATATGCACTTATGCAGCGCTTCTCAAACTGCATATAAAATGTTCATACGTATATAAAAAAAAATCCAATTGGCAAAGCCAAGTTGGTCCATTTGATGCTTTTGCTGTGCTTTTGCTTTCATTCTTTTTCTGCTTCTGCTGCTGCTGCGGCCGCTGCAGCTGGCCACATGTTGTCTTTGATATTGCTATTGCTGCACTCCTTGCACTCACTGTCATTGCTGCTGCTGCTGCTTGTTGTTGGCGTGGCATTCTTTAGCGTTTTGCGCAATTTGTGCGCTGTACTTTGTTGTTGTTGTTTTATTCATACTTCACATTTACAATTGAAAGTTGGCCACACGTAATCCCAAACAGAATTCCAATTCCAGTTCCACTTCCATCTCCCACTCCATTTCAGCCTCAGTCGTCAATCAATCATATGCTCATGTATTTAGCCTTTCAATCAATCAAAGCAACAAATCAGTGTTTTTTTCAGGGTTTTTTGGCATTTCTCTGCGGCTTCTCTTATGAAAGGGAAGAAAAAATGAGTTACAAAATGTTTGTTAGCCTCCATTTGCTGATAAGAATTATGAGCCGAGTCGAGTTTTTCAATTTTCCAATGATAATTGCTCAAGTGGAGACAACAGTTCAACTTAATTAATTGAAAGATTGACTGCTGCAGGGCATAAGACCTCTTGAATTAGTCTCAACTGTTGCGATGCGCCGCCAATTGAAATTGAATTTGCGACGTTGTTGGGAAATATGAAAGGAGATTCCATTATAAGAGAGTTTTCACAGAACGTCAATTGATGAGCTATACGAAAATATATCTACAATTATGATAAAGACAATTGATAATCAATCAATAATAATGTAGATCCTATATATTAATGCTAATAATTGTAAACTCTTAAAAATACAAATTGAAAATTCTCTTTCATTCCAATATCCTAGTGTTCATATTCAGAATTCACTGTATTACCTAAACACACGCTCAACTGGAAATTCGTTGTCAAGCTGCTTGTAAAAAATATGTTGATCATCAGATCAGCTCACATTACACGTTAATTACGTTATCTGTCAATGGAAATACATATTTTGTTCATTATTATTTTTTATATTGTGATTTCATTGCATATATGGGTCACGATGAAAAATTCAGTTGACAATGATTTAATACTAAAAAAAAAAGTATTATAAATTATAATCGATTCACGATTCGCAGTTCGAATTTTCAATTTGCAGTTATCAGCTGCATTTCATATAAAACGAAGTCCATTAAATTAATCGCATTTCGCGAAAATAAATATCAATAAATGTCTTAAATATAGTATATATATATATCATTTATATATATATATATATAGATTTTGATGCAATGTATCGACTTTGAACAATTTGCGAAATTGATAACGTTTTATTTTATAACTATTTCAAGTATTTTTGAAGAAGTGAAGGGGACTTTTAGCTGCTTCTTCTTCTTCTTCTGCTTGTTCTTCCGCTTCTGTTAGAACAGCTTCTAGAAACAGAAATTATAATTAACTGTATTCAATTGTGGCTGCTATTAAACAAGTTAATTTTGCATTTACATTACCCAGTTCTACTAACACACATATATGTATATAAAGAGAGAGCGAGAGAGAGAGAGGTTCATTAGTGTGTAAGTTTATATGCATAGATAGTTCCAATTGGCTGAAGCTGGTTGCCAAGTGTGTCAAGCAATTAGAAACAACCGTAAGTTAAAGTGCAAAACGGCAAACGTTTGTGCGACAGAGAGAGAGAGAGAGAGAGAGAGAGAGAGAGAGAGGAGAGAGAGAGAGAGAGGGCTGAGAGGCAGAGCGTATGAGGCCAAGTCTTGCATATAAAACTATTCTTAGATTTTATTAGCATTCAAATGTTATTTAGCATTACACACACATGAAAGCTACGCACTCTTAACAGTAAGCTGTTAACTGCAATGAATTTCTTCTGAAAGTTAACAGCAACTTGCCCAATGCTAACATAACATGCAAAGATGTTTAATATGCCTATGCTAGTAACAGAATATGCCAATGTAAAGTCTCAGGATAACTTTACAGGATAACTGCTAGCATTGACGTTTTCACTTGGACTTGGCTTACATGTTGGCAATTGATTTTTTTTATTCTCCTTTTTTCGCGCGCGCCAAAAACAGCGACTCAGTCAAAGAGCAACAACAATAAATGCACATTCAAGGCTACAACAGCAATAACAGCAAAAGCAACTACTGCTGCAGCAGCAACAACAACTCGATTTAGTCAAAACTGGTTTTTCCATCTTGTTGTGGGTTTGCTTTCTTTTTTTTTTCTCTTTTTTTCTTTGCGTAGCCAAAAAATATGCTAAAACTCATATGACAACTACAAAAACAAGGGGAGTAAGTGCGACAGCAACAACAGGAAATGCACTTTACATATATACATATACATATATGTGTGTGTATGCATGTATATGTAAGTTACATTGACTTTACAAACAATTTGCACGATTTGCCGCGGAATTACAATTGCAATTTTTTGTTTTTTTCGCTTTTGCTTATTTTGATGTGTGTGAAGGGTCGGTGAGTTCCTTGGCACTCAATGTGTGGGATTATGGCTGACAGAGGAGTCAAAAACAGACTCGAATCCTTATAGATATATAAAAGTATGTACATACATACATTTAAGTACATCTATACGAGAGCAGCTTGATTCATTTTTGAATTGGTATAAAAAAAGAAAAATATTAGACTATATTATTATAAATTAAAGACGCTAAAGTTTACAGATCAACTGATAATAACATTTTCAACATTTTCGCTTGGCTCTGATTTATCCGTTTATCAATTTACAATTTTCATGGTCTTAAGTCTTCAAAATGTTTTCTCTTGTTAAGCTAAATCCGCTTTAAGCCTAAGCTTAACATTAGTTTGCAATAATTCTAATAAAAAAAAACCTACTCAATATCAAATTTGAAACTCTTCTCCGTTCCGTAATCTATCCAATCACAATAAAAGCAGCGAAAGTTGTTCAAATTTTCATTTTCTAATAAAATTTCATTTAATTGTAAATAAGTCTTATACCATAATTTTCAAAGTCTTCTTCATTTGGTATAGCCGAAACAAACAAAGAGCTTTATCTAATACCTACTAGACCGTGCCTCGATTTACACAATTTCGTTTTATGTTTTCAGCTTTTCATTTCTATTCCACAGTCTATTTATTGCTATTTCGTAGCTTATTTTGTCATCTGTTTGGGCCATTCCCTTTTCTTTTATTTCCCATTTTTTTCAGCTGTGGCTTGGTCAATTACAACAATCAGAAATCAAATAATAATAATACAATCTCTGTCAGTTCACCTGGTCCCAGCAGATCTCACCTGTTCGCTCTATTATCGTGCGGCAACCTTGAAACTTGCTGCGCCTTCCGCTGAGTGAAATTTCTCACCAAAAACTTGGCATTTGCTTTTGCTTCTGCTCTTGGTTTTTCTCTCTTTTTTTTTTCTTTTTAGTTTTTGTCTTTGCTTTCAAGTTTGGAGTCGCACCATAAATAATTTCCAGTTGCTTGTTGATATTTCTCTCGCTTTGTCTAGTTGTAGCTATTTTTTTTTTTTTTTTTGCCGTCTTTTGGAATTTGGCTAATCAAGTCAAGTGTTTTTGCTGGGTGTATGGAATTCGACGTTATATATACTTATACTATATACTATATGTATATTCGACTTACGTTAACTTCATGAAATGTAGATTTGACATGGAAATAATACAGCTTTCTAGAAAATAGTTTCAGCTCTTATTTGAGCTCATGAGAATTGCATAGTAAGGCGGGATAATAAGTTTGATATATATATATACATAAATATATATTTACCAATTATTTTCTATAAAAATTTTAATGATTTTTAAACTAATTTCACTTGAAAAATCATCAAAATCAAATAATATTAATTCTTATTACTTTTTGCATAAATATTAGCAATCACAGCATAAAATCTTGTGCAACTTCTATGAGAAGGCAATGGAAATGCTATGTGAGGCAATGAGAACCCATGAGCCCATCGTCTATTGACTATTAATGACTTCAGATATAGCGCAAATAGCTCAACAACATCTGAGCATTAAGCGTTGCCAGAAACGTTGCTCAAAAACTCATGAGAATGAGAGAGAGTAAGGCAAAGAGAGAGTGGTAGAGAGAAATCACTACAAATGACCTAAAGTGTACTTAGTAATGAAACCATTGACTTATAGAATGTTTTGCTAATGATTCATAGATTTGAATAACAGTTCCCATCCAATCAGCAGCTCTTCCTCAAATTTCAGAGAATAGCATAGTAAGGCATTTCCCAAAATTAATTAGCTGATCTCAGCTCACAGAGTTCATTTAGCCAGCTAGTTCTTTCGACCTCTTAGAAAGCTGCCAGCCTATGATTCATAGATTTCCAAAAAATTTTAGTTTTATGATTTATATCATTTTATTCCATTTCTACTTCAAAGAGGAAGTAATTAATCAAAAGTCCAAATTTGCAGAGTGAACAAAACATAAAAAACTTGCAACTGGTTTGAAGCAATGCCAAATTAGTATAGAAAAATTTGAACTATTTTAAACCCTATATTAAAATTGAAAGAAATTTTAAGAAAAATAAATGAAAGATATGAGATTATAAAGAAATAAATAGTGATTAAATTTGAGTTCGATTTGTGATGCGGAGCGAAAAATAAAAGTACAAATTTGTGCTGGGCTTTTGAAGTGCTAGAAAAGGCAGCTTATCAGCTAGCGAGTAGTTGTGGCTGCATTAAAAATTACTAAAAATAAAACAAACTTATCAAAAATAAATAAAGTAAACTTTGCAAGGGAAACAAAAAACCAAATCGAATTTTGCGCAACCTTGACTCTGGCTTTAATTTTAGCAAATTGCTCGCAATCTGTGGAGCAGCCCCAAAATGAAACAAAACGAATTTAATAAACGTCTGCCGGCTGTTGTTGTTGTTGTTGTTGCAGTCCAATCAAAATATTTAGCTTATTAGTTTGCAAAAAAAAAGAAAAAAGAGTCAACAAACACCGAAATCGAGATCCCAAGCACGTCGTGAGATATGCCGCTGCCCTTGCTGTGCGTCTCTCTCTCTCACTTGCTCTCCCGCTCTCCCTCTCTTGCTTGCTTTCCTTGAAGTGGCAGCAACATTGTTGTAGACAATTTTTGCCATTAAGCATACGCCGCGTTGGCTTGATGTTGTTCTGTTGATCTGATCTGCCTCTTGGCCGCAATTAATTACATTTTGCGCACTTTATTTCCGCTTTACACTGAGCTCTGCTAGAATTTCGCAGCTGTAATTATTTTTCCAAGTATATGCCTCATTATGCCTTAAACTAAATGATTATGATGATGAAAATGCTAAGGGTATGATGTGCTTACAAAGCCCTAGGTAACAGGTCGAAGAAGATGTGCAGCAGATGATATATGATGATGATGATGATGATGATGAAGATGAAGATAAATTTATATTGTATAAATATTTGTGCTTAGGGCGAGTCTAGTTTTAAATAGAGGGCAGTATAAGAGACGCTGGATTTATATATAAGAAGGTTTAATGTTGGGCAAAAATTCAAATAAAATCTTATCGAAAATTTGCATAAAATAAAATCCTGTCGAGGTATTTGCTAGTCGAGCATTTGCCACATTCATGCACTCTTTTTCTCTGCTGCATTCTAAAAGTCAGCAAGAGAAAGACAACAACAACAACAACAACGAAAAGAACAAAAACGATGAAGCCATAAAAATGCCGCTGCTTTTGCTGTTGGCCTGTTGTCGGCTTTTGTGTTTGTGCAGCTGGCTAAGGAAGGTGTTGATGATATGGCCCCGCAATGCCTCACAATGGAGGGCATTGATTTTAAGAGCAACAAAACGGTTCTTCAGCAACGAAACATTAGATGCCCTAGTGGGTAATATCTAGAACATAGTTGATGTAAAAGTATACATAGGAATTTGATTTCTATAAGCAACGACAGTTAATGAAAATCTCATATAATCTCAGTCTAAGCTCAGCGAGATTCAGCTCAAGCCGAGTCACATTTGCTTCACAAGCCAAGTGTCTTTATTATTTTCAGTGTATTTCACTTTAGCAGCGAACAAGAACAATGCGCATTTGTGCGCTATACCTAAATTGTTGGCTAGCTTCCCCTTTTCTTTTTTGCATACGCTAACCATGTACAAGATGGAGGCCTCAGTACACCGGCGTCTTCATCTGCTTCGTGCATATGTATAAATTATGCCCTAAGCGTAGTCTTGGCCATCGATCGAAATCAAAAAGCGTAACAGCAAAACAGAAATGCCAAAAATTCTTGACTTGAGCTCAACTCAGCTCAGCTGTGAAATGTGAGCCAAAAAAAAAAAAAAAAGACGAGTCAAGAGCAAATGTAGAAGTCGAAGAAGAGGAAGAAGAAACTGGAAAGAGGAAAAGAGGCCAAAACGACAAAGCCAAGCCCCAGGTATGGGGTATTTGGGGGTTTTTACGTTGCCTTGCTCCTCTTTCAATATGTGAAATTCTTAAGCGTACTTACACTGCTTACACACTTATGCATACATATGTATTTATATATATATAGTATATACATATACATATATGGCAACTCATGCATAGAGGGTGACAGAGTCCAAAACCTAATTACGGCATGTCCAGGTTATTTACTTTGAACTTTATCTCGCCCTGTCGAAGCGGAAAAAGTGACTTAGCCTGAAGTTGTCTTCGTTGCAATTTACGAGTTTATTTGTTTTTGCTTGTCAATATACACATATATATGTTTTTATTTTTCAGCGCTAATCAATGCAATAAAAAAAAAAAACGTTAAAAAAATATTTGCTGCAAGCTTTCGAAGATTTGATGCACTATATAAATTTTTATATATTTTAGAATAATATTTTTTGGACTTTGTTGAGCCACCCAAATATAAATACCAAATGAACTCAGAGATATTTCCAATATACCTTCATGATATTAGCATGAGCTCAGATCCAGCACAAATTCTGCATACCTGCTAAATTGTACGCACCCCATTTGGAAGAGTATATCAAAGAGATACACTATCTAATTGCAGATAGCAATTTGTGTAAACTTATCAATCAATTATCAGTAGAAACTGCAATAACTGTAAATGCAGTCAAAGCAAATACTATACATAGTTTTTGATATGATGTCAGAGCCAAGTTTTCGAGAGTCTGAGTCATGGGGCCAGGCCACATAGCGTACTAGCTGTAGAAACCAGTCATGGCTGACAGAACTAACTGTATGAATTCTTGATTAATTAGCTGGGAACGCGCGTTCTCTCTATTCATACTGTCTCTCGCTCTCTCTCTCTCTCTCTCTCTCCCCATGATCTATGGTAATAATAGTAATAATGATGATGATGATGATGCGAATATAAAGTCTTAAAAGTCATGACTAGCCATTCGCATAGCAGACAAGACAACTAAACTCGTCAACAATTAAGAGACACATAAAACTGGGCATTAAAAACAAATGTTTTTTTTTGTTTTTTGTTTTTTGCATTTGCATTCAATGTGCGCGAGCGAGCGTACGGTTCCTAACCTTGAATACGCTTTTCAGCCTCTCTATAGGTATTGTATGTATTGAATTATAAATATTACTTTAGTATTGGTAGCTGTTTGAGTGACATTTCGCTGGAGCAGTATAAATTGAGAGCTAGAAAATCTATTTTAAAAGTCGTACTTAAAGTACACTAACAGCTTTGAGGTGTTTGTTAAATATTTATTTATAATTGATGCTGCCGCTTAAAGTTTACTCATATATAGTATATACTCTCTTTAGACTACTGAATAGTATAAGTAAGCTCAAGGTTCATAAAATTAGCACTAATTCCTATATAAAGTTGCTCCTTATGTGAGACAACTTTAGAGCTTAGATAAGCAATTAAATAAATATTTTTATTAGTTGATAAATAAATATTTATTATTATTGGTATATTCTAATATTCTATTATCAGCTTCAAGTTGAAACTCATATATTTATTTAAAATAAAAAATTTCTGTTTCAACTAGCTGACAATTATATTCAACATTTTTTGTGTGCATAAATATATACCACAGCTATTATATTCTACTATTTAGTTTTGATAAGTTGACAACTTGATTGAGCTAGTAGTATATGCTGTAGGTCTGCTTAAAGGGTATAATTATATACGGTTAAATAACAAAATATTTGTGTTTAGCGCTGACATCAGATAGTAATGGAGAGAGCAAGGTAGAAAGAGAAAGGGATACAGAAAGAAAGAGAGAGAGAGAGAGAGAGAGATAGATAGAGAGAGAGAGAGAGAGAGAGAGAGAAAGAGAAAGAGAAAGAGAAAGAAAGAGAGCAAGAGCAATAGTAAATACATATAATCAAAAGTCAAGTCACAAAAATATTTTCGGTTGCTTTCAAATGTTCTTTACCGGTTTTCATCAAAACTCTTTAGTCTGTTTAGTAATGTAGCGTGAAATATATATATATATATATCTATATACAGATATTAATTTACATATATATGCATACATGTCAGCTTTTTTCTTTGGTTTGTTTGGCTTACTTATTTACAGCTTTTTATTATGACGCGCATTCTTGATCAAAACGGGGAAGACAGTTCGAAGCGGCTCTCTGTCAAATTTGCATATGCCGAAATGTGGAAACACGTTTTGCATCGGCCACCCAGTGGCAAGGCACGAGGAGGCGTGCAAGAGGCGTGACAGACAAAACTTTTGACAGTGCAAAAAAAAAAAAAAAAACACAAGCTGAAGGCGAACTGGCTAAGCAGCTTAAGATAATGAAATGAGCATAAAAAAAAACAATCATAAAAGATTCGGTTGATAAGTCTGTAAGCACATATAGTTAAGGCAGCTTTTATAATAGATATTATAAGCTTAGAGACCCACAAAAAGAAAGAGCTACTGACTATATCTTGCAGAGTGTGTACAAAGTCAAGCCAAGACTTTTCAGATACCGTTCCCCAAATTAAACAACAAAAACCCACACAATTTTGTTTATAATTTATGCGTAAAAGTTAAGAAAGAGCAAACTGTTTGCAAGAATTCTTCAATATCAACTCAAGTGAAGGCTGCTTTGCTACATTGAATGCGCATTGAAATTGTGAAATGAGGGTGTATTGACAGAAGTAGGTAGTATGATCATGATCAGGAGCAAAAGTTTATTTAGATATAGGGAATGAAATATTATTGCTATAGTATTTTAATTTGATTCTACTTTCACTCAATTTGTACGTTTCCATGAAATCGATAAATATCGATAACAAACTAGAACTACTTGCAGTTGTTAATCTTTACTCAAGCTAAATAATTTTATTTAGATTATCTATAGAAACTATATTTAAAAACCTTGCTTAATCTACCCCAAAAGCTGTTGCCTTGGCACGATCATCTTTTAGTCGGATACTCCCCAATTGTTTTGAACATTTTACGAATTTGTTTTATAACATCATCAAAAAGTGTATTTGGTATCATGTAATATTAAACGCTTACAACTTTTTTTTTTGTTTTTAATTTATTGTGAACATTTTGAGTTTGGTTTGCGCAACGTGCTTCAAACTGCAATTGGCAGTAGATATGCATATATAGAAATATATATGTATATATAATTTTGTTTTTGATTTAGGGTTATGTCTGTAATAACAAACCCATATCACAGTTGTTCGTGTCCCATCAAAAACAAATTGAAATCGTTTGAAATTCATTTAAAATGCATAACTTTTTTTTTTTTTGGTTTTTAAAGCCTTATCACATGTTGTTAACAACTCAGCTGATGGGCTCGAAGGTTGTACTTGAAATGATCAAAATATAAATTTATTAATGGCTTTTTATTTTTCCAAAAAAAAGGGAAGAAAAAAAAATGATTTACAAATAAACGAGGCAATTAAAAATTGTTGTTTATAGACTTTTTTCTCGCTTGTCTTCAGGCACTTGAATAAACATTGGGAAGTGCTCGTTGACAGTTGACGTTTGACAGTTGAGAATCGAGTCTAGGGCTTAGCCAATTAAAAAATTCACTCGAATCGAGAGACTTTCGGCAAACGATTATTATTATTATTATTATTATTGTTATTATTATGGCCCTATCACATGTTTACAATTTCGATTTCAATTGTGAACAACTCAATAGCTTCTAGATACAAACTCTAACCATTTCATATTTATTTTTGGGGCATGAAATTGAAATTGTTTCATTGCAGCTTGTAGATCCCAGATCGTATGCTCTGCTACATTTTAATTAAAAACAAGTCGGAGTGCTGCAGCCGAGAGTGACTGACTAAAAGATACCCGCGCCAAGCAAATGTGTTACCTATTTCAGGCAACATCTTGGGAAATAAATCTAAAACTTCATAAAATCTAATATAGAGAGATAGGTGAATAGTTAGACGGATAATCTTAGAGATGGGCTTCCATCGCATCAAAAGGAATATATACTTAAGTTCAAGTTCCGAATATACATTTCCAAGTGAGACATTATACCCCAAAATTGAAATTTTCAATGGGTTCGGGGTATGAAAAAAAAGGGGTCTGCACAGCTGCCAACAGCCGAATTGACGAGCTGATAACGCGTTGCTCATTGCTTTTTCTATGAAGCGTCTTCAAGCTCTTGAATTTTTTTTTTTAGCAGTTGATAACAAATCATATTTTATTTCTATTATTTATTTATTTTTTTAATACTTTGGCAACTTCCTGCGAAACGCAACGGAAATATTCGTTGCGTTGTTTGGTTGTTATGCACACATAGAGTTGAGCAAATATTTACTATGTGACTTTCGGGGTTAGCCAAAAGTGTTTGTCATTAATACACACTCTATAAGGCATGTGACTCACGTTGTATGTTGTTTTTGTTATTGTTGTTGTTTCTCAAAAACTTTTTTCTTAAAAACACTTTTCTGTTGTTGTTATTCGATTCCCTATTTGGTCTCACACACACGTGTTTGTTGAGCGGCATATGCAAATGATTTCGTTTGCTTGATTAAGTCATTCGAACCCTATCTCTAGCGCTAAGAAGGAAATGCTGCTCTATTCGGCTCTAGTCCAATGTTCAGTGGGCTGCAAAGCTTAGACAATGATTATTAATTACAGATCAGAGCATTTGAAAATGGTCACACGGTTGTTGGGCGCTTTAGCCCTTTTTTTTTGTAACTGTAAAATGACGATGTTGTTGTGCTCTATAGAAAATTAATTATAGAAAAGTTATTTAATAAAAAAACTTCTCGTGGTGTAAATCTGTAAACCTGACAGATTGATAAGATTAATAAAGTGTGTGCTTTGTTCTGTCTAAGTTAAAGCTATTAGTTTTAGTGCTAACGTTGAAGACTCTTTTGTCAGAGTTACCAAGAATTATAGTTTTTGGTAAGCTAAGTGGCAGCCGAAGGGAAGAGGCGAAAATGATTGAATTGGGATGTTCGAAGGCTAAGACAATAGTCAAAGATCACTTAAGATAGTCAAAGGTTTTAAAGTATTATTGAGAAATTCTATAAATAGCAGTGGACATGTATTAAAGCTGTGAAAGAAGAGTCTATAATCTGCCTCTTATTTGAGATAATATTTAGCTATAATTCAGAGATGAATCTATTTTCAAATAAACTCTTTTATTTAAAACAAATTTGTCTAAATGGTTTTCTGATCAGATTATGATCTAGAATTGTAAATTAAAAATTCTTTTATTAAAACTCCATAATCTAAGAAATTCATGTCAAATGCCTCTCTCCTATTATACTTATTGTGTTTAAGCATTTATGCATCATTAATCTGATAATCTGCAGTTTATACAAATCAGGCATTTAGATCAACATACAAAAATCGGCAGTGAAAGTTGATTTCAAATGTCAGTTCTATTGTACAGATATGCATTAACTTGCTTAATTGCTATACTAATTGATGGATGCTGAGCTGATTGTGAAACGCTGGTTTACTTCAAGTCAGCAACTAAGGGCAAATCAATCAGCTATAAAAACCTGTTTAATATCTCACACCTGTTTGTTTTCGACATAATCGCCATCGATAGCAGAGTTAGAAGAAGCGCTCAGATTAATAGGCCTATATCCGGTATAACGAATCTTAATTACACAGCAATTAAAACGAGTAGACGAAGAAGAAGAGCGCGTGCTGCTAACTATTTTGGCACATTATTAATGAATATATGTCTATATAGACACACACACACATACACACACAGAGACGCCCATAGAGACAGTCGAAAGAGGTTTACGACTGCAGATTGATTAAAATTAATAACAACAGAAACTTCAGCGACGCCTCGAAGGCAGAACTATGAAATTTGCTTTATTAATACATCAAAAAAGCGCACGAAAAAAAATTTCACTTTTAATTGATTTTTATTGTGCCAGAAGAATTCAGTGAGTGAAATTTTTTTATTTTGTTTATTATAAGTTTTGGATTTTTTATTGAATAATTAGCTCAAAGTTGAAATCTATTTGCTATATGTTCATAGAACATTTGGCCCAAATATTTTATGATGTCAGCTTTTGGCTGTCTGTGCAGCCAAGCCCATAATTTGGCTTAAATAAAACTCGTGTAAGCGCTCGAGCTGTAATTGATTGTTGATTGATTTAAAAAAAACGTTTAAATGTTGCTACAATAAACAACAACAGCAAAAATAAGAATGCCCAAAAAAATTTCACTGTCAAGCTCGCCAATGCGGCGCCCACACGAATTCCATTTGCATGCCAAATGAGCACATGTCACAGAAAAGAAAAAAAAAAAAAAAACAACAAAAAACTAAAGAAAAGAAAACAAAATACAAATAAATAAATACAGTAGCTGCGAGGGTTGCGCATGCGCCGAACCACAGCACCGCAAAAGAATCTCTGGCATATGTATCTTGTAGATACTTAGATACTTTTAGAGACCACAGCGCGCAGCTGCGCCACGATGATGTCATGGAGTCTTTGGTCTTTAGATTTCACTCCATCTCTCTATCCACGACGCGGGTGTAACGCCCCAGGAGGGCGTAGCAAATGCCAAACAAACAAACACACACAACATAAGCAATGGCAATAAGCATGAAGACTTGTGCGCTGCCTATTGACTAATTTTTGCAAATAACTTTTGGAGCAGCATACAATAATAAAGCAAAGCCGACATAAAAATAAAGACAAGCCACACACCACACATACACACATAGACACCCTCGCCTCGTGTCTGTCTTTTATTTTTATTTTTTGTAGTCAAGTTAATAATGAGCCAAAAAAATGTTTGGTAATAACTTTCAAAGAGCCTCAACAATTTGACTGCAGCTGACAAAGAGCATGAGTCGAGTTGAGTTGAGTTGAGTCCGAGAGTCGAGTCTTGTGCCTGGGAATTTATAAATATACAAAAATAAATGTGCTATGAACGACACATGCAAAACAAATCCTAACAAAAGTGAGTTCAAAATGGGGAAAACATTAAGTATCAAGCTGAGCATGAATTTAAAACTATTTGCAGATTTTTATTGTAGACATTAACATTTTTATGCCAAATGAAGCTATAAATTGTAGCATTAATTTAATGTGTGTATGTTTATTTATTATTATATATACAATTTTTATGAAAATTATGAATAACGAATGACTCGTTATTTTTTATATTAAATACTCTATCCAGTCAATTCTTTTATCTGAAAATTTACATGTCTTTGTCTTGTTCTGATAAACTGTTTTTCTTAGCTATAGAAATTGAATTTTCCATTGGTTATTTACAAGTTTGTACTTATTAAAAAAATCACAATAAAAATAATAAAATCAACCGTTAGGGTGCTGTCAGCTTGATAAAAGTTCCCAATAAATTCAAGGCTTATAAGCTCGTATCTCTACAAAAAAAAAAAAAAAACTCTCGCCCTCTTTTTTTCAGCGTGATTTTCTCTTTTTGTTTTGAAAATTGTTTAGCATGCCAGGCACAAACAAAAGAATTTATAACATTGTTATTGCCCGACTGACTGAATCTTGCTGTTGGTGTTTTCGTTGTTGTTGTCATTGAAGCCAAAACTGAATTTTAATTTTCGGCAAGTGATGAGGTAATTTTATTCAAAAAAAAAAAAAAAAAAGTCCCAAATTAGGAAAAAAATTAAAAATAGTTGGAAGAGAGAACAAAAAATAAAACAAGCTGTGCTACAAGTCTCATTGTTAGATCGTAGCACAGCCATAATTTCGAATCGATTCCCTCTGATAGTGTAGAACAAGAAATGATCATCAAATTAAATGTTATCTTCGACGATCACACCAATAATTAAATTCCGAAATGTCTTTGAACAAACGTTCGGCGCATGTAAATGTGATTTTGCAAAGCTTAAACATTTATGTAGCAAAACATAAAAATCATAGATATATGTATATAAATCCATGTATATTTAAAGAAAATTGGCTTATGTTTATTGATTTATGCAAATCTCTTATTGGGCGCTGAGAGGTTATTGCACGCCTAATCAGACAACTTTCCTATATGGCTGGGCTGGTCTGGTCTGGCTGTCTGGCTCACACAAAGAGCTGCTTCTACTCCAGTTCTCTATGCGACTCTATGGGGAGGCTGTTTAAAAATATCAGCAACTGTAAATATCGCCTCCTGCCTTTAGCTCAGCTGTCGACACATGTGTGCGCCGCATGTGTTCCTAAGTCTATTTCTTTTCTCCCTACGTCTGCTCAAATCTTTTGCGCCTGCGCAGTTCAATGTTTATATTTGGCCAGCCTGTAAACAGGATATTTCTCTCTCTCTCTCTCTTGCTCTCTCTCTCTCATTCTCTCTTTCGCACTTTTTCTCTCTTGCTCTGCTTAGCGTATGCACAGTTGCGTTTTTACTTTCATCTTTTATGACCAGAACTTGGTCGTGCTGCAATTACCGTTTTGACACTAAAAATAGTCGAAGCATATTACGCTGCAGCTGTGTGGAATTTATATACTCTGTAGTATATGCAATTTAAAGTGAAGCATGCTCAATTTTTGTTTCGGTATGCATGGGGAAAAGATTTTGGAGTTGGAGTTTGGGGAAATGAAAGACTTGTTAGATAGATATTCATATGTATGCAGATAAATGATGTTGATATTAAATGTACAAACATGGACAGATATGGAAAGGTATAGAAAAACTCTGATATCGATAAGCATAGATGTATATTTACATATATATATAGATATATATTTTGATATAAATGCTATCCATGCAGATGCTGAATCTACTAGGGCTAGAGATAAGCATGAGTTAGTTAAGGATAACAAGATTGAAGGATCAAAGATATATGCAATAAAGATAAAGTTGTAATATTTGTACAATATATATAGATACAGAGTTAAATACGGACTTTCATTTCAATTGCTGCTAATGCAACCCTCAACTTCAGCTAGGGTATTTTCAAGTTCAAGCCTGACTTCTAAACTACATTTAACTTCAATTTCTTTGAGGGCAAACGTTTAGTTTGAAATGCTTGAAACTCAATGTGCCATGCACTTAGATTTAATGATTTTTCCGGCTAAAGCCTAAAGTTATGCCTCAATTTGTGCCACGTAGGCAAGCAGCCCTCATTACACACACACATATAAACTCCCAATATGCATATATATATGTATATATGTATATATTAGTTACCTTTTGGAGCGGCAGAGATAACAACGTTTACGTCGCACCTGCTATCGGCGTATGGTAAAGTTTATTGCTGTTGGCGCTATTTGCTGATTTTATTGTTTGGTTTTCACCTCTTTTTAATTGATTTTTCACTTTTTATGCCTTGACACAAACACACACACATACATGCATAGAGACGAGAAAAGACAAAGAACATTGCAAAGTGTTTTGTTTGTCTAACGCTGGCAGCAAAAATGTCTTTTAGATGACCTCAGCAACGGCAACGGCTTTAAAGATTGGCTTCTATTTTTCATAAATATAAATGGGGCGTTCTCTATGATTTATGGCTATTAAGCAATATGCTTCTATTTATGATCTCATCAATACCAATATACCATATTCATTCATTCGTTAATAAATCGTTTGACATTTGGACCTTAGCTTTCCTCTGGGATTTCTGACTTCAGTTAAACGCTTTTTATATCGATTGCATTTTTGTACTAAAAATATATTCGACTTTTTTTTTTTTTTTGCACATAATCTATAGGCTGGCGGACATATGTGCCAGGTATGCGATAAGATAAACAATCTCTACATCAAATAACTCGGGCCCAGGGCTGACAAGTTTGCTTTTCTCTTGTTTATACTGCGAACTCATTTCAAATGGTTAAAGAGGGTTTAATGTTTCTTGCTAAAGCAAGAGTCGTGATGTAGAACTTTAAGTAAATATATGCTAGATCATTATCAGCACTTTAGTCAATCTTACCTTGATTGTCCGTTGGAATCTTAAGTAGCGAGAGAGTTTGAATACACTTAGACACATTTAACGTTCACTGCATAGCTGCATGTCAGGGTATCTACAAGTCAATCACTTTTGAGTCGAGCACCCTCTTAGGCATTTTTTTTTGTTATCTGTCTTAAGCTTTAGTACAACAGCAGAAATGATAACGATAAATGGAATTCACCATACGCAGAAGCCCAAAGAAAAACTGAGCCAAGAATTCGTTTTTGCCACTTTCGTTTTTTTTTCTTTCGGTTTTTACTCTGCTTTAATTTGAATTGCCCACTCGCTTTCGGTATTTGATAAAAAACGAATAGAGTAAAAAAAAAAAAGCTTTGCTTTGGCCAAAAAACAGCTAAGAACGTCGAGGCAGTGATCAAACGACGCGAGCTGTGCACGCAACTTGGCGAAAACTCTGTCGAATATCGATCTTAGTGTGCGACGTTCCTTAAAATCGGAAAGTTGTATTAACACATCGAGAATTGTATATATTTTGGAATGCTTTGGCTCTAGCTGCCAGTTAAAATTTGTAGTGTGCTAATGAGTGTGTGCATGTGAGATCCACTTCCGATCAGAACACCAAAATCATGGAATATAACAGTATATTACGTTCGAATTTCTCGCGAAATGAATATAAACGATATATATCGTTTGAACGTCAATCTTTGGGTAGGTTGAACTTGAACCTTTTTTTTACTAAATATATATATGCATGGCTTAATCATACCCAAAATTACTCAATGTCTCTCTCTCTATCCCTTCTTATCTCTGGCTATGCTTGGCTAACAAATATTTTTCAAATAGCCGTTGTCAACATAATATTTTATAGCAGATCTAGCTATATATAAATATTCTACAAATACGTGACTTATAAATCAATGTTAACTCTCTTTATATTTCGTGATGTTATTTTTGTTATTTCTCCGCTATATGAAAGCTCAAATATTACGTAATCTGTAGAACTGTCAAGTTGATAAAAAAGGAAAAAAATATATATGAGAACTCATTTTTTACTGTTGTTGCTGTATATTAATTGCTGATAACAGGGCTATATTACGGCATAGACCGGAATGTTAGAGGTGTTTTTTCTTGCTGATTTTCCATGCCCTAATCTACGGGCTTTTACACTATCATAGAGTTAAAATAAGGCCATTGACTAATAGTCGAATAGTATTATGACAAAGCTTACATAGTTTTGGAAATAGGTATGACACTCCTCATTAGATGATCTAAGTAGGAGTGAGCTGTTGAGTGATTTGCTTTGTCAGCTTAAGACTTAAAAAAAATAACAATTAAAACTAATTTGCTGATGAGAATTTAAGCTATGAATAATCACTTAAGATAATTTCTAATAGCTACACCCATGCCAAATATTTCATGCCAAATTTGGCAACATTTTTATGGAACATTTTAATAAAGTCGCGCCCACCAATGCGCCGCGAATCATATAAATGTATAATTGCCAAAACAGTTGGAAAGTCATCTAAATTAGCGTACAGTTTGAGAAGCATTGAAACATTTTGAAAGTCGATTGTTGTTGATGAACTGCTACTTGAAGTAATTTAGTAAGAAAAATAAGAATTTGATTCTTATTTTGAAATATTCTTTGAAAATGTTGAGAATTTCTTTCTTAAATATTAACTTGTTTGAAAATCAATTTTATAAAATAAATATTTCACTCGACAATGAAAATGTCTTAGCTCGTAACAAGGGCACTCATTGAACTAAATACATACATATATGTATGCTTACAAATTACTTGCTTACAGGTAACGCCAGATACTTTCATATATATAAATTATATACATGAACATATTTATATATGTGTATCTGTGTACATACAAGCTAATGCCCATTAATTACTTTGACTTGCGATAAGTGGCAAAAAAAATATATATATATATAAAAAATACAACAGAAAAGACTGTGTTGAGGACTGTTCTTATCGAACCAATGCACAGAGCTGTGCATACTTATTGGTAACAAAAGGCCAATGGTTCAAAAATATGCCATTGGGCGTAACAAGCTACCAGATGCACTGCAGAGCTGCATATAAATGGGAAAGTAAACTAAAAATATATTCGGTTGAATTAGAGTGATAAAGAAGGGGCGTAACTGCAGCATATATAAGAAGGTATAATGTAGCTTATATAGGCGTGCCTCTAATCTTCATTCCTACAATAACTTAACATTTGTTAACTAGAGAACTAATATCATGTTAAGTATATATAAGTTTACATCTTCTATAAACATATAGAAATTGAATATAAACAAATATATATTTAAAATATAAATTTCAAAAACCAATCAACTCATTTGATCAATTAGTAAAGCGTGTATAAACACACTGCTTTGCATATATTACCTCGCTAAACGTTTTCTGCACTTGTAGGGCTTTTGCTCTTGCTCTCTTTATTTATGTTGTTTATGTTCGACCGTGTGCTAATCCATGTTTCGACTTATGTTTTGCATTTGTTTTAGCATCACAATATGAGCCCGGTGGCTATTCAACGCTGCAAGCGTCGTCCTCCAGCCGCGGCTCCACAACCAACATGACGCAGCGCGATGGCATTATGAAGTTTGAGAATGATCGCATCAAGACACTGCAGGAGGAGCGTTTACACATCCAAAAGAAGACCTTTACAAAATGGATGAATTCGTTTCTGATCAAGGTAAGTTTTGTTATCGTTGTTGTTATTGACCGCAGCGAAGCTTTCTCAAAACCAGAATGCATTTTATTTTGTCAATATCATTCTAGGCCAAAATGGAGGTCGAAGACCTATTCACAGATCTAGCCGATGGCATTAAGCTGCTCAAGCTGCTGGAGATCATATCGTCGGAGAAACTGGGCAAACCGAATAGCGGACGTATGCGTGTACATAAAATCGAAAATGTCAACAAGAGTCTGGCATTCTTGCACACCAAGGTACGTGCGACAGAGATGAGTGTGTGCGAGTGAGAGAGAGAGAGAGAGAGAGAGTGATTGTGAGAGAGGGGGAGTGAGAGACAGAGGCCTACGCATTTGTAGAAAGTGCAAGTCTCTTGAGGCAGCTGCGCGTGGACTGTTGCGTGCTTTGTTTGCCACATGAGTGAGCCATCATCATACGAAAAAGTCACTTTAGATGCGCGACTGCAAGCGCCAAAAGCTGCATAACTAACAAATGTGTAAATATACATATATATTTAATTACCTTTGCTGGCAATTTTGTTAAATATTTGCATACTTTCTAATGCGCACGCTGCACATTTATAAATATATATATATGCATATGCATTTTTTATTTAGTTAGTTTCATTAATTTTTTTGTAGTTACTTTTCTTGCGTTGGTTTTTATACCCTGAACCCATTGAAAATGGGAATTCAGGGTATAATGGTTTTGTGAAATGTATGTAACAGGCAGAAGGAGACGTCGCAGACCCTATAAAGTATATATATTCTTGATCAGCATAAAAAAATAAGTTGATTGAGCCCTGTCCGTCTGTCCGTCCGTCCGTCCGTCCGTCCGTCCGTCCGTCCGTCCGTCCGTCCGTATGAACGTCGAGATTTCCGAAACTACAAAAGCTAGAAAGCTGAAATTTCACATGAACACTCGTATGTTACTTACGCAATACGAGTTTATTTTGTTATTTCGATAACTCGTCCCATTTCCAAATTATCGATAAAAAATAGAAAATTCGATTCAATTTTTTAGGTTTTTTGGGTATAACTACTACACCGTTTTAGCTAAAGACTTAAACTTTATATATTTAGATAGATATTATGGATACGCAGATTTTGTAGTTTTCAGATTTTGGATGCCACGCCCCCTTCGCCCACAATTTTGAAAAAACGCATTTCAAATACTAGAGACTTGCAATTTGGCACAAAGAAAGATTCATATATCCTTAATCTACTCTAAAAATTTTATGAAGATCGTCCATCTAGAAATGGAGTTATAAGCGTCCAAAGTTCAGCCCAACCCACCCCCAAGCCACGGCAGCAACTGCGCAGTTAGCAGAGCGCGCGCTTATAAGTGCGTAAAGAAGAAGAGTATCACTTTTTTTGCAGGGTTCAGGGTATCTCGTAGTCGAGCCGTCTCGACTAGAGCCTTCTTACTTGTTTTTTTCTCGCCTTTCGTGTCGGCACATTTTCCGCACACTTTCTTTGCTTGAATTTGATTTTAATTGTGTGTGCAGGCAGGCAGGCAAATGGAATCCATAGATGTAGCCACCAAGTGCATACACTCTAGTCTCCATCTACCTCTCTGTAGCCCACTCACTCTCACTCTCACTCTCTCTCTCTCTCTTTCTGTTTCGCTTTTACTTGCCTGCAGCTTAGCGTGCGACATAGTTTCGCTTGGGGGTCTAGCTTCTAGTACGTGTCTCTTGCTCTAAGACTAATCTAATTAGAAACAATGGTGCTTTTAATGCACATTAAATGCATGTAATTTGTACCAATTGCGACAACAACAACAACAACACCAGGAGCAGCAACAGCAGCAGCAGCAACAACAACAGCAATGACACAGAGCACACGTCTGGCACTTTGTTTGACATAGTGAAAGTTGTTGATTTTTGTTGTTGCTTGTATATACCCTGTAGTCATTCGAATGTGTAAGCTAGGCTATATAATTATTAAATTAAATTGATCACGATCAAGCTTATTGCATAGTTAACTAGAAAAAAAGACCTCTCTGTGTGATTCTCATATTAATTGAATGAAGCAATTGAAAACAAACCAGAAACTAACCCAGTATAAAGTAATTAAATTTAGCTCTCACTGTTCACTTTTAGATAGATTTTTATAGCTAAAGAGCGTCCACGATTACTTATAGCTAAATAGTTATAAACTATTCAGACATTGCTCTCAAGTCTTGTTCTCTCACTTTCTGTTCACTTTCTCCACCCTTTGCTTCCGTTTTGCTCAAATTTGATCTCTTTCCGTTCTCATATAATTTCTCAAAACTTTGGATACAGCATAGCTTATAGTCAGGCATTCACTATTATATCACTTATGTTTGTTTTGGGTCTTGTCTTTTGGATTTTGTGACATCGGCATTTATTGCATTTTAATTGGTTTTTCAGCTTGAAGAAGCTCGAAAGCAAAAAAGTAAAACGACATTTAACGCACAGCTGAGCGAGCATTTAGTTAAGGATCTTATGTGGCTACCATACACGCACACTTACACACATACATATATGTATTGTGTATACACACTTACACTGGCGCATTCCAAAGACCCGCCGCCAATGGAGCGTACAATCGGTCAAATAAATTCTTTCAACTTCAGCTTCAGCCCGCTTATCCATTAATCAACTTTTTAAAAAGCGACTAAAAGCTGCGTTTTTCTTCTTTTGTTTTTGTTTTTTTTTTTTTTTTTTTTTTTTTTTTTTTTTTTTTTGTTGGTATTTAATTTTATGTATGCGATAAAGATCAGTCGTAACTTATGCTTTCTTCGCCTATTTCTATTTATCTGGGCCTACCTGTTCACGCCATGACCTACTATATATATAAATATGTATATGTATATGAACCTGAGACTGAGGTCAAACACCTTCGCTCTGATAATGCGTGACTTGTGGGCCACACAAAAGAGCGGCTCAAGTTTTGTTTTTGCTTATGGTTCACTTGTTGGCAGCTTTGTGAAACGCGTAATTCGAGACGGACAGACCCCCGTCTCCAACCTATTGTAATAGAATGCTAATGCAATTGTATATCATTTCTCTTTAACGACAACAACAATAAATACTTATAGGTACGCTTGGAGTCCATTGGTGCTGAGGACATTGTCGATGGCAATCCCAGATTGATCTTGGGTCTCATTTGGACCATTATTTTGCGTTTCCAAATTCAGGAAATCGTCATCGATGTTGTAAGTTGCATGAAACATGCAAGCGAAGAATATATAAATTAATATTCTTATATATTTTTAGGACGAGGAAAACGAATCCAGTGAGAAACGTTCAGCCAAAGATGCGCTTTTATTGTGGTGTCAACGTAAGACACATGGTTATCCGGGCGTTAATATACAGGACTTTACATCATCGTGGCGTTCTGGTTTGGGTTTCAATGCGCTCATTCACTCGCATCGGCCCGATCTGTTCGAATATAGCACCATTGTCAACTCAAAGAATTCCAATTTGGATAATTTGAATCATGCATTCGATACGGCCGCCAACGAATTGGGCATACCAAGGTAAATTCAACTATAAATATTCATACTACTTATTATTTATATTTCCTATATAGTCTGCTCGATGCGGAGGATATTGATTCAGCACGACCGGATGAGAAATCGATCTTGACCTATGTCGCCTCATACTATCACACGTTTGCGCGCATGAAGAATGAACAGAAGAGCGGCAAGCGTATAGCCAATGTAAGTAGGCAGTGAAGACACACCTTGAAATGGGTACTGGTACTGGTACTGGTGCTGTTACTGGGTCTGGGGTTTGGTTGACACTCAGGGTCGGGGGCATAGCAAAAAAAAAAAATAAATAAATAAAATAAAACTCTTTGCATGGGTGCTGCAGCGTAACGTGCAAGCCAATCTGGTTAACGCTCTACTTGGCATCCGATCGGGTTGGGTCTAGAAAGTTGTTTAACCGCTCTCTTTACCATCTTCTTCATCATATTCAGATTGTGGGCCAGCTAATGGATGCCGATCGCAAGAAGATGCACTATGAACGCCTGACCACAAATCTGCTCAGCTGGATACGGCAAAGAACAATAGAGCTCGAGCAGCGTAATTTTCCTAACTCATTGGAGGGCATACAGCGTGAATTGTTGGCCTTTAAGGAATATCGCACCATTGAAAAGCCACCCAAGTGAGTAGACGAGTAAACTATTCTATATAGGATACTATATCTAAACTATATCCATGTCCATGTAAACAGATATAAGGAACGCAGCGAGATTGAGGCTTTGTTCTTTACCATTAACACACTGCTGAAGGCTCTGAATCAGCCACCCTATAATCCACAAGACGGACAGCTGGTCAACGACATCGAGAAGGCCTGGCAGATACTGGAGTATGCTGAGCACAATCGCGAGGTAGCCTTGCGTGAGGAATTGTTGCGTCAAGAGAAGCTGGAGCAATTGAATTACAAATTCGAAAAGAAATCCGTCTTGCGTGAGGGTTATCTAAAAGAAATGATTCAAGTGTTATCGGATCCGCGCTACTTGCGTCAGGTGGATGCCACATTGAAGAAACATGAGGCCATCTCTGCTGATATTTTGGCACGTGTTGAACGCTTTAACGATCTAACGGCTATGGCTGATGAGCTGGAGAATGAGAACTATCATGGTAAGGAGCGTGTGAAGCGTCGTGAGCAGGAGGTGATGGATAAGTGGCGTAAGTTGTTGGAGCTGCTCGAGAATCAACGGTTGAACCTTTCGCAAATGAGCAATCTGATGAATCTGTTGCGTGAGATCGCCAGCACGACAGAGTCGGTGCGTGAGCTGCAGCAGCAGTTCGCCTCCGAGGATGTGGGTCCACATCTATTGGGCGTCGAGGAGCTGCTGCAGGCCCATTCGCTGCAGGAGTTGCAGGTGAACACTTATGGTGAGACGCTGAAGCGCTTCAATCGTCAAGCCTTGCCCTATAAGAGCTCCGAGCACAAGGATGCCGCCTTATTAGCCCAACGGCTGGGTCAGCTGGAGGAAGCTTATGCCGATCTGTTGAAGCTCTCAGCACAGCGTCGTGCGCGCCTTGAGGAGGCTCGTAATTTCCATCACTTCATGGAGGACTATGACAATGAGGAGAGCTGGCTGGTGGATAAACAGCGTATCTGCAAAACCGGCATTACGGCCAAGGACTTACGTGCTGTGCTCTCACTGCAGCAGAAGCATAAAGCGCTAGAGGATGAGATCAAATCACGTAAGCCCAAATCGTCACAAATGTCTGATGCAGGCAAGCGCTTGATTGGAGAGCAGCATCCGCGTGCGAGTGAGATTAAGAGCCGCATTGATTCCCTGGCGGAGCATTGGCAGGCTCTCGAATCGCTTGTGGATCTGCGACGTCGCCAGCTGGAGGATGCCGCCGAAGCCTATCAATTCTATACGGATGCCAACGAAGCTGAATCCTGGTTAAATGAGAAAATGGCGCTGGTTAATTCCAAGGATTATGGCAACGATGAACCCTCAGCGCAGGCGCTGCTGCAGCGTCATCGTGATCTGCAGGGTGAGCTGAATGCCTACTCTGGCGATATTCTCAATCTAAACCAACAAGCAGATAAGCTGATTAAGGCGGGCATTTGCACATTGGAGTTGACAGCTGCGGAGCCAGAATTGCCAGAAGTCGAGCAAGAGGAGTGGGTCAATGAGACACGGCTAGTGCCCAAGGAAGTTTGGGAGGATGAGTGGGTTGAGAAGCTGGAGCACAAGAAGGTAACCGAAACCAAAATGCTGCCACATGTGCGCTCGCTCTTCCCCTTCGAGGGCCAGGGCATGAAAATGGACAAAGGCGAGGTTATGCTGCTTAAGTCAAAGACCAACGATGATTGGTGGTGTGTACGCAAAGATAATGGCCACGAGGGCTTCGTTCCAGCTAATTATGTGCGTGAAATTGAACCACGTCCAGTTGCCTGCATTGTGCCTAAGGCGGAGAAGGTCAAGAGTCTCCAGAAAGTCAAAAAGACCATTTTAGTACGTCAAGTGGTGCCCGTGAAGCGCATACGTCCAGTGGTTGTGGCGCCCAAGCCTCTGGTGCAGCGTCGCACCTCGAATCAAAGCATCAACGAGAATGCTGATAGTGTGGAGAAACGTCAGCAACGCGTCAATGCTACCTACGATGAGCTGCAAGAGATGGCACAGAAACGCCATGCCCTTCTCGAAGACTCCATCCATTTGTTTGGCTTCTATCGTGAATGCGATGATTTCGAGAAATGGATGAAGGAGAAGGAGCGCATGATCAAGACGGACGATGCCGATGGCGTAGACAATGCCAAGCGCAAGTTTGAGAAGTTTATCACCGATCTGTCGGCCGCATCGAAGCGCGTCGAAGAGATCGATGGCGCCGTCGACACCTTCCGTCGTCAGGGTCATTCGCAGCTGGACAAGATTATTGCGCGTCAGCGGCAAATTCATCAAATCTGGCAGCGCTTGAATAATGCCAAGGCACAGCGCGAGAAGAGTCTGGAGGGCGCCTCTAGTGTGGAGCTTTTCAATCGCACCTGTGATGAGGCCAAGGTCTGGATGAGCGAGAAGATGCTTCAACTCGACACGGCTGTCATTACTCCTGACTTGAAAACTGTGCAAGCGCTGCAGCGTCGCCATCAGAATCTGGAACGCGAACTGGCGCCCGTGGAGGATAAGGTCAATCGTGTTACCTATTTGGGCAATTCAGTGAAGAATGCCTATCCCGCAGAGCGTGACAATGTGAATGCTCGCCAGCAGGAGGTGCAGGATATGTGGCAACAGGTTCAGTTGCGAGGCAGCGAATTGCGTGCACGCATCGAGAGCGAAGTTGGCCAACAGATCTTTAATAACAGCGCCAAGACTTTGCTGGCATGGATTGATTCCGTCAAGGATCAGCTGAATGCCGATGAGTCGGCGAGGGATGTGGAAACAGCAAATAATTTGCTAAAGAAACATAACGACCTGGGTGATGATATCAAGGCACATGACAACGAGTTTGTTGAGGTTATCCAACTGGGAAAACAGCTCTCAGATGGCAAACCCAACATGGCAGAGACAGTTCAGCTAATCGAACGCCTGAAGGCCGAACAGGATGCCATTCATCGTGGCTGGACTGAGAAGCAAAAGTGGCTTCTGCAATGCGTCGAGTTGCAAATGTTCAATCGCGAAGCGGACAAGATCGATGCTACCACCAAGAGTCACGAAGCGTTCCTTGAATACAACAATCTGGGCGTAAGTAATGAATTCTCATATAGTTGCTGCAATAAATTAATATTCCCTTGCTTACAGTCCTCACTGGATGAGGTGGAAGCCATACTCAAGCGTCATCTGGACTTTGAGAAGAGCTTGATGGCACAGGACAAGATACTAAAGGGCTTCTCTGACAATGCTGATAAACTGATTGCCAATGATCACTACGACGCCAAGTAGTAAGTGACTTCATTGTAATATTAAACATGCGCATGCTTTACATTCTCTTCTCTATCTCTTTTAGCATCTCCGATCGTCGTAATCAGGTGCTGGGTAAGCGCAAGGCCGTTAAGGATCGCGCCTTCGACCGTAAGCGTTTGCTACAAGCCTCCAAGGACTATCATAAGTTTGCTGCCGAAGCTGATGATCTGAAGGCTTGGCTGCAGGATAAGACCAAAATCGCTGGCGATGAAAGCTATCGCGATCTGAGCAATCTGCCACGCAAGCTACAGAAACACAAAGCCTTTGAGCGTGAGCTGCGTGCCAACGAGGGACAGTTGCGCAATGTAAACAAAGATGCCCAGGCTCTGATTCAGGCCGAGAATCGTGTTCCTGAGGTGGAGCATCGTATGGTCGATTTGAACAAGAAATGGAAGGATCTCTTAGCACTCTCTGAGGACAAGGGCCGCAAGCTGGAACAGGCTGCCTCGCAGCGCGAGCATAATCGTGCCATCGAGGATGCCAAGAAGAAGGTGGATGAGCTAGATGCGGCGCTCAAGAGCAAGGACGTAGGCAATGATTTGCGCAGCTGCAAGGATCTGATTAACAAGCAGCAGATGCTCGAATCAGAGATAACCATTTGGGATCAGAAGGTTGCGGAGCTGGTCTCCACGGGTGATGACATGGCCCACGAGGGTCACTTCAACGCCAAGAACATCGAGGATGAGACCAAGGAACTGCAGCAACGGTTTAAGGATCTACGCGTTCCCACACAGAAGCGTCGTGAAAAGCTGGAGGAAAGTCTGAATTTCCATAAATTTGTCTTCGAACTGGACGCAGAATTCCAGTGGATCAATGATCATCTGCCCGCAGCCAAGTCAAATGAACTGGGTCACAATCTGCATCAAGCGCAATCGCTGTACAAGAAACACAAAAAACTGGAGGCAGAGATTAAGGGTCATCAGCCTATGATCAATAAGGCGCTGCAGGCAGGACAAGCTCTTATTGCCCAAGAGCATCCCGAGCAACAGAACGTGGAGGGTTTGTGCAAACAACTGGAAGAGGCCTGGCAGGATTTGAATCTGCATTGCGGTGAACGTACACGCAAGCTTGAAATGTCTCTGAAGGCACAGCAATATCTGTTCGATGCCGGCGAGATTGAGTCTTGGTTGGGTGAACGCAACAATGCCCTGCGCTCTACCGAATATGGTAGAGATCGCGATTCGGCCGCCAAGTTGCTAACCAAACACAAGACCATCGAACTGGAATTGGACACATATTCGGGCATTGTCACCGAAATGGGACACACATGTGCCGCCATGGTGGCTACCCACCATCCCGATAGCAAAGTGCTTTCCGCCAAGCAGCAGCTTATCGAGAAGATGCTCAAATCTCTACACAAGTTGGCCTCACAACGGCAGATGCGCCTGATGGAGAGTCTGTCCAAGCACGAATATTTCTTAGAGTCGGACGAGGTGGAGCAATGGATAAGGGAACAGGAGCAAACGGCTTCTTCAGAGGATTATGGACAAGACTATGAGCATTTGCAGCTGTTGCAGAATAAATTTGATGATGTCAAGCATCGCGTTGAGGTAGGCGCTGATCGTGTCGATCAGTGTGAGCTGCTGGCCAGGAAGCTCATTGATTCGGAGAGTTCGTATGCCAATGAGGTAGAGAAGAGACAGGAACAACTGAGGTAAGCCATTGTGTGCTCACAGTATTCTCATAATATTATTTAATTTTCTTTCTTTTAGAACGTCTTGGGATAATCTCTTGAAGCTGCTCAAACAACGTGAACAAAAACTGCATGCAGCTGGCGAAATCCATCGCTTCCATCGCGATGTTGCCGAAGCGCTCTTCCGCATCCAGGATAAGAATGCCGCCCTTTCCTCTGAGTTGGGCAAGGATTTGAACTCGGCTTTGGCTCTACTGCGCAAGCATGAAGGCTTCGAGAATGATCTAGTTGCGCTGGAAGCTCAGCTGCAAATGCTGGTTGAGGATTCGGTGCGCCTACAAGCCAAATACCCTTCGAATGCTGCAGCTATTGCTCAGCAGCAGGATAAGGTTGTGGCCGCTTGGAATGATCTGAAGGAACGCTCAACGGCACGTGGTGATCGCTTAGCTGCCAGCTCCGATTTGCAAACATTCCTCACAGATGTACGTGACATTGTGTCCTGGTCGGCGAATCTGCGTGCCGCTCTGCAGGCTGAGGAGCATGTGAGTGATGCAGCAGGCGCTACAGCGCTGAAGATACAACACGATGCGATCTATGGTGAGATTGAGGCACGTGAGGATAAATTCCGATATCTTAACGAGCTTAGTGACTCGATGGTTCAAACGGGACACTATGCGGCCGCCGATGTGGAGGAGAAGTGTGCGGCTATGCTGGATGAACGCCAGAAGTTGCACGCTGCCTGGAACAAGAAGAAGATTATGCTGGAGCAGAAAATCGACTTGTTCTGTTTCCTGCGTGATGCCAAACAAATCGATAATCTATCCAGTGCACAGCAAGCGACACTCAGCAGCTCCGATTTCGGACAAACTGTGGAGGATGTGCAGAACCAGATCAAGAAGCACGACGAGTTCGAGCGTGTCATTCAGACGCAAGAGGAGAAGGTAGCATTGCTCCAAGAACATGGACGCAAGCTAATTGAGCAGCGTCACTACGATAGCGCTAATATACAGACGATACTACAAGGTGTCCTGGCGCGTCGTCAAAAGGTAAAGGACTTGTGCGCAGTGCGTCGTTACAAGCTGGAGGATGCTTTGCTATATGCCAAGTTTGTGCGTGATTGCGCCGAAGCGGAGTCATGGATCAATGAGAAGCAAAAGAAAATGGAAGCTGATGCGGCTAACTATGCCGAGGTCACCAATCTAGATGAGAAGATCAAGAAGTTGCAAAAGCATCAGGCCTTCCAGGCCGAAGTGGCTGCCAATCAAGGTCGCATCAAGGAGATCCAGGACACGGGCGTCATACTGCTAAGCAAGCAGCACGAATCCTCGCCAGAAATCAAGCAAGCCATTGAACGTGTACTGGCCGCCTGGGAGGGTCTGCTCGCTGAGCTGGATCAGCGTGGACGCGGCCTCGAGGAGGCCCAAGACATACTGGAGTTCAACAATCAGCTGGACAAGATCGAAGCCTGGATACGTGACAAGGAAATGATGGTGCAAGCCAGCGATACGGGACGCGATCTTGAGCACTGCAATGCACTGATGCGCAAGCTGGACGACGTCGACTCCGATATGCGTGTGGATGATCAGCGTGTTAAGCACATCAATTTGTTGGCTGATAAGCTTATCAATCAGGCACAGCTGCCAGAGGATACGCAGAGTGTGGATAAGCGCAGGCGCGAATTCAATCACAACTGGCGCCAGCTTCAGGGTGCACTGAATGCCTATCGTGCACTCCTTGGAGGAGCTAATGAAATCCATGTGTTCACTCGCGATGTAGACGATACGGCTGAACGTATTGCCGAGAAGGCGTTGGCCATGAGCTCAGCGGATACGGGCCGTGATTTGGCTGCTGTCGAGGCACTGATCCGTCGCGAGGAGGCGCTAGAGCGTGACATGTCCGCAGTGAAGCAAAAGATCGATGAGCATGAGACCGCTGCCGAGTTTCTTATTCGTAAATACCCCGAACGTGGTGCTCAGGTTATTGAGCGTAAGCTTCAAGAGCTGCACAAGTCCTGGGGCAATCTGCAGAGCCTGTCGGTAAAGCGACAGAAAGTACTGAACGAAGCCTTTTTGGTACACAAGTTTGTGTCGGATGTCAGGGAGCTGGAGCTGTGGGTCAATGATATGGTAAAGAAAATGAATGCAACCCAAGCGCCGTCCACGATCAACGATTGTGAAACACAACTGGAGTTACACCAGGAGCGCAAAGTGGAGATCGATGGACGTGATCTGGCTTTTGTGGCACTGAAACAGCATGGAGAGCAGCTTATTGGCCAAACTAAGCAATCGGAGAACGTGAAGCAGTATCTGAACGCCCTGGAGGAGTTGCACCAGACATTGCACGAAGCGTGGAGTGAACGAGCACGCGATCTCACTGAAGCTCATCAGCTGCAGCTGTTCAAAGCACAAGTGGAACAGGTTGAGATCTGGCTTGCCAACAAGGAGGCTTTCCTTAACAACGACGATCTAGGCGATTCTTACACAGCTGTGGAGCGTTTGCTCAAGAAACACGATGCCTTCGAGAAGCTGCTAGATGCAGATCATGTGGATGCCTTGCAAAAGTTTGCCAATAGCATACTGGAGGGTAACCCGAAGGATGGGGATCTGATTAGTGAGAAGTTGGCCTATGTGCTGCGACGCAAGAAGAAGCTGTTGGAGCAATCAGCTGAGCGTAAACATCGTCTCATGCAGTCCCTGCAGCTGCAGGAGTTCCTGCGCAGTCTCTACGAGATTGATCGCTGGCTGGTGCAGAAGCTACAGGTTGCTTTGGATGAGAATTATCGTGAGCCAAGCAATTTGCAGAGCAAAATCCAGAAGCACACGGCATTCGATGCCGAACTGTTGAGCAATACGCCACGCGTACAGGCTGTCATCAGTGAGGGTGAGCGCTTGATTAAGGGTGAGCATTTTGCCAAGGATGAGATTGCACAACAGGTGCAACTACTGGAGAGTGACTGGGCCAAGCTGAAGGCGGCATCGAATGCCAAGAAGGAGAAGCTACATCAGGCACATGAAGCATTGGCCTTTAATCGCAGCGTCGATGAGTTCAACAACTGGATGGATGATGTAGAGGCCCAGCTGTCTAGCGAGGACTACGGTAAGGATCTGGCCACTGTTAGCAATCTGCTGAAGAAACACGAACGTCTCGAGGCCGATGTGGCACATCATAACGAGCTGTCCGATCAGCTGAAGGTCATGGACGAAAAGTTCTTCCAGATGGATCATTTTCTTAAGCACGAGATCCACGAGCGTGCAATGGCTGCCATCAAGCGCTACAATACGCTGCATGAACCGATTACCATAAGACGCGAGAACCTAGAGGATTCGCTCAGTCTGCAGCAGTTCCTGCGCGATGCCGAAGATGAGTTACAATGGCTGGCTGAGAAGCAGCTGATTGCTGGATCTCAGGATCTGGGCAGCAGTCTATTGGCTGTACAAGGTCTGCAGAAGAAGCACAACGCACTGGAAGCAGAGCTGACATCGCAGGAACCCTTGATCCAGGCGCTGCTACAACGTGGCCAGCAAATGATACGCGACAATCACTTTGCCAGCGAGCAGCTGCAATACAAATCGGACCTGCTGCAGAAGCAACTCGTGCAATTGCGTGACTTGGCTGCAATCAGGCGTCTGCGTCTGTTGGACGCCGTCGAGAGTCAACTATTCTATGTGGAGGCCAACGAGGCAGATGCCTGGATGCGTGAGAAGCGACCCATTTTGGCCAGCAGCGATTACGGACGCGATGAAATGTCCGTGCAGACGCATCAGAAGAAGCTGGAGGTGTTGCAGCGCGAGTTGATTTCCTTCAAGCCTTCCATTGACAAGGTTAACAAGCTGGCGACGGGCCTTATTGAACGCAATCACTTCGATAGCGCCAATATACAGGAGAAGAACGGCGCTGTCACACAGCAATATGCAGAGTTACTTCGTCTGGCCAAGGATCGTGAGCTGCGTCTCACCGAATGCAAGAAGCTCTTTGAATATCTGCGAGAGACAGAGGAGCTCCACGAATGGGTAGGCGATCAAATGACTGTCACAGCCAGCGAAGATTATGGCGAGGATGTGGAGCACGTGGAACAGTTGATGTTAGCCTTTGAGTCCTTCGTGTCCAATCTAAATGCTAATGAGGCACGTGTTGAGGCATGCTTGGAGCGTGGCGATCGTCTTATACAGGAGAATAATCCTTATCGCAATTCCATTAAGGCTAAGCGAGATGAAACGAAACAGTTGTGGGATGAGCTCAAGGATTTGGTGAATGCACGCCAAGATGCGCTTGCCGGAGCCAAGCAAGTGCATGTGTACGATCGTGTTGCCGATGAAACAATTTCCCTGATCAACGAGAAGGATGCCTCGCTCATTTCTGAGGATTATGGTCAGGACTTGGAGAGCATTCAAGCGCTGGGACGCAAACATCAAGTATTTGAGGGCGAACTTGTGGCCATCAAGGAGCAGGTGGATTCAGTGCTAGCCGAAGCAGTCAAGCTGGGTGAGATATATCCCGATGCACGCGAGCATATCGAAGTGAAGCGTGATGAGACAGTTGAAGCCTGGACGGATCTGAAGGAGAAGACCAATGCACGCAAGAGCAAATTGAATCAAGCTGAACAGCTGCAATCATACTTCGATGAGTATCGCGATCTGATCGCTTGGATCAATGAGATGTTGGCCAAGATCACAGCCCCGGAGCTGGCCACCAGTGTGGCTGGTGCAGAGCTATTGTTGGCCAGTATTAAGGATCATCATGCCGAGATTCGTGCACGTGACGAGACCTTTGCCAACTTTACGGCCAACGGACAGAAGCTGATCAAGGAGAAGCACTTCCTTGCCCATGAGGTGGAGGATAAGATAAAGGTGCTGAAATCTCGTCATGATTTGCTTGAGCATACGCTGCAGCAGCGTAAGGAGATCTACGAGCTAAATCTGGATACGCAGCTGTTCCTCAAGGATGCCGAGATCCTGGAGCAATGGATCAGCAGTCGCGAGCCACAGCTGAAGGATGCCAAGCTGGGAGACTCTATACCTCAAGTAGAGGATTTGTTGCGCCGTCACGAAGACTTTGAGAAGACTGTGGCCGCCCAAGAGGAGAAATTCCAGGCGATTAAGCGCATTACACTACTTGAACAGCGTTTCCGCAAGCAGCTGGAGAACGAGAAGCTGGCCAAGCAGAAGGAGAAGGAGCGTCTGGAAAAGGAACGTCTTGAGCAGCTCAAGCAAAAGGAGCTCCAGCGTCTCAACGACGAACGTCGTCGTGCTGAGAAGCAACAGGAGCATCGCAACAATGCCGCTGCCCAAGAGAAGACGCCAATTTTCTCTGCGCCCATGGTGCAAATCAGCGGCGGCAGCAACAACAACAGCGTCAGTGCACCAGGTAGTGCCGTACAGTCGCCGGCTATTTCACAAACACAGCTGCGTCCACCTTTCCAGGATCAGCATGTGGACGAGCATTTGAACCTGCAGAAGAGCAGCTCCAGTGGCATGTTCGGCGATCGGTTGCGACGTGGTTCGGCCGATGCCAATGTGAAACGTGCCGAGAGCATGAAGGTTCAACCCAAGCAACCAAAACGTACGCCATCCTTTACGACGCGTCGTCGGGCTCAGTCCTTCCGCAAGAATCAAAAGGGCGAAGGCTTCGATTTGCCGCCCGTCGAGATTCAGGGCATGCTCGAGCGTAAGCATGGACTGCAATCTGGAGGCAAAAAGGCGCCCGTGCGCTCGTGGAAGCAGTTCCATACAGTGCTCTGCGGTCAATTGGTGTGCTTCTTCAAGGACGAGAACGATTTCCTGCAACAGAAGACGGCCACGGCGCCAGTCAACATACTGGGTGCGAAATGCGAACGTGCCGATGACTATACGAAGAAGAAGTATGTCTTCCGCCTAAAGTTACCCGATGGCTCCGAGTTCCTTTTCGAGGCACCATCACTGGACATTATGAACGATTGGGTACGCAAGATATCCTTCCATGCTAGTCTGCCACCAAATCTACAGCTCTTGAGCTACGATGAATCGATGAAGGTGAGTGCAAATAAATGAAAATAAATAGTAGATAATTTGATTTATTAATCGTATTTTATAATCCATTTACAGCAACAATCGAGCAGCTCGCCGGACATTAAGGTGAGCAGCAATATGGACTCGCCCGTTAGCTCGCGCAATTCCTCGCCAGACTCGCAACGTCGCACGAGCAGTGGCCAAACGTTAGACACACCCACACCCCAAATGGCCTTTCTGCAGCGACAAATGCAGCAGCAACAGTTGCAGCAACAACAACAACAGCAGCAGCAGCAACAACAACCCCAGCCCAGTTCACCCACAGCAGGTTTCGATCAGAAGCCACCCATACCACCACGAGGAGCACCACCTGTAGCCAGCCAACGTCAGAGCCAAGAGAATTTGGTGACCCTGCGCAATCGCCAAAGTTCCAGCAATGGTAATTAACTAAAAATCATAAATAATAGAGTTAGTTGATTTATGATAAACAATTCCTCGTACAGATCTTACCGATGGCCGTTCCGCCACGCTACCCGCCCAGAATGGCAACAGCAGAGATGACGGCGGCGTTCTAATGCGTAACAGCGAATCCAGACAGTCGGGTAAGTACTCACAGGGTTAGCCAGCCATTGTAGTTAACATTGTAGTTAACTGCATTCAGCTATTTGTGTTTGTACTACACACACACACACACATACACACAACCACATATACTTCATTGTAAACAACGTGTCCCTTTCCAAAACCTCGACGCGTATACAAATATATTAGATAATCCACCGCCGTTGCCAACAACGATGCCGCCATTGGGCAGTAGTCATCCACATAGCCATCAATCGCCACATGCGGCGCAAGTGCAACAGCGGATCAATGCATTCAATGCAGCAGCCAATCAACAGCAGCAGCAGCAGCAGCAACAACCCGACTACTACAACAACAATATTGCACGACAACAGCAGCAACAGCTCTTGGCTTCACCGCAAAGAGTGCCCTCTGGACGTATCGATTCCACGCGTAAATTTATTGAGATGGAGGCGCATGCGCCAGGCAATAGTTACAGCCACAGCCACAGTAGCAGCAGCAGCAGCAGCAACAATAACAACAACAACAACAACAATGGCCACAGCAGCACGACAAAGCGAACGATTAACTACTCGAGCAGCAATGCGAGCAGCAATGGCAATGGTAATATTTACAACTCAACAAAAACTACGACAACAACAACAACAACGATACAGCAACATTCGACAAGCAGTCGCACGGTTTGGCACTTAACGAGCTCATCACCAACATCATCAACAAAATCATCATCAGGCTCCGTTGAGCATAATAATGCCATCAGTAATCCAAGCTATATGGGTCTACATTTAAATAACAATAACGACGGAATCGGTACACAAACAACAAGTTATCCTAATATAAATAAGGCTTGCCTCTATATACATACCTATATATATATATAATCTAGTTATACTTGAATGCGAACTGTAGCGGTTATTGGTACTTTATCTCTCTGTCTTTCTCTTTTTTTTTATTTCTCTCTGATTTGCATGCCAAAAAAATATATTTATATATAAATGTGAAGGTTCAACTCTAAAGCCGGTGAAAATAACGCGTCGATCTTATCTGCGCACGAGTTTGCAAAGTATACTTAAGTTACAATCTGCCTCTATATATATATATATCTTTATTTCTGTTTACTTTATATGCACACTCACACACTCTTTTTATGTTAACTATGCCCTTTTAATTTTGCATGCGCACTGATTCTCTGCCTGCTCTGTTTGCATTTGCTAATGATCTCTTCTGTTTATATCTCATGCACAGGTTGGGGCAATTCACGCTTTGAGAGCAATCGACCCGTTTCGCTGCAACCCGATTCGATCAGCTATACGCGCGCATCGGCGGAAAGCTCTAGTGAGAGCGAAGCTCAGTCCATTTCCTCCGTTTCGGGTGTGAAGGGCAGCAGCAGCAGCACCAGCAAGAGTAAAGAAGACCGTCGCAGTGGCATGTTCCGCATCTTTGGACGCAAGGGCGGCGACAAGGAGAAGGAGAAGGAGAAGGATAAACGACGTGCGAGTCAAACGCCGCCACAGTGAAGCAAAATTATAAACATAAATTCCAGCTAAGCTTAAAGAAAATTTCTTATTGGACAATTGCATTGGAGAGTTGATCGTCAATTGTTTTTGTATTTTTTATAGACATATATAAATGATATAATATTTAATACTTAACCCAATACATTGTGACACAGCAAACAAAATTCGAAACAGAAACACAAACAAAACAAAAACTAAATAAACAAAAAAAAAAAAAAAAAAAAAAAAAAAAACAAAAAATTGTGCACTAAAATGTGTCTTGTAATGAAAAGTATAAACAATTATAATATTAAACAGTCAATGTTTTAAATGCATTATAAAAGAAAATGTAATTGTAAGTTTGTTCGTTGTATGCTTAAATATAATTTTCGTAAATCAAAAAAAAAAAAAAAAAAAAAAAAAAGAACGTAAACAAAACCAATAAAAATTATTATATTATATGTGAAACAAAGAGACGGTTGTTTTTATCTGCCGAAAATAAGTTTTTAATGAGAAAATATCCCATTGTTAGCATTGAGAATTCAACAATTAATGCCGCCAGCTATAGTCTTTTTTATATATTTTAAATAATATCAGATTGCATAAGCAAATTGCATTTTATCCGATTACATTTACCAGTAACAGATTTTAATTTGTTGGCAGTTTAAAAAGCTGGTTTATCTTCTGTTATCTTAAAAAATGAACAATAGATAGCGCTGTCAATGATCTGCACTGGTCAGCTTTTCGCTAAGCAAATGACTTAATTTATATTTTCGAAGCATTTTATATGCATTTTATTGCTGGCAAGTAAATCATCGCTTAACTCTAAGTTCTATGGTTAACATATTCATATAGATAAGATCAATATTGTATGGAAAGGGCCCTTCCACCGATTTTTCATTATGTTTCGTATTTCCTTAACCTAACAAACAAAAAATGCAATAAAAACAACAAATTCAGTAGTCAACTATACAAATCCGGCTCTATAACGAGGTCGATCAGTTTTCTGTTTTAGCCATACTGCGCATAGAGATTGCCATGAGTCGATGTGGACTTGAATTGGACGAGATTTCCGTGAGTCTGCATCGGCTGTTGGTAGTAGGCGGCCTGATGGTAGAGAGCAGGTGAGGCGGGCTCATTTACCTGTATCTGATGATAGTTGGTGATGGGCTCATGCTCGACCACCTCACGCACTGTCTGGAATGGATGATTGACTACGATGCGGCGTTTGTGGAATGTTTCGCTGGTGGCCGCCGCATCGGTGGGTGCCGCTGTGGCTGAGATGACGCGCTCATTGGGCTGCAGATGACGATTGAGATGGCCAGCGGCGCCATTCAGTGAGACATCCACATCCAACGGTTGCTGAGCGGGAGTGGGCGTGGCCTGTGTGGTGGGCACAACTGGGGCGGGTGCCTCCACCAAGCGTTGGAACTGCTGCTGCGATTGATACTGCTGCAAGCGTGAGGATTGCTGCTCCTTCTGTTGATCACAATCCGGCTTGAGTGGCGTAATTGTTGCCGTGGCTACAATGGATTGATCGCGATCATCCTGATGTGGAATTTGCAAATTAATTTGCGCCTTGGCAGCAGGCTTGGGTTGCTTCGTCGCTTCCACCAGACGGCCGCTGGACGACTCCAGCTCCGGATTGTAACGCATGCGAGAATATGGAGCACTGTACTCTAGCTCTTCGGCCAGTGGACTGCGCTGTCGTGAAGACTGCTGATAGAAGCCGCGTGGTGCAGCTGTGCGCACCGTGGACTTGGCATAGACCACAGTGGGTCCGGCATGATTGCGCAAATAGGGCTTCAGCTCAGCGACATTTGCTGGCACCTCCTGCACCTCTGTAATACGGCGCTCTTTGGCCACCGGCTGGCGACTGCGTCCCAGATAAATATTATGCTGTGATGGCGGTAAATGGATCTTGTGCTCGTGTTTGATGATCTGCGGGCGTAGCGGTGCCTCCTCCAGGCGAGCTGGCTTGGCCTCCACATTGCCAGCATTGGCATTGGGCAAGAACTCGCTACTGTAGTAATCATCGTTGCTGGGAGTCTGGTATGGAGCACGATTGTAGCTATTACGTTGATAGCCACGCTGTGATGGATAGCTAGCCTCGCTGCGTCCATACTCATAGTCAGGTTGCTGCTCGGGCTCGACACGTGTCAGCATCTTGGGTGTGAGATGCTTCTTATTGATCTGGTATTGATTGCCATTGCCATCGCTGGTTATGACACTCGAGCTAGAGCTAGAGCTGGAGCTGGAACTGGGACTGGGGCTTGGCAAGCTCTGACGGTTGCCATCGAGAACATCGCTGCCTTGTCCTGGCTGCTGTTGGAGCTGCGCTTCGACAAAGTTATCCTTGGGCGCCTGATCATAGCTGGGCATGGTTGTCACACTGGAGCCAATGGTGGTGCCCAATCGCTGCTCCTTTTGTGGTGTATCATAGGATGGTCTGTACTCATTGCCATTGTTGTTGTAGCTTTGGGTTTGCACCTGTCCGTTGTTGTTGTAGGCGGAGGCAACGGCAGGATGTGGATGACCTAGGGGCAGCAATGTCTCACCTCTAGGTATCTTGGCCACGGGATGATCGAGCTCCACCACCAGCGTACCAGCTGGCTTTATAACCACACGCTCCTCGATGTCGTAGAATTCCTTTTGGATGGCTGGATGACGCACCTCGTACTTCTTGGCCTTCAGTGCCGGCTGCACAATCTGTATGGTCTTTGTGACAACAGGGCGTGGCGGTGCAGGCGGTACATAGCCGCGCTGTGGTGGCAGATAGCCACCAGACTGATCACCGTAGTCATCATAGCTGGACGCCTCATCTACATTTGGCGGATACTGATCCTGATAGTCAACCTGGGAGTCATCGTAGTTGTAGCTGCCCTGGTCATAGCTGGGTCTGCTGTAGCTGTTGTCAAAGGATGGATCGTAGGCAGACTCAAAGCTGTTGCTGCCAATCTTAGCATCATTGGCCGTTGAAGCAGGTGCAGGAGCTGGCGCTGCAACCGAGCTAGAGGTGGAACTGGAGCTGGAGCTGGAACTGGAGCTAACTGCTGGCGCTATAGAAGCAGCTTGCACTGGAGCTGGTAGTGGTGCCTGTGGCTCATAGATTGCCTTGCTATCCGCTGGCTGCTCCACATTGGCACTCTGGCCTTGTGGAGCTACAGGCGCAACTACCTGACGCTCAAACATGCGCAGCTGCTGGGATTTGCTGCCACCAATGGAAACAGCATCGTCATCGGCTAAAGAACTCGAGCTAGAGCTGCTGCTGCTAGATTGAGTATAGCGTTGAGGCGAAGGACTCGAGGATTCAAAGACCTGCGGACAGTGAAAAATTGTTTATACTCAGACCTAATCCTCAGGCAAATATTGCTCGAACTCACAGTCTCCACGGTGGGTCCATGGCTATGATAGGATTGTATGTAACGCTCGAACTCCTGATTCTGGCGCAGTTGCTGATTGCGTTGACGGAATTGTCCGCTGTGCGGCGGCTGCTGGTAGAGCGAGGGACGACGACTGTGTGCACGACGACGTGGCATGCGAGCATTGGGATTGACAGCAACAGCTTGAGCAGGCTGCAGACCCAAACCCTGTCGCGGAGTCAGCGGTTGCTGCTGTGATTGCAATTGCTGCTGTGGCTGCATCTGTTGTTGCTGCTGCTGTGATTGTTGTTGCTGCTGCTGCTGTGGTCGCTCCTGCAATCTGGCAAAGCGTTGCTCCTGCTGCATTCTATACGGACCCGCTTTCAGCTCAGCGGGCGCCTCGCCATCAATGATGGTAACATCCGCCGGATTTGTGGCTGGCTGTTGGGCTATGGAGATGTTGACATGTGTCGCCGCATGGCTGGCGCCAACGAACGCCAACAGCAGCAGGAACAGCGCACGGCACATCATTCTAATCCGCTCAAGCTACACTCACTTACTTACTCACACACGATTGGAAATGCGCGACTGTCGAACGCGTCTCGTTGTTTGACAAACTGCGAGGCATGCGTCGCATATTTATACGCTAAAGGGGAACGCTGGCTAAAGCTGAGCTGAGTGTGATTCCAATAGCGATTGCGATAGCGATCGCTTAGTAATTTTACGAATGATCAGCCCGAGCATATGCGTATCAGTGTCAATGCCAGTCAGGCCAAAAACACCCTCCCTGTTTAGGGATATGAGATGCTTGCCCCAGTTCCACAATTTAAGGCAAACCAAAAGTGATGATGCACAAAGCAACACTATGGCGCTTGGTGGCACGCGCATTTCAACTGCCAAAAAAAACATATATAAAAGTGTAAAGCTGCTTGCCGTAATTGGCGACCAGCAACATTTTCGCTTAATTGTCGGAAGGTCAGCGCACAGGTCGCCCCAGCTTCAGCCTCAGCCCCAGCCTATGTGGCGTATGAGTGATGTGCGGCCAAATAGTTGACGATTTTCGATTTGAACTTGAAATTGCATTTTCTAAATGAGATTCAACGCCTCGCACTTTAATTGTATTATTGGAATTTGTGTTTTGATTTGATTTCGCTTCGATTTTGTGTGTTACATTTACTCCGTCAGGCACTTTTGCGCAATTGCAGTTGGCGAAGAATTCGCAAGCAAGTCCATACATAATGCTACAGATACACTTCAATAAAAGTTTATAGCTGTGTGGGCGTCTCTCACACTGGACAGCCATAAACTCACGTCAAGTAAAGTCTTGAATGGCTAAACAATGGTCAAACGAAAAAAAAAAAATAAGACTGAATGGTTAACTACGAACTACGTTCAATTTACAAATGAAGTACGAAGGTGCCGTTGGTTTGCAGACCAATTTTACAACAAATATATATGATATTTCTATATATTTTAGGCGTCAAAAGAAACAAGTGCCTAGGCCAATGCACAAGGGCTGTGTGCGCTGCATTCGAAACGAGTTTTCTGTAAAATATGTGAAATTTTTGTGTGTGTGTGAACTTGAAAGTTAGTGCTATAAGGGCATTCAGAGTGAACAGAGTATGGAGCCTATGTATGCATGTCAAAAGCAATGCACTTGATAAGCGACAAATGAGCTGACGACAAGGAGTTCTAGTTTGTTAAAAAGTTCTATAAGTGAGAGAGAGAGGGAGAGAGGGGGAGAGATATAGAAAGAGAGAGAAAGTGATAGATAGATAGAAAGAGATAAAGAGAGAGAGAGAGAGAGAGAGAGAGAGCGATTTAATTTAATATATTTTTTTTTTCAATAATTAGTATTTTTATTAATTTTAATTTTATTTTTATTTCAATCAAAGTTTTACCAAATTTAATATATATTTTTAAATGAAATATAAATATACTATTTTATATCTATATAAATATTCGGCGTATTAAAATTAAACTTAACTTAACTTAGCTCGATTTTATGCCTAAATCAAAATCAAAGACACCAAAAATGAAAACTTTGCATACGCTGGCTAAAATTAAATTCATTTCAAGCTTTATTTTTGGCCTGTAAGCGAATATTCATGTAAATTTGCATAAAACTAAATAGATTGGAATGAATAGTGTAAAGTTTCGACTTTGGATTGTTTTGTAATTGTTTTGTACATTGAGCCAAAAAGCATATTCATGTTTGCTCTCACTCTGCAGTGCAGAAAAAACGTCAGCAGCAGCCGTAATGGCCATGGTAACAGCAATAGCAAGAACAACAGCTATTAATAAACATCTTCAGCTGCCAAAGATCTAAAAATAGTTAAGCATAGAAATTAGTGCTTAAATTAAAGTAGGCAAACGTAAATGGATAGAAACTACGCACTTAGCAGTCGCTCCTCGCTCCTCTGCAGATCCTGTATGCTGTATGCTTACATCCTTGTATCCTCTAGTATCCTCGCATCCTCGTATCCTTGTATTGAGCCGGCACGTGGGTGCCGTGCGTATTGCATACATAAATAACAATTGAGCATACGACGTAGTTGGCAACGAGGACAATAATAAAAACAAAGTGGAATACAAATATAGCGAAGACCAGGAGACTGAGACGAGATATTTAAATCAGCTGAAGGCAAGTGGGCGACGGGCGACGGGCGATGTCTGTTTACCACGCTTGCCACACCTGATTAAAATCTATTGACACCAAAAGTGGAACAGGCGGCAAATTCCAGCTAACAAGTGCTAAAATAAAATGGAAGGGAAACGGAAATGGCTTCCCTCGGCTCCGCTAATGAAACCCAATTACAGGTGAATCGTCGCTAGCCGGGGCAAACAAAAACAGCTGCGACAAGTCCACGAGTCGCTGGCGCAGCTGCCGCTACACCTGTTAACGCTATTTGCATTTTACCCCTCCCCGTCAGCGCCCACGCTATCCTGTGCACAAGGACTTCATAAAGTTTATTATTATATACCAAGGGGTGGGCGCAGGATGTAAGGGCCCTCTCTCACTCTCTTACATACACACACACACACTGTCTCTCTATCTTTCTCTTTGCCTCTAACCAGTTTGTCTCATCTTTCGTTTTATGTGCAAGGACATGCGCAAACAACACCCCCGCCCACCTGAACCGCCACTTGGCTGCCGCCATCCAATCAACCCCAACCCCAATCTCTAACAAGCAGAGCAGCCCAGTCTCCGGCAGCAGCCGCAGCTGCTTTAGAGTTGTATAAATAAGGCGCAGCTAGAAGCAGCCAGCCTCAGTTGCTGGACCGTGTTGCTCGCGTAGTGTCCCTGTTGTTGCTCATTTGCCGAGCAGCAGACAACAAAGTATTATCCAGCCGCAAACTGTTGCGAAAAGTCCCAAACAACAGCAGCAGAAGCAGCAGCAGCAACAAAGCGGAAAAGTTGCAATTGAGTAGCGGAAGTTAATTCGTTTCCATGCGTTTACCCCATTACCGATCGCTGTAATTGCACAAACTTTGGAGTATTCCACTTAATCTGAAGCCAGGTGAGAGCACTTATTATATATGACACCTACACGACATGGGTAATGCGAAGCTACGATTTGTTTGTCTCAGTTTGTTTTGCCCAGTTTGAGCAAAGTTGTCCAATATAAACAAATCGAGTAGCGCTAAATGGGGCGTAGTAGCATGTACGCGATGTATTATATTCTAAGCCAATTAAATTGTTATTGTTGTGCAATCAAAATGCGCAAATTGTATACACATAAGAAGTAGATTATTATTTACTCTAAGTGAAGTGAACATGTTGTGAGAAAGCAGAGCTTCATTGAACCAATAGCCACATACTTTCATCGAATAGTTAAGTTCAGCTTTCTCAACTATTTCTTTTTATATTTTATTATTTTCTAGAAACATCCATTCACTTGTTAGTGGAAAATCTCTTTAGAATTACTTTATGTTCCTTTGGTTCATTTCATTGAAAAGCAATTCATATATCTAATTGTTCTCTGTTCTATTATTCCTATCTCTAAACTCAATAATAAAAAGTTTTTGCTCTTAGAAATTGTTTATCAAGCCAATTTAATTTATTTTAATTTTTCTTTTATTTATTTTGCATACTTTATACGCTTTTTCTACAGTAATCGAGCTCTAGCTTCTTATCAATTTGCAAAAGCAGAAAACGGCCTGTTTCACAACAAATGTGAGTGCTTGGACATGGTAGCATTGCAATTCGAATTGAATTATTAATTATTAAAAATATATATATTATTTTATTGTATTTTATTTGTATTAATTTGTTCTTTTTATACAAATATTTATCAACAAAATTATATATAATAAATATAAAAATTATATTTAATATATAATTAAATAAATACATAAAATATTTACCATTAACTTCGAACTGCCAAACTCGAATTCCTAGAAAACACTCGCTCTCAAATTTTCCAAGCAGCTTGTAAGCTGGCAACAGAGTTGTTGTTGTATTGGTTCCACAGCACCTTTGCAACACTGGAAATGGGGCAAGTGCAGCGCGCCGCTCATTTTGAAATGTGTTGCCAGTGTTGCAACATTGCGTATGGAAACGTACACGAAAACAATGTTGGCCAAGAAGAAGAGTAAAATAAATAAATATTACATTAGTTGGCTATCAATAGAGAATCATATGGCTAGGAAATAATGGGTAAAAGCACAAATGAGCGCCACAAAAAAAGAGGCAGATAACAGAAAAAAATATATATATTGTAATATAGAAAGCAGAAAATAACAAAATAAAAAAAAAAAAAGCCACCCCTAATTATCGGGGCACAGTGCAGCGCAGCTTTTCTAAGGGTTCGGCTTTCAGTTGAACAGCAAACTTCACAGCGGACGGTTCGCAGTTTCGGTTGCGTTTCCCCGTTTTCTACAACAATTTTAGCAAACTTCTCTCGCACTCATACACACACACACAAAGTCGGCTAGCGAGTGCACACAAACGTACATACAGACAGACAGCATAAGAGTAAATGTGTACGTGTGCGTGTTGAGTGTTGAGTGTGTGCGTGTTTTTCTCGACATTGTCGACGTTCTCCTCAAACCAACAAACAGTAAAAAAGTAATAAAAAAAAACCATCAAGAAGAAGAAGCAGCTGTAGCAGCAAAAGCAAGTGCAAACATGGCCGAAAATTGCTCAAAATGCAAAAAATCAATCAGCTCGAAGGATGCAATCATCATCTGCAATTCGGACGACTGCCTTAAGAAGTTCCATCGCACTTGCGTTAATATCGACGATGCGATGTTCGATCTGATACAGAAGAATCCGATGATATCGTTCAACTGTGATGAGTGCCGAAATCAATCGTCGAAGACACTATCCGCCAAGCTGCACACCATCGAGGAGAAGGTGAACAAGGTGTGCAACGGTGTCAATCAGATTCAGGGGCGCATGTATCAGCAATATTTCCAATTTGGCAATCAGCCCGTGAACAATCTCGATGGCAAAAAGCATCCGCAGCAGAACAATTTAATTGTCGTTGGCAATAATTGCAATTCGGATCGATTGCAGGTCGTCTGCGACTACGGTCGCTGGGTGCAGGTAGGCAAGTTTGCGACAAATACCAGCGAGGATGACATTATCGAGCACTTGGCCGAGGAGCTGAAAATCAATAAGAATCTGGTGAAGTGCACCAAGCTGGTGAAGAACGATGCAAATCTATCGCAATTGTCATATTGCAAATTCAAAATATCCATACCGGACTATCGCTTCAATGAGCTGTTCAACGAGGCTATTTGGCCGAGCGGTGTTATGGTTAGCCCCTTCACGCCACGCTCTCAGCTGAATCAGAATCGCATTTAAAACAATACGAGAGAGCGGCAACCGGGGAGAGCGAGACAGAGCGAGCGTGAGACTGCGCCTGCGCATCACTAAACAATATGGTGGTGCTAGGCACACAGAGAGAGAGGGAGAAAGAGAGAGAACGAGAGCGATAGAGAGAGAGTGAAGATGGGGTTGCTGGCCGGCCGTATAACAACAAAAACAACAGTTTTTTCATTCGATAATGTTTTTTGCCGGTTCGGCTCACAATTGTATGCAAACATTTTTTGGACAACTCGACTTGGACCTTGTCTAACAACTTTCAAAGCTTACTCTTTATTAAAGCAAAATAAACTTACTTAACGAATTAACTTTGAAAATGCATTTTAAAATATTTTAGCGTTGCGTCAGAAATTATCTAATGTAAAACCAAAAAAAAAAAAAAAAAATTATACAAATAATAATAATAATATTTTAATGGCAAACCAAAATGGAAAGTAGATGAAGCCGAGCTGAATAATTGCAGTCAGAGTCAAATATTAGTCAGAGTAAATACTTAAAGCCGAAACCAAATAAAAATGAAAAAAAAAAAAATATGTAACATATTTAAGCAAGGCACCAAAAATAATACCAAAGTTTTGTTTTCTAACAATTCATTAAATTATAATTTGTTAATTTTCAAAATGAAAGCATTTGCTTAAAAAACCACAAAACAAAAAGTTAAAAGTTAAAACTATATTCAGCTATAATTGTATTCGTATGCGTAGTTTAAAGCATTTTCAAAGCTTGTTCTCAAAAATTTCTAGAAATTTTGCGAACCTATTCAAAACAAAAATTACATATATGTATTTTCAACTATATTCCAAACTAAATATGCAAAAAAAAAAAAAAAAAAAAAAATATGATGAAATGTGACAAATAGAGAAATCTTTTCAAAAGTGTTCGAGCATTCAGCATGCGCAGCTGGGCAAAATTTGTTGCAATAAAAACTCAAGTCAAGAATATAGACAGAGAGAGGGAGATGTAATAAAATATTATATACATAAAATATATATATATTTCATAATTGATGTATTTTTTGTACGCGGAACACAATGTTTCGCTAATACGAACAACAACAACTTTTCAATGACCGCAGCTTCGGATGTTTGAGTAAAAGTTTGAATATGGAATATATATGGGGGGGGTTGGGATGCATCCGAGGTGTGCTTCATAACATACATACATAAACATATAGAAAGAACAAGACAGCAAACGTAGATTTCTATTTACGCAAGAGAAATAAAAAACATATATTATATATTTAGTATACAAACAATATGCATGCATGTATTTATGTCAAACTTTTTCAATAAATTCTACAAAAAAAAAAAAAAAACTTTTTTAAAGCAAATATTATGGGTAATATACATAGATGCATTTTTAAATAAAAAGAAACAATACTATTTTTTTTAATAATAAAATATATATTTTTATATTTAATTTTTACTTAATTAAATATTTCTATTTTCTTTCATATTTATTTTATTTTTAAACCACTCTAAATTATTACATATAATCAGCGTAACTTTATGGCCAATTATAAGAAAAATTAATATACAAGTATTTTCATTCCATTTAAGTTACTTAATTTATATACTTTAAAGTTCTTCCTTTAGTTCTTCCTTTAAGCTGCCTTCTATCTAGGCATTATGACCAACTCGAAACGTAAGCAGCCGACAAAGCAAAATGCAACTGAAGCCAACATCGAAGACGAATCTAAGAAATCAACGCCCATAATTGATGAACCGACTAAGCCTAATCCAAAGTTGACAGAGAATGCAACCACGGCAACTGCTCAGTTTTTCAAGCTTTGCTTTGGCCATGATCTGCACAATTTTGATAATTTGCAAGCTTTTACCTGTTGGCTACAACGACCTGTAGATGGCGCTGCCTTGGGTGTATTCCGAATGCTTTACGGAGCAGCCATGCTGATTGATATTGCAGAGGAGCGTGGCGGCGGACAGCTGGATGTGCGCTTTGGCGAGCCTCATCACTGTCACTTTCCTCTGTTCAATGGCATAAATGCCCTGGACTATCCATTGATGGGCTGCGTCTATCTGGCCATGTGGCTGGGCGCAATGGGCATTATGCTTGGATATCGTTTTCGGCTTAGCTGTTTGACTTTTGTGACGTGTTATTGGTACATCTTTTTGCTGGACAAGCCGGCGTGGAACAATCACAGCTATCTCTTTGGCTTGGTGGGCACGCTGCTGCTGTTCACTCAAGCGAATTGTTATTGGTAAGCTTTACATTTGTTATTAATATGTTATTCATATACAAATTAAATTTTGAATCTTTCAGTTCCTTGGACAGTTGGCTACATCCAGAGCTACGTCAAGTGGTGCCCTATTGGAATTACTTTCTCATCAAGTTTCAGTTCTTTGTGCTCTATATGTACGCAGGCTTGAAGAAGTTCTCTTTCGAATGGCTCTCCGGCTATGCGATGTCGAGTCTCAGTCAGCATTGGGTCTTTGCACCATTTCGTCAGCTTTTAGATGGCGAACTCATCGATCTGTTAATTATTCATTGGTTCACGGCTTTCTTCGATCTGTCTATAGCGTTCTTTATGACATGTGAGAAGACGCGCTTGCTGGTGACTCCATTTATGCTCAGCTTTCATTTGATGAACTCGCGTCTGTTTGTGATAGGTGAGTGGCATGGGGTTCACCTGAATTTGTCTCTCTTTCATATTTGTATATCTCTTCTTTGTAGGAATGTTTCCTTGGGTTTGCTTGGCAGAAGTGCCTCTCTTCTACAGCTTTGACTGGCCAAGGCGCCTACGCTGCCTGGGTAAGTCTGAGTCTGCTGTAGTAGAGGAGCAGTTGAAGGCGCCACCTCAAAGCTCACCTAGCTTCAAGGCTCAGCTGCGTAGCTGCTTGATCCTTTTCTATTGCGCTCTCCAGCTTTTCCTGCCCTACTCACATTTCATTACCAAGGGCTACAACAACTGGACGAATGGTCTGTATGGTTACTCCTGGGACATGATGGTGCACTCGTATGACACTGTGCTGACATCCATCAAGGTGGTCGACAACAACAATCAGCAAGTGCATCACCTGAATCCCTATGCCTTCACCGAATACGATCGTTGGACCAAATATGCCGACATGGCTGTGCAGTATGCCAAGTGCATTGAGAAGAACATACACGAAGATATGGATAAGAATCCAGAGAATAGTCCATTGACCAGTAAAAACATTTCCATCTACTTTGACATCTGGTGCGCCATGAATGGACGCTTCCAGCAGCGCACCTTTGATCCGCGAGTGGATCTGCTGAAGGCGCCTTGGTCACCATTCAAGCGCACGCCCTGGTCGCTGCCGCTGCTCACAGAGCTCAATCACATGCGACCGAAATTGAAGACAATTGCCAATGAGGTGCTGGCCTGGAATAACTATTCGGATGTTATATTCGTGGCCGACTTTCCAGGTCTAACGCTAAGCAACTTCATTGCCCCAGCTCTATTCAACTGCAGTCTAACGATCCTTGAGGGCAATGTACGCTACAAGAGCGCTAAGGATGACGAGGCATATTTCCTGACGGCCGGCAAGAGCATCAGCCTAGAGAGCAATGCCACGCACTATGTGACCACCATTGGTCAGAAGCCCGCCTCCTATTTGTACACCTACGTGAACAAGACAATGCTCGAGCAAGATATTGTTATAGACGATGTGGGCCAGAAGAGCGATCGACCATTGTTGCCTCTGTGGCAGGAATTCAAGCAACGCATCTCCAATTACCAACAGTTCCTTAAACACATAGCCAATTGTTTATTGTTTTTAATATATGATGTGCCCATACCAATTTCCATACGAGAGAGAGATTAAGATTGAAGCAATCGAGATTCCACTTGCTACAAATATTTTCTTGCCTAAGTCCCAAAGTGTCACATATATTTGTGCGTGATAAAACTGATAATAAATGTTTAATGTTATACCTCTGACAAGAAAGAGTTTTGTGGGCTTCAAATGGAATTGAAATTTCGGCAGGACTGTTTTAAAGAGTTTACCTAATCCAAAACGGGAACTTTTCTAGGTCATTTAAAGTTCCTTAGTGCCTTAGAACACTCTACTTTAAAGCATTGCTACATAAAAATATTAAACTCTATATATGTTTATCTGTATGTATATGTATATGTATAACTGTATTTACAAACCGGACACAATAATTCTTTCAGCCTAAAAATTAACAACAAACGGTCTACTACAAATTTTGTGGCCTTGTCAAGTAACCAAGCACACTCTTAAAACTAGAACAAATAACCAGGCAGGTCAACAATTTGACTACATAGCAGCCGCTGAGGTACGCTCCTGGCGATTGGGATCGAACTGTTGGGTTTGGGTTTCCCACAGGCGTGCATAGAGGCCATTCTGATTGAGCAGTTCCTTGTGTGTGCCACGCTCGCCCACATGTCCATTCTCAAGCACCAGAATCTCATCTGCATCCTTTATTGTCGACAAGCGATGGGCAATGCAAATGCTGGTGCGGCCCGTGGTAGCGCGTGACAGTGCCTTCAATATGTTCTGCAATAGTAAAATATAATACTTAGATAAACTATTAATAGGAAATTTAATTTATATACTTACATGCTCTGTAATCGAATCAAGACTGCTAGTAGCCTCATCGAAGATCAGAATGGGCGTATTCTTAAGAATAGCTCGCGCAATGGCCACGCGCTGCTTTTCACCTCCGGACAGCTTCAGGCCGCGCTCGCCGACCTGTGTTCTATATTGATTTGGCCAACTCATGATTGATTCATGCAGATCGGCCATGCGTGCAGCATTTTGTACATCCTCGTGAGATTTGCTTAGATTGCCATAATGTATGTTGTGTTCAATGGTATTATGGAAGAGCACCGAGTCCTGAGGCACCACAGCAATGCTGCGACGCAAGCTGTCCAGCTCAACGCCACTGATATCCTGACCTCCGATCAAAATGCGGCCCGAATTCGGTTCAAAGAAACGGAATAGCAGTCGCACCATAGATGACTTGCCAGAACCGGATCCACCCACAATTGCCACATTCTTGCCGGCGGGTATGGAAAAGGATAAATCCTTAAAAATCGCCTTGCCCGGCTCATACTCGAAGCTCACATTTTGGAACTCAATGGAGGCATTGCTGTTGTCCACGTACAGAGGTTGCGCATTGGGCGCCGACTGAATGCCACTGTCCACATTCATCAGCGTAAACATGGCCTGCATGTCGAGCAACGCCTGCCTCACCTCACGATACACGCTGCCCAGAAAGCCCAGTGGTATGGACAGCTGAAAGAGCAGACCATTCACCATCACCAGATCACCGACAGTCATATTGCCCTGGGCAATCTCTTTGGCTGCCAGCACCATGATCAAACTGAGCGCGCTGCTGAAGATCGCATTCTGTCCGAAATTGAGCAGAGCCAAACTGGAGCTGGTTTTCAAGCTGGCCGCCTCGTACTTCTTAAGCACCTCGTTGTAACAGCCAGCTTCGTACTTTTCGTTGTTGAAATACTTAACAGTTTCGTAGTTGATCAGTGAATCGACAGCCTTGTTGCCAGCCTCGTTCTCCGCCTGATTCATGTAGACACGAAAGCGCGTACGCCACTGCGTCACGCTCAGCGTATACAGAGCATAGATGCCCACACAGCCCATGCTAACGCCTGCGAAAGCTAAGCCGTACTTAAAGCCCAACAAGCTGGACACGAGCGTCAGCTCAAAGATCGTAGGCACTATATTGAAGACCATGGCCGATAGCACAAAGTTAATGCCACGTGATCCACGATCAATTGTCTTGGACAATGCGCCCGTCTGCTTATTCAAATGGAACGCCAAGTCCAGATTGTGCAGATGCAGAAACACATTGGTGGCTATTTTGCGTATGGAATGATGGGCCACCTTGGCAAACACCGCATTGCGCAGCTCATTAAAGCCCGCAGCGCTAGCTCTGGCAATTCCATCTGCAAAGAGTGTCAAGTCTTATAAATCATATAGGCATTAGAGTGGACGTACTCACAGCCCAATAGCATGGCAGTGGCTGTTGATAGCACAGCGTCCGGCGCTGTGTCCATATTCAGCGTTGTCATCGTGTCCACGGCGCCCTTAAACAGAAATGGAACACAAACTGTCAGCAGCTTGGAGCCAGCCAGCAGACCCAGCGAAATGCCAACGCTGCAAATGAAACATGTTTAGACAAAGCATAAAACCATGTATAAGTTATATATTCTCTTTCCGACTTACCGTTTGCGTACGAGCGCATCCTCCTTTGGCCAGATGTATGCCATCATTGCTCGCAACATATCCTTGGAGGTGACCTCCGGTGCGTCCAGTTTGCCAAGCGTGGAGCCGCCATCGTTGCCGCCGCTGCCTATATGAACGTGACATAGTCTTGATTGCTGTTGTTGTTGTTGTTGTGGCAGTCGTTGTTGTTGCTGTTGTAGCACTGCTGCTGATGCTGTTGCTGCTGCTGTGACTGCAACTGCATCGAATTGACTTTATTGCAGCTAAATCCAAACAAGCGCCAATACAACAAACGAACAGACAAACAAACAAAGTGCAATGTTTTCTTTTCTTTTTTTTTTATGTGTTTGTTAACAACTTATTGGCTCAGATAACAAAACAAAAATTAGTTAGTAAAAAATATAAACATCGAATATGGATAAACAAGCTTAGCCTACGACTTCTTAGTTGAACTACATCAAGCTTATGCAGAAAGCATTCTAATGAAATCAATTAAACAGACATTAAGTAGCATTTGTCTGTTGAGGACATGTTAGATACACCCTCTACGAGGATGGTAAGAACAATTGTTAATTGTGTGTAACAATTTTCAATTTAATTACTTTACATTAAGTACATAAACTAATTGAGCTGCCCTCGATTATCAAGTTATATACGACATGTTAGCCTACACTTTGCTTTAGGGTGGCAGCCACACTTACCTTTTGCCTTCTTGGCAAACACGCCCCCAAGCAGCTTGTTGCCTGGCGTGGGCGTAAATGGTGTTATCTTCTTGTTCGACTTCGAATTATTATTTTGAGAATCATCGTTCAATCTAGCGAGCGTGGAATATAGCTGCAAGGCAAACAAAAACTTTAAGCCAAATAATACAAGATTTTTTTACAAAAAAAAATATATATATAAAATTTTACTTTATTGCTTAAAAGAATATTTAATTAGCCTTAACTATGAGCCTGCTCAAAGTCGCGTAGATAACGTAGACACTCTATCAGGTAGCCAAGTGCAACAGTTCCGCTCTCCGTGAGCTGCGGCAGCTGCTTGAGCGCATTTATAAAGCCTTGATACTCCTTAATTTTATAAGCCACCAAATAGCTAAGCTCCGGCTGCACATTATCGAATTGTTCGACATCGCCGAAGGCGATTTGATTCAAAACATTGGGAAAATATGCCTGTTGCTTGAAGATCAGATGTAGCACGACGCGTAAATTGTGAGAGCAACCATCCTGAATGTGCACAAACATCTGATCCATTAGATTATGATCTCTGATGAACTTAAAGATATTCCGATGATAGCTCTGCGCTGCCAACTCTTTGTTGTGTGCGATGAGTTGCTCAATGTCCTGCAGCGAGAACTCGAAGTAATCGTGCACATTGTGCTCCAAGTAAAAGCCATACTCGGTGATTAGCTTCAGATTGGGCAAAGCTCCATAGCTGATGTAGAGCTGTTCATATGGTTTAAGTACGGATTTTGAGAAGCCTTCCAGAGTGAGGACATACTCCTGACATTTACTGTAGAGCTGCGCTGTGGTCTGCACGCTATCTGAATGATTGAATAGATCCAGAAACGGAGCCAGAGCCAAGTTTGAGCTGCAATTAAGCAATGATTGGAAGTGACTCTTGCTGGTCTGCTTCAGTTGCCTTGCATCCAAGTATACACTACGTGTGTTGACAGTAAAATAGGCTCTTTTATACGTCGCCAACGGCCAAATGTCCTCGCAGTAGCGTTTGCCACAGCACTCACAATGCTGCTCACCTACTAGAGCCTTCAGCACCTGATAATATTCGCGTATCTGACGATTTTGTGCCACTGTGCGCTCAAGCAATGCATCGGGCAGGCAATGCAGCTCGTTGATAGCACAAAAATAGGGCGTCGTATAGCTGCTGGGTAGAGTATCCAAATAGGCAGACCATGGCGAATCCTTTGTGCACTCATACAGGTGCTCCTGATACATTAAATAGCATGCGATAAGGGCTTGAAAGGATATCCGTGCATCCGGGTCGAACAAATCTCTATTAAAGAGCTGCTTGAAGCCTTCATCCGCCTCCAGTGTGGCTACACTAATCAAGCAGCTGGCAGGTAGACGTATCAGCTCATCGCCTGCCTGGAAACTTTTACTCTTGGAGCACAAGCCGCGTCCGGTTTGTGGGAAAGTCAAAGCTGAGAGACGAGTTTCATTGCGCCAGCCCAGCGCATGAAATTGGCCATAGAGCACGTGCAAAGCATTATCAAGTGAAGTTGTTGTTGCTGCTGGTTTTTGTGAATTGCGACGTTGTCGTTGCCGCTGTGTGCGCCCCATTCTGCGTGTGTGTGCTGTTTTGGCGCCCGTTTATTTGTTTGTGTTTTTTAAGGTTTTGTTTTTGTTTTTAGGCTTGCTGCAACGAAAGAAGCAAGTGCGTACGTTCGTAAAGACATTAAATTAAAATTTCAACTAATTTTTCGAAAAGGGGCCAAAACAACACACACGCTTACTGTTGCCTGACCTCTTTGCTCTTTTTGTCTTGTATATTTTTAGCCAATAATTTGCACATCATGCCAGCTAATCTTTATCACTAAGTAATCTTATGAAATCGTAACCTAGCCGCAAATGGCCTTGAATTTTATCGTATTTTTGTTATACTTACCACATGTGTTGGATGTCTTGTTTTGATCTGTTTGTGACATGTAATGTGGAAGGTGTAGGTCAGTGTCTTCTTTTTACTACACAATTTACTTAGGTATAATAGTCCGGCCATAACTTTTATACTCGAAAACAAACACTAAATTCTGATACTCTGGTAGGCACTACTAAAAATATCGATATACTACATTTTACGACGTCACTACAGTGTGACCAGCTCATCTGAAATAAGTGGGAAAAAATACTAAAGATGTTTGCTGTAAGATTTGGGCTGTTTACGCTGAACGGCGAATGTCAGTGGCTTTATTTATTCTAGAACAGACTTTAGAAGCCGGTTAGAAATGTTTGGTTTAATTATTTCAGGAAGACTGGTGAGTATATTTCGAGATACAAATGAAATAAAGTAAAACAATACCTTTACCCCACTTACACGCTCAGCCCCAAACAGACTTTGTAGCTGTGGATGAGAATAAGCTACTGATAAACGTGCCCGACATCGACGCCGTGAATTATGTTGTTGTTTTCTTAACTGGTATCACGCCCCTGCCCCTGGGTACTGCAGCAGCAATCTATTTTAGCTGGCCAGATGCAAATGCCGCGCCTACATGGCAATATCTGGGACACATCAATAATAATAAACCCTCAGCGATTTTCAAAATAGCACAACTTAAGAAGGCCCACGAGCTGGAGACATATTCCAATGGTATGGTCTTTGGTGCCCAAGAAATCTCGCACATTGCACAAATCGGTATTTCAATAGAGCCCGAATTGGCGGTGACTCAACAAACGCCTGCAGTTGTAAGTATATGTGTGAATTATTTAGATGATGTTCATGCACTGCTTTTTGCCCGTTGTTTACCTTAAATGTGATAGCTTAAAGTTGAGTTTTGTGTGTTTGTATATATGGAATTAAATAGTAGATATAACCAGTTGAAAGTAATATAAATATCATACATGAGATATATGAAAAATATGCATTGCAAGACGCTACAGCTGGAGATCACGCAATGCCTCGTGGACAAAAAGTCGCGTACAACTCGTGACTACTATTTGCTGTAAATAGTAGACTACCTCAATAATCCTTTATATATTTTTGTGGTCAATTAAAATTCGCATAGAAAGCAAATTAGGCGAATATGAAACGGTCATAAAGTGGTGGCATGGATTTCTAGTTGAAATATGCATATTACGTATTTGTATACTCAAATTTTTGTTTCATTTACAGTCGAGCGCCGACGATAATAAACAATTTGGACAGCGCATGCTGGAGAATTTTTTCAATTATGCATCCAGTTTTTGTGTGGCCCTACCTGAGATACCACCTGCCACGACTGAAACCTTTGTGCCTTTCTCCATTGTACAGAATTGGTATATTAACTTTCAGCGCCGCATGGAACAAAATCCAAATTACTGGAAACAATGTTGAAGACAACGAAACGATTATATGTCAGAAAGCTGAAAAATATACTTTTAGGTACGAACGTTGCTATGATTCAAAAGTGTTTTAGTTTAAATAACAAATATGTAAAATAGTAATTATGTTCGTAAGATATCGAAATCTACTACCAATAATTATCGGGATCTTCTAAAGAGGGTTTCTCTTCAGTTTTCGCCCGATTGGGATCATTAGCAGGCGCCGGACTTTGTTGTTTCCTAGCAGGCGTAGTTTCTACTTTGCTAGTATTAGGATTTGGAATATCAGCTCTTTTAGGCATTTGAGTCTCTTGTTTCGCAGGTGCTGGCGGAACATTTGGTTGTCTAGCTTGATTTGGTTGATTTGTTGGCACGGCTGGGGCAGATTTGCGTCCCGGCGATGCTGACGCTGCTGGCGCTGCTGGTGATGGACCCTGTCCCGGTGGTGCTGGTGCGTTATCTGTTGGTTTACGTTGCGGCTTAGCCGGTGAAGCTGGACTCGCTGGACCACCTCCCTTAGGATCTTTACCCTCTTCTTTCATTTTGGCCAACTTGGCTTTGGCAATTTTTGCTTCTTTTTCCTTCAATGCCTTTGATTTTGCCGCCTTCTTCTTCTCCTCCATGCGGCATTTGTTCTCTTCAGTAAGCTTGCCAAAGATACTCGTAATGAGATCATTATATTCGGTTATATGCTGCACCTTGTTGCCCGTAGACGAAGCCGAATTTGGTGGTCGTCCACGATAAAGGAAACAGCGGCTGTAAATTAAATAATTTTCAAATATTTAAAACGGATCAGAAACAAATTAAAGCAATTTTGTAGTCTTAGTATTTATGTTTCGCCTGTTGGGAAATTTTGGCAAACGTATAAGCGACATATGAGCACATATGTATATATGTGCATATACTACTTATATGTATATATTCTATGTATATATGTATATATACTTAAACAATGGGCTTGTGGCGCTATTTGGCACGAGTGGTTTTTTAATTCCCACTCTTTAGCTATCTTTCTTTTTTGTGGTCTGCTAAAATCAATTTGGCATGACGGCACATTTATATAGTCTATATAATCGAACGTGCTTACTATATATAGCACATATGTATATAGAGAGGTCTGTGTATTCGTATAAATTACAATCGCAGACACAATGAATTTTCGCAATTAGAAACCATTTTAGTTAGGCTCGACTTGTTATACAAGTTGAGCTTGTAAAAAGAAACTGACAAATGAATATTCATAGAAGTATAAGATATAAGATAGTATAAGATGTATGATTCTATAATAGAAGACTCTTTGCAGTGTATTCAATGTTCGTTTACACATTTTTTCAACAATTTATTGGCAATTATATGTGCACATGCAAAGAGTGCAGCATTGATTTAGCATTTGCAACAATAAAAGCATTTGTCTAGCCATTTGCGTGTTGCTAAAAGATGTCCCATTTTGTTAGTTCGGGTTGCAGCCCAGTGTTGAAAGCAGCAACAACTTGCAGCGCGTGTTTTGATGAATTTTAAAGAAAATTTTTCTGAATTAAAATTCAAATTGTAAACGCCTCTAAAATAGGTCAGCAACAGAGCAATCAAGCTAAAAACGCGCGGGCGTTATCATTCAACGAATCGGAGCAAGGAGAGCCGCTGTCGCAGTCGCAGTCGCAGTCGCAGTCACTGGCGCTGACAGCAGCTAATTATAAACATAATTCGCAAATATTGTTGAGGCATAATAGGGCTGCTGAGTCAGCCATGTTGTCAGCAGCAAATGTGAATGGTTTCTGCCTGCCGGAAGTGCCAATCGATGAGCAACGATTTCCGCTGCAGAGGGCGCTGCAGTGCAGCGCTTCGCATAATCAGCCGCCCCAGCAACAGCAACTGCAATGGCGGCCACAGACAAAATTCAAAATGGCTGCGCCTGGAAAGTTTCCGCTGCTGCAAGCAGAGCAAACGGCAGCAACATTTCCAGTGCAACAGCAATATGTTGCAATTAGATCCACCAGCAATATTGTGACCACAGCAGCAACATCTAAATTTCCCAAGCAAATGATTCACTTGCCTTTGGCAGCACAAAGATTTCCGCTGCTTTGCCAATTAGCCAAGAGGAATTTCAACTATTCAAGTCAATCAATAAGCGTGTGGGGGAGCAGCAGACCCACCGTGGCGACAACACGATTTGCGCTCAACGAATTTCCCATAATTAAAAAACAATTTATCAACTTTCCCAATAATCAGCCAATGTGTAAGAAACATCGAAATGCCAATGCCAATGCTGTGCATGGAAATGATCAGAGCAACGAGGCGACGCCAACAGCAACAGCAACAGCAACAACAACAACAACAATAACGACGGATGTGGTGCCCACACCAACAACAACAACGACAGCAACAACAACAGTGACGCAGACGAGCTACAATATGAGCACCAAAATAGACATGGATTCGCAGCGGACAGTTGATGCTGACAATGACAATGATGATGATGATCTCAATAATCTCAATGATCATCGCAATGATGATAATGTCGATGATGTACATAAGGCGGCAATTGATAATGAACTTAACGCTCACGAGCAAACATTAAACTTGAACGACGATGCTGAAGGCGTTGGCGAGCGAAAGGAAATCGAGCATCAACAGGCGGAAAATTTTAATGACGCCTTTGGGTGGCGACACGACAACAACAATAGCAACAACAACAACAACACGAGCAATAGCAACAATGAGAACAGCAACAACGAAGGCAACATCGACGACGACGACGACGACGCCATGAATGCTGGTAATGCCAAAAATAAACGCGAAATATGCGAGCAAAGCAAATTAGAGACGGCAGCAGCTCATAATGAGCTAAATATGACTAAAGAGCGGCAGTCAATATGCTTGGCCAGCCGAGCAGAGCAGAGTCAAACAATAGCTAAGGAGCTAACAGCCGCCGCCACAGCCGCAGTCACAGTCGCAGCCGCAGCCGCTGCCTCCACTCATTCAGACGCGCGCGAATCGTCGTCAGAGCAAGTGGATGGTCAGCAACGGCAACAATCAGACGTAATCCGAACCAAATCAAACGGGGCTGCTAAATTAGAATTGCTAAAGAGTACGGTGCGCGCGTTGCTAGACGAGAGCGCCAGCGTTATCCCAGTGCCGGATTGGGATCTCGATTTAATAGATCTATTGTTGGAGCTGGTGCAGCTGATTGCCACGGGTAATCTTTATAGCGGACCGGTGGTTGAGCAGGCGGTGGTCGTTGAATGTGCGGACATGACTGTGACGAAAGTGAGTGACGAGAGTGAAGCAACCGCCGTCGTTGTTGATATTTATAGCGAGCCAATTGAGCAGCCATTAGAGCTGGATGATAACTACAATAACAGCAGCAGCAGCAGTAACGACAACAACGGCAATCAAAGCAGCAACATGAAGTATGAACTGCTCAAGAGCAATGCTCGCTTGTCAGAACCTGTGCCGAGTCGGCCATCCAGCACACCAGCAATAGCAGCAACAGCAACAGCATCAGCAGCAGCTGCAGCAACATCCACAGCAACAGTTGCAGCCATCACGAGTCGTATACGTGATGCTGCTGTGCCATTGGCCTCGACCTCACGTCCATTGCTAGGCGAATTGAAACGTAGTTCCACGAGTCGAGAGGATGTGTCCATTGATGTCGAAACTCTGCTGCCGGAACGAACGCGTCTGCGACGTCAGCGACGCATGCGCTCGCAGGATTCAGTGGAGGAAAAGCCAGAAGATGTCATAGAGCGACTGAATAAACTAAAAGCACGCATTTCGGGTGCACTGAGTGAGGTGAAGGGAGTGCTGAAGCAGTACAGCACAGAGAGCGAAGCCGAAGCAGCCGGCGTTAAATGGACCGGACCACCTACAGCAACGACGAGCGTGCCGCCGACGGAAGTGGCAGCAGAGCAACCCGTACAATTTCGTTTTGTTAAGAAAGTGAGGCGGCGCAGCTACTTCGATGAAGCTGATGAGGATAAAGACAAGGACAAGGATAAGGAGAAGCAACAGGTGGAAGAACTGAAGCAGAACGAAGACGTGACAAAGCATATCAGTGATAGATCTTCCAATAAAACTTATGAACAATCTGCAGCAGCTAAACATGAAGCTTCTGCAATAAAAAATGCAGAAACTATTTCAGAGAGTGAAATCAAGGAAAAGCTAAAGAAGCCAGCAGCAGAAATCTCAGAGAGCACAGCCAAAGAGGAGATGAAGGCAGGAGAAGCTACCCTAGAGAAACAGAACCAAGATACAAATCAAATTAAGAGCGAACAAGAGAAACCAAATGAACTTGCCCAAGTAAAGCTGAATGAGCAACAGCATCAAGTAAGCCAATCCAAGCCAACAGAATCAACTCAAGAGAGCAAGGCGAATAAGAGACAGCAACAAGCTGATAACCAAGCCGAAGAGGATAAGGCAAAGGCAGCTGAGAAAGCTAAGGCGCAAGCTAAACTTGAGTTTCTGGCAAAAGTGCAAAGCGAACTTAAATCAAAATCAAAGCCAAAAGAGACAACAGCAACCGAAGAGGCAGCAACAGCAACAGCAATCAAGGAGCAACTCAAAGATGAATCTAAAGCAACTAATGAAACAAAATTGGACAATGAGCAAGCAACAATAGTTAAAGAGCAGCCCAAAGTCAACGTAGAGCAACCTAAAGAGAACGACACAGCAGCAACAGCAGTCGACAAAACAGCCAAAGAAAAGCCTAAAGAGACAGTGACCGACACCGCAGCAACATTAACAGTAAAGGAGCAGCAGCAGCCTGTGGAGGGTGTGGAGGCCACATCACAGACAGCCGCAGCACTGCCCGATGAGTCAGCCACGCAGCCGGCAACAGGAATGGAGGCATTGCCCAAGAAGGCAGCAGCCAAAAAAAAAACGATTCTCAAGGTGCGAAATCCGCGACGTGCATCCATTGCAGCCGTGGAGCCATCCAAGATTAAGGCTGAGACTGTGCAGAATGATGCTCTGATACAAAGGAGACCCTCCGACTCGGAAGCGATCAGGCGCAAGAAAAAGCAGAAATTAACGATAATCGCTTCCGGCAGCGATGAGAGCGTGGCGGCAACACTGCCACAGGCGACAACAATAAATGAACAACGTGTAAGCGCAAAGGTCAACAGCAATGCAGAGACTGCCAAAAGCGTAACAAAACCAACTGCCAAAAGCGCCGACACAAAGCCAGAGCCAGCAGCTACAACAGCAGCAAACGCAGCGACAACATCAACTGCAGCAGCAGCAGCAGCAACATCGCAGACGGCGCCAAAACAATTGCCAATCGATGGTTCAGCCAATCAAGCAGCAAACAGCGAGCCGAGCAGACGCGCCAGCCTGATACTAGCCGAATTGGTGGGTGAAACGGTGCTGGTATTACCAGCAGCAGCAACAGCAACACGAGCGACAGCAGCAACAGCAACAGCAGCAACAGCAACAACAGTAGCAGCAACACCTGCAACAGCAACAGCCTCAACGCCAGTGTCAAGTGCAATCAGTGGCTCATTAAGCCAGTTTAAAGAACCCATTCATCAGACATTAATTAGCCCGGCAAGTGCAGTAGCAACGCCGCAACAGGTGGTCGACGCCGTTGACATTGAAGTCGCCCCCGTTGATGCCGCGACGCCACAAATAGCAGCGACATTGAGCGAAGTGTCGCACGAAGAGTCATCGTCACGGCAAGAACAACAACAACAACAACAGCAACAGCCACTAGATCAATCAGAGCAACAACAACTACAGGCAATCGTTGCTGCTACAAAAGACAACGCACAGGCGCAAGTGAACAACAGTCTAGATACCATGCCGGAGCTGAAAGTACTTGCCGGGCCCGTGCAGCCCGTTAAGATTGAAACGGTTGAGCAGCCGCACGATGAATCCGATCTGGTTGTCTCCGCCAAAAAGAAGACCACGCATCTCAAGAAGCTGGTGCGTAAAAGTTCCATAGACAAGGGCAAAGAGAAGGCGAACGAGTCGGCCCTCAAGCTGAACAACATATTGAAGGATAAGAATAAAATTGGCGACATAGCGGATCGCATCAATAAGCAAACGCCGCCCAAGAAGACCACAAAGGTAGCTAAGGAGCAGACGACAGCAGCGGCACCAGCAGCAGCAACCAACACAGAGCAGCAACAGGAGAATGTTGAGGAAGCAGAAACAGCAATCGCAGCGGAAACGGTGCCAGTGGAAGTGGAACCAGCGCCTGTGCCCAAGAAGCCGCGTCAAATCAAGAAAAAGGTGATCATAAAGCGACAGAAGCGACGTCTTTCCATTGGCGACACCTTCTTCATACAGCAGGAGCCGGAGGAGCCGAAGGTGCCCGAGATTGAGACAATCGAGAAGGCCGTTGCCTATGTGACCGATGATGAAGCAGAACCCGAACCGGAGCCCGAATCAGAGCCAGCCAAGCTCAAATCCTGCCTGCATGTGCGCGAATACAAGATTGGGGATCTGGTGCTGTACGCAGAGCGATATCGCAAGACTCAGGTGCGCTGGAAACGTGGCCGTGTCTTGGAGCGCATCACCAGCATTTCGTATAAGCTCGAGATCGAGGGCAAGGAAGTGCCAGCCCATATCAGCTATATCAAGAAGTACACCGGACGCAAGGTGAAATTTGTGGGCAAGGAGTATCTGGAGATTGACTACGAGCAGGTGGTCGAGGAGGAGCGACGCGCGCGCAGCTACAGCATATGGAATATGGTCTAAGGCAGATCCATATGCTGCAGCCAATTGGCCAGCTATTTTAAGTGTTACCCAATTGTGATCGTCGCCCTTGGCAGCCGCTTCCTTCCATTAAGAAATTCACATGGATTTTTTAAAGGATCTCAAGTACGACATTCAGTTATGTTATAGTCTTTCGTCACACACTCACACTCACTCTATGTAAATTAATATATATACACATATATATATATAAATCATCATAAATAATGTATCTGTAGTTTAGCTATCCTAGTGTTAGTTCTAACTATTTTTCTATGTATACGTAAATTATTCCAAGATAACGAATTTGTTATAAAATTTCACGTTGCCTTTTCGTTCTTACAATTTTAGTTTACAATTTAAGCAAAAACCAAAAGATTTAATGTTTAATAAAGAGAAACAAAATATTTGAACTATGCGCATTTCGGATTCTTTACATCATCAACAACAACAAAAACAATTTTTAGCTCAATTAGTCATTAAAAATTTTTATGAATTTGTTTATTTCAAAGTTGTGTGTTTGTTGTTTTTTTCCTACCTATTTATAGATTGGTTATGTATATAGAAATAAATACGCATATATCATTCATATATGAATGATTATTATCAAAATAAACAGACTCAAGAGATCTACCAAATGGCCGAGCTTTGACCTGTATCAATAGCCACTCTCAATAGCCACTCTCCTTTTGCTTGCCTTTGCTATATTTTATAAATAGGCCTAGGCTATATAGCCATGCACGCTCTACGAGTTCGGGCATTCAAATATCCGCCCACTCCATCAACGCTGGCATTCGCATCCCTGAGATGTGCCAGAAAAATGCGTGTCATTAATAAAACTTTGGCGTAATGCAAGCAAACAGCAAACAAAACATCAAAAACAAGAGCTAAACATTTTTGCCTTGGGCTTGACATGGGTTGGGCAGAATGAGTGGCTGTAGGGGTTGTGGGACGTTTAGGGGTAGCATTTCTCATAATTGATTGCCAAGGCGTTTGGTAGAGAAATCCCTCAAAATTATTGCTTTGCCTCTTGAACAAGAGTACAAACGCGACAAAAACAAAGAAATATACATGAAGAGATGTACAGACATAAATACATGTATAAAATGTATATATCTATATATATGTATATATATCGGCAATATATATATATATATGATATAGTCTAGCAAATATGCTACATTCCTGGGATTTAACAGCGCCTTTGTGTGCGACGCTTTTCATTCAATTTTTGTGGCTGGCAACACGACTCAATGTGATTAAGAATCTAAACGAGGGTGGCAGGAAAAGTTACAGAATATTTTGTAAAATATATGAACAAAACAATATTTTAAAATATTATTAAAATATAATTATAATAAAAAAGAAAATATTAAATGTGTTAATTAATATCAAATTAATAATAATAACATTAAATTACACATTTTTTAAAAATTATTTTACAATGCAAATGTTCTTGATCTTATATAAACATATATATCTTGTAAATTTGCCAATTCCCTAAACTACCCTCGTTTCTATAGTTTTGTTATATAGCTTGTCTGCTGCATACATTAATTACAAAAAGAGACATGCACAATTTCATGCTCATTGAAAAGCATATCTAGATCGAAACGTAGACAAACTTAGGAAATTCCCCAATCCATAAATATTTTATATATATGTTAAAATAAACAAAATATAAATTTATTAATTGAAATTAATGGGAATTTCAATATTTTCGCAATTGAGCAGGAATTTCAATTGTTTGAAAAAATTCAGAGTGAGACAGAAGGAGGGTGTGTGAGAGAGAGAGAGACAGAGAGAGCCGTAATCCTAAAGTGGATCTCTCGCTCCCACGCGCTCTCTTTCTCCGCCTGTCTATAAATGAAAAAATAAACAAAACTTGTGTTATTCTATAAAATTTATGTGAAATTTAAAAATTTGTCTTAAAAGAAAAACAACTTTAGAAAATTATTATTTTTTGTTTAGGGAAACAAGCCTTGCAGACCACAAAATATTTCCATAAATCAGCGCACAAATTTAGCGAACCACTTGGCTCTACTATGAGCAGGAGCAGCGCTTAGATAGCCATAGATACACACAGACATATACACACATATATGCATATGTATGTATATGTACATGTCGCTACATTAAATTTTATGTAGATTTCGCGAAAAGCAAATGCTTAAATTTAATAGAAATTCAGGGCGAGGGAGCGGCTGCAGACGATTGCCGTTTAGTATCAAACGCCGACTAAAAACTGTGCCAAGTTCCTTGCGCTAGTTTCTCATGCGACAGCGACATGGACATCGACAGCCACAGCCACATAGAATTGCACACAGTGGCACAGCAATAGAAACATCCACAGCCACATCCACAGCCACATCCATAGCCACATCCACAGCCACAACTCAAGCAACACAGCGCGAGCTGGCTGTCTCGCAATTTGTTCAAATTGCATAGAGACTAAAAGAGCCGAGGCCGGTGCCGGGGACTGTGGACGCCAGGCTAATTACTAACAACGCAAAAAGCCAAATACAAAATTGAGAAAAATAATTATTGGAGCCTTCAGAAAGCGAACGGGCTGCAATTTATCGCAATCAAACACGAAGACACAGATGACACAAAACAACATTTTTCTAGAGCTCACTCAGTCGCACTCTTCTAAGCAAAGCAACACGTGCTGTCAACAACATGAACTTTCAGAAGGTCATACGATAGATATAAATATATAAGAATATACAAAATATATAAGAATATATCTAAAGCTCATTTGGAAACAAAAAGGCCAAACATAAAATTGACATGAAATATATTGAAATGTTTACAAAATGCGCGCATTCCCTATAAATCTAATAACGGCAAGCTGAGTGAGATCAGCCTTCAAGTGTTAATTTTTTTTTAAAGAATACCATATAAATGCTTCAAGTATAAATGGGGTATATGCCAGAAAGAGGTATATTGTATAATAACATTTCTTGTTACTATAAATTCAGTCTAAGCTAAATCAGAACCTAAAATGCTAAGCCTGCCGGCTATCTAGCATCTATCTATCACAAAACTCTATGAAGAACTCCTTTTTGCTGTGAACACCCCCATTGCAGGGTATAAACCTAGTCTAATTTCCCTCTCGCTTCCTTTTCTTTCTATATTTTTATTTTTTGCGCGTCACACGTTGTTTGGCACACGTTTCGCTTTTTCGTTTGTTTTTGTTCGCAGATCGATTAATGTGAAAGCAATCAGGCACTAGATAGATTTTAATGTCAACCAAGCCGAAGACGTTTCTCGATATCATGGCGTCATGTCGCCCGACGCCATTTTGAATCATGGCTAGCGTCACCGAAGCGAGAAGCGAGAAGACACGAGCGATCGACGAACGGCGATCTACGAACGACGATCAACGAGCGCCGAGCGCTGAGCAAATGATAATCAATTGACATTTTGAAGGCGCGTCGCACCTGAATCATTAGGCAGTAGACCAAGGCCTTTGGCATTGCGCCTTGGCATTTAGCGAACAGAAATTGCCAATTGCCAGTGGTTAGATAAGTGAAATAGGCTTCAGCAAAAAAACATACATAAAATACTTACTTATTGGCTTTCATCTCTATAAGCACGGTGTCTAAGCGCGGCTGGACATAGGACCAGGCGCCCTGATTCTTGTGCTCTTCCTGTACCCAGAAAAGATCGGCCTTTGGATATAGCTCGATTTGCTTGTAGATCAAATCGTATGGAAAGGGACAAATCTGTGAATGGAAATGGAATCAATATAAATATGAAATTATTAATCTTTCAAGTGATTTGTTCACTCACCTGCTCCACACGGACTATGGCAGTGGTTGCCTCCTGGTCGTGATCGTCACGCTCCTTGAACAGATCATAATATACCTTGCCGCTGCATAGGATCAGCTGTTCGACACATTCGGGATTGTGAGATGCCTTGCCCTTATCTGGTATGACGCGCTGGAAGCAGCTGCACTCGTTGAAGTCACGAAACGGACTGCGCGCCAGCGGATGACGCAGCAGAGATTTGGGCGAAAAATTTATCATGGGCTTGCGAAAAGCCATGCCCACTTGTCGCCGCATGGCATGGAAGAGATTCGCTGGCGTCGTTAAGTTGGTCACAATCCAATTGCAATAGAGCAACTGACGGGCAACATAGTCGGAATCACACATAGTCGGAAAACAATCGGGATCATCGTTGCTCAACTGAAGGAAACGCTCAAGGCGAGCCGAGGAATGCTCTGGACCCATGCCCTCCATGCCGTGCGGCAGAAATAAAACTAGACCCGATTGTCGTACCCACTTGGTCTCACCACTGGCCAGAAACTGATCGATGATCGCTTGAGCCGTATTGGCAAAATCACCAAATTGTGCCTCCCAGATGACCAGCGTATTCGGATTGGCCATTGAATAGCCGAGATCGAAACCCATGACGGCGCACTCGGACAATGAGCTGTTGCACACATCATAAGGCGCCTGATCTGGATAGAGATGCTGCAGCGAATTGTATCTGACATTGTCCTTAGCCTGATCATGCAATACATGATGCCGATGCGAGAACGTGCCGCGCTCCACATCCTGACCAGAAATGCGCACATGTATGCCATCCTTGACCAAAGTGCCAATGGCAAGCGCCTCGCCCAGCGACCAATCCGCTATTTTGTCCTTTACCATTTTCTTGCGCAGACCCAAAATACGTGCAATGCCCCTGGCAAGAGAATATATTATATATTATATAAATTTCTGTATATATAAATATATCTACTATATAGCTACTTACTTGTGCAATGTAAACTTATTCTCGGAGGGCGGCTCTGAGGCAAACTTATTGCCAATGTGAATCATGGTCTTGATATTGACGCCCGTTGGGCACATCTTGAGACGATTTTTACCTTGGAAGTAGCCAGACCAGGGCGAATCAATCCAATTGGAGTTCTGTAAACACATATCTATATATAGCATACATATATAATGGTCATATCTAACTTACCTTAAATGTCTTGATTTTCTTGGACTCTTCGAAGGCAGCGTTGCATATATTTTCGTATTTCGCAGTCATCGCCTTATACTCGTCCATTGTAATGACTCCGTCGTGGACCAGCTTATCCGCATACTTCACTGTGCTGGGCTTTAGCTTGCGTATGCGATCGTACATTAGGGGCTGGGTAAAGGCCGGCTCGTCGGCTTCGTTGTGACCATTGCGACGATAGCCAACGATATCGATGACAACATCCTTATGGTATTTCGCACGCCATTTGGCTGCAACGCGGGCGCAATAGACGCACGCCTCCGGATCATCGGCATTCACATGAAAGATGGGCGCGTTCACAACTCGCGCCACATCCGTACAGTAGCGGGAGGAGCGTGAGAAGCGTGGATCTGTGGTGAAGCCCACCTGATTATTGATGACCACATGAATCGTGCCATGGGTGGTATATGCTGGCAGATCAGTCAGATGGATGGACTCGTAGACAACGCCTTGGCCACAGAACGAGGCGTCGCCATGTATCAACACGGGTAGCACTTTGTTGCCCTGATAGTCGCCGCGCATAAACATCTCTGCCCGTGCCTTGCCGAGCACAACAGGATTGACGAACTCCAGATGCGAGGGATTGGCCACAACAGTTAGGCGTACATTTCTCTTCGATTGTCGATTGTAACGCTTTGTGAACGATCCCAAATGATATTTGACATCACCGGAGCCCCAGTCGCTGGCCTTAATACTATTGAACTGTGACAGTATCTCCTCCAATGGTTTGCGACAAACATTTGCCAGGAGATTCAAACGGCCACGATGTGCCATACCAATGTGCACCGACTCGACGCCCAGTTTACTCGACTGATCGATAATCTCCTTCATAATGGGTATCATTGTGTCACAGCCCTCGAGACCAAAACGTTTCTCCGACGAGTATTTCTTGGCCAAAAAATTCTCAAAGCCCGTTGATCGTGTCAGGCGCTCCAGTATGAGTCGCTTCTCATCTGCCGTGAAATTGATAACGCCCGGCACCTCAAAGTTCTGGCGAATCCAAGTGCTTTTCACAATCGATGTTATCATCATGTATTCCACACCGATATGACCACAGTAGACACGCTCCAAGCGATCTAAAATCTCTCTGTAGAAGAAGAACACATTGGAGCAATTGAGCTAGAATCCTAGTGAACTCTATTGGTCTCTTACCTAAGCGGCAGGAACTGTTCTTCGCCGCCAATTAACGTGGTGTTTGGCAGCTTAAAAATGGCGTTCAAGTCGTCTATTACAAAATAATTGAATTGAATTATCTATCAACAGGAAAATAGTAATATAGCTCACTGAAGACATAGGAGTAATGCTGTCGCAGCACCGCCTTGGTTGCCTGCAGCTTCCTGTCCTCGACGTCGGGTTTATGTCCTGTCGGTCCGACAATTCCCAATGGATCGAGATCGGCAGCTAGATGACCTCGAGTTTGATAGGCCCGAATAATGGCCTGCACCGCCAAGTGGTCATCAATATATTTCCAATCGGCTTTCGGAGCAGCTGTTTTAGCAGCCACCGCAGCTCCAGCTACTGAGGGCTCCCATTTCCGGTGCTTGGCCTTCAGCTGTTTATCTTGTTTAATTGTGCGTCGCTTGCCTGTAAAATAATTGTGCCAGCTCTATGCCGAGGTATATAGAATCATCAAAATTCCGAGCATCGCACCACAACACAAATATCAAGCAATTTTACCTCATCCACTGAATTCGGATCCTTAGCCCATTTGCGATACAGCCGCTCAATATAGCTGGCATTGCTGCCATTGGCAAAGCTGTCCGCTTTGAGATTGCTCGATCGATCCCTTCTGGCGCTGAGAGCTTTGGTCATTTGCACCGATCGTCGGCTAATGTCAATGGTCGTAAGACTTTTCATTACTATGACGGGTCCCAAGCGGCCAGGCTTCAGATACATCGCTCTATCTGCCCAAAAACTATTTTATAGCCTGAGCTGTAATTTTGATTGAAACATGAATTTTGAAGCAACTAATTCTGTGTTTACATAATATACATATATTTATATATCTCCCTCTATATAAATATATATATTTATATAATTGAAAATGCTTTTTATTTGATGCTATTCTGTTTTACAGGCTTTACATTTTCATGTTTTCCATATTTGTCAAAGCCTCATCTCGATTACTTTCTAAATGTATATAAATCTGAATTTCGATATCGACATCGGATGTACTTCTACTTTTGGTACTTGGGCTTCATGTGGTCTTTCTTCATCTTGGCAATGCGCTCCATTTGCGATTTTATGAACTCGCGCTTTCCCTTAAAGGGTCTCTGTTTGAAAGCCGCCCGCACACGTTGTACGGCCCTCTGTTTCTTGATCTGCTGTAAGGATTTCTTGAAATCAATTCTGGTTTTATTCGCTGCTACCGTTTTGGCCATCTCTGGCGTAGGCCTGACCTGCTTCTGTCTGCTCTTAGTGGACGATTTCACTGGCATTTCCTCCGTGGTGGGACTCAAAATGATGTGCCCAACCACATATTCTTGGTTACGAGACTGCGTATCTGTTGCCATGGAATCGAATTGGCTTTGATATCTTGGCTCTTGTCGGGTTTTCGTGTTTTTGCCTTCCTTTTCTTTCGGTTTCGTTACCTTAGCTGGTTTCGGTTGATAGATTTGTCTCCTTGGACTGATAAACGGCTTCATTATTTCATCATCTCCCTTCGATTGCTTTCCATCGCTACCTTTTTTCATTCTATTTACTTTTTTTGGCTGCGTCATTCTGGCTTTTAGTTTGGCGAACGGCGTCACCAGTTCTGTATAATCATCTGATTTTTCGCTATATCTAACTTTATTCATTCTATTAACGATGTCTGCCTTTAGCCTGGAAAATGGTGTCATCATTTCGCCATAATCATCGAATTCCCTTCTCTCGCTAAGTCTCTGCTTTCTTTCAACTGGTTTTTGTTTCGAGGCTTTTGCCTTTTTCTTGGGCGGTTGCTCCATTTCACTATCATCCTCATGTAATTCCTTGTTACGTCTCTCTTTTTTTATTCTTTTCTTTTTTTCTGCCCGAATGGTTTCAGACTTTTGCTTCGAAAACGGCGTGGTCATTTCGTTATACTCATCTGACTCCATGCCATATCTAACCGTATTCATTCTATTAACTGGATTTGGCTGCATGATTCCGCCCAGTGGCTTGGAGAACGGCGTCATCATTTCACCATAATCATCAAATTCCCTTCTCTCGCTATTTTGTTGCTCTACTTGAGCTGGCTTATGCTTTTTGGCTCCTCTCTTTTTCTTGGACGGCTTGATTTCATTATCATCTTCTGACTCCTCTCTATTTTTGGCTTTGCGAGAACGCGAGGACTTCGAAGTTATTTTAGTAGATGTTTGCCTAGTGGGCAGAATCTCTACATTTCCCACGTATTTACTTTGCAGAACATCCGTAAAGTACTGCTGCCACGACTACAAATGAAATGAAGTTACAATTATTATATTCTGTATCTTTACATTTAAATTTTACCGTATGTACGGAAGTCGGATTTTGAACCCATTTGGAGAAGAGGCATTCCATGTACTGAGCATCTATATCGTTGACAAAATACTGTTGATTTACTTTATCCTTGAACAACTTATAAGGATCAAAGTTAATCCTCTGATTTGGATCGGAACCTGTCCTAGTACTGTCTCTCTCTGACCTCCCACCATTCGAGTTTCCTGTACTAAAACGTTGCAATCGTGACTTGGCAAAAGCCAATATTGAATCAATTTTGAATTTAGCATAAACAGACATGTCGACTAATTATTATAAAATACGAAAATTAATTTCCAAAAATAGCTAATATATAAATCATTAAAGCTACATAATTTGTAAGCTAACACAGAGCCTACTATTTATAACGTATTTATTTAAGAGCTGTAAAATATATACGCATTTGTGCTGCGAAATTTTTTTAGTATATTATTAGTATATATTCTTTTTCGAAATGTTGGTAACACATTATTTTGGTGTTGGTAAGAGCGAACAGTTTTCATTGCACAACACTTACAAAACACTGCAAAAGTCCACGCTAGGCATATAAATTGATTTGTTTATTTATTTGTATATAAAAACAAATTTAATAAATTTCTATAGCTATGAATAAGTTTCACACGCCCTCGTTTGGTGACGAAATGTTCGAGATGAACGAAACGCCTCCGGAACAGACACAACATCAAAATGCTGTAAGTTCATGAGCGAGGAAGAGCTGGAAGTCATTCGCCTCCGTGGGTTCTGGCTAACAATATTATTGTTTATAATCAGTGTGTGGTTTGCTTTTAGGATGAGTTCGACTGAATTATTGATTGTTAACGTTTCACTTTTGCTGAATAAAATCATTTAAGATTAATGCCAACCTCACTGGCGAGTAGCCGCTAGCGATGGAATACACAGCCAGCAGACAAATGAATATTCTCAACTGATTTTTGTGGTGGATCGAATGTTTTTCCAGCTGAGCAATTGGATTAATGAAGGTTCTCGCAATTGCATATTGGTTGTTAATCGTTTTATAATAGATCCAAAAAGCGCCCAATTGGAAACATTTCAGTGCGCTTCACTCGGATGTGTCGTAGTGTGTGTACGTGTGTGACTCTCTAAATGTGAGTGAGTGTTTATGTATGTGTGTGCGCGCTTGCCCTAGATGATGGCATCAGTAAGCGCATGGGGGTTATCGATACAAAACAACAACAGCAATCAAGCTAACAGCAGAAGGCAGCGCAAATGCTTATCAACAAACAACACGCACACCAATAACCGAATACAAACAAACAAACACACACGCACACATACACATGCAATCAGCAGGTTGCGTCTACCGGTGACAGCGTCCCCCACTCGTCGCCTCGCTCCATAGCCGAATAGAGCCGTACGTGTTATGCACAAAACGAAGCACATGTACAAATATACGTACACTGCGTCTTGCCTAATATAGAGAGCTGTGTTAGCTGGGCCGCGTTCAAGCACATATATTTAGTTGATTTATAATACAGCAGCCAAGATGAAGAAACTATTAGTGAGCCATCATTTCTCTATAAGATTCACCTTAGCATTCTCTTTTATTTTTTTGATTCAATAAAAATTGTTGTATATATACATATGTGTTTAACAACTGCTATAAAACGTTTTACATTTTGTTACGCTTTTGTTCTCTCATTGCAGTCACGACGTATCAGTAGACTAAGCAGCCTGGATCACTCCACGCTGGTTGACGACGAGGAGGAGGCCATTGACTATGATACACCCAGCAGCTATCAGATATCAACAAATCAACAGCAACAACAACAATCTCAACAGGCACCGGCCAAGCCGCTAGCGCCATATGCGCTCTTCTTTCGGGACACAATGACGGCCATCAAACAACAAAATCCTGCTTGCACGCTGGAACAGATTACAGCTATAGCTCTGAATATGTGGGAGTCTCTGGATGAGAAGCAAAAGACTGTCTATGAACAACGGCATGACGTGGAAAAGCGTGAATATGTGCGCCAGCTGCACGATCATCAGCGCCATCAGCAATTGGGCGAGCAGCAGCAGCAGCCGCAACAACAGCAGCAATTGTCATCGCCTCCGGCGAACTCCCTCACTGTGAAGCAAGAAGCGCCTGGCGAGGCTGGCAACGAGACAGCCGTTGCGCAACCGCCACCGCCATCAGATCAAATTCAGCTGTTAACTGAGGCAGCAGCTGTGCAAAAATGTACGCGCGAACAATGCAATAAGCCGGCAATAATAAATCCCGATTGGGAGGATGAATATTGCAGCAATGAGTGCGTTGTTATACATTGTCGCAATGTGTTTACGGAGTGGGCGCGTTCGCTACAAAATTCTCCCACGTAGTTACTAATCTTAATAGGTGCACTTGTAGGTATTAACTAAATCAAGCAAAACAAAAATAAAAAACAAAAGTAGGTAATAAAACGCAATAGGCAGTCAGCTGATTGGCACACGCAGCGTTGCCAGCTGTTCAAAATGAGACGCTTTGAAACACTGGATCTTAGCTCACATACAAAATGACGCGCGCAGTTCAAATGCACTTTGTGCATTGTTTAGTATTATACAATTATAAATAAAATACATCAACAATTATGTATATATTTGTTTATATATATAACTTTTAATAAATACACACATTTATTAAACTTGCACTTCATTATCAATATATCAATGTCGATTCGCTTACAAAATACATTTCTATGCGTTTTTGTTGTTTCTCTTTTGTTTTTATATATATTCATATATATCAAAAAATTAAAAAATATAAATAAATGAAAAAATACATTCTTCTTGGTTGCGCAGCCGATTCTATATAAAAATTCAAATAAAGAACAGTATAAAATGCTCGCATTGCTTAATATATTTAAGAGTAGGAGGGCTAGAGATAGAGATAGAGAGAGGGCATTGATAACAATATAACTTGTTTATAAGCTGCAGCACAGAGACTTTTACTTTTAAATGCAGATAGCGAAAGCACATAAATATTATCTTAGTAAAGTTTTTAATTTATTTTAGGCGAGTACTTCAAGCACACAATTTGCAGCAAATTTTAATAATAAAATAAAAAATTATAAAATGAAACAAATAATAAAGAGCATGCGCACACTAAATAATATCACCAAATTATCTTTTCATCTCTTTTTGACATTGCTTCCACTTCACCTGCCGGACAATACTTTACTTTAGATACTATTTTAATATGTTTTCGAAATATGCTTTCTTTTTTTTTTTTTTGGAAGGGGGAATTTTCAACGACAATAAGTTTTTGTTGTAATTATGTATATAACTATTATATTAGTGGGTGCATCTTTTGCTTTTTAGTAACATATTCTCTTTTTTTTCTTTGATTAATTTTGTTCTTCCCTCTCTGTATGGATTTTTATTAATTTATTGTTAAATGTTTCCTGCGCCTGCAACTACATGCTATTATTGACTAGAGTTGCCTTATGGGACGTGTATGGGTTGTTTCGCTCGGCTCATATTTCATATGGACCTGTAAATTGAGAAAGAGAATAATATTTAAATTCAATTAAATTTATATAAAATTTGTATAAGGTTAAAAGGAACACAAATAAGTAAACCATTCAATAAAAAATATTATTCCATTCAATTTGTTCTGATCATTGCCATCGTTCATCTATTCTTTTCAATTTGCTCACTGAATTAGTTCAAAAGCTCATGCCAATATTTTGTTTATGGAACTGCTGTGATTTACGTTGGTCACACTGGTATTTTTTTGTTTACTTACCGTTTTGTAGATTTATTCCACAATCTGCAGTTCGGCTACATTTAGATCCAAATCGGCGCTATCCTTGCAAAAGGTGCTCGAACGCTCCAGCTTGGACTCGACGCGCTGTCCAGCGCTGTTGTTGTTATTGTGGTGGTGGCTACCTCCCTCTAGCTGCACATCGATGAGCAAATCCAGTTTCTGTTTAACAGCTTGCGCTGCTTTAAAGCCGCCATTCAGGACACCATTTGTATGAGGCTTATAGCCAGGAGCTGATGGTGCATGGCCATTGGTTGTTGTTTGATTGGTTGTCTTGCGTAGCTGCAGCGTATTGGGACGTCGTGTGGGTATATTGGAGGGCAAACTGTTGCGTAGATTGTGTTGCTGCAGCATGCTGCTGACGGCGGAATGTGAAGAGGAACGCAATGGACCAGCAGAGGCGCGCAATTGTTGTTGTTGATGTTGCTCTTGTTGCTGTTGCTGTTGTTGTTGTTGTTGTTGCTGCTGCTGTTGCTGTAGTTTATTCTTCTCCGCACGCTTGGCAAGAATCTCTCGCGACTTGGCGGACAGGAAACTGTGTCTTCCCTTAACAGGATTCTCTCCACCAGCCGGCACCGATATTGAACGCTGTTTAAACATCTCCCGCGTGGACAGCGTGCTGCTCACCGAGGATAGCCGACTGGTGGCTGACTTGGTTGTGTGCACGGAACTGGGACTGGAGCCATTCGAAGCGCCTGTTGCGTTCACATTGTGCTGCTGCTTGAGTTGGCGCGTCGACTTATTCGTCAGCGCTGTGCCACGTTGGATGCCCTTCAATGGAGCCGTGGGCTTCATGGCTCCAGTAGCTGCATGCCCATTGAGTTGCTGCACTCGCGCCAATTTGGCGCCACTTGACAGCGATTCGTGTGAGATCGTTTTATTGGTTATCACCGAGCTCTTCATGCTCTCCGCCATCGAGTCCACATTCATGTCCGAGGAATACCGCTCACGGGATCCACTCTTGGCTAGGCTATCTGTAGACAAGTTGTTGGACTTGTTGCCCAGTCGTGTGCCGCGGCGCAGCGCCGCCGGACTGGAGTTGCGCGAACTGTCGCTGGAAGAGATGTGCAGATTTTTGGCCTGTGCCTTGCGTGCCGCTGGTATGCTGGAGCTGGTTGCACTGCGTATGGGACCTGCGGTACCATTTCCTGCACTAACTGCGCGCGGCTTACGAGGCTCCAGATATCGAGCACGCACGATAGGCGCTGCAGATTTGGTCTGACTACTGCTGGAGGCATTTGATTTGGACTCCACAGCTGCCACGGGCTTGCGCTGTGTGACTGGTGGCGCCTCCGACTGTGTGCGTCGATGCGTATTGAGACTGTGCCGCTCATTTGCCGTCTGGGAGGTGGCGCGCTGCATCTGCGGCACATAGGCGCGCGAATTGGACTTGAGCAGTTTACCTAAGGAATAGACAGATATTAATATCTATTATATACGTATGCTTATTTTTAGCACTCACTGTTGCCCTCGCGCGCTTCATTGCCATGCGCCTGGACGCCACGCTCCGTGGTCTGCACATGCGCAGCATCGTAGTTGGTCTGCGTGGCCTTGTAGAGCTGCGTTTCCTGTGCCTGTACGCGCTTCGATTGCGCCTGTATGGCCAGCTTGATCTGCACCAGATCTTGGCTACGTGTGCTGCCCCCAAAGGAGAAGGCCTTATTCACCGGCTTGCCGCCGTTGCGCTTGAGATCGAGCGGTTCGGTGAGTCTTGCCATGGTCTGGATTTTCTTGCGCAACTCCAGATCCATGCGCTGCCAGGCAGTGACACGCATGGCCCGTGAACACTGCCTAATCAGGCACTGTTCGACAGCATAGACCAAGGCGCTTACCAGGCGTATATATTCGGGCTGCCAATCGAGCTGCTCCTCCTGCAAGCCCTGCAGCTCCTTGGCCAGCTCGCCCAGATTAACGGGCATCTGGATAAGCTTCGACTGCAGCACAGTATTCAGACGCGTTACACGCTGATAGCTACGGCATGCCTGCTCTGGCGTCAGAGCTGCAGCCGTTTGCAGCAGCAGCGTCTCAAGCCGTGGAATGTGACGACTGCGATCGTGACCCAGCGAGAGGAACGAATCACTGGCTATGAGACTGGCAAAGTGATCACCCACATAGCCATAGGCAGCATCTAAAATATCGCGCACCAGCTGCTCGCAGACGTGACCCCAGCGATAGGCCGAGAGCTGGGCCAGCAGATGATCGCAATCGAGCACCGTGTCCAGCACCGTTTCCGAGGTCTGTGAGAGATAGAGAGAGAGAGAGAGAGAGAGGAGAAAGATTAGGTTAATCTATATGAAGTAATGCAATGAGATTATCTCACCATATAGGCAACAATCTGCTGACGACAGCGTCCGAGTATATCGGGCGGCAGCTGAGCGAATTGACGCGTCGGCCACACCTTCAGATAGTGTCTGCAGGTCCAGCGCAAGCATTTGCGATAGAGATCATCCAAAGCATGATTCAGAGCAACAGGCAGCACCTGCAATATGCCATCGATGCAGCCGGAACAGGGCTTATGGAAATTGTGGCAGTAGTTGGTCTTCAGTGCATGCGATGTCACCTCCTTCAATCCCTCCAAGCCCAACAGATCAGCCAAGGCAGCCAGCTCCATCAGACTAATGCCATCCGGTGGATGCGAGGCACCCGAATAGATGTGGCACAGAGCAAAGTGCACGGCCGCATAGGAGTAGCCCTGCAGGGAGACAACGCTCTGAGCGCCATGGCCCGCCAGCATGGCAGCGAAATATTGACAGCGACTGCGCAGGATGCACTTGTGGGCACGGATGCGCCTGCCATGCACCTCCACCAGCATATCGGTGGCGATCTCCTGCAGAAACATTTTCAGCAAATCTTCGCCCAGTCGCCGGGGCTGGCGACAGCTCATCGAGGACTCGTCCATGCCCGAGCGACTGAAACTGGAAGCCAAACTGGAATCGGCACTCAAGTCCGTTTGTATATAATCCAATTGCTGCTGCTGCCCATTGTCCAGAATCATGTCCCCAGGCAGCGAATTGGAGAACTCCTTGCTGAAGTTGGGAAACAGACGCGACAAGCTGCGTAGATTATCCACCGAGCTGGCCAGCTGCTGGATATTATTGCCTCCACCTGTGGAGCGTGTCATTGCCCAGGAATGGGGCCGCGTTGCCGCACGTTGCTGTTCATCGCGATAGAAACGTTGACTGGCGCTGCGCTGAGTGCCCGCACTTTTGCTCATGGCATCCGGCGATTGCAGTTCATGCTTGGCCACAGGCTTATCCATGTCCGAGAGCTTGACAAAGTTTGCCGGCTGCTCGGCATTCTCGTTAACCGTTTCCAGCAGCTGCTTCTGCTTCTCAATGGTCGCGTGGAGTGTTTCCATGGTGTGGCCATTGCTCAGATTTGGCTGCTTCTTGGGTGAGGCGGTCTCCTTGGCCTCAATGATGGTCTCCATGATGGATGTGCGATTTGAGCTGCTTGTCAGCGGCACCGGCTGTGGCACCTGTTGCAGCTGCTGCAACTGTACCTCACGCAGCGCCAGCTGCTCATCCTGCTGGAAGGTGAGATCATCCGTGTCCGTATTGGATGCAGGTGACATGTCTTTGGAGAGCACGCCCTCGGTCAGCGCAGAGGCTATGCTGCTGCTCTTGTCGTAGGTCTCATTCAGCTGTGCATCACGTCGTCGCTTCTTCAAGCGCGCCGCCTGCTGATCCTCATCGGAGCAGCTGCTCAAGGCGCCGCCGCTATAGTCATCGTAGGGCGACAGGGAGCTATCCACGGACAAGGAGGATGCCTTCGATATAATCGGCAATTTGTCTATGATGCTCATTAGACCACTGCCAGGTAGATCGCCTCCGTTGGCAGTCAGGCTTATGGAACGCTTATAATCCCCCGGAATGGGCGCCTGTTCCTTGCTGTTGTTGCTGCCCCAGCTATGTCGCTTGCTCGCATCCTGGTCGCGCGACATTCGACGCAGTGCAGCGACCGTCAACGATGGCTGCTCCAAATTGCAACGATAATCGAGAGATTTGCTCTCCTCCTTTTGCAAAATTGGCAACTGAGTTGCCTGCTGTGTGCCGCTCTTGGCCATTAAGGTTTCCGTGGAGCTGGCACTGGACTTCATTAGCTCCTCGCCGCGCCGTTGCGCCACGCTCAATGAACTGCTCAAACGTTGCGCCAAATTGAAGGGCTCCTTGCGTCCATTCGTGGCCCGAGGTGGCTGCTGCTGTTGCTGTTGCTGTTGCTTGGCCGGCTCACCAAAGTCTATGAACATGCTGAATATATTCTTTTTGTCCGGCTGCTGCACTGGCTCTTCCTTCTGTTTTGACTGCTCCAGTTGCTCATCCTCTTTAGCTTTATATTCGCTCTGCGAGAGATTCACAAAGAAATTGGCCGCCTTGGGCGCTGTATAGGATTTGCTCAACGATGATGGCTGCAGTGGTTGCTCCTTTAGCACCTTTGGCTTTCTGTCCATGTCATCCAGTGACACATAGAAACCGCAGCCGCTCTTGTGCGAGCTATTCGAGTCGGAGCGTTCACGAAATCGTGCTCCGTTCGCCTCCAGGCTGGACGTGGAGCTGGTGCTCTTGCGTCTTTCTGGCCGGCAATCGCTCATGTCCACCACCCAGGAGGCAATTGCTGGCAGTGGTTTGCGCTGTGGTTGACCTGTCTTCACCCTCAACTCCACACCCTCCAGCTCGGCATCGTCATCCGCCTGCTGATCACGCGCAATCTCATCGTCATCATCATCGTCCCTGGGTCGCGTGGCCGCAAAGTCTAGCGAGACAAATCCACCCGACACAATGGGACAGGCATCGGTGCGTTTTCGACTCGGACTATCGCAATGCTTCTGCCTAAAGTCCTCAATGGAGGCACCGCCAGAGACAATGGGATTCGCCTCATCGAACTTGGAGCTACGTTTGGGTGTGCGCGGCAACGGCAGCGGCGAATCTGTTGCATCGCTGCAATAGGCGCCCGAATCACGATGATGCGACAACGATGAGCTGAACGTATAGTCCCTGTGTATGGAGCTATTGTTGCTGCTGGAGACATGCTCCAGCACATGCACCATGGAATTGTGTGGGGTATCTGTGGCTAGAGGCAGGTGCTGCTGATGCAGTGGCTGCAACGATTGCTGCTGTTGCTGGTGCTGCTGCAATTGTTGCTGCTGTTGTCTGCCCTGCTCGGACCAGACCAAACTGTGAGCCGGACTGCTGCTAGAGTAGTCAGTCGTATAGCTGAGATCGTGTCCATGATGCGGTGCAAACTTCGGACTGCTGCCCAATGGATGCACGCTAAACTGTTGTGTATTGTGCTGAAAGCTACGCGGCACAGCCATGGGCACAGCAGCGGATGCAGTGCGTCGCCTGCGTGCACTTATCGAGGAGTCTGAGGAGTCGGCATCGGCAGCCAGAGAGACGCTGCTTGCCTCAGTGGCATCAGTGGCACCACTGGCCGGCAGCTGTTGCTCACGCTTCCACAGCTTCTCCTCATCGGACAGATTGTTGGTGCCACTATTCGAGTCTGGGCGTGGCTCATCCTCAACCTCTACATCGGAGCTGCAATTCGATTGACTGCTGCGCGGCGCCTTGCACTTGGCAAACGCCTTGTGGAACTGTTCCAATTCCAGCTCCGTTTCTGGCTTGGACTGCTCATTCGGCTGCAGACTGTCCAGGCTGGGAAAAGATAGCACCTCGTCCTCATCGCGCAGCGACGAGGCGTCTATGAAGCAGACGCTATTCTGTGAGCTGCTCAGCGGCTGTTCCCGCTTCTCCAAGTCACGTAACAGGCAGCTGGCGCTGATGCCCTCCACATGAGGCAGAGCTGGAACTATAGTCTGAGATTGCACAGCTGCTGCTGTGGGATAAACGGACTCCCAGGAGCCCGTCTCAGTGGATACTGTGGACGTTTCCATGCATACGATTTCCTCGTTTTGTCGCTGCTTCTCCTCCTTTGAGGGCGGTTTCAATTTACTATCGTAGCTCTTATTGTCTCTGCCGCTGCCGCTGCCGCCGCCGTTGCTGCTGCTGCTGCTGCCGGCAACAGCTGCTGCTACCAGAGCTACTGCACCGTTATTGCACTCCGGACTGGAAACTGGTGAAAAAGTATCACGCTCCTCCTCTCCGACATCCAGTTCACAGGTTTTCGTGGAGCCACTGCCCGAATGCGAACCCCTTGGATTCTGTCGAGCGGCTGCACGCAAATCCTCGCTATATTGCGGCGCCGAGGATGAGGATGAGGAACTGCTGCTATCTGTAGCCACCGAAGGACTGCTCACGTTGCTGTTATGATGGCTGCTGCTGCTGCTGCTGTTGCTGGTGTTAGTGAGATTCGAGTAGTGCGAGTGATTGGGTGAACCAATCGATGCCTCCATCTGCTGGTCCAATGACCTGGCAATCGCTGCGACTGCTGCTGCTCCAACTGCTTCTGTTGGCTGCTGCTGCTGAAGCTGGTGTTGCGTTGCTTCCATTGTTTGTATGGCTAAGGGGGTAGGCGTTGTTACTGTTGGGGATGATCGTCGTGACGCTGTTTCAACTCATCGACAAGTCTCGCCAAAATGCCAAGTGACTGCTAAAGTGACTGTCAAGTGACTGTCAAGTGAAAGCTGCTAAAAGTTGTTGCTTCTACTTCAATTGCTGTTGTTGCAATTTTTTTGTTTTCTGTTTTGTGGCTATGTTGTTGTCTGTTGTCTTTACATGGCCACATGCTGCATTCCTGACTGGCGTGGGCAAAAGTATCTTACAGCTACGCAAAGTATCTCACAGCTACGCAAAGTATCTTACAGCTACCCAAAATAGCTCAGTCGAAATCGATATCGAAGACGTGAGGGCTTGCTGCCGTTGCTCCGTCTTCTTCTCCTCAACTGCTGCTGCTGCTGCTAATGATGCACTGCCTCCTGTGTCTGTGTCTATCTGTTTATTTTTCTAGTTGTCTCGTTTGTTTTCGTTTTCGTTTATCTTCTCGGCACTGCTGCTCCTGCCCTCTTCTCCTTCTTGTTCGTTGCGTTGTGTCTGCCTTTAGTTCAAGCGTCTGCTGATTTATTGCCAATTGTGTCAATTGTTGCACTTGTTGTTGTTGTTGTTGTTGTTGCTTCACAATTAAACTGCAAAAAGAAATAACAAGAGTTATTAAAACTGCAAAATACTTTAATACTTTATAAATAAATTGCATTTGTTTAAGTGCATATAATTGTGCCGCCTTGCCAGTTGAATGATTATAAAAACTTTATTTCTTTAAAGACTTTAGAGTCTTTTTTTTTTTTTTTTTTGATTGAGTCAACAACAGGAAATGTATAAAATATATAAACAAAAAGAGTTCATAAAAAATACATTTATGACTCAAAGCGAAAATTGCGAGTACTTAATTAAATTTTGTGATTATTTTAGCTAAGGTCTTAGCAATTGTTTGCAATATTTAAATAGATTAAAACCAATGATAGAAAAGACAGCTAACTAAAACTATTTGCTAATAAAATACATATAAAATATATTATATAATTATAAATTCACTGAACAAACAATTCCTATAAGAAATTGCTTACGCATGAGAACGCAAAAAAATATATATCTTTCAAATATATATGCAAAGCATTCACAATACAAAATTATTTAACATTTTATCTTTATTTTGTTTAAACAGAAGTCAGCAAAATACAATCAAATCTGTCAAATATAATTATCAAAAGATCGTAAAATTTAACGGTGCAAAAACCTTCAATTTAATTTAAAAAATATAAATAAAATGCAATATTTAATATGAGATACTATAATATGCTACATTATATTTGTTAAACATTTCACAAGCTTGTTTTTTAATAAGCAAAAGAAATCGAATCTCGACATACCCCATTTCTGTTGTAGCTTTATGAACAAGTTTGTGATGATTAAATTTGTTAATATATGAAAAAAGGTTTAATTAAAAAGCAACAAAACGTTTAAAGTATTTAATGTATTGAAAAAAAAAATACGTGAATACATGTAGTGGAGCCCGTGAGAAAACTGCCACGCCTTTTTCCGGTTTGGCTTACATATGATTTAATGATTATAATTGTTTTTTGTATTTTTAATTTGTTGCAAAATATTTACAAACAATTTGGAAGTGCAAATTATGTGTGTAAGGAATTTGATAAATATTTGTTATAAATTATACAAATATTTAAAATATTGTATTATGAAGGAAGTATAAATTATTGTAGCATATTTTTTTAAATATGTAAAAAATATATACCAAAACAATTGTAAATACTAAAAAAAAAAAAAGTATTCTAAATAATTATTTTTAGCTATAAAAAATGTATTTATTTTAAATTTTTTTAATATTAAAAAAGAAATATATTTGTTTATTTTTATATATAAAAAATATTTATTTATAATTCATTTTAGCAGTTTTATTATTTAATTTTTAAGCATATATTTAAATACAATTTAAAGTATTTATGGTAAACAATAGACAACAATAGCGATGGTTACAATAAACGAACTTTTTTTTATGTAATTGACATATGCGTTTGAAGGCGGATACTTGACGTCAATGCGACGCACCTAAAACCCATCAACTGCTACCGGTTGACATTCCCCCATCCCCACTCTACCCATAGCCCCCTCTGGCAACCAACTAAACTGGCTAACCACAAAAACAAAAGGCATTGATAGTTAAACAAATTTTTCCCGTTGTTTCCTTTAGCTCTTCCATTGGGCAAACATCTAGAATTTCAATTTCAATTTGCTATCAAGGAAGTTGCAAGTGCATTGAAATTTAAGCAGTTTGTTTGTATATACATTTATATGTATATATATTGTTTATATATTACATACATTTGTTTAGGGTGAATGTATATGCTGGGATCAAGCATTAAACATTTGTCACCTAAAAGCTTTTTGCATTTACTTTGTTTACAAACAACTAAGGTAAAAGCAGCAAGAGAAATACCTTGAATTTATTGCAATACAGTCATAAGATATATCATATATATATCGTATATATATACTTGTAACGTGTGCTTATATAAATATTTACGCAGTTCACTGAAATTTAAATAAGCTAAAGCTGCACTCGAAGACATTTAACAACTGGCTAAGTAAGTGTCTGGCAGAGGTAGTTAAACAGAACTTAATCCGGTCAATGAATTCCAAGACTATTTTTTCTACTTTATTATTAATTAAGTATTATGAATACATATAAAAATATCTATATATATGCCGACCAACTTCATTTACATACAAAGGCGCGACTTTGACGTTTGCTTGCAAATCACAGTCAAGCGTTAAACATGAAAATTAATACGTTCCATAAAGGAATCTAAAGAGCTAAACATGCAAATCGTGTGCACGAGACAATCAACTAGAACATATAGACAGAAATAGCGTACATATTGAAGGAAAAGATTAATTGAGCTAAGCTAAAAGTTAATGCAGACAGAACACGAAACGTAACTGTTAATGTTTGTAAACAAAATTCCATTTTGATAATATATTATGTAACTTTTATTTTATATGACTCAAAGAGGAAGTCTAGACCGCAATGAGACTTACTAAATATTTGAAAATAATAATTTGAATCATTGATTTAATAGGTTTATATAAGAAAATGTATAAGAAATCGTTCAAGAGGAATTACGGTATAGCAGCATATATAGCATGACACAATCAATCACAAAAGATCGTATTCCTATAGCTCTTTACTGCTTATGCTCGATTATTCTTATCATTATCAATATTATTGTAATTCGTATCATCATTTTCATTACACAAGATATTATTATCAGTATTATATGTAATTCCTTATCATTATCATTGTAATGCTCAGTGTCATTATCAATAACATTATCATTATATTAATATTTTCATTTATCTGCTACTTTATAAGTATGATTATATTTATACTTATCATTATCATTATCATTAACATTGTAATTATCATTCATTTCTTTTTTTTTTTTTTTTACAAACTAAAACAAAAAGACTCCCTTTATATATTTAAACAAAAAATATTTAACAGCTGTATTGAAGTTCATTCAACTCGCCAAACATGAGAGAAAACTTTACGAAAAGTATAAAACAAAGGTCCATAGATCAACAATGAAAGCAACAACAACAATAATATCAACAATAACAATGATATCAAATAGTTAAACAAATAGCAATTATGTAATTCATGACTTGTGGCACGATATGCATTTGCTAGAAGAAAACAAAAACAACATATACAAATTACAATTCTATAAATCAGTCAATGAAAAAAAAAAATGAAATTCGTGCAATTGCACGTTCATCTATAAACATAAAAATCAACTGATTTACTCGTATTCCCCCTTGATTAATTTATAGAATCGCCAGCTGCACGAACTGCGATACAGACCATATAAAGAGCATATGATAAAAATGTTTCAATACACAAAATTCTTAATTACAAAATAATAGAGAGGGGAGAAAAAACATAAACAAAGTTATAATAAATTTAATGATTGCCGCGAATCGTGCTTAAAAGCCAATTGAATATTGTGGCTAGAAAATGCTATCAAACAAGTTTCAAGTGTTCTATTTGCCTGCAAGTCTTTAGAGCTCAAAGTATTATATTGTATTTGCATGAGCAGCGGATCATGGCGATATATTTGTATATTGAAAAATGTCATATGTGACTTAAGTGATGAGATATGGAAGCAAATTTAATGTTAGTTTTTTATAGTAGATTTCCATAACTGGCAAATTCTATATTTTATATGCTCAAAGTGTTATACTAGTCTAAAGATATATGATAGACATTTTATTGAGCTGGTCAATTGAATTGTTTACCTAAATGTAGCTAGAGTTACATTAATTACATATATTGCTTACAGAACAACATCTAAGTGTTATACTAAAGTTCCATCATAAAAAGAATTAATAAATGTAAAGTGTTATATACTTGTAATCGCGCCATCATTTAAAATAACTAAATAGCATTTTTTAATGTATTTATTCATGCTCTCAACTCTTAATAGCCGCAAGCTACAAAATTTACAAGTCTCACGATAAATTTTAGCACGCACATCTCTAGCGATTCACGCCCCAAGGGGCAATTTGTACAGCAATTTGTGCGTTGCTTTGTGTCTCCATATGTGTGTGTGTGTGTGCGTGTGTGTTGTATGTTGCTTAGGCGTCTGTTTCAAGTTGTCGCCGTTGTCAGGAGAAACCGGAGGCGGGACCGGCCAGTGCCTGAGGAGCAACAACAACAACAACAACAACATGGACAACAAACTCGCGAATACTTTGACAATTCGCAAACTCATCGCACGACGTTCATTTTTTTCTCTATATACATATATCTATATATAAATACAGTGCTCCATTGTTGATCATTATTATTACATTGTGTACATATTATATTTCTCTGCCATTATCAATCCACCTATCCAATCTATCCAGCTATCCATGGGCAACAATGTAGCCGCATTTATAAGCACATATCGTTTTGTCACTTCCCTTTCTATCTGTACAAGTATTTCATTATCTGTCCATAGCCCAAACCATTCCCTGGTTGCCCCCTTTCATTCGCTTTCGACTGGTTTTTTTTTTTTTTTTGGAGTGGTTCCAACACTGAGATCCACACAGATTATTGAATTTCTCATTTTTTTTTTTTTTTTTTTTTTTTTTTTTTTTTTTTTTTTTTTTTTTTTTTTTTTTTTTGACATTCAGCACACGTTGCGACTGTCTTTTATATTATAAATATTTCATTAGATATTAGATGCAGATTCTATTGTATAATTTTTGAGAATTTTTATTTAAATTTTGTTATGGATTGTATAATGGAAACAGAGTTTTCTGTTTGTTTGACCTTTTTCTGCTTGAATGCAGATTGAATAGAGTTGATTAATTTACTTGTTCCTTATTATTAACCCAATTGAATATATTTGATTCGATATTGTTTTCATTAGTTAAAAATTGTATCATATCATATCTATATATGTATATCTATATCTTTCGCAGCTCTTTAGGATTTTTGTTAAGATCTTGTATTTTATTCATTTATCATTACAGCCTTCCCCATAGCATTCAATGATATTCCAGGGTATTTCAATGCCCAAAACTTCAAATTTTTCTATGTTATTAACGCAACTTTCGCTTGGAAATTAAGCCTGTTTCGTTGACCCTCGAGCAAAGAGTTTTGATGTATTATTATTATTATTATTATTTTTATACCCTGAACCCATTGAAAATGGGAATTCAGGGTATAATGGTTTTGTGAAAATGTATGTAACAGGCAGAAGGAGACGTCGCAGACCCCATAAAGTATATATATTCTTGATCAGCATGAAAAAATAAGTTGATCTAGCCCTGTCCGTCTGTCCGTCCGTCTGTCCGTCCGTCCGTCCGTCCGTATGAACGTCGAGATTTCCGAAACTACAAAAGCTAGAGAGCTGAAATTTTACATGAATACTCGTATGTTAGCTACGCAGTATGAGTTTGTTTTGTTTTTTCGATAACTCATCCCATTTCCAAATTATCGATAAAAAATCGAAAATTCGTTTACATTTTATAGGTTTTTGGGGCATAACTTCTACATCGTTTTAGCTACAGACTTCAAATTTGTTTATTTAAATAGATATTATGGATACGCAGATTACGTAATTTTTAAACTTTGGATGCCACGCCCCCTTCGACCCCATTTTGAAAAAAACGCATTTCAAATACTAGAGCCTTGCAATTTGGCATATAGATAGATTTAGATACTCTTAATCTATTCTGAAAATTTCATGAAGATCGTCCATCTAGAAATGGAGTTAAAAGCGTCCAAAGTTCAGCCCTACCCACCCCCAAACCACGGCAGCAACTGCGCAGTTAGCAGAGCGCGGGCTTATAAGTGCGTAAAGAAGAAGAGCATTCATTTTTTTGCAGGGTTCAGGGTATCTCGTAGTCGAGCCGTCTCGACTAGAGTTTTCTTACTTGTTTTAATTATTACTTTAAACTTCAATTCGTTTCAAGTCTCTGCTACCCACACTTCCTTATGTGTTAGCTATGTTGTTTCTTTCTTATTGTTTACTTGACTTTGATCGTCACACACTTATTAACAATTTTTCAATCATATACAATGCCTAATTTACATCTTTACGTTGTTTATATTCTCGTTGTTGTTGTTATTGTTAATAGTCTTTGTCATCGATTTTGTAGTCTCGCTAACTTGTTACGCCCATATTTGGCAGCAAATTCAAATCTGATGTCTCTTTGATCGTTGTTTTGTTTTTGTTTTTGCTTTTATCGCTTGTATATAATCTGGGTTCTATTTATTGCTCGTTGCTGTCCGTCTGGCTAGGCTCATTCTAAGCTAAGGCATTACTCATTCCCAACACGACCTTTGTTTAATAACTTATATATGTATATTCTATAAATATATACATATATAGGTGTATATATTATTGCATATGCATAATGAATTTATATAGCTAAATGAGTTTCTTTTGTGAATATCATATAGCCACTCTCAAAAGCATTTTAAATGTTCTTTCACCGATTTTGTGTTTTATATGTTCTTTCATCGATTACAATTATAATAAAGAAATGTATATCAAAAGGATAAACTAGTAAAGCAAATATAAATAATTGCAAAGGTTCTTGTTATACTGAGCTGAAAGAACTGCTTGCTAATATTTAGCTGCTGGCAAAATTTGACAGTAAAAGCAAAAATATTGTTCATTTTAAGAACTCTGTGTTAAGTAAGTCTCATAAATTGACAGCTGTACTTAGTGAAGCAAGCAAGTTGTCTAGAACTACTTACTTTCTCCACCATTAGATTCTAAAGTGCTAAAGTGGATTTTTATTTGTAATAATAATAAGCATTATAAGCATGCAATATGCCAAAAACTCTGACGTTTTTATGAGCTGCTAACGAACGGCTTAGCCAAAAAAAGAGAGAAAAGTCTCAATCAATTTGATGGCATTCGTGCTAATGGCGAGAGCTCCCAGAAGCAACAAATTCACTTTCGTCTGGCACCGAAACCAAGAAACCAATTGAGGCGTTGAATGACGAACTGACTGATGGATTGAATGATTGCTTGGCTGACAATAGAAAATATAAAGTTATTGGTAATGTGGCGGCGTTGCATTTGGCATTTGGTTTTTGTTGTAAACGGAAAATTACATACGACGAGGTCAGCAATGGGCCCTGATTTTAACAACCAGAAGTTACTCAAGCTGAAGGACCTTGCAACACGCCAAGCCCCACACGGATTAAGATCTAGCGTGTGAGCAAAGAGTTTGAAGAGTTAGCCAAACAGAACAGTAGTAGAATCGACACAAAAGAAGATATGAACTGACCCTGAAGAGTGCCCAACAAGAGAGCCCCAGAAAACGTGCTTGGTAATAAATCATAAATAAAAATCTGATTTTTTCAACATTAACTGCAAACTTGGCTGCTGCTCAACAAACGCAATCAGACGGAACAAGACCGCATGATAATTAAATACAAATTTATGAATATGTCTGTAGACGTATATATGTATGTATGTAGATGAATACGTAAATGAATAATGAACTAAATATACAACGTGGACCCTATGCAATGCTTTGAAGTGCTTATTAATGCAGCTTGGCCTCTGACATTGACTTTAACATGACCTTTGTCAAGTGAAGTTAAATTAAAGCAATCTCACAAGTGATGGGAACATTTTAGTTGTTGATGTAACTCTTAATTGCAATAAAACATCAAGCGAGAGCTGATACTCAAATTTCACAGAAACTCAGTTGAGATAAGTGAAAACTTAGTATGATTAAGTATAGATTAACTTTAAATATACAGTCTTTCTTAAGCTAAGCAATTACAATGAATTTTGCAAAAACATTAAAGAATATATACATACATTTTGCTGTTTTAGCTTCAAATATTTCAATGATTTCACATGCTCATATTATACGAAAAAAAAAAATGTGTTGACGTCTTATACAAATAGATTATAACAGACATGGCTAGTATAACAGATACTTAACCTTTTAAGCATTTAATCACCTTAACTTAGTTGAGTCGATGTTTGTTTTGGGTTTGTTTCACACAGCTGTCTTCTTCTATTAGTTGAGTTTGTGTTATATGCAAATCATTAATCATAACAAACATTAAATACTTTATTTGGCAAAAGACTCACACTCACTTAAATTAACATTCAAATTGAGCAGAAACCAAGCAAATATCTAATAAACAATCAAAAATTCGAGGTGTGACAAATTCCTTAAAAAGTATTGCATTCAGAATATTAATAAGTTTTCCGCTTATATACAATTAATAAACTGCAAGATTAACCCTCGCTGTAAAATGGTAGATTTGTTGTTTGTGGGGAAGGCAAATTTGTAACTCAATCAGGCGTCAAAACGCGAAGGCCCTTGACGTCAAATGAGAGGAAAAGCGAAGGAGAGAGGAACGGAAAGACGGAGAGATAGTGAGCCTTCAGCCAACTGTTAAAACAGAGCTTAAGCACAGCTGAGCGTGCGTGTGTGTGTGTGAGTGAGTGTGTATGTCTCTGTGGATCATAAGTGGATTGTATTCACATATTTCAGTTACCCAGCTGGAATTTGTTCACACACATTTCTATGAATATTTAAGATACGTGTGCTGCCCACGCTTCAATAATTATACAGCATTTTTATGTACTATATTTTATTAGCATGCCATTGTTATAGTTTATTTCGATTGTTTGTCCATATAAAGTTGTTGCGGAAGCTTAATAGCAAAAATTGTCGAGTGCTTTTGGGTTTAATTGAGTTTTTTTTTTTTAATTATTTTTGAGAACGGCGGTACATTGATTAAATGTCAAAGCAAAAAGTAACAACTAAAACAATGATACGACTGTTTATCAAATTTGCTACGTTTTGGTTTCGGCGAAATTCGCCACAAACTTCAAATCAAATTAGCAACTAACAATCAAAGAGAGACAATATAACGAGTGGCACAAATCAACGGCAAGATTATTTATTAAACACGACGTTATTTTCAAACGATCGACAATCGATGAACGCGACGCAACGACGCGTCCTCAACCGTTCGAGCTCGAAGCTAAAATAACACTAAGCTAGAGACGACGTCGACAGCAACAGCAGAGCCACTCAAGCAGCAGCGAACTGCGTATGGCTATGTATGTGTGAGGGAGAGAGAGAGAGAGCGTCGGCACAATGACACACAACCGCTGCTCCTTTGCAGCTGTCTCCGCTACTGAGGCTGCCACTGCTGAGTGAATGTGGGAGAGTGCTATTGGGCGGGAGCAAGTGCATTGCATTGGGAGAGTGGGCTGTGGGCTGTGTCTGTCTCTCTGCGTGTGCGTGCTTATGTTTGTGTGTGTGCGTGAGTGTCTGTGTGTGTTTGCCGGCGTGTGAAACTTTATGTAAATTAGCCTGTATTTGTATATGCGGAAAACAAAAATAAAAGTTTATGCCAGTGTCTTTGACAATAAAAACAAAAACAGAAACGAAAAAAAGAAGTGAACAAAAACTGTTGCTGATACGGTACAATGAGTGGCTGATAAATTTTTAAACTGCCTAACACACAGCAGCCGCAGTGAACGAGAACCTGCCTCAATTTGTTGCTGTTTGTGTGTATGTAAGAGTACATATGTATGTGCGTGCGTGTATGAGAATAAGTTCAATGCACGTTGATTACACAAAATAGCAGGCCAACAACAACGAGCATATAAACAATTCTGCGCCTTTTATTATAAACATAAAAACACACACATACACGTGCACATAAATTTTTTATAGTTTTTCCAAACAATTGTTGCTTTTGATGCCTTTGGTACGTGCTATTCAAGCTCTGTCGTTTTATCATTAAAATGTCCAAATGAACACAAAATTAGTTACGCAAAATGTTGGGTGGCTAAAAGTTTAGTTTCTCCACTTTACAAAGCAGCTGACATCATCCACTGCAGTGGCGGCAAGTGCAGAGAAAAAAAAAACATATGAGACGACCTTTTTTTTTTTCGGCAGTGTCAAGTTTGACGAAGCAGAAGCGAAGGGTATACAAAGAAGAAGCACAAATAAAAATTCGCTGGGGCAATAAAAATGAAATTCAGTTTTGATATGCAAATTCAACGACGCACCACCAGAGGCGAAACTCATGCAAAAACATAAGTAAGTACATACATATGAATAAATATTGTTGTTTTCTTTTTTGAAATGAAAGAAAATGAAATATTTATAGCCTCGAGGCGACAAAGTCAAAAATAAATAAAAGGAAAATTGCAGTCAGCTGCTGTGACTGCATTCAAATTTTAATGTCAGGTTTGACGACAAATGAAATGTGCTGCAGGCCTTCTCTCCACTTCCTCTGTACTCTTTCTCCCTCTCTCCACTACTCTACACACTACTCTCTGCGATGTGCGTGCCAAGAAATATTTGCTCTACATTCAGGCGTGAAAAGTGCGTCGTGCGTGCATTGAAAATTTTCCTTTTTTTTTTTTGCTTCGTTTAAAATGCAGCGAGTGTCTGTCTCAACAAATTCTGGTACCCCTTACGTTTTAGTGTCTGCGTGCGTGTGTTTTGGACAGCGTTCAAGGTCAGCGCACGATTGTGATCGCTTTCGTAGCTTTTGACAAAGTAGCGAAAAAAGAAGCCAAAGCAAAAGATTAATTAACAGCAATACACAGAGCAGCGTGCGGCGGACATGAGTGAGCGAGAGGCAAACAGAAGAGATAGCCGAAAATATTGAGTGCTGTATAAAACACGAATTCGGACAACGTCGCTGCAAAGCGAAACTGTTCGAAAAAAAAAGAAAAACAAAAATGAATTGCAGTGGACGACTTTAGTGATACCCTACAATGAGCAGTTTTGTTAATGCAAAAGTATTACGTTTTTATTTATATTATATTTTTAAAAATCTTAAATTTAAATATATTATATATATTGAATAAATATTTTTAAGAATATATCTACACTTAAATATTATTTACTTGAAGTTTTTTATTTATTGCATAAATTAAAAATTCATACAACATATGAAACTGATATACCTCTTGCTTTTTGGGTATTAAATATAATTTACTGTTTGAACAGCAGGCCACAAAAAAAGTAATTATTATAAATAATTATTAGAGCGCAATGCCAGTTACGCGCACACACACACACACACAAACATAGCCACAAAAGTTAAAAACTTTTTCTAAATATTTCTCTGGTTGCTGTTGTTGTTATTGTGGCTTCTACGAGAGCAGAGGAGAAGCAAATTCGATAGATAGGCCGGCAAACAACAGTTTTGCTGCTAGCTCATGCCCTTCCGCCCCTCCGGTTCAACCAACTAACTTTCCATACGTATTGTAAATTTTCCATTGTTTATGATTAAAGTTATGGCGTTTGCTTTTGTTCCGCTTTTATTTTTTGTTTAAATGTTAAATGTATGCAGCAAGTTAGATGCAAAGTGCGCAGATAAGCTAACAGAGGCAAAAGTAAAGCTCATTAAGAGCGGCGCTTAATCGCAGTCTCGAGCTCTGCATCTCTCTGTCTCTCTCTCACTTCAACTATCTTTACCTTATTTTGGTTAGGGGTTAATTATGCTCGAATGCCCTGTATGTGGCTTAAGAAAGTAATTTCCAAGAACCAAAAGTATTCTATTCTATAGGGTATCCTCTTGTTCATTCATTGCCAATGCCTTTATGCAGCGCATACTGCACTTTGTTTTGGCCATCATCATCATCAGTTCAGCTCTCAAGGAAATGCGCAATAATTTCAAAATTTCAACTGACAGTGGGCGTGGCACTGCGCATTTGCATATGCAAAATACAAACAACAACAAGAAAAAACTAAAGAAAAAAAACGAACGTTGTTTGCTCATTTGTTAATCTTTGGCTTTTTTATGCGCCATCATTATTCAACACTGAATGCTCAGGTACCGTTACATACATACATACATTCATACGTATGTATGTACATAAAGCCTTTTGGCTCTAACCAACTCTTGCGGTTGTCTGAGTCTTTGACGGTTGCTACCGTTGTTGTTTGTATTATTCGCTCTTCATTGTTGCTAGGCAAATGTGCAAAATGTTAATAAACTTTTATTGCGCAACACAATGCGACTACATTTTTAATAATTGTGCAAATGTTGTTTGTTGATATGTTATGATTTCCATAGTATTTTTATACTCTCAATCTAATGCATAAGCGATGTGATATTTTTATGGAAAGATAAGTAAAAGTAAAAAGAAATTGTATTTCAGATAATCTCATATTGAGACATCATAAATATGTTTGATTTATAATGTTATGTAAATAATGTAAAGTATATATATTTTTTAATGTATCTGATTTATTTACTTAAAACAGGATAACTCTTAGTCGTGCACTTCTTATTGATGTCAACAAATGAAAGTAGCTATAATGAGCATGTGAATGAGATGGGGCGTGCATCGATAAATATACAACACAGACATCGATTATTATGATTATTTGTATTAATGCGATAATCAAATGAATTGAAGTTGGCTGCGCCACTACCCCACTTTAATATATGCATATATAAGTGTGTGTGGCGGTCTCAGTGAACCCACACGAGCCATGTAAATTACAATAAAATGAATAATTACATGAGCAACAATTAAACAAATGCGCCAAGTACACAAAAAAGGCAGCACAAAGTAAAAAGCGCAAACGCCCACACAGTGACGACATCAACGCCGATTCTAAGGTGAGCTGAGATGGAGTAGGAGAGAGAGAGAGAGCGAGTGAGGAGAGAGGGAAGGACAGAGCGCGCAAAGAACAGCAATCGCAGCAGCCAACAAAGCTCACAGAGCATAAGCCACGCACACACACACACACACACACACACACAGATGTATAAACATAACGAAGGAGAGGTTAACGAACTTGCGCGCTTCGGTCTCACTGTCCAATTTTTATTGCCTACTAGTTGTAGACTTTTCAATTCACTGTAATTGCGGCAAGGCGAGCTTTCAATTTGGCTCAGTTAAACGAAGCGTTGAATTGAAAGCGAGCGGACGAGCGGACGAGCGGGCGAGCGGCCGACTCCAAAACCCGCCTCCATGTCCATATAATTTGCTAATCACATTTGGCAAATTATGTTGTAAGCCGCGCAATTGTACGCAATCCAAAAAGATGTGCGAAGCGACAAGCACACACACACACACATGGCCAATCGGTTGACAAATTTCCACGTCTAATTTGTCAAAACTTAAGCTGACTTATGGCGAGAGCTGCAAAAAGCAAGCAAGAAAGTCACGAGCAAGCGAACGAGCGAGCGAGAAGCAACACTCGACTTACAGTTAGGCGCAAAGAACATATGCGAAAAGGAAATGGTGGCAAGAAAAGTCGCGTGAATCATATGCAAAGTGGCACAGAAAAAGAAAACACGACACGTTTTTAATGGCCAGGTTAAGCCAGCTGGCAGGAAGGCAGCCAGAGGCACACGCCCCACTGCGACAACCAAAGCAACAAAGAATGAGCGTCAAATTTAGCCATAAACAATTAATCTTGATTCGTTCAGTTTGGCGGGAGAAGGGATTTTTTTTGTTTTGTTGTTGTTTTTGTTTTTGGAGCTTACGCAGCGATACCGATAGGTAAATGACCAAAGAGTCAGCGTCGCAACGCCACCACCGCCACAAATGGATTAATTGAGTAGTATTTTATTGATGGGCGACACATCATTCATGGCCTGAAATTTATAAACAACATGTTAACTTAGTGTGTATCAAATGGCGATTAGTCAGCGCTCCACATTGACATAGTTTATGTGATTTGCGTAAGCAGAAACATTTATTTGATTACCAACACTGCAGACGCATTTATTTCATGCTCTTTCTTTAGCTAAATTCAAATGAACTTCCTGCACATCGTTTCACTTCCTCTCTCCCACTCCCACTCTCACGTCCACAAGCTAAGCCTTAAGGAGCAACCTGCACTTCTTTCTATACTCCCTCTCTCTGTCCCACTCTAACGAGGTCAACTTAGAGTTAAAGGAACTACTTGCACTTCATTTTACTTCCTCTCCCTCTCCCTCTCTCTCGCACTCTCACGCCAAGAAGCTTAGGTTAAATGAACTGTATAAGGACTTAGCTAGACTCGCTCTCTACTTCATTCAGCTCTCGTCTCTCTTTACAACTTTATATTTGCTGCGTCATTCAGTTCATATTTTAGTTCTTCAACTCGAATTCGTGCAAGTCAAAATACAACAATTTTGTTGAAGTGTAATTTTGCAATTTCTTATTGTTTTCATTTTCCGTTCCGCACTTGCCCGCGGCGACCCACCACGTCGCTTCATTCAGCATCTACAGTGGCTCATTTTTGCCGTTTTTGCTGAATTAGCATAAATTTGCACGCGAGAAACACTTCAAAGAAATCGCACATGCAAATTGAAAATTGATTTTCGTCAAAATTTGCCGACTTTAGGCATTGCGCAAAAATTTAAAGGTGTTGAAGGTTATTTGCATTTATTATTATTTTTTATTCTTATTGATTTTACTCTGTTGTTGTTCTTGGCAATACATATGAAGCTTTTTGAGGCTTCGCATAAATCATATTTGATGCGCATAAATTGATAATAAAAATGTATTTACATACATTTAACTGATATTACAAATATGAGCATTTTTTATTTTGTATAGTATTTTGATTGGTCTAATTGGTTTTTCTAGCTTGATTTATGTGCTCTAAATTGCCGATAGAAATGATTGATGTGCCGTTACCCCTGTCACTTTTTTACGATCTTGCATAATGAGACACTCAATTGAGCCCAATTGGAGAGGGGCGCCTGATGCCTCGTATATATGTATGTATGTACACGCTGATAAACTGACCACAGTCAAGGACAGAGATAGAGAGAGAGGAGACCCACGCATATTAGTTCACAAATATTTACAACTTGGGCAAATAAGTAGCTAAAACCAAAAATATGTGCCAAATATAAGTCTTTGCCATAAAGAGCATAAAATAGCTTCACCTACGCATTCCACGCACAAAGCGTGCCCAAAAATAGCGCAATTCTTGGCTGATTAGCATCAGCAGTGGTGGGTACGTGATGAGACCGGACCGGGTGTGCCCAGGTTGCGTGACAATTTTGCCAAGCGGCCACACTGGACGTAGCTGGCTGGCATTTGCCTTCTGCTTTTTACTGCTGTCTAATTGTTAACACCCGCCGCTTATGCCACACCCAGTTGAAACTAATCTGTAAACAATTAGGGCGTGTGTCAGTGAAAGAGGGAAAGAGATAGAGAGAAAGAGAGAGACAGAGAGTATGGCAACAATTCAAATTAATTTGCAACGTGTGCCGCCATTAAACTAATTAAGTTTTAAATGTGCCAAGACATCGATGATATCCCAGTGTGATAAATTAATTAAAAATAATTAATTAGATACGCGAAAGGGTAAACAATTTACGTTACGCAGCGAACGCTTTGGCAATGAATATCAAAAATTAATTGAAATAATCAGAAACTTTATTATGTAATGGAAAAGACGACGCTAAAAAATGACCTAAGCACCGGGAACAACGAAGAAATAAACCTAATAGAAGAGAGCGAGAGTGCTGATAAGAAAAAAAAACAGACAACCGTAAAACTATATCAACCGCAAGACAGAACAGCGCAGCGCAGAGCAGAGCGGTGCAGAGCGACTGCAACGTACAATGTCCAAACGCATTTGACTCACTTTCACACAAACAAACCGAAAGGCAAACAAGAACAAACAATTCGAAATCAAATAAACAGAGACCACCAAAAACTAAGCTATCTCTCTCTCTCTCTCTCTCTTTGCCTCTCGCTGTCTCTTCGAAATTAATTCCAAGATCAAAGAGCACATTTTACTACGAAAATTCTTTACGCTTAGCGCAAGATATTTTATGGAAATTTCAATATATGTATATGTATGTATGTAAATAAGAGCAGACCGTTTTTAATATATTTGTATGTAAGTAAAAGCAGACAATACGTCTGAAAAAATTTCTGACATTTCCAAGCTTAATACTGATATGACAGCATATGCATACACACATACATACATATATGCGTTTTCAGATACTATACATATATACATATGTAGTTGTGCGCATTAATGCCCATATTCATATTAGATACAATAGCCACCCACACATCTGTTTAAGTCGACGTAATCTACAAATTCCAAATATGCATATTATACTGATTAAATAAATTGAAACAATATGTTTTACATTTGCTGTTGGGAGTATTTAAATAAAAAAAAAAAAAACACTCACAGGCACACTGAGATTTCAATGGGTGTCAGCTAACGGTACAAAAACATATGCCCAATGTATTATGACAGCAATTTTCTTTTGTCAAATGTCAGCTGTTAGCGCACTTGCCCTTTAGCAATCCACACACACGCATACATACAAGCATACACACACAGGCGTGATTATTGAGAGTATGGCACGCAATATGGCGTCATTTCTTTGGCAGCCACAGAAGCGCAGTCTACACTGGACGTGACAATTAAATAAGTGAACAACTTCGTGCGAGTGAGAGCCAAAGAAGCAGAGCGAGATGGGTGACAACAATTCTAGGTCAGCAGCTTGAGATGAGCGCGTGAGTGAGAGCGCGATTAGGTATCGAAAATGCATAGCACAACAAACTAAACAAACAAATTGTTATTGTAGTTACTTGAAACATGCAATGAATCACACCCCACGCATATCGATACACATTGCTCATCTCTTTTTCAGTGATAGTAGGAATATGCCTTCTCCTTCTCTACATGTTTGCCAATGTACGATAAGTAACTAAATGCGTCTAAAACTTTAAGCACGCGTTTTGATATTGTTTCTTCGGTTTGCTTGCGTGATAGGCGCCGGCTGCCTGTTAAATGAGATATCGCAAACAGAAAATATTGCATGCGATATAAGTATTTGATCGATTGGCGGAAATTCAACAGAAAATTGCAAAATAAAAGTAGAATAAGATAAGTTGAATATAGATATATAAATAGAACTATTTTTCACACATGATTTCTGTAGAATTTTTCTGTTTGGCAACATATTAATTGAAGCAATCAACAACAAAAATGATATCATAGCAGAAATTCAACAGTTGTTGTTGCTAGAAGTTTGACGGGTGAAAGCCGAGCAGGGCAAACATGGAAAACTCTTTAAGTGCCGATAAGAATTGCACTTTAGCGGTTTCTGCGCTGACGCATACCAAATCCACTTGACTTTCGGCCAACTCAAAATGCCCCCACGCTCGATTCCCCAAGTCCAATCATCCAAGCAGCGTGCGAAAGAAATGAAATTGTATGTGTTTAATTTTAACAGTTCAAATCACTTTTAATTTGAAATGTAGCTAAATCGCCGCATGACTCAGAAAACTTTTATTCTATTCGCCCAATTCAGCAGATTGTTTTTTTTTTTTTTTTTTTTTTTTTTGTTCGTTTTCTCTTCTTTCTTAATATATTCACTAGTCATAGCGCTCTCTCGCTCTCACTCTCTCCCATTTTTCTTACGCTGACTTGCTCTTTAATCCCGCTACATCTGTCTGCCATATTGTAATTGGGTTAATAACATGTGTATACATTTAACTGTTTGTTACGCTGACTTTTGCTTTCGGCGCTTTATTTATTAACGGCTCTCAGCTCGCTTCTAGCGCAAGCAGCTTTATTGATTTTTCTTATTTGCACAAATGCATAAAGGGAAAATGCACGAAATACTAGATGCGCGTATGTTGTGTCTGTGTGAATGGAGAGAGGTTGTGGTGCAGCCGCCAAAAAAAAAAAAAAACAGTTTGAGCATCGTTGGCGTTTTTACATTAAGCGGATTATTTGTCACACACATTCATGCATACACAACTCTGTCTGTATGTGTGTGTATGCATGTGCATGTGTTTCCTACCCCAATTACACGTAGTTGGGCTCCATGGCCCACGCATCGCCCAACAGCTGCAGCGGCGCTGATTTATCGATTTTTCACTCTTAACGCAGATTTCCAATTCGGCAATTATATAAAACAAAATACACTATATATACTTGTATATATACCAAAGAGATAATTATAACGAAATTAAATTTAGCTCAAATTAGCAACAACAATTTGACAAAACAAATAACTAAACCACCTGCAACTGAGTGCAAAGGAAAGAGAAAGAAGACGGCCATTGTATTTATTTGTTTTTATTTTTATTTTTTCACACAAGAACAAATCACACGTATAATTTCTTAGCTGCCCTTGAGAGTCTTATTTATCTAGCTCTTCTACCTGCTTTTCGCACACACACATATGCATACAAGCATACGCAAAGGCGGCCGCCGCCTCTTTGACTGCAAAGAAGACGCCAAAAACCCACATACACATACACATACACACACATCAATACATACACACTCTCACGCACATACAAATATACATTTTTTAAAGGCAATATGCACATGCATTTTGCAAGTATGTATACTTGGCTTGTACTTACTTTTAGTTTTCGCAAAAGATTCGCTGGAAATCGGCTTTTGGAGGGGGATTTGACTCTCGTTTTGGAAGTTGTCATGGAAAATGTAACCTTGTCTGGCTATTAACTTGGCTTTTATTGTCACTTTTCACTTGCTCTAACTGTGCCCATATAATTAATACGCGTTTAAACACTTAAACACATCACTTTCATTTAACATTTTTTTGCCATAAAAATGTTTTATTTTTGCCCAGCAAAATGGAAATACATTGATTCGACATACATAACTGGTTTTCTTCTTTGGCACCTTGCTTTTCTTTTTTGTTTTATTTATTTTTTATTTTAGGTTTTTCTTTGCAGTAGTTTTTCACTGATAATTCGAAATTGTACACCATCTGCTATCCATGCACCGTTTTGTTTATAAAACTATTAAAATCAGTTATTTGAATTAAAAAATCGAATTTCTCTCGACAGCGAACTAAATGTTACTCATTGCGCGTTCAACGCGCTCACTATTCTGTTAGCGATGTGATAATCAAATTCTTGGGGTGGCCTGAAACTGAAAGGTATATCGACATACATACATTTGACCATATTATATTCGATACATAAAAATACTGAAATTATGTGTAACTGTATTGTAGAAATATAAATGTAGATTGTGGCAGCACAATTTTAAATTGATAGTCAAAATAATAATAATAGCGTATCATAGATAAAATTTTGAAAACAGTTTAACCATAAATTCCCAGCCGAAATTAAGGACGACACAGTGACGGGCATAAGAACCACTAACAACCAATTTTAAATATATCTACATTCCTAATGCGCGCAATTTAACCAAAACCCGACCGTTGCAGTTTTGGGCTAGCTTAAGATCTCATTCGAACGGTAACACTGAATTGCGGCAATACCAATGCAAGCTGGCACGGTCACACTGTACAGACGTGTCATTTGACGACTGCTGTAAATACATAAGTTTTTTAAATTCGCGGCATTTAATTGGTGCAATTAATCGCTTTGTGTTTTAATTGCGATTAACGGAGAACATCCCTATCATTGGGATCCTGTGTATTTATTTAAATACCCGAGACGCGCGCAGTCACCGAACTGCCAGCGTGCCAAAGCATCAGCTGGGGGCCCCATTAGAAAAAAAAGACGACGACGACCACACCAAAACCCAAACCCCTCTGAGAGAAGAAGAAACTGCGTTGCTTTTGTAAATAATTAGAAGGCCGGCGCTACTTTTCCAATGGCGGGTCAGAAGTTTCAATACGATGAGAGTGGCGGCACATTTTACTACTTTGTGTTATCATTTTTGGCTCTGGTCTTGATACCAACAACGATTTACTATTGGCCACGTAAAAAGAAAGAAGGTTAGTTACTGGCTGATTATAATCAGACTGCAGCTCTCTCTTTAAGTATATGTGAGTGAGAGTGTGTTTGTATGTGACAAGTGCTGCAAATGGACACGTTCCATTAAGTTATTCTAACAGCGCTGTCCAATCGGCGCTTAACGCTGCCTGCGTGTTGGTGAAAGCTACAATAACAACAGCTTAAGCCAGCTCACTTCACAAATGGAACACACACACACGCACACACACACACACATACATGCATGCACGCCTTACACTTGAAAGAGAGACAATTTAGCGGCAGCTCTCTCTCGCGCACATGCAGGCATGCTCTCTCACGATCTCAATTTAGCTTCCATCTCGCTCTCATCGCATGTGATTCTAATCTTTGCACCTTTTTCTGCCCAGATCTTAGTAAACTGAAAGAGGAATGCCAATGTCCCGATTGCTTAAAGAAGAAGATTATATTGGCCAATGCCGAGCCTTATCGTACATTAAAATCGGTCGTCATTAAGCTGGCCATTGTGCTCGGCTGGGCTCTGCTGCTGTTCCTCACGTATCGCGTCTCACAGTTCGATTACGAGATGGCGAGCTTTGATCCGTTTGAGATATTGAATGTGCCACCGACAGCAACGCAGGCCGAGATCAAGAAGGCTTACTATAAGCTCTCGAAGGTATTGCATCCGGACAAGGAGACGGGTGACGAGAAGTCATTTATGATGCTCAGCAAAGCGTATCAAGCGCTCACCGATGATGTGGCCAAGGAGAACTATGAGAAATATGGCAATCCAGATGGTCCGGGTGCCATGTCTTTCGGTATTGCCTTGCCCTCATGGATCGTTGAGAAGGAGAATAGTGTTTGGGTCTTGGGTCTCTATGGCCTGGTATTCATGGTGGCCATGCCTTCCGCTGTGGGCGTCTGGTGGTATCGTTCCATACGCTTCAGCGGCGACAAAGTCCTATTGGACACGTCGCAAATGTATTTCTATTTCATACACAAAACGCCGCACATGCTGCTGAAGCGAGCTCTGATGGTGCTCGCAGCCAGTTTGGAGTTTGATAAGCGTCACAATTCGCAGGTGGTCGAACGGCAGTCGGACAACGATGAAGTGCCAGCGGTACGTATTTAAAAAACTATTTTAAATGGCTCTTAAGCGACTAACATAGTGTAAACCTGTTAAGTATGAGAGCTGTAACGTTAAAGATAGACTGTTAACAGTCTGAGCTTTTAACATGGCTAATGACTGTTAGCTTAAAAGCTGTTAGTAACAGCAGTCATATTATATATTCATTATGGTTCATTTTAAATTTTATTAATATTAAGAACTAATTTATTAATTCTCGTTTTTCATTTCTTTTACAGCTGATTAGACAACTGCCCAATCTGAATGAGAAATGCAAAGAGCATCCGCTCTGTCGCATGTATTCCATTAAAGCGCGTGCCATACTGCATGCCCATCTCTCACGTATTCCGCTTAACCCGGACACACTGGAACGTGATCGTCAGTTCATTGTGAAGAAGTGCCCGTATCTGGTGCAGGAGATGGTGAGCTGTGTGCATCAGCTGGTCATGATGGCCTATGCGCGTCGTGTGCCCCGTCTGCCCAGCATTGAAACGATCGAGAACTGCATGAAGATGTCGCCGATAATCATTCAGGCCCTGTGGGAGTTCAAGTCGCCGCTGCTGCAGTTGCCCCACCTAACGGAGGATCATTTGTATTTCATGAACAAGAAGCGCCACGTCAAGAATTTACAACAGTTTGCCCAGTTGAAACCGGAGGAGAGTCGCATGCTGCTCAAGAATCTGTCAGATTTTGAGTATGAGAATATTATGCGTGTGCTGGGCAAGATGCCGCTGATTGACTTCTCCATACGCTGCGAGGTGATCGACGATGAGAACACCAATGTGGTGACGGCGGGTGCCATTGTAACGGTGACCGTGACGCTGGAGCGAAAGGATATGAAGACGCTGTTCGGGGACACAAAGGTGCCGGAAAAACAGGGAATTAAGGACGATGCCAATGAGGAGGCGGCTGGCGATGATGATGAGGCGGCTGCTGCTGCTGCTGTTGTGCCCGTGAAGAAGACTTCTGCTTGGTCAAAGTCGCGCAAGGGCGGCAAGGGCAAAGGCGGCAAGAAGCCCGCCAACAATCAGAAGAAGAAGACGCAACCCAAGCCAGCAGCCGCAGCAGCGGCAGCTACTGTTACCACTGTATCCACAACGGATGAGCAAACGGCAGCCAATTCAGAAGCCGAATCAGATGCCGGCGAGCACAGCGATGTGGAATCGGTAGCCGCCTCTGGCAGTGAGGATGAGGAGAAGCAAAACAAAAACAATTCCTCGCTGGATGACGACGATGATGAGGAGTGGGAGAGGTTGCAGGCAAAGCTGAATAAACGAGAACGCCTGGAGGGTAAATCACGTATGTCGCACACAGTGCACTGTCCATTCTTTCCGGAAGAGAAGCAGGAGTACTGGTGGACATACATATGCGATCGCAAGTCGCGCACTCTGCTCACAGCGCCCTACCATGTTACAAATCTCGTCGAGAAGGAGGAGATACAGCTGAAGTTTACAGCGCCTCGTTGGCCAGGCGTTTATACCTTTACAGTTTGTCTGCGATCAGGTAAGTTCACTTATCTATACTCCCAGATATATATAAATATGAATCTCTATTCTTATTTCTATAGACTCGTATCTGGGCATGGATCAGCAACAGGAACTGAAACTGGATGTGCAAAAGGCGCCCGCACCACCCACAGATCATCCACAATGGGATTTGAGCGAATCGGAGCCGGAGCACAATGATCAGCAAGAGAATCTAAGCGACTATACAACAGATACATCCGATGAGGAGAATAGCGATTAGGCAGCCAATCAACCGCGAGAGAGAGAGAGAGAGAGTCAGCCAGAGAGTTGATCATGACATGAATCTTCTGTAGCTACTTAAAACTCATACACCTCAATCTAATCTGTTCGGCTGATGTGGCGAATTGTGATTGGATACAACAATCAACGATAATTCAATGAAGAGAGAGAAAGGGCGAAATTGAGCGGGAATTGCTCATGACATATATCGACTTCAGCTCCTTCTTCAACTCATCCATTCTCCATTTTCCTCCAAATATTTTGATTTTGTTTTCCTTTCCCTTTTTTATAATTAGTAAATGCTTTTCAGTTGCGAAATTGATTCGCATATTTTTTAACTAGTTTTTGTAATTAAAAAAAAAAAAAGAAAAACAAACGTAACATGGATAAAGAGCCCGAAACTAGAGCGTAAATAAATAAGTAATAATATAACAAATAACTTCATTTTAATGTCTCTGTACTAAATATAATAATAAATGTACTGTATATTTAATTATTTGGATACAAAACGAGAAAAAAAAAAAAACAGTAAAATGTGGAAAGCGTTTTTTTTTATTGAAATGGTAAATGAAATTTCAATAAATGGAATTTAAGATGTAAAAAAGGAAATAAAAATAAAGACAAATTTCAATGAATGGAATTTAGTATATAAAAAATAAAGACAAAAGTATTTAAATAAATTTTGTTATTGAGATTTATTTTAATAAGTGAAAAATCGAATATAAAAAATAACGAAAATCGAGAATTTGAATTTTGTTCACTGCGCCGCAGCTTCACGCTCTCGTTCCAAGAGCAGAGCCGAGGAGTTGTTCGTTTCGGCTGGAGTTGGAACTAAAACCGCTGCAGCAGGAACTACGGCGGCGGCTGTTGTTGTCGCTGTCTGTGGGAGAAAGTTAGAAAAATTCTTTTTAAAGCTGTTTGCTTATTTACTAATTTTTTTTCATTACCCTTCACCAGCTTTTATTATTAGTAATATGTTTTTTTTTTTTTCATTTTTATTTACAATACATGTTCATAATGTGCTAATGTGTTTGTGTGTGTGTGTGTGTGTGTGCGCTCTCTAAGTGGTGAACTACAGATGCGGATGCGATAGTGGTTCATTTAAAGCGTGTATTTGTTTTGATTCATTTCGTGTGTGCGCGCGGGTTTTTTGTTTGTTTGGTTCCGGTTCATTGTGTTCATTATTCGCTGTAGATCGTTTCAGTTTATTGGCAGCTTATGTATGCACTAATTCATTTACTCTTCCTTGCTTTCTTCTTCAGGAGACTTTTCTTCATCAGCTTTCGCCTCATTCTTTTCTTCTGTTTCTTCGTTAGCCACATTTTCTTCTTCAGTTGTTACTTCCTCTTCAGTGTTTTCTTTCTTATCAGATTCTTCTTTAGATTCTGCTTCATCTGCATTAGTTTCTTCCTTTTTATCTTCGTTCTCTTCCGTTTTTTCGGAAGTCTCCTCAGCATCTTTTTCTACCTCTTTTTTCTCCTCATCTTCTTCTTTCTTTTGCTCTTCCTCTTCTATTTCTTTCTTCTCTTCTTCATCATAATTTTTCTCTTCTGTTTTAGTTTCATCAGATTTCGTTTCTTCAGCCGTCTCTGCTTGAACTTCTTCCGTTTTTTGCTTATCTTCTTTTTCATCAGTTTCCTCTTTGGATTCTTTAGACGTTTCATCAGCTTCGTTTTCTGGACTTTCTTTCGTTTCTGATTCAACGGTTTCTTCAACATTTTCATTCTCTTGCTTTTCTTCCGCTATATCGTTCTCGCTTGATTTCTCTTCGGTTTCTTCTTCATCTTTTTTCGTTTCTTCCGCACTCTCTTTTGTTGCGTCATCAGACTTATCTTCTTCTGTTTTCTCTTTTGTTTCGTCTTCAGACTTTTCTACCTTTTCACCTTCCTCTTTCGATTCATCCTTTGTCTCGCCTTCCGCATCTTCTGCTTTCTCTACCGTTTCTTCAGTTTTCTTACCTTCACCGTCACCCTCACCTTCATCCTCTTTCTTATCATCTTCATCCGCCTTCTTCTCATTCTGCTCATCATCTGTTTTGTCTGCTTTTGACATTAAGGGAATGTTAGAGTGAATAAAATGCTTCGCTTCCTTTATTTTACCTGTTGCTTCCTCCTTCTCTTCTTTCGATTCTGATTCGCCGTTACCTTCTTTGGCTTCGGTTTCAGTCTGAGTTGTGTTTAGAATTTCGGATGTGGTGCATTACATTCAAGAGTGAGTGTTTTGAATAGTTGTTGTTGTTGTGGGGATATGGTACAGGATGGTATAAATTGGAAAATATATTTACAAATATCATTGAGGAATCGCTAAAACTAATTTAACAACAACTTCGCTAAGCTTTGTTTATATTAACATGCCGGATTAACAGCTCGATAGCAGCTACTGTTAACTTTGTCTACAGTTTTTTCATGCAATCATTTTACAACATTTACGTTTTACCTTTTCTTCACTACTCTCTTCCTTTTTATCTTCTTCGTCCCCATCTTTATCTGTTTTCTCCTTATCCTCGCTCGTTTTCTCGCCATCTTCTGCCTTTTGTGTGTAAATTGTTTAAGTTTAACATTACAATTCGAATCACAACTTTCGCTGCTATTTAACATGCGCTGTTAAACAACTGTTAGGCGGTGGCTCTTGCTGCTCTTGTTAGCTTTTTAAAATTTTGTTTATTTATTTTTTTTAGTAAATACAAATTTATATTTTATATCGTTTTCATTTTTTATTATTAAATATGTATGTACTTATATATTCAGCGGATTTTTATGTTTTCGCATTAACATAACTCAGCTCCACAAATCGTACAGATATTATTTGTAGTTTTAATACACTCAATTAAAATTTAGTAATAAATCAACTCGCAACTGAAAAATTTGCATTATTATTTTAAATGTGTGTTAACAAAACGTTATCAATACAAATCTTGTTACATATACATACAAAAGTGTGTGAGTGTATTATTTTTTTGTTTTTATAAATAAATTATATAATTGTATCTTTTGATTGATTAAAAGTTGTAATTTCTTGCATTATGCATGTCATAAATATGTACGTATATAAATATACATATAATGATAGTAGCCTTAACTTAAAGAACCGCAGTCGTGGTAATAGAAGCACATTTGCTAAACATACAAAAAAATTGCTCTTTGCCGCCAAAGTTGCTGAAATGCTGTTAGATTACAGTTTAATGTTATTGCTGCTACTGTTGTTAACATGGCTGGCTGGCTTTGCTGATTGCATCGCGGCGTTAGTAATTAATTAAATGATGCTGCTTGATGTTGATGTTAATGTTAATTGTTGTTATTGTTGTCATTTTTATTGCTTCTGTGCAGGCTTGTTGTTGCTGTTGTGGTTGTTGTTTTTGCTGTCGCTTCATAACAGTTAAAACAGAAAAGTACAAATTGCTCAAAGCTCTCAAACCTCTGCCTTCTCCGCACCCGCGCCTTCGCCTTCACCTTCCGCTGGAGCTTTCTTCTCCTCCTCCTCTTCGGTCTTTTCGCCCTCTTTGGCCACACCGTTCTCCTGCTTTAGCTCGATCTGAGCACTGCTCACGGCAGTTGTATCAGCGGGCGCCAGCTTAAGGAATACCTCCAGCGTATCAATCTCATTGGCCATATCGAAGGCATCGTAATCACCGCAATATTCCTCATCGTTGAAGATTTGCGGTGGCAATGGATGCCTGGGCTCTGGATCGCTGACTGTGCCGCCGCTGCTAGTTGATTTGTTTTGCATCAACTCCTTTTCGCTCTCCTTGCCGGGCTCTGTGATGTCAATGGTATCATACTGAATGTTCTTGCTGTCCAGGATCATCAGAACACGCTGTTGGCGTTTCTTCACCTAATTTAGAAAATAAATAAAAGTATGGAATCATAATGAAAAAATTCAAAGTAATAATTTATTATTCAGTTTGATAAGCCCTGGTTTTCAATTGCCGGCAAGCCCACACATATACTCTCATAAACAAACACACACACACACACAAGCTATCTCTCACTCTCATTTCAAAACACTTATCTCTGCATTCTTGTAATTAACTTTTGATAAACTGTTGTTTTTATTTATTGTCTACTCACTCACACTGTCATAAAATATGTCTTCATAATATATATTTGTGGCGTTGACACGTCTCACAAACAACAACGGCACATAAAGCTTCGTTCTCTCTCGCACCCATCTCAAGCGAACACTCCCGTTGTTTTTTTTTTGCACAATGGCCGTTGTTTTAGCACAAAGATGAGACAAAAAAAGTCATATGTATGTATATGAATCATGCACACATACACACACTAACAAAGCCGTACCCACGCATATATGAGAAATGTAATCAATGAATTCTTTTACGCCTCACAGGCACACACAGACAATAAAATAAGCTTATATGGAAATGTTTGCGGTCATTGTGCTGCTTCTTGCCACCACCATCAAAACGAACGCATATACACACGCACACACTTGCACACGCCAATCAAAATACCCACTTGCTGTTCGAAGAGGGCGAACGTTTTGACTGTACGTACATACTACTCACTCACACATACATGTATGCATATACATATATACACGCGCTCTCAGGCGCAAACAAACAAGAGATGTGCAGTGCATAAAATAGAATATGCAATACGGTATTTCTTTTTTTTTTTATTACACTGCTAGGTAAGCATTCCATTAACATGACACTGACTCCTACTATTCAATCGCACATACACACACACACATATGTATGTATGTTCATTTGTCATAATGTGTGCTTGCCCCGCCCACAAGGAAACTGCAATACTCACCTCCTTGTTGCCGGACATGCCGCTGACGTACACTTTCAATACCATTTTTGCAATTAAATATGCGCTGTTTTGGCCTTTTATTTAAAGCTTTATAAAATATGCGACTTTCACGACGATAAAAAAATATTTTTAGAACTTTCTTTCTTTGCTCTGCTCTGCTTTATGATTTCCCTGCTTTTGGCCCCTACCGTGGATACGTAATTTAATTAATTATTATACACGCACTGGGCTAATCGCTGACAAACGCTGTAAATTCGTTGGACAAGCGAATAAAAAATTGTTTACTATAAAAGTGTAAAAATATTTAATAATGTTAATTGCACAAATTCACGTCGAACTCTGCCTTTTTATGTCTACTTTTGTCGTTCGTAACAGTGTTACCCAACGAAGATATGTTCAAAATAAATATTATAAATGAAAAAATACTAAATTTCAAATTGAACCAATTTCGCTGAATATGGTAATTGCTTGAATCTTTGTATATGTGTAATACTTTTATTATATATATTAAGAATAGTTACGATTAAACTATATTTAATTATCTAAAGATTAGGAAAACTCAACTACACAATTTTAAGCTCATGCCATATTTACCAACTTGGGAGCTGCGTACCGAGCTTTTAAAATTAAATTAATCGATATAATTTAGCGTCGATTACAGGGCTGTATTTGTGATAACGGTGTGGAAATTATCGGTTTTCCATCGCAAGGCTCGTCTCTCTGTTCACGAATCGTCGTCACGCATGCATCGGTCGTCCATTTTTCGTAAGAGTTCGACAAAAAACTGAAAATTACATCGCAAAAAGACAGAAATTTCACAAATCATATCTATTATAAGAACTTTAAAACCGTAGCACAGTGCATTTCAGTGGCCTTTAAAATACTGCTCAACCCAATAAGCAATAGCAATATAAATTAGTATTACAATTTAACTGCAACTGTGAAACGTTCGTGCGCGTATGTACAAAAAAAGTAAATAAAACGCGTGTGTGAAGTGGTGCAGAAATTGTAGCGGAAGCAACTATAAATCAATGTAAGTGCCTTTGTGTATGGGCAAATGTAAAACCAAGTTATTATATGTGTCATTAATTGCTATCTAAAGTGATTTTGATAATGATATGCGCTGCTGCGACCATTTTTTTTATAAATTTCACGAAATCGAAATTCCAACTCACAGCTGCAAGTGTGTGTGAGTGCGCGAGAGCGAGACAACCATTGAGCGCATAAGCTGCTGTCATTTTATTTTCTTTGAAACGAAATCTTTTTTTTTTTTCGTTTTGGCATGGCGTTCGTCACGTAAAAAAGCCCTAATCATTTATTATTAAAAAATCTTTAAAACACTGTAAATGACGGCAGCAAGCAAATCGCACAAGCTACACACCACACACATACACATAAGATTTGAGTTCATTAACAGCTCTAATGTGTGCGTGCGTGCAAGTGTGTGCGGTGGTAGTAGTAGTAGTGACACAGCGTTGCTTTATAAAAACAGCTGGTACAGCAGCTCAAAGGATACGCATACGCATTGTTGTTGTTGTAGTTGTGCGTGATGCGTGTGAGTCTGTGTTTGTTTGAGTGTGAGAGTGTGTGGTGGTGGTTGACTCGCGGCGCAGTTTACAGTTTAGTTTTCTTCGCATTGCAATGCACGCATTGTTGTTGTTGTTGTTGTTGTTGTAGAAATAGTGTTGGAAGGTTGTTGTTGTTGTAGCCTGTATCATAGCGAACACTCCCTTTAATTGCGCAGCGCTACTTCGTTTTCTCTTTAATGCTCTATTCGCAGGCAGCAGCTGCCAGCTCATAAATCGCTGCACCATTTTCTTTTATTCACTGTGCGTGCGTGCATGTATGCGTGTGTGTGTCTGTGTTTGAGTGTGTGTATGGCAGGTGAATCCTGTTTTCCTTGAAACCAGTTTCAAATTTCAAATTTCGTTTTGTCTCAGTTGGCCGCTTCTCTAGTTAATATTCTCCCTTTCTGCTCTTGTTCACATTTACAGCGAACGCTTCCAACAACAAACCTGTGTGGCAATAAAAACCAACAAAATATATAATAATAATAAATACATATATCTATATATTAACTAAGCAATCACCATATATATATATATTTAAAAAATATATTTATACATATATATATATATATATATATATATATACATATAAAGAGAAAGAGAGTTAACATAGCTATGGCATGTGCAACACTTAAACGCGCCTTGGACTGGGAGTCGCTGAATCAGCGTCCCACAAAACGTCGTCGCTGCAATCCTTTCGGACAATCGGGCAGCAATTCGCCTTCGCGTAGCGGCAACAGCCACAATAACGATCCAGCTAGCAGCAGCAGCTCGACAACAACGCCCAGCAATCGTTTTGCCAAGGACAGCAATGAACCCAGTCCATTCTCCGAGTCTGCCTTATCCAAGATGTCGCCAGGTGAGTATTTGCTTCTCTCTATATCTCAATGGGTCTATTATTAATATATATGCTTTCCTCTTACAGATAAAATGGCTGAGAATTTGTGCAATGAAATCAAAAGACTGCACAAACGCAAACAATTGCCGATTACATCCAGCGCCCTGGAGCGTATGCAGGACTCAGAATCGAGCGGCTCAGAAATGGGACCGGAGAGTCCGCACCGGCCGGATAGTCCGCCGAGTCACTTGATGCGTCATCATGGTGAGAAGGCATTGTTCACATTCAAACAGGTGCAGCTAATATGCGAGGGCATGATCAAGGAGCGTGAGGATCAACTGCGAGAGCGTTACGAATCGGTGCTAACCACCAAATTGGCTGAGCAATACGATGCTTTTGTCAAGTTCACATACGATCAGATCCAGCGTCGTTACGAGGCAGCGCCCAGCTGTAAGTTGTATATACATTATGTGCTAACAAATAAACAATAATACATGTAAATTGGATATATTTTCAGATTTGTCGTAAGGCAGCCCAAATTCTCACTACGATCTTATGTGACGGTTTTTCCAGCCGGCAACAGCAACAAAAATAACAACAGCAATAGCAATAAATGCTAAAAGTTAAAAAAAAAAAAAAAAAAAAAAACAACATAGAAGCCCTCATTTAAAAACAAAATAAAAACTGCATTGTGTTTATTATATATTTTGAAATATAAAAAGAGTTATAGTTTAAAGCTAGATTAACATATAAAAAATATGAAAAAAAAAAAAAACAAAAAAACATTGTATTGGATCATCAACAAAAGGGAAGTAATACTTTAAAGCTTAAAACGCAAAGTAAACCGCAAACAAAACAAAAGAAAAAAGATAAAGAAAAACTTGTTACATTTACGTTTTCACATAACGAAAATTCTGAATAAAAATGACAAATATCTATATAGTATGTATGAAACAAGAATAACTATAAAAGAAAACACATTGCAAATGGTGCAACACATCAAAAAAAAAAAAATACACAATTCAATGAAACCTCAACAGTAGCTTCGTACATATATAAAGCAAAAACAAAAACAAAAACTAAAAAATAAAAGAAAATATATATGTTAGGTAAATAGCATCTAAGGCCTAATTGTAAAAGGTATCAAAACTATAATGTATTTCAAAATAGCAATGAGAAACGAGATGACAAACTAAAAAAGAAAACAAAAAGATGAAGAAGAAGGAGAACTACTCATGAAATAACTTTTTCATAGTTTATTTTTGCATAATCATTTTCCTAAGCGAGTGAAACAGCAAATTGTATAAAAGAAAAACGAAAAATAAGTTTATATACAAATCGATTGTTTTTTGTTTATTTTATTTTTTTTTTTGTTAATCTGTTTCTTCCTTTGATGTACATTTTGCAAAGTAATGAAAACGTTAAGAAGAGTTTAATTAATTCGTTTGCAAACTTTAATTTACTTTAAAAAATGATAAACAACAATAAGAAAAAAAATGAAAAAATTTATAATTTAAGTAAAACTTGAAACACGCTTTCGTACATATGTATATGTATATATGTTTGTGTATATATATATATGCATGTATATACACTTGCTTGAGACGTTTCATGTTCATTATAAATAATTTTCACTTGATGTACACGCATATATATTTTTCAATTGCCGCGATCATACATACTTTAAATTAGTAATTTAAACTTAATATTAGTAAAGAAATGCCATTTTTATATTAAAATAAAAAACAGCGATGAATTGAGGAAATGAAAAGTGGATTTTCAATGCAATTCTATTTGCTTTGGGCTAGCAGTATGAGCAATATTTTTGAAAACATTCATGTGGCGCGCAATTTCTTATGGTTGAATAACAGCAACGTGAAGTTGGCTGCATAGAACATCTGTGCCACTTGATGTGGTTCGTATTGCAATAGTATATACAAAAATATACATTTAAAAAAATAGTTGCTTGAATTACAACAATTAAAATATACTTTTTAATTTATTTATAATTATATATTTTTTGTATTCGTTTTACAGCTTGTTTATTTACAGTACACTTGATGTTGACTGTGCGCAGAGTTGAGCCACGCGATGTTGGCCGCAGAAAACAGTTAACAGCATCGTTTAGCAACTAACATGGATCTGCTAACAGTCAGTATAGGAAAAAGAAAAACAAGCAGTCGCTGGAATTTCGATAGCAAATAAAAATTGAACGTGTGATTTCTTAAACAAATGTTTATACCTAATATTATGTGTCGCTGAATATCCGAACCGTGATCAGCATCTGTCAGAGCTAACAATGCAGCACTCGCGATACCCACTCACCAAAGCCAACCAGATTTATTGAATCTCCCTAAAAAAAAAAATTAACATAAAAAAGAAGATAGTGAGAGAGAGAGAGAGAGAGAGAGAGAGAGGGAAAAGAAAGCTAAACAATGTGCGATACTGACGGTGAAATTTGTAGGGGCTCTCTGACTCAGCAGGCGGTTCAAACTTCACCGGCGACTGTAGAAGTCGCAAGTGCCGAGACCCAAACAGAAGTTCCTTTCCAAGAATTGAAATTCATGCATAATTGTCTGCAGAGCAAGCCGCTGGCTGATTGGAAGGTAGACGAGGTGCTGCAGTGGAGCAGCCTGGAGCAGTTCTCGCATGAGATGCGCATGTGTGTGTGCTCTGAGGAGATCGATGGTCAGGTGCTGCTCGCCATGACGGAGGAGGATGTCCGCGACTTACGCTACAAATTGGCCTACAAGCTGACTTTTGGAGAGATGAAACGGTTTTGGCAAACGGTTTTCCTTCTGCAATTGCAATGGCAACAGCAGCAGGATCAACAGTTGCTGCAGGATCAGCAGCTAAAGATGCAAGCGAATGGTGCACTGAGCAGCACCACGCTGCCTCTGATGCTGGGCATCTCCAGCCACTTGGCACAGTCGTCGCGTGGCAACGTTTTTATCACCGCGCCTGTTGTCGCCCCGCCCACGGAATCCTGTCCATGTCCCTCGGTGCGTGAGCGTGGCAGCAGTTTATCCATGTCCGATGCACTCCACGGCAAGAACAAGCGTTCGGTATCGCCCGAATATTTTAAGACGGCAATCAGCTTAGGTGAGCATGCGAAAGGGCGGAGCGAGGGATTGAGATGGGGTCAATCGGGGGGTCTTATCGGTCAGTTGGCCAATTGCAAATAGCCTTGAAATCATGCATATATCTTAATCTAATTGTATTCCAATTGGGCTTACATTACATGTACATGTGCGTATGTGTCATGTGGGTGTGTGTGTGTGCGTACATTATCAATTTTAGTTACGGTATTTATTATGCCAGTGACGCGCGCGCTACTGTTATTTTAGTATTTGGAGGTTAAGCGTACATACATACATATGTATGGAAATACATGTCTCTCCCTCTCACATGCGTTCTCTAGCGCATGTTGTGGAATTGAATTTTTGTTTAGTTTTTGTGTAACTTTGCGTGCACGAAATTTTTAAACATAATGCTCTAACATTTAATTGTGAGCATAGAAACTTTGTCAAGCAATTCGTCAAGATAATTTAATTGATTAGATCCAATTTTTGATCAAATTTTCACGTTTAAAACCGTTTTAAGCACAGATTCGCTTTTGCATAGACTTGTTTACAGTGGTGTGCCTAGATTCAATTTCTAATAGTTCTGTCGAATTAGGCAATTATCGTTTGGCTTTTCTGCTGAATTTATGTAACTGAAAAATTGTCTAGAATTGTTTACATATTAAATGCGTACTTCAGTTTATTTGTTATAAATTTGCTTTCATCTCACTTTACAGTTCCGTTATTACTGCATATATTTACATATAACAGTTTACAGTAGTGTACACAAATAAACTATCCACTTCAATTAATTCGTAACAGCTGCACTCAATTGTTTACACTACGGTGCCCATATTAAGTGCCCAGCTCAGTTTCAAACATTAGCTAGCTGTTCGGCAGAATTTATGTGCCATTTTTCTAAACTAAACAAAGTATTAATTTGTTTGATTGTTTACTGTTAAGCGAAACTCCATTTCATGTTTATTTTGCAGGCTATTCATTTGTGGTCACATGGATAACATCGTTTGTAATGGTGATAGTGCACGAGCGTGTACCCGATATGAAACGTTATCCCCCGCTTCCGGATATATTTCTCGACAATGTGCCCCACATACCGTGGGCGTTCAATATGTGTGAGATAACCGGCACGTTGTTATTTACGATTTGGCTGTTTGTGCTGATCTTTCACAAGTATCGGATGGTCCTGTTGCGACGGTTCTTTGCATTGGCCGGCACTGTATTCCTGCTGCGTTGCGTTACGATGCTGATAACGTCGCTGAGCGTACCGGGCACTCATTTGCAGTGCAATCAAAAGGACTTTGCCATCGACGATCCCAATGTGGATGTGTTTGGGGCTTTGGTTATACGCATGACCCGCGCCTATCGCATCTGGAGTGGCCTGGGCATGTCCATACAGGGTGTACGCACCTGTGGAGATTATATGTTCAGTGGGCATACGGTGGCCCTGACGTTGCTTAACTTCTTTATCACTGAGTGTGAGTATTGAGTACTGAGTACTTTAATCTAATCAAAAACTAATTATTATATCGACTTTGCCTCCTTTAGATACCCCGCGTAATCTCTACTTCCTGCACACGTTGACCTGGCTACTGAATATGTTTGGCATCTTCTTCATACTGGCTGCCCATGAGCATTATTCGATTGATGTGTTTGTTGCCTTCTATATCACATCACGTCTATTTCTTTACTATCACACACTGGCCAACAATCGAGTAAGTATTCTGATATATAGTCTATAGGTTTTGTAATATAATTTGAAATGAAATCCATTTTAGGCTCTCATGCAAAGCGATTCGACGCGTACACGCATCTGGTTTCCCATGTTCAGCTATTTCGAGAACTCTGTGGATGGCATCATTCCGAATGAATTCGACACGGCCAGCTCGCTGATAGACTCGATGGTTCATCAGATAATTCGCATTAAAGATCAAATTGTTCTCATTGTTAGACGTATTTGGTCGACTCGTATACTCACATCACAATCGACGATTAATATATTTGACTCTGACCACGAAAAACGAAGTCATTTTACGGAAAAAACAACCAACAATTTGAAATTGCGTATTAGCTCTACGAACATTATTGCCAATTCATCGAGCCAGCAGATGAAGCCGTCAACGGCCGATGCGAACGTTAGCCCCTTTACCAGTGCGGCGACGGATCTGCGAAATCACCTGTCGGAGAAGAAGGTGCTCTGATTGCGTCTTCCAACAAACTGCAGCAGCAGGATCATAAAGTCTCTGAGCTGTTTAACGAAAGAGCAAAAAGGATTGCATAAAAACAATGCAAGCATACACAGACACATTCACATGCATACACACACACATACACACACACTCACACCGACTGATAATTTGTACTATTTTTCTAAAAATTAATTTCTGCACCTTTTTAATTGCAGCAGCACCTGTTGTAACTGTATTATCAATATATATATGTATATATATATGTATATATATATATATATATATATATATATATATATATGTGTGTGTGTGTGTCTATATATATATATGTGCATACCACTAGTAGTGCCTTTCGGGTAGTCTCAACTCTCCATTCTCTTAGGTATATAACTTTTAGTTAAACTAAAGCTGGATTAATATGCAAATCAATTGCATGGAATTGCGCTATGAAATGTACCAATTGATTCACTAATCATAATCCTCATTCCGCTCAGTTTAGTTTTATTATTGAAGACTATTTAATGCATTATTATGTAATTGTAAGCATGTAAAACATCTATAAGTTATTTAGTCATAAGTTACAAAGTTTCTGTTGAACGCACAAAATTCAATAAATCAAAATTGCAAAGTGATAGAAATATGTAGAAATGTTTTTTTTTTTTTTGGCTAAGTAAAGTTTGATTTGAATTTCAATATTTGGCGCGCTGTAAAATTGGCAAATACTAATTTCTTTTTACAAAAAACTGGTCACACAGCACAGCTGTTTTTATTAGAGATGCGCAATAAGTACATACCCAACGTTCACGACGAACTAAGTAACATGTGCTTTTTATTCTTATCACTTTAATCAAAAGCGAGCATAGTAGCACATCCAGCCTTCGAGTTTGACTTTTTACATTGTAAGTAAGCTAATATATTTATTAAATGCTCACGTTTTATGTAAGATATATACAAATATACAATTGATTTGAAATAATGATGAATATTATATCGCTGGTCTTATCGTATCAGGTCAATATCGATAGCTGGCGCGGAATGTTACTGGCGATTTTTACTCTTCTTCTAAGCGTCGGCGTCATATTGTTAGCGGTTAACGCGAAATAATTCTCGTGTGCATTTTGGCAGCACTTAATTTGCCCACACAGAATATGAAGAAAGTCAAACCATTATTATATGATCATTTAATAACAAATCGAGTGAAACAGGTAATTTTTCCATGCCTTTTCTGACTGCCACTAAGTGCTTGACTTCAGGCAGCCGGCAAGCAATAAGAAAAGAAAAAATAAAAATAAAGAGAAAAAAAAAGTGCAATTACAAAAGCAAGGTTAGATTTTGACAGACGTTTGCAATTATTAAATGGAGATTTTTCTTTTCGCATCGATAGTATCTGGAAGAGCACATTGACGAAACCTATTTGGATGTGAAGCAGATGACCAAAGAGTTGATGCGCAAATATCCCGAATATTCGCGTCGTAAATTTGGACCATTCAGACAACTGGTGCATCAAGGTAAATATCAAAGTAAATATTACAAACGCCTCTGCGCATGACAGACAGACGAGGGCAATGTAACAAATGCCAATTTGGTAGGCTCGAGAGCAGGAGAACTGGCAGGCCAGCGTGCTGCCTAGCACGTATTTCTTCAGGGTGTCTGAAAAGGCGGCTCCTAAATCAGGGTAATTTTGTTTTGTCATTAAGCATGCGATGGCTATAGATAATGGTTTAGTATTTAATATATTTCAGCGTAGTCATCTACTACTATTTACTAAGCTAATGCTATACTACTTTTTTACGTCATATGCTACTATTTCATTATATTACTATTTACGTTTTTATTATAACATTTACATGTCTTTCGGTTTTCAGCTTTTTCAATTGTTTCCGACAGCTATAACTTAGATAAGGCAAGCAGCTCTGAAGAAGAGGAAGACTATTTATCAGACGAACCAGAGACGCTGAACAATAGAGTTATGAATAATATAATGCAGGGTTTGTACAACCCTAATCAGTCACAAGCTCGTAAAGCGCCACCGACTGCAAAGCCCAGCAACGAGCCCATTGACATTTCCAGCGGTGATGAGAACGACGATGAATCCTTAAGTCCACCAAATGGTACTGGCAGCTTGGCTGGTGGTGCCACGGTTATAGCGCCAGTTAAAGCCCTGAAACGACCCATTGATCAAAGTCAGGCAATGTCAGCTGTGTTGGCCAAGAAAGGTGAGAATCCGCAATTGTGGAGCCACACTAACTTATGCCGTATTAGGTAAAAAATCTCTATTTGATCTGCTTGAAGGGGCGCGACAGGATAACCTAGCCGGCGGCAATAGCGCAGCTAATCAAGTGCCGGCGAAGAAATGTGAGTTCCTTATTGATATGATTCACAATGAATCCCATATTGATCAACTGTTTTTATTTTTTAGATATTGCCGTTTCGGCTAATCTTGGTAAAGGCAATTGTGACGCTGGATCTAGCAAGGAGCCTTCGCATCATGGACCCTCGCATGGCTATCCGCAGCATCAACAGTTTTCACAACAGCAGCAACACCAGCAGCAGCAACACCATCATCAACAGCAGCAACAGATGCGTGTTCGCAAGTACAAAAAGGAATTGGATGTGACACGCATCTCAGAGAGTTTCCGTGATATTGGGGGCATGGATGGCACACTGAAAGAGCTATGCGAAATGCTTATACATATCAAATCGCCGGAATTTTATTTCCAATTGGGTTTGCTGCCATCGCGTGGATTGCTGCTGCACGGGCCGCCAGGCTGTGGCAAAACCTATTTGGCGCGTGCCATTGCCGGCGTACGTATATATAATTAAATCATGAAGGCATATGTAATATAGATATATTTTTTTAGCAATTGAAAATGCCGCTGTTGGAGGTGCCGGCCACGGAGTTGATTGGGGGAATTTCTGGTGAATCGGAGGAGCGTATACGAGATGTTTTCGAACAGGCCATTGACAATTCACCATGTGTGCTCTTCATTGATGAAATCGATTCCATTGCGGGCAATCGTCAATTTGCTTCCAAGGACATGGAGCGTCGCATTGTCTCGCAGCTCATCACCAGCTTGGATCAGCTGAAGAGCACTGAATTCGGACAATCAGTTGTTGTTATTGCTGCCACTACACGGCCAGACACTTTAGATCCGGGTCTGCGACGTATCGGGCGCTTTGACCATGAAATTGCTATACACATACCAACACGCAAGGAGCGACGTGAAATCTTGCGCATTCAATGCGAGGGTCTGTCCGTTGACCCGAAGCTAAACTATGATAAAATTGCTGAACTAACGCCTGGCTATGTGGGCGCCGATTTGCTTGCTTTGGTCTCGCGTGCTGCTACAATTGCTGTGAAGCGACGATCCATGAAGAAGTTTCGTGAGTTGCATGCCACTAATGAAATGAATATGACAACGGTTACGCTGGATGATGATGAGCCCATCGAGCCGGCTAAGGAGAAGCCAGAAGATGGTGAGAACCCAGCTGACGATGGAAAGTCAACAGATGAGAAGATGGGCGAGGAAACCGAAAAATCAAGCCCGGATAAAAAGAATGCAGATGCCATAAATGGCGAGAAGGCCACTGAAGATGACTCCATGGATGTGGATGACAAGGAAACAACTGATGCGTCAGCAGAAAAAGCCGAATCTGAAACCAAGCAGCAAGTCGAAACGCCAGCCAAATCACCAGCTGAGCTCGATGAGTTCTACGAACCAACATTGGCTGAGTTGACAAATTTCTTAGACAATCCGCCTGAGGAATTTGCTGATCCGAATTTCTGTCTAACGCTAGATGATTTTTTGTTGGCCGTTAAGGTCTTACAACCGTCGGCTAAGCGCGAAGGTTTCATCACTGTGCCGGACACTACCTGGGACGATATTGGCTCGTTGCATGACATCCGCGAGGAATTGAAGCTAGCTGTGCTGGCGCCTGTAAAATATCCCGAGATGCTGGTACGGCTAGGCCTGGAGGCGCCTTCCGGCGTGTTACTCTGCGGACCACCTGGCTGTGGCAAGACATTGCTAGCCAAGGCTATAGCCAATGAGGCAGGCATTAACTTTATATCCGTAAAGGGGCCAGAACTAATGAATATGGTAAGTGAGCTGACTTTGACGTAATGCCAATTTAACTTGCTAAATTATAACCTTATCGTTTCCTTGTAGTATGTGGGCGAGAGCGAGCGTGCAGTGCGCGCTTGTTTCCAACGCGCTCGTAACTCCTCGCCCTGTGTGATCTTCTTCGATGAGTTCGATTCACTGTGCCCGAAGCGCTCTGAGGGTGGCGATGGCAACAACTCCGGCACGCGCATTGTCAATCAGCTGCTCACCGAAATGGATGGTGTTGAGGAGCGCAAGGGTGTCTATATATTGGCCGCTACCAATCGACCGGATATCATAGATCCGGCAATTTTGCGTCCGGGTCGCTTAGATACAGTGCTCTATGTGGGTTTGCCACAAGAGCAGGAACGTGTGGATATTCTGAAAGCTACCACAAAGGTGAGCCGGGATTGGAATTAGATTGTAGAAAATATATACTAAAACCTGTTTTTAAACAAATAGAATGGCACACGTCCAGTGCTGGCAGACGATGTGAATCTTCAGGAGTTGGCTGCCAAAACAGTTGGCTATACGGGTGCCGATTTGGCCGGACTGGTCAAACAGGCGTCCATGTTCGCGCTGCGCCAAGCGCTCAACACTGGCAAGACTACAGCCGATAATCTGTGCGTGCGCCAACAGCATTTCGAGGAGGCACTCCTGCAGCTGCGTCCCTCGGTTAGCGAGCAGGTAAGCTTAACTGGCAATTGTGACCCCAGGTGTTATTCCAATTTAATAAACTATTATCTTTTGCCACAACAGGATCGCAAGGTGTATGAGAAACTGCGTCAGAAGTATGCTGCACCGCGTATGCCTTCTTTTGAGACCAAATGAATATCTCAATTAGTGAAACACACACACTGTTGTATTAGTATTTAAGCAATCACCCACACTCACACACACTCACACACACCTACACAGGCAGCAATTGCAGAGATTGCATGCATATTCCTCATTTGATTTACAATGTACAAAAAGCCAAGTTATACATAATAATAATGGAGAATCCAAACAAACACATTTATACACTCTCATACAGTCATACACACAAACAGAATAAAAATGCCCAAGCGAACTCAACTTTGGGACCAAGCCCAGGCCGTTTGTATATATAAACTCGTTTATAAACATTATCGAACGAACATACTGCGGAAAGACGTCTATAAGGATAGGGAAAATTTTCTAGAACGGTCCGTCGCCTTGGCCACGACGCATCCTTACTGGCGCCGTTAGTGAACGCGCCGGCATCTGGGCGGCCTCCATGTGATACGGTGGCATTTGGGCAGCCTCCATGTGGCGGTGCTGCAGCTCTAGTATTTCAGCATGCTGCGCGAGCAGCGAGCGTTTAGAGCGTTTCCTGCTCTTCTTCTTGAGCGATTTCTTTTTGTTGTCACTGGTGCCGCTAGGGTTTGTATCGCCAGCACCTGAAGTGCTGCGTGGTGCCGGCGGTCTGGGCACCATCGGTTCCTCGTCCCGTTTGATGCTTTGCCTCAAATCGAAGGCGCTTTTGCACATCTCACGTATGCCGAACCAGCTCTCGTGACCAATCTGGCTAATCATCTCGACGGGCGGCTGGAAGCCCAGTTCGCGCGACGGCAGCTCCATGACCAGCGCTAGTGGCGTCTTCAACACACCGTACACATAGTCCACAACCGATCCGGCAATGGTGCGTTTGGTCAGGCAACTGATGCTGCCCGTGCGATATTCCCGGCCATTATACGTTTTGATGGCCGCACGTCCAGTGGATGCCAGCGTGTGGAGCTCACGCCAGTGATACGGAGCCTCGCGGCAATATCCCCATGGATACATGATGCTCTGACCATACGAGTGCAGCGACAGGAAGAACAACAAATTGGGCGCCAGGCTGTCGAGGATGTTGCGCATGGCCCGTGTCTCCGGCTCGGAGAATGGACGCTCGCCTTTGTATGTATTACGATTGGTTCTCACGGGACCGCTTTCCCAGAAAATATCATAATTGCGATTGCAATCGGTGCCCACGATCTTGGATGATTTATGTGGGCGGCGATTCTTGCGCCAATTACGATTCTGTGAGAGGGTAAGTAGGGATTAGGATGAAGAACCAGACAGGCCAAGACTCTCCTACCTTAGTGCGCGAGTACTCGTAGCCATCGGGATTCACGAGCGGCACAATGATGAAGCGCAGATTGCGTAGTACTTCAATGTTACGGGTATATCGCTCCGTTAGCTGATAGATGCAATTGAGGCAGGTGCTAACCGTAATCCATTCCCGTGCATGTGTGCCGGCCTCAATGAAAATGATATTCCGATTCTTGTCGCCGGGCAGGACGAGTGGTCCTCTCGCACCCGTACTTCTGTGGACGTCGGCCATCTTGGACGCATGTAGACGCATCACGGACGACAGTTCCACATTGTCCGGATTATTCCAATTGATCTCGATGGCGCGCAGCTCACGCCGCTCGTGCGTCATTCCCAGCGTATAGAGCTTCACGAAATTGGGAAACTTGTGCACAATGTATTCTAAATACTGATTGATCTGACTGTACTCCAAATATGTGTGCAGCACATCCGGCCGGGGTATGATCACACGGCGTGCATTCGGGCCGGGCATTGGCACGAGGGCTACCTTCGGGCCGGCTTTCGTCTTCTTCTTGGTGCGTTTCGTTGTGTTTTGCATTGCCGATTTATGTTTTGGACAGGATTTGGATGTGATTAAAATTACGTATGTGTCAAGTAAAAAACTGTTTAGTGTTGTAAGAGTGGTCGAGAAACGGATCTATATTAGCACTAAAAATTTGTAAATAAACAAGTGTAGACACAGCGATACAAAAAAAACTGTGATTCGAATACAGAATTTGTCAGGGCTTGAACACTTTTACGGCTGGCTGCCCAAGGCCTGCTGGAAGGCTAACGAACAAGCAAGCAAACGAGCACAAAGGAAAAAAAAAAACAGTAAAATTTCTATGGAAATTGGAAATCTTACCTCCTGCAGCAGCTGCTCGACAAGGACGAGACGTGCGAGTCCTTTGGGCCCAACAGTCATTGTGTGACCCTAACGGACTGCCAGCCAGAGTTTTTATCAAACGATGCACTGGGAATAGTGCCAGTGCCAGTGGCAGAGCCAGAGCCAAAGCCACATCCATATCGTGGGCGTTTGCTAAATTGGAGCAGCGACAACGTTTAATAAGTTGGGCACGGCAGAGTTGGTTGTAATGCGGAATTGGATTTGTATATCCTGCTAGTAAATCCGGCCTGCATTTGGCAGTCGCTGCCACAGAAACGCAAATATGCTAAATGTCAGACAACAGAGAGACAGAGACAGAGACAGAGACAGAGACAGAGACAGAGAGTGTGGTAGTGGGTGTGAGTGGGTTAGCTTGGCTGGCCAAATGCGCAGGCACGAGCTATGCAAATAAACAAGGCCTACAACTCCAAAGCTGGCGTGTCGTTCCGGAAACGGAGCCACGTAGCAGCATGTGCATGGATCGAGTCGAGTGAACAGAAATTAAAGCATTTCTGACTACAAAATTCATTTTCCAGATTGCCCCTAAAGAACACTGGCCTACATGAAAATACAAAAATTATTTATGCAGATAAAATATATATATATTTGTATAAAGAGCAAAGAGAATTGCTGCAAGTATCTGATTTAGTAATATCTACATAGACTGCTGCAGCTAACTATAGAAATTAACTATATTTAACTTTCGAAGCAGTATATCTACTTAGCTATATAAAACTGTAATATCTTGCTACATTAGGTGGGCTGGCAATTCCCATGAAGAAGTATTGGTATTCTTGATCTGGATTACAGACTAAGTCTTCGATCTTACCATGATAGGACAGCCTAGATCTAGCCATGATAGGCCAGCCTCTGACTACAGACTGATTGTAGATCTAGCCATGATAGGACAGTCTAAAAAAGTCTAGATCATGCCTAGATCATGGCTAGATCATGGCTAAATCATGGCTAGATCATGGCTAGATCATGGCTAGATCATGGCTAGATCATGGCTAAATCAGACTCAGCCTGTAGTCAGGGAATAAATAGTTTGTCCGTCTGTTCGTTCCTATGAACTGAGTAATACCTGAAGCCTTAAAAGCTGGAAATATAGAATATATGTATAAGAGATCTACTCAGAAAGTATTGTGAGATTTTTGTTTTATTTATATATATTTTTAAATTATTTTATAATAATATTTTAAATATTTTAGCGCAGCTGCGCTATACTCTTATTAATTTCTGTATATTCCAAGATAGAAATATTCAACTTGTGTAGAATAGTGTAGCTGGTTGGCCAACAAACGTCATGTCAACGCAAATGTCAAAAGCTACGCGGAGTCGGAACATGTGTATGTGCACCATTCTCTCTCTCTCTCTCTCTTTCTATATATATATATATACATAAGTATATTTGTATAAATATATGTATTTACATTCATATGAATGCATTTAGAGGAAACATCGTTTGCGACGCAACCAGTTGATTTATACAGAAAACAAGGTTCGTGTTGATTTTCATTTAACGGTCTTTTAGTCAACTTCCTGACACAGTGACTGCCATATATTTACGTCTGGCAGCTGTATAAAGAAAACAATACTACGTGATACCCTGTAAGAGTTTGAAAGCGTAATTAAAATATGAGTAAAAGGAAATTGTTTATTTTAAATGAAAATCAAGTTAAATTTGATTAAAGAGTTCTTATATATAAATATATATTTATTAATAGCTTTTTTTTGTTGTATAGGTTAACTATTAGTCAATCTTTTAACTTAGCAAATTCAAATTATTCCGTTTTTTTTTTTTTTTTAGTTTTAGTTTTGTTGTTACTTCTACTTGCTGGAGACACGCAAGGATCCAGACAGGTCGCTCGCTTCTGTTAGGGGGCGTTTCTGAAGTATGCACATTATGTCATTAGCATGTTGGCGAAAATAAAAGGGCTAAAAGTTTGGCAAATACGAAAAGAGTCTGGCAGCCCAGTTGTTGTCCTTTGGAATCCCTTTGAGCCCTTTGTCTGTCTGTGTATGTGTGTCTGTGTGTGTGGGTTCTCTTAGGGCATTTGATGACGAAATAAAATTGGCTACAAATTAACGAAATTCCAACAATTATGTGAAAATAACAAACGAAACAAATATTGTCAGCCTGCACCGCTCTAGCAGAAGCAACAACAACAATAACCAGGATATGCAGGGAAATAGTTAATTTCGCCTGCATATTTATGTCCTTGCTGTTTGGCAAGGCAATTTAACTTTTATTCTGATTGGACAGGTAGTCAAGGTATTCTGATGCCTGCGTTAACCTACTGCCATAGTCTGGGTTAACAGTTACAGTCGTGGCATGGACGTGCTTCCCCTAATTAACTTTGTTTACTAATGCATATTCCAATTCACAGTCATGGCAAATAGTTACATTCGTCAAGCATGCTAATTTCATGAGATACAGTCGTGGCAAAAATAAATCAGCATGCTGGGTTATTTAACATGCATACTCTTGTCTAACAGTTACAGTCATGGCATAAAGAAAGGTTACCATTTTGTATTAGTTAAGCTACTTCAATATTCTTGGCGAACATTTACAGTCGTGGCAAAAATAAATGAGTCTTCTCAGATACTTAACCTCCATGATTCATAGTCATGCCTGAAAGAAAGGTTTGTATTTTGCCTTAGAGAACTTAGTTAACTATTAAACAATACAGATATGATAAGAATACCTGTTACGCGCCACCACTAACCGAGTACAATAATAGTTTGAGATGAAAATCTTTATATTTATGTACATAACACTATGGGTAAAAAGCCCGATTTTTTGGCATAAATTGTCCCTGAAGAGATAGAAGCTTGAAATTTTGCATACATATTAGTATGAGTATTTTATAATTTCGGATTTTTTTTCTTCCAAAATTGAACTACGCCCACACCCCCTCCCCCTTCATTGATTTACTTTTTTTTACGTTTTTTAGGCATAACTTCTACACCGTTTTAGCTAAAGACTTCAAATTTATATATGCAATTTGGCGCAACTCGCAGTTAGCAGAGCGCGCGCTTATAAGAGCGTAAAGAAGAAGAGTATCACTTTTTTTGCAGGGTTCAGGGTATCTCGTAGTCGAGCCGTCTCGACTAGAGCCTTCTTACTTGTTCATTATTGCAATCTACAAAGATATATTCATGTTGAAAGTCGAGATTGATATCAAGCGCTTTTTTCGATTTACCAAGCAACTCTGAATCAGCTAACTTTGACGAAGCTCAAAACATTAATGGATGTCTTGAAAATTTTATAAAAATTATTTTGATGTCTACTGGAGTATTGTAAATGAGAAAAATAAACCAAAATTTCGGGATTTTTACCCATAGTGCATAGTTCAAAAAGTTAAGGTTAAGGCATATACAAAATAATTTGACTAAAGAATTTTGGATGTTAAAGTAAAAAGGTTTCAGATAGGATTAAAATATTTTTTTCAAATAAAAATTTTCAAAATATTACACTTATCCCTTATCAGACGTCTGCGACTACTTTAGCCGTAAACCGGTACAGGATTGTCAATACTGCCCACAAAAGCGACAACGCCAGGTAAGCCAGCGAGGTCATCAATACTAGTAGGGCCACTGGGACGGCTAGGGGGAGGGTCGGCGGTAGGTTTTGTGGTTGATGGTGTAGTGGTGGTAGTGGTGGTAGTGGTGGAACTTGTTGGATTTTTTCCACTTGTCGAACCAAATAGCCGTTGCTCCAAATCCTCCAAGCGATCGATCAGATCATTTAGCTCATCCAGCTTAGCGCATTTAAGAGAACATTCTCTAAATTTTGCATCATTTTCTTTGATCTTATTCAGCGCCGCCATTAGCTGATTTTCCAGATCTGAAATAATTTTCTGTAGATCCAATATTCTCAGTATATCCACTCGGATTTTATCGTGTAGTTTTTCCAGCCTAATAATGCGCTCAATTAACGTTTGATCGGGATCACTTGAACTGTTGGTTAATAGGAGCACCAGCTCATTTAAATGTTTCTCCGTCTGCTCTTTGAATGCAGTCATATTCTTCAGGCGATCCGCATTTATTTGGTTGAATTCTTTTGATTTTTCTGCCAGAGTATTGCTAACCTGGTTGAGCTTTTCTTCATTATTATTGAGATTTTCTTGGGTTATATTAAGAATGCCTTTCATACTGTCAAGCTGACTCTGCATTTCAGCAATGCGATCTTTCAGCGACTGAAAATCGGTTTCATTTACAGTACAGGTCTGTGTTATTGAGGTTACATTTTTCAACTGTGCCAAAGCATTATTCAGTTGTTGTTGCAGTAGGTTTATGGATATTTCTAGCTTGATCACATGATTATTGTAATCACTAGTCAACTGCACAATTTTCTTGTTCATTTCATCCAGTTGCTTGGACAGCTCCTCGACTTTCTTGCAGCACTTCATTGCCTCTTCAAGTTTTGCCTGCAATTCTTCAACGGAGGCACAATTGTTTGTTGCAATTGCTGTCGTTTGGTTGTTCAGTTGAGTAATTGTGTTGAGGATTGTTGTTAAATTAGTCTCGAAATTCGAACAATTTGCTATGACATTCGAAATATTGAGCAGATTCCCGAACTGTATGGTCAGGTTATTAAGCTGTTGTTGCAATTCATTTACTTTGTCAATTATTTGTTGATCGAATATTCCACCTCCATTACCACCTCCGCCGCTACCTATATTCCCACTTCCATTCCCACCGCCATTCCCACCACCATTTCCACCTCCATTCCCACCGCCATTCCCACCTCCATTCCCACCGCCATTCCCACCGCCATTTCCACCTCCATTCCCACCACCATTCCCACCTCCATTCCCACCTCCATTCCCACCTCCATTCCCACCTCCATTCCCGCCTCCATTCCCAACTCCATTCCCACCTCCATTCCCACCTCCATTCTCACCTCCATTCCCACCTCCATTCCCACCTCCATTCCCACCTCCATTCCCACCTCCATTCCCACCTCCATTCCCACCTCCATTCCCACCTCCATTCCCACCGCCATTCCCGCCTATATTCCCACCTCCATTCCCACCTCCATTCCCACCTCCATTCCCACCTCCATTCCCACCTCCATTCCCACCTCCATTCCCACCTCCATTCTCACCTCCATTCCCACCTCCATTCCCACCGCCATTCCCGCCTATATTCCCAGCTCCATTCCCACCTCCATTCCCACCTCCACCTCCACTACCATTTCCACCAGTTCCATTTCCAGCTATTCCACAGTTCTGATTGCAAACTTCTGTAGTTTGATTAATAATTTGCATTTGCTTTTCAGTTTCCTTTTGTAGATTTTGTATCTTATCCGCATGCTCCTTGTGCTTCTGTTTCAGATCTTTTATGTCCTTCTCTAGCTGTTTAGCTTTCTCGCTGGCCTCGGCTTTCGCCTGCTCCAGTTGTGTGTTTATTTCATTCACTCTGTCGTTCAACTCTTGGCAACATTTAGCCGCTTCCGCATTGCTGGCTTTCTGATTCTTCTCCAACTGATCGATGCGATCGGTGACCTTTTTCAGCTGATTTTCTAGCTTGATTTGATTTTGCTTTAGCTCATCTGTTTGACTACTGACATCTCCGTACTGTTGCTCCAGTTTCTTGCCCAACTCCTCTAATTTATTTATCAAATCCGCTTCGAGTGCTTTCAGATTTTCTGCCAATTGTTCGCAGCAATTTTTCGATTTCCTCGTATAAATCGCTTTCATTTGATCCAATATATTGTCCAGATCGATGCCCAAATCGCCACTTTCTTCAATTGGATTGTTATCGGGCAGGCCACTAGTGGCCGACAGATTCTTTAAGCCGGAAAATATATTGCCCATCATTTTGCTTTCATAGAAACAGCAATGCTCCTCTGAAGGCTGATTGATATTCGTCAAATTTATGGCATCCAACAACTGGCCCATGTGTATGTTGAAACTCGTTAACTTCGCATTGGTCACGATCTGCTCATTGACCCAGCGCACAATTGTTGAATAGGCGTTACAATCCTCATTTGTGTTACGCAGACCACTAAGAGCAACGTCTTCATATTCGTAATAGCTGAATGCGACCAGGAGATGACGATGCGCTGATAAGAGCAGCAACAACACCTGCAGCAACGTCACCATAAACTGCATATGCAAATGCATTATGATTGACATATTCATATTCTGTTCCTGAGTACTTACCATTGCTTGGACGGTTTCTTGCGTTTATCGATGCGGCAGCTTCAAGGGACTCGCTCAAACTGATTTGAATGCTGAAGAGCATTGGCTGGTATCGTCTTCCAGAATTGAATGAATTCGATTTGCATGCCTTCGGCTCTAATTGCCGAGATGTGCTACTGGAGTATGCAGAAAATGCATAAAGGAAATTTGCTCTATATATAAGATGACGTATGCAGTAAATGAAGTGTTGGAAATGCATCTAGAAGCAGAGATATGGAGAGAGAGAGAGAGAGTGAGTAGAGAGGGAGGGGGAGATAGATAGAGAAAGACAGATATAGAGGGAGATTTGGTAGAAAGGAAGATAGACATATAGATAGAGAGAGAGAAAGAAATATCAGCAGATGGGAAAAGAGAGAGGCAAAGGGAGAGGGAATAAGAAAACTAGAAAGAGAGAGAATGAGAAGGAGAGGGAGTAAGAGGGGAAAAAAGAGTAAGAAAGAGAGGTAATAATAGATAAATAAATAGAGAAATGTAGAATTTAAGACAAAAAGACGGAGAAACCTAGAGGAAGAAAATGAAAACCAGCGAGAGACGGACATAGAACGATAGTGATCAATAGTCGGGGAAATAGTTAAAGAAATGAAGAAAGACAGAAAAAATAGAAGAAGGAAAAGAGAAGAGACAGACACAGATGAAAGAAAAGATTATAAGTGCAGGAGAATAGTTAATTTCGCCTGCATATTTATGTCCTTGCTGTTTGGCAAGGTCAAGTCAAGGTATTCTGATGCCTGCGTTAACCTACTGCCATAGTCTGGGTTAACAGTTACAGTCGTGGCATGGACGTGCTTCCCCTAATTAACTTTGTTTACTAATGCATATTCCAATTCACAGTCATGGCAAATAGTTACATTCGTCAAGCATGCTAATTTCATGAGATACAGTCGTGGCAAAAATAAATCAGCATGCTGGGTTATTTAACATGCATACTCTTGTCTAACAGTTACAGTCATGGCATAAAGAAAGGTTAGCATTTTGTATTAGTTAAGCTACTTCAATATTCTTGGCGAACATTTACAGTCGTGGCAAAAATAAATGAGTCTTCTCAGATACTTAACCTCCATGATTCATAGTCATGCCTGAAAGAAAGGTTTGTATTTTGCCTTAGAGAACTTAGTTAACTATTAAACAATACAGATATGATAAGAATAACTGTTACACGCCACCACTAACCGAGTACAATAATAGTTTGAGATGAAAATCTTTATATTTATGTAGCTCAACAAGTTAAAGTATATAGTTAAGGCATATACAAAATAATTTGACTAAACAATATTCGATGTTAAAGTGAAAAAGGTTTCAGATTGGATTAAAATATTTTTTTGAATAAAAATTTTTAAAATATTACACTTATCCCTTATCAGACGTCTGCGACTACTTTAGCCGTAAATCGGTACAGGATTGTCAACACTGCCCATAACACCGATAACGCCGGATAAGTTGATGATGTCATCAGTAGTAGTAGTAGTAGTAGGGCCACTGCGACGGCTAGGGGGACGGCTAGGGGGACGGCTTAGCGTAAATCGGTACAGGATTGTCAACACTGCCCATAACACCGATAACGCCGGGTAAGTTCATAACGTCGTCAATACTAGTAGGGCCACTGGGGCGGTTAGGGGGACGGCTAGGGGGACGGCCAGGGGGAGGGCCGGCGGTAGGTTTTGTGGTTGATGGTGTAGTGGTGGAACTTGTTGGATTTTTTCCACTTGTCGAACCAAATATCCGTTGCTCCAAATCCTCCAAGCGATCAATCAGATCATTTAGCTCATCCAGCTTAGCGCATTTAAGAGAACATTCTCTAAATTTTGCATCCTTTTCTTTGATCTTATTCAGCGCCGCCATTAGCTGATTTTCCAGATCTGAAATAATTTTCTGTAGATCCAATATTCTCAGTATATCCACTCGGATTTTATCGTGTAGTTTTTCCAGCCTAATAATGCGCTCAATTAACGTTTGATCGGGATCACTTGAACTGTTGGTTAATAGGAGCACCAGCTCATTTAAATGTTTCTCCGTCTGCTCTTTGAATGCAGTCATATTCTTCAGGCGATCCGCATTTATTTGGTTGAATTCTTTTGATTTTTCTGCCAGAGTATTGCTAACCTGGTTGAGCTTTTCTTCATTATTATTGAGATTTTCTTGGGTTATATTAAGAATGCCTTTCATACTGTCAAGCTGACTCTGCATTTCAGCAATGCGATCTTTCAGCGACTGAAAATCGGTTTCATTTACAGTACAGGTCTGTGTTATTGAGGTTACATTTTTCAACTGTGCCAAAGCATTATTCAGTTGTTGTTGCAGTAGGTTTATGGATATTTCTAGCTTGATCACATGATTATTGTAATCACTAGTCAACTGCACAATTTTCTTGTTCATTTCATCCAGTTGCTTGGACAGCTCCTCGACTTTCTTGCAGCACTTCATTGCCTCTTCAAGTTTTGCCTGCAATTCTTCAACGGAGGCACAATTGTTTGTTGCAATTGCTGTCGTTTGGTTGTTCAGTTGAGTAATTGTGTTGAGGATTGTTGTTAAATTAGTCTCGAAATTCGAACAATTTGCTATGACATTCGAAATATTGAGCAGATTCCCGAACTGTATGGTCAGGTTATTAAGCTGTTGTTGCAATTCATTTACTTTGTCAATTATTTGTTGATCGAATATTCCACCTCCATTACCACCTCCGCCGCTACCTATATTCCCACTTCCATTCCCACCGCCATTCCCACCACCATTTCCACCTCCATTCCCACCGCCATTCCCACCTCCATTCCCACCGCCATTCCCACCGCCATTTCCACCTCCATTCCCACCACCATTTCCACCTCCATTCCCACCGCCATTCCCACCGCCATTTCCACCTCCATTCCCACCACCATTCCCACCTCCATTCCCACCACCATTCCCACCACCATTCCCACCTCCATTCCCACCTCCATTCCCACCGCCATTCCCACCTCCATTCCCACCTCCATTCCCACCGCCATTCCCACCTCCATTCCCACCTCCATTCCCACCTCCATTCCCACCGCCATTCCCGCCTCCATTCCCACCTCCATTTCCACCTCCATTCCCACCTCCATTCTCACCTCCATTCCCACCTCCATTCCCACCTCCATTCCCACCGCCATTCCCACCTCCATTCCCACCTCCATTCCCACCTCCATTCCCACCTCCATTCCCACCTCCATTCCCACCGCCATTCCCGCCACCATTCCCACCTCCATTCCCACCTCCATTCCCGCCTCCATTCCCACCTCCATTCCCACCTCCACCTCCACTACCATGTCCACCAGTTCCATTTCCAGCTATTCCACAGTTCTGATTGCAAACTTCTGTAGTTTGATTAATAATTTGCATTTGCTTCTCAGTTTCCTTTTGTAGATTTTGTATCTTATCCGCATGCTCCTTGTGCTTCTGTTTCAGATCTTTTATGTCCTTCTCTAGCTGTTTAGCTTTCTCGCTGGCCTCGGCTTTCGCCTGCTCCAGTTGTGTGTTTATTTCATTCACTCTGTCGTTCAACTCTTGGCAACATTTAGCCGCTTCCGCATTGCTGGCTTTCTGATTCTTCTCCAACTGATCGATGCGATCGGTGACCTTTTTCAGCTGATTTTCTAGCTTGATTTGATTTTGCTTTAGCTCATCTGTTTGACTACTGACATCTCCGTACTGTTGCTCCAGTTTCTTGCCCAACTCCTCTAATTTATTTATCAAATCCGCTTCGAGTGCTTTCAGATTTTCTGCCAATTGTTCGCAGCAATTTTTCGATTTCCTCGTATAAATCGCTTTCATTTGATCCAATATATTGTCCAGATCGATGCCCAAATCGCCACTTTCTTCAATTGGATTGTTATCGGGCAGGCCACTAGTGGCCGACAGATTCTTTAAGCCGGAAAATATATTGCCCATCATTTTGCTTTCATAGAAACAGCAATGCTCCTCTGAAGGCTGATTGATATTCGTCAAATTTATGGCATCCAACAACTGGCCCATGTGTATGTTGAAACTCGTTAACTTCGCATTGGTCACGATCTGCTCATTGACCCAGCGCACAATTGTTGAATAGGCGTTACAATCCTCATTTGTGTTACGCAGACCACTAAGAGCAACGTCTTCATATTCGTAATAGCTGAATGCGACCAGGAGATGACGATGCGCTGATAAGAGCAGCAACAACACCTGCAGCAACGTCACCATAAACTGCATATGCAAATGCATTATGATTGACATATTCATATTCTGTTCCTGAGTACTTACCATTGCTTGGACGGTTTCTTGCGTTTATCGATGCGGCAGCTTCAAGGGACTCGCTCAAACTGATTTGAATGCTGAAGAGCATTGGCTGGTATCGTCTTCCAGAATTGAATGAATTCGATTTGCATGCCTTCGGCTCTAATTGCCGAGATGTGCTACTGGAGTATGCAGAAAATGCATAAAGGAAATTTGCTCTATATATAAGATGACGTATGCAGTAAATGAAGTGTTGGAAATGCATCTAGAAGCAGAGATATGGAGAGAGAGAGAGAGTGAGTAGAGAGGGAGGGGGAGATTTGGTAGAAAGGAAGATAGACATATAGATAGAGAGAGAGAAAGAAATATCAGCAGATGGGAAAAGAGAGAGGCAAAGGGAGAGGGAATAAGAAAACTAGAAAGAGAGAGAATGAGAAGAAGAGGGAGTAAGAGGGGAAAAAAGAGTAAGAAAGAGAGGTAATAATAGATAAATAAATAGAGAAATGTAGAATGTAAGACAAAAAGACGGAGAAACCTAGAGGAAGAAAATGAAAACTAGCGAGAGACGGACATAGAACGATAGAGATCAATAGTCGGGGAAATAGTTAAAAAAATGAAGAAAGACAGAAAAAATAGAAGAAGGAAAAGAGAAGAGACAGACACAGATGGAAGAAAAGATTATAAGTGCAGGAGAATAGTTAATTTCGCCTGCATATTTATGTCCTTGCTGTTTGGCAAGGTCAAGTCAAGGTATTCTGATGCCTGCGTTAACCTACTGCCATAGTCTGGGTTAACAGTTACAGTCGTGGCATGGACGTGCTTCCCCTAATTAACTTTGTTTACTAATGCATGTTCCAATTCACAGTCATGGCAAATAGTTACATTCGTCAAGCATGCTAATTTCATGAGATACAGTCGTGGCAAAAATAAATCAGCATGCTGGGTTATTTAACATGCATACTCTTGTCTAACAGTTACAGTCATGGCATAAAGAAAGGTTAGCATTTTGTATTAGTTAAGCTACTTCAATATTCTTGGCGAACATTTACAGTCGTGGCAAAAATAAATGAGTCTTCTCAGATACTTAACCTCCATGATTCATAGTCATGCCTGAAAGAAAGGTTTGTATTTTGCCTTAGAGAACTTAGTTAACTATTAAACAATACAGATATGATAAGAATAACTGTTACACGCCACCACTAACCGAGTACAATAATAGTTTGAGATGAAAATCTTTATATTTATGTAGCTCAAAAAGTTAAGGTATATAGTTAAGGCATATACAAAATAATTTGACTAAAGAATTTTGGATGTTAAAGTGAAAAAGGTTTCAGATTGGATTAAAATATTTTTTTTTTAAATAACAATTTTCAAAATATTACACTTATCCCTTATCAGACGTCTGCGACTACTTTAGCCGTAAATCGGTACAGGATTGTCAATACTGCCCATAACACCGATAACGCCGGATAAGTTGATGAGGTCATCAGTAGTAGTAGTAGTAGTAGGGCCACTGGGAAGGCTAGGGGGACGGCTAGGGGGACGGCTAGGGGGACGGCTAGGGGGACGGCTAGGGGGACGGCTAGTGGGACGGCTTACCGTAAATCGGTATAGGATTGTCAACACTGCCCACTATACCGACAACGTTAGGATGTTCAATACTGCTCACAAAACTGAGATGGGGACTGCTGGCGGTAGGTTTGGTGATTATTGGTGTAGTGCTGGTAGTGGCGGTAGTGGTTGTAGTGGTGGAACTTGTTGGATTTTTTCCACTTGTCGAACCAAATATGCGTTGCTCCATATCCTCCAAGCGGTCGATCAGATCATTTAGCCCATCCAGATTAGCGCATTTATGAGCACATTCTCTAAATTTTGCATCATTTTCTTTGATCCTTTTCAGCGCCGCCATTAACTGATTTTCCACATCTGAAATAATATTCTGTAGATCCAATATTCTCAGTATATCCACTCGGATTTTATCGTGTAGTTTTTCCAGCCTAATAATGCGCTCAATTAACGTTTGATCGGGATCACTTGAACTGTTGGTTAATAGGAGCACCAGCTCATTTAAATGTTTCTCCGTCTGCTCTTTGAATGCAGTCATATTCTTCAGGCGATCCGCATTTATTTGGTTGAATTCTTTTGATTTTTCTGCCAGAGTATTGCTAACCTGGTTGAGCTTTTCTTCATTATTATTGAGATTTTCTTGGGTTATATTAAGAATGCCTTTCATACTGTCAAGCTGACTCTGCATTTCAGCAATACGATCTTTCAGCGACTGAAAACATACCATATGTATGTTAAAACTCGTTAACTTCGCATTGCCCACGATTTGCTCATTGACCCGGCGCACAATTGTTGAATAGGCGTTACAATCCTCATTTGTGTTGCGAGCAACGTCTTCATATTTGTAATAACTGAATGCGACCAGAATATGAGGATGCGCTGATAAGAACAGCAACAACACCTGCAACAACGTCACCATAAACTGCATATGCGAATGCATTGTTATTTACATATATATATATATATATATATATCTATATATTCTTTTCTTGAGCACTTACCATTGCTTGGACGGTTTCTTGCGTTTATCGATGCGGCAGCTTCAAGGGACTCGCTCAAACTGACTTGAATGCTGAAGAGCATTGGCTGGTATCGTCTTCCAGAATTGAATGAATTCGATTTGCATGCCTTCGGCTCTAATTGCCGTAGGCCCAGTTCGGCTCTGGAGCGGGGCCTGCCTGCCGTTCGTGCCCATGCAATGGTATAATCGCGTGATCTGGGTGACGCCAGAAACCCGCCAAATGTCGCGGCAGCTTCTCGTTGGCCGAAGTACAGCGTTTGCTATGCAGAGAGAGAGAGAGAGAGAGAGAGAGAGAGAGAGAGAGAGAGAGAGAGAGAGAGAGAGAGAGAGAGAGAGAGAGAGAGAGAGAGAGCGTCCATAAATTGGAGCGGTACCTCGCCTAACGACACTGTAGGAGTGAAAGAGACGGACTATAGTCCGTTCTCTTAACCCTTCCAGTCGCGAGGGTTGCTCCTACAGTGCTCGCGTCGCTTATATGCACGTATGTGCATATAAACACACTGCAAATACATGTGTTTATATACACTGCATACGTGCATACCTATATTGCTCCTCACACTCTCTACAGATATCTTATTGAAATATTGTTGCGAGTGAGTATATAAATATTATTTTCATGGTTAAGGTCGTGGCTTTTGTCTGGTTATTGGGGTGTTACCAAAGACATAAACAAAGTCAGACTGTGGCCAAAAGCTATTAGACTGCAAGATATGCTGTCTTTATATAAACCAACGTTATTGAACTTTCATTTAATTTCTATCTATCTATCAGGCAACGCTTTCAGTTTTCTATACAAATTAGTAATCCATAAGTAAATTAATTTTCATTTTATGGATTCAAATGAAAAATCTGTATTTAAATTATTATTTTTTTTTTCTATTTCATAAATTAGGTCTCGCAATTCGATTAGCATAGGGTATAGATCGAAACTCGTTTCGAGCATGCCTTGACTAATATGCGATATGAATTTATATGGGTTGCAAATATAATGTGATTATGAAATAATAATAACTGTGTTTCTAGGGGATTTTTACTCATGGCGTAAAAGTTGAATGCCCCGGGCTTTAGACTTAGAAACCATTAAAGTTGTTGAAAATGATTTAGAACTTTAAAACGTGTCTACAAATTAAGCCAGCTAAATGGGCGATTGGAGCCATTAAAGTAGAGCCATTAAAGTAGAGACTTCAAAACAAATCTAAAATGTAAATTCAACTTTTAGAACAACACCGGAAATGTGAGTTGAAAAGTATTTCAGCTTTATTTCTTAATAGACTGCAAAACGAGTGACTCGATGTCTGCCAGTTGGCGCAGCGATGAAGATCGAAGATCATATGAAATTATAACCGATCAAGCGGAAGTGCCAGAAGCGACAGACAAGTGTCATAATTACGCACAAAAGCAATTCCAAAATATATTTCAATACATTATCGATATCTGCATAAATGAAATCTAATGCGTAGAGCTTGTCATCATCCAAATGAATATCTTCTTCTATATTTACTTAATTTGGTTTTCTGAAGTGGCATTCGGTGATTTTGTGAATGGCTTCTGTTAGCCCTGATGCTGGGCAAATGCCAGTCACACTTTAGGTTTTAATGAACCCCATCCACGCTTGCTTCTTGTTTTGTTTCTTTTCTTCATCGTATTTTTCGTAGCTCATCAGCTGCTAACTGTAATGGAGCGCAAGTATCTTTTTTTTTTTTTTTTGTCGAGTGGCCACAGTCTATATTATTAATATATTTAGCTTCCGGCTAGATTACCAAATTGACCTTGCTCACTGCTCGCATTTAGTTCAGCCAACAGAATTGTCTGCGCATCTTAAAATACAAATAAATATAAAAAAAAAAAACCTTTCAATTTGCTACGTTTAGAACAGGAATCGGCCATAGTGTGGCCAACGGCTCTCTATATCTTCATGTCAGACCGTGACATTAGGAAGACAAAGCGCAAAGTTTGCCCAAAGCACAATACACTCATAAATCTATATATATGTATACACATATCCATTTATATATAAGCATAGTTCAAGTTCCTCTATAAAAACCAGTAAATAAACAAGTAACGGCTTCAGAATCGTTTCAAGACCCGCAACACACGGATGCAAAGATCAAAAAACCGAACTAGACCCAAAAATAAAAAAACAATTGTGTGCAGATAACAACAACAACAAAAAGAAGTGATCAAAATTGTTCAAACTTGTTTCGATAGCAATTCGAAAGAAAATAAAAAATTCATTCAATTTCATTAAAAAAGCATAATAAAAATAGCGAAACAAAACCGAAATCACATTAATTTGAACTTCTTAGCAACTGTGGCATAAATTATGCAAAACTCAAAGAACTAAGCAGATTCTAATTGGCTTCCCACACATTGCTTATAAGAAACGACGACGCGTGCCGTGAAACCTATTGGAAAATAAATAAATAAATAATCAGAAACAAGTAAAATACCCCTTTCCGTATTTTGTCTCGTGACGCGTTTACAAACATCTTCAGAGTCTTTGCCGCCGTTGCTGCTGTTTGGACCAACAAAGTGAACTGAACTGGACAACTGACCTTGACACTCACTTTTCTAAAAAAACAAAAAAAAGCAGACATATATAAACGATACGAACAAAAATTTTTTTTTCGGGTTTTTGTGTGGCTTTGGCAACGTCTTCTTTCTGAGCCACGCCGCGTAGCGCTCGACAGTCTTTGGAGATGAAGCACACGAAACGGATCGCGTTCGGTTTCAACTCAAACTTCAACTTGAATTAACTTTAGTTGCTTTGTGCAACTATTACATAAGTTTCTCAAGTGCGACTAGTTAAAGAAGCTATTTATTCAGTTATTACATACATGTATATAGTGTTTAAGCAAATAGGCAAAAGCGTTCATGCCTCAATCAGTGCCCAGCTGCATATTTTAATACATAATTGCGCATAAACAAATAGAAAGAAAATTTACAATAAAAAAAAGGCAAACAAACAAACAAATACGAGCAGCTGCTGTGGCCAATTGTTTAAGTGCACAATGTTTTATAAAATCGTGTGCAGCCTGTGGCTCAGTCTCGCCGTCTTGACGTGCTCCATCATCAACAGCAGCAGCTCCAACAATCTTGCCGGCTATGAGGGGTAATTAACACAATAGTTATAAATAAATATACATATCTCAGCAAAGTATATATACAAATTCTGTTTTTTTTTTTTTTCTTTCGAAAATTTCTCATGCTCATTAATCAAGGCAGCTCACTTAATTTATATTACAATTCTCTTTTTGTCTTTTAATAATTTAAATTTTGATTGCCGGCTAGTTGTTAAACTGGTTTGGGCTTTTATTTCATAACTTAGCTATATGTTCATAAAAGAGCTCCCTCTTTTTTTTTTAATTTTTAATTAAAAGGCAAAATATTGAGTCGGGATATTTTTACTTTTTTTCTCAGATTTTAATATTTCCTTTTCATGCAAGCTTCTTAAATCGAATGACTAGAGATTAGAATTATACTTTATAAAAATATTATATTATTATTATTATCTAAATTATTATTGATAGATTTTTGCTTATCAAATCATCGTATATTATTTATTATTTCTTTTTACTTTTTTATATATTTTTTTAAGCTTTTAATTTACATTCTTGCTTATTAAATGATCTTAAATATTATTTTGTTACTCTTTTATTTATTTATTTTTTAGCTTACATTTTTACTTATTAAATAATCTTACATATTTATTTATTACTATTATTTATTTTTTATTTATTTTTTTAATTATTTATTTTTTAACTTTTATTTAATTTTTATTTTTTTTTTAATTTATTTTTTGCCTGTTAATTTTATTCTCTTTAGCTCTCAATATTTTAAGAGAGAAAGCTCTTTAAATATAAAACAGATACCGACAAGAAAAAATTCTCTTGCTCTGTGCAATAAAAAAAATAATAAAAAAACTATTAAAATGTATTTCAAGCTTTTTCTAAAAAAAACTTAAAATTCAGAAACATGTTTCTGGTTCTATAAAAACATTCATTTAAATATATATTTCTGTGTCTAACAAAAAAAAATTAAATATCAAAGTCTGCAAAGCAAATAATCAAAATTTCTCATATAAATATATTTGTATATATTAAGTTCATTCAATGTGTGATTAGTCAGCTATGCAAAATAGAAGAAAGCTTGTTTTTTTTTATTAAGACTAACAACGTACGATTTCAGTGTATCTTCTAGTTGGGCACTTTCAACCATACTACTGAACTGAAAATAGAACATCAAACACAAGAGTTAAGTCAATAAGCAACCAGGTCGAAGGCATATTTAAAGCTTGTAACTAAAGCCTTTAACATGTTAGCCTAAATAACTGAAGAGCTATTCAAATGTCAATAGTTTGGCTATACAAAGAGGTATACTATATATAAATATATACAGAGATAGAGCTGCCTGTAAATGTCACTACTATTGAGTGTCAATGCCAGCGATTAGACGCTGTCATTAACATTAGAGACTTCGACTAAACGCTGTCCAGTTCGCGGCAAAAGTTGACAATGCAAACCCTAAAAGCAACACGCCCATGACAAAAAGGCAGTTCCATTGACGACTCGAGACGATGACGAGAGCAAATGTCTCATGCAAATGCCAAATGCGATCGCTGTGCAAATGTTTGCTAAAATATGTTTTAAGCAGCTTCACAGCTTTAACGCGTTGATGTGTGATGCATGCCGGCCTAGCTGAAGCTGTGCTGCTGTTGCTACTCTTCGTGCTGCAAATCAAAATGAAAATGAAAATGAAAACAAACAAAGGCAAAAGCAAAACCAAAGACAAAACTAACAAAAAAATAATCAACTTGATATTTAATTAGCACGCAAAATGTTTGCTTCCTTCCGTTGCTTTGTCTTTTATTTATTTATTATTGTTTTTTTTTTTTCTTTATTATTTTTGTTTCTTCTACGTTTAAATTTTGAATGTTTAAAGAAAAAGATGCTTAATATATGCATCGATATGATTTTGACAAGGTCGCCATCTGCAGTCAACAATAGAGCATCATTTGCTTATAATTTAAGGAAAATTACAACAAACGAAATGAAAACAATATTTCATTCAATCCAAAACTAATCACATGTAAACTGTTTCTTTATGTAAAAATGATAAATTGGCTGGTAGCTCCCGCTGTGTTTACAATCCACCCTAGATGCATTTAAGTGCAAGAGAGGGTATATTGCTTTTGAAGTTGCTGTAAGATGCTGTAGATATTATATGTGACTTACGCAGCGTATAGCCATATACATATATAGAGGCATTTTAAATAGTATGCCCAGAATATATAGATAAATATTGATAATATACATTAGATGCATCCTTAGTAATCAAAATCTCTAAACAAAATTACCAAAATCGATAAATATCGATTAAAAAATAAAGGGTTTTGCTAAAGCAGAAAGTTTCCAAAGCATTTAGAGTGATCTACTTACACGACGAGCTTTAGAAGTAAACTTTATTATATGCCTACCATATATTAATAACAAAATTTTGATATACTGTATTAATTACAGGGTATGTTCTAGTAGTTTAATGCTATTTCGTAATAGCAGGCGCCCTCTACAGTTCATTAGGTAATAGTAGAGACTATGCTATAAAACTTATCAATCCAAATATCTATAAATACAATTTTTTAAAGCCTAGGTTCCGCAAAGCACAAGGTCTCCAAAGACATCGTCTATATACCATATGCAAGTCATGCACACCCAATTTGCCAACCTTCTCTGCCATCGACCAGGTTTTGCCTTCGCTTTCGCTTAGATCTATGCCCTAGCGTAAAACATTGTTGGCGGGCGTTTAATTTAATTATACATCATTCATTGTATGCCGTTCGTCGACTGCCACACGTGATTAGCCGCATCTTTGTCTTCTGTTTTGCTACCACCTGCCTCCTACCACCTGCGCTTTTGCCTTCGTCTTCATCGGTTTCTCTTCTCGTTTGGCTGACGCTGCATATGATGAATATGCATAGATATTCAATATTTTGTGGGCCAGGCAGGCAGCTTGTTGCTTCATCTTGTTGTGGAATTTTTCGAAATGATAAATTGGCCACAAATTCATGCGAGGTGGCAAAACGCCAATTGGCCAGGCGACGACAACGAGAACGAGCTCATTCTGCATAAATTTGTGAATCAACAACTCATTTTTGGGCGCCACAAATTAATTTTGTTGTCCAATTAGATCAAGACATCTGTGTGTGCGTGTGTGTGTGTGTATCAGTGTGCGTATGTGGTAAGCAGTCATATTTAGGGTTTTTTCTGCAATTTTAATTGGATTTTCTATTCAGCCATAAGTGAGATATAATTGTAGATAATTGGAATTACCCAATACCATATGATTTTAGTTCTATAATTATTTCAAGTTCTATTGCATATTAGAGATTTAAATTCGCTTTGGAAAAGTATTACAAAAAATGTATAATATATTTTCTTTATAATGAACAAATCTAAAAAAAAAAACCTGATATTCTCCAGACTAAGCACAGATATGCCTGCCATATTAACACCTATTATTATCAATATCATTTTAACTATTTCATATGCTCTTCATATATTAACTCTCTCAATTTAATGTATCCCTTAGTTATACCAAGTACACGGTGGAGCATGACAATGAGAATGCCTTTCAGTATATGGTCGATCTGCAGACAAACGATACGGAAGTTGATTTCTGGCTATTGACACGCAATATGTCCGTCCTGACGGTAAGTCCCAGCCAAAAGCCGCAGTTCGAGTCGCGTCTATTAGAGTTGGGTGTGCAGTATAAGACACAGCCACTGATGGATCTGATGGCATCACTGGAGGGCAACAGCACCTATGCTGAAGAGGATGAGTATGAGGAATGTCAGCCCGGAGATTGTGAATCGGATCGGCCGCACAGTCGTAAGCGTCGTCAGGCGCGTGGTTTCTTCTCGAAATTTCCACGCTATCATGAGATTCTCAGCTTTATGAGCGGCCTGGCCGCACGCTATCCCCAATACTGTCGCTACGAGTCGTTGGGTCGCTCCAACGAAGGTCGTCACATAGCGGCTCTATCGATTTCGCTCAATCAACGTATACGTCCACGTCGCGTGGCCTACATACAGGCAGCTACCCATGGTCGCGAATGGATTACCACTCAGACAGTTTTGTATTTGGCCTATGAGCTGCTCACCAATCTGCGCGCCTTCCAGCGTGTGCTAAATGATGTGGAGGTGTTCCTAGTGCCGCTCGTGAATCCCGATGGCTATGAATATACGCATACTGCGGTAAGTATCTATTGTGGATTACAGATCTTATTGCAATCACTAATGCGAGTAATCTGCTCGGTAGGATCGCTTTTGGCGCAAGAATCGTCATCATTATGTTGGCCTCTCGTGCACCGGTGTCGATATTAATCGTAACTTTGGCAATCATTGGAATTATCAGGGCGCCAGCCAGAATGTAAGTGACCTTTACTCTCCTGCTCTTGACTTTGACCTTCACAATTTCCTGGTTTTTTGTTATATTTGTTATATGCAAATAGCACTGTTCGGAGGTCTATTCGGGCACGTCACCCAACTCGGAGCCTGAAACATCGGCTGTGGTGCGCTATTTGGAATTCAATCGTCATCGTGTGAAGCTCTGCCTGGATGTTCACTCATTCGGCAAATTCATTTTTTATCCCTACGGCTATGCGAGGTGTGTAAGAAATTCAATTTACTTTTTCAATTAATTGCCAAAAGCAATTAAAAAGCAAATATTTCCATGCCTGCCTGCCACACTCTATCTGTATATCCCAATTGTAAACATTTTCACACCAAAAAATTTCCTCTCTCTTTCTCTCTCTCTCTCTCTCTTTCTTTTGTGTTTCACAGAAATACTGTGCCACCCACTGTGGGCACATTGCGCGCCGTGGCTCTGAGAGCCGCCAACCAAATCGGCAGATATCGCGGCACCCGCTATACCGTCGGCACCTCCGCCTCTATACTGTATGAGGCTTCTGGCAGTCTGGATGACTTTGCCTATGGCAGTTTGGGCATACCCTTGTCCTACACGCTTGAGCTACCCGGTGAGGAGTTCCATGTGTCCCCCTTTGAGATCATCCACGTCTGCAAGGAGACATTTGCCGGCTTTGTCGAGTTCATTCGGCACGTTAGTCTGTATTAAGTCCACACTGACATCTTTAGCATTTAGCCAATTGAATTTATAATTGTTAATTAAACTAATTATTGTCGTCGTTGTTAGGCATTAAAACAAATTCCGATAAAATAGAAAAAACAACAAATTCAGTTTACACTCAAAATGAACTAGTTCATGCTGAACTTGTCTTCTAGCCCTGAACGCTTTGGTCTTTGGGCTATTTGTTTTATCACCGGCCATAAACGGAAGCGTCTGTGGACGAACGATAAACTGAAATTATTGGTATCGTAATCCAAGTTCTATCATCGGCATTAGCTCCAATTAGTTGATAAGTGGCTGAGTTATTGCATGGGTATCTGGGTATCTGAAATTTTTGGGGCATAGTCTTGCTGGGACTTTGCACAAATGACATCGTACGCTCCCTTGGGTTGGCTGTTGTTGGTGCTGCTGCTGCAGTTCGATTGCCTGTTGGCCTGGCAGGATTACAAGGATTATAGGGTATACGAGCTGCAGCCTCATGACGATGGCCAGCTGCAGTTGATTCACAAGTTGGCACAGGAACAGCCCCAATGGGATTTGCTGGGATCTAGGCGCAGTAAGAATGAAACTGGATTGCGAGTCCTTGTGGCGCCGCACCAAGTGGAAAATTTGCTCAAACAACTAAAGACACACCGGATCGAGCATCAATTGCTTTCGGATGATTTGTCTCTGTTGGTTAGAGCTCAACGTGAGGACAATCAACGCAATAAGGCTCGCATCACAATGCCTATGATCGATGTCTTTGGCGCATTTTATACGCATGCCGAAATCAATGAGTATCTAGACAGTCTACCCCAACGTTATCCACAACGTGCGCTGGTCAAGCAATTCGGCTGGAGCTACGAGCGTCGTGCATTGAAGCTGCTGACCATCACGAATGGCGATAGACGAGCTAATAAGCCGGTGATCCTCATTGATGCGGCGATGCACGCACGTGAATGGATAGCGCCCTCTTTGGCTCTGTATATCATTCAACAGCTGTTGGATAACTATGCGGAAAATGAGGATCTGCTGAAGGACTACGACTGGGTGATTATGCCGGTGGTCAATGCGGATGGCTATGAGTTTAGTCACACGGATGAACGCTATTGGCGCAAGACTCGCAAACCCACCTGGGATCCCGAGAACATTGGCACCGATTTGAATAGGAATTTCGGTTATATGTGGGGACTCGATGATGGCGCTTCACCAGATCCTTCCAATGAGACCTATCGGGGTGAGCACGCCTTCGATCAGCCCGAATCGCAGGTGGTACGCGATATACTGCTGCACTATAGCGATCGTTTGACCTTTTACCTCTCACTGCATTCGTATGGCAACTACCTCTTGCTGCCCTGGGGTCACACAAGGTGAGCAGCAAGCAAGCATGTGATGTAATAGATTTATGTCAGCTGGATTTAAAGCACTCAAAATCAATTTTGATTGTGATTAAAATTCTTAACATTCATTTAACATTCCTTTCAGCTCCTTCCCATCAAATTTTGATGAAATGATGCAAGTGGCTGATGCTGGTGCCATGGCAATTCTTTATGAAACAAATGGTATTTATAGCTATGGCAGCGGCTATTATTTGATGTATCCAACGTCTGGTGATTCCACGGATTATGCTGTGGGCGCGGCCAATGCAACGGTGGCCATGACCATGGAACTGCCGGCTGGCGGATTTCTGGGCTTCGATCCCTGGGTATCGCACATCGAGGGCATTGTGACCGAAAGTTGGGTGGGTGTGCGTGCCATGGCGCTGGAGGTGATAAAACTCTACCAGACAGAAGCGAAAATAAATGTTTATTAATAAAATAATAATTCTAAAGAATAATTGAAACTTCTTGTATTACTTTCGATTAGATTAGATGAGAGTATGAGTGGTCTATAAATCTGAAAGAAAAACTTGAATCAATCGTTTAGAATCATTACGCTGATTCTACATCATCATATCTCCCACTATCAGTTGGCTCTAATTTAGAGAATATTTTTGCTGCTCTGCAGACGATAAGAAAGAAATCTAATCGAAATCGAATCAACAATAAATAAGGAGATTAATAGAGCGGGTTTTACACGCTAATCATTTATCTATGACATGGAATTGGAAGTAGATAAGATTTGACTGGGCTATTTAAGTGAAAGACTTCCGACACGTGTGTCCATATTGCATAGAGCCATGTCGCGTTTGGGAGTTTTGACGCTGCTGTTGGGCTTGGCTTTGGTTGCTGCCGCATATGATTACCAAGGGTGAGTCGATCAAGGATCTATAATGTGGAGTATTTCTGACTGACATCCAATTGTGTGCAGCTATCGCATCTACGAGCTGACACCCAAAAATGCTGAACAGGGAGAGCTGCTCTATAAGCTCAGTCAACAGGGCTACGACTTCCTTAATCTACGACGTTTGCTGGGACAATCGTCACGCGTTATTGTCAGCCCCGAACAGTTGGAGAACTTTGAGAAATTGCTCTCGGAACAGCAGCTGAGCTATAGTATAATTAACGATAATCTGGGCGCCGTCATTGCTGAGGAGTTTGCTCAGCGTGAAGTGCAGCGACGTCTATCGCCCATCTCGGGCAAGGGCCGTCTCAGCACGGACCGTTATTATACACACGAGGAGATCACGAACTATATCAATGACCTGGCAGCTCGTTATCCAGGCCGTGTGCTCCTCAAAACAGTCGGCTGGTCCTATGAGGAGCGTGAGATGAAAACAATTACGATAACCAATGGCGATCGTCGGGCCAATAAGAAGGTCATCTTAATGGATGGTGGCTTCCATGCACGTGAATGGATCTCTCCAGCAGCTGTGCTTTATGTCATTGAACAGTTGGTGGAGAAGTTCGACGAGAATGCCGAATTGCTCAAGGACTATGACTGGGTGATTCTACCAGTGGTTAATCCAGATGGATATGAATATACGCAGACAGGAACTCTTGCTCGCATGTTCCGTAAGACTCGGAAGCCATATAAACTTCTGGGGCAGACCTGTTATGGCGCTGATCCGAATCGTAACTTCGACTTTCATTGGAACGAGGAGGGTGCCTCGTCGAATCCCTGCGTTGATACCTATGCTGGACCCTATGCTTTCTCGGAGCCAGAGACAACTGTGGTGCGTGACCTATTGCACACGTATGCGGATCGTGGCATTATGTATTTGACCATTCACTCGTATGGCAATTATTTGCTGTATCCTTGGGGCTGGACTTCGTATGTCATTGCTTTCAAACAATTTGGTTACTTGACTAAATTAAATTATTTTACAGAGAATTGCCTGAAACTTGGCCGGATCTCGACGATGTGGCGCGTGCTGGCGGTGATGCCATACAGGCAGCGACTGGAACTGATTACTCGGTCGGCAGCTCTACCAATGTGCTGTATATAGCCGCAGGTGCTAGCGATGATTATGCTTTCTATGCTGGCTTTAATATTTCCATTACCATGGAGCTGTCTGGCGGTGGCATCACCGGATTTGATCCACCAGCCAGCAAAATTGATGAATTCGTAACAGAGACATGGATAGGAATTCGCGCCATGGCCGAAAAGGTTATTGAAAAATATTAAATATAATCCCATAGCTATAATCGAAAGTTTTGGAATAAAGCCCAGTTAGAGATAAGATAAGACAAATGCCTCATTCTGTTACTATTATTTATGTTCTTTAGTTGGACATACTATCAGTATGGCATGTATACATTGCTCTCTGAATATCACTATCTCTCCTTCTATTCCTTTAAGTTTTAAGCTTTTATCAGAGCTACCAATAAATGCCTATCGATGTTTTCATTGATTTTACAACCAATTCGTTGATTATTTTTAATATGTCTCTTAACTCGATTATTACCGTTTCTGATTGGAAATCCAGCTTGGACATTAGGTATTCTATAAAATTGTTCAGTTATTAACAAGACGGCAAAGTGCAAATATGAAATTGATATTATGGTTCGCTGTGTGTTACTCTGGTATAGCGCTAAACTATGCCAAGGGTAATTTCTATGAGGGGTGAGTGGTTGGCTGTAAGTAATATGAATGCTTAACTAACCCTAATATAGCTTTAAGATGTATGAGGTGTCTATGATGGATCCGAACGCTGGCCGACGCTTGGACTATGCTACGCTAGTCAATAACCGTTCGTACTATGAAATCTACTCCAGAAATGGAGCAACTGCTCATATCTTGGTGCATCCCGATGCACAGCCAGATTTCATTAAGCAGCTCAACGCTAATAGACTGCGCTATAAAATGGTTAATAATAATGTTGGCCTTTCGCTCCAACGAGAATTTGCAATGAATCAAAAGTTACGCAACATGTACCCTTACCAGGGAAAGTTGGGCACAGAGCGGTATTATTCGCATGATGAGATCAATCAGTATATTGAGGATCTAGCTAAGCAGCATCCCACTCGGGTTTTGGTTAAGACAGTGGGCAAATCCTACGAGGGCCGTTGGCTGAAGACAATTCGGATTACCAATGGAGACGGACGGGCCAACAAGAATGTCATACTCATGGACGGTGGCTTCCATGCTCGAGAATGGATCTCCCCGGCTGCAGTGGTTTATGGTATTGGGCAACTGGTCAATAACTACGAGGCACATGCTCAATTATTGCAGGACTACGACTGGGTCATTCTGCCCGTAGTCAATGCTGATGGCTATGATTATTCACAAGTCTCTCCGGATACACGTATGTGGCGGAAGACTCGCCAGCCAAGCAGTGACGATTGCATTGGCATCGATCCTAATCGTAATTTTGATTTTCACTGGAATGAAACTGGTGCCTCCTCGGACCCTTGCAGCCAAACCTATGCTGGACCAAAGGCATTCTCTGAGCCCGAAGCTGTTGTGGTGCGTGATCTAATACAGAGTTTCGCGCAACGTGGCAAAATGTATTTAACAGTGCATTCCCATGGAAATTATATACTCTACCCCTGGGGCTATATAGAGTGAGTAGCAAAAATAGTTAAGAGTAGTTGTAGAAATAGTTCAGAACTACTTACTTAATATGCACTTTGCAGCCTACTACCAGATACTTGGCAGGACTTGGATGAGGTTGGTCGCGCTGGTGGAGATGCCATTAAAGCGGCTACTGGCACCGTTTACCAGGTGGGCTGCTCCACCACATTGCTTTACCCAGCTGCCGGTGCTAGCGATGATTATGCCTTCAATGCTGGTTTTCCAATATCATTTACTATGGAACTACCCGCTGGCGGAGATAACAATTTCGATCCTCCACCTTCGGATATCGATCGGCTAGTCAAGGAGACATGGGTGGGCATTGTGGCAATGGCTCAGAAAGTGGTTGAAAAGTATCCACTTATGTAAAGCTTTCGGGCAATAAACTTAAACAAATGCATAATTATTACAAATTACATTATATTTAATTTTAAAAATTGGTATTGCAACGGATGATAATCTTATAAGATCCTCTATTATAGAAAAGTTCTTAATATAATTCAAAAGTTATAGTCGATAGTGGAGATAACAAAATTAATATATCAGACAAGTAACACAGCTATAGACGATGATGGGGATCAAGAGTCAGTTATACAATTATATCTCGTTCATCTTTAGAGCTAGAGTCTCCAAGTATTTTAAGAATATGATAGGGTTTTCAGAGGGTTCAGGGGATCTCGCAGTCGAGCAGTTTCGACTAGAGCTTTTTTGCTTGTTATCAGTATACATTAGTTCCCAAATTCGATTATGTTTCCTTTCATTTCTTTAAGTTTTTAGTATAGCAGAGTTAATTTTGCAACCAATTTGTTGATATCTTTTAAAGTGTCTCTCAACATTCAGGTTGCGCTCCATGAATACCGTTTCTAATTGGAAATCCACCTTGGGTATTGGGTATAAATAGGATTGCCCAGTTTTTGAAGAATTGTCAAGGTGTAAACATGAAATTGCTATTATGGTTCGCTGTGTGTTACTCTGGTATAGCGCTAAACTATGCCAAGGGTAATTTCTATGAGGGGTGAGTAGTTGGCTGTAAATAATATGAATGCTTAACTAGCCCTATTACAGTTTTAAGATGTATGAGGTATCTATGATGGATCGGAACACTGGGCGAGGCTTGGACTATTCTATGCTGGCCAACAATCGTTCGTACTATGAAATCTACTCCAGAAATGGAGCAACTGCTCATATCTTGGTGCATCCCGATGCACAGCCAGATTTCATTAAGCAGCTCAACGCTAATGGACTGAGCTATAAAATGGTTAATAATAATGTTGGCCTTTCGCTCCAACGAGAATTTGCAATGAATCAAAAGCTACGCAATATGTACCCTTACCAGGGAAAGTTGGGCACAGAGCGGTATTATTCGCATGCAGAGATCAATCAGTATATTGAGGATCTAGCTAAGCAGCACCCCAGTCGGGTTTTGGTGGAGACGGTGGGCAAGTCTTATGAAGGCCGCTTGCTAAAGACAATTCGTATTACCAATGGAGACGGACGGGCCAACAAGAATGTCATACTCATGGACGGTGGCTTCCATGCTCGAGAATGGATTTCCCCGGCTGCAGTGGTTTATGGTATTGGGCAACTGGTCAATAACTACGAGGCACATGCTCAATTATTGCAGGACTACGACTGGGTCATTCTGCCCGTAGTCAATGCTGATGGCTATGAGTATTCACAAGTCTCTCCGGATGCACGTTTGTGGCGGAAGACTCGCCAGCCAATCAGTACCAACTGCATTGGAACCGATCCTAATCGTAATTTTGATTTTCATTGGAATGAAATTGGTGCTTCGTCGGATCCCTGTAATATCACCTATGCTGGACCAAAGGCTTTCTCTGAGCCGGAGACAATTGTGGTGCGTGATCTGATACAGAGTCTCGCGAAACGTGGCAAAATGTATTTAACAGTGCATTCCTCTGGAAATTATATACTCTATCCCTATGGTTATACTGAGTAAGGGATAAATAGTTAAGAGTAGTGGTAGAATTAGTTAATAGTTACTTGGAATTTTAACTTTGCAGCTTACTACCAGATACTTGGCAGGACTTGGATGAGGTTGGTCGAGCTGGTGCGGATGCCATTAAAGCGGCTACTGGTACCGTTTACCAGGTGGGCTGCTCCACCACATTGCTTTACCCAGCTGCCGGCGCAAGCGATGATTATGCCTTCAATGCTGGTTTTCCATTATCATTTACTATGGAACTACCCGCCGGCGGAGATAAAGGTTTCGATCCTCCACCTTCGGATATTGATAGGCTAGTCAAGGAGACATGGGTGGGCATTGTGGCAATGGCTCAGAAAGTGGTTGAAAAGTATCCACTTGTATAAAACTTTTGGGCAATAAAATTTAAAAGAGAGCATAATTATTACAAAGAGTTCGATTTGTTGGAATTAGGATTTATGGAAAAGATAATTTAATTAGAATGTAGAAGGCGTTATATTCCATAGAGTATAATATATTCTTGATCAGAATGATAAGTCAGACAATGAATGATCGCGGCAGACAACTCAAGCTAGAGACGTGAAATTTGTGTTATGAGTTCAATTGTAAATTAAAAACACTTCTATGTTTTGCTACAGTATAAAGTTCTGTTGCTCAAGGCAGCGGCAGAACGGGAGTATATATTTATATGTACCTGCAGTAGGCATATCGGCAAATTTTCTATCACGAGCTACGCTCAAAATGTAAGCAATCTGTTTCGACTATTCAAACAAATTTATTCTAATCACCTGTTGACCCCTTTTCTAACTTTATGTTTCATTTTTCTGATAACCTCTCTGTTTGGCTTGATAATTTTAAAATTTTTTTAGTTTTTATTAAGTAGGCACTGCGTTCGGATGAAAATTTTGTGGTTCTTTGTTTGCTGCCTTTGCATAGCGCTAAGCCACGTCGAATGTGGCTTCTACGATGGGTGAGTGGTTGATCATTAATGATTTGGCATACTCAGCAAAGTAATGCATTAATTTACAGCTTTAAGATCTATGAATTGGCGGCAATAAATCAAACAATCGACGATGGCTTCGACTTGTCAGAGCTGGGCAGGAATGAGTCGTACTTTGAGCAGTATTCCATCAGTGGTTCACCTGAACGTATGATGGTGCATCCCAAAGCGCAGTCGGACTTCCTACAGTTGCTTAAAATACACAATGTGAACTATACGATTGTTAATCACAATGTGAGCTTAACGTTGCTCACAGATTTCATAACGAATGGCATGCTACGTCAGAGGCACCCTTATCAGGGGAAGTTGGGCACAGAGCGGTATTATTCGCATGCTGAGATCAATCAGTTTATTGAGGATCTAGCTAAGCAGCATCCCACTCGAGTTTTGGTGCAGACGGTGGGCAAGTCCTACGAGGGCCGTCGGCTAAAGACAATTCGGATTACCAATGGAGACGGACGGGCCAACAAGAATGTCATACTCATGGACGGTGGCTTCCATGCTCGAGAATGGATCTCACCGGCTGCAGTGGTTTATGCCATTAACGAATTGGTCAACAACTACGAGGCACATGCTCAATTATTGCAGGACTACGATTGGGTCATTCTGCCCGTAGTCAACGCGGATGGCTATGAGTATACACACTCTTCACCGGATACGCGCTTGTGGCGCAAGACCCGTCAGCCCAGCAGCGCCAATTGCATTGGCACAGATTTGAATCGTAATTTTGATTTTCACTACAAAGAGACTGGTGCTTCGTTGAATCCCTGCGAGGAAGCCTATGCGGGTCCAAGAGCCTATTCCGAGCCGGAGGCGATTGTGGTGCGTGATCTAATACAGAGTCTGGTTGAACGTGGCAAAATGTATTTGTCGGTGCACTCTTATGGCAGATATATTCTCTATCCCTGGGGTTACATGGAGTAGGTTAGAGTGTGCTCTAAAATGTCTCTCGTAACTAAAAATAATTTCCTTTTTTTGCAGCCAGTTGCCAGCCACTTGGCAGGACTTGGATGAGGTTGGTCGAGCTGGTGCGGATGCCATTAAAGCGGCTACTGGCACCGTTTACCAGGTGGGCTGCTCCACCACATTGCTTTACCCAGCTGCCGGTGCTAGCGATGATTATGCCTTCAATGCTGGTTTTCCCATTTCATTTACCATGGAACTGCCCGCCGGTGGGGATAATTATTTCAATCCACCGGCTGCAGATATCGATAGACTAGTCAAAGAGACCTGGGTGGGCATTGTCGCCATGGCTCGCAAAGTAATCGAGAAATATCCGCTCAATTGAAGTCTTTCTGTTAATATCTCCCTCTTCCGTCTGATAGCTCATATTATGTAGGTTTTATATATATTCTCTTACAAACAAATTTTAAGTGTACCAAAGAAATGAAAAAAAAAAACGACTTTATGTGGAGTTTGAGCTGTGAAAAGTTGTAGATAGATGGAAGAATTTAAGTCTGATGCATGGAATGCTTTGTGATAATAGAAGCAAATGCAATTATATGTATATACTATATATAATGTATATATACTACATTGCTAGACAAGCTAATTTTGCAAGGTGCTTAAAGCAACACTTGAATAAGCCCAGTTAATTGGCGGCGATAACTGAAAGTGTGAGCACGCAACGCACAGCGGGTGTTCGGGCCAATGAGGCAAATATGTCATTGCTGGAGCAGGCGCAATTCCAATGCTGCCATGCTCCATGGGTGGCACTTATCACACACACACACAGAGAGACTAGACTTGTAGCTTATCGTATATAAAATATCGTTGGTTTTATTTGCTGTATTTAAAGGTCGCCTTAATACTTCTGAATAACCTTCTCGGCCATGGCACGAATGCCTGTCCAGGTCTCGGTGACGAAGGGCAATATCTGAGCAGTGGATGGATTGAAACCAGTGCCGCCGGCAGGCAATTCCATGGTCACAGAGACGGGGAATTTGGCAACGCCAAAGGCATAATCATCGCTGCCACCGGCAGCAGCATAGAGCACATTCGTCGAGCTGCCCACAGTGTATTTGGTGCCTGTGGATTTCTTGATGGCCGCAGCGCCAGCTTGGGCGACCTCATCATGGGCACGCCAGTCAGCGGGCAGGTCACTAAACAGAAAAAATGAAAATGTAACTAAGAATCTCACAGTTAGACTCAATTCACTCACGATGTCCAGCCCCATGGATAGAGCAAGTAGTTGCCATACGAGTGGAGTGTCAGGTAGAATTTGCCACGACCCTTAAAGCTGAGCAGCAAGTCACGCACGATCTGTGTCTCTGGCTCGGAGAAGGCTGTGGTGCCCTTGTAGGTGTCGGCGCACGATAAGCTGGACGCACCCACTTCACCCCAATGGAAGTCAAAGTTGCGATTGCCATCGGTGCCATAGCAAGCGGAGCTAACTGGCCTGCGGGTCTTGCGCCACATGCGTGAGCTGGTGTGGGTGTACTCATAGCCATCGGGATTGACCACGGGCAGAATGACCCAATCGTAATTCTTGAGCAGATCGGCATTGGACACAAAGTTCTCGACCAGCTGATAGATGACATAGAGTGCACCGGCCGGAGCAATCCATTCACGTGCATGTATTCCAGCATCCAGGAAGATAACATTCTTGCCGCTCTTGCCATCGCCGTTGCTGATGGTGATGGTCTTCAGGTCGCGATTCTCGTACGATTTGCCAGCCGTTTGGACGGTGACACGGCTGGGATAGGCCTTGGCCAGCTCATCCAAGTAGGCATTGATCTCGGCATGACGATGGAAGGCAGTGAAGCTGATGCTGCGCTTCGCATCGCGCTCGGCCATCAGGCGCTGGCTCTGGTTCTCCAGCTGCGCCTGCTGCAGCGTATTACCCAAGTTCTCTTCGATCACCATGAAGTTGACAGCGAAACGTTGCAACAGCTCCTCGAACTGATCCTGATCCTTGGGCTGCACCATCACACGCGTTGCAGCGTCCAGAGCACGCGGCATATCGAAGAAATCGTAGTCCGCATTATTGGCCAGGCGCAGCAGCAGCTGCTTCTGGAAGTTGTTGCGTGCATAGATATCATAGATCTTGTAGCTGTTAAGAGTTGGCAAATTATTTCTTTATTAGCTGACGCACAATTTGGCCAACTTACCCATCGTAGCTGTGGGCGGACAGCGCAGCGACGCTGCACACTAACAGCAGCAGGCAAGTTTTAAGAAACATTTTGTGTTTGGCTCCGTTCCGTTCCGGCTCAAAGCGTCTATTAAAGTGTAATGCCACAGCTGTTTTCTTTATATAGTCGCAGCCGATGTGCGGACCACTTGACGTATGCACAACGCTCGCGATTGATAGAGAAAATCGTAGCCAGAGTCAAAATACGATCAGAATGAAAATCTTATCAGCCTTTATCAGTCTTATCGTATGCCTTGGTTTGTGTATTGTGTCAAATGCTCGACTAAATTTCATTTGAAAATCTTTCATAATTTATAACACACAGACGCTAGATGACAATCGTCAGTTGTTACTAAATCGTGTAGGCCTCTCTACAAATTGTCAGATATTTAACTATAATAATTAAATTAGTATTATAGACTTTATTGAGTTCCACTTACTCTCTGCCAAATATCTATAAGCAAGTATCTCTCATTTTTGCTGTTGACAAGATTTTATATTTAGCTTTGTTATTTTGGGTTTTCCTCGATTTTAACTTTGATATTGAATCACACTCTCAGTTATCTTTTTACGCACAGCTTTGAAACATGTGAAATAAGCCTTAGCAATTTATTGACTGCATTTCTGATAAGTATGCTGAAAAATCTGAATGTCATGCGTCTACTGTTGTCTATCGCCAATTTAAGTCGTTCGTAAATATGTCGCGTGCGACTTGCGCAACAAACCAAACATTGATTTATATATTGCCTCTGACTTTGGTCAGCTATTTTCTGCTTCTTCTGCATCAAGTTATCATCATTGGCAGAGTGAAGCTTTATCAGTTATGTCGAACTGACTTGTGCTGCACTGTGCAACAAAACATGAATGTAGAAAAGAACTGAATGAAAAGAGGAAAGTAAGAAAGCAAGAAAGAATACCCTGTAAAATATTTTTGGAGTTAGATATTGACAACAGTTAAATTGAAGTAGCAGCACCATTAAGAGAATTGTTGCATATTGAATACCCTGTAAAATGCGTCTTAAGATAAAATATGAATTGCAATTAAGCAGAGATTATAAAGACTCGAATGAGTATTTCTTGCAGACTAACTTTTCAAGAGAATAAATACCCTGTAAACTGTCTACTTAAACTTGAGTAGACCCAATAGGGATGCCAAAATGTTTACTTGAAATACTTCATAAACAGAAGCAGAATAAATTCACTAATAGGTTTATCTCTCAAGAGAGAAGTTTCTAAAATTGTATATTCACTCTGCACATATATATACATATACCCTTCCTACACATTCCTATTCACAGGGTAGCTGAGTTAATAAAAAAAGCATGCTTTCTATTTTTTGTGTCGCGCACACAAAAATATATTTGAAAATTTATTGCATTTCATGTGCTTTTCCATATTTGTCTGCATTTGTAGGCAGTTTTGGTCAACAACTTTTGCCGGCTGCTGCTGCAACAACAACAGGACATGCAGTCAAAACAACAACAACTACAATAAAAGGGGGAAAAATTGCTTACTTAAAACTGACAATGAGCGCATGGAAATGACAAAAAACACTGCGGAAACTGTTGGCTCGTAATTTTTGAATGGCCCATTGGACGCGACAGTCAGTTTGCCTCCTTCCACGAAACTAAGCCAGAGTGCGGAAAAGTTTTGATATCCTGGAAAAGAGCCAAGGGTTATGTTAGCTTGTGTGGATCATGTGAGTGTAAGGGGTGCATTGATGTGGATGGTGTAATAGAAGAGATTAGAAGTTATAGCTAGAAAGAGAGCTTAGAGAGAGCTCAAAGAGATCTTTAAAAATATTAATCAAAAGGTTAAGCGAAGGGTTGTATAGATAGGGAAAAAACAATAAATCGATTTAGTGAGTCTTAAGTAACACAATTTTTGTTTAGGAGCATAGTATAAAGAGAGGAGAGGCCCGTAGAGCAATAAGAAGTTATAGAGGAACTTCTCAAGCAGAAACCAAAATGAAATCTTCATTTTAGGCCACGATATTTGGATAAAGAATCGATAAATCGATTTCGATTTCACTTGATTAACAGGCTTTTCATATTTAGCTTTAGCATAATGAAATTCTAGGATATCTTGGAAGTCAATCATAGCTTGAATGTGGAGCATCGCCTACTGCACGTGACTGCCAGCAAATGTGTATAGAGTTTTTGGTCGTGTTTTTATTTGCATATTTTCTTTTTTTTTTTTTTTTTTTTTTTCCACAAACTTTCGCAGAAGTTGTGCCTGTTCTGTGCATTTGCATTGACAAAAGAAAATGCGGCATTGTTTGCGATTCGTTTTGCGATTTGTTTTGTGATTCGTTTGCTCTTAAATAATGCACAAATTATTTGCTAAGCTTCCCTTCACGGCTTTAATTGAAATTGATCGTCGTCGAGTGAGTGGGGAAGACTGTGACTGAGGCTGTGGCTGAGACTGAGGCAAATCACTCGTAAGTAGTTTCGAAAATTCATTTAGAGAGTCATTTGCATAAATATGCGGGCAGAGGCGATACGAAAAGTTGTGCTGCCACGGCGCTCTTTAATTTTCATTTTGCATAAATTAAAAGTCGAATGTCATGGCAATGACTAAGCCCACAGTGGACCAGCTATCCTTCGCCATGAACTTGCGGCTTTATTGCTCTATTAAGAGCCCAAGAAACCCCTTCTCTCTCTCTCTTTGGCCGAGTGTCAAAAATTCTGCCACACAACAGCGGTTAAGAGAGTGGGAGAGGAAGTGCGAAGGAAAGGGGGTGAGTTTTACTTGGAAGTTGGTGTTGCGCAAAGATTTTAATTAAAATTCATCTTCACATTTAATCAAATCATGGCAGAGTTAAGACAGAGAGAGGTAGAAAGAGAGAGTGAGAAAGCGAGAGCGGGACCTGCCACTGACATCGACACTCGTTTCTAATTAAGTGCGAAAAATCGTTAAATGTAAAATCAAATCGTGCAAAAAGTAATTGAAGAACTCAACTTGAACCAACCGGGAAAAGGGGTGTGACTCCCGCCACGAAACTGTTTTCCATAGCTTGAACTTGAGGCAGCCAAGTTGTAAATTGAGTGGAGTATTTGCTGTTGTTGCTGTTGTTGTTGTAATTGTTGTTGCCATTGTTGTTGGATTAAGGCCACAACAATAGCGCGCACAGCTTGTCGAAAGGGGCCGCGTGGGCGGGGGCAAAGGCCGGTGTCAAATATTTACAATCTATTACGTGTACGGATGTATTTGTAGTTAGGTGTTAAGGCCAAACAATTGGCTAATTAAAACAAGCGCTGCCTGTGGCCAATTTTCTTAATTGGCAGCTAAAAGCATTATGTTTCGCATATTTTTGAAAAAGCTTATACAATGTTCTTTTTTCTTGGGCTTTAAATAACTACTGAAGGTTTATCATTATTTATTTAGTAAAAGGGAAAACAATTAATATAAAATATAAATTAAAATTGAAACTAACATAATATTTTTATTACAAACTATTCACAGCTTAAGCTCGTTCAAGCTTTACGCTCTTTTCAAATATCAGTGCCAAGTCCCTTCAAGCACACTTAAACTATAAATGGAATCTCTAGAGTATTGTTTTGCTTTGCATATGACACACTTCTGATACACCTTCTGATACACACACAGACTGCAAACAGTGCCTGCAAAGTGTCTATGACAAATGGATGGCTCAGACAATGGAGAGGAAATTGTGGCATAAATTAAAATGCTCTGAGAGACTGAGACTGAGACATGCTCAGATATGTGGAGATGTTTTAATTGCACTGCACGGATTTATTGGAATGGGAATGAAGGGAATTGATGTATGCATATATGTATGTATATATATTGTTCTTTATTTGTTTGAGCTCATTTTGTGGCATCAAATGTTATTTGAGAAATTAAGCTTTAATTAAGCCAAGCAGGTAAACCAACTGAAAACATAAAATGAAAACATTTAAAAACAAAGAACGTAGGAAAAACCAATGCAGAAAAAATGAAAACAAACAAAATGAAAAGCGGGGTGAGAAGCACAGAAAGCGCAAAGCAAATGACAAACGAACTGCAAGTACATACGACACACACACATATACACAGTCAGCGGCAAGTAAGTCGTATTAAATTTAATTGGATTTGAGTGTTTACCAGTGGCAGAAGCCGTCAGCAAAGCCACAAGCACCAGCTGAAGCTTTCCACATTGCTCTTAGCCAAGCCCAATGCGTGCGACCTACTTTTTTTTTTTTGTTTTTCTGCCTGTGTGTGTGTGTCTGGCAGCAAAAATTTCATACATATCACAGGTAGCATGGGGCTTAAGCCGGATTTTATAGACTGCCAGCCAATTGGGAGAAACAAGCGAATAAAAAAAAGCACACACACAAAAAAGAGCAAACAACAAAACGTTAAAAGTGTTGTAACAAAAGCAAATATTGCGTATGCGCCAAGGCAGCCGTAAGCCAGAGACATGGCCAGTCTCGTTGTCAACGCTACATCCTGGCCAAGCGACCAATTAGCGTTACAAGTAAATACACATATGACAGCTACTTCATATGGTTATGCATCAGCTCTACAAATCCTGATTGTTATTTGTCGCAGCTTGAGCTGTTGACTGAAGGTTTAACAGAGACTAACCAAGCAGTTTGAAACGTCAATTAAATTGAATTTGTTTCTAAATTTGTTTATAGAAAAAGGCAGTGAAGTTTAAGCTATCTTTTAACATTAAATTAAAAATTAATGCAATGCTGCATGGCTTGCATGATCGCATATAACTATCAACTGATTGAACCTTCATGTTCTGTTCATGAGATCAACCGAGAAATTGTATTCTCTCTCGCTCTAACCAACCTTCGGTTCTGTTCGTGTTGCTTTTCGGTTGAGCGCTTTGCATTGAACTTGTCGTGCGAACATCGTTTACGAAGAGAGACGATTGACGCTTGCTGCGAACATCGTTTACGAAGAGAGACGATTGACGCTTGCTGGGCAGCAGGTAGCTCAAAGCGTCTATGCAGTCGGTGTTCATATACACATACACGTGCACACACTCACATTGGAATGTGCATGTTGATGCGCTTAGCGAAGACAATCCTCGCTTACTTACCAATACATATACAAAAGGCTTTTGGCTTCGTGAAATCCGACCTACCATTCGGGTGAGCGCTAGAGCGAAAAAACGAAAAACGAAACAGAGCTCGTTGAAGAACCGACGCAATCGCAACTCTCTCTGAGTTCTTTCTTGAAGTGTGAGTGAAAGACACTTATTTGTAGACAGAGAAAAACGGTGGCCATTGTTACTCACTATGAACTCTTCTGGAGAATTTCTCTTTTTTTCGCATTTTGTTATAGAAACTTCGCAAAATTTAAGCAAACATAATTTAAATCTATAAAACATTTTTTATATATGTACATATATATAGTTTTTATATGAAATGAGTTTGTACACTTTGTTTTTATTGATAATTTTCGATATTGCACATGCAATTGCAATTTTTAAGTGTAATATCGAGTAAAATTTTTAGCATGCAAATTTGATAAATCACCGCCATTATAACGCCATCAATCAAAATTATGCCAGCGGCTTCACACTGTCTGTGTCTGTGTGCTAGTGTGTGTGAGTGTGTATGAAGTGTCTAATTGAATAACGAAGCGTGCAAATTGAGCCAATGTCTAACCGTCTCTCCCTCTCTCTCTTGCTCTCCCTCTCTAGCTGCCTCGCTGCGTCTGTTTTCTGCCTATTTGTCGTCTGCCGTCTGTCGTCTGGGTGCGAGAGTTGTTCTGTGCCTTGTCCTTGTCATGGCTGGCATAAAAACCCGTTAGCCGGCATCAGTTAACGACACATCCGTTTGAGATTTGGGGGAAGACTGGAATGAAATCTACAATGTCTGCGGCTTAAGGGTGAAGTTTCACCCCACCTCACTTTACTTTACTTTATTTCTAATATGAAACTTGAATTGAAATTTTCAGCTGAAATGCGAGACATTAACATAGTTTTTTTTTTTTGTTTTTTTTTAGTGGCAGCAAGAGTGAATGCAAATGCAGTTAGTGGGTTTTAGCTGGGTTTACCGTTCTTACCAGCTTTGCGACGGCAGCACTCGAATCGAGAGACCGCAGTTGCCGGTTTTGCCCGGTTACCGTTACACGTTTGCTTTTTAATCCCCGTTTGCATTTGATTGTATGCAGCTTGGCACAAAAAAGTAATTTACTTTCAATGTGTGAGAGTGTGTGTGTGTGTGTTTAATTTGCAGCATGTCAAAAAAGCCGACCACACATGTAACACTCTATCTGTGTATGTGTGTGTGTGTGTGTGTGTCTGTCTTTGTATGCATATAATTATTGCATTTGTGGCACGTTCCGAGACAGAAAACGAAACAGCATAGAATGGCTCGTTGGCAAATGGCACAATTCCCTTTACTCTGCCCCGCTCTCTCTTTCATTATATTTTGCTCCTGCTTTGCAGTAAGTATTTTTTAATGATACATAAACTAAAAAGATACACACACACACACACGATTCTCCATGTGTGTGTGTGTGTGTCAGTTGGCAACTCGTCTAAATTATTTACACATCCGTTTTGCATTTGCACTGTTTGCTTTTCCACGCATGCCCTGCACTTCAAGCATTTCCCATTTTGCATTTTTCCCATTGTTTCGCTGTTGTTGTTGTTGTTGTTGGTGGTTGTTGTTGCATTGTTTCCTCATTTGCAGCTCAACACTTTCTGTGTCATTGTGGTGTCTGCATTGTGGCAGCAACAACCGCCGCTGGCTCTAGCCTCGTTTTCCGTTCACCAGCTTTTGTGCCACTGCCACATAATGAATGCAATTTTTTAGCACCCCGTTTTATTCTCTTTTAGAGTGGGTCGCTAGTTTTTCCCCTCCTCTTTTTTTCCATTTCGAGTGGGTTTGGATTACAAGGCACACACACACACACACACACACACACAAATACATATATGCACATATATTTACAAGTTACAAACTGAAATCAAACTATGCTAATTTTTACACAATTTCTTTAAGGCGTGAGAGAGAGTGCTTAGGCAAGCTCATTAAAGCTTTTAGTTTGCTGAACTTGCTGAAGTATGAAGATATTGATAAAGCTTTGCGAAGCTTTAATTGTAAGAATTTTCTGAAGATCAGGGGTCTATAAAACCACATTAAAGCTGTTAGCTGATAGAGGTTTCTGTACTCTAAGACTAATTAGAATAGAATTGAGAAATAGCTTGTATGTATTTTGTATAGCTTTTGGAGAGTATATTAAGCTGCTTGGAATAAGATTCACTAAAAAGATTCAGCTAAAATTATGTTTATTCATATAACTAAGAATTTTAATGCAAGAGCTTAAAAACAGGAAAAACATTCTGAAGCTAACTAAGAGGCTAACTACCTCACTAGGTTCAATTTAAAACTATTTTGATTTAACAAAAGAATTTTGTGAGCAAGATAAAATAAATAATATAAAATACAAAATTTATAAACTTTTTAACTTTTTTTTTAATTTTATTTTTTATTTTTATTTATTTAAGTGTTGAACCCATACATTGCAATTGTAGTAACTTAACAACACTTTTATATACTAAAATAATGACCTAACATTTTGTTGTTTACAGAAGGACTTATAACTATTTAAATAATTTTTAATTTAATTATACTAATGTTTAATTACAACTTTTTAACTGCTCTATTTTTTTTCCACACAACTCTATATATTTGCCTTTCTCTCTCTCTGTTACATTTTCAATTCTCGGTATGCAAAATAATTGCTGCATACCTGCTGGACACCTGCAGATGGCGATTGCGCTATGTCGACGAGTGTTTGACTAATTAAAATCGTCGAGGCCAGTACACAAACACACAAAACACGAAAAACAAAGATAAGCCTCTGTTTGTGGCTTGCATAATTAGATGTTAGCCGGAAACGAGCCGCCTAAAGATTTGTAGCACACTTTTAGGCTAACAAATTATTTTCGCTGTCGTAGTTCGAGTCGTGCTGTTGTTGCGGTTAGTTGTTGATAAAAAAAAGTAGCTGGATACAAACGCGTCCGACTCGCAATTGTTACGTTAGGCGCACAAACTAACACCAAAGCGGGACAAAGCAGACAATGGCTTTAATTTAACTGTCGGAAGTGAAACACAATGCAAAATACGAGTTGAACTTACAAGCAATTTGCCTTATGCATTGTCCGTCGTACAGCCCACAGTTACAGCCACGCCCATTTCTCACTCACACACATATAAATGTATACAAACATACTATAAATCCTTGCAAGCCGACAAAAACGTGGCGCAGTTTCTGCACTGAATCCGAATCCAAATCCTGCACGCACAGACAAAGGGTGGAGACTGCCTGACTTGGGTGGTTTGGGTGGGTCAGGATTTTGACTGCTACTGCTGCTGGTGCTGTTGAGTTGCTCCTTGTTGTTTTTTCCGCTGACTTTTGCTTTGGTATGTTCATTATTTTTATCTTTCGCAATGAATGCGAAACTACGAAACGAAACGAATCCAACAACAACAGCTGCAGCAAAGACGTGGGAGGCAGAGGCAGAGACGGAGGCGAAGAGGCATGCCATGCCAAGCCAGCACACAAATATGCAAAACAGTTAAAGGATTCATGGCGCTCAAATCTAGGCGTAAAGTGTGAATAACGCGTAGCAATGTGAATGAGCTGACGGCGCTTTGAGGCCCAGTCTTCAGTCTTCAGTCAGCGAATGGTCTGTGGGGAGAGAGATATGTGGGGCCTGTGGTCTGGGATCTGGGGTCCGGGAATGCAATCAGCGGAATTGTAATTTAGCGTAAAAGGAAGTTGCGGCAACGCAAATTGAGGTTTTTGCAGTTTGCTGCGCTGCCAAACAAAAAGCAGCCTGCAAGTAAACAACTTCCGTTAGATAATAGCAAATGCCAGACGGCCAAAGCCAAGCTAGCCTCACGCTTTTCTACGCTTTGCCACGCTTATACACATTTCTTTTCCATTGCTTTATTATTTTTTGTTTTATTTGCCTGCCAGCCAGACACGTCATGTTAAATGCGCTGCAAAATTGCATTAAATACGCACGCTTGTCACTTTTTGATAAGGGAATTAAATTTTGCGGTTTAACGCTGCCGGCACACACAAGGCCCTAGCCACTCACTTCCATTACCACACTCCCTCTCTCTCTCTCTATCTCCCTCACTCTGTGTCTTTCTCTTTCACTTGTCGGACTGTTGCAGCTGGCGGGTATATTGGCCGTGTTTATGCCGCACGCTGTCAACGCTGTAAACCAAACTGAGACGTCGCTGTCAACAGCATCCCCTTGATTATAGCCGCTTATTGAATTTGCGCTGTATGCGATCTAAAAACAAAACGGCAACAGTCGTGCCACAGTTAAGGGCATTGTCAAACGCTGGACAGCTTCATAACCTAATAAGTGAATCTTTTAAATAGCTTTAGCCTTGATTCATGCTTAGCTAAGCTGTGTTGCGGCATCAAATCATATCAAATAGTAAATTGAGTTTTAAATGCATTAATGAAGATATTTTAGCTAATTCATTAATAATATGATAGTCAATAAAATAAAAAAGTATATTATATAACTTAAAAATAAAGTAAATAAAGTAACATTTTAAAAATTAAAAATAAAACCTTATATCAAATAATTAATAGAATTTAGTATTATAAGAAATATATAAAAATAATAAATATTAAGATATTTTTTAAATTTTATTAAAAAGTTTTATTTTTATTAAAATTTTTAAAGTCTGCAAAGCAGCTTAAATATTTGTTTACTAGTTTCTTGAAGTTTCAGTGCTGCCCATTTTCTAGCCCTACATATGTTATGAGTGGGCAACACTTTTATGACAGTGCTGCCCATCAACAGACACATGAGGTCACATATTCAATGTGTGAGTTAGACAGAGATAAATATATGTTAGTTGCAACTAAATTATGTATATAAAATGTCTTTTCTTTGAAACAGTGCATTTGCATTTCCTTCGTTTTACTTCACAGTTTTTTTTGTTGTTTTAAAAAAGAAACGCAATTGCACAGCTGGCGGTGCATAATTACCGCTATAAAGAGAAACCGCATAGTGGTTCTTCTAAGTGGGCCATAAAACAAACTTTTTACACACAAAAGTTTTGTAGGCCCGCAGAATTAATGTGCAAAAGGCACGCACCAGAATGTGAGAAAGGATAATGCGGACGAGTGTGCCTGTGTGTGTGTGTGTCCTTAGGGCAGAATTAAGGCGAATGGTTTTCTTTTTTTGGGGCCCAAGGCGTTGCTGCAGTGCGCCAAAGTTTAATGAAAATTTGATTAATTTGATTTGATTAATTGGCCAGCGCTCATAAATCATTAATAAACATGCAGCATATTATTGGTGGCATCGAGCCACATTAACTCAATGCTAAGAACGCGCGCGCCTTTCGCTACTCCACACACACACACACACACACACATACACAAGGCTTGACAAATGGCATTCTGGGTGGCAGAACGTGCCGAGTGTGGGATGATGGGAAGGCGGCGGAGTGGTAGGGGGAGGCTAAATATTTTCGTAATTACATTTCCACGTAGAGTAATTAATTTTGTCTAGCTTTGCTTGGGCCTCTCGGGTCTTGCCACGCTTTGCCGTTGCTGTTGACATTTGCCATTATATGTTGCATACTTTTGTGCGCTTTTTCTGCTGTCGTTAAATGTCACTAAGCTCTGGATTAGTTGCAGCCGGCACACACTCACATTATTATTATTATTATTATTATGTTTTATTATTTGATGAGCGCTTTAACTTGTTTCGGTCACCATTTTCATATAATTTTCTTAAGCTAAATCTGTTTTATTGCTCGACCTTCTCTGCTCTCTCCAGGGAAAAACCCACAAACTCTCAGACATGCTCAGCCGCACGTAGAGCTGCAGCCATTAAAAACCTTTTGCTGGCTACTTAAGTCCTTTGTCGTAGGCAGCCCCCCCTCCGCCACAAATATTGTGGCATAAATTATGCAGCCAGGTGACCATAAAACTGACTCACACGACCTGTCAAATGTCAACGTGGCGTATGTGTAATTAAGCAAGGGTTTGGGCCAAGACAATTTCATTTAAAATTGATGCTAGTTTTTGTACTTGTACGAAATGAAACTAATCTTGATGACAGTCTCTTGTTCACGAATTTTTCGAGTTACCTGGCTTAACTATGTGAATGCTGACTGGGATTAGTTGTTGTAAAGGAACAGACTTTTGTCGATTACTTTTAGATAGCTTACAGAAGCACTTGGTTTTTCTATTAACAAAGGATTAGCCGGCAATTCTTCCTCATTCTTATTCATATTTTCTCATATTCATTCAGTCTGTTGTATATTTCTTATTTAGCCAAATCCAATACTTAATTAGCCAAAGCATAAACTTCATCTCGTAACTCTACGAGCTGCTGCTCAGTAAATATCATTTTTAGCTGAATATATTTTGTAATTATTCGTATTATTTGTGTCAGATACGAGTATTTTGTTATACCTGAGAGACGCAGACGCTGTTGTCACATATGCGACAACATAATTTGTTGTTAATGTACTCGAGACTCGGGAGTCGTTGCGCGTCCAGCAGCTGAAACACACACATGCGCCAAGGACAGTTTGCTGACATTTTTAAAGTCCAGTCCGACACATAATTAACCCAATTAGAATGCGTGTGTGTGTGTGTGTGTGTCAACGCTAAGCCAAATTTATGTGAATTTTTAATTATGTCGGAGCTAGGAAAGAAAGGCAACCTATGCTGGCTGGCTGGCTGGCTGGCTGGCCGCAAACCAAACAACAACGGAGCACACACAGCGAGCTGAACCTGCTCGGCAGCTGGGTTAAATGAAAAACGTAGTAAACTGTGCGGCAAAACACCTGAGGATTCACCATGGCTACCAAAGCGACCAACAATGAGTGGCCAAGTGGCTACTGTTCCAGCAACTCCGGCTACAGCTACAGCTACAGCTACAGCTCCAGCTTCGCTTGGCTCCTTTAGCTGCTCTGCTGCTTGTTTGGGGGCTTTGGGGTCTGGCAGCTTTTTGCCATTTCCGGGCGTGCCTTTTGTTGGCACGTTTACCTTGGCCATTGTTGTTGCTGCTGCTTGTTGGTTTAACTGCACTGTGACTTTTTCTAGCTGTATGTGTGTGTGTGTGTGTGTTTGCTGCAACCGCAAATAGAAAGCAATGCCTGCTGCGAGCGAAGCTGTGGCAAAAGTTTTAAGCAAAATGTTGCCAAGTGTTTAACATTTTGTACGGTGTCAGTTGCTTCCTCTACCCGAGTGTGTGTGTGTGTATGTGTGTGTGTGTGCGCACCTGAGGGACACAGACACCTGCAAATGAACTTGCCCTGGTAGGCTAAGCGTGCGGATAAATGTAAATTAAACAATGTTAAAGAGCCACAGCCTGTGGCAGGCGCCGGGGCGACCAGTCTGCCAAGCCAGCTGGCACACGTTTTAACTGGCGTTGATTTTTGACACACCCAAGTGGCCATACGTGTGTGTGTGTGGGAATGACTATTGCGAGGTTAGCTTTCGATATTGAACGTATTCAAGTATTTAGCTATGGTTTCAGCTTTTTAGTTAAATAGTTAAGAGATTTAACTTTACAGGCAACAAGTGCTGAAGCTTTGCCAGCTTAAATAAATCGTAAAGTTAAGTTTTTCATGAGCTTTCCACTCTTTTGTAGCTTTCAGTTTATAACAAGTTTAAAGAACTTGCTTTGCCAGGCTTTACGTTTTGATTTTTATTGCATATAAATAATAAATTAGAAATGTCTCATGTGTTTTCTTTGACCATAGTTGCTAGAACTAAATTCCAACAAGAGCTTTAATGAGCTTTTGATGTTTTCAAGATTAGAATTTCCATTTAATTGATCTCTTTTGTGCTCTCAGTGAAATTGAAGCTAGTTTAATGCTTTAAGTATAAACTATATATTTTATGAAAATAATAATAATAATATTGTGCTTTCAGTCAGCTTTCGGATTATTAAGAGATATTTGTTTGTATCTTTATTTATTATAAAAGTAGTTGCTAAATATAATTTTAATGGGAATTTTTTGAAGTGTTTTCAAAGCTTTCAACATATAAATGAAAACTTAAATATTGACATATGTTATTCAATGCACAGAGTCTTCTGAAAGTACTGTGACAGCCCTCGTCAGCATGCATGGCCTTTTTGGCTGGCAACGTTTTTAATAATTTATGCCAACCCGTTCAATTTAGTTAGGTCCGTCGACGAATATGTTCATATTTTTGGGCGTTGATTTTGATTGCGAATTGTTGTCTGTTCATTTATGGAATTTCATTAGCAACTCGACTCTCGACACTCGCCAGTGTCCAAAGCGAATGTCGAGGATGTGCTCGCATGTGTAAGCCAAATTAAAAGCAGTCCAAGCAGACAATGATATAAAAATTTATGAGCCACATTTCTTTTTTATTATTTTACTTTTTTTTTTTTTTTTTTTGCAACTAAAGTCAAAGGACAGCTCAGGCATTTATGGGTGCAGGACATAGCACGAACAGGAGACAGCTAAGGGGTGCTCTCCCACTACCACTCCCACACCCACTCACTCTCTCGCTCTCTCTGTCTCTTTTGTATTCTCGTTTTGGTTCAAGGATAATCAGTCAACATCGCGTGCCGCTAAAATTTCAAGGAGTGTGTATGTGATTTTTATCATGCAAACAGCCGGAAAATGAGCTAAAAAAGCGCTAAATGAGTAAGGTAAATGAAATTACCTGAACGAACACACCTCAAAATTGGACACAAACTGATTCAAACAGAGAGAGAGAGGGAGAGAGTGGGGGAGAGTGGGGCAGAGTCAGCGTGTGTCCAGCTATGCGTGTGTGTTTGCATTTCCGCTTTGCCTTTGACAGCATTGCGTGTGTGTGTTTGAGTGTGAGTGTGAGTGTACAAAGTTTTATTAAAGAGCGGAAATTACAAATTTGTCCGCTGCTAATGGATTTCCATTTCAATTTGCACGACTTTCAGCTTTCGACTTGAGCGCATTTGCAACACTTTTAAAGTGTTTTCTCAAATTTTCGTGCGTTGATTAGCTTAGCAAATTTATGCAGCCTCAAAAATTGTAGCCAAGGAATTTCATTTTGCTCAGTTTGGATTTTCTTTTTTCTGGGCATTTGTTGTTGCCGTCGCCGTCCTTGCCACAAAACGCTAACGACTACAAAATTGCAAGAAAATTACCCGTTAATGTCCAACATTTATGGCCGCGACTGGAAGACGCTGTGGCAAAAGCCAGACACGGGCAACAACTGCATTCTAGCCGAAAAATACTTGTAGATACAAACACATTTATGTAGACTTATATATATATATCTTGGTGTATATAAGGAAAGGCAAAACTATTATGGCCCTTGTGCTTATTACTTGCTGACATGCAAACACTTGCGCTCTCCTTCTAGCCAAACGCTGTCTCCATCTCCTTTCAACAGCTGTCCGCGCTGCTGCCAAGGACAAGGACATGGCGAACTGACTTTAATTCGCGTGGGTGATACAAACACACACACACATATATATGTATGTATATATCTCTCTTTGACTTTAAGCACACCTGACATTAAATATTTAAGATATTTTGGCATTTAATTTCGAAGCACATTTACTATAATAAATAATAACATGACACATATCAGCCTCAATTTATAAGCACAAATCGAAAAAGTAAATAAAATTGCTTTTCAGCGACGGCGAAAAGAAAAAAACTTAGCGAACCTGACACACATGTCGAACAGTCATTAATAATGTAGCTAGCTGGATGCCACATTCAAGTGGCTCACAATGAAAATCGACAGTCGAACCACATTGAAGGGTGGCCTCGAACCTCTGGTGACCAAGTGGAATGTCAAACGTGCCGCTTGCCACTGTCAAAGTAAATTTATGCACCCACTACAATACACCATGTGGTTGGGGTGGGTGGTTGGGGTGGCTGGCCTGCCAGCAATACGAAATTCCAGGCAAACTAAAAGTATTTTCTAGTTGCGCTCAATGTCTGCTTTGCTGTCTGCAACTAATTTCAATATCATCAAAAATTAATTTCACTAATTCGATTAAGAGGGCGCATTTTCATCCACACAAATATATTAAAGCTGCACCACTTGACTAGCTCGACTGGTTCGAGTGTGTGCGTGTATGTTGAAGCTCTTCCTCTTCCTCTGCATTCATTAATTTAAGTCAGCTCTCTCACTGGGTCTTGGTCCACTACGATGTGGCAATGGCGTGTGCGTTGCCCTCTCAAATGTCGATAATATATGGACATTAGCTTCATGATGGTAAGCAAGACCGTTTCAATGCAAAAAGTTAATTGCCTAAATGTTACCACTTAAGGCGATCTCAGGCTCAACGAAAAGAAGGTAAATTTCAAGTTGGAAAAAAAATAATGCAAGGAAACTGTGTAGTTTGAAGTAAAGCATGGACATTTAGTCAATAAATCAGCACATGGAATCAATATACAATATACAGTATATCTAGAAGCTATTTTGATTTCATTTACATTTAAAGGGCAGAAGCTGAGAGTGAGTGTGAGTGTGAGGTGCAGGCTGAGGCTGAGGCTGAGTAGAGGCAAAAGCAGAGGCTGAGTCCGAGTGTGAGTCTGAGGCTGAGTCCGATTCTTAGTCTAAATTTGAGGCTGTGGCTGAGGCTGAGCAGAAGCTGAGTCTAAGTCTAACGCTGAGACTGCGACTGCGGCTGAGGCTGAGGCTGAAGCTGAGGCTGAGTCTGAGTCTAAAGCTGAGACTGCGATTGCGGATGAGGCTGAGGCTGAGGCTGAGGCTAAGGGTGAGTCTGATTCTGAGTCTAAATTTGAGGCTGTGGCTGAGGCTGAGCTAGAGCGAAAAGCAGAGGCTGAGGCTGACGCTGAGTCTGAGTCTGTTTCTGAGTCTAAATTTGAGGCTGTGGCTGAGGCTGAGCTAGAGCGAAAAGCAGAGGCATAAGCAGAGGCTGAGTCTGACTCTGAGGCTGAGTCTGAGTCTGAGCTCAACCCATAGTTAATGCGAGAGTCAAAGACAGCAGCAGAAGCTGTGGCATGAGTACAACATCATCCCGCTATCTTTTTCCTCTCGCTTCTACTATCAGCTTTAACAATTCCCCCCTTCCAACCACAATCAACCTTAAAAGCCAACACCATCCACCAGCGCCACCTTTTGCCGACTGAGCATTTAATTAGGTTTAAGGCATAAACTCCATCTGCAAAAAAATATATAAAATAAAAATGACAAACCTTAATAGCGAATTACACACAACATTTGAGAAACATTTGCGTTTTCATTTAAGGAAAAGAAGAAGAAGAACATGCTCATGCAAATGAAATCGCAGGTAAAAGATGTGCCAACTGCTCCCCATCTACTACTTCAACCAGGGGGGGCGTTTTCTTTATATTTAATTTGGCTTTATGGACGCCGCCGCGCCTGATTTCATTTTGAGTAAACAAAGAGCAAAGCCAAATAAAAGGAAATGCTCTTGCCTCATATGTGTGTGTGTGTGGAAGGCATTTGTAAAAAGCCAAATGGAAGCCAAACATATTCACATCAAGCGCCAAAAGTCACGGGTACAATGGAGTGGGGCCGTGAGGCGATGGGAACATCATCGTCCTACACCCCAGACCCAGTTCTCAGACCCTCTGCTTTGTTCTGTGAGCCAAACGTGCGCTTGGCTTATACTAATTGTCTTTGCTGTGCGTGCGTGCGAGCTGTAAGGGTGGCTCTCCCCCTCTCTCTCTCCCACTCACCCTCTTTGTCTTTCTGTGTGTGCATATATTTAACGAATGTTTAGCTACGCGTATGCAGCAGTTGCCTTTTATGGCCACTCTAAATAGCAGCCTCCAAAGCAAATGTGAATTCCTCATCTGCAGCATTAGATTACATACATACACACACATACATACATGTATGTATGCATATATTTCGCATATTGTTGCACACCTGGCCAATTATGCACACTATTTATAAGGCAAATGCAATCTCATTATACGCTTAATGATCAAAAATACATTTTAATAAAGGCGCAGCTAGCGTTTCGCTATGTCAGACACTTCCGCTCGCTTGACTCAGCATCAAAACAAAATCAAATAAGAAAATAAATAAGTAAAAATATCTATGAGTATATTAAGAGATATTAGATATGTACAATAGAGGACTTGTGCATGCACATATATTAGAATTTATTTACGCCTGCACTTAGCGCATGTCAATCAAATATCTCCAACTGTGAGAAACGCTGCAGGATTCGGTTTGTGGTTCGTTGTTGCTTGTTTTGTTGTCATTCTGTGTGGCAATTAAAAGTCGCCAAGGCAATGGTACAGTGGTAATAAGGGCAGCACGGCAGGATAACAAGTCACTCAGTCCGTCAGTCCGTCAGGCTGGCTGCGCAGCGTGTGGGCGCTCGCATGTCCTGCCAAACTAAATTAATTGCAAGGACCTGCCTTCGTCTCCCTCACTCCCCCACACACCCCCGATTCGTGTAGCTGATGTGCAAATTAACATTACAACAGCAATAAGAATGAGTGCTGCAGCTCTATAGCCAAAACTTGCGTAGATTAATCGGCCTGATTAACCACACGCAGGCCTTACGGTATATACATACATATGTATGTAAATGTATATATATAATACTGTATATTCAATTCGACTCAACTCGCATCCGGCTTGCCTATTCCTTGAGCAATTATTTTGAATGACTCTTCTAAGTGATATTTCCGTTGAGTTTATATATATATTTACATATACACACATATACATATATATCTAGCAATATATAATACATACATACATACATTCATACATATACTGCACATATTTTGTCATTTTCTTGGTAGTATTTATTCTAGTATTTTTTTTTAGCTTTTAATTTTTTTGATATTTTTTCAAGCTCCCGCGTTTGTCTATTGATCTGCTGTTTTGTTAAGGGCTTTTCTCTTACAATATAATATAATACAATATAATATAATATAATACAATTTTTGACATAATTATTATTTATTTATTTATTTATTGTATTTTTGACATAATTGTTATGCAATTATCCTTAGGTTTTAATTGAGAAACACAAGCGAAGCTACAATTCTCATAATCTCTCGTATCAGTTGAATATACTTGACTTGAATGATTCTTGGTATTGGTATTGGTAATATATCAAGTCTTTGGATATAAGAGATCATACGAGTTTTGAGCAAACTTGCTGAGTATTTGATGCAATCTTGAGCTGCTAAAGTGTTGGTCAAGTGTGCTCTATCCAAAGCTTAAGTTAACGCTAAGTGAACCTTGACGATATTGACTGGAAATTAAAATTGTGATATCTTTAAGAAATTGAATATAATTATTGGAAAAGGGTCGAATGTTATTTTCGATTTCTGATTTGATATGATCTGTATAAAAGTTACACTGGAAAAAATATGTGAAGCCCTAAAGCGCATATCAAAACTGAATTATGTTTATGTGAACAAACTGAACTTGGTTTAACATGTTCTCAATTTGCCTCACTCAATGTAAGCAATGGGTAAAGATTGATGGAAATACTCGAGTTGTAAGAAAGTATCCAAGAAGAAAATGAAATTAAATTAAATTACATTGTTAACATTACTTTTTATAATAAATATATCACCATTTAGAGCTCCACATTTAATTAGAATTTGTTCAAAAGAAATATATCTCATATATCATATATATCGCATTAAAGTTCCTCAAATATTATGGCTCATAATTGAAACAAATAGTAAGTCTTCGAAATACCGCGCATATTAATGTGCTGAGTTGATATATGGGCTAGCAAATAACCGAGCCATATTCTCTACATAAATCTACTCGAAATAATGAAGCATTAAAAATAACAAACAAGACAGACGCCGAAGACGGGAACGGGAATGGGGATGGGGATGGGAATGGGGATGGGGCAGAGGTAGAGGCAGAGGCCGAGCTGTTTTCGTTTTCAATCTGTGACGTCACACACTCGGCACAAATTCTAAACGTATTTGAATGCTTTTTGTCAGTTCGAAATGAACTGCTAAAGTAAGTGCGTCTCTGTTTCCTCAAAGATCTCAACCTACACCTGAGCTACATTTATTTTATTTTATTTTTATTTTATCTCTATGCTCCCTGATTGCTCTTTGGCCAATTGCCAGGTGTATTGTGTGCGTATGTGTGTGTGTCTGTTTGTCGTCTTTTGTAATTAGTTGCACTAGCAAAGAATAGACCCAAACGATCTTAGTGGCTGTCACCAGTCGATACCCTGCACTGCAGATGTCTATGCATATCTATGTTAATATGGAGTCTGGCACTCAATTATCAACGATTTAGTGAGCTTCATACATTTAATTTATTATGAAATTTCTTTAAATTTGATAAATCTGGAATATTTATGTTATTTCATTAACTAGAGTTGATTTTTGTTATTGGATAATTTGGCAATGAACCAAAAATAAGCAGCAGCAGCAGCAGAAGAAACAGAAGCAGCAGCAACAACAACAACTGATTTTTGTACAGGTGTGAAAAGTCTCTGATCAAAATGTCGGAAAATTCAAGTCGTTGCTGTTTAGTTCATTTTCTCTCGTCTCGTTTTCCCTTTAATTTTGTATATTTGATTCACTTGAAACATATTCTGCTTGAAATATATTGTCTTCAGAGCTCGAGCTTAGCTAATTGCGTTTAAAAGTCATTGAGTGGGGCAATCAATGTGGTTTAACCTTTGAAAAGTTGAAAAGTCAACGTTAAACAGATTGCCCAGCGCACGCATCGTTTTAGCCACGCCCTCAGTGTGTCAAACACGCTAATTTACTGTTACATTATTTACATACACACACACACATACAGCGATAAAACTGAAAGGTTGTCACTTTGGAGGCGTTAGGCGGTCGCTCGTTTCATGGCATTTGCTGTAGAGTGGGTGGCTGAACACACACACACACACACTGTAAGAAGAAAAACACGAAGAATAAATACAACATCGACGAGGAGGTGACAACAGGGCGCATGAGCAATGCCCTAGCTGCTGGCAACATGAAGGAAATGTTGCCAAGCCAAAATAATGAATGCACTTAAAAGCTTAATCAAAAATTGTATTTTAATTAAAATAAAATAAGATATATTATTTGAAGCTGAAGAAATATTTAAGATTTGCCCAAGATATTGCCCAAGCGATTGTGAATTTTTTTTTGGCTACTTTGTTGCGAAGCAGCAAAACGTCAACCAAAGTGTTGCTAAGCTATGAGCTGGCAACATGAATAGCATCCACAAAGTTTCCCGCCAATTGCAGGCCAAGCCGAAGTGTATATATATGCATATATACATACACACATATATATACACTGGCACTGTCAGTAGCAACCCCGAAAAGCCGCAAAGCAAACAACGCCGTGTTGGGGGTGGGGCCGTCGTTGGGCTTGCGCTTGGGTTGGGTTAGGTTAGTCGTCACCTGACGCTCCATCGGCTGCCGTTTCGTACAGCAAAGAGAATCAAATCTGCTCTAAAGCTTAAGCTCAAACCAAAAGCCGGCAACTGGACTAAACTCTCAGCCCCCGACCGATCCACACACACAGAACTGTTATTTACATTTTGTTTTGCCGGCATTTCAGCTACACACGAAGCGGCCAGCCGAACCGAATGCTAGCGCAACCCGAACGCCATCTGCCCTTCGGCCTGTCGTTCGTTTCGTGTTCGCATTTGCCAGTGCCCGTTTCCGAAACGTTTCGAACATTGCATCAGTTGGCAACGGCCTGTACGCTAACACGGACGTAAGTTTCGCACGTCAATTTCCTCTTATCCATCAAGCAACACACAAATTTTTGAATTTTTGAATTCAGCCATTTTTGAGCTGTTTTCCGTGTGTTATTTTCAGTTATCGCGATTTGCGTGCGTAATGTGCAATTGGTGCAAATCATTTGATGCAATTAATTGAGAAAATTGCCTGGGCCCAGCCAAGCGTTACCAAAACAACAACCAAAATTAAGAAAAAATACAAAAAGCAAAGCAAAGAATAGAAAAGTATGCGAAAGAATTACAATTTTCGAAAACCAGAAGCAAAAACAAGTGTTAAACATTTTGAAAAGATATTGCTCTGTGAGTGTGAAAATTCAACTCGTGTTTGCTACCAACAACAGCCAACAGCTGATATGGCACAAGAGGTAAATTCCTAGGCTACAAAAACACAAAATTGTCCACAGCAAATGTTAATTAAAGACAGGCACAAAAAATAATGAATATGGAAAATGTATTGAGGCTGCCAGAGCCAATCTCATCCATCACTCAATTGCCTGTTCAGTAATTTGAACAGTTTTTTTTGTTGACTCTTCTTTGCTCTCTGTACCCTATTTATTTGTATTTGAATTTTATTTTATTTGATTTTATTTTTTGTTTTTCTGCTTAAACAACTGTGCATTAAATTTAAATTTGAAATTTTAATTGAGAGAAATACGCCGCAATGCACATGTGTTTTTGTTCTTCTTCTTCTTATTGTTGTTGTTGTTATTGTTACTGTCGGATTTGTTATTGTTATTCGTATTGTGCTCCATTGCGTCAGTTCCCCATTTTTGTAGTCGTTGAGGCAAGAGGCCATCGTCTGGTCGTTAGCGATAAATAATCAGCAGCCGCTTTGATTTGCGTCTGCTGCCATAAATATTTATGCAACTGGATGCCGTTGTTTAAACAGTACGGACAGAATAGGCAGACGAACGGACGGACAGACGAACGGACGGAGAACACTTCATAAGTATCTGTAACCGTTTCGATTGATCCGTCATGGCACAATTATGCTGCCATATCATAAATGAAATTGTTTACGACCTGGCCACGCCCACACAATTACAACTTTGATATTCGAATAGTTTGTATATATACATATATATATTTGTATACCTTAACATTGTTTTGATCTTATCAGCTGTGGCGCCTCTCTAGCTCTCTTACCCATGCTCAATCTGTTTGCCATTGTTCTTGTTCTTGTTGTTGTTGCTGGTCTGCTGTTTTGGCCCATTGCTGTTACATGTTGAGGCTAACAAAATAATTGACAAAACAAATCATTTACGTGGCAAAAAGTTTTTGGTTAAACTGCAGCGCACGGCGACGGAACACGCAACGCGAATAACTGACGACATTGGCAAGGGCTATAGATATAGTATATATATACAAATATACATTCATATATTTATAGATATACATATTTGTATATAGCGCCTAACAATGCAAGACAAAACAATGTAAATTCCAATGTTGCACTCGGTCTATGTATGTGTGTGTGTGTGAGAGTGTGGCATAGGCGAATGCAATTTGCAATTTGTGGCATAAACAGCAAATGCTACGAATTAAAGTGACAACATTTATTAAACATAAAGTTTACGGGTTAGGGAGCAAATGTTTTAGCTTTTCATGTAACAAATTACAATTACAACAATTAATTAATTAAATTAATTTTAGAGTTTAACAATCTGCATATTTTAAACAATAATTTTCTTACATTTTTTATCTAGCTAAAAATTGTATTGAGAAAATTTGCTTTAGCTGAATTTTATATTAGAAATTAGTCCAGTAGCTGAGTCTAGTCAGAGTTTAATAAATTTCTTATTAGAAGAACTCTTTTAGAGTTTAGTCTAAATCTTTTAAAGAATAATTTTCTCACATTTTTTCTAGCCAAAAATTGTATTGAGAAAATTTGCTTTAGCTGAATTTTATATTAGAAATTATGAAACAAATTTCATAAAAATTCTTATTAGAAATGAAACAAATTTTCATAAAAACAATTCTCAGCTTATTCAAATTAAAGTTCAAATAACAGCTGAAAAGAAATTCTTATTGAAGTCTACTATATTCTATAAATTATATTATAGCTATATTCCAGTTAGCTGACTCAATTCGCAAAAGTCTAAAAACCCCCAACAAACTATACACAATATTTACGTTTTTGCTTATATCTATTCCAAATTCAATATTTTTGTTTGTTTAACAATTGTTGTAAATTTCAGAATCATTTCACGCATTACTCTTCCCAACTTAATATCTTCCCTAATGCTTATTAGCTAGTATAACAACAATATAACGATTTCCCTTCTGGATAAGAAGCTATTCCCAAAGATCTAAACTCATCAACTAGTTCCATGATTTGAACTTGAATACTTTGACTTGTTTACCATAATTCCGTAATATATGTATATATACAAATTGAGCATATTGCACATACGCAGCGTGTTACACATACGCTTTGGCATTTTGAGCAATGGTTAATAAATTGTGTATTGTGTGTGATCTGGCTGTTGTTCTGCTTCTTGCTCTTTCAAGCTCTTTTATTTGATGTTGCATAGTTTTCCTATGAACACTTTCCGATTAGTGCGAAAACATCTGGCAATGCAGCATTTGAGGCAATAAATCTGCTCATTGACTGGCGCTAAGCGCCGTTGAAATAGATTCATGTTAACTCGATTTAAAAATCATACAAAAATAGCTTTTAATTGGCCAAATCAGTCAATTACTCTTGACATATTTGCTAATGCAATGCAAGTAACGTGAAATCTATGCAAGCGAAAACTTTTAACCACAATTTAAATTACATTTGGGGCAGAATAGAAAAAACCGCAAATTTTTGTCGCCTGTGGCTGGGATATTTCAAGGGTGTTTATTTGGTTTGTGGTTTACAGTCGATTGCCTGATTTACACACACACACACACACACACACACGCACATACATGTTAGTAAACATGTTAACAAGCTGTTAAACACACTCCGTGAGCACAGTTGGCGTACATTTTTTATTGCTCAAAATCGCAACATTTATTGCTATTAGTTTTTGGTTATTGGGTGGCAAGGACCCCAAATGCCTCTAGGCCTGATAAATAGCCTTCCCCGCTTGTTCGGCTTGTTTATTAAAATCGAATTGCGACTTATTGGGCGCACGCCAAAGGCGCCACAGGCATAGGCAGCAGGCAATTGCGATTTTATGGCATTTGTATAACGCTAATATAATAGGTATTACGAGCAATACGTCTAGAGCGATATAGTTGTTGTGTGAGGTATAGAGGTTGGGGGCAGGGAAGTTTTTATAGCCACACCTAAACATATATCTACAGCAAATAAATCTTTTATTTGATATGCGCAAAGTCTTTAGAAATATATTAATAAAATTAATATATATTCTAAATGAGATTTCTCGGCAATTTTTTATATTTTTTACTATTTCTTTACTTTTGAAACTAAAATAGATTTGAAACGCTTTAAGTGTCCATTTAATTTTCATAATTTCTTTTTTAAATAAAATATTATCATCAATCAAGATAAAAGACTTTAGTGTACGTCGCCTACGCAGCAACACTTTTGTGAATCACTTAGAGAGGCGCTGTTTGATTATTTAGCGTAAAATCAAGTATAAATTCAATTATGCTCTGCTTTTCTGCTCTGCCTCTCTGCTGTCCTTGGTAGCAGGTGCTTCAACGTGACGATTAGGCAAATAAATAGTTTAGTTTATAAGTTTATATAACTAGGAAATAGTTTATGGCTGCGCAACAGTTTATGGCATTTTAATTGTTTTTCTTTGAGCTTTTTGTTCTGCTTCTTTAGTGTGTTTCCCTCATCTCCCTTTGGATTGTCAGGGTCAGCAGATGCCTTCCAGTTTCTTCGACGCCAACTCTGTCACTTAGCCAATCAGGTTTTCCTCGCAGCTGTTTATTTGTGTGCGCCTAATTTATATATTTCTATTTCTCTGTTGTCTGTTTCGCAGCTTTCGCTGCTTTCAATTGTAATAATAATATATAAAAATTTCAACGGCTTTGTCATCGTCGCCCCGCTGGGCGCTATAATTACCCAAAGTAGAAAAAAAGAAGAACAACAAATAATGAAAAACTAATACACACACATAGAAACACACAGCTTTGAGTGGAAAATCTGATGCATATTACCTGCGCATATTTGTGCAGTTAGAGCATCAGCAATGGCAACGCCATCGCCATCAGCTTTTGCACCTGGCCCCGCACATGACCTCACCTGCTGCATCATCAAAGCAGCCGTCGCATTAACTTTGCATCTAAACAGGCAGCCAAAAGCCAAAAGCCGTTGCAGCTATTGCAAATCAGAAAAAAAAAACCCAAAGAATTTGAGAAGGAAAACGGCAATTTGGAAAATTCCAAGCATATCAAAACCATTTGGGCCACAATTGCAATTGCAATTGTGAATTGTGAATTTTGAATGCGATTCGCAGGTGCCGAGCTGCTCGCTAATTTATGAGCCATGCATTGCGGGCAACTGCAACCGCAAATTGGCACTTTGAATTAAACAAGATGCCCAACAGCTGACCCCCATTCATATGGCACACTTCTCTAAAGGCAGCTCCACTGAACTCTCGCTTCTGCTGCCTTTTATATTTATTTATTTCTTGCTGCTAAGTGATATCTCCATACTCTCCATTTATAATCTTATTTATATAACAATTTCTCTATAGCCAACTCTCTATCTCTATGAGCTCTACATCTCCACATCTATAGTTTCTTCTTCTTCTTCTTCTTCTTCTTCAGTCTGTTATTCTGCGCTTCTCTAGTCACCCCTTCAGCACTTCTCTTCTAGATGAGCCGCTCTTCAACCTGTCATTTAAAGCTTCATCTCTATGACGCTTTCTATCTAACTCTACTCTCTCACCCTCCACTCTCCTCTCCAACTCTTCCTCTTCATCTCTTATCTATAGCATCGCTTCTCTTTCTCCTCATCGCTCGCCCCTCAACTCTCGCTTCCTTCACATCTTTCACATGCACCCAATTTGCATGAACTGTAAAATTGTGTCATTCGCTTAAAATATCAGCTAATTGAAATTGTGCTAAAATAACAGTTAATTTCCATTAATACAGTTCTTTGTGCTACAGTTTGACCTCTTTATAAATTACAAAATAGATCAACTAAAAGAAAATTAAAGTTTTTTTCTAATTAAAATGTAAATGCAGGATTGCTCTGTGCTTAAAAAAACAACATGTTTGCATGGCTTGACCTCATTTGTGAATGCCATAAAAGGAAACTAAAAGAAATTAGTTAGCTGGAACAAATCATAGAATTGAAATATACCAAATAAAATTAAAAATATTGAGAAATGTGAAAAGATAATTGATTCTGCTGACTAACCGATCCCGCTAACTAACAGATATACTATAGAGTGAGAGGGAAAAATGATGGAAGAAAGGAAGAAGGAAGATTATATGGAATTGAGAAAAATGACGAAAGAAGTTGAACGGTGACTACATTACTTCATTCTCAGAGGAAGAAAGCGATAGAGTGGAGAGAGAAAGAGAGAGAGAGAGAGAGAGAGAGAGAGTAAAGTAGAGTCAAAGTAAGCTATGGAGCCATATGAAATAGAAGAGAGAACGTGAGAGAGAGAGACTAAGTATACGTCTTATTTCTGTTTTTCTTATTTTGTGGCTTTTTTATTCATTATTTCTTTTTCTTTTTCTTTTTCTTTCTCTCTCTCTCTCTCTCGCTCTCTCTCTCTCTCTCTCTCACACATTCATTTTGTCTCTGTCTCTCTTCTTACAGTAGAGTAGAGTTAAAGTAAGCTATGAAGCCATAAGGAAGAGAGAGATAAGAGAGAGAGAGAGAGAGTGAGAGAGAAAGAGTTGGTATTTTGTGGCTTCCTCGCTCATTCAGTCTTTTTCTTTCTCTCTCTCTATTTCTCTCTTTCTCACACATTCATTTTGACTCTCTCTTCTTCTCCCACTCATTTTGACTCTCTTTCTCACACTCATTTGTCTCTCTCTTACACTCATTTTGTTGATCTGTCTCTCTCTCTCTCTCTCTCTGTTTTGCTTGATTGACTAAGTAAAATTATTTTAGATTTCAATACATTTCTTCTATCCGTTCAGCCGCATATACTCATCATGCAGATGCTATCAACAGGGCATATGCATAAAATATACATATATAAAATTCTCATAAATACGAGTCTAACGCATATGTATAAATAAATTATTATCTGATTGATGTTTTTACGTCAGGAAACGATTTGCCAATGCATTGGCGTGAAATTTACTCTCACTGATTTTGTTGCTCTTTTTGTTTATAGTTGTTGTTATTGTTGCTGTTGCTGTTGCTATTGCTGTTCTTATTATTATTGTGGGCTTACGTGTTTGAGCTTCCTGTGCCAAGGCTTTGAATCGAATTTACCTTTTATTGATTGGCACTGTGTGAGCCCACGCTAATAATTAGCTAACTAACTGCAAAATGTTGCTCGGTTGGGGCCATAAATTCCACTGGCTGACATTTCGTGTCAAGGCTCAGCAACGAGCCAGCAGCGATTGATAAATTAATCAAAATTAGTCCTTGAGAGTGCATAATAAATATTTATAGCATGCTTAGGCGAAGCAAATTCTTTTGATTTTTTTCTCTCTTTTCAATTTCGATTGCAATTTAAACGTCCATCAATAACACGGACAACAAAACGTTAAAGCAAAGATTAAGCTCTAGACGCGAGACTTGAGACTTTGTTGGCGAGCCATATTTCAAGCTATATAAGGGGAGGAGACAACATAGAGAGAGAGAATGAGAGAGAAATGAACTCGGTCTGACAACGAAGCCACTTAAGCCAACTGGAGTAGTGGAGGAGCTGGGCGCTGCGACTCCTGCCTGGGCGCCACTGACAAATGAAGACTGAAATTTACAAAACAGCTGAAAAACAAAACCAAATCTCGCGACAGTTCAGTTGAGTTGAGTTTTTAAAAGCAACTTGTTGTCATAAGGCACTCGGTGGGGAGGGAGAATACGGATGGCGGAAGACGGAATACGGAAGGCGGGGCAAGCGTTTTTTTGCGTACGTGAAAGATTTAAAATAAAACCACTTAGCGGCAGCAACATTTGTTCGACAATTGCTAAAGCTCTGGCATGGCGTGATAAAGTGTGTCCTTGAAGATGTTAAAGGCAGAGCAAAGCGGATCTAGAGCAGATCTCTGCGTGGAAGAGGATGAGAGAGCAGTGAGAATGGGATAGGAAGGATTTAAGAGAGGCATGAAGAATAAATGATATAATGTGCAATATAAAAGGGAAAATTATAAATATAAAATGTGTAAAAAAACATTTCTAAATTAAAACTTAAAATTTGTTCAAGCATAACAAAATTAGATTAATGATGAGTCAACTAACTCTAGAATTATTTAGTAAATATTTGCAATCAAAACTTAATTAGGTTAAAATATTGTAAGCCCAATAAAGCCATAGCAGAAGAAGAAGACATTGTGTTTATATTACTACAACTAATTAAATATACATGCAAATTGAATTTTAACGCAATTTTAGCAGAAATGTTGCCAATGTATAATAAATTTAGATATTTCTATGTTTATATATTCACTTTGATATCAACATAATCATTTTCTATATACATACGTCGTTGCCCATCTTATTTTCTTTGCTGACCATTTCAATTAGGTTTCTGTTTAGTTTGGCTGGCAATTTAAACAATTAATGTCAAGCCAACCGGACGAAGAGCGAAATAATTGTGTTTCATACTTCAACAACTTGAGCTAATCAAATTAATTGAATCAGCTCATTGGCTTTGCCTTAAGGTGGAACATTATTATAAATATACAAATATTCAGGCAACCAAATATACATATAATTAACTTAAATAAAATAAGCTCGAAAAAATATATATGTATAATACATGAACTGTGTTACAACAACATTAGTGTCATTTGGCGGGGGCGTCACAAAAATAGCTAGCAAAACGAAATATTTATATAGAAAATCGCTTTTGTATTGCATTTTGCCATTGCCGACTCGTTATCCACCTGCGGCATTCAACATCATTATGATCTTCATAGCTGTCCATTTCAATATATTTTTCTACACCAACATACAGACATGCATGTGTACATATGTATTTTTAGCGCAATTTTCATTATTAACTAAAAACTGTCAGATACACGCACAAGCCGACACACAACTGCAAAAGCTAGGTAGCTCAGCCCATGTGCATGCTGTGTGTGTGTGTGAGGGAGTGTGAGCGAGATGGCGAGAGGCTCTGTGTGGGAGAGCGGAAATTTCGTATAGTGTTGGAAGCTGTCAACATTTTGAGACGCAACAAGTTGCCAGCAACAAAATGGCGGAAACGTGTCGCTGCCGGCGTCGCTGTCGTCGTCGCTGTCGCTGTTGCCTTTTGACGTTGCATCAAAGTTACTTTTGTCGCTCATCGAGGGCCGCCTCTAAATTTATGAAATGATTTATGCATATTTAAACGTAACTTTAAACTTTTTTATTGCTTTGAGAGTTGCAGCCGGAGCAGGAGTAGAAGCAACAGCAGCAGCATCCTAATTGTGGCAAACTTTTGCACAGGCTTCATATCCTGCTTCAGCTGTGATAGCATGTCCTGCCTGGCAGTCAGCCTCTGTCCCAGTGTGTGTGTGTCTGTCTGTGTTTGGTGAGCTGCCTGTCCCATTGGCGTTGTCCCTGTCGCTGTTCATTGACTTTGGCAGCAACAAGAGCCAGGCCAACGTTGCCCACAGACAGGACAGACACACACACACACACACACACACACATGCACATGTTCACATACATACTACACGCACTGTGACTTTGTTTTTAATACACTCCAGTGGCCGTTGCATCGATCGAGCTATGGACAAACAAGGCGCCTGCCGCAGCCGTTGTCTGCCAGCCGCAGTTCATTACTCCTCCAGCCATCTACTGTTCCTCTAGTTACCTCCCTCTCCCTCACTCTCACTCTCTTCTTGTCCATGTGTGTGCACTGACTTTTCATGCTCATATTTTGCGGCATGTCTTGCCACGCAACGCCGTCTGTTATCCACTTGCTGCACGTCAAGCCCTGACAAAGATTATCAATAACCAAGCCAGAGACACGCTGTCCTCAGCTCGACTGCAGCAAAGGGGATATTGGCCAACGTTTCGTTACTTGTTACGCCGGCTTAATCCAATATTCACATCAATATCAATCGCCAATGCAATTGCCCATCCACATTTTGTTTACGACTGACACCATTTCTATGGCAGCCTTCGTCATCATCGATTAAACGTTAAATTGTTATTATCATATTTAGCCAGCGCTGAGTTCGCACAGTCAAAGGTTTTTCAGCTCAATCAGCAGCGAGAAATGGTTCAAGGGAAAGAGCAAATACTCTAGGGCCATACTCTCATACATGGGAGAGTAGAGTGTGAGAGCTTTAAATATGTGAAGAATCATAAAAGGTAGATATTTTATTAGATTTCTAGATTTCTATTGTTTTGTATATTGAGGGTTTTTTTTCTAGTTCTCTGACTACAAGTTGCTTAACTACTCAAGCGCAGCCAACTTAGCAACTAGGCGCTAGCAACATTTGATGTTGCCAAAAGTTGCTTTGCATTTGTCTGAAATTCCCAACTCCTTTGTTTCAAGTAGTTTAGTTCTTAGAGCAATCAAACAACTAGGTTTACTTCCAATATTGTTTTGTTAAGTTGGGTATTACTTAACACTATTTTAATTGTACTTTTAAAGTAAAAATTCAACAACATGAGTGTTCTTTCAATTTCCATTACCCATATTCAAGCGTTGCCAACTTAACAACAACTGGCGTTGCCAACTTAACAACAACTGGCGTTGCCAAATAGTTGACCTATGCTCTGTAGTCTCTGTTACTATCTAAAAACCAAAAATTTCTCAACAATTTGTAGTCAAATTTTTAGTCAGTTGCCTGACTATTCTGTGCTAACCCATTTCCAGGTTAGGGTATAGCTGAAGCTGAAGCAGGCGTCTGTTTTATGTTCGAGGACTTGAGCAACGCATAAACATATTCGTGCGCCGGGATGTTTGGCATTTCGGGCTGCCACAAGCCGCATCATCATAATTTGTTGAAGGCACTGTGGCAGGAAGTTGCCCGTTGTTGAAAATATGCTAAAAGCGAAGAGCTGTGACTGGGGGCAGCTGGGGGCCAACGACCGTGGGGCAACCTTGTCATATCCTGTTGACGCTTGCCGCTCAGGTGGGTATCTTTGTCTCTGCAGCGCGGCGGAAGTGTGAAATATTTTTAGAGCACTTTTTTTCCTACTTTTTTTCTTTATTATATTTTTTATTTTTTTTGCCTTCTTCAAATGGAATTTTTGCGCTCGAGCGTATTTTATTGGCATTTTGCAGCAAATTTGTGGCCGTGCGCCATGAAAATGCCAGGAAAATTGCGTTCCACACACACACACACACACATACATATAGAGAGAGTCAAATTTTCATATTACATTTTCTCGCAACAATTTGCGTGCAGCTGGAAAAGGTTGTTGTGGAAATTTTCGTAATTGATTTAGCCAAATTGTAAAAATGAATCAAAGCTGCGGCCATTAATTCGCGCCTCACAGGACATGTCCTGCACCAATGCAGCGAGGACACCAATTGCCATTTGGCCATTTGGTCATTTGGCATTGCCCAATTGCCAATTGTCAATTGGCACTTTTGACAGACTTTTCATTTTCATTTTGGGCACGTTGCATAAATTGGTGGCATGTTGCATAATTATGCGTCGCTTGTCAATGCATTTGCATGCGTTTGCAATTTGCCCATTTTTCTGCCCAAGTTTACACCAGAGACTTGGCAAATGTTCGAAGCATTTTAGCAAAATTCAATTACCAATTAGAATTACATATAAAGCCGGTCAGAGAGTTAGTGAGGCCAAAAAGCGAGTTTGGCCTTTAAGTGAGCAAGATTTTAATACAAGTTGAGGAGGATCATGCTAGATTTTAGCTTTACATTTGTGGAAGATGCCTTTGGGCATAGGAATAGGAGTAGATATTACTATGAATATACATACTATATAGTAGATATATATATAGCTTATCATACCATATATTCCATACCATTTAGCATCTGTTAACCTAGATATGATAATTGACTGAAGCCACATTTTAGTCATTATATTGATATTATTATTCGTACCGCAGAATGTTTAGTTGATTTATATTGTGAGATATAGTATATACTATAGTTATTCTGTGTTAAGCTATCATGAGTATAGTATATTCGAAATTTGAAGTATGTAGAACCTTAAGTAATAGCGTTTCAGCTATAATCGACATAGTTTTTCTTGATTGGAATCTAATCTAATCTAATCAAATTCTTTATAAGACGAAGACCACAAAAAGTACATCTTCAAAATTTGCATCTACAAATTTAATATCTTATGTTAATATTGCTTTAACTTCTACTTGACTATTACTGAACATTATAAACTAGCTGCTGGCATTTAGACCCACTTATGAACTTTCATGTTCAGCTCATAGAAAGCTCGAGATTTTGCTTCAATAAATTTTAGCGTAATAGTTCTGCAGAAATATTTAGCTAAAATACGATATGCCAATCTTAAGATAACTTTGATTTAAGATAGTTGTAAGACTGTATAACAATCTCTATTTTATTTGTTATCTTCAATTCGAGAGCTTTTCTACACATTTCATTAAAAGAACATGCATTATTCAAACTTTCTTGCTTTATATATGTATACATATCTTATCAGCTCACTAATCTCATAGTAAAAGGCAACTTATACTTGACTAAATATATATATAAATATAAATAGTACATTCCATTACATCTCTTGCTAGCTACTTATAGAACTTGTTCTATAGAGACTATTACAGCTGAGTTAGCTTTTGATCAATGCATAAAGTTGCGTGCCAAAGATGCAGAGGCAAACAAATAATTGCTGTAAATTCCACGCCTGTCAACGGCAAAACACAATTTAACGGCATTTTTATTACAGCTGCCAAAGGTGCATGTCGCGCTTGTAATATACCTATACCGACATATATATGAGTATATATATAAATGTATTTCTACATTGTATATATTTTTGCTTGTTCAGCTAATTAAATCAACTAAAAATGTGAAATAAAAAAAAAATAAAAAAATTGATGCCCCAGCTACAATTGCTCTCTCTCTATGTGTGTTGCAAGTGTGAGCTGTCTGCCACACATACACACACACACACACACACGCACACGCACACCCCTTTGTCAGTGGGGGCTTTGAGTTGTTGATGCTTGATGCGGTGCATGGGCGTGGCCAGGTGGGCGTGCTGATATCGCTGTCTTTGGCAGCCGCACAGCGGTTTGCCTTTTGCGTAATTATTTGTCAAATTCACACGCTGCTCTGGTCACTAACGAGCAACAGGCCATGCCTCTTCTTCTTGCCAGCCAATCAACACACAATATCAGTGCCCAGCCCCCCATCCCACAGCCCCACTCAATCAGACATTAGGCTCATTATGCGACTTATTCATATTGTATATGATTAGCACATCCGTTTGGCTAGCGGAAGTTGTTATCAATATTAGACATACAGTTAGTAATCAACAATAAAACCGTTAAGATTACAGCTTATCAACGTTCTTTTTTATCTCCGCCTAAAAGTATGCAATAAAAGTTGAGCTGGATCTCGCAGTAAAAAAACATTGAATTCTTTTATTTACAAATTTTTATATTTATTTATTTTCTTCTTTACATTTGTAACAGTAAATTATGTGTTAATATAAATAAATTGTGGTAATAAAAAAAGAAGCACATTTTGGCAAAAAGTTTTTTGCATTTCCTTAACGCTTGTCATATCTATAAATATATATGTATATGTATATATATCTCTGCGAAGTCTGTTTACAATATATATGTATATATATTTAGTGTACATTAATTGCAAAATTAAATAAATTATATAAAGAAAAAAATGCGTACAAAAAAGCATTACACATAACAATTGAATTATTAATATTATTTTTATTGTTTATTGCACACATTTGGAAGCGCAACTGTGTCAATTATTAATAATTATGTTTAATTTTAATAAAGAAATGTATCAAATTGTTGCTCGTGTGATAAGGGGGCAAATTTGTTGTTGGTTTATTTTATTATTATTATTATAATTTTTATTGTGTATTTATAGGCATGTGCAACAAAAATTTGTTCGTTTTGATAAGCAAGTTGTCTAGAAACCGTTATCGCTTCGCATTGGTTTGTGCTTGAAATCATCTAGATTTATATACAATTAATTATAGCTTTTTGTTTGTATTCGAATTTCCAGAGAAATTCTAAACGCATTTGTCATACAAATTTGTTGCTGAACTACTTTGTGTTTAGACACATGTGTCTATACACACACATGTAGGCTGTTTATGTTTGTCAATTATGGCCCCCCACACACTCACGCACAGATACAACTAGAACAACACCAACAAATATGAATACTTTGCTCTCGTGCGTGACAATCAATGGTTCGCCCTCCTACTCTTTCGCTTGCACTCACACACGTTTTATATATATATATGTAACTGTAATTGCTACTGTTACTAAAGCGAATCATTTTTTTTTTTTTTTGCAAGCACTGTTCGCTCTTTTTTTTCTGCTCGCTGCACTTTCTGTTTTTGTTTTCTACTTCTTCTTGTTTGCCCTCCCTCTCGCACCTATTTACAGAATTAGGCACTTGCGTTTGCGTGTATTGCGTATGGGTGGGCAGAGAACGGAGCGTATGGCCTCATCGAATACCGTTTTCAGACCCTTTTGCGTTAGAGCTGAGCACTCCAGATACTTGACCGCTGCGATTTCCTTGGCCATGGCCAGGCCCTGCGGATAGGTGATGGGCGTTAGCTTCTTATCCTTTAGTTTCTCAATTGTCTGCTTATCGTCGCGCAGATCAAGCTTCGTGCCGACAAGAATGATCGGCACATTGTTGCAATGATGACGCACCTCGGGAAACCATTTGGCGCGTACGTTCTCAAAGGAGGCGGGATTCACCAGCGAGAAGCAAATCAGAAATACATCCGTCTGCGGATAGGACAAAGGTCGCAGCCTATCGTAATCCTCCTGTCCGGCCGTATCCCATAGACCGAGATTAATCGGTTTCGCATCGACCATCACATTTGCAGAATAGTTATCGAATACAGTTGGTATATATTCGCCGGGGAAGGCGTTCGTTGTATAGCTGATCAGCAGGCAGGTCTTGCCCACGGCGCCGTCGCCAACAACAACACATTTGATTGCCTGCATGACGTCGTCTCAGTTGTTGTTGCTTTTGTTGTTGCTGTTGCTGTTGTTGCTTTAGTTTCTTTATGTATCTTTGCACTCACACAACAGTGCGAGGGAGGCAGCGAATTCAACAAGTTTTGGCGATTATACAACTCGCGTATCTACTTTTTGCTCACACACATAAACATACGTAGATGAACACACGCACCGCTGTGTGTATATGTATTTGCATGTGCAGTTAATCAATGCGATTACTCTTTTGCTGTAGTTCTGCCCTTTTTTGTTCAGTTCACTTGTTGGCAAAATTAAATTGTTGCCCGCATGGAGAAATTTCGCACGAACAGCGAAATAATAAAAACACACCCAAACGCTGTGAAATCGACGCAGTCACTGAGCGAACCAAACGATCCAGCAACGAGCGTCAGAGCGTCAGACAGCGTAAAACAGAAAATAAATTGTGTTGCTATCGTTGTTGTTTTTGTTATTGGCTCTGGCTCTGGCCTAACAGCTGCACTCACAGCGCTTAAGCACACTAGCTGTCTCTGTTGTGAGCATTTGTGTTTACCTGCTTGGTAAAGTATGCCGCGCACGCTCCCACACGCAGAGCAGCAACAGCAAAACAGACAACAGTGGCGTCGCACACAGTGTGTCAAGTGCTCACACGCTGCGAGTGACTCATCACTCAGTTGTTGTTGGTGACGTTTCAAAGAGAGCAGCGAAGAGCAGTGAGCAATGAGCAGAGAGCAATTTTTAGAGAGCGCCCGCGTTAGTCGTTCTGCGCGTTCACTTGACCTTGCTTTGGTCTTATTTGATGTGAATTTTCTTCTAAATTTGTGCGTTCGCTTTCCATGAATTTTTCTTGCCCATGATTTTATTGTTGTTGTTGTTGTTGCCACAGTTATAGTTGTTGTTGTTGCCATTGTCGCTGACTGTTTTAATGGACCGCAAAAATGCATGCGTTTGCACAATACATCGACACAATCGACACCGCAGCCAAAAACCTAAATCGAACAAAGCCAACAACAAGCCAATACCAATATCAAAACCAAAACCAAAACCAAAATCCGCATTCGCATCCGCGATAGCCAAAAATGCAAAACGCAAAGCGCTTGTTCGTGCATGTTTCCGCAGCACTGACCACGCCCCCATCCCCTTCTCCACGCCCAGTTAGCGAAAATTGTTAAAGCAGCACATTTTCATTTTCATTTTCATTTTCAATTTGAACTTCAACGAATCGTGAAATATTTTCACAATTTTTCAAGTTAATTTCTTTAATTGGATAATTAAATAGGCTCTACAAATTGCTTGTTTATAAATAAAATTTACATAAATACTTTAAATGAATAATGCAATTATTATTTTAAAAATATAATTATAAATATAATTGTTAAAGTGAAACAGAAGATATATTGTGGTTTATCGATGGGGGTCAGTCATTTGTATTATATATTAATAATAATAATCGTTGCATAAGGGAAGAACTGAGTCATGTACATACATATATCATGAATTAAATGTGTATGTATTTTTAATAAAATACGATTTCATACATTGTTCAACTGAGATATGATTTTCAGAATAATTTTTATTTAAATAAATTTTTATACATAAATATGCATAATCATGTTTCGCAACTTTAAAAAATTGAAGTCGAGTGAAATATATGTGACAATTATTTGATTACTGTCGCAGTTGTCCGCCTCCATAATTGGCAAAGTGATATATACATATATACATATATACATATATATTTCACCGTTAATATGAGTGCAGCGCACGCCACGCCCCCCACAATTTGCCACAGCAGTTGGCACCATTAACGCACAGTGGGAGTTATTCATAATTGTTGTTGCCAGCTGAAAGAGCGACAGAGAGAAAAAGAAATGCAAAACAAGCGCCATTTTTATTGCCACACACACACATACATACATAATGAATGAATGCGCTGCTAAAGAACCGCAATGTGAACCGTTCGTTGCCTCCACTGTCGCTGCAGAGCCCAGGCGAAAAACAAATATAAGCCGCATGACTGCAGACCAACAATAAATTTAACACTTTAACTGTGATGCATGTCTGTGTGTGTGTGTGTGTGACTGAATGAAATGAAATCCGAGCTAACGGTAAAGCGGGCATTCCCATTCGCATTCACATGTGTTCCCAAACACGTAATCTCCTTAAATGCAGCCTATTTTAAATTGTTAAGGCTTAGCTATAATATTTGACTGCACTGTAAGGCATGCGAGTGGTAGCTCCGAATGACTTGTAGAGTTGGTAATTGTAAATGCTTTCTGCTTAAATTTCAATTCATTGTATTAAAAGCTATGCCTAATTTGTTACTCATGCCATGATTCGTTTAATGCATGAATAATTCGTTTATACTCTTCAAATTGGCATCTAAGTGAATGCATGCCAGCATACCCATAATATTTGACTCGACTGTAATCTATGAGAACGACTTGAAGTTAGCTGCAAGCTTTGTTTAGATGCATTCAAATTGAAGTTGGCTGCGTGAGGTGGAGAGAGCAGAGAAAGCTGACTTGGCTCCTGTTTGCGTTCAAATCAATCGATAGGCAATTTCTAATGGAAAACTTTTCAATGCACCCCTGCCACAGGCATGATGAAACTTGAAAAATTTAAATTTATTTAACACTTGTGCAATGCACTTGCTCAATTCAGTTTGCAAATTAAATTTTGTTTAATGAGCAGCGCAATAAAACGCATTTACTGTCAAGTGATAAAGTGTCATTTCACTCGGCTTGCTGGCATTTATATTATTTCTGTAACAACAAACATATATGGATATATTTTTCATTTATATGCCACATGTGTGTGTGTGAGTGTGACTGTGTGTGTGTGTGTTTCGCCACGCCTCCTCTTTCCGCTGCCGCCCACTGTTGACATGCAGCAATTATTAACTTTTATGCGGCTGCTGCCATGGCGCCGTGTGTTTGTTATTAATTTCTTGTTATTTATGCAAATAGTTGGCACTTAATACATATACATTTATATATATATATATATATATTTTTTTTTTCTCTCGCACTGCAAATTGCTTTGCGCATTACAATAAATTAACAGCATAAGCGAACAACAACAACAACAAACGAGGACAATCTCTGACACGTTTCCTGCTTATCGACAACGTCGCAGCATTTTTATTTTTTATTTTTTAACTATGTTGCATACGTTGAGGCGCTGGCCATAAACTCAACTGAGTTATCGCCCGCAGACGTGCAAGACAGCTCTGACTGTTGACCATACACATATGCACATATACGTATATATATGCACTCTCCGGATATTCCATATAGATATATATGTATCTATATGTAGAGAGTTGTTTGGCAGGCAGCATAGTTTAGCCCGCATTTGTTTGGTTTGCTTAGGGTCACGTTTTCTGTCTGCGCTGCTTATGAATAAAGTTGTTGAAGTCGGCCTGTCAATACACACACACACACACCCAAAGACACTCACACCCACACACACACACACACATTCCTTCATCATCATTTTGTAGCAGCCTCCCTTCAATTGGGGTTATTTGTCGCTCTATTCTAGCACGAGCCACGCTTTGTTGACTTTTTGGCTTTGAATGGTTCCCAGCATCTATTCAATGCTATGTCGTCTATTAAAGAGGGGGGGATGATAGCAAAAAAAAAAAACAGCCCTCAAGCAATTTGAAATGAAAAGTTAAACATACGTATGGTAAAAAAAAGGAGACAACAGAAAAAAAAAGAGAAAAAAATGATATGACGCCCATATTTGTGGGCAGTAAATAGCAACAGGACGAAATGTGTCCTTTGACATTTGATCGCACGATAATCCAGCACAGAGACAAGAGAGCTAGCCAGCTGGCTGCACTGGGCTGGCCTGGTTGGCTGGCCATTCAACAGCTATTTTTCCATTTAATGGCCTGTTGCATTATTTAGCACAACGAGCAAAGTCAATAAAAGCAAGAAATTGCTTTAAATGAGCTACTTTAAGGTACAGTCCCATCAAGCTGTGTGCGACTTTAAGCCGCAGACAATGCGCCGCATTAGGCAGCCTGGCCAAGGATATTGCCAGCCGTCGGTAATTGCGCTGCTTCACATCAAACTGCATTTAATACGCTCTCTTTCGATAGGACTAAGCGATTGGCTATGCGAGGCTTAAGCTATAGATTCATGTTAATTCATAAATATTTTTGATCTTCTTTAGCTTAGTCAAAGTTTTCATTTCGAATTAGTCTCACTTGTAAATCAATTTACAAATTTTGCATAATTGAAAGCGCATACAAGAGTCGCATATGCCCAAAACTCTGTTCACACTCAATTACAAAGCACATGCATGTGCGAGGAGTTGAGCTGTTGAATTGGCGTTTTTCAAGTTTAGCCGCGACGACTTTTTACTTTACGCTCAGCATCTTAATTTACTTTAGCAGTCAGGCAGCTGGAAAAAGAAGTGCACAGCCAGCCTAAACAGTGAAAAGGAGCGAGAGCGAGCCAGAGAGTGTGTGTGAGAGAGAGAGAGAGAGGGAGAGTAAGAGCAGTAGAAGTTGTGGAAGCAAAGAATTACGGCAATTTCCTGAACAATTTCTTGTGGCTGAACTTGCCTGGCTGTTGGGCCAACAGACGAGATGTTAACACACACACACACGCACACTCAACTCACACATATTCAGTTTTTTTTTGAGTGCAGCGCTCAGCAGTGCAGTTAATTATAATTAAGACGAGTTAACTAAGCACTTGCCAGGCACTTGCTGAGCACTCTGAAAGGGGGGCGTGGCAGCTGTTGTTGTTTTTTGTTTATGCAATTTAAATTTGTCAGCTGTTGCTGTTGTTGTTGTTGTTGACTTTAATTAAGGCAGCGCGTTCATTAAAAAAGTCAGAGAGCGAGGGAGAGAGGGGGAGAGGCTGAGCGTTGGGGTGTCAGCAAAAAGTAGGCCAAAAAAGTGTTGCATATTCAACGGTTATTCAATACGGCTTTTGGATTTGGCGTGTGGCATGTGGCATGTCATGCTGCTGCCGATGCTGGCTGCAACAATACAGCAAGTAAGCTGCGAGCTGTTATGCAATAAGCAAAAAAAAAAAGTCAGAAAACCCAACGCCAGCGGCGACAATCCTTCATTTGCAAGGACAATGCACAGTATGACAGAGAGAATAGAAAGGCAAACAGACAGACAGATAGACAGACAATGAGTGGAGTGGCGTGGCAGGCCATTATAATAAATAAAGCGCCTTTCACTCATAAATGGTGCACAATGCCTGCCTATGAATGTGACTGTCAAAGTATCTGTATCTGTGAATGCAGCTGTATCTTTATCTTTTTGTTTTGCAATATAGTTGATGGCATCGAAGACTTTAATCAGCTGACAACTTGAGGTGTGCAATTAAAGACAACTGCTGCTGCCCATAAATATGCAATAAATATAGACACACACTCGCACACTCATTCGCACTCTTAGCTTGCCCTCGGCTATTGCATAAAAATCACATTAACAATTTGCTGTTACAAGAGTATTTTATTTTTATTGCTGCTTGTTATTTTTATTTCATGCAGACGCCTTTCGTATGTGTGTGTGCGTTATGCAAAAGCACTAACACACACACACGGACGCACAGCCATACACATATACATATGTACATTTTATACACATGTTGCCAGCAGCAGCAGCAGCAGCAACAACTTGGATCAGCATCGAAAAGCGCAATAAAAACGCTTAATTTTTCACTTTTATACGCCTTCATTGTTGTTGTTGTTATTATTGCTTTTGTTGTTGTTATTGTTGTTGCTGCTGTTGAGTGTGCTGTCGCTTGTATGTAAGCCATTTAAAAGTTATTTAATTTAATAACACGCACAAAACATGTTTCAAGTAAAAGCAAACGAACATAAATATGAGACACACACACACACACACAGACACACACATTCTCTCTCACACACACACAGAGAGACTTTTAGCACTTGGCCATGGCGACTAAAACATCTGCGAGTGAGGAGCGCTGTAAAAAGGAGCGCAAGTGTAGAGCGGGACAGGGACAGTCTGATAGGTGTTAAAGAGGGTGTATTCAATGGTATGTGCTTCTTCTTCTTCTTCTTCTTCTGCTTCTTCTCTTCTTCTTCTTCTTGTTGACTGGCATACACTCTCATATATTGGCAGGGCACACATATCGCCATGCATATAAGATGTTGTTTTTTGCCGTTAAACGCTATTGCAAACTGTAATTTATGAATGTTTAACAACAACAACAACAAAGCATTTGGCATATGGGTAAAAACGTTGTTAACAACTTTAAATGATATGAATATAAACAAATGATAAACTAGAGGCATAGAATGATGTAACATGTGTACAAATTTATATAAATTTATATAATTTATTTGCATATTTTTCCTTCTTTCTTGTTCTGGCTGTTCATGGATTCATAGATTCATAGATTCATAGATTCATAGATTCATAGATTCATATATTCATAGATTCATAGATTCATAGATTCATAGATTCATAGATTCATAGATTCATAGATTCATAGATTTATAGATTCATAGATTCATAGATTCATAGATTCATAGATTCATAGATTCATAGATTCATAGATTCATAGATTCATAGATTCATTGATTCATAGATCCTTTGACTCATTGTATCATTGATTCATTGACTCATTGATTCATAGATTTATAGACTAATAATAATCATTGAATAATTAATTCATCGATTCAATGATTCATTCTTTTCAACAACTCTATTCATTTACTTTTTTCTTTTGATTACATCAGTTTAGTCATTTTAGATTCATTTCCTTCAGCCAATTCACTCCCTTAAATATCTCAATTCTTTAAAATTTTGATTACACAACTTACAAAGTTAACTTTTTGGTTTTTGAAAAATCGTGAATTTGACTTTCAATTAAAATGGAATTTTTGCATTTTAATTGCATGCCGATAAGATTAAATTGGCAAAAACACAAACAGCGGATGAATGAAATATAAACACACAGATGGCAAACGATATGCCATGAATGTATATAGATGCCCATTGATGTTTAAGCCGCGGCAAGCAAACAACAGCAACACTGAGAGAAAAAATCTGTGCGATTGTCAACATTTTCGCTGTTCTTATTTTTACAGATTTAACAAACAAAAAACTGCCGCAGACGTTAAAAAGTGAAAAATCGCTGCAGGAAAAGCACAACAACAAAAAAGAAAGAAAAAAAAGAAAATAAATCCAAACCAAAGCCAGACGCAGGCAAATCCCTTTTTGCCCACGACCCAAGGCCAAATGCAATAAGCTGCAGCCCCACACACACACACACACACACACACACACACACACACAGCAACAACAGCAATTGCAGCAGCAACAAAAACCGTAAACAAAGCGCAGCCTAAGCCATCAAACAGCCCTCGCACACAGACATTGTTGTTGCTGTTATTCTGATATAGCCGGCAGAATTGCTTTCTTGTACTTTGGACACACGTGCGCTGCGGCTGCGCCGTTGCCGTTGCCGTTGCCGTTGTCGTGCCCCTTGCCCGTGCCCTTGCCATCGTCAGTTGCCGCGCCTTTGGCAACGGCACCACCGACAATGAAGCTGTCAAAACTGTCCAACCAGACGAACTCGCAGGATCCGCAGGCGGTTAACTCGCGCATCTTTGTGGGCAATCTGAATACATTTCAATGCTCCAAAACGGATGTGGAGCGCATGTTTCAGATCTACGGCCGCTTGGCAGGTGAGTCAACCACCCAACCATATATAGCAGCTCTATATTCTCTCTGTTTCTATATCTTTGCCTGCAGGCATCTCGATGCACAAGGGCTATGCCTTTGTGCAGTTCACCAATCCTTTCGATGCCCGCAACGCCTGTCACGGCGAGGATGGCAAGACGGTGCTCAGCCAGACCCTAGGTGAGTCGCGTTTCTTTCTACAACATTTATTTATGATTGCATGTACAGTGAAATTTGCCTTTGAAGATATCATCAGTGCTTGAAATTTACTGAATACAATTTTTAGGCTAAATGATTTTTTAGGATTTCAATATGTTTTAAAGTGATCTAATTTAAATATTTTATAAAAGTTTTTAAAACTGCGATTTATTTGAGTTCTCTTTTGCTCTCTTATGATAGACAGACAGCTGCAGTCGTGGTAGATACTATCGTCACTCTCGATAGCTCTGAAACTACTATTGCCCACTATCGATAGTTGCACTTCACCTCGAGAGCTCGATTTCAACTTCAGCTACAACCTTTGCCCTCTGAGTACAATATTTCCCAGCCATAGTAAGATTCTCTTGCCTAACTTGAAGTTCCCACACACACACAACAGGAACTTGAAATATTCTATCTTTGGTATCGCTCAGCTGAGGTTGGCTAGTAAATTGCTGGCTTGCTTTAGCCGTCGTCTGGGCGTTGAGTCGTTTTGTTTTGCATAGACATGGCAGACCTTAACCCTCGCATAGTTGCATGTCCGATGCGGTTGGCCCGTCGGGTTAATGGCCCCACGTTTGCCGGAAGCGCAGCACTAAAATCGAACAAGAACGCGCGAAAAAAATAAGAAAGAAACAGCCGCATAGTGATAGAGCTATGGAAGGTCTAGTGAGCTGCTACAGTGTAGCTGTGTGGCATGTGTAGCAGTCATATCTTAGGCTGTCTGCGTATTTTGTGCAACGGAAGTCGCTGCAGGCCGCAGCTTAAAGTGCGGCCAAACATAAATTCTGCAGCGATACTTTTAATGAAATTTCAATGTTGCGAGGGGGCGCTAAAGGTGTCTCTCTACCTGACGGACTGCCTGACAGACTGCCTGACTGGCTGACAACTGACTGTTTGTCGATTTAATTTAAACGCTTAATGAAATTTCAAGCCGCGTCACTTGCAGCTGCAATGCAATAGCAGTTCAAACAGACAGACGGATAGACAGGGGAGAGTAGCGCATCCTTGGCATTCTTTCATGCGTGTGTCTCGTGTGAAGAAAACAGCTTAATGCACTTAGCGCGCAATGTCAGGCGATGCAGACAACGCTGCGTATGCGGATGCCTGATGCCTGATGCTTGATACTGATGCCTGATGCTGTTGCTGCTGCTTCATATTCATACGCCCCGTTGGCGAGCAATGAACAAGTTTTACAGCGCGCAGACATAAAAAGCATTTTCATGCGCTGCGCTTATGCAAATGCACAGCGGCAATGCTAATTTTCGCTGATTAGAGACGGCTTTAAAATGCTAAATAAAAATAATGGAAATACCAAAAGCACAGTGTAATATTTCACTGTGCTACGCGCCATTGACTCTGCTGTAATGTGGGATTGGGGGGCGTGGAGCGTGGAACGTTTTGGCTACTGGCTACTGACAACTAAACCGATTTGCAGCGCTCTGGCCATGCCTTTTTTGCAAATCCTTCTTATGCTTTTATCCTTAATCTTAATTATTGCCTGCCAGCAGTGCCAGCCGAGCAGACAAGCTGAAGAAATGCTTGAGCAAAAACCAAAAAAAAAAAAAAGGGGAGCAGCAAAAAAATATGTAAAGCAGTCGCGCTGCCACAGCCACAGCCCCAACGTCCAGTAATTTGTAGTTATAGCAACTGCCTCACAGCACGCCCACCACCCAGCGCCCACTTTGGGGGCTTGTCTTTCCTCTTACTTTTGGGGCCACCCTGCGGCGCACTTCAAACTTTGTCATGAATTATGATGAACGAGCGCGCGCTCCACGACTCTCACCACAAAAATACCACAAAAAAGCAAATCCGAATGGAAAGCGAAAAAAAAAGAAAACACATTTCACGTCGCACCCTTTTCATTGAAAAATGAAATGTATAATGCATTCGGGCGCGATTTTGGCTTTAGCGACAGGCGCGAGCAGCGTCAAGGATATTTATGAACTGTTTTTTTTTTGTGGCAGGAGTTGTCTGAAAGGGAAAGAGCGATGTGAGTAGGGTTTGCTGTAATGCACATATGCGTACTTAATTAGTTTAAGTTTTATTTGTTATTAAGTGTTTTAGTTGTAGTTAGAGCAAGGCAGTTTACTACGCGAATTGGTTTTGATTGTTTAAGTTTAACATTTGAGCTGGAAAGCTTAGCTTGGGGAATTTTTTCGAAATTTTCCATTTAAAATTGATCTTTTTTAATTCTTTACCGTCTTCATATAATATTGATAAAATATTATAGAGCAGATGTTGTAGTTCTTGAGAAGTAAAAATTGATTCAGATATATAAATAGGTTGTATATTCTTTAAGCTGTTTAGAGTCTGCAATTTGCTTAGCATTCGTAGTTTAGCTTAAATTTATAATTTTCAATCCATTCGCACTTTGGTAGAGCATTCAATTTGGGCTTTTCAAAACTCTTACAAAATCTGTCCCTATCTAAGTCCCGTGTTTTGTTCTCTCTTATATTAAGATTAATGATGCTAAGTCAGATTAAATTATTATCGCTGCAGTTGGACAGCAATGCACACACACACACACACACACACCCTTACTCCCTCTCCCACTCTCTCTAAGGCTTTTTTTTAATCACTTAGAGCTGAACATTTGAATAATGAAAAAACAACAACAAGTGATGTCTATGTAAACATAATAGAAACCCGAAATGGCATTGTCTTAGCTTTATTTAGCACTTCAAAGGCAACTGGCAAATGTTTTGTTTATTTCAGAACTGAAAGCCGATTTGGCATTGTTGCTTGGATTATGCTATAATGGGCTGGGCGAGTTATTTATCTATTTGTTGTTCATTTTGTGCTTATTCTTCTTCTTCTTCTTCTTCTTTGCAGATGTCAACATGGTGGCCGAGCCAAAGGCGCATCAAATTGGCCGAAAACGTCAGAATGTCAGCAAAACGGGCAACGATTGGTGAGTGAAGAAGAAGAAGTAAAAAATAAATAAATAAGAAATAATCAAAACCGAAAATTAGAAAAACAATTTCATGCTTGAGAACATTTTTAATTTAAATAAATGCAAGCTCTTTGCTCAATTGAATGCCATGCGAGGCTCATTTAGCGCTTATTTACATATCATTTAACGTGGGACTAGGCTGAAAGTTTCTTTTGTTTTCGGGCTTTTGCATATCTTTTTTCTTTCGAGTGCGCGATAGCCGCACAAATAAATAAATAAATAAGGCGCCATCCATCAGCACATGGATGGGGACAGGGACAGGAACAGGGACTGGAAGCGGGATATGGACATGGACGTATTTGCAGTCGCATTCGTATTCGTATCCTTTGTTGCTGCCACACATCACATAAAATATATTTGGGGCTGTCAACGCTGTGCGTTGCATGTTCATGAAGTGTTCAGATGGGTGTATTGGCTTTAGGGGTTGATTGAGTGGGTGTCTATCTATATGAAAGCTAAGCACATTTAACATTGAATTGTGTATTCTAGATAGCTTCATCTGAATCTCTGCCTTTGGCTAGCGTGGTCAAATGGGAAGAAGCTTTTGAAGACGACAGCCAAGAAATCCAAAGTTGCCATTGCTTGAATTTTAAAAGTATTTCTTTTGTTGGCAAATCGTGTATGAAATCTATTACTGAAAATGCTTTTGAAGCTCGAGGCTTCCATGCTGAAATTCAATATATCAATATTAAGTTAAAGTATTTAGTTCATGAGAAATCAGACGTAGCAGTAACTGCTATAGCCCATAGAGTTAGCCAATTAATTTGAGTCTAGCTTGGAGCTCTACAACACTTTCTCTCTCTTTCTGCTGAGCATAGAGTTCATGCCCCTCAAATTTAGTATCTTAATAACACAACTTGATAAAGTAACACAAATCCAATCTTTTGCTGAACCTTAAAGCGCAAACCCAAATGCAGTTAAAGCACTCTAAAGCTCCCTTAAAGTTAAATCTACTTCTCATTGGCGCAACTTTGACATTTTAATAAATTTAACCAGGAACGAGCATTGTGCAGTCAGTCACAATCAACATTCTCACTTGTTTCGTTGACACCAACTCCTGCTCTTGCTCCTGCTGCTGCTGCTGCTCCTGCTACTGTTCTATCGTCTGAGTCAACGTCTCGATGCTCGATGTCTGCGCCTGTGTCTGGGTCAGTTGTGTGTTGTGTTTCACACACACATAGAAAACTGTAAAAATGTGAAACTGTGAAAAAAAAAAAACAAACAGAAATACAAAAAACAAAATGGGAACTGCCTGTGAGTGACAGCTGCAATGTATGCTATAATATCCTGGCCATGGCTCTGGCTCTGGCTCTGGCTGTTAGTCCTGGCGCTGACATGTGCACTTGTTTGTCCCTGGCGCGGCCTTAATGATGACTGAGCGAGTGAGCCAGCGAGCCAACACATACAATTTATATGTATATATACACACATATATATGTTTTCGTTTTTTTCGGCTCGATGTCGACTTGCTACTCGTGTGGAAATATTTAATTTAAGCTTAATGACGCCGAAAAGGAAGTGCGTTAGGGCTTTAAAAGGGCAACACTCACACACACACACAGGTTGACTTGATTGTAATTAAAACGCAAACAGCTCGCTTCACTGTCTCATTGTTTGGCTCTGCTCAGGTGGTTACAGGCAGGCGGCTCGTGTTTGTCATTTAAATGCCTGCTCAGTCCATTGACCGCACACAAACTGACCATAAAAGCCACAATTGTTGTCGATCCCCGGCCTCTCACGATATGAAAACGGTTCGAATATTGAACCACAAACGGCAGCAGAGCAGCCTGCAAATCAATCAGTCTTTTGTAGATGTGTGTGTGTGTGTGCGAGTGGGCGTGGCACATAATTGGCAAATGGCAATTGAAAGGACGTTACGGTCACAGAATGAGACCTAAGCAAATATTGACCAGCGGTCGGGCTGATAGCCAGACAGACAGACACACGGACGTACAGACGGACCGGCAACAGTTGGCATGCTGTTTACATTCACTCATCTGCTGCTTGTTTTATTTTTGGGGCAGACACTTCAATTACTATGCCACAACTAATGAGCCTGTCACAACTTGTAACTTGTATGTGTGTTTACAGGGACTACTTCTATGACAGCTATTGCTCGTCGGCGCTGCTGCGCGGCGGCGTTGGCGGCGGCAATGTGAACGGCGTGCGTGCCAAGAAGCGCAAGCGTTTGATGACCAATAATAATGGTCTAACGGCTGCAGTGCAACAGCAGCAGCAACATAGCCAGCATCATCATAATGCGGCAGCAGTGGCCGCTGCAGCAGCAGCTGCTGCCGTGCATCAGCAGCAACAGCAGCAGCAACACCAGCAACACCAGCAGCAACAGCAACAGCAGCAGCAACAACAGCAGCAACAACATCATCATCATCAGCAGCAAGTGGCTGCTGTTGCCATGGCAGCGATGGCCAATTTGTTGCCACAGCAGCAGCTGTTGCTGCATCAGCAAAATTTGCTATCGACAGCAGCAGCGGCGGCGGCGCCCGGTGCACTGCACTGGTCACAGTACAAACAGGACACACAGCAACAGCAACAGCAGCAGCAGCAGCAACATCAACAACAGCAACAACAACAACAGCAGCAGCAGCAACAACAACAGCAACAACAATTTGTTGCCGCTGCCACAGGTTTCCAGTTGAAGAGCGTTATTGCCGGGCAGTCAACGACTTCGCCACAGAATGCAAAGTCAGCAATAATTGCTAATCAAACAGCGCTCGTGGAGCCGTACGGTGCCTTTTCCCAACAGCCGTCGCATCACCAGCAACAGCAACAGCAGCAGCAACAACAGCAGCAATTGGGCTGCCTGCTGCAGCCATTGACTTTGGCATTGTCCCCACAGCAACCGCAGCCGCTACAATTGCACAGCCAAATGATGCAGCAACAGCATCAGCAACACCAACAACACCAACAACATCAGCATCTACAGCAGCATCAACATCAGCATCAACAGCACCACCAGCAGCACCAGCAACATGCACAGGAGCAATTAAGCTTGCATCAACACTGGGGACCATTCAAAGTCTACAGTGAGTATTGACTTGATTTGTTTGCATTGTTTTTGTTCTTTTTCCTATTGGTTGACCATTTACATTGGCAATTTAAGATTTATGCATTGATTAACAACAATTTGGAATAGCTTGTTCAGTTTCAAATAAATTAGAGCTAGGAATAAGTTTAAGCCTTGCATATGCTCGATGATTGCAATTTGTTAAGTGCATTTTGCTGTGGGGCGTAAAACAGGTTTAGAATGAGAGGAGTGGAAAGGTAAAATACTAGATTGTGTAATAAAATGATTCTATATAAATTTATGGGTAACTTTAAGTCAATATAAAATTTATAAATTAGTGAAGTCTCATCTAGTTTTAGCTTTGTTAAACTTGTCAAAAATGCCGCCAGATGACGTTGACTTGCTCGTGTCTCTGAGTAAGAGAAATGTGTGAAAGACAAAGACTCGGCGCGAATAGATATCAATTCGTGCTCATCATCTCCAGTCTACTTCGAGTTGTAGCAGCCGACGAGACAGTGGCGCCCTTGCAGTCAACTTCACAGCAAATCTATCCACTGGCCGTGCTAGAGCAGCCGCGTAAATTGCCGCCAGGCTATCTGAACGGAGTGTTGAGCTTGAAGCGGCGTCTCTTGGCCAACAACGTGCAGTTGAGGCCACCCTTCAGCGCGTCTAGTCCACAGCAGAGCTTTCGCGAGGTTATCTCTGATCTGAATTTGGGACATGACATGAATGCCATGCAGCCGAATGTGATGACTCCAGAGCAACTGCGTCAGCAACTGCAACAGCTGGAAGTCGATTTGCATCACCAGGACAATCAGCTGCATCAGCGAGAAATGCAGCTGGCAGCAGAAGTGGTCTCTGCACAGCAGCAGCAGCCACAGCAGCAGCCACAGCAGCAGCTACAACAGCAGCAACAGCAACAACAACAGCCACAGCAGCAGCAACCACAACAGCAGCAATCGCTTCAGCAGCAACAACTGCTTGAGCCAGTTAAAATGAAATTCGAACTGTCTTCAGGCAAAGAGCCACAGTTCATGCAACAGGAGCTATCCGCACGGGATTCGCAAACGGATGCCGAGTCAACTTATGACACCAAAATGCAATTGCTGCAGCAGCTAGCTGACTCTCTTAGCCAGCAGCAGCAGCATCAGCAGCAGCAACAGCAATTGCCACTGCAACAGCAGTCGCAGCGCTCGAATATAGCGCAATTGTCGCCGTCAGATCCGGCAGCTGAGGCTGCAGAGGAAACATGTTCCGAAGAATGTGCAACTACGAAAAAGCATGCGGAAGACGATGATGAAGATGATGAAGATACATGTGTCAACACGACGCCAATGCCAACTGCAACCACACAAACAAACGTCTCGCATGCCCAGCAAACGCCGCAAGCTGTCAAAGCCACGACTGCGCCAGTCGAGTCTTTGACCATAAACGTGGACACTAGCTCAAGCCTAACGATGCCCACGGTGATGCCAAAGACCACAGTTGCCGCAACTAGGAAACAAACGAAACCAAAGTCAACTAAAAGCACAACTACCACCAGGTATCCATTCACACAGACAACCAAGCGCCAGCCCAAGAAGCCCTGTTGCACCAAGCAGATAGCTAAAGCAATCAACATGTCGCAAAAACAAAAGAAATTCTGGCAGGAGTCAAAGCAGCGCAACGAACGCATCAGTCGAGCTCTGCAAAGCGAAAGGAAAGCAAATCTGCGCATTGATGCAATTGCCACCTGGCTGCAATATCGCAAAATGCACAATAAAGAATCTCTGAGGCAGGAAAGAGCAGCACGACAGCTAAAAGAGAAGAAACCAAACATTAAGAAATCGAAAAAATATCGACTTTGGGCCAAAAAGAAATCGCGGAAGCAACGCGGCATTATCAATAGGAAGCAGGTGCTGCAGGCGGAGACCAAACTTTGGCCCATAAGAGCATCACATTGAGTTAAACTATTTAATTTCTTTGTGCAATAAATATATGTGTATATATTTTATAACTGAAAAAAAAAAAAAAAAATAGATAGAAATTTGAGTAGATAAATTGTGAGAAAAAATGGTCAAGTAAACTATAAACTTCATGGAAATCAGTTTACGCAGCAGATAACAGATAGATGCTCAACATCATTGTAATGCTCAGCTTACTTGATAGATACATAAAGATGATAGCAGACAACTTGAAGGCTTTCATATAAGCTTAGCAGATAGAAACTGAATATCATGTTCGGCTGATCAGCTATGGCTCATTGTAAACTTAGCAGCTAGATACTCAGTATCATTGTAAGCTTAAGCATTCTACATTCCACAAGATTCGTTAAACAGGTTCACATATATATGTATATAGACTAAGCTGAACTCTTACGAATCAACTCAATATAATTAATGCATAAAAACTTTATGTACAGAATAATTTACTAAATCTATTATTAGCTCTTACTTCAGTTAAATTTAAAAAATAAACTAACCGCCCACAGCTAGTCATAATTACTTTGTTTATAGCCATGTCAGTTGCATCGTGGCCATTTTTAACAGCCGCATGTAAATAATTGCATTAAAGTCCATATTTTATGGGGCATATTCTGTTTCTATTGTAGGCAATCCGGACACATTAATCTGCGGCAACTGCCGGGAATGCTTCAGTGAGCTGTCTGAGTTATTGGACCACAAGAAAAGTTACTGCAAGCTGAGGTTCACATGCAAGTGCCAGGACGTGGCCTTTGCAGCGAGTAAGTCTTGCGATTCTTTGCACTTTACACTGGAAGGCGTTGCGCAGGGGGTGGGGGTGGGGGGCGTGGCCTGCTATGTCGGCAATTAATTTATGATTGTTAAACACATTTTGTGCTGTGTCCATGTGTGGGTTTTGTCTAAGGGCAGGCGAGTCAGCAACATCTGTCTGGCGTTTCATTTAAAATTGAGTTATTTATGCGACTTAGCCAGCCCAGCCCAGATCCAACTTAAATAACTAATTAATTCTTGCATGTTTCCATTCATTCACACACACACACACACACTCATAGAGACGCCGCCAACGAGCGCCAAATTGCTTTGCGCTGTTTGCAAGGATGCGTTTGCCAATCCCTGGGACTTGATGGTCCACGCACAGGCCGCACACATGGTTAACATTTACGAGCTGGGCGATGAGGTCCCCAATACGACCAACGGCATTCGCAGCCCCAACAACAATAACAACAACAATGCCAACGATGCAACTGCAATCATTGCGACCAATGGACATGTTGCTGGTGTTGTTGCTGCTGCAGCAGCTGCAGCTGCAACTGTTGTTGCCGATGATGAGGCAGCAGTCATAACAAAGCACATGCCAACGTCAGCAACACTTAACAAGGAGCCAAATAACAATAACAAAATTAGCAACAATAACAACAACACAAACATCAACAACAACATCAATGGGCACATCTCACCCAACAACAACAGCAGCAATGTTGCTGCTGCCATGGATGTTGCTGCTGACGCTGACATTGACGCCCATGCTGCTGCCACTGCTGCTGCTGGCGTCGCAGCTGTGGTCACCAACGATGGCCATGTCAGCGGCAGCGATACGGAGACCCATTGCATGGACATTGGCCTCTGTGCCAGTCCCAAGGAGGTGCGTTTACTGCCACCAATTGCTGTCAGATTTGCTGTAGCCAAGAAAACGCTTTTCTCTTTGCAGGATCAGCAGCGCGATGATCTGTCGCTGGACGGACGCCTGTCCAGTAGCTCGCAGACCCATCACTCCGATGACCTCAATGTGAATATCAAGCTGATTAACGGTTCCGTATCCTCGCGCGGCAGCTCGCCCGGCTTGGAGTCGGATGAGCCGCCAGCAACGCGTGCCTGCATTGTGCGCACCCTGAGCATTGTGAGTATGGGCTAGAATAAGATGAATATAAAGAAGTAATATATTGTTATAAATCAAGAGAGTATGATGTTAGCTAGAGAGATGATGAGCTTCCAGTCGGATAGATTCTACTGATTTCAACTTCTAAATTCATATTTTGTTATTATTTATTTGCTATCATTGCAGGAGGCGGCTACTGCTCCAGCCACGCCCACTGCGAGCGCCTTGAGCCTGATGTCGAATGGGCTTAGCTTGGCGCTGGCTCCACAATAAGTTGACTCCCAGCAACAAGTAGGACTAAAGCAGAATCAAAAGCTAGTCAAGGAAAACGTCTAAAAAAAAAAAAGAATTTAGATATTTTAAAAATGTAAGCAAAGAGTAAGGAAGAAAGCGAGAGGCGTGTTTGAAGAGTATTGAAAATACTCGCATTACTTTTGGCTTCGGAAATGTATTGTTGAGTGCGATGCAAGTGCAATTTATTCAGTATTTTTGTACTAGAGACTTAAACTGAAAGAAGTTAAAACCAAAAATAAAAAAATAAATGAATTAAAAATAAATAAAAATAAAATTTAAAACGAAATGAACGTAAATTACAGCAAACATATCATTTTAACTAGGCAACTAGGTATTACAGTAGCTATACAAAAAATATAACTAATTAAAAATAAAATTTATATATATAACAATGTACTATATATATATAAAAGATATATACACATGCATATATCGCTTAACGTGTCTGTATTTTGTTTTGCTTAGCATATTTTTGGGTTTCAAAACTGCATATGAGAACATATAGGTAAAAGGAAAGGTAAATAAAAGGCCAGACTGCAAAGAACAGTCCTTAAAAGAGAGCTTTGTATATAGATAACAGATAAACAGATAACAGATAACAGCTAATAGCTAACAGTTAAAAGCAAATACTCAATTATCATTAGCTGACAGAATCAACCCAAAACTTATATTTTATATATGAAAACAACATTAAACTAATATTTATTAGATATATATATATATATACTTATATATAGCTCTATATATAATTAACAAGCCAACCAATATTATTATTCAAAATACGTACCATGTGTATCAAATGTAGCATAGTGAAAACAAAAACAGGTGTTTCATAAACAAGAAAAAAATCGATAAACTTTTGCAAATGTTCCCAGCAAAAAATTAAAAAAAAAAAGAAAATAAATGAAGAAGGCTTAAAACTTATATAAATGAATAAATATTTAATATTTAATATTAAAATACACACACATATGTACTAAACCAAATGTAGCTGCTGTGTATATAGTTTATAAATATAAAAACAATTTATTGTTAACAGTAACAACATTCAATTCAGTGTCCTCCAGCTAAAAATGTAAACAGGCCATAACAAAAAACCAAATGTATTTAATAAATGAATATTATTAAAAAAAAAAATAAACATACAGAAAAAATTTTTTTGTACTTATATATATAGTTATTAGATATTTTTATTTAATTTTGAAAAATTTTAATTATATTTTGGCAATTAACAAAAAATTTTTTTCAATAAAGTAATTAAAAACAAATGAGAAAAATACTAAAAATGTTATTATTAGTTTTTTATTTTGAAATATTATAAGTTTAACAAATTAACTTAATATAACTGTGAGAAAAATATTAATAATTTTTACTTTTATTTATTTAATTAATTTCATATACAAGTAAGAAATAATTTTTATAATTTTTATAATTATTATTAAATATATTTTATATTTTATTTTGTATAATTGGAGCTATCAAATGAATAACAATAAATAAAAAACAAAAATAAGGTCTTTTTTATTTATATATAATTTTTCTAGATTTTTATTTAATTTAAATTCCTTGAACTTCTCTTCCCAGCAAGTGAAAGTTCACGTTGCTCATTTGAAATTCTATTTTGGCAAAGCTCATTAAAATAAATGATGATCAACTGCAACACACGACGCAAACAGGACAGGCACAACAAGGACACTGCAAACATTGTTGAAAGCAAAGTGAACGTTAATGAAAAGCGCCAACAAAAGGTGCGACGACGCAGTCCTGCCCACCACCTTCGTTCCACTTGCTGCTTGACAAACTTTTGGGCACACAATGCCGAAAATGCAGTTAACTTTATTAAAATGGCTCGCAACGTGTTGTGTTGCGTTGCGTTGCGCTGTGTCCTTGCCGCAGGACAGCAACCGAAAGTAGACAACAAAAATGAAAAAAAAAAGAGAAACAATCTTTATGGCTAGCTGCAGCCCGACATGGGTCTGGCTCAGCGTCTGCAACGTGTGCCGCTCGTTTAGTTTCTGTTTCCGTTTCCGCATCGAGGTCGTGTTAAGCGTCTGCGGTTGACTCCTGGATTTAAAATGCATGAGCCTTGGCCAACGTGAGCAGCACAGCAGCCGCTATTCAATTTGACCAGGGCTGGGCGCAACTTAAAGCTAATTAGAATGCCTCGCCCAGTGCCAGTTCCCGGTATGTGGATGCCGCAAAGGTAACATTTAGCCAGCTAAAAATTACGACTGGCAGCTCCCATTGGCTGGGGACCTGGCCAGAGCGTGTAGCTCGCAAATTACGCCAGCTTGCCCAATGAACTAATTGAAATGACACCAAAAGCACGAAAACAACAGCAACAGCAGCAACAAGAACAACAGCCATAACAAAAAACTAGCGTGAACAATAGTATTTCACACCATCTACACTTACGTAGGTTTCATACGACGTATGCGTGATGCGGCAGCTGCGTGCCCTTATAAGCAATTCCTTGGAGGGCGGCCACGTTGCACCCCAGTGGGCAGTGGCTAAGTAACGCTCGTCAGCTATATAAGGTGAGCCGCTGGCGGGCGCTTGCCTGACTTTGTTAACGTACTCGGACTCGGTCATGTCGTCGAACAGCACAGAGCCACAGACGCCCAGCAATGGAGTGGAGGTGCCCAGAGCTCCGCACATCGGAATGCTGGCCACATCGAACCAGTGGAAGCGTGCCGCCCTGATGGCCAAAACAGCCTCGGCTTGTCGCGAAACCAACTCGGATGACAGTGAAGATGAGGTGGATACCAAGCAGCAGATCAAATACGGCAGCGGCTTTCAAGCAGCCAAGGCAATCATCCATGAGTACTGCGACTATAGCACAATTCATGGCATTCGATATCTGGGTGAGAAGAAGCGTCCGTTTCTGGAGCGTTTGTTCTGGGTCAGCGTGTTTCTGCTCTCGATCTTCACCTGCTTCAAACTGACCATGAACATCTGGGACAAGTGGAACAACAATCCCGTAATTGTCAGCTTTGCCGAGAAGTCGACGCCCGTCTGGCAGATCCCGTTCCCCACCGTTACCGTCTGCCCGGAGAACAAGTCGCGTCAGACCAAATTCAACTTCACAAACGCTTACTGGCAAATACGCGATTTCCGCAATAACGTCAGTGGAATTCGTGATTTGAATGATCGTGAGTGAGTATGAAGAGATCAGTCAAGGTAATCTAAGAGGTTATTGGGAAGAAAGATAAAGAGAGAACAGTTAACTAAATCTAAGGAGTTACTGAGTAAAGGCGAGGGCTTACCTAAATCTTACTTAGCTAAATATTAATGAGGATCCCTGTAGTCTTAGCCATATCAGCCCTTAACTCTCTTAGACTTAACCAAGATTTATGTAAAATCTTCACAGATATTTGCTATATGATGCTGTGAGTCAGGTGTGCGATCCACCTTTGCATGATCTGCCTATCGGCAATAGCAGACGCAAGGGCATTGAGATCATTGATACACTGAGCGAAGTTAAGCCCGTGTTCGATGACACCTATTTGGATTGCAAGTGGCGCAATTCGCCCATCAAGTGCAAGGAGATCTTTCATAAGGTCGTCACAGAGGATGGCGTCTGCTATAGCTTCAATGCGCTGAGTCCAGCTGAGATCTATCGTGCCGAGGGGTAAGTCAATTACAGATTAGTCTATTGCCGACCCAAGCTAAGTGTTGCTCTGCGCAGCATCATATCCGACATTATATTTCGCGAGGAGAATCGCCTGACCACCGAGTGGAATGTGGAGGATGGCTATAGCCTGAGTGCCAATACAGAGACCTATCCGCATCGTGTGCTGGGCCCTGGCGCCAAGGCGGGCTTGTACTTGTTTATGGGTGGCATTGAGGTCGACTTTGATGATATGTGTCGCGGCCCTGTGCAGGGCTTTAAGGTAGGCTATTCTGTGAGTCTTTCAGTGGAGCTCTGTCTTGAGTTGTCTCTTGCTCTTGCTGTAGATCCTGTTGCACACGCCTGGCGAGGTGGCGCAGACATCGCGCCAATACTTTCGCATACCCTTCGACCAGGAAGTGCTCATTTCGATACGACCCAAGATTATCACCACCTCGGATGGCCTGAAGCACTACGAGCCACACAGACGGCAATGCTACTTCCAGAGAGAGCGTCATCTGCGCTACTTCAACATCTACTCACAGACCAACTGTGAGCTGGAGTGTCTGGCAAATTTCACGCTCTCCAAGTGCGGCTGCGTCAAGTTCTCTATGCCGCGTGAGTTTTCAGCTCAGCAGCTCGCCACGAATGGTTGTTAGACTAATGCCATATATTCATTGTAAACCCGCAGACAATGTAAATGTGCCCGTTTGTGGATTGGGCAACTTGAAGTGCTATAACGAGGCTGAGGACGAGCTGCTGCTCAAGGAGTTCGAACAGGGCTTGGTCACCGAGGGCGAGAATGTGCGCGGCCAGACGGACTGCAACTGTTTGCCCTCGTGCACCTCAATTGCATACGAGGCGGAAATATCACAGGCTGATTTCGACTACAAAACAGTTGCCAACAAGGACAAGTCTGGCGGAGAAGCAGAGAGCAAGCGAGAGGGGTACGAATGGAAGTCAAGCTATTAAGAGTTAACTTTATTTTATCTCTCTCTCTCTCTCTCTGTCTCTTTCTCTCTCCCTTTTCAGCATGAAAATGTCACGCGTTTCCATATTCTTCAAGGAGGCACAATTCTTGACTTCACGTCGCTCGGAGCTCTACGGTACCACCGATTTTCTGGCCAATTGCGGCGGTCTGCTGGGCCTCTTCATGGGCGTGTCCACATTGAGCATTGTGGAGCTGGTCTACTTCTGCACGGTGCGTTTGATATCCAATTTGCGTATGCGCCGCAAGACACGCAAGGAGCTATCCCTGGCCGCCAGAAAGGAGGCCTGAGCAGGGACTGCTGCTTATCAATAAATCAGTGGCAATTCGTGAAGGATGCTCTTCAGTCTCATTTCTCTCCCATTCTCTTAGCCTCTCTATATCTGTATGTATGTGTGCGTGTGCGTTTGCGTTTGCGTGTGTGCAAACAATGGAAATAAATTTGTACTCTTAGCACAGTCAGCATTAGGAGTGGGTAACCGAGTTAGGATATACATATGTATGCATGCATGCAAACCCGCATGCTGCCAAAGTCAAACGTTAAGTGTGTGTGCGTGTGTGTGCGTGTGTGTGCATTTGAAATGGAATCAATTATTTTATTGTGTGATTTGCAGCTGCAATTCAATTCGATTGCCAAAAGTCAACAGACGCCAAGCGATAGAGACAAGGCCTCATCTTTAGCCGTCGCATATGTTATGCAGAGACAGGCCTTTGATTTGCCAGCCAGCTAGACGCTAGATCTCCAGACAGTCTACACACAGATAGATATATATCTATCATGATATATCTATATATATGTGTAGTTAGATGAGGGCTACAACTCGTACGTTTAGCTGTGCAAATAGCTTGCAGCAGCGTTTGAGTTGTGTGCGTGCGGCTCTAATGGAAATCCAATTGAATTAAGTTAATAATGTTGGCAAATATTTAAACAATAGCAGCAATTTATGCACAAACACACACACACACACACACACATGCGTGCAGAAACACACTCAAAATATCAACTGCAATTGTCATTTAGTTTAATTCAATTTGCATGCACGAGTCGCGGCCTTTATTAGCATATCATTGGCAACAGTTGTGCAACAGTTGTGTGTTTGCCAGCAACGTACGTGCGGCTCAGCTACTGAAATATGCATGCCACACACTCACACACACTCACACACACACACACACACTCACGTACACATACGCTCGCTTGCACGCTGAGTTCATTATGGCAACAAGTGTCGAAATATGTCGAAATATTGCAAATAAAGTTGACACATTTGCATACCTAATAAAATTTTCCATGCACATGCGGAAAAGTTGTGAGAGTGCAACAATGGGGCCCAGCCTTTTGCATGCGACATGCAGCGGCAGGCATAAAAGTGTGGCATGTGTATGTGCCTCTGTGTGCTTCTGTGTGTGTGTGTGTGTGTGTGTGTGTGCATTTGGCACTTTCCACTTCAACGCGGCATTTCTGCACGCCAATTTTTATTCAGCGCACAAAAACAAAAGTTAAAATGAAATTTATGACAATTTTATATCGATGTCTGTCGTGGCTGTCTCCTGAGGTTTATCGATCACATATATGCACATATATATAAGTGTATATATACGTACAGACACACATATATATAATAAATCGTAAATAAAAGCATGAGTGGCATTGAAGTATAATGGTTGAGCTGGTTCACTTAAGTGAAAGCGCACAGCTCTGTATGCAGGATGTTTCTTTATAATCCACAGAGCTGAATTTAAGCTGGCTACGTATTTTATTTAAAGGTATTTGATTTATAAGCTTCGTCACTTATTATTAGTTACTAGAAGAGTTGATTGAATATAGCTGCTTTCGAAATCGATAACTATCGATTAATTGATATGACAATAGTTATTGATCAAGTTGTTAAAAAACTTGCATTTACTTCTTATTAGTGATATAAAACTAGGGTAAGACTTAAATCTTGAATAAGCAACAATTTCTTGTATTCAATTATTCAATTGTTAACGGCAAGCATTATTAAGTGACGTAAACCAGAGAACTTTGAGTATTACAAACATAGCCTTCGGTAAGGATAAAAAAAAAAACGGTTAAGATACGATAAATAACTATCGATAACATGGCATTAGCAAATGCTGATAGTTCCAGTGAATAAATTTATTCAAATAATATGTTGAAAGCAAGCCTGTAAATTTATCTAATATATATACATACTCACAAACGATGTTAGTTGTTGATAATCGATTAGTTGAAGGCTATCGATTCAGCTTAGTTTTATATGCTTATTGAGAGCTGATTCATGCATTGAGTCCTCATGCGGAAACATGACTTGAACATGCAGCTATAACTTTTATGACAGCTCTCTTGAATGAGAGCGTGTGAGTGTGTGTGTGTGTGTGTGTGTGTGAGTTTATTCATCTGTTTGTCGCATTACCAGCTCGAATGTGTATAATGTGACATTGGCTATTAGCGACTGAAAGCAGCTCGTCAACTTTGTCCGATGTCAGTAATCAATTTGCATTTAAAAGCGTCAGACGACAGACGGTAGCAGGCAGAGGGCAATAAAGAGAGGGAGAGAGAGACGGAGAGGGAGAGAGTGGGAGAGAGAGAGAGTTTAACTTCAGCATAACATGGCATCTGACATTCGCAGCAACAGCAACAGCAGCAACTCAAACAACAAGAAGAACGTCAACAACTTGACAGGCCAAAACTCCATAACAATATCAATAAAAAAGTTGTTTGCGCTTTTGTAGCAATTGCAAAAGAAATTGCAGCGAATTTGTAATTAAACTTTTGCACAATGCAACGTGCAGCTGTCCGCAGTGTCTGACAACAACAACAACAGCAGCAGCAAACAACAAAATGCCTGGCAACAGTCAGCCAAATAACAACAACAACAACAACAACAACGAAAGTTCGCTTCATTTGCTTGGCATAGCTTTAAATTTCCGGTTTCCGGTTTTAGGCATTACCCCACATTGGCCGCCACTGTCGCTGCTGGTCGCCAATGGCGGCCATGTTTGTTTGTATTTAAGTCGGTTTCTGAGCAACATTTTGCGGCATGCAACAGCACGCGGCTGTCATGTCAGCGCGACTCTCACTGCTAGTTAGATGGCTTTGGCTGGCTGCTTAAGCGGAAATGACTTGAATGCTTTGCCAGCCAAACACACACACACACACACACACAGACACCTAGACACGTGTGTCACACGTGGCGTATGCGGAATTTAGCACTCGATTGCCAGGCGCACCTTTGGCAGTAGAAAGTTTCGTGTAACGCGATTAGCGGTTTGCCGTTTTGTTAGCAACTCCCAAATGCCGTTTGCATATGCAATAGACAAACAGCTGCAACAAACAAACAACAACAACAACAACAAGGAGAACAACAACAAACAGTAATTGCTGGCTTCGTTTTCAGCCAAGTTTGAAAAGTCATTAAAAACTTTAAATGTGCATTTCGAAATTTTTGATTAAATTGCGCAACTTGAAGATGTTGCGACAGAACAATTAATAAAATATGCATAGACAAAATTGGTTTCTGCTTTGTGGCAAATCAATGTTTATCGTGACATCAATTGCCAATTGACACACACACACACACGCACCCACACACGCATCAATATATGCCATCTATATGTGTATGCATGTATATGAGCTGACATTGTCACGTAAACGTGAAGCAAGGCATTTGTATGCAAACCGCGCACTAAATTAGATTTTTTTTTACTGCATTGGCATCGCCTGCTCTTGATGATGACAAGCATCCAGGATGTGTATGGGAAATGCGGTTGCGGATATGCTTCGATTCGTTGTCCTTGCAGCAACAGCGGCGTGGACGATAAAATGCGTAAGCTCGTTAAAATTGCAAGCAGCGCTCCTCTTATAATACGAATAATGATCGAATGATAGACCAAGCGAGGGCATTCCACTCCACTCCCTCTCTCTCTCTCTCTCTCTCCCCCTCTCTCTGTCTGCATAGCGAAATATTTGATTTCTGCCTTGGGCAGGAGTTAGCGAATCAATGAATCCGCCTCTTTGGCTCGGGGCTTGCACATAAATTGTTGATGCGCGTGCGATAGGTCTGTTAAATGAGGTCTTAACACCAAGTTTTGTGGCCTATTAAACTCATGTTCCGTTGCGTGAGACATGTCAATTTTGATGTTTGCATCAGTTTCGCTAATAGACAAACTACATACAGATATAATGTCTGTTTGTTCCACATGCGGTTGAGCATTAAATTAATTATATCATTCTAGACAAGAGGTCTTGAAAACAAGTAGAGCCCAATAATTAATTAATTGTAATAGAAATAATAAATATTAAACATAAATAATAATAAAAAATATATATATTAAAATGTGTTTATAAATATATATACATTTAAATACATTTTTTTGTGTGTTTACCACAAATGTCTGTTGACCGTTTCTCCATAAATGTTTGTCACTTGTACTCTGAGAAAAACTTCTCGGTACGACGAGTTCGTTTGTAATCGGACCGATCTCTGGTTGCGCGAAAAGTCTTTTTGTGAAGTAATTGAAGTGTAAATGAGGTTTAATCTGTGTTAAATACAACAATAGCGTACGTGAGTGTAAGTATATACATGACGATTACATAGACTCTTTGAGTTAACTGCTGCTCGTTCGTCATTGTGCGAGCGTTAATCGTGTCGCTCCCTAAACGATCTTCGTGTCAGCTTAAAGCGCTCAACCGAAGACTTAGCCGAAAAGAACCGAAGACTCATAATTTGAGCGAGAGCGAGAGCATGAGCGTAAAATGTTTCTAGGTCGATCTCGTGAACAGAGTGTGAAAATTGCAATGGTGAACAGTTATTTGCGAGCAATGCGTTTTATCTTTAATCTCAGCTATTTTTTCAGCATGGCTCATCAAACCTAAATCGAATCAAGATGGCTTGAGAATCGAAAGTTTTCTAGGTAAGAGATTTGTACTCTATCTTTTTAAACAAAGTATTTATTTTAGAAGAAGCATAACATAATAAAGTAGATGTCATTAAAACTCATTTTTAAATATTTATACATTTTTTAAAAATTATGATAAGTTCAAATAAAGTTGGAAACTTCCATGACTTGATCATAGACAGCCTTACACATAAATAATTATAAATCATATTTAAATATTATATTTTATTCGCATTTTTCAAGTAATTAATTTCCCATTCAAGACTGTCCGATGCATAAACCTCATTACAAATCATATTTAAATATTTATAATTTCTCTATATAGAAACGATAAAACCAAATAAAATCTCGCGTTTGTTGAGAATATAATCTAAAAACAACAAGAGGAAAAAATTGCCGCAAGTGCGACTCATTCCCCATTGTTTATCCGCATCTTTACGAGAGCTGCGTTCTGTTGGCCCAGTGAACATAAATTAAATACACTCACATACAGACTCGGATGCTCGTACTTATTATGCATTACCTAATGAAAAGTGGGCGGGATGGCTGACTGGCTGGCTGGCTGGCTAAGTTCTGGTTTGGCTCTGGGCAGCCTCAGGAACTCTCGGTGGGGCTAACAGGAGGCGAGGCGTAAGCAAATAATAAATAAATAAATAAACGAAAAGCGCAAATAACATTTGAGCGCCAGATTTAATTTCTAACGTTGAGTGCGCATATTAAAACAGCCAGCCAGGACGAGAAAGCCAACAACAATGTGGGCTGCTCTGTTTAAGAGGGGGCGGGGCGGGGCGAGGCAACAAACAAAGATGATGCGGATATCACTGCGTCTGCTGCCAGGAGGAACTGCAGCGAAAATGCGGGTCGAAGACCAAAAAGAAACAATAAAACCGACAGAGAGAGAGAGAGAGAGAGCGAGAGAGGAAGAGAGAGGGAGACTATATGAGAGATAGAAGTGAGCAGAAGTGAGAAAGCCGGCAAATGTTGGCAAATTAAACACGCCAAGTGTTGGGCGTGGCGGAAGGCGTAATAGAAGTTAGCGCGGGTAAACAATGAATTACGGAATCATGAAAGCAAATTGACTTTAATGCAAAAATCAAATATTTACACAGCGCGAGAAAAACTGAACGGCAATGCAATTGCAATGCAAGAGTGAAAACAAATGTGAAGAGGCAGGAGGAGCAGACAGATATACAGACGCAGATAAAAGACAAACAAAATACAAACAAAGAGAACACACACACACACACACACACACATACAAACAAATTGAGGTTATGTTAGACGTTGCGCTGGCCCTAAAAACTCGTTTCGGCACTTAAATGCCAATGCAAACACACAGAGAGAGGGAGGAGAGAGAGAGGAAGAGCTTGTCTGAGCTTAGATGAAACTGGGCATTGAATGGGGTTTGAGGGGGTGGTGCTGGGAGATCTGCGAGGTTGCTCACTACGGGTCTGCGGCATATCCGGTTTTTGAGTGTTCGTTATTAGCCCTTCGCTGCTGTGGCCGGCTGGCTGTCCGGCGTGTCTGCATTTTACGATTTCATTCATTTTTGTGGCTGCCATTTGACGCCGCAAAATATGCAACAAAATTTTATTTCCAGCTTCGCACACTAGAGCCGAAATAAAAATAAAAACTATTATCTAATGTGCTGCAAAACGACGACCGAAACGAACGGGCAAACATTCATTTCCATTCAGAAACTTTATGGAAATTTTTCATTTTCTCTAAGAATTTTCCAATTAGAAAACAAGTAACGGTCATTACTCCAGCTGCCACTTGCGCACCGAAAATACCAGCAAAACAGAAAGGAATCAAATTGTAGAGTCTATAAAAAATGCATGATATCTACTAGAATACATGAACACAAATCTGAAAACCATAAAAGTGTCGCCCCAAAAACCCAAAGCGACAAAGCGACAATCGACAATCGAGAATCGAGAAGCCAACAAGTGAAATTGAAACATTGCACGGATACAAATTGATGATGAAGCGTCCTCCGAGTCCTGCGGGACTTTTGGTTTTTTGTTTCTCGACTCTTTATGGCTCCACAGAGGGCATGGCGAATATGTGAATTGCCTTGTGCTGTGGTCAATGTGCTTGGATGGGCAATTGCAGTGAGATGCTCATCTGAATGACCTACTATAGTTTTGTATATATATAGATTCTTCGGAAAGTTCATGGCAAATGTGAAATGATAGATAATTAAAGAGGTTATGTCTCTCTTATTAATTGAAATGACTTGAGTATATCAAAAAATATATAGATAAAAATATAAGATAAAAATATATTAACAAAATTCTTGGCAAATTTTTCGAAGAAGGCAAATGTGCAATAGTTAGACTTAGTTTACTTAATATATCTAAAAATATTTCAGTAAGACATTTCAAGACTCATATTAGATGTATTGAATATAAGAAATATATGCCTTTGGCAATATTTAATTTATATATAACAATAATAGTGCAAGTATAATATTCACTTTAAAATTCAAGTTCAATTTTCAACAATATTTACAAGTCAGCAATTATTTTAACAATTGTCAAATACAAAAGCTAGAAACCTTCTACTTATATCTATGCACCTCCAATGTCAGAGCATTTCAGAGTCGACTTGCCGCACTTTGAAGCTCTCATCATCATTCAATGCTCCCGTTACATATTACTTTTTATTGCGATGCGAGGCGATGATTGACACCTCGTCTGGCAATAAATTTTTAATTTTCAAAGCGCTGTGATAGACTCTCACTGACTGCCATCTAGACTGTATGCCTGCCTGCCTGTGGATGACTTTTACTGACTGACTAACTGAGGACACGCTCTCGATGCGGAGCTTGTTAAATTCAAATTAGAGCCTGACTGCCTCATAGAGTTGGCGCTGACAGCGAAGATAAATGACAGTGCGCTGTGCGATCGCAACAAATTAACCTTGTTAGGGGCTGCAGCCAGCAACAGTTACAAGTGTATGTAATTTTTTATCGTCTCTTGAGCAGACACAGCCCAGCCCAGTCCCTCCCCACCCCCATTCTCAAGAAGCTGCAGCTTGTTGGCCCACTGACTGACTGACTTATGAATGGCGTGTGGCAGTGCTTGAGCTGGAAAAGAGTCGAATGGTGCAGAGAGTGGAGTGGAGAGTTGAGTGTAGTGGAGTGTAGTGGGCGGAGCTCTACTCAGCTCAGCATCGATAAATCAGTTTGTATATCAAATTGAATTCACGAGCGTGCACTTGACACCAGCACACGCACATTTATCAGCCCACTCTCTTCGTACACTCTGCATTGCAGTTGAAGTGCTGCAAGCGTAGAGAACAACAAGAATCTTTGACTTTAACTGGCGTATGAAAGCGAAGCCACAAAATTTTAATTTCAGCTAAGAGCGAAGGCAAAATAAAAAAAAAAATATCAGCGCTTTTGCATTATAAATTATTCATTACATGGGGCGGCGGGCCACGCCCACTGGCAGCGGTGGCGCTGCTGACGGCTGCTCGTTTGCACCTAATTTGATTTTTAGTTGTGTTGAATGGCTACAGCGCCCAGACCTCATTCTGCTTATCTCTCTCTCTCTCTCTCTCTCTCTCTCTCTCTCTCTCTCTCTCTCTCTCTCTGCCACTCTCTTGTTGCGAGCCAGCTCTGGCTGCGTTGCGGTTTAGCCCGTGGCAATCTTTTTTGTTGCTACTGCCACGCACACCACACCCACACACACACACACACACACACCCAGCGAAGGCAGCCAAAACATGTGAAGCAGGAGTATTGGACGCGCCTTGGCTCTTGCCCGCTTGCCATCTTTTGGCTTTCATTCATTTGGAGTCCGTCGAAAAAATGTCTGTTATGTGGCTGGCAGAATTCTGCAGTAATTAATGGCAACTGTTTGATTAAAAAATTCCATAGACTGGAGACGTTCATATGAACCAAACCAAACTGAACGGAACTGAACGAAACTGAACTGAACTGAAACTAAGCAAAACCGAAGCAAACACCGCAGCAAATCTATGCAAAATTCCACAAATTCCTTTAACGCGGCGCATATTTTAGAGAGCAACTTGACATTTTTTTGATTTGAATACATATGTTACTCTTATATTTTATATATACATACATATGTATGTAGACGTTGCTAGCTTATATGTGTACATATGGCATAGGCTTTCAGTTCAATAATCTAAAATTTAATATATCAATTTTCACAAATCTAAGGTGGGACTCTTTGCCATGAGCAAACTTCTTTTAACCAAATTAAAAAAAAAAATGAAATAAAATTATAATTAGTTAGGCATAGGTGTCGTAGTCTTTTAAATCAGATCTTTAAAGAATTCATGTTTTTTATATTTACGTTAATTTCCTTTAAGTATGCAGAAAACAGCTCAGACTCCTTTACATGCTAAGGCAGGCGCTGGCTCCACTGGAACCACTGGAAGAAACTGGCTTTTGATTTTATTTCGTTTTACTATCCTGGGCCTCATGCTCATATGCTGGGTTGGTTGACTTACGATAATAAGAGCTTGAGATATATTTTTCTATACTTCATTCAAAGGGCTGCGACATCAACGATATGGTATACTACTCAGAGATCATCCACCACTATGGGAGTCTGCCAGAATGTGATTTCGTCAAATATGAAATCGTTATGCTTATAGGGAGCGTGGTTGTATTTTTCGTTTTACTATTGGGTTTTTGTTTGGTGCTCCATCAGAACCTAAAGCCATTGCGCTCTGTAAGTCATGAAGCAATATCAATATCTTATCCCAACTATGTACATTCTTATATTCTGTTGCAGTATCTGGCATTATTGCTCGCAAGCAGCTGGGTGGAGTTAATGCTCACGCTGGTGCTGACACAGACCTATCCGCTGGTTCACGAAATCCACATGAAATGGAAGAAACGCGAAAGCATCAGCCACTATGAGACGAAAGTGAGCCAACTGCCCAGATCAGCTTCGTCTTTAGACTTATGAGTTTTCTCCCATAGCTCAAGTGTTGTGGCGCTCTGGGTCCCGATGATTATCTGCTCATATATGGTGAATTGCCACGCAGCTGTTTCTCCAGTGAAAATCGAACCGCTCATACGCTATATTCAGCGGGTTGTCTTCATAAAAATGCACAGCGTCTTCAAATAGTACACGTTGAGCTAGCCACACCAATATGTCTGGTATATATGCCCGAGAGTCTAAATGGCTAAGATCTAAACGATTAATGTGTCTATCGTATATCGATTACAGTTTGTGCTTCTCGCATTTCTGGTCGGCTTCGTATCCTATCTGAGGGGAATCAAGGCGACCAAACGCAACTGTCAGGCACTGTGGGAAGCGCGCTTCTTTCTCTAGTGGCAAATTGAATTTGCATTTGGAAGACAAATTGGATGGCATTGAAATTGGGAATTGGATGGGAATTTCAATGGGAATTGGTATTGGCAAGGACTTACACATCTCATATTTCACCAGCTGCAATCAATAACGATAAACACTCGAGTGTCTAGCTGCCTGGCTGGCTAGCTGGCTGAATCCTTGTCAGCCATTGTCCGAGTGTCCGAGCTGTGTTCGCTCTGCATATGCATGAGCCAATAAAGAAATCAACAAAGCCAAATCCAAAACTATTGCAAATACCCAAACAACAGCAGCCTGGACAGCCTCGACAGCTGGACAGAGCACTGAATACTCGGAAACAATATGCAAAAGCGAAATGCAGCCAAGCGACTGAACACATATTCAAGGACAATCGGATGACTTGGACCAGCAGGATGCTCGAGTGTTTTTTTTTTTTTTACATTTTATTGTTGTCAACATTAAATGAAAAACAATTTTCATGCCCGTCGAAATGCATAAAATATGCCCAGCAGTACGTCCAACTTTATGGCTAAATAGTTTGCTGCGGCCCAAGCAGTTAATACTATTTTTTTGTCGTTTTTATTATTTTTTTTTTGTTTTTAGCTGCTCGACAATTTGGCAAAACTTTTCCGCCACAGACCTCCATAACCATAACAATAACAATAACAACACTTTGGTCAAGCTGCTGAGCTGCCGATGGGTCCCATCGCAAAGTTTATGGCAGCAAAGGCGAGCCGCACTGGCGGGGCTAACTGAAAAACCAAAAGGGGTCATGTGGCTCATTAAACTTTGGCCAACAATTTTTTGTGCGCCCTCCGCACCACCCACCAGCAAAGACAAACAAAAAGTTTTGCACTAAATATTTTGCGACCCTGTGAAAAAAGAATGAAGATATATATATATATGGAGTGTATATGTGGAGTGGGCAGCGCTGCATGCGGATGAGCCTGGGCGTGAGGCATAAAATTATGGCACACATACGCCCCATTAAATGTTGAACTAATGTGAAGGGCAGCGTTTTAGGAAGGAGCTGGAGTATGGGGCGGCAAATAGAGCAAGGGGTTATATGGAGAGGGAGTGGGAAATTAAAGAGAGCAAATGAGAGAGAGCGAAAGAGAGACAGAGAGGAAGTGTATGAGAGAAGGAAAAAGAAAGAGAGAGAGAAAGAAAGGACAGAGATAACATAATAAATAGTGATAGAGAGAGGAAGAGGAAGAAAGAAAGCGAGAGAGAAACAAAGGAAGGAGAGATACAAAATATTATATATAGCAAGAGAGAGAGAGAGAGAGAGAGAGAGAGAGATAGAAAGATAGAAAGAGAGAAGCAGAGAGAGGAAATAAAAATGTATGTTATATAAGAGTTAGAGAGAGGAAAACACAGAGAGAAAGAGTAAGTTAGATGGAAGAGAGATAGAAAGACAAAGAGATGAAAAAGAAGGAGAGGGGATGACAGAGACACACATAGATAGAGAGAAAGTGCAGCTGAGCGGAAAAGACACACTTAGAGACATAAGGAGAATAGAAGAAAATAAATGCAGCATGAAAGAGACTGAGAAAAATAAAGACAGACAGACAGAAAACAGCTCAAGTCAAAAGAAATTTAGTGAAAAAATCCAGGGAAGAGAAGGGAGAAACGAATGAGAGTAAGTTGAACAGTGAGAGATCGAGTTATAGGAAACAAAAGAGAATGGAATATGGATAAAGAAATAAATGAAATGTGAATGCGGATATGGCTATGGAACAGCGAGATAGAGAAACAGAGATACAATAGTAAATCAGGCTAGATCTGGATTGCATATTATATCTTTTATATAATTATAAGATATATGCAATAAAGCCCAAATAGAGCTCAACTCAACAAGCTTTGCCAATGTCTGGCTGAGCTGTTGGCGAGGTAATGTCGCGACATAATGTCGCCAACTGTCAACGCTGCTTGTATAATGTGCCATTAGCTAACCTGCAAATTGAGCAAAGAGTAACAAAAGCAAAGCAATAAATAAGCAGTTAAAATTGTTTAAAATTAGACAATTGCCAACAGTTTTTTTTATTTTTGCAACTAACATTTTAAATCGTGTGATCAACAACAGTTTCAACAAGAGCTGCGCGCTATGAGCTCAACCTAATAACCCCAGTGGGAGCCAAAGCCATCGAAGCTAACGTGAGCGACGCCAATGGCGGGCGAGTACTTCACATAGGCAGCGGGGGCAGCCAGAGGTGCGGCATAAGAGACAGCTGGAGCGGCATAGGTCTTGGCCAGAACGGGAGCTGGAGCAGCATACGAGACAGTCTTGGCGAGGACTGGAGCTGGAGCAGAGTAGGTAACAGCTGGGGCGGCATACGAGACAGTCTTGGCCAGCACGGGGGCTGGAGCAGAGTAGGTGATAGCTGGAGCTGGAGCAGCAGCATAGATCGACTTGGTGACCACGGCAGCGGGTGCGCTATAGATAGTCTTGGGCGTGTACACGTTGTTGGTGGTGCGCGAGTCCACCTTGCTGACGCTGGAGTAGGGGGTGACCACGTTCTTGGAGTAGGTGGAGACGGTGCCACCGAACGAGCGCACCACATTCTGCTGGGTGGTGCCGACGGCATCGTAATGTGGCTGCGCCACCTTAGTCAGCACGGGAGCAGCGGCCACATAGCTGGTCGGAGCCAGGAGGCCAGCATTGGCTGCACCGAGCACAGCGCAGATGGAGAGAAGGACGTATTGGAATGCCATGGCTGATTGAAGGAGGTTGTTGTTTAACTGCAACTGGAACGGTTACTGATGCCTAACTGGAGCAACGCCGCAGCTTAAATAGCCAAAAAAATAGCCAACAAAAGTTGGCCAAAAAAATTTCACGGTCGCATTGGCCTTAACATTTGCGTCAGCGCGACTTAGGCCTAAGCCGCCGCCCCACGAACGCACAGAAAAACTGGTTCAATGGGTCGGCAAATGACGGGCCAAAAAGCAGTCCGAATGGGCGTCGAAATGGGAGTTGGAGTTGGAGTTGGAGTTGAAGTCGAAGTTCGAAAAGTGAATTATTTTGAATACTATCAGCAGCTCATAAATTTTCCAGAGAACAACAAAAACTTTTATTGCGTTCGCGCGTATTTTTCCATTAAATTGAGTTCAACTCAAGCAGCAAATATGCCCCGCCCCTTCGCCGCCCAGTCAAGGACTCTTCAGCTTGTGTCAACTTTTTGCTGTGGGGATGTTTTTTTTTTTCGCTTTTTTTTTTTGTTACTTTTCGTTGTTGTTTATGATTTTTGTACTTTCGTGCAAGTTTTTTGGCGCTGCTCCTGTGGCGCACGGGGCGCATGATGAATATTTATTGAAATTACCAAAGTTGCCGCCTGTCCCCCAAATTGAATTGTGTTGCCAACTTGGGATGACTGCCACGCCCCATTTCTTTATATACTCTCATTTTGGATTTTCGTTTTTGTTTTTTTTTGGCAAATTGTTATTAATTTTACACGTGTGCCGTGGAGTCCGTGGCTGAGCAAACGTAATTACGACGTTTAATTTATGGTCACAAATTGGCTTTCAAATAATTGCCAAATACTCAACGCACAGACAAACAGACAGACAGAGAGACAGACAATCACCGGCTCAGCAACACAAACATTTCGCATCTCTCATTGTGGGCAGCCGGCTCAATTACCAAACATTCGTCGTTTTGGCACGCGTCGCGACGCATATAAAAGCCACAACATTTTGGCCAAATCAGCATCAGTCGCAGCCCAGTCAGCCATCAGCTATCAGCTATCAGCCATCAGCTAGCAACAGTTTTTCGTTCCATTCACAATGGCCTTCTGTTACGTCATCTCACTCTGCGCCCTGGTGGCCTATGCCAATGCCGGTCTGCTGGCCAGCCATGTGGCTGTGGCTAATCCTGCCGTGGATGCCGTTGCCTCCACACAGCAAAATGTGGTGCGCTCCTTCGCCGGCACTGTGTCCAGCTATTCAAAGGCCATTGATACGCCCTACTCCAGCGTGCGCAAGAGCGACACTCGTGTCCAGAATAATGTGTACACTCCGGCTATTGCGAAGACCACCTATGCGGCTCCTCTGTACACTCAGGCCACACCTGTTGTGCAGAAGACTCTGTACGCTGCTCAAGCTCCAGTGCTGGCCAAGACTGTATCATACTCTGCTCCATCCATCACCTACTCCGCACCAGCTCCCGTGCTATCCAAGACGGTCTCGTATGCTGCTCCCGCTGTCACCTACTCTGCACCTGCTCCCGTGCTGTCCAAGACCGTCTCGTATGCTGCTCCAGCTCCAGTCGTAGCCAAGTCCGTCTCGTATACTGCTCCAGCTCCCGTCCTGGCCAAGACTGTCTACTCGGCACCCGTGATTGCCAAGAGCTATGCCGCTCCAGCTGTTGCCTATGCCGCACCACTGGCCACCACCAATGTGAACCATGGACCCAGCGCCACCACCTACACCCACAATGCACCCGCCCTGGGCGTCTCCAGCTACGGCAGCGCCCAGACCGTGCGCTACTCGCCCGCCGAGAGCGTCTCGCACATGAGCTTCGATGGCTTCGGCACCCACTGGGGTTTCTAGACACGAATCGACGCTAATTGTTGAAACTTCTTGTTATTGCTGATTATTTCGATAGTAATTATAATAAAGCAAAAAAAAAGCATATACGTTAAACCTTGGCCAAGCTTCTGTTTCGCGGTTGGGGGACAAATCAGCGGCGGGGCTAAGCAAAGTGAAGTCTAACAAGCAATAAACGCGCAATTGTTCAATGAATTATATCAGAGCAGCAGAAAACAATTGGAGCTGGAGAAGCAGAAACTGAAGCTGAAGCTGGAGTCGAAACTGGAAGCCGGTTTCTGCGACGTCATCTCGTTTTCTCGGGTCGGCCTTCGCTTGCCCGCTAAGCCGCTTTCTGCACAGCTCGTGGCGGGGGCGTGTTTACGCCTCACAATTATTATGTGCCATTAATTGGATTTAACATTTATTTTTGCACACCTTCCAGCACTATCTACGAAATGGACATCGAAATCAAAATCCGTCTCATTGCCATTCAATTTAGCCAAGCTAACAACTGGCACAGAGACAATTGAGACCCGCTCTTGCACTTGCCATAATTATTGTCTGTTAATTATCGACGCTTTCTGGGTCACTCAGCAATCATATATCACAAAGGCGAGCATACTTTATATAATAAGGGTTAATGCGCTGGGCGTGTGATCTTGAAGTTGTTTGGGCATAAAAGACAAGGCTGGGTTAGAAATGTAAATAAATGTAGTATAAATATTGAAAAATATTAATAAATTACGGAAGTAAATAGTTAGCTAAACAAAGTGAAACTCAAGGGAAATACGTATTTCAATGTATTTATCTATAAATATGGAATATATGAGCATATTTATTAAATTGCACTGGCAATTTTTTCATGTCTTGCTTTAACACTTTACTTTACTTTAATATTTTGAATACAGTAACAAAAAAAGTAAATATCATTTGGAGACCTCAAAACGAATGCAAATTCTTCTATATATAAACTCAATCACTTTGCTACAGACAGCTCAACTCTCGGCCGCAGCTAATTTATAAAAGAGCTTCGTCATACTCTCAGGTGTACGGATGACACTCATAACTAGCTCATACTCGGGCAATTGGCATTCGACAGGCGTCTGTCCAATCATCTAATTGAAAGCTGATTAAAAAGTGATTGTAAAACACTTTATTTTGGATTTGGAGCATACGTCAGGCTCAGACCATCATGACATTGATTTCTGGCAATTCCCTGGCTAATGCGCACATAAACAATCAAATTAAATGAAGATATGCATTAAAAACCAAGCAAAGGGGCAAGACTCAAACACGTTTTTCTTGCTGAATTAGCTGCACTTGTGATTGCGCATACGTCATGTGGCCCATCCATCCATCCATCCATCTCTCTCTCTCTCTTTGTCTGCCTTGACAATTAGTCAATAATTTATTTCAATTTCATTTGGCATACCAAGCACACACACACACACACACATACACACACACACACACACACACACACACACACACAGAGAGAGACTGTTTCAGCGGTAAGAGAACTGGCCTAAGTGTAGTTTAATTACATTTGCATTTTGGCTTTTGCTTGGGCTTGTCGCTCTTGCTTTTTGCACAAACTGCTTGCGCATGCAGCTGAGCACAAACAATTGTTGCAATCCAATTTGCGTAAGCGAATTTTCATCATTTAAATAACAGAACATTATGCTTTATTGTGTTTATACGACACACACACACACACGGAGCAGCGAGCAAAGAGTGAGAGAGAGAGAGAGAGAGAGAGAGGGGGCGAGAGTTGGCATAGATAAAAAGTGCATTTCTCACTCTCAGACAGCTTCACATTCCCAGTCTGTTGTCTGCTGTCTGTGCAGCTATGTCCTGCTATAATTAAATTATGAAAGGACATAAGACGCATAATAAGTCATAAATCAAATTTACCTATCCCACGGGTAACCCCCACAGCAGCCAGACAGTAAACTCTTGCTGCCAGACACCCTCACAGAGCAGCATTTGTGACCCCAGCTCAGCTCAACTGAACTCAAGCCAAGTCAACTCATGGGCCATAATTTGATGGACATTATGACGACTCTGTCTCGGCAAACAATTAGACAATTGATGCATCTGTGGCTATTTGGCCAATGCCATCTGTGCTATTTGTATCGGGCATGGCACACAAAACGTGAAAAGGGCCGAACCCCGAAACGCCTCAAACACTCAACCAGACAGCTGTGACTGTGACTGGGACTGTGACTGTGACTGTGACTGTGGCTGTGACTGCATTTTATGTTGTCCACGTCATGGCCAGACGCTCCACTTTCGAGTGTCCAATTCAAAAGTTTGTGCAACAGCAAATGTTTAGCTGTGCACGCCAGACCATTGCAATAATTCCAGTGTTGCCGAGCTGCTGTTTTTGCTGTTCATCATGTTGGCCAACATTGAATGGGCTGAATTTTGTTTCCATTTATAGTCTATTCACAATGTGAAATTTGATTATCTTCGAAGTAATAAATATATATATGTTGTTAAATATTTGAAGTTTTTATTTCATTGCATATTACATTTTCATTTTCACTTTCATATTTATTGTTTTAATTTATATAAAATTCTTTATTTTTCATTTCTGAAATATATTATTTTTATAGAGATTATTAACATGCACTTAAAAGCAGAAAACTCATTAAAATTGTATATAAATATTATGTAAATAGTGTTTTATATATTTTATGCTCAACTAATTTTGCCATTTCCAAGTGAATTTTTTTGTGGAATTCTCCACAGTTTTCCTCAAACTCTCGCAACATAAACAAATTTCGAGGATGCTCTCACGCAAATGCCAGACGAACTGAAGCAGAAGTAGAAAAGAAATGGGAACCCAAAACAGCTCAGACAATTCAGCATCGCGATATGTCATAGTCGCAGACAAAGGGCCAGCCAAAAAGAAGAGAGAGAAAATAAAAAAATGCGAGTTTGGTTTCTCTAAGAAATCAACCCAAGCAGCTCTTCGAGCTCTGCCTCTTCCCTCAACCTGGTGCCACCTTGTCGAGGTCTACTTAACTGATATGGATCATTGCTTGGCCCGCAGCGCTGTTGGCCCTTCGCCGTAGATTAAAATTTAATTTTTAATTTAAAGACTGTTTGCATTTGATTTGCGTCTTGTTGTGGCATAAATAAATGAGCACAACGCACAAACGTAGCGCCGTAGCCAAAGACTTAAAGCACGACGAGCCTGTTGATTTATCATTAGTCAATGCAAATTCAATGCTCACCTTTTTAGCAGCTATCGGCCACAGCCACGTGCAATGTCAATGTCAAGCGATTAACATTCAATTAGCTTTTTGGCTTCATCAATGATTTTATCGCCAGCCATTAGACGTCGACTGGGGTCGACTGGGCGGGGGGGATGCGTGTGGCAGCTTCTGTTGCGGCAGCTCCTGTTGCTGTGGCTGCTTTCAGTGTAAATTGTGGCAAATTATCATTAGCTTTTTGTTGTTGTTGTTCTGCCTGTGTGTGTGTGTGTGTGTGACAACATCTTTACATCTTCAAAAGGTTTTTATGACATCAACAGCTGTCGTTGACAGATTATTGCGGCGATTATTTTAGCAGCCAAAGCAAAGGGACAGCCAACAAGGACAAGCCAACTGGCAAGGACAGCCACACTGAGTAGGGCTCTCTATTCGTATGCCCTGTAGGGGTTGTTCCATGCCAGTCGATACTGTCTTCTCCTTTTGCTTTGTGCGCTCAACTGGAAATTGTCAACAAGGTTCCCATTGCTGTCGTTGTTGTTGTTGCACATGTGTCTCTGGCTGGCTAGTTGAACATCTTGTGGGCTGGCTGTTGTAAATAAGGATATTTCACTTGAAATACTTGTCATTTATGTTTACAGTAGTTTTTTTTCTTTCAGACTAACATTATTATTTACATCTTTTCCAAATCTGCAATGTGCAAATCTTATTGGCCGCGTAGTCTTCATATCGCTACGGGTGTCTCTCTGTGCGTCCTATTGGTAAGCGCTTGCTCAAAAGTTTTTACCTACGTACACCCAATTATATGTATGTATATCTGATATCTATATACAGCATATGGGCATTATCGAGGTGCTCGTGAATATCGCCTATATTGTCAATCAGACTTTGGAACGAACTCTAATGATCGCATCATGCATAGCTACCACTGTGTTCATGATCATCATGTCAACCATTGGACTGATGGTGCTCTATGGACACAAAAAACTCAGACTATTCATAGTTAAGTTTAAAAAAATATATATTTAAAAACTATCGAGCTTTAGTTTTAGAAATCTCAGCTACTTCACAAATTTTAAAGCTCGCTGACGAATTTATCACTTGAAAAGTATATATAAAAACTAGCTTAGGCATAGCTTGCTAGTTTTTATGTAGTTGCTACAGTTGTAGAGTATCAAGGCTTATATATTAAAAAAAAATCCCATATATCCTCTATATATATTTGTAGTTGGCTATCTGCCTGGCGTCATATCTCATAATTAATACCGTTCTCTGGATACTGTTTCAAGAACGGAATATAAGAACTTTAATGGCTATATTGGCAGATGTATTTTTTATACTATCCAACATATGTACTGTGAGTAAATTACAAAGAGATAACAAGAGCGAGGGAGAGAGAGCGAAAGAGTGAGATTATATAACTTTGCATTTTTTGTATAGATTATCTCGCTGTCCTTAGTCGTAACGCTGGTGTTGAAGATCGAGGATCCCTGAGACTTTGCTTTCGTGCTCACTAAGCACACATAAAATTTTTTTTTTATATAAATTGGTTCAGAAAACATGTGCTTCCTAAGGCTACTGGTACTCAAGATCCATACGCTCGTGCTGTGTCTCATAGTTTTGGTAAGTCGCGATTTGTCAATGGGACGAAAGCAAGTGAATGAAATTCACATTCTCATTAATATTTTCAGATTTGTAATATTTGTAATCTTTTCTATGGCATCCAACTTGTCAACAATTTCCATAGTCCGGCAAAGAACCTACTGACTGTGTCTATATTGCTGGATAGTGTTCTATTTGTGACAACCTGCTTGGGCATTTATGGGGTTTATTTTCATAAGAAATGGCCTCTGAAGCTCGTAAGTTGAAATCGTTTAAGGTGCCTGACTATGTTGATTATATTCTTCTGATCTTTGCTAGTATATATTCACATTGATTGCCTTCTTTATAAGTAAGGTATTAATTGCGGATCAAGCTGTTGGCTTCGAAATCAAATTTTATTCAACCTTCGTGAGTCCCTGGTATCATATGGAAACAGCACTTTCGGTAAATAGATGAGGCTAACGAGAGCATTACATGAATCGTATATTGTATATTCATTTCAGGTTTTATGTTTAATTTTTGTATTTGCCTTTTATCTAAAACTGGACAGCATGGCAGACTTCAGGTAATGAATGAGCTTTAAAAATTTCAATAAATAAAATTGGATTTAATTACAAAATAAATTGACTTCGATTTGAGAGCAATAAATGTTATACATTAGCTTTTGTAGCGTGGTAAGATCTAGCATAAAATCCTGCCTATTAGAGTACTATATATTTCCCTTTTCCTAGTATTTGTTTATTACAAATCAAAGCAGCCCATTTCAATTTCTCTTGCAGAAGAAGAAAACACAGAAATTTGGCATTTTATTTTCGAGTATGAATACAAATACAATATAAGCAGCATGTGTTTCTTTCAGTTCGAAGTAGTGAGATATTTGACTTTAAGCGTGATCATCGCTTTTGCAGTAAGTTCAGCTAAGAGTCATGGTAAATACATATATATAATCAGCTAAGATTTTCTTCTCTCTTTCAGGCTTTCAATGTGCTGGAGAACTGCGCTTCCGTAATGTGTTTGTATGAGGGCCAGAAGCCGAATAGAACCGCTTTAATCGTATCGCTTGTAATGAATATCATAGCTTATATGCCAATTGTCACTGGATTTAAGGGAACTTATCGCAATAATATCGTAAAGATGCAGCGCGTGAGTTTCAAACATTTTCAGTTTTCTTTCTTTATTTTTTAAATATTTTGTTGTTTTTTTTTTTTTTTTTTTTTTTTTTTTTTTTTTTTTTTTTTTTTATTTCAGTTCATTGTCGCAATGATGATGTATTTTGCCGGCAAAATAGTTCTAAGCAAATTTTTAGTTCTATTCGAAGAAGCCAATATTGAACTGATTATATCGTATCAGCTATGTATTATCACTTCCGTAAGTACTCTTAGAGATTTGCAAAGGAATTGCTTAACTTTATATACTTTTCATCTTTTCCAGGGACTTTGTTTTGTGTTCGCAATTCCACTTAGTGTGAAGCTGTTCGAGAAAGAGAATGAAACCGAAATTCAAGTTTAAATTTATATACATATTTTTAGCGTGTACTTGAAAAGAAAAAAATATATATATACAGCTTTTTATGGCTAGCCAAAGGCAGCTGCAGAAACATGGATTATACCACTTGGTTTTATTTCAAATATTGCAAATATTCTTTTTGCTCTTTTAGCTCTAATTACGTAATAATGCCAGCAAGCAGCTAAATAGCTTTATTTATAGAATTGTCTTAGACTTTAGATTGGACATTATAGATAGTGTTATGCACGCCTGTATCTCTGGCCTATCGAATTACATGCGAAATTATGGACACAGCACGCCCGCAGGATAACAGCAGCAGCAACAGCAGCCAATAAAGATGACGATGAGAAGATAAACGAAAGTTTGTGGTGAAGTGCTGAGGAAGGGGGCGAAATTGTCGCAGACTCTGGCTGCTTTAAATGAAATTTAACGATGCACACAAATAATGGCACTTTGCATTTTAAAGCACACTTTAACGACGGCTGACGTTGGTCGATGATGGTCGACGAGACGGTCAAAAGTCAAGCGCGCAGCGGATGCGACATTGACATTCAATTTGTTAAGAGGGGAGCACAGAACGATGATGTCCTTGCTGTGTAGCTGTGAACTCTGAACTCTGATGCTCATTATACGCATTTCCATTTGACACTTTTATTGGCCCAGCTGTCCAGGAGCTGATATTTCACACTTGATTCGCTGGCAGAGGGCGAAAATTAAATGCGTAATGCTTGGCCAACATTTATGCGGGTCATTTTATGGCCAACGGATGCGGATGCGGATGCGGATGCGGATGCGGATGCGGATGCGGATGCGGATGCGGATGCGGATGCGGTTACGGATATCAACCGATAAGGCCATTAAAATATATGTATACAGTTATGTATATAGAGATATATATAAGTGCAGCCATAAACTGAGGCAAGGCGCCAAACGCCCGAGGCACTCAGCCAATTACGTAAATAAAAAGAAATATGTTTGCACCCAGCGTCTACTTATGTGGCAAACGTGTCAAAGTGCTGAAACCGAAATGCAACAGCTTTTTGCGAGCACTGTATGCCAGTCACACTGAGTGCCTCATTAGGCGTGTGAAGCTGGCCTCCCCCCCAAGGTGTATCGTGGTGTGTGCGAAAGTACGAAGCACAAATTTAATGGGCATTTCACATTTAGATATACATACTATATATATATATATATATATATATTTAGTTTAGATGGCATGTGCTTGAAATATGCTTTATACAAATCGCTTAATTAAAGCTGCGCGCCGTGGGCGATTTTCATCATCAGCAGCTGTCGCTATTGCTGGCCTCGAAAAAACAGCATGTTGTCGCTGTCCTTGGCAGCGTCCAAGCGCATATCCTGCGGCTGATTAAAATCTATTAGAGTCAAAGCAGATGTAAGACACTGTTCAGAGAGGATGTGGAAGTGCCAGAAAGAGAGAGAGAGAGAGGGAGAGTGGGAGAGTGAAAGAGAATGCGGCATGTAAATGTCGACGCAATTGAAGTGCATGCGGCGGAAACTTAGGACAGAATCTTGCATAGAAATGCCAAGAGTCTAACTAGATTCTTATTGGCTTTGACCAACAGCGAGCTGAGCAGATGTCAATTTATAATAAGAGCAGTAAAGAAATTATTTAAAAATTATTTATAAATAATTTGTTATTCAAGTCTTAGACAAGTTTATATACATGGAATAACTTTATATATATAAGAATTGAATGTTGTTCGCATTCGCACTCATTATTTCTTTTAATTTCACAATCAATGTGAATTTGCCTTGTTAGAGCATTCAGTAATGTCTTCTTATTAGACGCCTCTTTGTCTTTTGTCATTGCCAAAAGTCGCACTCGAAAAGTTTTGAGCGCAAAGTTTTTAACGGAAATTGTGCAGCTGTTTTGTGTGTGCGACGACAAGGCTTTGTCAGTGGAGGGGGGGATGGGGCGTGTTGGCATGTGGCATGTGGCAAGCCCTGCACTTGTTGGCTGCCCCAAAACATACTCAAGCACAAAGATATACTATCTGGAATTGCAGACGGCAAGTGTCTTAGAAATTTCTTGAAATTTTAATTCAATGGCAACATTTACATATGTAAGCATATACCTATGAGGTATATGCATCTATCTAGCTATCTATGTAAGTAGCTATCGGTATCGAGCATGTGCCGACGGCACTCAATATGAATTTTCATGATTAAAGCGCGTGTCGTTGGCCGTTGCTCGTTGCTTTTATCGCTCGAAGACAGCGCCGTTCCGGGAATGTGAAATGTCGCCGGTTCGATGAGAACGAGGTTTTTTCTTATAAATTATCGTATGGTAACAAATGTGTCCACACAGCCATTGGCACGCATGCATAATAAAGTGATTTTAAAGGGCTCTTTTCCTCTTGCCTCTTCATGGCTGCGTAAAATTTCCATTTGTGTTTGGCAGAGAGGAGATGGCACTCAACGTTATTGGAAACGAAAGTTAAGGGGAGACCGTTTCGGTTCTGGAGTGCACACATGGGCTCTAATGTTAACTTGGCTTTAACAATTCATTAAAATTTCATATAACTGCTGCACTGCCACAAGAGTAATCCACTTTGTTATTAACTGTTATTTACAAATGTGCAGCCAGCGATGTCAGCGAAAGCAACTACAAGACAGCACAAATATATATACTATATATGTATATATTAAATGCAGCGCAAAAGCGTCAAGTCATAAACTGCTCATCAGTCTTGCTGCTAGGCCAGCCAGCAGGAGGCCAGGGAGCAGGAGGCGTTGTTCCCTTTCTTTTAGCTGTAATTATGCGCGTCGCAAAAAGTTTACTATCCACAACTCATTCTGCGTCTCATTCTAGCCATGCACGTTGTCATTGTCTCGACGCGCAGGAAGTGCCAAAGCGCTGCAGGGCCAAAACCGAGAATGGTCCGGGCCTGGTCCGGGCATGGTCCTGGATAGTCCTGGCTGGCCATAGTGCTCGCTGGCGCCTTTTGACGCTGATAATGCAATTTCCGCTGCGCGTAATTTACTGTTATGCAATGTTTCATTTTATTTCTGCCCTCCGACTTTGCCACACTCATTCATTTTTTCATTTCTCTTTCAAAAGCGCCTGAGAGCATCAATGCTAGTTGTTGGCTATTTATCTACATAAAGTTAATTGAAAACATTCAAATGCCAGAATCTTCCCAGACACTCACACTCTCCCCCCTCCCCCTCTCTCTGTCTCACTCGTGATCCTGCGTGATGTGTCAACATCTTTCGCTTGCCATATAATCCGACTGGCCTCGCCAGTCCATGTCCACTTTTATGTGCCCTTCTCATTCGTAGTCTTTATTACAAATTGGTTTTCTGCACTCGCTCGCATGTTTCGTGCGCAATTTGCAGCCCTCTGCCAAATGAATATGGAAGCCGCAACAACAACCAAAAAAACACTCGACAAATGTATGAACAAAAAAGAAGGAAAACCTGGTAAATTGCAGCCGTGGGTTACCCACGTGGTAAATCCAGGAAGAAAAAAAATAGAATCCAAAAAAACAAGCCAAATATAAGTCCATGCATTGCCGTGAAACGTGTTCACTTTGCACGTTAACGAACTGAAATCGAAAGTTTTGGTTGCGGTCAACATGCAGGAGCATTGTCATACCCTCCAGCTGTATGTCTGCGTGTCTGCCCTGTCCCATTGTCCCGTGCACAGTTGTGCGATGTCAGATTGAATGGTTTATGTGCGACACCTTTGACCGGTCGGGTCGAGTTGCTGTCCATATAAATTAAACCCAACTGCTGGCTGCAACAAGCTTTAAGCTTCATATACAAAGGAATTTTCTGTGAGATTTGCGCAGCGATTTCGATTAAAGTGATTTGAGTTGGAGATATTGCAAAGATTCCTTCAAAAGCTCTATATTCCTAGTTTCATTTGTTATGAATAAACTGAAATAATAATTATAAATATTTATTTCAATTTTCAATTAAACAAAAATATATTATAAATATTTCTCAAATTCAACCATTTCTGATTAAAATGATTTCCATTTGATATCTGCAGATAAAACGGGCATGTTTCGGTTCAGCTGCAATTTGCAACCCCTAAAAATTTGTTCTGGCTTTAGCTGCTTTTATATTATTTGGCCAGCAAAAGTCACGTGGCATTCATAATTCTTAAAACGACGCCATCTGAAATTATGTAGCAATGCTAAGTGCACCCAAACAGCGCCAGCGACAGCTGCCCCAACGTAACTTAGGCGCCCTGCCCCACGCCCAACCCCACCCCTCTCTTTTGCCCTCACTCACACCCTCTCTCTCTCTCCCTCTCTCTCTTCAGTCAATGCTGGGGATTGTACGTGACCAGCATTTGTCGCGCTGCAAAGTATGCTATGATTTTTTGGACTCACTCGAACAATGGGGAATTGATTTCGTAGCCGAAGCTGATTATGGAATTAAAACATATTTTTACACCGCCGCTCAACTTAAAACTTTAAGTGGCAAAGGTTGTTCCCGTACGTGACAATTCCCAGCCAGCCAACTTTAACACACACACACACACTGAGGCAGAGGCAAACAAGTAATGAATAAAGTAAGCGAAAACTACAAAGAACTACAGCAAAGGCTCACTGTGAAAGTGAACTTGGGTTACAAAGGCCGGCGACGAAGCGGAGGGATTCGGCACATAAGATGCGTATAAAAACGCAGATAAATAACATTGAATGCGAAAATGCACAGAAAAATGAAGAGAAAGCAGATAGAGCAAGAAAGAAAAATAAACAATACGCCTTTTGAAATGCTAAACGTGCCACACATACGCACACACACACACACATACATATAGCACACCCTGTCACAGCCAAAGGCATTCTTCACACTCTCACACTTTGGCAGGACGCGCACAGGACTCGTGTATTTTTATTAGCTCTGCTACTCCGCCTGCTGCCGTCGCTTTATCTTGTTACCAAAAAAAAAAAAAAGAAGGGAAAAGAAAAACATTTATCTTGTCGTATTTATTTTGTAGCGCATTAATTTCATCTCATGTTTGAAATGGGAATTGACTTATTTGCATTCGCTTTAATTTGTTTGCCCATCAATGAGGATTTTATCTCCCTCTCTCTCTCTATTTCACTCTCTCTCTCTCTCTCTTTCTTGAACTTTGGGAACTCAGGTGCTGCAACTGTCAAAATTGTGATTGATGTTAAGAAAAGAGGGCTGTATCGAAATTATGAGATTTGTTGCTAAAAATATATTTAAAAAAAAAGACAATTTGATTGATTAAAAATAAAAATCATTAAAAAATCGAGACATTGTTGAATAAGAAACAAAAAGATTTATAAACTTCCATAAAGAAAAGTCCCCAGTTCTTCAATAACTCCATGAAAATCTCATCAAATCATAATTCAATGCGTACTACCAAAATTCATATGTTGCTCCTTGCATAGGCGCATTGAACAAACCCAAATATGAACGAACAGCATTAACATGGCCAATTGCAAATGAAGTTATTCGTGGCCAACAACTGTTTGCCTGAGTTCACAACATGTGAAAGCAGGCAAATGCATTTTTCATAAGGCAGACAGCGATAGATTGCACATACAGTACGGTGAGTATTGGCTATAGAGGGAATGGGTAACACGTTGGCCGCCTGCCAGTCGGACATACCTGCAGCCAAGCTATCGACGGGGGCCGGCAGCAAATGCCGGCTGACAATGGCCAAAAGCGAACAATGTCAACTGAAATTGCGATTGCGTTAAAACTCTATAAATACCAAAGTAACATGCAACAGCAACAACAAAGCAGGAGAGAGATGGAGCAAGAGAGAGAGAGGGAAAGCGAGTCAGAACAGCAGCAAGGACATGCTGATATGGCAACAACACAATCTAATCCGGTTATTGCATTTTAAATGCAATACAAGCTTTCATTTTGTTAGCCCCACGGCAAACGACAAGCGACAAGCGACAGACGACGCGTTGAACGCCTCTGGCCAGGCAACGATTTAAGTTAGTCCATGTGATACTTATTTAGATTCTGGATATTCTAGCCAGAAGACATTAGTTGGCAATGAGAACTTGTTTCAGTTTTAAATATGGCTAAGTGAGAGGACTTCAATTAGCTTATTTAATGAAAATAGTTGTGTATATAAATAAATGTTGTTAAAGCTCTTTTAGTAATCGAATTTTATTAAAATAATTTAAGGCTTTAAGCTGTTTATGCAAAACATATTAGAAATGTGTTTAGTTATGCATAATATATAGCTTTATATTTATTCTATGAACATGATGAATTGACAAATTGTATTTCGGAACAGTTCATTAAATATGATTTAATGCTTTAAATTCTATTATGCCTATTGAAATGGGTGAATAAATATTATATATAAGTAGACTTAGAATTTATTTTTTTAAAAAATAAGTAAACAAAACTAAACTGTGAAGCACAATTGCATAGATAATAAAATATACAAATTGTATTAATTGATGTATGAAATTTTTAAACTACTAATAATTTAAAGTAATATGTGTAATTTTTTTATTATACTTTAATTTAATACATATATAGTTTAAAAATTTTATTTTCTATTCTATTTATTATATATTATATATACAATCAAAAATAAAGCGTGAAATCTCAACGATTACACATCTATATATCGGATCTCGCAAATATCTATTGCTATTGTGTCTCGATGTCTGCACATAGTTAGTTGTCTTTGTGAAAAATCTCAGAGAGCAACCGATTGTGTCGGTCTCAACTCGTTGAGAGCTCGTTTGCGATCGTTCTGGCTTTTTTCGATTGGTTGAGTTGCTGTTGTGTATGTATTGGTAAACATCAATAGCGTACGTGAGTGATGTGTATGTGAAAGTGAAGACCACATGCAGAGAGAGAGAGAGAGAGAGAGTGTCAAATATTTTGCTCTCTAAACGATCAACGGTAAACGATCAGCCGAAAAGCAATACGAAAAGAACCGAAGGCTCATGCTTAGAGAGAGTGAGAGAGTGAGAGCGCGCATAAGAATAATTTCTTTGGGTTAAGCTCATGAGCAGTGCGTGACAGTTCAAACAATTGACACTTCTTCGCGAGCAATTCTATATACATATACATACACATACGCATCTCGAAGAATTTGATAACTATTATAAAGCCAAACACAAAAGAACTCACTTACACTCACAGTTGCAACAGCGAAATAGCAGATGTTTAGCTTCTAATTATGCAAAATTAGAGATGCTGAGAGGCAAAGACCGATAAGACACACACTCATATACACACACACACACACACCCTCCTTATACAATCTCCACACAACAAGTGTGTGTAGTTTCTTAAGCTAATACGCTTATCAGCAGTTGGCAAATGGCAACAGGCAGCAGCCGTGCACTCGACTTGCTGAGCCGGCTAACCGCAAGCCAACTCTTTTTTTTTCTCTCTCTCTCAAAATGTAATGCAATTTCACAGCATATTAAACAGCTGTGAGTCTGTGTGGCACACACACAGACACACACACACTTGCTGCCTAGTTGGCAGCAAGTGCAACAGTTGTTGTCGCTGCCACCGCAAAGCGCAAACTTTGCCAACTGAAGATACGCAAAGCGAAAGCCACACAAAAAATAAGGTGAAAAGCCAATCATAAGTGAGTGCCTGACTGAGTGTGAATGAGATAGTAAGTGAGTGCCGCTCAGTGAGTGTGAGTGTGAGTGTGGGAGTGTGGCTGTGTGGCTGTTTGGCTACTAATGAACTGCTCGAATCAGGCTAATCAATTGCTCGTACTTGGCGCACAAATCAAATTGCAAACTTGCCAGCCCCTGTCTTTCTCTTAAGGCTCAGCAAATTTGTGAGCAAAACGGGTATATAGGACTTTAGAGGAGAGATAAATTCATATAGATCTCAGCTGTCTTTTGCCAATCCTTATCTTTTCAATTCTTTTATCATATTTCCAGCTCTTCTCAGTTTAGGTATTGCCATTTCTGGGTATCTTTCAAGTCATGCATCCTCTCATCTAGAATGCAACTTGTTTTTATTCGCGTTAGCACAAAAGTTTCTTATAAGTTCAACTTTTGCTCAATTTGATTTTTCAACAAAGTGCGCCAGCAAAAGCAAAAAAAAAAAAAAACATGGAGAACTCTAAACTTTTTACCTGCGTTTTGCGTTTGTGTTCTTATGCCTGTCGTTAAACAAACTTATCCAATAAAAGTTTGTCAACATTGATTTAAAGCTGAGACGAACGCATATATCAAACAAAAAACTGGGATTGGCCCACAGTCTGAGATGTCAGCTCGATTTTTAATCTTCGTATCAGGCTGAATATCTTAGGAATGTCATAATGACATCTCTTGATGCTGTAAATCCGTCGATTTAATAAGTTATTTAAAGAAAATATTAATTGCTGTTAGGGAGTATGAGTACGCGATTGGGATTGGGAATATTGAAGGAACTTGGGCTTGGCATGTCAGATGTAGTAAATGAGTAGAAGTGGGAGTATAAATGGGAGTTGGAAGTGAAAGCAGGTCTAATTTTGTGGGAGTGTAAGTTAAAGGAATATAAATAGGAGTAGCAATACAATAGTTATTTTCTTACCGCTGTTTTTTATATAGAAGAAGAAGCAGGAGTAGCAATAAGAAATAAGAAGCAAAAGTTAGAATATGACTAGATGTGATAGTAAGAGCAGATAGTAGTAGTAGTAGTAGTAATAATAAGCAATAGTAGTAGTAGGAATAAGTAATAGTAGTAGTAAGTAATTGTAGTAGTAGTAGTATTAAGTAATAGTAGTAAGTAATATTAATCGTAGCAAATAGTATTAATGAAAGTGAGTAATAGTAGCAGTTGAAAGTAATATTAGTAGAAGCTAGAGTTGTAGTAAAATAAGTAGTATTGCTGAAATTCCTTTCTCTAGAACCAAAACTCTAACAAAACACATTAATTCGCTATTTCTAGCATAGGTAACAGCTCTGTCTTACCAACAATTATGCACATAAAGATACCACTTATTATACACTTTAAGCCAGCTTTCGTGCTGGCCAGGACAACAAAAAGTGTTAAGCATGGCGCATAAGCCATGAGCTGAGCCAGGCCAGAGGAAGCTGGCCGATGGACAAAAGTTGGCCATGTTGTTGCTGCCATTGTTGTTGTTGTTTGTGTTGTAAAAGAAATGCATTTACAGCGATGTCGAAAGTTGGTGTCGTGTTGCTGCTGCTGCTGCTGCTGCAGCTTCTTGATGCACATCTACTTAATACTTTAATAGTTGCAAAACTTTGCCCAGCTCCTTTTCGCTTAAGTAGCTGTTACTTTGCTTGTTGAACCGTTTGTTTGTTTCTTTCTTTCTCTCTATCTCTCTCTCTGTGTGTGTGTGTGTGTGTGTTAGCGCCTTTAGGTAGTGCTTAAAATAACTGTAAAACTGCCAACATAAATCTAGCCACAACATCTTTTATGTTCGCACTAGCAAGAAGTTAATGTTAATGCCATTTGCCAGTCCACGTGAGCTGCTGCCCTGACTTTAAGTTGATATTGAAAAGTTAAGATATATATACATAGATATATGTATATCTATATAGAAATATAAAGTGACGACAAATTGACGTTTATCTCATTGCACTGTGGATAAAAAGTAAAATTGTGTTTGGCATATTAAACGGAGAAATCATTTGAAAAACGAAAGCAAATATCCACTCTTGACTTGACTCCAAAGCAAATTTCCCTTCTGCCCCGTTTTGTTTGGGCCAGGTCGAAAAGTGATTTTTCTTGTTGGACTTTCGGCTTAGCAACGCAGCAAATTTACTTCAGCGACGTCTGCGATTTGTATAATAAGTTCAAAGTTGACGGCGGAACACGGAAATCCAGTCTCAATTGATCGGATATATATATATATATATATATACTGTTGCCATTGTATGGCAAATGTTGTTGAATGTCAGAATTGTTGCTGTGGAAATGTCGAAGGAAATTCGCACAAGTTTTTACTAAAAGCTTAAAGCTTCTTTATATAAACATATATACGTGTATATGTCGGCTGTGTTTAACACAATATAGCTGTCAATGGCAGCTTTTGCTGTTTTTCTTATGCCATTTAATACTGTTGACATTTAATTATTATGGCAAAATACTCGCACTATAAATAAAATATTTTTTAAAATAAATATTTAACACGTATTGAGCTGTAATTCAAGCTTAACATTTGCTGTTTGTTGCTGTCGACTAAAGGCAAACCGCAATATTTTACCAAATGCCAAATGCGGGACTCGAAATTGTTGCTTACATGAGTTTGAGCAAAAAGTTTCAAAAGTTAAAAAAAACATGCACAAATATTGAAAAGAAAATATTTTAAAAATTTTTAAGATAAATTTTCAACTCTCTCGCAGTCGGTAGGATTCGAACCTACGCTCCCAGAGGGAATCTGATTTCTAGTCAGACGCCTTAACCGCTCGGCCACGACTGCTATGCAGAGCTGCGCAATATATTTGAAGCATATGCTATGATAGATAATAAAATTTATAAATAATTACAAATAAATATATTTCTTAGCTGCTGATAAATTTTAATCAACTCTAAAAATAAGATAAGCTGTTAAGGTATTTATAGAATGTCTTACATAAATATATTGATTGTTTTCTATATAATTAAATTCTCTACTTTTTGGGCGCACCTCGTTCATGTGTATTCATAACTATAAATAATTTTAATGTGCCAGCTAGGCGGGCAAATAGCAAAAGTGTCCATCGCTGCTAATGAGCCAAACGCAATGCAAATTGATAGCACTTTTTGTGGCGACACGCCCACAGGCCACAGTCCACAGCCCACAGTTGGGCGGTCGCGCGACTAATTGGGTCGAGCGAGGGGGCGAGGGCTACGGCTGGCTTAAGGGATTAGCATCATTATGCGCAGTTTATTTGTTCACGACAGACATACAAACATGCTTACATACATATACATGTATATATATGTATATTTATGTATTTATATATTTATGCAAAATGTAATTTCATGTAATTGTTTTTAATTTCAATGCATTCATAATTTAGCGCGCTGGCAACGTGCGTGGCGGCTCTTGAGTGTCATGAAGAGCTCATTTACTTTGTGCCACATAAATTAACAAACGGCCGCAGGTTAGGAGTGTCGAGTGTCCAAGCACTTCAAAGCGAACGGCGAACTACGCGGCGTATGCGCAATGCGTTAATGAGACTCGCTTTACTTTTTTTTTTTTTCTTTTGTTTCCCTATTTTGGCTTTCGAGTTTTTGGACAGCAACAGCTCCCTGCTGTAATTATGCAAATTTTTTAATGGGTGTGAAAATTGTATTTGAGCGCAACACGTGCCCAAGTCGGGGCACCTGACTGAGCCATCATTGACTGCGGCTAATTCCATTTAGCTGATGCTTCCTATCGCAGTTACTGACGCTGCTGCTACTGCTGCTGCTGCTGCTGCTGTTGTTGTCTCTGTCTGCTCCGCTCCACTCGTCGCTTAAATCCGGCTCATGTGCGAGCCAGTTAACTGACGGCTGCTTGTTACGGCATTTGCTCTTTAGATTTATACGGATTTTGTCAAACAAAACATGAATCTGCACTTTTATGTGTGCGAACTGTTGAAAGCCGATTTCATGAAAGCCAAAGCACCAGCGCCAGCTCCGCTAGCCTATTCAAGTGCCCAAAAGCTTTAAGGCTAAGCACTTTTCTGAATAGTCGAGCCTTGATGCATGTAGAATAGTTGCAGGAAGACGGGAGAGAAAGAAGGGCGAGCGAGTTATCAAAGAACTGAGACGTAAAAGATGAGATGGGCTTCATTAGTAAAAGAACATATATATAATTGTTTTGAATACAAATATTTTTAATAAACAAATAAATGAAAAGATGAACTAAATACATAAAACATAAAATGCATGCATAAGTAAATTTTAAATAAATAAATAAATAACAATATTTGAAAAAGTAAAAAAATATATGAATACATATATACGAAAAAATAAACAAACAAAAAAAATTGTAATAAATGATAAATAATTAAATACCAATATAAAAAAAAACAAGCAAAAATTATATTAAAAAAAAAAAAAAATAAAGAGATTTTCAAAAAAAAACTATATACAAATAAAAATAAATAAATGTAAAGTGTAAAATATAAATAACTCAATAAAGTAATGAATTAAATTAAAAATTAATAAAAAATGTTAAACATAAATAGAAAGAATTAAAAAGCAATTAAAAATAATGAAATACATAAATAATAAGATAAACACGTAAAAAAATCTTTATAAAAATAATAATCAATAAATAAATTAACAGAATTTTTAATGCTATCAACAATTTATATAAAATATATATTTGTAAATTATTAAAATCTCTTTTGTTTTTCATAATCAAACTTTTTATAATCAAAAATTCGTTTACCTTTATTTTGCTATGACTAAAAATATTTGGAATTTCTATTTTCAGCAAATACCAATCAATTGTTGTTAAGAGCTCAAGTGCTTACAATTAGTTCAATTGTTGATAAAAACTAATGAAATCGATTATCGCCGTGTGCGCTGCTTCAACTATTTAGCTATCAAATTGAATTTATAAAGCGGATTTGGCAAAGTGAAATGCTTAAAGTGTCAATTTGCATAAAAATCAATTGGCTATAGTTGCAACTGTCTTTGCAATGAATACAAATGTCACACACACACACGCACAACAATGGCATTGCCTGGTAAAATGCAAATGCAGATTTTTAAGCCTTGCGCCAGCTTTTCGCAAACAGATTGTAAACAAATAAATGCCACGAGCAGAAATATTATACTGATACATACAGAGAGCGGCACACCCTCCACACACACACACACACACACACACACACACACACACACGCATATTGAGTGGTCAGCGTTGTGGCAATTTACAGTTGAATTCAGAGTTTCGCTGCTGCAGGCCATTGGCACAGTGCCTGCAAATTGTAACTTTACATATTTTTCAATATTTATATATACGTGTGTATGTGTGTGTGTGTGTGTGTGTGTGTGTGTGTGTGTGTATTTATGTAACGAATGTATGCATATGCACAGTATACTTTTACTCCGGCAGCGTATTTCACACTTAAGTGGTTAAATTGGCTGTGATAAATTGTCGCGCAGTCAAAGTTGTTGCCACTGGGTAAGTTGCAAGAGAGTGTGACTGACTGCGGGGCACCTTAAGTTGCTAAGGATAAGCCCACAAGGATATGCGAGTGAGTGCCATAAGTGCTTATTCATAGTGTCTGAGTGGCTGCCGTTGACAGTAATCATAGCGTACGCATCAGCTTGTATTATTAGGGGGCATGCCTGACATATGACAACTGGGAATTAATATGTGAGAGCCAAAAATGAGACAAAAGTCAATGCCATAATGCCATATGACTGAATGTCTTTATGTGTGTATGTGTGTGTGTGTGTGTGTGTGTGTGTGTGTCTGGGTGTGTGTCTGTGAGTGATGGCAACCTTTTAGCTGCACAACCAAATTAAATGTCTAGCCAAATGTAGTTAGTCAACAACAAAGTCAGGCCATCAGGCCATCAGGCATCGCAGTTTCGTCTTGATTAACTGACAGACACAGCAAATGTCCTCGATCTAAACATGCCTCAATTAGTGGCATAGAGCGACAAACTGCCAACAGTCGCAACGCAACGAAGTTAACAAATTCTCGCGCTTATCGCACCATTGATATCAGACAGTGTTGATGTGCATATCAGTTTTATGGGCATTTCATGCAAAATGCTTCCTGTCGCCAACGACAACAACAGCCACAAAAGCAGCAGCCGCTGCAATGGGGACAACTGCTGCCTGTAGGCAATGCAGCAGTCACAGTGACTGCTGAGTGAGCTACGCGAGAATTTGGCTTAAAGTCCATCAATCGAGTTTAAGCAGGAAAATTCTAATAAAATCTAATATTACAAGAGCTTAATAATTAAATGAGGCAAAAATATTATTTATATGTATAGGAATTTGAACTACTCAGCTTTGGCAGAAAGTAAAATTTTAGTTTGAATTAAGTATGGCCTAACCAAAAGAAAGCGTGCCCAGAGATTTAAGATTTCACTTGATTGTAGTATCAGTAAAATAGTTCAAGCTCTTTTTCAAGTAAACCTGAAGCTATTACTTCATTAAATATTTATAGAAACTTCAAGCACAACTCCTATATTAAAGCCAGCAATAGAAAAAAACAAGGCTTAAAAACTTATTAGGTAAAAGTATGAAATATAGAAGCAACAAGTACAACGAAAGATTGTAATTTGTGGAGAATATAAAGATTTAAGTGTTTGTTCCATTTACTTTTTATATGCACTTTATTTTGGAAACTGAAATAAGTAAATTTCGCTGTTTTCAGCATGAAGTTCTTAATGTATAAGGAAACAGAAGTAAGATTAATAGAGCTGGGAAGCCTTTTAATAGCTTAGAGTTTTTGTTTTACATATATTAACATTACTTTACGCTCTTTATTCTAATGTTTTTGAGTGTAAGGCTTTTATCATTTATAAGTTACTTTAAACTAGAGCTGTTTCCCTCTAACTGCAAATATCTGTCTCACACTTTAAGAGCCAATTCAGAGAGCATCACGATTGCGTCGGTTCTTCAACGAAATCAATTTTTGTCGCTCTCACTTATCCCCGAAGTCTTTTGTGTATGTATTGGTATGTAGGCTAGGGTCATCGCTAGACACATCAATAGCATATGCGAGTATGTATGTGTGAGAGTGAAGATCGTAGACACTTTGAGTGACCTGATGTTCGCTATGTCGATCATCAATTGTGCGAGCTTGCATCGTGTCGCTCTCTGGCTAATGTTCGGGAAAAGAGCATCTCTCACACGAGTAGTTCAAAGCCCAGCCGAAAACATAAACGAAAAGAACCGAAGACTCTTACTCAGAGCTAGATCGAATGCGTATGTTTTGTTTCGGTTTCTATGATAATAAGTTATGATAATCATAGACAATTGACTTAGACAATGTTCAGTCTACATTTCATCATGCTGTCCATACCAGCTAATGCCATTGCAGCGCATTGCACTATTCGTGCTAGCCTCTCCCATTTATTTCAGTGGTTAGGCAGACTATTTTTTGTTTGTTTGGCGCTCGTCGTGTGTCTTTTGCTGTCTCTAACTTGCCGGCTGACCGACTGCATTTGCAATTTATAAGCATATATGTATGGGCGAATGAGTATCTATGTGTCGAGTGTCTGAGCTCTTTTTTTTCGTGCACTTGTAGCACTTTTTTTTTTAAAGCACAACAGACTTTCCCTTGGCCAAGGCAGCGCGAAAACAACAATGGAAAATGTAAATTGTTTTTATGTCTTTGTTTTTAATTTTTGGCCAGGCCAGGCAGCACTAGGATATTCGAGTAGGCCTGTGAATGCGATTTGTGTGCTGCGCGGCATGCAAGTCCCTCTGATTTTTTCCCTCCTTTTTTTTTTTTTTTTTTTTGCCGCATTGCAACAATAAGCGAATGTGCAGACTTTTGGTTTTGGTTTTCGCTTAGTTCTCATTGTCGCCGGGAAATATTTGTTTGTGTAATTTGCATATGTGTAAACATTTTCCACTTGCTCCTGACATTGACGTATGAATTTATAAAGACATTTACATATACATATGTGGGTACACGTATGCTAGGTACATAAATGATCAACGTGGGGGTTCAACAAACCCGAATTACCGCAATAAAAGCACCTTCATTAGCTGCCATTAGCCAGTGGAATGTGCATCACATTTCACACGATATTAAATCGAGCAGAAGGCACAAAAAAACAGAGCTGTGAAAGCAGCTATAGCTTAAATTGTTTGGACACATGGCCCACTGTCTGACTGTCGGGCTCTCTGTCTGTCTGTGTGGAGTGCGTGTTTGTGCCATTAAAGTTTCATCAGTGGAGCAACAGCTAAGAGCGTGCAACCTCTCAAATCCCCAAAGCCCCCGCGGCCAGCTCTTTGGTTCAAGGGAGTTGAAGGGTCGCTGGTGTTGGCTGATATTGTCATTACATGCTTCGAGGATATTTCTGTGGCGTAACCAAGGCAAATGTACTTTTGACAGTTGGACTCTTGAAAGGGTTGACCGACGGCCCACACACACAAACACACATACACACAGAGAGTGAGCGAAAACTTTGTACAATGCAAAAGATTCAAATTTCCAACTCGGAACAGCAACAGCTGCCATATGATAATGCCTCAGGGGGGAAGGCACGAGTTGGTTGGACAACCCCTTAGCCATGTGACCAAAAACCAAACCCAAATAACTGGGCTTACTTGTTATAGTTCTGAAATCATTTTGCACGCAGCCAACTGCTGCTGCTCTAGTAGCAGCAATAAATGTTAGCTAAGCATATAAATATTTTATTATTGTGGGATTTGCGAATGAATAAATATGTAATACGAGTTAAAATAGTAAAACTATAGGTAAAACTATAGCTCTAGGCAATGAAGATATATAAAGATGTATATAAATATGTCATATACAAATGATATTTCAGCTTTATCATTTATACATTTCTTGTCTCAATTTATTTGCTGATTAACCACTTTTTTTTAGCTTTCTTTAGTAATGAGACATGTCGATTATTAGTTAAAAACATTAATAAATTTTTCATTAATTTTTAATTTTTTTGTTATTCATTTTCGTTTCCATTTTCACATTATTTATGACTGTCCAACAACGCAGCAATTAACGACTTAAATGTTGCTGGCTAGCACAAATGTTGCTAGCAACATGTTGTTAGCGACATGCTGTGGAACGTATTTGAATACAGCCAAAGTTATACGCTACGCTATGAATGAATATGACTGAGTAAACAAAAATAGAAAAAAAAAATTAAAAATAAAAAATTCAAAGTTGAATAATATTAAATTTATATATATATAATATGAGTCCTAACAACTCGTGCAGCCAATTCATATTTATAAATAAATATGCTCTTGGCATATTCAAAATATGGGCTTATCGGTTAAGAGCTAGCTGAAATCGTAAAACACTTGAGATAGCCAATATGCCCCCAGTCGCGCAGCCGTAAACCGGTTCCAATCGCAGAGAGTCGAACGCATTTGCAGTTGCCGTTGCGTTCACAGTTCACAAAATGATCTTGGCCAGCATTTTTGTGTGTTTCTGCCTGGTGTCGGCATTCAACTATTTGAGGCAACGTCGACAGCGCGGTTTTATTAAGAATCTTGGAGGACCTTTTACTTGGCCCCTAATGGGGGCCATGCACAAAATTGTGCTGCTCACGCCAAAGAGTAAGGCCCGAAACAAAACTCCATTTACCTATATAGACAAATATAGACAAATTTCAACTTTGACAGATTTCTTCAAGCGCAGCTCTTGCTACCTGGCCAAATATGGCGCTGTGAGTCGAATTTGGGTTTTTCACAGACTCTTCATACCTGTCGCCGACATGGAATTAGCCAAGCAGCTGCTACAGAGCGAAACGCATTTGGAGACGGGCCACGAGCTGATGGCCGACTGGCTGGGCGATAGTTTGCTCAACTGCCAGCCGCAGCACTGGCCACAACGACACCAGCTACTCGCGACACTCTCCCAGCCCGACAACCTGTTGCAATTGAGCCAACTATTTCAGCAACAGGCCGAGCAGCTCTGTCAGCAGCTGGCGACACGAGCGGAAACGCGACAGGTCTTTGATGTGTGGCAGTTGGTGTCGGACAATGTGTTGGATCTGATGCTCTGCATCAGCTGTGGCATGCAGCCGAGCGAGTGCTATAAACAAGCATTTAAAGAGTGAGTAGTTAAGTGTATATAACGGTATAACTGAACATGAAGTTGGGCCTGTATTAGAACTCGTATAGATTAGTCTTAAATGTTAGTCAATAGAAGAAGTTGAAGTTAAATATGTATTTATGCTGAGATTGACTTAGTTAAACTAAGTCTTCAAAAATTTGTCCTTAACTCAAACTAGTTCAATTTAGAAATGTATTTCTATTGAATTTCTTTAGCTTAAACTAGATTTCTTTAAAAATTTTTATAGTGGCTCGGAACTTGAAGACTATCCCATAAGAACTAGTTCATTTTGTACAATTTAGACTAGAACTAATGGAACAAATTGTGAAGTTCACAAAGGTTTAGAGCGACTTTAACTTCCAAAGATTTCATCATTATCTATTATTATACTTCCTTATCATTATCTATTATTAAGCAGCATTATCCCACATTTATTTTCATTCATTTCATTCTCATTATCTTTTATGAACTATTACGAAAATTTTCCAATTCTCTCAACAGTCTCACTGAGCTCTATCGCAAGCGTTTCTTGAGCGTCAGATCAGCCAATCGTCTAACCTTCTGGGTTTGTTCGCCACTGACACGAAGACGACAACAACGGCTCATACGACGCATCAATGAGGAGAACAAACAGATGCTGGAGCAGCGTCGACAGCATAAGTTAAACACAAATCAAATAAAAATCGAAGGCATCACAATAGATCACATTGAACCGGCGCCAAGAGTGAAATATCAATCGCTGCTCGAATTGCTGCTCACGAGCGAATCATCGCTGAGCGATGCCCAGCTCTTCGCTGAGCTCAACAGCTGCAACTTTCTAGGCTATTTGTTCTGCAGCAGCGCTCTCTGCTCTGCCTTGGTGTTGATTGCACGACATCCGGCGGTGCAGCAACGTTGTCTGGATGAGCTGCGCTCGGCGAGTGGCTCGAAAGATGAGCGCTTGCCCTATCTGGAGGCGGTGCTCAAAGAGACACTGCGACTGCAGCCACCGCAGCTGATCGTAAATCGTGAGCTGAGTCAAGACTTTAAATACAGTGAGTGAAGTTATTTATTGCTTCTATAATTTGGCATTCACTCTCCCTCTCTCTCTCTCATAGCTCACTCACAGGTTGGTGATGGCGCTCTGCCCGCTGGTGCTGAGATCTATATCAATCTGTATGAGCTGCAACGCTCTAAGCAGGAGTATGGCAACAAGGCGCAGCTCTTTCAGCCCGAACGCTTTCTGGAGGAGCAGCACGTGGAGCTGCTTAGCTTTGGTCTGGGTCCGCGCAGCTGTCCGGCACAGCAAATGAGCTTAAGCCTCTTGCAGCAGCTGGTGGCACCGCTGCTGCGGCACTACGAGCTGCTGCCCTATGGCGATGCACTGCGTCCGAATCTGCGCCTGGCGCTGGGCTCCAGCAATGGCTTTCAATTGGCGCTGCAGCCACGCAATAAGATTGATTAGCTTATAATTTAAATAGAATATAATTTACATTTAGCAATAATAAACATAAGTTAACTAAAATTACTCCCGCAATACTGCGGAACATCCTATTGCTTGCTGCGCTTGCGCATGCCCAACTGAAAGCCTGTATCGGAGCGGAGGACAATGTTGACCACCGGCTGCACTGGCTCGCCCAGCGGCAGCAGCTCATACTCGCGCACGATCTTGGCCAGTATCATCTTCATCTCCAGCATGGCGAACTTCTGGCCAACACAGTTGCGTGGCCCGGCACTGAAGGGCACATAGGCAAAGGTCGAGAAGGAGCGTTCGCTGCTTTCATAACGTTCCGGCTTGAAGAGATGTGCTTCCGGAAAGTAAGTCTCATCATTCTGCGTGCTATAAATATCCATGAAAATCTCAGTTCCAGCGGGTATGATGCCCGCACCAAACTTGGAGTGTGCTGCAACCAGAGAGAGAGAGAGAGAGACAGAAAGAGAGAGAGAGAGATAGTCTCTTCTAGAGTTTGCCCACTCTTGATCATATTCACTTACTGTACTTGAAGTCCTTTTGCAACTTCCGTCCAATGGCCGGCACAGGCGGATATTTGCGCAACGATTCCTTCACCACACATTCCACATACTTCAAATTGCCCAGATCTCGCATGGTAACGGCTCGACTGCGATCACTGCCCAGCACCTGCAAGATCTCGGCCAGCATTTTGGCCTGAACTTCCGGATGCCGTGAGATGCACCACAGACAGAAGGACAGGCCACTGGTGGTGGTGTCATGGCCCTCGAACATGAACGTATCCACCTCCTCGCATATCTCCTCATCGCTTAGCGCTTGTCCGTCGACTCTCGCATGCAGCAGCACATCGAGCAAAGCCATGCGATGACGCTTGCCGTCCATCTCATCTGGCAGCTGATCTTCATTCGCCAGCCGCAGCTGCTCCAAGGTCTGACGACGCTGCTTAATCACCTGCACAGTAAACTCGTGCATAATGCGTATGAGCTGCATCTGGCGCAGCTTACGATGTGGTTGGAGCAGTGTGAAGAGCAGCTCGTACTGCATGTAGACCAACATAAAGCGCCTGGACATCAAGGCAGTACATCTGTCGTGGGAAAAAGAAATGATAATTTCAATTTCAATTCGGATACTAAATAAATAAATAAATATCGCTTCATACTCACTCTGTTACAGCAGTCACATAGGGTGTGCTCTTTGCCTGCTGCGCATTCACTTTGGTGCCCATTGCCGTCTCTGCCAGGCTATCTAAGGCGGCCAGGCACACAAAGGGATGCACATCAAAGATCTCGCCATTGGCATGCGGCTCCAGGCACTGCACACACACATTCGACTGCTGATCGAAGACCTCCACGAACTGTTCAAGGATCGCGAAATGAAAGGTGGGCGCTATGATCTTGCGCCGTTGATGCCAAAGTTTGCCATCGCTGAGCAGGAGGCCATTGCCCAGCCACTGGCTCAGCAACTTGTACACCGGATGCTTAACCAAGTGCTCTTGGCTGGACATTAGCTGCTCATTGAATTCCACATCACTGCTTATGACCATCAAACGGTTTAGTATAAAAACACGTTGCAAATTTCCCAGTTCCATGCGAAATTTGTTGGTTTGTTCAATGCAATCTGCAGGCAATCAGTAGTTGGATAATTACATTTTTATATTAATTAATAATATATAATATATTTATATTTTAATTATAATATTTTAAATATAATATTTTAGTTTTTATTTACTTTTACTACATATTGCTTACTTATACACTTAAATAATAATCTTATACGTTCCGAAATCGATGAATATATCGAATTATCTCATCGCCCTGATCATGCATTAATATTTATTCACATTTGGGATCTTTTATGGGCTCTGCCACAGCTGAACACAATTCAACTTTCGCAGCTGCACTTTGCACTTCATACATACTTTTCGGATTCAAGCTGCAGGCACGATGCACAGCTCCGACTATTGGGGGACAATAAGGTCCTGGCAGATTGGCCACTGCCGCTCGCCTGTGTCTCTGGCACCAATGGAACAGACTGCCCGATGTCAGCAGCAGCACAACAAACGCGATCAGCAGCATTTTGCACTCTAATCTGATCTCGGATCAAGGCAGCTAACTGCAGCTGTTCGTAGTACTCAACTTCTATCTAAGTTCGCGTATCTGGTTCGAGACTCAACAAGCCGAAATAAAGCAACAAAACACTTGTGCCTAAATATAAGCGAGCTTATATTTTCTTAGTTACGTTTATTTTCTTTTTATATTTTTTTATTTTACCAACGAGTATGCTAATTGTTTTGGACACACAAGGCGACATGCAGTGGGTGGCGGGCAGCAAGTTATCAGCTGTTATTTTTTTTTATGTAATTTCCGTTAGAGACATTCGTGCGGAAATTAAAACATTTGCACAGTGAAACAACACGGCGGGGGATGGATAGCTGCCAAAGCAGGACCTCGTCAGTGTCCTGAAGAGCTGCACTCGCAGAAAAACTAATTAACAGCTGCTTCCTGCAGTCGAGCCGAAGTTCGACTTTGACTTTTGTAATGGCATTTTATCATATTATTTTAAAAAGGGTCAGCGCGTTGCGAGTAGAGCAACAGACTCACTCATCCTTATATTGACACACACACATACATACATATATATATGTACATCTATAGATATATAGCATAGGCGTGCTTTTAATTGTGCATTTTCAATTTTCGCAATGACTGTTATAAATAAAACTCTCTGGCTGCCAGCAACAGAAGGGAGAGAGAGAGAGAGGGAGGAGTGAAACAAGTAACAAAAATGGAAGATTTTCCACATTAATTTGCGCATATTAAAAATGCAATTTGTTGCATTAATTGCAGCATGTGAAACGTATCAGACGATCCGACTGATAGCACAGAGCGATGCTGCACAACAGAGAGAGAGAGAGAGAGAGAGAGAGAGAGAGAGAGAGAGGGAGAGGGACCGCCCAGTGCTCAACAGCCAAGTCACGTTGATAGCCAGCACAAACAAGCAAATAGCACGCGAACCACGCAGCGTATGAGTAATGCGAGCTTTTCGTTCAATGAGCAAGGCTCACGAGTGAGTGTGAGAGAGAGGGAGAGGGAGTGTGTGTGCGTGTGTGTGTGCGTATGTGCAACAACCCGGACACGTGAATAAGAGCAAACTGGTCCTGCTTCTGTTGTGGATTGAAAATATATATATATATTTTTTTTAATGCGAGACAACTGATATTTTGGTTAAGGCGCCAACTGTTCTGAAAATTGATATAAATGAACAATCGAAATGGCATATAAAACGGAATAAAAATTAAAGAATTGACTTTAAATTGAGATTGTGTAAAAGATATATATTAAATTATATATATTTATAAATATTTTTTTGGAAATTTTATAGGTATTGCTAACCAAATAATTGTTATACGTATAATATAATTGTATTCATTAATTTGATTTTCAATTGTGATAGATTCTTGTAGATGCATTTAAGCGTTTCAATAGTTGTGAAATATTTTTTTTTAATATAATAATATAATATCATATAATGAATATACGAAATATGTATATTAAGTGGAAGTAGACTAATATTAATATTAATATTATTATTACAACTAACATAATTATATATAAATTAAGTAACAGCTATTGATACACAGTTCATGTGAGACAATATATATGCTATACACAGTTCTTAATAGTTACGGACATTATAAGCAATATATAAATACTCTAAATAGAGTTTCAGGTAGACTTTGTACAAGTAATAATCAAAAGTTCATTTTGCTCAAGTCAACTCTTACGTCATTAGCCAACATTGCTTAACGAGAGAGCACCGTTATGATAGTCATTAACAATAAAATCTTCAGCATATTGGCTAGAGTATAGTGAGACGAAGCAGAGTTAATTTTAGCCACAGGCAAAGGTCTATCTGGCGGATAGAGTTCAATCGCCTTCCTGGCCATAGCTCTGATGCCCAACCAAGAGTCTTTGGCTAGATCCTTCAGCTTGTTCTTTGGTGGCCAAAAGTCAAAGATAATTCCATCGCGCTCACCAGACAATTCCAGCGCAAAGCTAAGCGGGAATCCAATCGAGAAGGCATAGTCCAAGCTGGTGCCACCAAAGTTATCCTCCTTGCCATACTGGCCATAGCCGAATCTTTCGCCAGTCGCATTGAATATGGCCACAGCTCCGGCCTTGGCTACGGCGTACAATTCCTCATCATTGTCACTGGTCAAACTGCATAAGGAAGAAACGAAGGCTACTATTGGAGATCAATATTTATACGTACCACATTGATACCTACTTCTTGTATGCCCAGGGATAGTAAATATATTTGTGATGCGAATGCAGTGTGATGAACATCATTCCAGTTTGGCTCAGGACCATATCGTGCATTATATCCCGCACAGCTCGTGACTCGAACTCGGAGAAGGGCTCACGGCCCGCATAGTGTGTGCTACAGGAATCGTGTAGCTCCGCATAGCCCTGACCCCAGGCAATATTGTAATTCCGATTCAGATTCGCGCCATAGCAATTGTTGCCGTTGGGCGTACGTGTATTGCGCCAAAATTGATCCACATTGCGGGAGAACATATAGCCATCCGGATTGAGCAGCGGCACCAGAATCCAATCGTAATCCTGCAGCAACTGCGCATTCTCCTCATACCTGACCACCAACTGCTTCAAGGTGTACAGAGCGGCAACAGGTGCCAGCCATTCGCGCGCATGTGCTCCGGCAATGAGTAGAATCGCCTTCTTCACAGAGCGTCCGTCGCCATTCGTTATCGTTAGCGATTTCAGTCGACGTTGCTCATACGTCACGCCCATATCCTTCAGAGTAACGCGCTTGCTGTACACCTTCGCCAGCTGCTCCATGTAATCCAGCATGCCATTGTAGCTGAGGTAATCATCGAGTTGCAGCGACGGCGCCACCTCCGCCTCTCGGCGCAGTCGCCGCTTGAAGATCTCGATGCGTGAAGTGCCAAATGTCAGCGAGTGTTGAAAGTGTGTTATCAATAAGATAAGCACGCATAGACCCGTCTCGATGCCTGACATGCTACGCACTTGTCAAGCAAACCATGCGCAAGTGAGTCAGCAAGCGAAAATGGCTTATACATGCATATGTACATGTATGTATATTTATAAATATTTATAAATATTTTGCCTCTGTACGCTACACATGTATTTTACAGCGCGAGTCATAGAACCGATCTGTGTTAATGACAGGCAACAACTGAGTGCAGGTCAATTTGACTCTACAGCACGTTTACAGCACGTTACGATTAACTGTTACGCCTTTCCCTCTGCCTCTCGCTCGCACACGCATACACTAAAGAGCGTGTATTAACCGCAGCGTTTACTAATCAGAACATTCCTCTCTCGCTTTCTTTCTCTCTCTCTCGCCCTAACTGCCACACTGCATTCGGCCTCTCTTTGTGCCCTATGTGTGCGAATCTATTTTTAGACGCGTTCAACATATATTTTTGCAAAAGCTCTCTCTACCTCTCTCTCGCTCTCTCTCTGACTTGGATCAGCGTGCTCTTGCTTATGCTGCAGCAATAGGCTCTCTTACAAATGCATCCAATTACACTCACTTGCACTTTGCGCTTTCAATACTCTCTCACTGAAGTAACTGAAGAATATATTGATTTTGCGCAATGTGAGTGATCTATCAATTAAAATGCAATTCATTTGTGAATTATTAAAGCTTGAAATTTCAAATATAAACAAAAGTCTCATTTTATGCGGTATATGAATTTACTACAGAAAATACATAATATCTTTTGTACTTGTCGTTTATGGAAATGCTGGGCACATTGAAACTGCGTTGCAGTTTTAAACTACAAACAATGCACTTTGGCTGAGAGTGAGAGGGAATACCCCAATGACAGTCTAACAAATATGGCAATTGTTAGATATATAGACATATTTTATTATTATAGCTAGCTATAGTTAATTGTATTTCTATATAGACACTATAAATAACTTTATTTGTTCTACAGCCTATGGCAATTCGCTGAAATGGCTAATTGAGTTAGGAAACAGTTATAGAAGGGGCAAAAACTTAGTTAAAGTAGAAAAAAAAAACAACAAGAACAACAGTTGAATCTTTGTTTAGCCCAGTATATCTTTTAGTCTTCTGTTCCAGTTTGCATCTGCATTTTGCGGCTTTGCCATTTTGCGGTTTAAAAAGCCATTAAAAAATGTAATTATGTTGATAAATACGTCTTACTGGGCATTTTGCATTTTTATTTTTCTCACAACTTCCTGTTGACGGGTAGCCAAAGGACATGGGCAGCAGGAGGAGCAGCAGCTGGAGCAGGACGCTAAGCAACTCTGTTGCCACTCAACTTTGGCCGCAACAACAAATATACTTTGCTGGCAAGTTTTTAGCCAGCAAATATTTTATCATTGCGCCTTTTTGCAGTCAAGTGGCGCGACAGGACCTCAGGCAGAAGCAGCAGCAGCAGCAACAGCAGCGGCAGCAGCATCGCCAGGACGTTTCAGCTGCTGCCGCTGACTGTTGCATTTAAGCCCTGTTTATGGCCGCAAATTTTGACTTGCTGCAATTTGCAGCAAGCTACAACATTTTTCTTTGCCATTTTCATTTTTTTTTTTTTTTTTTTTTTTTTTTTTTTTTGGTTAGTCAAGCGAAAAGTGATTCCCACAGTTTTTGAGCCTTTTTTCATGTTTAGCCTCTTTTTTTGGCAGTTTTTCATTTGAAGTCCTTTTGGCTGAGGCAATTCAGCTGATTGCCATCTAATGGAGCCATCATTTATGCTAAGACTACGAGACGAAATTGACTCTTGGCTCAACTTAAGTGGCATCGAATTAATGAGCTGGCAAAAATGTGATTTCAATTTATAGATTATGAGCCTCAGGTCGATTCTCTTTTCTTTCTCTGGTTGACTGCAATTGCCAATGTGCATAATTCATAACGAGGCAAACTTCTCATTGAGAATCGAAAGAGAAAAGCAAGTGAAGATGATGCAGGCGGGCATATATGGCTGCCCAATACTCGCTTGCACTGTGGAAAGAGATGAAAGTCGTGGAAGAGATAAATTAGTGAAAAGATATTGATAACAAATCGTTGTTATCTAGTCTTATCAAGATTAATCTCCTTAATACTTACGTAAACCATGGCAAATATAAGTATTCATCACTTCGCCACGCCCCCCAATACGCCTTGCACTCTATTTGCCTTAGCTATTCAATACCAAACCCATATACCCCTTTCACTCATCGAACGCGCATAAAAGAAATCCGATTAGTTCAGTTCAGATGCTCTGTCCTTCGCTTCGTTTCCGATGCCGCCTCCTTCGCCTCCTTCATCTCAGAGTCCCCCTGGGAACATCGCTTGCCATGCGAGTCACGTAGCGTTCATGTCCGATTTTTAAGTTTGCGCTGCACAAATCACGTAACCCGACCATTCAGGCTTCTGCTCGCTCGCTGTGGTTAGAGCTTGGCCGTTAGTTGGGGGGCGTGGCATTAGTGGACGCACCAAGCTAATGTCCTACTTCAGGCTATTTGTAGTGTGTGCAGCACTTTGTGTGCATTTTTTTATGATTTGTTTATATACAGCAACACGAAGACGTGAGCGAAAACTCCGTCGACTCTGAACTCTGAGCATGAAATGTGATAAAAACTAGATTACGATTATTAAAGAACACATTAAGTGTATTATTATGGGATCTCTGGCGGATATTATCAAGTGGATGAATAAGAGGTAAATGTGCTGGTTGTAGTTTCTTGTAGCTGAGTATGGGCATAGAGTGTCGAAGATTCATTATTACCGAAGCGTACTGAGTAGGTCCAGAGGATTTGCATAGAAAGTCAATTGGATCAAGAAGATATATACTTTATCGAGTTGGCCATGTCTCCTGTTACATACATTACATACTAAGTTTTAAATTTAAAGGGATTACGGATATAAGCTATCGATTATTGTCGATAACAAATATTGTGCTATCGAAAATGTAAGATAAACTTGGACTGAATATAATAAAGGAATATGTATATATAAAATGTCTTTCATGCTGTCCTCTGCGTGTTCCTCACATATTGATCTCTGCACTTTATGAATTTCCCAATGACAGGTAGGGTATTTCTTAGTCTTCCATATAAGCAGAAGTCATTGCATATATTGAAAAATGTCTTTATTGAATGCAAAACTCTTAAAACTATTTGAAATTGTCTACTTTAATATCCCCAGTGAGTGCCGAATCCATCGAAGCTCATGTGGGAGACTGTCTCAGCGGGTGAGTAGTGCACCGCGATGGGCTGGTGATTGGCGTAGGTGGTCTGAACAGCTGGAATGTGCTGCTGCTGGAGGTAATGCTGCTGCTGCTGCTGCTGTTGCTGCTGTTGCTGCTGCTGCTGCTGATGGTAGATTGCTGGAGCCTGGCTGTAGAGGGCAGGCTGTTGTGGTGTATAGACAGTTGGAGCTGGCGCTGAAGCTGGAGCGGCATAGGTGATAGTCTTGGCAATGGCTGGCTGGTAGACATTGTTGCTGATGCGTGTGTCCAGCTTGTGCACCTGAGAGTAGGGCGTCGCCACGGACTTGGTGTAGTGGGAGACGGTGCCGTCGTAGCTTCTGACCACATTTTGCTGAGTGTGCGCCACGGCATGGTCGTCGGCCAGGTAGCTAATGCCCGCCCAGCTAGGCGACAGCAGCACAAGAGCTGAGATTAGTGAGAGGCATACGCGAGACATGTTTGAGCAGTGAGAGAAGTCGAGCAACTGTTTGTCTTTCGCTGCCGCCAGCAGGTCTTATAAATACGCATTAACTCGATCAATAATTGCTCATATCTTTATCATTTCTATTTTTCTTGTTTTGGCCCAGTTTGTGGGCGAAGCGTAACAGCTAATGGGATTGGGTTTTGCGTGACTTTCATAAATCCATTTCTAGCCGGAGATCGTGGCAAATCAATTTATGCCACAATGTGACAGCAAATGGAGGGCGTGCCGCACTTATGACCGCGCATTGCATAACAGCAATTGAGCTAGACAGCCCTGGCCCTGTTTGAGGTCGTCGGCGCACCTGCTCCACATACCTGTATTTTTGGCTCTGAAGTGCCCTCAAGCTCGCCGTGCCCATGCCCCAAAATAATAACAGCCACGTCACAATTTATGGCCCATCGGAGATGCATTAAGGATGCCCAAATTGTGAATGCATCTCGACAGCCTCTCAGCCTCAACTGCTTTCAAATGTCTTTGCATGCCAATTGTACAATTACTCTAACACGTATATATGTCTATATTTTTCAACTGGGGCAACATAACAATGTTATACAGCCAACACATTAAACACATATACACATATACATACATACATATATATGCCTTTCAAGCCCAACTCTTATTTATGTGAGAAATTCCCTTAGTTTCGTGTTTAGGAATTGCTGGAAAATTGAAGCAAATTCTAGCTGGTTCAGTTTATAGATTTACAGCCTTAAACATTGGATTTAAACATTTAGAATTTCACTTAAATGAGTTATAGACAAAATGCATATATTATCGATATACCCTATAATTAATATTTTATAAAGTTTTGCATTTCATTCAAATGTGATTTCAAAGCTAGATCCATAAAGACTGCAAAATTGTGTAGAAGTATATAAAAATAAAACTCTACTTTATTTTTATAAAAAAAAATGTGAATTGTTTTAAATTCACTTGAGCGAATAATATATAAATATCTGACTTCAAATAACTCAAAGAAATTTAAAAAAGTATTTTATTATTTAATTTGCAATTGATATATATGTGCAAAAATTTAAATAATAAATTATATTGGATTTTGTATACTTAAGTTATTAAAATTTAATTTTATTTGTTCTAAATTGCTTACTAAATTATTTGATCATATATTTAATTTAATCATTTATATCTGATATTTTATTTGATTTAGCTATCAACATTTGCATGCTTCGTAAATTTTACAGGGTATGCACAGTTCCACACAGCCACAATTTGTCTTATCCTCTCTTCTACATTTGAAGTACCGTTGTTGCTGCACACACACACTCAATGGCTGGGCACTTGAGGCAAGTCGAAGAAAACGATTCGATACATACATTCGATACCATAAAAATCGCTCAGCTACAATTGACTTATAATGCAATTGGCAAACGTAAAGCAAATGTTGTTAACTTGCAGCGAAGTAGTGTGAGAAAGAGAGAGAGGTTGAGAAGGGGGAAAGGGAAAGGACATTGTTGCGTTTGACCGTCTGCAAAAGTTTTGCGCTCAATGAAAATGACACATAAATAGCATCAACATTCAGGATCTGGGCAACGGCACAAATGTGATTACGATTACGTCCGACTTTCAGCAAGGAGTCACCTTTGTTTGTTGATGACTTTTGCTTGATTTGTGTGTGTCCTGTCTCTCTCTCTGCGTCTCTCTTTCTCTGTATGTTTGTGTATGTGTGTGTGTGTGTGTGTGTGTGAGTCCATTATGGCTCTTATGAAATTTGGCACATAAATTGTATTATTGCATTTATGCTTGATTTTATTTCCGTTTGCCTTACAATCGTCATGTGATTGTGTGGGCGCTTAACAGCCTTAGTGTTTGTGTGTGTGTATGCATGTGTGGGTGTGTGTGTGTGTTCATGTGTGCCTTTGTATTGACTGTTAAATTGGCTTTAGTTGCTTTTTCGTCGCTTAAGTGAATTTGCTGCGAATTCGCCTTTGTTGCTTGCTCTCAAGTTGCTCGCTCACTAACACACACACACACACACACATGCACACAGGTACACACTCATGCGCTTACATTTCAACGGTTTCCTTTCGCTAAGCGCCTTACTCAACGCCTGAGCACAATTTGAACTTCAATTAGCTGCATTGGCTAGCCTAATAAACGTGCACACTTAAACTCATTCTACCGCGCTCACTCTTGCTCGAACTCTCTTACTGCATTCACCCACACTCGCCGTTCTGTCCCCTCTCTTTCTCTCTCTCACTCTGTTCCTATTTCGTATACAATTACAAATGACGCGCCATTGCCAGGCCGAAAGTCAATTAACGGAACTCGCATAAAAGCAGCAGCTACTCCACGCGCCTCGTCTGCTAATTGGAATTGAAACATAAATTAAAAGTCAAAGACGTGGACGCAAGACGAAGACGAAATTGTGCAAGGCTTGAATGCAACTAAAACTTTACGACTTCACATATGTGTGTGTATGTGCCCTCACCGTTGTTGGTCACTGCGCAACGTAACATCGTGCGATTTTTACGTTTTGTCGTAATGTGTACCAATTACGTTAGTTCGCTAGCGTTTTTTCAGCTTCTTCTGTTTCTGTTTCTGTTTGCATTGACAGCTTAGATTAAGTGTGCAGCATAAATTGGTAGAGGGTTGTGCACCCAAAATAGTTCGCGATATATTTATGTGAGCAAATGGCAATTGCCAGTGGCAAGTGCACATTATTTGCTAGCAATTAAAACTATGAATCGTTAAGCATTTAAGCATTGTATGGCAGTGTATGCACGCGGATCTTAATATCAAGATAAAGCTGATTTAACAGATCCACATACATATGTATGTATGTACATATTTACTTGTATAATTACGTCAAGGGTCAGCTACATTGTATATTGTGTAGCAGGCACATAGAATACACACACACGTATGCACGCGCTCTTCTAATTATAAGTTCGTCTTGATCTACATATGCGCGCATTGTGAGCAGCTTAAATATGAAGGGAGAGAGGGGGAGAGGTGAGACACACATATGCAGTCTTACATTTGCAGCTTACGTTTCAGACCTAGCCGAATTACCACTCTTATAATTATAAGTTCGAACCTTACAGCTTTACTCTTATAATTATAAATCATATTTAGGATTAACCCGTATGTGTGGGATGCAGCATAAGCTTACGCATACGCATACACAAACATTCACATACTCTTATAATTAGTAAGAACTTAACCTTTAGGCGCGCGTTCTAGTTAAATAAACAATTTATATATTTTATATATTTTGTTTATCTAGTACCACAAATAAAAACCTTTTCATTTCAATCTATATCGCTGCTCACCTAAGGGTTAATTTCGCCGTTGTCTTCCGTTTGTTATATTGCCAATCAGCTGTCCACTCTCACTCTACCCCTCTCTCGTTCGCTCACACACACACAGCGAGAAGCTACCCCAAGCATCAGGCCCTAGTTTGCCCACAACCACGCCCCCTTCCACCTCAAACTGTTTGTGTCTTATGGCACAAATGGGAGTTGGCTTCAATTTTCTTTATATTACAACTTGATTTAATTTGACGTGAGACTTGGCTCACGCTCTCGAGAAAATGCCGGAAAAGCGGGCGCAAAACAATAAAAAAAAAATGAAGGAAAGAGAATAAGAAAAGTAATGTAGTTGTTGACCAAAAGGAAAATGATTAGAATTCACATTCCAAATTCCAATTGCTATTCAAAATTGTTCCTAATGAAAATATTAAGATTAAACAACTGGATGAAGAAGAAGAATCAGAAGTAGAAAAGCCATTTGCCAGCTGCCAGATGCACGAAATACAACAACAACAACAACAACAACAATTTCCATTTCCATTTACATCGTAGCTGATCTGCCGATTGATATAATTTCATTAAGCCTACAACAACAGCGAAGCAATTATTATTGTTGCTGCCACGCCCACTTTTCACGCCACGACCAAGTTTTTTGAGCGTGACAAAAAAAGCAACAACAAAAAAATATACAAAATAAATAATAATGAAAATGAAAATGGAAATGGAAATGCAGCAGCAGGGGTAGTGTGCGGGGGTTGGGGGCGTGGCCCTGTTTAGAGACCGAGGCGAAGTGTCGAAAACTCATTAAAAACTTTTTTACAGCCCATTTGAAAGCAATTTGTAAATTGCGCGAGCCCAAGCAAAACTCTATTAATTATTATTTATTATTATTATTTATTTATTTATTTATTTATTTTTTTGATTATAAATTTTCTTAAATTAATATTATTTTATGCTTAATTGTTCTACATTGAATCATTTTCTTATAACTAAATGAAAACTTTTAATATATTTTCTAAATATAAATACATATATTTTTATTTACTTTGGTTAAAAAAAAAAAAATAATAATAATAATAATAATAATAATAAAATAAAATAAATAAATAAAAAATATATAAATAAAAATTTTCTGGAATTTATTAATATAAGTATGTTTTAACTATTATTATTACTATTATTAAAATTATTATTATTATTATTATTATTATTATTATTATTATTATTATTATTATTATTATTATTCCATTTAATTATTTCGACAGACTTCAGACTTTTAAAAACTGTAATAATTCATTTTTATTTATTTATTTATTAAAAGCATTTTTTGTGTTTTATTTTCCAATTTTTATATATTTTTAATTTTTTTTTTTTTTATTATTATTTTCCTTTTGTTTTCATTTATTTTAAACTGCTCGTTTTAATTTTTATTTATTTAATTTATTTATTTTTTTTTAATTTCTATCTGCTTCTTTTTCTATTTATTTTTATTTGTATCTTCTTTTTATCTTTTTATATAATCAAGCGAGCCCTACAGTCCACAATTTCTCAGCTACCTCAGCTACCCTCACATAAATAGTTGCTCGCTCTCTCACTCTTTCTCACTCTCACTCTCCCTCCCTCGCTTATCAATTTATTAAAGCGTTTAAGCTTTAACCCTCAAACTCAACAACAAGCGATATATTCGGCAATCATTTTGAGCCGACATTAAATCACATTTCCGCATTTCCGCATTTTCCATGGGTCTAAGAAAAATTGTGTTAGCTGCCGCGCTGCCTTTTTGCTGGCTCACAACAGGCACGCCTCCTACCAAACCCCGTCAATGCTTGGCATACCTGCTGCTGGCTCTGCCACTTAAATATTCAAAGCGAAAAGTTGTTCTACACCTTGGCTTTGGCTCGCTTTTTTTGAGCTATTATTCGGGTTTGTTGAGCGAATTCCCACAGGATGCAGTTCAAAGCAGACGTCGCAAAGGCCTTGGAGCGGGTTAGCTGTGGCATAATATATGCGGCAAGCACGTCAGTTGCTGTTTTTTTCTGCTTTTTTTTGCTGCCACACAAGAAATTCAAATATTTGAAATTGGCGCCAACTGGCAGCAGGCCAGGGCTGCAGCGTAAGGCCAGGCTAACCAGATATACTAGTTTTTATTAGTGTGCAGCCTAGCCAGACTGCTGAAAATATATAAATTTGCATTAGTCGATAGATAATTTTTAAACCATGTGACCGTATTGGCTAAATATCAAAATACCACATAGATAAATTCATGACATTTGTACTGACGTTTTATCCAAAAGCAAGAAAGAATTCTGGGTCGTAGCCGCTCGCTTTTTTTGTGTAATTCTTTTTATCAAAATTTGGTAGAAATAAATTTTGTTTTAGTTGCTTGAAAATCGACTGGCATACAGTGCGGATGCGACACAAAATCGGCAAATACGAATACGCAAACGCTAGCGAAAAGAGAATATAGCAGTCAATAAAACACGACAAAAAATTTGCTCACACTTGGCTACACCGGATCGACGAAAGTGCGAAAGAGCGAGAGCGAGAGCGAGCAAAGACGAATTCGAATGCGAATGTGTTTCGATTGGCAGAAACAAGACACAACGTTTGCTACCGATTTTCTTTGCCATCTCTTTGGCTGTAGTAAGTTTCATTCTTGCAGTGAAGGAATCTAATTCAACAGCATTTGATACGCACGTGCACGGTTGTCAAAATGTTAATAAATCTAAAGGTGAAAACTTTAGATGCTCGCACACACGAATTTAGCATCGACAATGAGGTAAGTACGTGTTCGAACATGTTTGTTTGTTTGTGTGGAAAAGTATTTGTGTGTGTGTGTGAATTTTTGAGGTTGTGTGTTGAACGCTTTTCTTTGAATTTTGTACATTCGCAGATTACTATACGTCAGTTCAAGGATCAAATCGCAGAAAAGACCAACATCGCAGCTGAAAATCAACGGATTATTTACCGTGGCTGCGTGTTGTCAGATGACAAACAGGTGAAGGAATACGGTGAGTCATGGCCATTTGTTGTTGCAATCAACAAATTATTGACATATGGACATTTTCTTATTTTCCAGATGTCGATGGCAAAGTTTTGCATGTGGCCGAGCGTCCGCCCTTCTCGCAGCGCGGCGCCAATGCTACGAACAATGACGAACCGAATACGACGCGCGGCTTTCGCAGCGTTCCCGGCAGGCCAACAACTCGGAATCTGCGCAATGCGCCATATTTCAGAGCTCTCGACGGCATGCTGGTGGGCACAATGGCCATACCCGTAAACAATGGACAACTGAATGCTGCGGGCGTAAGACTACATAAATAATACAGCCGAAATTCCCTTGTACTAATTATTGTCATCTTTTACAGGCTCGCACACCCCCGAATCACTTCCCGAATTCGTCGTCTTTCTGCATTAATCGCATCACTGTTGCTCAGCACATGATCGACTGCGCCAATAATATAGCCGCATATCTAGAGAATCCCGAGATCGGTCTGAACAATCAGTCTTTGGATATACTGCAGCGGGGTCACTGGACCATGGAGTCAACAGTGGTCGAGGTGGGCGTTTCCTCTGCCGATATGCCGCGCAACAATAACATCATTGATATGGTACAGGATGCAGTCACCGCTGCATTGTCACGGAACACACCTGGACGCAACTATACGGTGGTGCAGCTGCCCACGGTCTACACCAATGAGGAAGGCGGACAGCAGCCGCAGCAGCAACAGCAACAGCAGCAAACTGCTGGAAGCAATAGCAATGATGGCGCCGCCAGCGTAGATACGGGCGGGGAGACAACAGCAGCCGCCGCTGTAATCATTGAGGATGTAATTGAAACAGATGATGGCGCTAGCACACCACCCGGTGAGGACGAAGCTTCTACCTCACCACAAGCTGCGAATCAAGACGCTGGAGCGACTGGAGCAGCGGCTGCTGGATCGGCACAACCGAGCGGCACAGGCACTGCTCCGCGTCGCCGCACGCGGCCTGAAGTACTGGCGCGTGTCTTTCAACGTTATCGCACCGTGGAGCAACGTTTGTCGCCCTTCCTCGATCGCTACTACGAAATCCTGCAGCAGGATCCCAGCTTCGAGGAGCAGGACACAGCGGGCCGTGAGAATGCGCAGCGCATTTATGATCGTGTCTCCGAGGCTCTGCACTATCTATCGCATGCCCAGCACGCCATCTCGGACCTCATGCTGGATTTATCGCAACCCGGTCCCCGTGTGCTCACCTGCCGGCCCATTCTCGTCGAGCAGAGCGGCTACATACGCCCCAATAACATATTCACGCCCAATTTGGTGGCGGCTCCGATTGCCGAGCTCATCGCCCAGGTGCCACCACAGGCTGCAGCAGCACAAAGCGCAACACCTGCCACTGCATCCACTACAGGCACACAGCCGGAACAGTCGCCATATGGCCTTAATGTACAACAACAGATCGTGGTGGATGTTTCGGGAGCAGGTTTGCCTGGTCAAGCTGCTGCTTCCGGCACCGCAGCTGCTACACAACCCAGCCGAACCCAAAACTCGACCAGCATGCAGGACGATATGCATGAGGTATACGCACGCACCTACAGTGAAGTGCCGCCCATCGGACATTTTCGAAACTTGGGCAATAATAATACAAGAGCAGCAACTGCAGCGCAACAACAACAATCCCAAACTTCTGAGGAAGACATAGGTAAGTGTCGATTCAATATAGTGTTTTATGGACAAGTCGAAATGCACAAGCAATAGAAACCCAGCAGGACTAATTCCTTGTCGATCTCTTTAGGTGAGCACGCGGAGGGTGAAGAAGCAGCACCCAGGCCAAGGCTAAGTCTCTATATGCCTGTGCCATTGCCAATGCCCAGTAGGTTTTCCTTGAATGAAATTCCTTGTTTTCCGAACATGCATTCGGCATAAAGAGGTCAACCCTTCTATTGTCAGCATATTTAATACGCTTGGCTTGATTTTAAAAGTTGAAATTTTTGTCTATTTACTACTAATCCGAGAGTTAAAGACAATTGAAAGCCTAACGCTTACAATACTGTCTTCTTATTACAAAAGCATGGGCTTATAATTTTAATTAACTTGACTTAAAGATCGAAGCAAAAGCTTATTCCTCTATAGAAAGCTTTTATAAAACTTAATCTGCAGCTCACCTCATAAGTTGTTATATAAAACCATGAAGCGGATGCTTAAAATCATGAAAGCTTCTTTAGCTTGTTCTTCTCTTCTTATATTCTCAAATTATTAATTTTTATACTCTAATCCACGATTTACTAAATGATTTTTTGTACGGCCGCTTACAGATTCGCAGGCTCGCATGTCACGTTTAATTCAGGCCGTCGTTGGTACAACGAACAATGCGGATATACCTCAACAGAACTTACAGTATATAGCTAGCATTCAAGCTGCAGATGATGAGCAGGAGTTCAGAAATTTAGATGAAGGAGGACAAATGGAAGATCAGCTAATTAATGCAGGCATGGCTGATGCAGAGGCTGCAGCCGCTATACTCTCTGGCATGGGCAACAACACAACTGACAATTTTGAGGATCCTGTGGATGAGCCCATGGTGGCGCCAGCTGGCACCAATGCACAGCCTCGCGGAGAAATAGGTGAGTGTGCAGAGTATCTGTACATGCTTAAGTAGTCAACATTTAGCAATCTCAATCCCAACGACTAATGCCTTGTCGATTTTCTAGATGAGCGCGATGAGCGTGCGGCTGTGGCTGATGCAGCACCCAGGCCAAGGTTTCGTCTTTATATGCCCGTTCCATTGATAATGCCCAGTATGTTTTCCTTATTCAGCTGTATAGCTCAGCGCAGCTCATCTCTTTTTTTCAGCTAACATTAGTTTGATTAATCGGATTTACTTCCGAATATTTAAGTATATATTAATCGTTTCTTAACTAATTCATAAAACATTTAAAGCTTTAACGCTTTGCTTTAAATGTTGATGCCTTACATCCGTCTTGCTCGACGATTTTCTACTGAATTAATTTCACCACTCAGAGAGCAATGTGATACATTTAGCTCGCAAATAACTGTTAACCTTCACGTTCTGTTCATACGCACGCTCTCTGAGCAGAAGCCTTCGGTTCTGATCGTTTTCGGCTGAACTATTCGTGTGGTGCTCTTTTCCCGAACTCTCAGTGAGTGAAGCAAAAAACGAGTCTATTTAAACGATCATAACTTACACATACACGCTCGCTCAGACTTTTTGCTTCGTATATGTTCGGGGGAAAACCAGAGCGAAAACGAACTTGCCAAAGAACCGAAGTAATCGATTGCTGTTCTCTGAGAAGAACCGAAGCAATCGATTGTTGCTTTCTGAGAATTTTCACGAAGCCTGAATGAAAATCTTGTTTTGCGGACATTGAGCAACGGTCAACAGATATTTGCGAGCTTAGCTTTCCATTTTTAACAAAATAATATTTCACTGATGGAAAAAAATGTAAATGACTCGATTAAAGCGTTTAGTATACAAGAGCTTTACATGCATCAGCATTCCATACGAAAGTAAGCAGCTTAAATATGGAAAGCTATGTCTGATAATCCCAGATTTACTTTTAAGATAAAACTCGAAAATAACGAATCCCAGATTAATCGAAAATCTTTCCCAAAACTGTTGCATAGCTTAATCTTGACTAATTTACATGTTTACAATTTAGTTTGATGCTCAATTATTAGCTCATATTCTTGTTTCGCTTACAGATCCTCAGATGCGTATGGCTCGTCTGATTCAGGCTGTGGTTAACAGCGCCACGAACGATACGGATCTGCGTCTCGAGTTCAATGTGCCCAATGTGATGTCCATTAATTTACCGGTGCATGTGATGACCGCTGCTGTGCATCCGCAGGCCCAGGCCCAGGCACAGCCACAGCCACAGGGACAAGGACGACCAGCAGCCGCCACCGACAGTGCCGGAGCTGGTGAAGCAAGTGCAGCAGCTACCACAGGTGCTGCTGCAGCTGTTTCAGTCGCTGCTGCTGCATCCACATCGAGTGGCACGCGCAGCGGCGAGCAGCGCGCCAATACATTGCCCACAACGGCCACGCAGACGCGTTCAACGTCACGGCCACAGATTCAAATTGGCGGCAATAACAATTGGACTGGACGCATTACACCCACACATACGGCCTTTGATCGTTTCTTGCCCTGCAATAGCCATCATATTCGTGAGCCGGAGCCATCAGTCCAACAGCAACAGCAATATCAACAACTACTGCAACAACAGCAGCAGCAACAAGCTCATATTCGTCAACAAATTAACAACATCAGAAGCAGAAACAACAACAACACCAGCAGGAACAACAACATTAGCAGCAGAAACAACAACAGCACCACCGCAAGTAACAACCAAAGATCAGCACATGGACCATCCGGTGAGTTTAATATTGTTAAGCTAATCGTCAATTTTGATTTGATATGCATATATGTCAAATGATACATATATAGAATCGTCAGATCATAAATATATATATACATACAATCGCTGTAATGCCCCGGGCACTGTACGACTTCGCCTCGTCGCGCCATCGCCACGTGACAGATTTGCTTTCCTCATCCTAATACACATACACCACACATATTCACCAGAGATGTAAACCGGGCTACTAGCAGAGAAATAAAACAGCTGAGGAACAATTAGAAAGAGTCTTTTTAGACTTCCAACTCTCTCTCTCCCTCTCTCTCTCTGTCATTTCCTTTTCATTCCATTTCATTGTCCTTGCTTTAAATGACATCAACTGAGTTTATTAGGACTTGATTCATCAGTAAATTGAAATAGCATATGATATTTATCAAATAAAATAGAGAAAGGATATCAAATGCTTTTATTAAAACTTGATCAGTCAACGAATCAATCAATCAGGAATACAAATTTCCCATAGATTCCCATTAGACTCTTAATCATTCGCTTTTCCTCTTATAACTACCCTTGCTTCAACTGATTCAACATAAATGAATGGATACGAATTAATCATTTAGTTAGTTAATCAAAAGAGTTTTAAAATTATAGTTAGAATCTTTTTTATCTGCTTCGTTTTGACTTCCGAGCCGAGGCTCTCAATTTTGTTTTATCCTTGCCAAAGGTCGATTCAAAAGTAGTTCAACTAATAGTTATCAACTGGAATGCTCCAATATCTAATATACAATAGAGTTTTAGGAATATTTTCCTGTAGACTAGAGCCATAGACTCTACCAACACGCACACACACCCACACATTGTATTGTAGGCCTTCCGGTTTGCATCTCTGACATTCTAATCTGCATTCTATCCGTCATCATCTCATCTCATAGTCAATGCAAATCGCTTGCCGCGTAGCTACAGCAGTACGCTCCTATCGCGTCAAATGTCGAGACGTCGTGTCGCCAGCAACCGCGAGAACCGTAGCGGAAGTGTGCCGGGATCGAGGACTATTGGCGGCCATGGTGGTGGTGATATCAATGATATTGTTGGTGGTGGTAATGGTGGTGGTGCTGCTGCAATACGCGCTCATGTACCACTGGGTGTTCGTGCACGCTTATCAATCAATCGCCGTACCGATCGCCAACCGAACGGTCGGCCAGGGGTGAACAGAACCGTATCCAACCTTTTATCAGCTATGTATGACAATTATCTTACTAATATGAGAAATCAAACAGCTTCGGGTGGCACAGCAACGGGGCATACTAATGCCACCTCGACCGCAGCAGCCAACAATGTGGGCACCGCAGCAGCCCGTGCGACTCCAATGGGCGCTTCAGCCGCAGTCGCAGCTGCAGCAGTAGAGTCGAGCTCAAGCTCAAATGCAGCCACAGCCACACCCACAGCTGACGGAGCAGCTGCTGCTGCTGCTGTCAGCCGAGAGCCGTGCAATCTGCGCGCCCAGCTACGCAACTTTCTGCACAACAGCATCTTCGAGGGTGCCACGATCAATCCGTACACAACTCAACTGGCTGTGGACCGAGCTCTGGACTGGTTCGGCGACAATCTGCTCTTTTTACGCCAATACGAGCGACCGGAATACAATTCGCGGGACTCCGTGTGTAATACGTTGCGCCAGAGCCTGAACCTGATCATCAAGCTGTGCTACAGCAACAGCTGCAGCACCCACTTTGAGAATCAGCTCAAGCAAATCTGCGATCAGTTCCGAAATCGCCTGTTCAGCGTGCTCTTCTTGTGCCTGGGCAGCTTGAATGCGGAGCTCTACTGGAGACAGCTGATGCGAAGGCTCAGCGCGCCGCTGCGTTCCAGTAAGTGAAGATGAAGAATCAGTTGACTTGAAGTATATACTCACATATTCTCTATCCTCTGCTGTACTGTTCTGTTCTGTTTAGATTTCCGCAATGAGGCCTTGCAGTTCTTGTGCATCTATATTGACCCCACAATACCTGCAACGACGGATACCGCCGATGCTCAACAGTTCCTTGTGCTGCGCGATGTACAGACAACTGGCCCAGATGCCGATGTAAGTAGCAGTTTGAAAATTGGATCAAATTTCCCATTATTCCCGTAACTAATAGGAACCTTTTGTGTGGCCCTCGCTACTCGCCTTTCCCTCACAGTCACAGTCACAGCCGGCACAATCTCTGGATACCGACGTTGAGATGGCTGAGGTGGCCGGCGGCAGCAGCGAGAACAGTAGCAATTCAGCGGAACTGGAGCCACCCTTGCCGACTGTGACGTTCGGCTCGGAGCCTTGGCACAACAACTTCCCCAATGATTGGCTACCTGTGATAGCGCGTGATCTGCAGACCCAGGCAGAGGTGAGTGTTAAGCAGCAAAGTCTGAATCAAGCTCTAAATATGCTTCACCTGCAGCAAACCCAACCACAGCCGCCCTACTCTGACGCTTATATATCGGGCATGTCTGCCAAGCGTCGCAAGATCATCCAGAACGAGAAGTCGTCCAATGTAGAATGTTTGATTTCAAGCGGTGTGCAGCGTGCTCTCCAGAGCTCCGGTCTGGCTGGCACAAATGGTGGCGGTGCTGGCGGCAATTTAACTCCCGCTGTTAATCCGGATGTTGTGATCAATGCCATTGCACATGATGCCGTCGTGCAGGCATCCTACACTGAGGCTGTGCGCAGCAATGCACGCGAGCGCCTTAAGCAGGATATCGACTATAAGCCAAGCAAATATCCGCAGATAACTAAGTTTACGCAGCAAAAATAAACGATGAGGTTGGGTGGATCGTGTCATGGGCATTTGCCGTGTCCGTGTCCAGAGAATGAAGCGTGCTTAAGTGTGCTTTATATTGTAAATCTTACTTTAATATTGAACACTATTCTGTTTCATATTTAGTTAATTGGATTATTTTCAAAAGCCTGTGTCGATCACAATAAGTGCTCGGCAGTGGATGCTTCAACAAGACACCCATATATAGTTATATATATACTATATAAATCAGATTATGCATGCATGCATACAAACATACACACACATAATTAACTACAAGAAACTACACGAAATTGATGGTCGAAGATTTTTAGGACAACTCTGCATAAAAAGAAAGCTAAATAAAAGAACATACATACACAAAAAAAAATCAATTCTGTTCCATTATCGGTCGGCTCTATACTATATACTATATAGTTGATTGATCCAATGGCGTCCCCGTGGCGCATGACGCAGTGGCCAGGCAGCAGACAAAGCCGTGACGACAGCCAAATACCAAATTCCAGCCAAATATTTTGGCCGTAATTAAACCAGCCAGGCCCCAATTGACGTGTTTTTCGATTTTAGGGCTATCAATATTGGCGCATGATCGTTTCCGTTGCAAATCAAACTCTGGAATTTTGCAGAATCTTCGTCAATCTCTCGAGTGGAATTCACAATTACAACAACTATCAAAGAAATCGGCTAGGAGAAAAAATAAACAAAATAATAAAAAAAAAAAAAAAAATGAGAGAAGAGGAGCAGAAAAGAAATATAATTTCATTGGATGAGAAAGCGAAACACGAAAAATTTGTCACATTAAGAAATGTGAAAATATTTATGTGACAGCAGCACAAATATGAATAAATAATAATTCATAATTGTTGCTTTTGTGCGCTGTTGTTGATTTAGGCATGATTGAAATTTAAAAATAGCCCAGCTACGCAATCTGTGTATATTTTTAATACGATTTATCGATTACTTATAAATATTTAGTTAGTCTTCAGCTATTTGACACAAGTGGGCGTGTAACGGTCACACTAAAAATAACCGTCCATGTCGTTTGCTCATCATCATCAGGCGAAAGGCGACGGCGACGGCGACAGCGACGTCAACCGAGATTGATATTGAGTTTGAGTTGAAGTTTCGCTGCGAATCACAAGAAAATTGCCAACAGTCATGATTAATTGCCGCAGGAGCTACATATAACAGCAGCACATCAGTAGCAACAGCAACAGCAGCAGCAGCAGCAGCAGCAGTTGGGCGCAAGGGCGAGAAACTGGGCAAAGCGGGCGAGGCGATGTGGTGCGGGGCAAATTTCTGATGGGGCACATTGGCACGCGCATTGCAGCCGGCAGGAATTTCGTGCGGAATTCGCCGCGACAGACGGCATTTTTAAGGGGGCTTTGGTTAATTATGTATGCGCTGTGCCCAGCCACAACTTCAAAATAAATTAAGACTGCGGACTTTGATGCATGGTGCATGCTGCTGCCCTCTTGCGCCTCCGCGTTTCAATGTGGCGCCTGCCAAGCTGCAATGAGGTGGCGCCACAGTAGTTGTTGCCACAGTAGCCAATTATTGTTGATTTATTTTTTGTTTGCAAGTACGTTGAAAACTTTTGGTTGCGACGGCAGCGGCAATTAAATACCAAATTAAATACTTATTAAATACTAAAGCGCGGCTTATCGATAATCGATATCTAGCTCAACTATTCACCGTTATTGCAATTTTGCATGCATATTAAACGGCGCGAATACCCTGTAAAATGGATAGATAGATATAACTATACGACATCAATTTGTATAAATTATAAATTTAATGCAAATTTTAATTATTCGAATTTAAAATTTTAATTTTGTTGTAAATAAAAAGCTTTTTAAGTATTACGTGGTATATACAAAACGTAGCTATACTAATTGCTGACTCTATCATTCTTATATTTGCATACACGGTATGCAATGCGTTTGCCAAATGTGTAGATGCTTCACGCCTGATTAGCATCGATGAGGCGGCACACGAACAACAACAAAATCATAACAAGCCGGCTCATTCAGCCGCTCTGTGCGCAGTTGAGAACGTCATAATTGAAAACATTGCTCAAAAGATGCTCAGATAAAAAAGATGCTGCTGCGTACAAATAAAACTGATTTTTAAAACGCATGTGGCAGCCGCTGGCATCTGTGTGTGTGCGTGTGCGTGTAAAGGACAATTTATCAGCAGTGCGTAAGAGTAGAAGCCAGCAACAGCAGCAACAACAAGAAGAGTTTGTAAACACATGATGTTGATAATGATGCCCCCATACATAGATGTGCATGTGTATATATATATGTATATGCATCGCATGGCATGGCCTGCTGCCTAGGTTCCTAAGAAACTCAACTTACAAACATGCCACATGTGGCAGCAACACCCATCTCAGTTGCTGCTGCTGGTGCTGCTCAAAGGGGGCAACACAAAAAAACATCACGCACCAAAAACAGACAGCGGCGCCAGCTACTCAGATTGAGATTGAAGAGACAGGAATACATGTAATTGAGTGTTTGCTTTAACAATTACATAGCCTAACAGTCAGTGGCAGCAGCAGCAGCAGCAGCAGCAACCACAGCAGCAACAGCAGCAGCAACAACAACTTGCAATACTTTGTGGCCAAAAGAGAAAACTTTTTGCATTCAAAAACGCGCTCAAAGTTCTCAAGGCAGCAACAACAACAACAACAGCAGCAGCAGCAGCAACAGCAACAGCAACCTCAACAACAACAGCAGCAGCAGCATGCGCAGTCGCTGCGACTGCCGCTGCTCGCGTCGCCGTCAACGTCGCTGCTGGCGACGCAGCCAACAAACGGATCCTCAGCGTTTCCATTATTTTTCCCAGTCGCAAACGGACCGTGTTGGGCTATAGACGTGAGCAACGGTGCTCCAGAAAGAAAAAATAACGTTGAGTGCTATAAAGAACAACATAATATACGAATACAAATATATATATAAATTTCATATATATATAAACAGCACACACACACACATATAATAATAATAATACTATATAGAAATCGACTCCACACTCTCACAATCTCGCTCAATACGCGCGGCTTAAAAAAAATTAATAAAATATAAATAAAAAAAAAAAAAGTAAATAAAATATATAGACATCCACACACACATACACACACACAGTGACAGAGTGCGAGAGAGAGAAAGAGAAATCAATAGAGTGTGTGTGCGAGTGTGTGCGTGTGTGTGTTATTTTATTTTTTGTTTTGTTCTTAGAAGATTAATACATAGATGTGCGTGTCAAGAGGTCAAACAAACGATTGAGCATTGCAGTCCACATTTGAAACACAGAACTCTCACATCTGGGTTTCTTCTGCTTAATATTTTACATATATTCATATATGTATATATTTTGTTGGTTTTTGACTTTTTTGTCGCGTGAAATTCGATGCCGGCCACAAAGTGAACGGGAAAAGCGGTTCCAATAACGGTCCTCTAAAGTCGTCGACAACATATCGAAAAATCGAGTGAACGAAACAGAAAATAGAAAAGAAAAGAAAGGCAAAGAAAGAAAACAGAAAACCCGAAACCCAAGTATGGAAACTCCGGCACATATGTTCGCATCCGTCTAACAAAACGTGAACAGATTGAGTTTTTTCCCACCTAAAACATTTTCGACTGCCTGCTCAGAGTCAGAGTCGCCCAGAGAAATCCTGTGAACTGTGAATCAGAAATCCGAATCGCAAAAAAGTTTTCAATTCTCTTTAAAACAAACGACAAATCAACAACAACAACAATATGGCTTCTGTGATGTACGCCGTATTCCATTTCGCAGCACTGCAATGCTCGGCCCGTCCGGAGATATCGCCGTGCACGTGCGAAATGGGCAAAGCCTTCAATCATGTCGAACTCGCCTGCGAGAAGCTCGAGTCCTTCAACGCTGTCGTCGACAGTCTGGCCAATAAGCTGAACTCCGATGTCAACATCGATCTGAAAATAACCCATTCGCAACTGGACGATCTGGAGATGAGATCATTCAGGGATATGAATTTTAACATCTACAAGCTGCGAATGCAATGGAATGGACTAAGGTGCGTAAGATCCAGTCAAAATCTATTGCTAGAAAATGGAAATTCGATCTGGCTAGCTCAATAAAAATAATATTTTGTTCATCTAAAACTGTGAAACTATGAAGTTTCTTTTGAGTTACTTCAGCGAAAGATAGTTCAAGATAAAATAATTCAAATTTATTGATAATATTTTATACTTGAAACTTCATATTTTTTGCAAAGGTTTATAGAAATGAAAATTTAAGACTGTAAACCTCTAGTAAAATTATTGATAGCTTGACTAAGGAACCTGTAATTAGTTTAGGTTCTTCTGAGCTTTGGTTTGTTTCGCTGACTCAAGATCATCTAAAAGAAAGAAAAAGGAAAAGAAAGAAAGTTCGAGATCTTAGCCTGTTTAAATGTGGTGTATGGTATTGTGGTTTAAGATCTGAATCGATTAAATCTCCCCGATTCTAGTATGCCTATTTGGCTTTAAGGTATTTCCTATGCTTGTTCGGAATATTTACCTCTTAAATTAATTATTATTATTAAACTCTTAACAAATCAAAGACTTCCTTTATTCTCCTCATAAAAGAGAGAGAGAGAGAGACTTCTTATATATGACTCCCTTAGTATAAAGTTGATTAGCTCTCAACCCATTTCTAGGCCCCCAAGAATCATTTGTCTTTGGATTTCCAAACAGCTTATTACTTAATCGATTTTCTTCTCGGAATTTTTCTTGATAATTCCATACGATTTAGGATTTGCATTACTAATTTACATCATTCTAGGTAATTCCCACTTTTTACCGGTTCCATCGGCAAGTCTTGCCTCCTCGGGCTCACCCCCTGAAAATACAAAATTGTTGTTTATAAGAAACCCCCCACGAAATTCAATTATCGGCTAAATTTCAAGGTCGACAATGTCTTCTCAACTGAGCAGCGTACAGAATTTTCCGTAGGTTGGCTATCAATTTAGGTTCCTTAAACCCAATCAAAAAAACAAAAACAGTAGAAGAACAAAAAAACAACAGAAGCTACGAAAATATGAGTACAATGTACTTAAATATACGAAAAATAAACAATAATAATGAGAAAATGCGCTTCACGTGTTTCGCGGTCAATTTCCTAGCTATCATGGATAGATATAGATAGGTAAGTGGTAAGTGGGGACGATATCTGGCAAAGGCAGCATAATTAGCTGCACTTCAATTGAGGCTCAATTGGTGGAGACCTGGTTCTGGGATCTAATTACGACCTGGCCGAAGTAAATGATTTAATTTTTCAATTAGAAATTAGCCGAGCTGCGCTGGGATCTCCAGCGCATGCAATTGAGACAAATTACAACTAGTTTCAGGCTGGTTGCGACACGCGTTTCAGTCTCAAAAGACTCAAGACTCTAGATTAGATCCTCAGCTAGACGAGCCAAACAAACGTTTAGGTTCGTGCTTCGATTGTTGATACTTGAGTGTCTTATCAATTCTCTTTCTATATAAACTCGCACACAGAAACATATACATATACATATATATATATATATACACGGGTATATATAGTAATTCCCCAGAGACATCCGACGTATACTTAATGCGTATGCAAAACTGATAATTGCAATTGGATTCGATTCTGGTGCTGGCAGCGAACGAGCGAGCTGCACGTTTTCTCCGCTCACTCGAAGACTCTGAATGAATTTCAATTTGAAACAAAACACACACACATATACACACTCAGTATTAATAGCAAATATAAATAACCATATCAGAATGTGAATGTATATATAAGTAATATTATATTCAGGCCTATTTCATAAGCGGGGTTCATTGATATTTGACTCCTGCGCCTAATGAGCTGCCAATTCAATTAAAAACAATCAAACATACAGATACAGTGCATTATATATATATAGTATATACATATATGCATAGCATGTAGAGCTTCTGTACACTTCTGTGCATAGAAATCGATTAACTGCCAAGTTCTGGATGGGTTATACAATTGGCTGACTTTTGCTTTATCAGCGGGCAGCATCATTTGTCAAACGTCATCTTTCCATCAGTTGCAATTTGTATGTAGAAAAAAAAAAACTGGGAAAAATGATTTAATTACTAGAACCTAATCGAATCAGTGCTATATATATATATATACATACATACATATTGAGTACACTGAAGAAAATTTGAAAAAGTTTTGTTTAGAAAAATAGAAAATTATGAGTCAGAGAATTTTAATTAATTTAAATATTTATATATTATAAATTTTAAGATTATAGCTCTAAAGTATCTAGTTAATTAATTAAAAAAAATAATTTTAATTCATTATTGAAAAGAGTTGACAACAGTTTAAGTTTTTCACAAAAAACAAGTTTACATTAGACTAAAATTTTCAGCTTCAACATTTTTTCTCTCAGTGTAGCGCATATGCAACGCCAATTCGGTTCGTTTCCATGCGACTTGGGTCGCCAGCGCGTGCTGCCTGAAAAGTGCTTTTTTTTTTTTGTTTTTGTTTCTTTCTTCTTTTTACATTGATGTCAATTTAATACAATTGACCTATTGCCTTAATATCGCGCTCTGACCAAATCATTCCAGGCCAGGCCACATCACAGAGCCAGGAAAAACACATGTGCTGCAAGTGAGTGTGCCTGCTGTATGTGTGTGTGTGTGTGTATTAGTGTGCGTGTATCGCTTGAGTAACGCTTGGCAATCCGCTGTGATTCGCGTGGTCAACGAAATCCGTTAGAAATCTAGAGATTGGGCTAGGGCTGCAAGCTGATTGAAATGATATAATTTTATAGAAATATTTGAAAATATGCCTATTCATATTCTTATCAGATTTCTATTCATTTAACATTGTTATTATCTTTATATTAAAATTACTTTATGAAGATTCACTATTGAATTTTATCTAATTATAATTAGTTTTGCTCTTCAATTTCTTCTAAACAAGCAAATTAAGTTAATGCAATAAAAATTTATTTATATTCAATTGAGTTTTAATATTTAATATATTGTTATATATTCTCCTAAAATAATTTCTATATTGTCAGTAATTAAGATTTCTAAACAAAACTAGATAAAACTTTACATTCTTATGCATAAATGGCAATTGATATCTTGATCTAAAAACTATATATTTTAATTTGTTATCTTCAAAATAAATTCAATTCTGAACAGACTCGGGAATATATAGTTATATATTACTATTCAAGTATATTTCTCTATATTTATAATCTTCAATCAGAAATCTCGCCTGTCTTAGCAATTGTTCAAAATTGAGTCAAATTTTCGAATATTCTGATTATTTTCCTGCCTTAGACCTTTACCCAGAGCCCTAAAAAAAAAAACATGGAATCATATTAAATATACGCATACACATTTATACAATTCTATTTGGCTGTGATAAGAGCAGCTGTTTTAATGGACTTTTGGTTCGTCATAAGTTTATGACTGGCGCCAACTTGATAGATAATGTGATTTTTATGATCGCTTTAACGATCGGTCCACTGATCAAATTGTTGAAAATTCTTGTCAACAATGAAATTGTTGAAACTAGAAAAGAGAGAGAGAGAGAGAAAGAGAGAGAGAGTGAAGAAGAAGAGAGTCTGCAATGATCGGAGCTTGGATGGCTGGATTAATCGATGCATCGATCACATTTGTTTTGTTTTGTTTTGTTTTTTTCTCAGGCTGATAAGACCTGAAGAGCCATGTGACATGGCAATGTCTAGAGAAGTCATATAAATACATCTCTTCATATATAAACATATATATGCATATATATTTCTGATTATACAGTTGAGGAGTAGTTCAGCCCTGACAAAAGTGCGAAAAAGTGTTGAGTACGATAGCTACATAATTTATTATGGAATATTCCGAGTACAAAACGTTTTCAGTGATAACGCAACAACTACTTCGAATCGAATGTATATAGAAGGTATATAATATATATATGTATGTATATTTGTATAGTATGGTTTGCTTTAAGCAGAAGGTAAACAATCAACAAGAAAGTTTACACTAAACTTGGTTTATTATTTAGCTGAAAAAAGAGATAGAAAGAGAGAGAGATAGAGAGAGCGGGAGAGAGTGAGAGTGAGGCCTAATAAATACTTGGAAATGGAATGTTCCGTTGTTTCTGTTATTGTTATTTGTAATTGTTATTATTATTATTCTTTTTTTTGTCTGCTTGGGGTCAGTTCAGTTTGCGCAAAAGAGTGAGCAGGCAGCCAGAGAGTGAGCGGGAGAGAGAGAGCGACTGAGTGAGCGGGTTCCCAATTGAATTTTATTATTACGTTCAATCAATGATCAAGAGGCCAGCTTAGGTCGTGTGACAATTAAATGACTGACGTTAAGGAATTGTCCATATACATACACATATATATATAGACTTCATACATACATACTAACACATACATATATCAGTTGATATATTGCTGCTCATGTATCTGGCCTGATATGCGCTCAAGTTCAATGAGCGAACGCTGCCTTTTGCTCATTATAGATACAATACTCGTATCTATTGCAGTCGGTGGCTGGCTAGGCTAGGCTATCTAGCCGACTGCATCATCATCATCATCATCATCATCATCATCATCATCATCATCCTTGCCCGTTTTTTCTTCTTCACATTACATAATCAACGGCTGGACAGGCGAGCTCGCAATCAATCAAGATCAAGTGTCTCGAGATCTAAAAATAGATGCCTGCCAATCAGTAGCAGGCTCTTCGGCTGCTGCCAATAACGGCGCCAAGGATGTCCACTGGCTGCCATCAAGCAATTTGCACGCCATCCAGATAGTCAGCCAGAAGTGGCAGCAGCAGCAGCAGCAGCCAGTTCCCAGCCCAGTTCCCATCATGAATAATGCGACCATTTGGCGCCCCGACGGCGACAACTTAATAGCCGCCTGCAGTCATCGATAAAGATATACAAACACGCATTGAAAGAAGGGTAGATGCAGGGAAGGGGAGCGCAAGGCGCTGCATAGAGCTACAGGTATTCATATGCTGGGGCATTCTGATAAGCTGTGTCAGCGAAGCAAGCAATGAAGAAATTTGGGGCTCAGCTGAATATTGTTATTAATCAACAGAATAAGATATGGATAGATAGACAGCGATACAGATACAGATACAGATACAGATACAGATACAGATACAGATACAGATACAGATACAGATACAGATACAGATACAGATACAGATACAGATACGATACAGATACAGATACAGATACAGATACAGATACAGATACAGATACAGATACAGATACAGATACAGATACGATACAGATACAGATACAGATACAGATACAGATACAGATACAGATACAGATACAGATACAGATACAGATACAGATACAGATACAGATACAGATACAGATACAGATACAGATACAGATACAGATACAGATACAGATACAGATACAGATACAGATACAGATACAGATACAGATACAGATACAGATACAGATACAGATACAGATACAGATACAGATACAGATACAGATACAGATACAGATACAGATACAGATACAGATACAGATACAGATACAGATACAGATACAGATACAGATACAGATACAGATACAGATACAGATACAGATACAGATACAGATACAGATACAGATACAGATACAGATACAGATACAGATACAGATACAGATACAGATACAGATACAGATACAGATACAGATACAGATACAGATACAGATACAGATACAGATACAGATACAGATACAGATACAGATACAGATACAGATACAGATACAGATACAGATACAGATACAGATACAGATACAGATACAGATACAGATACAGATACAGATACAGATACAGATACAGATACAGATACAGATACAGATACAGATACAGATACAGATACAGATACAGATACAGATACAGATACAGATACAGATACAGATACAGATACAGATACAGATACAGATACAGATACAGATACAGATACAGATACAGATACAGATACAGATACAGATACAGATACAGATACAGATACAGATACAGATACAGATACAGATACAGATACAGATACAGATACAGATACAGATACAGATACAGATACAGATACAGATACAGATACAGATACAGATACAGATACAGATACAGATACAGATACAGATACAGATACAGATACAGATACAGATACAGATACAGATACAGATACAGATACAGATACAGATACAGATACAGATACAGATACAGATACAGATACAGATACAGATACAGATACAGATACAGATACAGATACAGATACAGATACAGATACAGATACAGATACAGATACAGATTACAGATACAGATACGATACAGATACAGATACATATACAGAAAAGCTAAAGATACAGATACAGATACAGATACAGATACAGATACAGATACAGATACAGATACAGATACAGATACAGATACAGATACAGATACAGATACAGATACAGAACAGCTACGATACAGACAGTACGATACCAGATACAGATGACAGATAAGATACAGATACACAGATACAGATACCAGATACAGATACAGCTACAGATACAGATACAGATACAGATACAGATACAGATACATACAGATACAGATACAGATACAGATACAGATACAGATACAGATACAGATACAGATACAGATACAGATACAGATACAGATACAGATACAGATACAGATACAGATACAGATACAGATACAGATACAGATACAGATACAGATACAGATACAGATACAGCTACAGATACAGATACAGATACAGATACAGATACAGATACAGATACAGATACAGATACAGATACAGATACAGATACAGATACAGATACAGATACAGATACAGATACAGATACGATACAGATACAGATACAGAAGATCAGATACAGATACAGATACAGATACAGATACAGATACAGATACAGATACACATTTATCGAAAGGCCGTTTTCAGCTCGTGTCATTCGCACTCGTTCGCCAAAAAGTATGCAATAAAAATTGAAAACCAATGTCAATATCATGAGTTTTTCTACCACTCAAACATTCCCTTGCTGCTTGCATTAAGCAACCCATATAAGTAAGCCATATAGCCACACAGATAGTGGAATAGCAAGTATTCCCCATTTTCAGCATTGGAAGATAATATTATTTTGTGATTGTGTCGAATGCTAAAGTAGGTCTGAGACTTTGTTATTCTAACGAATTCGCATATTGAAATGACATTAATGTATATATTCTATTTTTTGTGTTGTTTGTGGCTATTTATAGATCGCTGCCAGAGCTACCATTTCGCGGGTTATCGAATGTCACCTACTTAAGCGTCGCCGACAACGAACTCGACGAGATTCCGAAGCATGTCTTGAATCACATGCCGCTGCTGCAGACCTTCGACATTAGCCGCTGTAATATACGAGTCGTGCAGCAGGACGATCTCAAAGGCATACAGAAGATCACGAATTTGATATTGCCCAGCAATAATATCACTCGATTAGATCGTGGGGCCTTTCCGCTCAGTTTGCTCATTCTGCATTTGGGTCGAAATCAATTGGAATCGTTAAATGGGTCACTGGCCGAATTAACCAACCTTCACTCACTCTTTATCAATGCGAACAATATCAGTGATCTCGATAAGGAGCTGCCCGATGGGAGTAAGCTGCGTCTGCTGATGGCTCACAACAATCGACTGGAGCATCTGCCCTCGAATATGGCCACCATGGACGATCTGGAGATTATTCATTTGCATTTCAATCGCTTGAGATCGTTCGATCGTGTGCTCAGGAATGCCCAGCACTTGACCGAGCTGCTGGCGAATAACAACGAGCTGGAGTACTTGGCCCAGGATGAGTTCCAGTCGTGCCGGCAGCTGGAAATACTGAATCTGGCCTGCAATCATATTAGATCGCTGAATTTCTCGTTGCATCCGATGGCGAAGTTAACGAGGGGCAACTTCTCGTTCAACGATATTGAGGAGTTCTCCATGGAGGAGCTACATGGCATGCGCTCTCTCAGAGTGCTCGATCTATCCTACAATCGCATTCAGCGTCTTTTGCCCGCGCATAAGCACAGCCCGGAGTTAGCTCTCATCGATCTTCGCCTGGATCATAATCAAATCATAACTCTAGACTCGGCATTGGCGGGCTTAAGTCATCTGCGCATACTTAGTCTGCCAGAGAATCGAATCGAATATATACTCCCGGGAGATTTTAATGGCATGAATCGATTGGAAATACTCGACTTGACCGCCAATCAATTGGTCGAACTGAAGCAACTGGAAACGGTAAATATTTAATGATTATTGATTGATTAGCTTAGCTTGAACTTATCTGTTTTCTCTCTCTCTCTGCAGACTCTGTTGCCCAGTTTGAAGATCCTGAAGGTGGCTTATAACAACATCACAAAGTTGGAGCGCGACTTTTACGGTCTGCCCATGCTCTGCCAGGTCAACTTGACCAACAACCAAATCTCGAGCATATCTAGTGAACTCGTCACCAATACGCGCTGCAAGAATCACAATGTTCCTGGCAAACTGGAGATGTTTTTGGATGGTGAGTGAAGAGAGAGAGAGAGACAGAGAGACAGCGAGAGAGGGAGAGAGAGAGAGAAAAAGATTAACTGAGTAAAGGGTTGGGGAACTTCTGAAGCAGAGAGAGAGAGAGAGAGACACTGGAAAAATTGAAATGAAACAATGATCCCTTGTCCAGACTTTGTTTGTGTATTCATCGTTCATATATTATATATCATGATCAGACTATTTTGGATATCTATGTATCCTATCTATTCATTCTAAAGCCTTGATATTTATAATTGAAAGATTATATGTTAACTCTTCTGCATATTCTCCCTTAGACAATCCCATCATGTGTGATGTGCGCCTGAACGAGTTGTGTCGTCTGATGATCGCGCAGGATGCGCGCATTCGGGGCCGATCGCAGTGCTTCGAGAACGATCAGGAGGTGTGCACGGTGCTGCCGATGCTCTACAATTACGACATACCGCTGCTGGTGACGAAGGTGAAGATTGTCGATGCAGAGGACGCGAAGCCGTTGGTCCAGATGCTCGTGCCCTCGCCCATTCTGATTAAGAACAAGGACGAGCTGTTGCCACCGATAATTGCGACACTTGGTCAGCCGTTGATCAATCCGGTTATCATAGCTGCACCACCGGCTGTGGCACCCACATTGTTGCTAGCCGCGGCCACAACTACGCCAGCGCCGACGCCAGCGCCAGTGTTCGAGGAAACCAATATAACAAACCCAACAACAACAACAACAACAACAACATCAACAACGACATCAACAACTTCGGCAACAACCACAACGACAACGAATCCACCCACTGTGGGTGCAGCGACAACACCGACTTCGGCCAATCCAATGGAAATGGTAACCACCACAGCGCCAACCACCACAACCACCAGCACCACAACGCCGCAACCGAATGATACGCTGCCCGTGGTCCTGGACATCGAGGAACCCAACCAGTTGAAGCCGTCGCAAATGAATGCCACAGCCGAGGCAGTTGAGCTGCCGCCAGAGCCGAAGCCGATGGAGCCGGTGGAACAGGCCGAGGCCGATACGGTGGCCAAGACAGAGTATGAGACGGTCGAGTATATACCGAATGTGGTGCTGGTGCCGACGCCGATGCCAGCGAGCAAATCGAATCTGCTCGACGCCGATGATGCCGACTCGCAGTCGAATTCGGTGCACGAGGAGTATCCGTCGGTGCAGCTTGGCGATGCGGAGCATGCGGCACAGAATCTCCAAATACCCGAAGAGCCGCCGGAGCAGTGAGGAGCTACACAATAGAAAGAAGAAGCAGAAGCAGAAAAAAAAAACTAAAACTAAAAAAAAAAAAACACACACACACAACACAAGAATTATTTAACTGTAAAGGCGCTGGCAGGCGTTGACGTAGGCGTAGCGTGTTTATTGGGGGGCGTGGCATGCAACGAACCTTTTTTGGATTGTATGTTTAAGTTAATCTAAGTTTAAAAGCGAAATCGAATCGAACAAAGTAATATCAAAGCAAAGAGAAAAAAGTTAAAAGGGAAAAGCTTCAGCAAACATTTTTTCAAGCGAATCCGGACCCAAACAGACGCAAAGGCGAACGAAACTTTGGACCGGACTTTTAAGTTATAAGTTGATTGCTGGGCGGGTGGGGCACATAGTTTTGGGTGGGGTGAGTGCAGCTTGTCTGGCCAGTAGGAGAAGGAGAGAAGGAGAGCGAATATAAATATTTAAATAACTGTATACACCATATACATATGTTGAAAAGTTTTACAAGTAGGTACTTAGAGTTAAACAAAACACACAGAAAAGCAGCAAAAAATAAAAAAATAAAATAAATAAGAGAAAAGTTAATGTTAAAAGAACAGAAAAACGAACAAACCACACACACGAAACACATACACTCTCGCATACATGCAACAGTAGCAACGCACATAAAACACAGAAAGAAATTATATATTGTTATCAGTTGGTTAACAAATGAATTTAGTTTGTAGCTCGTAATTATATAAATGAAAATGGTATTCTAAATAAAGTCGTAAATAAAAAGAACAAATTGTTTCAATATTCCATACCCACCAAAGTCAAATTTCAAATTCTCTTATATGTCAAATACTGGCGCCTTTTTTAAAATCAATAGTAAATAACGTTAGTACTGTTAGCTAACAGCACTCAATTACATTTATGTGGCGGCTTTGCCAATAACACAACAATGTTAATTCACATTACTATCGGTAAACACGAACATGACTTGCAGAAGCTGTTTCAGTTTAATTTTTGTAATTTAATTTAATAAATTTATATAAAATATATATAATACTATATTTTACTTTTATTGTTCAATATTCACATTTTTCAATTTTTGAAATTTAATTTTAGCCTTTTTAATCGACACCCGTAACTTGCTATCGATAGCAATGCACACACACTTGTATCTCAACTATTATATCGATACATCGCATAACTTCTTTTCTTTAGTTATACCATCGTCAGCGATAGGAGACGGAGCAAAACAGCAGCAGAAAAAGAAAGCAATCGCAAAAGCCATACAAAACAAGAAAATTCATTGCTCTGTTTCATATTATATTTGGCTAACAATTGTGTGTTTTGTGCAAAGAATTGTGTAAATATCGCGTACATAACAACTAAATAAAATTGGTTTCCATTGCAATTTTGTTGACGTCGCCGTCTGTTGTCATTGTCTTGTGACTGTGTCGGGCATACAAAAAGAAAGTCGTAAAAATATATCAAACTAGCTAGGAGGAGTAGTTGTCGTTGTTTCTTGGAGCCCCACACATACAAAGACATATAGAATCACTATACACTAAACACTATATATACACACCTACACAGACACAACACACGCACATATTCACACACAAACACTCACACACATACAACAAACACGGACTAGCTAACTGCAGCAAACGCAACGCACAGAGCGGAGAGAAGAAGTATTGCAGCAGGTAAGCGGACGTGGGCAGCGTTTGGGGCGAGCATTTCTCTTTAGTTTGCTTCTTTGTGTTTGTATTTTATTTGATATATATACATATAAATATATATTTTTTTTACATATATTTTATTATTGGCAGCGAATACTGTAAACAAGGCGAGCATATTGTACATACATACATATATGCACATGTATGGATGTACGTCATGTATGTACGTCACAAATGTGTGCTTCACTTAACGGAAGATGTTGTTTTCGTTGTGCACTAAGAAAATAATAACTATGCGCTCTTCTTAATAGTTATCGTAGTTGTAGCTCTAATTTTTTATATATATATAAAACTATTTTGTTGATAACAGTTGTTACTGAGTGTTTTCGCCGGTTCGTTTCGCCGCCGCCTCGCCGCTTAGTCATAGCTGGAACTGGTTTATTTTGCCCATTTCGCCGCAATAGAAGTGACTAATGAATGAAGGTGTCTTTCTATATCAGGCGTCGATGCATACCAACAATAAATATAAATATACAAAATTCACACATCAATGTAGCTATGGAATCTAATCATTTTCGTTTTCGATTTGTTATCACAGAGTTACGCACGCAGACGCTCAAGCACATAGAGGCACACACACATGCACAGATACACGATGCATACGCCCCACATAGAACGCCCGCATACACCAAATGCAACATTAGTAGTGAGAGCGAAAGAGTGAGTGTGTGTGTGTGTGTGAGAGGAAGCGAGCGTAAGATCAGAGACCTGCACAGTGGGCTGCGCCATGCAAATGCTGACCTTCGGCACTTGGACTACACATACCCCCATTATCGATTCCACACATTCGCAACGTTGCGCTAAACGATAAAACGGACAAGCCGCAAACAAAGGGGTTCATAATAGCATTAGACAACAACACACAAAGAGCACGGAATATTTTCTCTAATGTGTTTGTTTGTGCTCGAGACTCGTTGCTGGCCGCCATTTAAATCACATTCGTATCAATTCGCATCACGCACTCATTCGCCTGCTCAGTCTCGCTTGTGATCTCGATCTCGGCAAAGCTCTCGCCGCTGCGCTTCCGTTGCGCGAATTGTTTTTTAGCCAGTCGTTCATTGAACTTGACGTTAAATTCAAGGCTTCTCTGGTCGCAATTTGTTCAGTTTATATCTCACATATACCAGCACACACACACCCTTATATATTTTTGGCAATAAAAAACGTCGCTGCCATCGTCGTCACTGCAAAAGTCAAGTGCAAAAATAAAGCGTCACAACAAAGAAAGTTCGCGTCGTAACAGCCACCCCACAAATTCGCCGCGTTCCCTTTCTCTTTCACGCTAATAGCTTGTTGTGGTGTCTGGCATTCGTTTGCCCAAGTTCAGGCCAATGCACCTCCCCCTCATTTCCAATTCCTTTGACTAAATTTACTTGTTTTTTGTGTTTTTGTTTCTTGTGCGACATTTAATTGAATTATTCGTGTTGCTTTTTACTTCTATTTCTGTGGCAGCGCACAGAGAGCGAGAGGAAACAAAACAAAACAAACAAACCGTTAACCACCGGCCCGCATTTCAACTACATGCTCAATCTATCTCTCTTGCATTCTCTCGCTCCCTCTCTTACTGTCTGATCTGCACGCACGGCCCATTATTACAACTGTGCTGCGGTCAATGAATCCCGCAGCATTCACAAAAACATACTCTCACACATACACACAAAGGTAGACCCGTTCGACTAGTTTCGAACTCTTGCGCTTTTCGAGTTCGAAATCTGCACGAAGTTTCTTTTCAAGCCGGCTCCAATATGTGTCAAGTGCGTTACTCACTCACACTCACACTTACCTTCCAGCGACAGACAACTACGCATTCCAACTCGTTCTCGATTCTCGAGATGTCGAAATATCTGTGTGCTAATTGCTTACCTGCCTCTGGCTCTGTGTGACATCGAATAGAATAAACATTTAATACGCGCTGATATCTTATCAGCTTTAAATTAAGCAACGTCGTATACTCGTCTAGATTTCTGACGTGAACTGTGTGGATTAGCTTTAGTTGTTTATTCTCTCAACTCTAAAACGTTTCAAGAACATTCGCAAAAAATTTGTTTACAAATAATTAAAAAAGAAACACAAATTTGTATTTAATTGCATTAACACATGTGAAATTAGTCTGAGGTTATTTTTGTATTTATTATTTTCATTATCACATTGATTAACAGTCGAAGGTCAAGCAGCAGAAGATACCTGCCTTCTGTTATCTTCGATTTTCTGTCAGTTTTAAAAACAAAACAGTTATAACTATTTCTTATTCTGTTTTGCATAATGCAGCTTAGTTGCAATTTTGCTTATTCCAAACTTTTGCTATTTATAGCAAATACTCTTTCCCATTGTCACTGCATTTTTGTGGTTTCTGTGAATTTGAATATAGCAGACAGAAAATGGTATACTGTCAAGATCTGCGGTGCTTACCAGTTCCCTGAGTGTAATTAGCATACCAGTCTTATATTTTCTCTTATACAACGCAAGGTATAACACTCAGCTTTTGTCAGTCTGCGCAAAGAGCATTTCGTACTCGACTTTGTACACAATTTTTTATTAGTTTTTGCTAGTTTGTTTATTATATTTTGTTTGTTTGTTTCTGTATGCAAATTGAATTACAAGTACCTGCGGCGAGTGTAGGGCGTTGTGGGCCGGTCCTAACCTTGAACTTGGATCCGCACCTCGAGCACCATTTAGTTTCCTTTTATTATATGTTTTCATTAAATTTTAATAATTTCGCTGCACTTATATTTTACTGTGCCTCAATACTGCACAACTTTTCTAACTCTATATATTACATACAAAATATATAAATATATATAATTCAATGTACTCTTATACTACGTATTTTGACTGTATTATCTTGTATCTCATACTTAGCTTGCTTTGGAGCACTTATAACAGCAAAACAAACAAAGCTAAAGAAAAATTCAAGCAATTTAAACAAACACCTTCTATATATAGCATATTGAGAAAGCAAATAACAAAAACTACTTGTATAAGTCAATCGCAAAGAAACAAAAAACAAAAACAAAACCGAAAAGTAAGTCTTAATGTTTCCTTTGCATAAACTTTTACTTAAAATACACCGCCTATGATTTCTGATATATATCTACATATATTAATAGTTTTATTTAATACATGACACTATAAATGTGAACATGGGTATACGAGTTGGCTGCAGCTTAAAGAAGTTTAAATTAGAAGCTTTAAGCAGATCTTTTAGTTGAACAGTAGCCAAAAATTGTTTTTTCTTTTCGTTATTAGTTTTGAAACAAAACACATACACATACACATACACATAGATACACCCCCACTAATTTGATTTTATATGGAATAGTTTATCAAAAAATTAAATTTAAAATTTAGTCACACAGATCGGATGCGCCCCTATGCGATATATTTGGCATTGTTTATGTTTTTCTGTTTGTATTGATTATGTATTCATATACGTACATATATATTATTTAGATATATTGTAATGTGACATTCATTTCAACACAGAACTCATTTTGTTTTTGGTAGCATTTAAATGTATAGATACAAAATTCGAGCAAAACATAAATTTGATTTGAAAGCGAAATTCAGTGAGATAAGGTTTAGCAGATCTAGAGAATATAATACAAAACATAAACTGTAGACGCAGTGAATTCTATTCGGTTATAGCCATGTTAATACGCCTCTACACTCTTTTCGTCACACAGTGAGAAAACAAAAAGACGATATGCAGGTCAATGTCGCCGGACTACGCAGAAACATCAAGAATCTCGCGCACAACTATTCCGATGCACAGGTAAGTTAATTAAGATCTTTAATAATTAACCAATTTACTCACAATTGTCTTCATTGCTCAGGTCAAGGTGCGCGAGGCAACTTCCAATGATCCATGGGGGCCCTCGGCCACAATTATGGCCGAGATAGCCGATTTGACGTACAATGTGGTTGCCTTTTCGGAGATAATGCAAATGATATGGAAACGTTTGAATGATCATGGCAAGAATTGGCGTCATGTCTACAAGGCGCTCATACTACTTGAGTATCTGATTAAGACGGGCACCGAGAAGGTCGCCCAGCAGTGCAAGGAGAATATATTTGCCATACAAACGTTGCGTGAGTTTGTCTATTTTGAGGAGGGCAAGGATCAGGGTACGCATGTGCGCGAGAAGGCCAAACAGCTTGTCAATCTACTGAAGGACGATGAGAGGCTCAAGAACGAGCGTGCAAAGGCGCTGAAAGCCAAAGAACGTTTTGCTCTGCATCCGAGTGGCTTTGGCAGCGATGGCTACATTGATGGACCCTCACAACGTGACATGCCACCTGGCTGGCAAGAAGAGCCTCCCAAAAATGCCTCCGAGCTGGAAATGGTACGTCCACAGACAGCTGGCGAAGAGGAGCTGCAGCTGCAGCTGGCGATGGCTATGTCACGGGAGGAAGCCGAGCAGGAGGAGGCCAAACGGCGAAGCGACGATGTGCGTCTGCAGTTAGCGCTCAGCCAGAGCGAGCAGGACTTTAAGTAAGTATAAGCGAATCATATCTATATTCAATTTTTGTATATTATTTGCATCTTCACAGAGATTCTAGTGGACGACCCATACCGGCGCCTAAGAAGGAGGAGCAACAGAGCCATTTGCTGGATTTGCTTGATATCTCGCTGGGCGCGACAAGCATTTCGAGTCCACCACTGGGCGCTGCTGGCGGCGCTGCTGCTGTTGTGGATCCCTGGGCTGCGCCCTCTAGCCGGGCAGCTAGTCAACTATCAGATCCTTGGTCAGGCGCTGCCGCCTCGCCCCACGTCGATCCGTGGCATCCCTCGGCTGCGCCACGTACGATCATGAGTGCAGGTGTGCCACTGGGAGCAGGTGCACAGGCTCCGGCTCAAGCTCTAGGCGGACCAGGCGATGCCTGGGGTCTGCGCACACAGTCACCATCCGTGGCGTCGGCTTCGTCGAACGAGGGCTGGCTGCAAACGAATGGCAATGCCAATCAAAATGGTCGCATAGCTGCACCAGCGCCTGTAGACGCGTGGTTGACGAAAACAGCAGTCAGCCCCGGCTTGGCGGCTGCTCCACCTACAACACACGCGGCCAGCAATGGTAGCTCCGCGGATCCTTGGCTGAGCGAATCACAGCCAGCAGCAGCTGCAGCGCCAGCCGCTTCAGCAGATCCCTGGTCAGCAGCGCAACCAAGTACAGCTAACTTGGATGATCCCTGGAAGGCAATGCAAACTGGCGCCGTTAAGGTATACATCTATACATATATAATACACGCTTGAAGCTTATCTCTTCTCTCTCTCTCTCTCTCTCTCTTGTCTTGCAGAAACAATCACCCGACTTTGATGAGTTCGATTTGATAACCAATCGTAATAAAAGTGCCGAACATAATAATTCGAATGCCTCCAATAACAATAATGGTGGGTTACTGCAATGCTCAATTAACTTAATTTCTAATTAACGATGATTGCTCGACAGCTTCGCTGCTGGACGATATGGATCCGCTATCGACGAACTATGGCAACAACAGCGGCTCAGTGCACCCATCAACAGGTGCCACCACAAAGAAACCCTATCGTGATCCGCTTGCATTCCTTGGTGAAAATTCAGCGCTGGTCAATTTGGATAATCTAATTAAGCCAAATACGCCACAGACGCAGTCAGGACTGGCGCCAGCCTACAATCCATTCGCGGACAATGTGATGCCACCCAAAACGAATCTATTCCAGCAGCAACAGCCAGCCGTAAATATGATTAGAAGTACTCGAGGAGACTTTTTATCTAATTATCATTATTGTTCTTAATTGAATCAGGTGCCGTCCATCAATCAATTGAAACAACAGCCACCCTTTCCCGTCAATATGAATCAGGATCCTTGGGCGCCGGTCACCGGTGGCGTCAGCGCTGCCTCTCAGGTGAGTGTGCGCTAGAGTGTGAGCTGTGTGCGTGTTTAGGTTTATTTGGTTGTCATATATTTATATATATTTATATTGTTTGAGACTTTCTGCGATTAGTCTAATCTAATTTTTATGGGTAATTCTTTTACTTTTCTATTATACTATTATCGTTTCCTCTCTTCTCTATCTCATCACTGCATTTTGTTTCCTCTTAAATGTACATTTATTTGCTTGACATTTTGAGCAACTGTTGCATGCAACAATTCAAATCCAAATCGAAATCGAAACGAATCATAGCCCGAACCTCTAAAGCCGTTGCGTCCGACTAGCTTGCAGCTAATGGATGAGTTTCAGCTGCTAGGCGCCTTCAATAAACCCCCTACCCTGTCCCGTCCACAGCAGCAATTCTTCAACAACAACAACAACAACAATGACCACATAAGCAACAACAACAACAACAATCCACAGAGCGGCAACAATAATTTCTATAATCATAGCTATGGCTACATTAGTCCCGGCATTGACAACATACGCAACCTGGATATATTGGGTGAATCGCCAACGCAGCAGCATTCATATTTCCCCAGTCCCTCGGCACCGTCGCCATCTGTGCAGTATGGCAACAGCGCTTACAATACGCCCGGCTATTCTCCCTATACGCATAGCTATAGCAGCGCCCTATCCGATTCATTGGCCGATACGCCGGGCGTGAGCATTTCACCACTGAACTATGATAACAGCAACATGGCGCCCCCTAGCGGCATCTTTGGCAACGCAAGTCCAGCCATTGGCGGCACCTACTGCAAATTGGAAGTGAGTTGGATGGAGATTTGTAGCCCTCCCAGTCCTGTTGCTCGTCTTTCTGCCGTTATCCATATTGCTGTTACTTGATATTGCCAGAAACAACAACTGAAACAGAAACAGAAACAGATTTGCGATTTGTTGTTGCTTTGCTTGAGTTTTATTTAGTTTGTTGTTTGTTTGTTTGTTTATTTATTTATTATTTGTTTTTTATTGTTTTTTAATTTGTATGATTTAGTTAAACAAGTTTTAGAGATTGTCTTTATTGCTCTACAGGGAATGAAACTGTTTACTATATTGTAAATTTATGAATTAGGTAATGCTGACTTGACTTTTGCTAGAATCAAGTTTGAATCTAACTACAAATTGCAGTTTCATTCCCTGTGTTCTCTCTGTCTCTCTCTCAAAAATGCGCCTTTAAATATTCATTGTTAACAAGCAGCTGCTAACTGCTGAAGAAAAAACAGATTAAACACAGTTGATCATAATATTTTCTTATTGTAGCCAACAATGGAGGCTTGGACGCTTAAATAAAACACAAACAATAATGCAATAATATGCAAAAAATACAATGCAAATGGGTAAAATGTTTTTTTCGAATGTGCATGCTCTGCTATCCAAATAATACTACAAACTAAAGCCACAACATGCCCATTAGTTGGCAAAACAAAAACTTTAAACTAATATCCACAATAAACTAACCAACTAATATTAATCGAACGTAGCTGCTAGCAACTGCATGTAGATAGTTTCGCTTAATTTAGCTCCAATCTTGAATACACTTGAGAATTATTTAATTAATATTTCGTATTGAATTCTTGCAGCAAAACAACAACATGCCGTGGATAAAGCCGGAGGCAGCCGCTACAAATCCGTTTTTGTCATAAGGAGTCAATCAATCAATCAATCAACAATAATCAGCAGCAGCAGCAGCACGAGCAACATCAGCAACTAATAGCAGCTAAAGCCACTACAACAACAAACGCAATCGCAAACACATTGACGGGGAACATGAAGAAGAAGAAGACCAGCAACAACAACCATATACAACAGCAATAGCAACAAACTGAAAATATGAATTAACTAATAACAAAATTATGTGTAAGAAAGTATTATTAAACTGTAAAATATGTGATGTGTTGTATGAGTGAACAACAACTACAACAGCAATAACAGCAACAACAACAACAACAGCTGCAACATAAACAAACAAACATAGTTACGTGCAATGTGTAGGCTTCAACAGTTTTTTAAATAGGTTCTCTCTTTCTCTCCATCTCCCTCTCCCTTTCCCTCTCTCTGTCTTTTTAAACATATTTGTCATAGAAATCAACTCCAAATGTATAGTTAATAGTTATAATAATATTGATTATATGAGCAACAACAGCACTGAGGGTCTTCAGCCTAAGCATCAACAATTGTAAGCGATCCATATTCGAGTCAAGTCCCCCGATTGGCTGCCTATTCATAATTTATTTCATAGCTGTTAAATGTTGTAGAAACCAAAAACAAAAAAAAAAAAAGAACGAATGAAAGATGAAAACATTTTGTGGATCGCTTCAGATCAGAAATTAAATTGTTATATAGCTTTAATAAAAATGAAAGAAATTATTAATCTGTGCATTGTCGCGAGGATATTCAAATTAACAACAAACATTTTTTGTGTCTGTGCTTTGTAATTGTAAATTTTTAAAAAAATATTTTACGTTTTTTGCGACATTTGTTTTTAAACGCTAAAAAAAAAAGAACAAACAAAACGTAAACGCAAAAAGTTAGATTTTTATTCAAAAAACATTTTTATGAAATTTTTTCAAAGAAAAACAAGAAAAAATAATAGAATTTATGTGCGTTTTGTGTTTTTGGGCCACCTTTCAAAAACAAAATGCAATGCATATAATTTTGCTGTTGAACATTTTTATAGCAAATAGTTTAAAATTTACAAAACAAAAAACAAGCAAGAATTATATAAAAAAAAAATATTATTATTAATAAATGCTAAACAAAAGAAATGGTATACATTTAGGTTAGAATACGTAAATATTTTGTCTAAGCGTAACTTAATGATAAAAAGAAAACAACAAAATATATATATATATAAAAAAATAAAAAATAAACGATGTGGAAATGCTTCAAGAGATTTACACACGCATATACATATATATTATATATATACATATAGCTAAACATACACACATACACATGATATACACAAGTGCTAAAAAAAAAGTAAAATTTAAAGCATATTTTCATAAAATTAAAAACTTTATTTTAACAAACGAAAAACACTCGAAAAGTCAAAAAGCTTACAAATTTCGATTGCTCGCATTGCACAACTGTGGGGCAAAAGTGCTAAACGGCACAGTTTTGCCTCCTGCCGGCTGCCTCCTGTCGCCTGCCTGCTGCCTCCTGCCCGCGCGTCCATTCCCAACGTCAACTCACATCCTCATCTCGCATGCCCAGCAGCCACCACTTGACAGCCATCGCCAGCTCTCAACACTTTGCTCTGGCATGCATTGGGCGGGGGACTGGGCAGGGTGGCGGCAGAGGCTGAGCACGATTATGTTAATTCCAGGAGGGGGCGCAGCATCCAATGCAGCAGCAGCAACAGCGGCGGCGGCGGCATTAACGGAGCACGCCCACCGCATATGGCAGTGATATTTTGGATGCTACGTGAATGGTGGATGTGGATGTGGATGTGGATGAAGTGGATTTAGTGGATGTGGTGGATGTGGTGTTGCGCAAGTGGCTAGCCGACGCGATTTGGTTTTGATATTTGACATGCGCTGGGGGCCATCAGGAAACTTCGTTTAAATGAAATCAAAAGTGCACAAATACATAATTTACACAAATTTCCAAGCAAAGAAAAAAAAACCAAATAGCAAAAAAATGATGAAAAAAAATATCTGAGCAGTTGCTGAATATTGATGTTAGATCAAGGAAGGAAGATGAGAGCTCAAATAAGTGGGTAAGTTTTATAAATGCGAATCAAATTGCTAAGAGATGTTGCATGAGCTGGTATGGAAGCTGAAATACCCTGGAAATTTGAAATGTATTTATATCTTTGATATCTCTATATCATTTAGCTTTAGTCTAGGCTGCGGATTGCTGTAGATGTTGGGGTGGCAGGCTGTTGTCTGAGCTGATTCAAGTAGCAGCAGCAGCAACAAAATATCCATTTTCAAGCCAACCCCATTTAAAGAATCTTCAATATGCAAAATCATCAAAGTGATGTAATTACATTACGTGAAAGTATAATGAGCTAAAATCAGGCAAAATCAAGAAATCTAATGAATTTTATGGTTTGGCTTTTGTCTTTTGGCAAATGCCTCAATAATTGTTGCCTTCACGGGCTGGCGCATAAATCTTGCGTGTTGCGGCTGCTTTTTGTGGAGCTGCTTGGACTGGACATTGGCTGCTGTTTTTTTTTTTTTTTTTGTGGCCATTTTTGGTAGGGCGATGCTTCCGCATGGCACATGCCAGCGAGACACAACAATAAAACGATTAATTTCATGTAAATTTTTGCGCAATTTAATTATGTGCGAAATCTCAGCTACTATGAACAATGCAGGAGAAGTGGGACATGGAGCGGCGGGAAGGGGAGGATGGAGCTGCTGTGTAGGCGGCTAGGAATAATTAGGCATTCGCTGTGCAGAAAGTGAAAGGAGCAACACAGCCAGGCTGCAGCTCTCATGATCATGATGATGATGATGATGATGATTATAATGTTCATAATGATGATGATTATGTAAACATAGCGTAATTCATTAACTAAGTGCGTATGTAAATTTTACGTTTTTTTTTTTTTTTTTTTTGTAGTATTAAGCAATCGATAAAAAAGAGCTTTTATCGATTACGAGTGGAAAGAGTTGAATTATTAATTGTACAGGTAAAATACGGCATTAAAAGCTGTGAGCTGAGATTTGATAGGGCAGATTATTCGATATTTATTCAGATTTCTTATGCAGCTTTAAGCTTGCAGCAAGCCAAGACTCTAGTCAGCTAGTTCAGGACGAACTAAAATGAAAATCCAAGAAATTTAATTATGAAAGCTCAACAACATTGACTAAACAAAGCTTAACATTAATTGGGCATAAATCTAAACAACATTTAGAGAGCATAGTAAAACTCTGTCGAAAAGCTGTTCACGATCTTTTTGGCGAATGTGTTTGCATATTAAAGATTAATTAAGCATAAAATGAATAACATTTTCGGTAAGCATAACATTTTTAGGGTTAAATAGGGCAGCTGCGTGCTCGCGTTTGCCATTTCAGTTTATTTACGAAGAGCGAGATACACAAAGAGAAAGAGAGTGAGAAAATACTAAAAAGCGCAAAAGCCATGAAAAATTGCAATTTGTATGGTTTAATTAAAAAATCTGTCAAATGCCAGTTTGTGCGCTCATTAATGAGTTTCTATGGCAGCTGGGAAGGCGACGGCAGCTACACTTAACCACTCAGCCCCGAAGCAACAACAAAATCATGCTTGACATAGCGTGAACTCCGCATAACCGACAGCCCACCTATACAAATACATATATACATATGTGTGTCTGTGTGTTATATGTGTTTGTTTTTAGATATTTGTGTTGATATGTTGAGCTCACGTTGATGCGACTGCTGGCTATGTTGCCTGCACCTTTGACAAAACAAAAGACTTAGGCAACAAACTTTATTATTATTATTATTATTTGTGGCATACCCATGGCAATGGGCTTAGCAGGGTGTAATGTGTTTGTAGCTCGTTATAGAAGATGAAGGCGTAGCTGACAATAGAAGGAGCTACTAAATATAGTTTTTGATCTGAATGAACTCAACTATATTTGTTATATTAGAAACTTGCAAACCCTACAAAAGCTATAGACTTAAAACTAGAAAATCATATTGTAGAATGAATCTTAAAAGACTTAAAATTCATATGAATCGATATTTAAAATTTAAGCATAAACATTTCCCCCGTTTAGTCTACAAAATATCTATGGATATGCCGGTATACAAACACTCACAGCTAAGGGTATCTTTAAGTCGAGCACTCTCATCTGTGGCACCTCGTTTTCTTCCATATATATATATATATATATATATATTTCTGTATAGATAGACTTTGTTGCCTGTCGGCTCTTGCATAATACACGCTTTGTATGTTTGCTAGCAACTGACATGAGCCGCTTCTAAGCGCGCCAAATTGATTTTTAATTATGGGTTGTCAAGAGCTGAAAATATTAACGAGATGAGAATCGCATTTCTGGGAAATCAATCCTTGAGCGCATTCGCAAGCTGCTTTGGCTTTGGCCAAAGGCTTGTGAAGTTCTGAGCTAACAAAAAGATTTTGTTTTCTTGAATTGAAATATTCTAAGGCAGCTGATGATGAGATAGCTGACAAGCTTTAAATCGCGTGTCTTCAAATGATAGCCGGATATTATGCTATTTATATATAAATATATATGTATATATGTATATATTTTTGTATATGAAATTCTGAATAATAAAGAATATTTGGGAAAGAAAGGATTCATTTTGTAGATATATAAAGTAATCTTGGTTGTGGCGTAGACATATTCAGGTTTTATGTAGAAGAAGAATTAAATAGTTGAAGCTGATTTCGTTTAAGAAAACTCAAGCTGAAAGAATATCTTAAAATGTCTAAAATATATTTAAGAAATTATTGAAAAACTATGACAAATTTAACGTAACATATTGAAGTTTGCTCTTTAAGGTGTGTCGGCTCCATTACGAGCAGACTTTGTATAGTCTGTAAGTTCGTCTTCGCTTTGCTACTCTCGCTGAACTGAAAACAGAATTTTGCTAGGAAAGCAGTTGTGGGTGAAGCTAGCATCTACTCTATGTGAGCTTACCTGGCAATAGGTAAGAATAAAGGAGAGTAGAGCATAGAGAGCATCGCTTTCAAATAGCTAAGTCGCTGCCAACTGTTCCTACATAAATATATTTAAGAGCAGCTTAAGACAATGTTCGAGTATATTTGATATATTTCTATATAGCTGTAGCTACATAGCTATAAGCAGAAATGCACATCTTCACTCTTAGGACTTTGTAGCAATCTCCGCTAGCTAATAACTACTAACTATCTTCTCTATTTCTTGCCATCACTCGCTAGCTACAGTCAGTTCAACTATTGCCATGCTCAACTGTTTAGCTAACAAATTTCCCATAGTTCTTCATATTTAATGAAGCCAAACACAAAGTCGAAAAGCAGCCTCGCTTCACAATTAAGCTGTTCAATTGAGATATATGACAACTTTCCTTTTTGTTGAAAAAAAAAAAAAAATACAGATTTTTTTCTTACCGACCGCCGGCGGCAATAATTGAAACATATTGAGTTGTTTATATATAGTATATATAGTTTGTGGCATTAAATCGCCACAGAGCAACACTTGAGCACGAGACGGAGATAAAGAGAGAAGGAGTGAGAGAGAGAGAGAGAAGGAGAGAGATTTGACATAGTCAGAAATTTCACCTATTTGGCACGTTCCTCCGGCAGCCAAAGCAAATAAAGAAGCGAATATGCCACTTGGCTGGATCAGGCAAATGTTAGTTAATCATTTAATTTGAGCGTTTTTTGCTGCCAGTTTAACACTCGACTTCTCAGGCATATCAAATAATTATCAGCTGAAGCCATCAGACGAGTCGATAACAGATTGCAGAGGCAGTCAGACAGGCACTCAAGCAGTCAAGCAGTCAGGCAGGCAGCACACCTTGTTGCAAGTAGCCACGCCCCCATCTTGGAAAATTGTGACATTTAGACATAACAAATCAAGGCATGAGACTCCTCGACTTGGGCATATTTGTGTGTCAATGGGTGTATAGAAATCGAAAGTTTCACACTTGTCAATTAAGTGTACCAAAGTTGTTGTCTTAGTTGTTGTTGTTGGCCAGCCTCATCTAGCGAAGTGCAGTTGAAAAGCGGCTGTCAATGAAAATGAAATTTTATTGAGATTTTTTTTATTTCGAAATTAATTAGAAAAGTGCCCCGATGTGCGTGGCGCTGTATGTGTGTGTGTGTGTGAGTGTGTTTTGGTAGCTTAATTGCTTTGACGTGTGCGACTGTGCGTGTGTGTGTGTGTGTGTGTGTGTGGTTATATAAGTCGTAAAATATTTAAGCCATAATAATCTGGTATTGAAAAAACGACTATCACTTTTACTATCACTCGTTGCGCCGCATCAACTTAACAAGCAAATATCATTCCGGCTGCACTTCTAAACGATTCTACACAGTGAAAGCGATCGTAATTGTGCTGGGTAGAGGCAGGAGTTGGGGGGGAGGGGGCAATGTTGACAATGTTGCCATGTGCCTTATGTGCTTATGCAATCTCATCCATCAGTCAGTCAGCCTGGCAGCATGACAGGCAACTTCAGCGGCTCATTAAACTGAGCATAATTGCTGTTAAGTACATGTAAGCACAGGCCGGGGCACACGAATAGGCACAGTGAGAGAGTAGGAATGAATGAGAGGGGTTTTCTTAACTGATGTGTAGATAAGAATTAAGTCCAATGCGAGTAGAGAGAATCGAGTTAAAGAATTTTGTAGTTAGAAGACAGAGAACTCAGCAGGAGGTGACTATGTAGTAGGCTAGGTACAAAGTTAATTAAAAGTGTGTTTCTTATGTAATTTTATTTTTAAAAGATTTTTTAATATATTCTAATTCTCAAATATTTTAACATTTATGTTAAAAAAAAACCCAATTGATTGTTAAATTAAAAATAAATGTAAATAAATACTTTCTTATAATTTTTTCTTTAAAATATTTGTATAAATTCTAAAAATTTAAGTTAATTTTAAATGCAGATATTAGTATTTTTATTTATTATATATATTAATTTTTTTATTATTTTATAAATATTTGTTTTGTTCAATTCATTTTAGAGCCTCTTTTATTTATTTATTGAATAAAGCGCTGTTCATACATTAAATTGCGGTCAACTGCTTTCAGCAGTCACCCACATATTCAGCTAAATTGCCTCACATATACTTATTGCACTGGCCATAGGTGTGCGTATATAGCATACAGTTAGCTGACCGCCAGTCTGTCTGCTCGTCTTGTCGTCCGTCTGTCTGACTATTTTCACATGGGCGACCGGTTGCATTTCAATAACCAAACTTGGCTTAAATAATGCACTCGCACTTTTACTTACAAATCAAAAAGAAAGAAAGAAAGACAGAAAAAAAAGAGCAAAGTAACGAAAAAAAGTTGCCCAAATCGAAAGCGAAAGTTCTTTTGTTGTTTTTGTTTTTTGGCCAGCTTCGATTCTTATCGTTTGCAAGCGTAGTGAATGCGCCGCTGCTGTTGCCACAGGAGGCGGCAGATTTATTTATGCACTTTTCATTTCACTTAACAACACATGAAACGCTGCCGCTGCCGCAGCAACTGTTGCTGCTGTTGCTGCTGCTGCTGCTGTTGCAACTGTCGCTCAACTTTCTTCCCCAAAATAACAACAACAACAAAAGCGACAACGACAAAAAGCCATCATATGGGGGCGCCAACATAGCACACTCGATGCAACGCTCTTTAACCGATTCTTTAAATAATCACTTGCACTTGACCGATCGACGCAAAAGCAATTTGAGCTCAGCGCACAGTGGGCGGAATTGACAAATTTTCAAGGGAGAAACATCAAGGCAATATTTAATAGTGATAGATATTCAATTTAAGTGTTAAATGAAATTTAACAGACTTTTTACATTTTTATTACATTTTTAAAATTTACTAAATATTTATAAAATTCTAATTTGAATTAGGTTTTTATTCCAGAAGGAAGCTTTCTAAGTACTGCAATTGGATTTGCTGTGCTTGCTTGCTCTACAGAGAGTTCTGTGAGGATTAGCCTAGGGAGGCGTGGCATAGGAAACACATATGTGGCTTCAGTATTGAATTAACTTGAGATACTCAGGGAAAAAATATATGAACCCTTTTTTATTTTTTTAAGCTACAATACTCTTTTCTCTTTTAATAACAATTTTTTTTTATATTTTCTATATTATTTTTAGTTTTTTCTCTAATTTTTTTAATATTCGAATTTCTTCGCTTAGTAAAAAAAACTAAATTCTCTCTTGAAAGTGATACCAAAAGCAGAACTCTTACGTTTAAGAGCAGTCTTTGTTTTATTTTAAATTATCTAGTTCTTCTCTTTTTCCTGTCTCTTGCTTTTTGATCTTCATATTTAACTATATTTAATATATTATTTAATTTTGCCTCTTCTTCTCTCTATCCCCAACCCATTGTTTGCTGCTCGCTTCCCCATTTCTTTCACATTTCAATTTATTTTTTCCTATATTTTATTTCTCTTCTAACTCACTGCATCTTTACTTGTTTTCTTCTTTTCTCTTCTCTTCTATTCTTCTATTTTATTTCTCTTCTGTCTACATTCAGTCTCTCTTTTTTCATACCTTTCGCTCTTCTCTCTTGCTCTCTTCATAATCATATATTTTAGCTTCTAAATTTCTTCATTTATTTCTTCTGCTTCATTCTTTAGCTCGGCAATTGCCAAATGGTTCCACTGTGCTGGCCACCCAGAATGCTCGACCCGTTTGCTTCCAATTAAATGTGCAGCATTTTAATCGAATCGCTGGTGCAACAACTCGCTGCAAGCTCATTTTTTTCACTGCTGCTGCCCTTTTTGTACATTTTTTTATTTTGTTTTTTCTTAGTTCACAGGTTTTTTTTGGGTTTGGGTTAATTTGTGAAAGTTTTGTGTAAACAATTGGAGTGCAATGCAAGGCAGGCATAAATTCAATCAGGCGTGGCCAGCGCCAAAGGCGGCCAGCCTTTGTCAATATATTGAGCCATAAATATACACACACACAAATATACATATATATGCAGTGGCATCCTTTATGTTGACATTGTGCTTAAAAATATTTAGAGTAAAACTGATTTAATTGACGCTGGCGTTGCGTAATGTGCAGCAAGCCTGAACGGAGGCACGTACAATATCTGCAGCCATGCACCATGCACCATGCCCCATGCCTCATGTAACGCTTAATGCTGAGCGTTTAATGTGGCATAATTGGCCAACGCAAATCTGGCTCTGTTGTCTGTGTGTTAAGGATTTAAGTGGGTTACTAGCGCCGGCGCCAAAAATGACTTAAAATAAAATAAAAATAAAAATAAAAAATATATATAAGCAACAACTCTTTGGCTGCAGTCGAGGCCAAATCGCCAACCAGTTCGTGTCATGTGATTTTTATCGTTAATAGGAAACAACTAAAGCAACAACAACGAGCAACAACAACAACAACAGCAACGAGCAACAACTACGACAAGTACAAAGCCAAAGCGCCGCCAATTGTTGTTGCTCGCAAATGTTGTGGCAAACATGAAAAGGGATTTTTTATTTTGATTTTTTTGTTCGCTCTCTTTTATTGAATTGCCCGCAACATGCAACGAGCAACAGGCAACTAGCAACAACTGTTGCATTTGTTGCGCCTTTGCAACTTTCATAATGAAATCAACAATAAAATAAAAACAATTTAAATATGCGTTCAATTGCAATTGCAGCGCATCTACGCAAAATGCGTTGACCTTTAGATGTCATTTAAATTGTCGAGCCTCTTTCCAACTCTCAGCTCGCATCTTCCATTCACTGCACAAATGTGAATGGACGCACAAGGTCTTGTTCACTTCAGAGTTGACTTTGTTTACTTTCCACTGCAATTGAAAGTTCTTCAACGCCGTTAGGTGGGCAGCTAATCGTATTAGCCGTCAACAGAGGCTTTGAAATTGTACTCTAAGCTTTTAATGAGCTTTCAAAGTTAAGAATATGAAACTGTTATCATAGCTTCTTTGCTTTCAGTTTTATTAGTTTTCTTTAAACCGTTCTTATGTAAGCTTTACTTTTTAGTTCAAGCTTTTAATGAGCTTTCAAATATAAGAGTATTTGAGGCGTGGTCATAGGAAACTATCTTTGTGTTTTGGCTTTTACACTTTTATTTTCCGATTTAATTTTGTCTTTATCCAAGCTTTCATTTTCGAGAACATATAGTTCGAATATAACTAGATTTCTCTTCTACGTTTGCTCTTATAATTTCTTTTTATTTTTTCAAAGAGAATTTTTATAGTTTTTGCCTACCTTTTACTTTTATGCTATTAATGAGCTTGAGCGCCTATTGAGTATAAATAGTAACTATAATATGAATATATGTTCTCTTGTATTTATCTATCTAATCTATCTGTCTATCTAAAGCATGCTCTGCTTATAAGCCTCTCTCTGAGCTTGCATCTATCTCTGAATCTGAATTGAAGCTTTAAGGCTATTTTCCTGAGCTGCCTTTAGCTTTATCTGTCTTTAACCCTTTACCTGCTACAGCCGCTGGGCACATCAGTGGCCTTAAGTCTGTCCTGGGTCTGTGCTCATCTCTGGGTCTGCCCCTGGGCATGTCTCTGTCACTGAGTCTGTTGCTGAGATTGTCTCTGGGTCTGTCTGTTACAGTAGGTCTGGGTCTGGGTCTGGGTCTGGGTCGTTTATTGAACAGCAAACAGTAGAGTGGACCATGTTGTTTGGCATTTTGTGAGAGCTGTTGCTGTCAGTCAGTTGGTCAGTTAGTCAACAACTCAGTTCAGCAATTGACTTTCGTTTTCCTCTTTTTCATTTCATTTCGTGTTGTTTTTTTTTCCCCTCCATTTTGCTCTTTGCATATTGACAAAATGCAGCGCATTCTGCGATGATGCGACAGGCGGACAGGTGGCAGGTGAGAGCAGAGTTGCAGTTGCAGTTGCCCGAGCGTTGAGGCATGGAAATTAATTATAATTGGCCGCCATAAATGTGCGCATGTGTGTGAGTGTGTGAGTGTGTGTGTGAAATGCAAATGGAAAACGTGTTGGCAATCAGCGAAATCAATCAACAGGTGAGCAATTGATGGCCGCTAGCTGAATGGCCAATAGAGTTATCAATTTTAGTGCCAATGCGTCGCAAAGTGTCGCCAAGCTGGGCAACAACTTAGCTAGGAGTTGGACGAGCGCTGGAGGCTACTAGCTGCAACCTTGGCTTCAGTTTTTTTTTATATCGAATTTTCAATTTGCTGTTTTCTTTTTGAATGCCGCGCACAGTATGTAAAATTTCATTTTATCGCATCGGACATTAAGGCAAACAAAATAAAGTTGTAGCCGTGAGGCGATAAAGTTTTAAAAATAACAACGCCAACATGTTGCCATGCGGCTCAAGGTGAAGTGTCGCCTTCGTCTCGGCTGGTGTCATTTTTATGACCACGCCCCGCGGCCGCCCTCTCGCGCGCTGCACTTTTACATTTTTATTGTATTCATCATATATATTTAATATGCACTTGTCAGAGGAGTTGCATGCTGTTAATTAGTATGACCGTAAAACATCACAAAACAAAATGGAAAACAAGCTGGCGCATAAAAATGTAATTAAGTCGAAAATGAAATGGAAAACCAATTCATTTTAATTAACACCATCAATATTTACAGCTACTTATGGATCAATAAATTTCGGTTTTGATTTTTTTTCGTTTGGGTTAATTAGGAAAGCTTTGCGCAATCTGGTCACACTGAATTCAATTGCAATTAACACTTGGTGCATGTGTGTTGCAACAACCGTACACGCGGGTAGGTAAACACTTGTCAGCTGCAGCGAGGGCCTTCTCCTCTTGTATCAAGTTCGTTGCCTGAGTCTTTCGTTTTCTGCTTTGGTCATTTCGTGAAGTGCAGCAGACGCACGCATTCGAAAAATCTTCCGCATGTCAAGGTCAATTAGCATGCGGCTTGACTGTGCGTGATAAAAATGTCAAAAGGTTTCGATTGGTATTTTTCAGTTGTTATTGCTATTTAGTGGCTTAGCTGCGATAAGTGTTGGTGCCTCCAGGCACAAGTCCACTTCAGATTGTTAGCTTTGATCCGCGCTGCTTTGTGTCATTGAACTGCACAGAGTTTGTGCGTATTTCTGTAAGTGTGTGTGTGTGTGTGTATAGAAAGTGGCTGCGACAATCCTTGGTGATCTATCTTTGTGACCAAAACAAACAAAACAAAAACTCTGTACACATAGGCCAAGTCGTACTTAACGCTCACACACACACACTCTGAAAGAAAAAAAGTTTTCACTCCTTTCGCTTTCATTACAATTACCAAATACGATTCTTATTTTCAATTTCAATATGACGACGACAGCCACGACTTTAGCACAGTGGGGCAAACAGCAGAGATATGCTAGATTGGGTGTACTGTGAGTAAGATATGATATAGCTATATAATATGTAGTATAATAAGAAAAACAATAATGGAAAATATATAAATAATATATATGTATATAACATGCTGTATTTTCTTGGTATATACTGAGCATAATTCAGCTTTGATAAGCCTTATAAGGATGAGATATTTTTTTAGCAATAATTGAGACTGTAATGCAGAAATATTATAATCTGAGAAACTGAAAGAGTTTTTTCTATATGGAAATTATTTTCAATTAAGAGTGGCAAGCCAAGCTTAGCTCAGCTAAGCAACATAATCTCAATTTATATCGATTTTTCGTTGTTATTAATTTTTCTTTATTCTCCTCTCAACTTCTACTACACATTATGGAAATTCTCAACTTCTACTACACATTATGGAAATTCTGTCTCTCAGATAAGCACCTTAGACTCTTTAACCACTGTGCGATGTCCACGACAGCCTGCACACAGAAAAAAAAAAAAAAATAGGAGACTACGACAACGCAGCTTCAGTTTCGCACCAAATTTGGTGCGCTCGGCTCAAGGAGAAGGAGTAGGAGCCAGGCCTCAGCTCGACTCAGAGCCAGGCCAATAGCAATTGCAATAGCAATAACAATAACGGTTAGCGGTTGTTGTTGTTGTTGTTGTTGTTACTGTTGCTGTTGCCTATTACTGGCTGGCTTAGTCAAATCGTTTGTTATGTTTTTATCTTGATGTCCAGTCACCTTGATTTGTTGTAGAAAATGCAACTCTTGGCATCGCATGGCCACAGAGCAAGATGACTGGCAGACAGACAGTTAGATAGACGGGCAGAGACGACCCGGCTACCGACGCATAGGGTGCATCCACCGCACACTCGTTGAGCTTTCCCAGATTGGCGATTGGCTCGACTCTCAGTCGTCGTGTGGGTGACGGACTGTCGAAACTGAAAGTGAAACTTAGAATTGAGCGAAAAGGCGATGGCAATAAATCAAGCGTTCATTGTTAGCGAAAAATCAATCAATTTATGGGCTTGGCTAACGAAGTTCAATGCACCAACAACAACAGCAACAACAACAATACGGACTGTCTATGGATGGCTCAAGGCAAGCCAATTTTCGCGCAGTGTAGGCGCCCAGTTGTATGAGCAACAGGAGCAGCTCTTTTTTCTCCTTTTTCTGTCGCTGTTTGTTTGTCGGACGATGTCAGAGTTCAGCGCATGTTTTTTGGGGGTGGTTGGCAAATCTAGAAAAATGCCAGCCAAAGCAAAAAAGGCTAAGAAACTGGCTAAGAAAAAACCAAAACTAAATGAAATAAACTAGACAATGGGCAGACGTTGGTGCGGCCGATGTTTAGCAGCCACAACTTGAAAAAAAAAAAAAAAAAAAACAAACAAGCAAATGCCGCAGCAGCTAAGCAAATGCAAATGTAACAGCGCGAAAGATAGGGAGCTAGTGGCAGAGAGAGAGAGATAGACAGTTGGCGCTCATTTGTTGTTGCCTGTTTTGGTTTGGTGGCTGTTGTATGAGTACGAATACGAATACGAATGCGAATAGGAGTACGAGTACGAGTACGAGTACGAGTCTTGTCATTATTTATTTATGCCCAAAACGTTTCATTTTCATTTGGCCAAGGGAGTCGCTCGATGTTGTTGTTGGCTAAAACCTGAAAACTGGGTTACTGGCGCCTGTTTCGGGCTACAAGATCGTGTCATGCGATTTCTATCTTTGTCGTCGGCGACAACCAAATGCTGTCGAATTGCTGAAGAAGAAAAACTCTTAACGAAAACAAAAACAAAAAAAAAAAAAAAAAAAAGACTGAAATCGAAACAAGCCCCACAAACTGACAACTGGGAATATAGCTGGGACTTTTCAAACTGTGACTGGAACAGGGTCTGGCTCTGGCTTAGGATCTGTCTGTGGCTCGTTGAAAACAAAAGTAAAGTGCACACATATGTCTATATATTTATTATATGTATATATGTTTGTATATATTGCTTGAAATGATCTAGCACATGACTCACACGTCGCGGTAGCAGCAAGTCGCAAACGTTTTGCAGCCTGGGCCTGCCAGTCCTCTGACAGCATCTGGCACCACAACTTAGCATCCGACTCCCTCAATTTGCGTTTCATATATACTTTGGCCTTTTGGGGTATCCAGACTATTTAATTAGATTTGTTGCCAATCTTGCACTACGGCAGATAGATAAGAGATAAGCCTGATCATTGATTGATGAATGTCTTGATTGAAACAGAGATCAAAGACTCGGATAGTTGCAATCATATAGTAAAGATCTTATAAATGTGTGAATGCTTCGTATATTGTGTAAGGCTTGGTTAGTAAACATTTCAGTTAAAAGTTGTCTTTATTAAGCTACTGAGCTGATTATAAAATAACAAAATTATTCTATTATTTTTTATATATACATATATATATTTTTTTTTTGTTTTTTATTTAATACTCAAATTGTTATAAAGCAACAGCAAGTTGGGAATTAATATTATAAATATTAATTACATTTTTTCTTTACCAATTATATTATAAATAATCTGTAATTTACTAAAAAAAAATTTCACATTTAACATTAGTTTAACATTTGGCTTACCTCTATAATTCCCTTTCCATGCTCTAAAGCGCATGCAAACTTCGTTAAACATATGCAAAATTCTGTTTTTTCTCTCGCTATTATTGTTGTTAAATTTAGGGCTTTTGCTTGACGGCAGCACAATAATAATATAACAACAGCAATGTACAACAAAGTAGTCACGAATTAGCGCAGTTCAGTTTGAAACAGGGATTGAGACAGGGATTGGGGCTGGGTCTGTCTCCCCAGTTTCAGCGCCTCTCCCTCTCGCCATCTCTCTTCTACCACGGCTCCATCTCCATATAGTTATAGTTGCAGACATATGGTTAAGAATATGTTTCGTTGCAGCGATGCAGCTGTTGCCACATGTTATGCTTTGGCCATAAAACGCATTTTGTTGCAACAGTGTCGCGTTCGTTGCCTAAGTCTTTTGTTTGGCTGACGCATGAGCGAGTGCCCGAATGGACGAATGTCTGCTTAACTGTCGCGCTGATTTATGCGCTTGACCGCACAAGACACCTACGCAGCCAGCACACACACAGTGACACCAACGCAAGCAGTTATGCGAGGGTGGTCACAGAAGTTGCCACGATAAAGTGTGAAGATAAGAAATTATAGATAAGAGGAAAGAGATTTATATAAAAATGCAATTATTTATTACTATTTCTCTTCTTTCTCATACTGCCCTCGTTGATGAAGCTGCCCATTAATATTTCACATGTTTACATAGTTATTTTTGTTGGAGTTTTTCCCCGCAGTTATCAGAGCTGATAAGTAGCTTATGTAATAGCCCAAAAACGACGAACGACAAACCGAAAAAAATGGTCTAAAAGTTGCTCTGACAGTTTAATTTGACATTTCGAACAGGGCGAGAGTTTGAGCGACACAGAGAGGAGTGAGAAATGATGACGGAGTGCTTTGGGTTTCTTTCCAATTTTCTTGAGCATTTGCTTAACAAGATTTGCCGTTGTCTCGCATATTGAATTGTCATTTCTTTTGACAATTTAATTTGGATTATGCGGTGGCTACTGATAAAAAAAAAATATGTCTGCCAGACTCCCAAATAGCTGCGAAAGGCAGAAGGCGCAGTTAAAAAGCAGATGTTTATGTGTTGTATGTGGCATGTGGCATGTGGACATGCCAACAGGCTTGTTGCATGCAGCTTGGTTGGCTTGTGTGGCACGTTTCCATTAAAAACAAAAGGCACTCGAAACGCATTGAAGATGTCCACATCGCCAAAGAGCCAACGTGCCAAAGCGCTAAAGCCAAAACGTATAATAAAAATTATTAATGGCTGGCGAACGTCTTCCATTTCCGTCTTGACCCGCAGTTATGCAAAATGTTAACCAAAAGGCCACGAACGAAAGCAGCCGCCAATTGTAGAAATGCATTTTACCTTTTTATTTTTTTTTTTTTTTTCGTTTGCTTTTCATTTTTGGCTAACAAATGATTGCTATTTGGCCAGGTCTGCCAAGTCAGACAGACGCAGTGCGTTTTTGCTAGCTGCTGTTGCAACATCCCAGTTGCAGTTGCAGTTGCAATATTAATTGAAAATTCGCATGCGCCTCTTTTTTTTTTTTTTTTCTTGGCGAATTCCAATTTTCGAAAACATTTTTTGTGGTCTAAAAATGTAAATGTAAATAGTGAATAGCGCAGCTGCTATGTTAGAGCTTACAGTGCTGTTATCTATTGATGCTGTTAACTGTTGCTGTTAGTTGCGGAAGATTATGTTAGCTGTTGCTGTTTGCTGTTGTTGTCAGTTGTTGAGGTTGCTGTGTTTTGTTCTTGCTTATTGCTGTTATCTGTTGCTGTTTCAGTTAGCCGTTGTTGTTGCTGCTGTTAACTATGACTATTAGCTGCTGCTTTTAGCTTTTAGCTTTTCTATCAAGGTTTGTTGATGCTGTTGGCTATTATTGTTAGCTGTTGGCTTAAGGATTTTTTGTTATCTGTTAGTCTTAGCTGTAAATATTGCTATTGCTGTTAGTTGATGTTGGCTACTCTTAGTTCTTGGTACTGTTAGTTGTTGCTGTTAACAATGAATGTTGCTATTGCTACTAGATATTCATCTTGTTATTGACTTTTAGCGATTCCTGTTACTCTTACGAACTATTAGCAACTGGACTGTTAGCAATCAATGTTACTGTTACGCACTAACAGCAACAGTGCTGTTAGCAATTTCTGTTGCTGTTACTTCTTATCCTTAACTTTTGCTGTTAGCTCAGAGCTGTTGCTGCTGTTATTGCTGAAATGGTAACAAAAGTTGTAGCGGAAGCCTGTGAACGCGGTTACCGCCATTGTCTTCTGGCTGTCTTTTTGATTTTATCTACTCAAAAATCTACAATCAGCTACATGTTGCATAAACTTATTGATTTGCCTGGTTGCTGTGTTGCTGTCGTTGCACATATAAACAAATCAGCTGGTGGCTAACAAACAATTGCATAAATCAATTTTACACTAAAGAAAAAGACTTGTTGTTGCTGCTGCTGTTGTTGCTGTTGCTGCTGTTGTTGCTGCTGTTGCTTTTGTGGCACAGCCCACAGTGCGTACGGCTACGAAAAAAACATTGTTGGCGCATGTAAATTTGATTAAAAGCTAGTTTTACCACAACGGCAACAGCCAGAGCCGCAACAGCTTTGAATGAAGTGCTAAAATGTATTTTTTGGGCGCATTGCTAATTTCAACTGTGTCGAGCACAAATGACGCCTCCATTTATGATAAATGAAAGTAAAAGTACAAAACACTTACACTTCATAGATCATTAGCGTTACTTGTGGACGCCGCTGCCACTTGTGGCTGCCACGCATGCGTTCAATGAACCAGCCACCAAGCAGCAATAGCAACAGCAACAGCAACAGCTGAGACAGTCAGTCAGCTAGGCAGCTAGGCAGCTAGGCAGCTAGTCAGCTGCCATGTAAAAGTCAGCGTCATTAAAAAATAGAAATGCCCCGCTGCCAACGTATAAAACTTGTTCTTTCACTTTCAATGTCACGCCAGAGCAGCAGCAACAACAACAACAACAACAACAGCAGCAACAAATTGTTAAGAGACTCGAACAGTAACAGAAGACCTTCAACTTTTCCACCTCCAACTGAACTAGGGGCCACTTGTGCCGCTGCCTTTGCTGCTGCTGTCTCGGCGGCTGCTTCTTCCGCCTGGAAATTAATTGCGGCATAAACCAAACATTTTGCGAGTCAATGTACGTAATTTGAAAATCGTGCCAAAATAGTTGCAAAGCCAATTGCGACGGCTGCTGCCGCTGCTGCTGCGACGGCTGCTGCTGCTGCGACGGCTGCTGCTACAGGCTACAGGTGCGACGGGGTCTAACGATCTGACACCCCCGCAAAATGCTTGACTATTCGAGTATATGAGTATCTCTGAGTACGAGTATGAGTATTCGTTTAGTTTGTTGCTTTTTATATTCGTTGTGTTGCTGCGCTCTGCTGTAGTCATTTGTCTGCATGTCGCTTTGTTGAATTGTCTATTTGTTTGCCAAAAAGTGCCATGAAGACAACTTGTTGTTGCTTGTTGTTGCTGTTGTAGTTGTTGCTGTTGCCTGAAAGCAATTTCATTTGTTGCTGCTGCGGCTGCTACAACAAATTACTATCATTGCTGTTAATAGTTCATTAAGTCACGGACGGTAGACGTGGTGCATGTGGTACGTGAAACATGAAACATAAAACGAACATAAAGACCTAACTGCCACAACTCCACTTGGCTCCCCTCTTCACGCTCCTCCACTCCTCCACGCCGCCAAAGTGGCAGAATAATTGAGTGAACGGCAAAGATAAACAATTCAATTTTGTTGTTGTTATATTAAGTCATCAATTAGACAACACACAAAACAGATCTAATGTTTAACAAATTTAAGTACACAGTCGGAGGCTGTAAAGCGCTCATAATTCAATAATTGAACTTTTAGCCATGGAGTTTGTTGTGTTTGCTTTGTTTACTATTGGCCATATGACTTGTGGCAATTGAAGTGGAGAAGCAGGTTAATAATACTGTAAATAATAAGCTAACAGCAGAGCTAATATCAGCATTAGATTGATATATTGGCATTAGACTACAATTAGACGCAATTCCTCATTTTGAGCCTTAGTATTTTCGAGCTAGTTTTAGCTTTTATGGCTTTTGTTTGACATGAAAATTAAAAAAAAATATATATGCACTACAAATATATATTCAAAAAATGATTTTTGTATTCGTAAATATTTTATAATTAATTACAATTTGTTTACCAATTTATTTTATTTTATTTTATATTATGAAAATTCTGATTTGTTTTTATGAAACATTTTTTGATTGTGTCTTAATAAAATCGCTGGGTTTCTTATTATTATTATTATTAATATTTTGTTTAAGTACAGGGCTTATAAAGCTTATTTTATTAAGGAAAATGTTGTTCATAAATTTTGGAAGCTTTTCTTTTAAGGCAGTTAAATTTTAATTTGAATATAAATATTATAAAAAATGTCTTAAAATAATTTTTAACTTGTTAATAAGTAAGAAAAAATTATAATTTTATCACTAATTTTAATATTTTATAGTTTGCAATATAGAAATTTCACAATTTTAGCTTAGGCAACTTTAATTTGTTTCGAAGTTTTTCGCATCTTAAATAATTAAAATAACTCCAATCAAAAATGTTTTTAAAATACTTGTAAGTTCAGCTAAGCTTAAGCAACTCTATTTCGATTGCGATAATTTTCATTTCTTTTCTATTGATTTTTACTAAATTTCTTAATTTTGAGAATTGCAATCGTTGCTTAAGAGAAATGAATTGATGTTGTAAAATTTATGAATGATATAGTATAGAAAGGAAGAAAATATAGAAAGAAGAAATACATATTTATCAATTCGCTATAAATTTGCTATAAGTTGCTTTCAAAATAAAGAGACAATACTGAATTATTAAAAAATGGAGGTATTGATTGAGAATCTTGAAGGAGACTATGAGGTAGTTCTCTGTATGCTATATTAGAAGAATATATAAAATTCTAATTGCAAGCTTCTAGTTATTAAAGCTTATATGTATAAATATTCCATTTTACTAGTTGTTGCATTAGTTAACTAACAACTAACTAATTCATCACAAATTCATTACAACAGATTTCACAACGCTCGAGCAGATGTTGGGCTTGACCTTGGGCAGACGAGCAGACACCCAAAGCGCCACAAGTTGTGTGGGTTTTCACCTCTTGGCTGCTATAGTGGTCCATATTGCGTCGCAGCCAGGGTGAGGTGCGACGGGAGTCGCGCAACGTTGAGGTATTCGAATTGCGTGTGGCACAGCGCTGAGAGCGCAGGGAGGCTGTAGCCGAGCCACGCCTACCGGCAAGCTGTGCCAAGGCCGCCTCCAGGTCACTGTCATCGTATTCCGCGACAACTACATCGGGTGACAGCGAAACGGCGCTGGGCGTATTCAGATGACTCAGCGGCTGTATGACAACATCCGTGCTGCTGCCGCTGGAGGAGAGGCGCGACGCGGCATGCGACATGGATGGAGATTTGGTCACGGTTGAGGCAGCTTTTGACGGTGTTCGTTGAGGTGAGGTAAATGGCAAGGAGTTGGCTTGTTGAGGCACAGTTGTCGTGTTGCTTGTACTCGACTCGGGCAGGATGCGTGCACGCTCCTCTGTTTCAATGGCATCCATGATAAGTGAAGCACTTGGCATAGTTGACTGCCGCAAGGGTGTGGCATGCGTGACAGCTTGCGTTGGCTTGGACTCCAGCACAAAAGTACCGCCACGTGCCACACTGGGCGTTGGCACTTGAATGTCGTCGTTGTCAGTTTTAGGGCTAGCGTTTAAGGGCGTGGCCAACAGCAGCGCCGAGCTGATGTCGCGCGATGAGTCCAACATGGACTTGAAGGTGGCACCTAGCTGAGGCGTGGACTCAGTGGAAGGTTTTGCATGTTGCTTGGCGTCTTTGACAGGCTGGGCAATGGCCTTCGATCTGGGGGGCTTCTCACGTGGTGCTGCAGCTTTGCTCTCTTTAGGTACTCTCGTTGCATTCACCTCTGAGTGCCTTCGATTGTCCACTCTCGATACCTTTTGCTCTTCCCTCTGTTTCCTGGTCATTTGCAGATTTGAGGTAGATCTACTCATTGGCCGCTGTGGGGTATCGCCGACTGGGCGCACTCCGCTGACTAAGCTGCTGCGTCTCGCCGGACTATAGCTCGGCTCTTCGGGCAGCACATCGGGCTGACTTCTGGCCCAAAGGGAGCGACGCGCCGACTCTACACGACTCATTCCACGCGGCCCAAGAGTGATTCGGTCTCGCTGTGGATTATAATCAAATGTTCTCGGGGTCGTGCTGGCTCCGCCCACATTCGAGAGCCTGGAACTGGCACGCGACACACTCGCCGGCTGCTCAGAGGCCACGAATTTGGCATAGTCACGCTGACTCTTGCTGTTCGCCGGGGCTGGTGTCAAGTGGCCACTGGAGAGGTCCGACTGGGTGCTCGACAGCGAAGTGCCATCGCTAAAATGTCCATCGTAATGGCCGGGCTTGTCCCTTAAGCTCGTGTAATCCTTGTAGACGGAAAATTGATTCTGATTGCGGGCAAAGCTCTCGTAGGGTCGAAATCTGTGCCCCTTGGCCAGCAGATCGGCCAGCTTTTCCCATTCGGTGGTATTTGGACGACGTTGCTCCTGCTCCTGCTCGCTGTCTACCGTACGCTGCCAACGACTTTAGCAGGATGTGTGTGAGTCGGTTTGTGTGTGTGTGTGTAATTGTGTGGGTGTGTTTTTGTGTTTGCGTGTGTTAATAAGAATTTATTTTAATGTAATTTGCTTTGTATTGTTATGTATGCGAGTTTTGGTTTGATGAAACTCTTGCACAGGAAAATATGAATTCCATTTAATGCTCAAAAAATTATTTTATTTTTTATTTTGAGCATAATGAAAAGAGGGCTTGATTAATAATTAACAATTTAACAGTTTTAGATAACAAAAAAAAAAAAAAAAATAAAAAAATAAAAATAAAATAAATAAAAGAAGTAAGAAAATTTTCTTTTATTTTTTAATAATATATATATTATTATATTAATATATTAATATTGAAATTACTTAAAGACTCGGACTAAATTTGCTACAAAAAATGTCTATAAAACAAGGAATATTTTTGGAATAAAAAGTTATATAAAAAAAAATTTTAGTATATATTTAAATATATAAAAATAAATGAATATAATTTAAAAAATATTATATTTTATTTTTAAATAAGTTAAGGATATAAACAACACGTTAGACGTAAAAAAAACATTTATTATATATAAAAATATAATTTTTTAAATTATTTTTAATAAGATAAAAGCTGAATTTCATTTACAGACAGACATTAGATACATTAAGTAAAGGCCCCTCTCACTAGCCTTTCTCAAGCAAGTTTTATCAAGAGTTTATCAAGAAAACTTTGGCAAGCCAAAGTTGTGTATATTGATAAGTGTATATAGTATTTAGTATAGATATGTATAGATATCATTATATGATTTACCAATACTACGCACAAGACTTGCTGCTGTTGCTCTTGTTAGCCGCTAGCTAATTGCTAGCGGGCAGTAATAAGAAATGCAGAGTATATGATATGTACATGGAGATAAAAGTTATTTATTTACAATTTACATATTGTTGAGGAGAGAGAAAAAGAGAGCAATATATATATATATGTAGATAAAATAAGTATATTATATATGATATAATTAGGTTTGAGCTACTTTTTGCTATCAAAAAACAAAAGCTACAAGGTACACACTACGCGACTTGTTGCAGTTTCTACGTTTTGTTGCAGTGGTCTCTACTACGGTCTCTACGTAGGCGACGGGGTGCACTCAATGCGTACTTACTCCACAGTTGCCTTCGTCTCCGCATTGCCAGTTGTTTCAACCACCACTGTAGCGGCCACCACTGTAACGGTGCTCGCATCGCTCACTTGAGCGCTCAGCTCGGCCATCTCCTGCAGCGATGGTTTGGGTGTGGGCGGCGCCTCCTCCTCATTGGCCAGCGCCCTCTCGATCTCGGGCTCTGGCGTTGAGGTCTTCAGACTATCGCCATCTGGCTCCAGAGCAGGTGTCGGCGCTCTCGATGTGCTCGCATCGGTTGGCTCCGCGTTCGTCTTGCTCTCCAGATGCAAACCCTCCATTACCTTTTGCTTGGCCTCGTCCAGTGCTTCACCGCCCTCCTTGAACGCATTGCCCAGCTCATTGGTAATGCCCGCCACAGCTGTGCTAACTGTTTCCTTGGCCGTGTCCATGGTCGAGCTAATGGCCTGTTGGGCATCTGTAAAAGCAAAAATGATTGACAAATTGTTCAAATCTATTTTTGTGGCTATAATTGAGTGGGCAGTTGGTAGTAATAGGTAGCAGGGTCATTGACCCGCAACGGTCAATTAGACTGCAATCGATTGATTTGTAAAATGCGCAATGAGATGGATGACTAGATAATACCCTGTAGAAAGTAGTTGAGTTGATGAAACAACAAGTGTTAAAATTATTTATTTCGATTGAAATTCTATTTAGACTATGATTTAGAATATAATTTGAATTAAGATTATTTATTTTTCTATTGAGCATATGAACTGATATTTATGACAGACTGCTTCGCTTTTAGCTTACATATCTACATACATATGTATGTTGAAGTCGTATGCTATAAATGCATAGCTCTCACTCGCTCTCGCTCTCAGCACTAGCCTTCGGTTTTTTTCGATTCGTTTTTCGGTTGAGTGTATTGAGTTGAACTATTCGTGTGATGTTCTTTTCTCGAACATTGACGAGGGAGCGATACGATTGGCACTCGCACAGTGATGATCGGCTTGCTTAGAAGCAGATAACAGTTAAGCAGAGTATATGCAATCACTCTCACTTTCGCATACATATGCAGACATACGCTATCGATGCGTTTAGCGAAGATAAGCCTCAAATAAACATCAATACATATACAAAAGACTTTTAGCTATATAGAGTTCAGCCAATGAAAGGTTTCTATCTCATCGCGAATGAGCTCATTATAGAATCATAGCAATCGATTGCTCTCATTTCAGATTTGAAAGCTTGAGTAACATAATAATGAACAAAGAGCTTAAGTTCATGGAAAATGGATTTAACATAATAAATCATATTATATATTATTACATTATGAAGTTGTTTTCAAGCAATTCTTTCGCATTTTATGAAATGCATAATGAAAGAATTTCACTCATTACAAATAACTTAACACATTTAAAGCCAATCGCAAAGAGCTTCAAAAATCTTGCCCAAATTCCAGCTCCTTTTGTAATAAAACCCATAATTAGTTAATTTTACCATCTAATTAGATATGTTTGCCAGTTGCTCAACAGTTTTTGTTTTTTTCTCTCTCTCTCAGCTATTCAACGGCAAATTGATTTAATCAATCAATGTGTCATTTGCCCTAGCAAAATGCCCAGCAACACGTATATACACTCTTCATACTGGCTATATGCAAATTTCACGTTTTATTATTTAAAATAGAAGTCGAGTGCTCCAATTTGCTGGTCACGCAAAAAACTCGTTTTTCTTCATATGCTATTCATATAAATATGTGTGTAATATATATGTGTGTTGTATATAAATCTATATATATACATATATATTTAGTTAGTCCTTGTAGAGCAGTCAGCGCCTGCTCAATTGCCCTTGATTAGTTGGGCATTATTATTTTAGGCATTGGCTCATTATGTCAACTGTTTATGTGATGTTTGTTTCTTATTGGCCTAGCACAATAGAAGGCGTTAGCTCAAAGGTCAACTACGTTACTTTCATTAGGCAAATTAATGAGGTGCTTCAATTGATTTGCAGTCGCGCCGAATGCAAATATTAAGTATGCGTCAGGTGTGACATTAAGCATACGCAGTGGTTCAGCTGCAACTGTGTAAATATTGAGAAATGCGCTTTTAAATGTCAAGCAAACACACACACACACACCCGCACACACACACACACCTGCAACTGCCGCTTCGCCTTGCTTTTGAACATCGCCTGCCACATGTGTGGCAGCCTTTAGCATTTCGCTGCCCGCTGTTGCAACCATTGGAGTGCTGCTGGCGCAGCCCATGGCTGCACTATATATATGTATATATCCACGAGTATATATAGAACTTTATAGTAATTTCAGTTGCTTTTTTTTTTTTAATTCATATTGAAGCGTAAAGCGTGCTATGGGTAAAAGCGAAATTTGCCAATTTGTATAAGAACACAACGCGCCCGCCTTTGCACACGAACTCAACGCAACTGACGAACTGACCCAAAAGTACGGTCAGTCAGGCTTTGGTCATTTAACAATGGCAATAGTAGTACAGCAACAACTAGAACCACTTACATACTTACAATGAGCACTCGTTGTCGTAGTGGAGCACGCAACAGGACCTTTTGGCCATTTGTGTGTGCGTTTGGCAATTGAAGTGAACCAAATTGTTGAGGTCATGCGCGTTGGGCGCACATTTTATAGGGCTAAAGGGTTTCGTTTCGCTGTTCACAGTTAGCTGCAATCGGCTGACAAAAAAACAAAAACAAAAACAAGCGCAAATGGGCTAAATATGAGTGTACTCTGACCACTTCTAGCGTGTCTAGATGGCGTGTCTGACTGCGCTTTCCGCCAGCCGCTAGGTGGCGTGTCAGTATATATGTGTGTGTGAGTGTGTGTGTGTGAGTGTGTGTATGTTGTGGCAGCCACATATGACGTAGTTTTTCACTTGTTGGTCTACTTTGTTGAGGTTCTATGACAAATGAAAAGTAAAACGGGAACGATTATGTTTGTAGGGTAGGTCGAAGGGTAAATACCCTTGATGGAAAGTTGAAGGGGTATATAATTTCTTTCATGTATTATGTATGTGCTATGTTAACAAAAAATTTATTATTTAACAAGTGCATTTAATTTTTAAGAAATAAATATATTGTACGTCGGCTTGAAATAAATTGATAGAAATTGCATAGTTATTATCGTATTGCAAATATATTATTACCTGTTGTACTGATACATATTAATTATATATATAATTATATTAATTATCATTATCTCTACAAGACACAAGACAAATAAACACCTTACCGCATCAAATATCATGAATAAAAAACATAATATTAAGAAACTAAACTGAGTTTAATTCAGGCAATTATTGAACTACAAGTAAAACTAGTTCGTATTCAAGCTTATCTCAGGTCATTGTGCCATCATCAGCTGGCATTAATAAATTGGAGCAATAATTCGTGACTTTAACCTTGAGCAAATTGTGCCACTAACTGTTTGAAGCTGTTATAAATCAGCTGGCAAAACAACTGCAAATCGATCATCATCAACAGAGAGCCAAGATATAAATATCAATATATAAATATATATAATCAAATAAATATCATTTTTTATATAATTTTAAATGCTAAGAACTTGTCCTCGATTCAAACAGATATTTATATATAAATATTCAAGTTTTACCCAGTTTTTTCTCATATATTTCTTTTTGCCTATTGTTAGCCGTAGCTAGATAAACCCACACACTTTTGCAGATACACTCGAGCTAAGATCGCGATCTTCACGCTGGATGAACGTTAAGATTGCAACGGCTCGTCTCTGTCTCGTTGTTCTTTTTTACGAAAATTGATTTTTGATTTATTTTTTAGTTTCTTGTTTTAAGTTTCTATTGCGCTACGCTGAGATCTTTTGCTGCGATCGTTCGATTGTAGTTGGCTGCGTTGGGTTCGTCGATTGGTTGGCGATTTGTATTTTTTTTTCTGCTCGTGATTTATGTCAGTCAGCGGCAGTGACAGCGCTTTTCATGAGCCAATAAAGTTGTCCATGTCGCTTTGTCATATTCATATATCATTGCCATACACCCGGCGACTTATGTCACATGTTCCGCTCTGGCTCCAGCTCCAGGTCCAGCTTCAGCTGCTGCTGCTGCTGCGACTTCAACTTGGAGTTCGATTTTGAGCGCCGATTGACTTTGACTGGCTGGCGAATATGAGTGCTCCAGTGGAGAGCCTGCGTAAACGTTGCTCTTATGTGCGCGAGATCGAATTGTGGACTTGTGCACGCGGTGACAAAACACAATTCACACAGCAACAACAAACTCTTGAAAAACTCGCATATAAATCAGCGCACGCAGCTGGCCAACGATTCATTAGACTTCGTCTTATTCGGGGTCTCCCGCTTGTCTCTCTTGTTGGGCTGACGTTAATTACATAAGCTAAGCGGCGCTTAATTATGTGCTCAACAATAGCAGCCAAGTGCTTCGGCTTCACATGATGTAATGGCCCCCCCCTGAAAATGGTATGCGAAAGTCGAATGTACTCTAACCGAAGGTACAATCGGCTTGCCAAAGAGACTTGAAAGTGTTCCAAAAGTGAGCATAATAAAGGAAATCTATATGGAATCAAAGAGCATATTTAGCCAAAGCTGTCGTTTGCCATAATATAATTTCATTATTGAGCATAGCTTTAGCTACTTTAAAGTAGCTCAAATAACAAGTAAAGTCAAGTGAGTCTGAGACAGGCTAAAGCTGCTTTTAAGCAACAGCAGCACTTCAGTTGAAATTAAAATCATATTAATCTGATTATTAAGTTTCAAAAAGCTGCCTAAAATTATAGAAATTATTTGAAAGCTTACGTAAATCATAAATGCTTGGAAAGTGCTTTTATATATAAAATGGAATTCTACTTAATTTGAAACTTAGTAAACTTATCTACATTCATAAGCTCTTCAAAAATTATGAAAATATCTGAATCTCATGCTTCACAGCGACATTAACCATACTAAGCTACTTTGCCAGGCCAGTTATGTTGCGAAGGCTCTTAAAAGCTCACATATATAGCTAAATATAATCAAAGTTCATCAAAGCTCATGTCTGCATCGGGAGGCATACATGAAAAGCTGCTGAAAAAGCTCAGATTCTACTTTAATCAATCAACTTCTCATATATTGAAAATCACCTCCAAGTACTTGGATTGCTAGAGTATTTGGATTTCGACATATGTTTCCTGCACGCTGATATATGTGGCCGTTATTTATAAATATTCACTTTCAATAGTCGCAAGAATAATGGCAATTGTGTGGCAGGTAGACAAACTCTGACTGAGAGACAAAAGACGATGGACAGCTTCCTTTTGCAATTTGTACGGCCTTTGTCTTTGGCGACAGCTTCCTCAAAACATGCTTTGAACTTGGCTCGTAGATTGCACAAGTTGTTTGTTGGCTGGCTTGGCTGTTTGTGCTGCCCCCGAATGGGGCATAAATTGTAATTATGCCTGCCACTGTGGCGAACAATAAATCTCCAAGTATTTATCGTGCAACATGACAGAAGTGGGTCGTACCTGGGCTGGGATACAATTGCATTCAGCGTCTATCCTATTTTATATACATGTATTTCTCTCTTTATTATTTATATTGTTGTTGTTTCTTTTTTTTTTTTTTTTTTTTTTTTTTTTGCATATGGGGGAGTTACGAACAATCCAAATAAAATCAAAATACGAGTTTTGTCTGTGCTGGCCACAGTCAACAATCGAAAATATTTTAAATGCAGTTATGACTAAATGCAAAAGTTATTTCTGATTGTTGTTGTTGCTAGTGCTGTTGTTGCTGCTGTCGCTTAAAATTGTGCACATAAGTTGATACATGAAAAGTTACTTAGAGCCGGGCGGCCTTTAATTAAAAGCGACAGGTTTCTCTCCTGCCGCTGCCGTCTCCTGCTCCCTCTTGCTGCTGCGTTGCATCAAACACAAATTCTGCGTTATTTGCATTGATGCAAGTTGCAAGTTGGCAAGTTGCAAGTTGCAGTTATTGTAATTACATATGCCGCGCCCCAATGCCTGACACACATTTGCCTGCGCTTCGCCAATGCAAATGTGGAGCTCTCGCTCCCGCACTCGCCTCTCCACCCGATCCCCTCTGTCTCTTTGATTCGCGACCGGGCGCCAAATTTATGTAATCAGAAACCAATGCTAAAGGAAAATCAAGCACGAGTGCTGTAATCGGCAGTATCCGACTAGAATATGTCTTAGTGCTCATAAACGTTGGCATATGGAGAGACAGAAATCTCTCGACACAGCTTCAATTAAGAATATACTTCATGGGATCCGCTCCAAGCCCCTCTCTCTGTCTACTACATACACTTCAATCAAAGCCATCGCATCTCAAATACCCGTTTTCTTTTAGTTTCCAGGGTATTTAAAAAAATACTTCATGGCACGGCATTAAATTGCGAACTGCTTGCGCTCTGATGATGTCAGTTTTAGATGACCAAAAAAAAAAAAAAAGAGGAGAAAAAAACCTAAGCAAAAAGGTTATCGATGTCTCAAGATCACCAACCGAGAAAAGGCAGAAAATTTCACTCGTAATGCAATCGCACGCAATGTCCAAGGCCCACAGACAAGATCAAGACAAACTCAAGGGAAAGCTATGCGCGACGTTTCTAACCAAGCACCGATCGCAAGAGTTTCTTTACTTTCAACTTTAATTATATATATATATATTTATAAGGCGAGCAACAGAAAGAGCGAGAGAGGGGGAAGGAGTGGGTGAAAGAGGCAGGAACGTAGAGCAGAGCATAAATCAAATGCTGCTGGCTAACACTTGGACTCGGACTTAATTAAAAACAAAACACAAACAAAAAGTAACGAACTGAGCGGGTAGAATAAAATATCATAAATCAATGCAGTGCGAAGGCGAACGTATAAAATTCAATTTTGTAATCAAAACTTAAAAAAATATATATACGCCCTAAAGAAGAAAAAAAAGAAGCTGAGGCTGAAGCAACTGCGGCTAGAAATACTGAAAGTCTTAGAACGAAATCAGCGCATAGTTAGAGCTCTATATAGCAGCAACAGCTTCTAAGAATGCACTACCAATGAAAGAGAGAGAGAGAGAGAGAGTGAGGGTGTAAGAGAGAAAGAGAGGCAGCTTAGACCACGCTGATGGTCATAAAAATGAACATGCCGGGCGGCTGTCAAAAAGGCAACGGCGCTCTTCTTGAGACGGCTACTCAAAAACACTTCAAGCAAAAAAAAAAATGTATATATAGATGATGAGAATATAAGAAGTGGAAAAAAATAAATAAGTTAAGAGCGTGTGTTTGCCTGATTCTTTCTTTCTTGTTGGAGTGACGTTTCGGGCTTGGCGTTTCAAAAGAACAAAGCAACGAGTGCCGATGCGATTGGGAGGCTGTGCTGTGCCCGCGAGCTCTAGAGAAGGCAGCGTGACGGATCGTGAGTGCCATATTATATGTGTAAGTGGATCGAGTGTTAGCCTCATCTATGGCAGGTTAAGAATCGGACATAGCTTTTGACGTGCCTTAAATGCATTTGGAGCAAGTTCAACTTGAGTTTGAACTGAAATGTGAACTAGTTTAAGCTGAAGCAACCATCACACTGTTCTAGTTACGCCACTGAACTTTATGTGAACCATATTTAAACTAGTTCATATGCTGTCAATATAGTTGAGAAAGCCAGCGAATGTGGTGCATATAGTTGAGGCGCCTTAAGGGCTTGTCATGCATTCTGAATTAGAAGAATTGAAATTCAATTGAAATATGAGCTAGTTTGTTAAGATTTTTGGTTGGGATGATCAGAGGAATGTCCTCTATAGTCACATTTAAGATAAGTATTTGAAGTAGTTCACAAATTCTCAGCTTCACATAGAAATTGAGCTGCCTAGAAATAGTCAAAAGACCATCTCTAGCCGCAAGCTGTCGGCGGAATGTAGAGTGATGCCTGCGCTTCATTTGACTTCATTCCATTTCATTCCGGCCGTTTTTGGCCACCGTTTGGCTGTGTGTGCGCCACTTTAACCTTGCAGAGGTTCTGCTGCTGCTTGCAGCTCTGGCACTGCATCGTCTTCAACTGCTGTGCTTTTTTTTTGCATGCCGCTTGAGCAGTCGCCGTCTGCAGTCGGTGGCAAAGTGATTGACGTCTTGCAACGCTTCCTTTTCTCATTTCTTATTTTTCTCCTATTCAATTGGCCGATCGCCTCAAATTGGACTAGCGGCAGGCGGTGGCAAGTTGGCAGTTGCAATTGCAAGTTGGCTCGCTGACTTTTGTGGGTCAGGGTCAGGCAGACAAATGTCAAACTAACACATGCAACACGTGGCAACAACAGTTGCAAGCAATTGCCGAGGCACGCGATCGAACATAATCGAAGTGCAGTATACATATGCATGTATGCATGTATGTATTCACTTTCTTTGCATGCTGTACGCAAGTGTGTTTGTCTTCGTTTATCTGCGAGCTGGCAATCAGCAGCAGGCGACAGTTGCGGCTACACCTACTTGCCACCGCCCGTTGCATGATTTATGGCGCATAATTTGCGTGCGCATGCGCAAATTGTGGCACAACCTTTTTGCCGTGCTGCTCGACTGGCCTGACAAATGAGCCAAGCGAAAAGTGTGTCACCTGCATTCTTTGCCAGCCCAAAAGATGCACACAAACACACAGAGAACGCCCTCGACTGATTTATAATTTCATTGAACTATTAACAGAGCTGAGAGGGAAACAACAACAGCAACAACAATGTAAGCAGCAGCAGCAGCAGCAGCAACAGCAGGCGCGCCAAATTGATTAACAATCAAAATAAATCAATATACAGCCCGAGAGGAAAAATGTGTCAAAAACTTGCAACAAGCCAAATTGCAATTGCAACACTTTCGCTGCACACAGTTTGGCTCGTTTGTTTTTGGTGTTTTTCACACTTGATTTACATTTTAAATTGAAAACTGAAACCGAACTGAAAACCGAAAACCGAGCCACACAATTTCCAGGCCGGCAGGCATGAAAACTGCAAGACGAATTGGGCGACATTGTCAGGGCGAACTCAATGGAAATTGCTGTGAGACTGATAAAGCGATCAATGGCAGGTAGAGCGTCGGCTTTACCAGATCTGTCAGTTGTGTGTCTCTCTCTCTCTCTCTCTCTCTCCCTCTCACGCTTCAATTTACAGGTGAAATGTCAAATCGTCTGCATGAACCATGCTCGTAATTTAAGTCTTAATCGTCCACGCCATAATGTTGTTATGCGTCTAATTGAAGTTTCACTTTTTTGTTGTTGTTGTTGCTGTTGCTGGAGTCTGGAGTTTGGAGTCTGGGGCAGCAACAGTTCGGGACCCCGTTGAACTCATGGCGCAGATACATTAATTATCTGTAATGAACGTTTACACTTATTTATTGGCATTAAATCATCGTTTAACGCGCTTCAAGCATGCACAGCAAAACCCAAACCCAAGCCCAAACAAAAAAAAAACGCAAGCTCAGACTGCTGCAACTGCAACAGCAATGGCCTTGCAGCCTCTTTGTTGCTGTTGTTGTTGCTGTTGCCTCTCTCTCTCTCACTCTCTGCTCCTCTCTCTTGGCTCTGCTCTGATATGCATGTCAAGTGGTCGCAAATTATCGCCCAACTTGGATGGCACTCGAGGTCGCTTCCGTTTTACAGTGCAACGCGTTGCTTCTAACCCACACAACAACAACAACAGCAGCAGCAGCAGCAGCAGCAGCAGCAGCAGCAACAATTGGCAATTGGTGCCGCATGGCAGAGTTCATTGGCATTTTGTGCCACTTAACAAATGTCAGCTGCTTGCAGCACGCTTATGAGTTATGCCCCAGCCAGTTAAGCCGCTGTTAACCAGACAGACAGCCAGACAGACAGAGAGACGGTAAACCGTCCTCAAAGCACATTGACTCTCAATAGAGAAAGAATTCAGTGTAATTCAATTATTTTATGATTGCTTAGAAAATTTTTTATATTATTGCTATTTAACTTACATCTACAGCTACTTCATAAACAGTTTATCAATCAATAAACTGAATCAGATTAAAGGTATACAAAATTCCATAGAGATTGCCTCATAATATTATGAACTACTTTTGTTGACTTTCAGCCTAGAGAATATACTAATATTTAAGGCAACTGCAGATGCTGGGCAATAGATGAAACGCACATTAGCTGCTGTTAGACAAGGGCAGTCTTTAAAGTTTATTTTTTGTGTCCTAAGTAAATATAATGTGAATTTAAAAGAAAACATAGAGAATATACCATTTAAGCAGTCTACTCAGCACTTATTACCTCAAATATTTCCATTACTAAGCTCATTCAACATTTCTATTACCAATTTCACAGCTCTCTTGACTTGGTCCCACTGTGCTTAGCTGTTTAGGTTTATTTTGGGCAATCAGCAGCAGCAGCAGCAGCAGCAGCTGGGCTCATAATCGTAACCATTATGATCATCTTGGTCATGTTTTATGTATGTGCTTTGGGCTAATCAAACATTTATTGATTGCCAGCAGCGATTTATCGCCAACTGTCAAATGGGCAGGTGAAAATGTTAGATTCTATGTGACGATGCATCAATAGCAGCTCTCTGAGTTATGCAATAAATGTGTCTGCTCGTTGGGCGTGTGTGTTTGGCTTATCAATTGACACGTTAACAGAGAGAGAGAGAGAGAGAGAGAGAAAGAGAGAAAAAATAATAATTTGAAATGTTGTTTTTCTTAGGCTTTTGATTTTTAGCTGGCTAATTGCAGCCACTTGCATGTCATAAAGATTTTTACTGCTCAAAACAGAAATATGTGTGTGAGTGAGTGAGTTTTTTTTTGTTGCCTCGCTGCAACAATAAAAAATCTGTGGTAAAGACTTTAAAATGCTGCATGTTGAACACCCACAAAGCATAAATAACAACGGCAACAAACAGCGACCCAGCCTCCAAACTGAACCAACTGCAACTGCACCACCTGCAGTTACCCACCCGCACCAGCACCACACAGTGCCACTGCCCGACCGCACCACCGCTCCACCCAACCATCGAGCGAGTCATGGCGAAGGTGAAAGTGTTTGCCAGCGTCGGCGCTGCAATTATATTGTAAATGATTTTATTATTTATTTGGCGAATTAATTTCGAGTGCTTGGCGCGCACATCGCTATTTGAAATATTCCATATAAATATTTATGTTTTAATTAAAAAGGCCACAAGGAAATTGAAAATTACATAAATTTTCGCAACGCATTTTCCCGCTGCCGCACGTTGCGCGGCAAACAAATCGTGGCATTTATTTCGCTTTTATAGGGTGCAATTTATGTCTGGCCATTAATCCAAATTAAGTTGTGTAATTGCATCGATATTTACAAGCCCGATGCGTTACTTTTATATAAACATATATATTTTGTTTCGCTTGATTACGGCGACAATTGGACAGCTCCTGTGGGGAGGGTGGGAGGTGGGGCCTCAGTAAGTGAAAGACAGGATATCATATGATTTTATTTTTATTGGTTAAAGCTAATGGTAAACTTAATTTAATGATAGTCTTACTGTTCAGCAAGAGTTTTGATTTGAAGTAGTTCAGTTAGCTGCCTTAATAATTTATAATAATTATTATGATTTGTTGGGGATGTTCCGGCTGCAAGCTAACAATTGGAATTTGTTCTACCTTTGGAATTTCTTTGACTTATATTTGCTTGCTCAAGATATTGCTCTTGAGATCATTTTTATATCATTTAATGACTTATATATTTATAGATTTTTACATACGTGTCTATTGATCTATTCTTTGAGAAAGAATCAAGTAATCATAATTACATTCTAGACAATTACTTGAGCAATAAGTTATTGAATTGCCTTATCTCAATTACTTATGCCATTGGCACCAAACAACTAAAACTAAATGTCAGTTAATCCATAAGCAACAGATACAAGTATATATTAGATCTTGATGAATGCCAGCAGTCTAGCTAATGATACTCATCAAGAATTTGTATAGCTTATGGCATGGCAGACGTGAAATACTAAATATATATATATATATATATATATATATATATATATATATATATATATCTGTTCATATCGCTGTGCATTACTCTGTCTATTTAAATGAGCTTCATAAATCATGGCATAGATGCATTTAGCTGTTGTAACTTTGTACTCATAAGTGATCATATAGTAATTTCGTGTGCTATATCATATTGCTGTCATAGATATAATCAGTTAAAATCTCGTTTTGGAATTTAGAATGTCTAAAATATAATTATTATTAATAAACTTTAATATATGCCTATACATTTGCAACTAACAGAGCTTTAATAACTTTGAAACTTGATGCTCTCTGTTCACTAGATCAACCGAAATAGTCATGCTCAATCGCTTTCGCTCTAAGCAACAGCCTTCGTTTCTTTTCGTTTTGATTTTCGGTTGAGCGTCTTGAGTTGAACTACTCGTGTGATGCTCTTTTCCAGAACATCGTTTAGGGAGCGATGCAATGCATGCTCGCACAATAAGACTCTCACTCTCACACGCTGTTGATGTGTTTAGCTAGGAGAGCCCTCGCTTAGTCATCAATAGCTAGACTCTTTGTTTTGCAAAGCTACGATCGGCTCGGGGCAGATCGCGAACGAATTCGTTGAAGACCCGACGTAATCGGTTACTCTCAGAGTTTTTTTTTTCCCAGAGTATGTGTTATAGAAACTTTTTTGCTGACTTGAGGAACCGTCAACAGATATTTGCGAGCTCTGTTGAAAATGTATTGTTCTTAATTCAATTATGTCTTTAGATGTGCGTCTTCAAAGTTTACTGATTTCAATTATAACAGAATTGCTATAAAAGTCTGTAGGCAATTAAATGTCTTCTATTTGCCTTGTAATGTGTCTCCATTGTATTGTAGTATTGTATTGTATTGCAGTAGTCTGTAAATAGTTTAAAAGCTTTCAGCTAGAAAGCTGCTGAAGCCTCGAATAAGCCATAGAATTTTCTTTTCTTTTCCAGAGTTTATTCATTTTTCAGGAAAAGTAAAATGAAACCAAAAGTTACTAAATTCATTTACTACAATACTTTTTTTTTAATATTATATACATTTCTCTATATTATTTACATCACATTTAATAGCCATTATTTACTATATTAAATGATGTCAACATTTATTTCATAGAAAACCTCAAACGCATAAAAAAAAAAACGTTCATAATACACCCAATTCTCGGCCATTAATCTTGCAGCTTTTAACATCTTAAATTGCATTTTATGTCGTGTTCGTGAACAAATGTAATTAATCTAAAGGTTTTTCGTAAATGTTCCCAGAAACTAGAAAAACAGTTGAGCTTGCATAACAACTCATATATATATACATATAATATGTAATATGTCTCATGTTTTATGTCTGTTGTTGTTTCTGTTGCTCGCTGACTAATTAGTTTGAGCTTTATCTATGGAAGTCATCGCAGCTCGATTGCAGTTGAATGCGTTAATCTTACTATATCATATTTCAAACATAACACATTTTGGCTGACAAGGCGACCTTCATGTGCAGTCACTTTGTCAACTGTTCAGAGATGTTCAGATACAATGAAAATAAACCTTAAATTGGGTTCACTGGCAAACAGATTCGAATTGGGACAGGCTATCAGGCAGTGGGACAGCTGCTGTTGCTGCGACTCTTGCTGCTGCTGCTGCTGCTGCGACTCTTGCTGCTGGAGCATCCGCAACAATTTGCAACGTTTTTTGGGTTCGATTTGCGACTGGTTTTGCGCAATTTTTACGTGTTCATTATCATATAAATGGAGAGTACTGAGCAGATGCACAGCCAACAAAACGACATCGACATACCCAATTCACATGCCGCATGCTCCATACATATATATGTATATATATTTTGGACACAAACGAAAGTGAACTTTTTAATGGCGGGGCCAAAGCCAAAGCATTTTTATCTGTGATGCTGCCTGCGAAACGTGTTCCATGGAATGGCTCGGCGCGATGCGACGCGACTCGCCGTGGCCTGGCCCCGAGACTGAAGCTGGGGCCTCTCTTTATTTATCGTTGCGTTTTTTTTTATGATTTAACATATGTACGTGTTGCTGTCACACATACGAGTACACGCACCCAAACATGCTTATATATTAATTTCATTAATAATAAGTAATTTCACTTTTCATTTCACTCAAAAACGAGCCAAGAATGCGCTAAAACTTTCGTTGCGGGTGAAGCTGCACAGCGCACTTCCCCTCTCACTCACTCTCTCTCACTCTCCGTTTCTCTTCCTCTCCTTATCTATATTTTTTCAGCACTCTGCCCTCCCCCAGGCACAAAGGCCAGCAGTTGCGTGGCCAAGCAAAATCGATGAGCATATTAATTGCTTCGACTGCCGGGCCAAAAATTCATGTATGCGTATACGTAATTTTTTATTATTGACTGTTAATTACATGCACATACCCTAACGTGGGGAAGTTATGAATTTGTGAATTTAATATGCTAAAGATGTATTAGTGTCAATATATATATTGGATTACAAATCGGTACTGCATCAATATATTCCCTTGGCTGACCTACAAGAAATTCTGTTGGAGCTAGGAACTTGGCTGGAATGCTTAACAATATATTTTTGGCCAAAAAATAAATTATATATAGCATTAATATTTAATATTGCTATTACACTATAGTAAGGTATATACGCTTTACTGAAGTATTGCGTTTAGGGTACTTAAGCTTCGTCTAGCCATTGCGCTTGCATGCGCTGTTGATTATTTACCACATCGATATATCTTTTTGCTTGTATTTTGTGTATATTATTTCAGCTTTTTTTTTTTTTTTTTTTGGCTTGGCGTCAAAGACAAATGTTACATGTTGCCGCCGTGCGATGTGTGGGCTTTTATCGGTTCGGGGCAGATCAGCGCCAGCGTTTTAATTGCTCCCGAAAATTGAGTTATTTTGAGTTATTTTGATTGCAGCCCGTTGACCTTTTTCGCATTGTTGTTGTTGTTGTTGCTGCTGCTTATTCTTGTACACACCCAGCTAAATGTCGAGTGTGCCTGGTTGGTTGGTTTAGTTTCGCTTTGTGCGCTGTTGGCCAACAGTGCTGGGGCTTGGGCCTGGCCAAGATCGATTCTGGGCTCTGGGAGTCGTGCCATGCCGATGTTTATCGCCCCATTGCCGCCGATTCATTTTCATGCGAGTGCCACATTAAATTGTAAATACAAAATCAAGCAACAAAATGTGGATTACGCTGCGATTCGATTCGATACGTTTCGATTCGATTTCTGTGTGCAACATTCTCGGCCCACTACTGGCGGCGGGCTCTACATAAATTTTAGTTTATTGCCATTGTCATTGCGCTGGGCTCAATTGGCTGGGAAAATTAATCATTAAACTGCCCGCCGGCTGGCAATCAATGCGAGTTTTCGCTATTTACGGAAATCTGACATTAATTTGTGTTTTCTTTTCATGGGAGCCTTTTTATGGCAAGCAAGAGGCATGCAGCATGCAGCAGGCAGCAGCAACCGCACCTGCTTCACCTGGCAATAAAAATGTAATTACGCCCTCAAATGCCACACACCAGCATCATGCAGCATCCAAGTGGCAACTGCGGCCTCTGCCCCTGACACTGTGGCAAGCAACCATCAACAGCAACAACAGCAACAACAACAATTTGCTACGCCCTGTGGCTTCTGCCTTGGCCTCTGTCGATCCGTTGGCCATTTTGATTGATTACACATACGCCGCGTGGGCCGGCGTTAATGTTAACATTGCCACATTGCCACAGCCGCATTTGCAGCTATGCAACACGAGCTGCCATGCATGACGTCATGCGACAAATGACAGCAGCAACAACTGCAGCAGCAGTAGCAGCAGCGGCAGCAGCTATAAAAAATTATATATGCTAGTCGATATGAAGTTAGGGACTTTAATAGCTAATGGATCACATTAAAGTTACTGTACGCCATTTATAATCAAATTTCGCTTTTTATTAACTTGTGGGGATTTGGGTGCAACACCTTTGTCCGATAATATATATTAACCCATGCCATTTGGCCATGAACATAAAAAGTTTATTGCAAATATTTATAGTTTGATTTTTAACAATTGAAATGAAAAATCAATGAAATTTTTCATAAATCAGTCTGTGTGAGAGAGAGAGAGAGGGTGGTGAATGGGCGTATATGATTGAATATATTGTTTCCTAATACCTATAAACTTTTTACGTATTAAACAAGTGTTTGGGATATTACATAAAGAAATTAATTTCCTTGTATAGGCAGTGTGAGTATGGGAGGAAAAGCAATTGATAGTTATGAAGAGAGAGAGGGAGAAAAACAGAGGGATAGACAGACGAAGACATTCAGAGCAGTAGAAGAGGGAGAACAATAGGGAGTTAGCAAGAGAATTAAAGAGGGAGAGAGAGGGAGAGAGAGAGAGAGAGAGAGAGAGAGAGCTTGAGAGCTTCAGTACAGAGAGAGATAGAGTATTAGGAAGAGGTAGAGAGTAACTGGGAGAGAGAGAGAGAGAGTAAGATTTAGAGAGACAAAGTAACTGGCAGAAAGAGAGAGAATTAGTTAGTTTGGGGTGGGGGGAGTTAGAGAGAGAGAGATAGTGGCAACATATGAGAAAGAAACAAAGGAAAGCGAAAACGGGAGTTCATGTAACATAAGCCAATTTATTACTATATATATTATGAGAACCGCATAGAAGTTATTCTTGAAATAATATACGGAAAGACAATTTTAATAGAATAACGAATAAGACATGAAAAAAACAAGGAGAACAATGTATAAATGAGCTTCGATTTGCGTCTTTAATTTAATAAATATAAAAATAAATAATGAAATAAAATAAATAAAAAATTATAATTAAATCAAAAATATATTTAAATATTTCAACAAATTTTTAAATGCCAGAAACACCCCATTTTAGCCACTCTACAGGGTATATCAAGCACTTTCGATTTCAGAATCACAATGCAATGCGATTCTCGTTTTTCTTGTCACTTGGCCATTTGTCTGTCTGCCACAAAGATTACCTCAGCAGCAGCGACAGCAGCAGATACGAGTAACAGCAGGCAATAGCTAAGACAGGAGAAGGTTAACATTGCCCCAATCCTCGCTTCTCGTCTCGGCAGCTGGCCAAACTCCATTGACTTGGCCACAAAGCTGAAAATTTCGCTTTCTATGCCAAAAGATTTGACAGCGTGCGGCTACAATTTTGCACGTTTGACCAAATTTGGGCGCACAAAATGTTTGGGGCGATCGCTGTGGCCAAATGGTGATGACGATGACGATGACGCTGACGCTGACGCTGACTGCTGCTGGGCTCCTCCAGCTACAGCTACAGCTACACCCCGCCTGCTGCCCAGCTGCTGCTCCTGAGCTCCTGCTCGTGGCTTGGCGTTGGCGCAAGCTCTGGTAGCTTCTTGTCGCCGTATGTCATGCGGCTTTATCTTGATGCCGCTGTCGTCGGGAGTCATGCGCCTGAGTCTGAGGCTGAGGCTGAGTCTAAGCTGGAGCTGAGGCTCGAGCTCGAGCCCAAGTCAGATTTCGCTGTTTAACATAGTTAGGTTTTTTGGGATTTTCACCGCAATACAGTAGCCGCTGCACTGCACTACGTACGTAGGTTGAGGTTGAGGTCAGTGCACCCAGGTACTCGACTCGTGGTCGCATTCACATGTGATTAAAAGCTAAAATGCAAGACCATCATAAATATCAAAATGCGCCACAATTTAGGGCCAGAGCTGTGTGTGGACCGTGTGGACAGTTTCAGTTGATTTTCATTTTCATTTTCATTTTCATTTTCGTTTTCATTTTCACTTTTGCTTAAACGCTGCAGCGACACCTGGCGACAGCCCAGCGAACATGAGTCACACAGGCTGTCGCCGGGGCCCAAGCCCCACATAAGTGCATCATAAATTATGTTTGGCTTTGTAAACCTTTATATCCCATTTTTTCTACAACTATTTTGTTTCGTTTTTTTTTCTTTTCCTTCTGTTAACCATTTTCATTTGCTAAAGTAATCGCACGGTCAATTGCCTGGGACGGTGGTGGGACGTGGCACATTTGTCGCCGTTGCCGTTGCCGTTGCGGCCGCAGCGAAATCGAAATCGAAATTGAAATCCTGGTCTCAGAGTTTTCAGAGTCTCGGCGTCTCAGCTTTTAGCCACAGCAGCCGCACTTTGGTCACGAATGTCGGTCAAACGTGTTTTTCGCTATTTTACAACTTTAAATATGCCAACAATGGACGGGGGCCGAACGGCCACTAAGCACCGTCACCAAATCCGTTTTGGATCGCCGCACTTGGTATACTTAATTTGTGCGCATATTTTTACAGGGATTATCATTGTCACAGCCAGACACATTGCCGCACGGCGATTCGATGCGGCAGCCACTCTATGCCGCCTGCGAATTCTAAATTACAGATTTTCCCTAACAGATTAACGCAAATTTTCATTGCGAGCGCCAAAAGGGGAAAGTCTTGTTGGCCTGTTGGCGCTGTTGGGGTTAATATGGAATTATCTGCGTTTAATAGCCGTTGCAGATATTCTCATTTATTGAATATTGAATATGTAAGTGCATCATTTGTTGTTGTTGGTCATTGTCATTGGCAATGGCATAAGTATTAGCATTAGAATTAGCAAATCCATATCATCTTTCATAATCAGTATTAATAATTATTTATTAGCATTATTGATCAATATTAATTAGTATTATTACTAGCAAATAATTAGCAATAGCATTAGCAAAATCATAAGAATTCTCATTATCATTATTAATTTGCATTAGCAGGATCATGAGCATTTTCATTGTCATTGTTAAATCATTGTCATTAGGGTTAGCAAAATCATATGGACTCTCATTACCATTACTGCTAATGTTAATTAATAATTGTAATATTAATTAACATTAGCAGTAGCAAAATCATAAGGACTTTCATTATCATTATTAATTAACATTAGCAGTAGCAAAATCATAAGGACTTTCACTATCATTATGATTTATTAATAATTAGCATTAACAAAATCATAAGGATTCTCATTATATAATAATTAATTAGCAAAATCATAAGGACTTTCATTATCATTATTAATTATCATAGTCATTAGCATTAGCAAAATCATAAAGACTTTTATAATCTTTATCAATTATCATTAGCATTGTCAATAATCATTATCATCTTCATATTCCAATTCGCCATCCAGAGATTTTCGAGAATTTTTGAAACAGAATCAATCTATTGCAGCTTATTTATTATTTGCAGATATCGATAACCTTTTAATACTCAAATTTTCCATATTTTCTTGTCTTCACATCCATATCAATGCAGTTTACAGGCATTACTGAATTATTTCTACTCGTATTATTACTTATCAGCCATCGTCTTACATCAATTGGCAACACTTTCGCGCTGAGCAACGCTGCACAGTTAAGTGTGCCGAAAGCTGACCTAATCTTAATTGATTGCCATTTGTAGCGGTCTTCGTTGGGGCTTAATGGAACACACTGTGGGTGGCCCAATTTCGAGCTATAAAATCCATAATCCGTGGCCCCCTCGCTCTCGCAGTTGTGGCGGCACAGTCAATGGGATTGGGAAAATCAGTAAAGCATTTAGCTCACTAACAAATTTCTCACATAATTCACAAAACGTCGTAATACGGAAGCCAATTGCAGCAAATTTCACTCGCTGATAAAAAAGTCGCAAAGTAAATTTGGCGCTCAAATTTGAATTTCATGTCCCTTTTATCGGTGCGACTATCTAAGCTCTCTGCCTAGAAGTGGGCATTGTTTTGGCCTGGTTGGCTTGCAGTTGTTGCTGCATTTGGCCAATTTGGCAGCGGCTAATAACGGTGCTTGGGGCGGCTTGCCTTATTGGGCGGTCGGTCCATTGGATTGATGTGCCAGACTAAAGCCAATTTTTTTTTGTTTTTGATTTTTATTTTTCTTTGGCTTTTGTTTTTGTTTTTCGGCAGTCGCAAAGTTATAAAATATCGAAAATTATGCGCTTCGACTACCGTTGCTGTCGGTTGTCATCAAAAGCGGCGCCGCAGAGTCAAACGTGGCAACTCTAGCTACGACTGCAACTGCAACTGTGACTCTGACTCTGACTCTGACTCTGACTCTGACTGTGGCTGTGGTTGTGGCTGTGGCACTTAACACCTTTTTGACACACAGCCAACGACGTCAAATGCAAATGAAGATAAATCGCTGCCTCTGATCTTTTTAGCACCTTTTTGCATATATTGCTGGCAACAGGCAACGGGCAGGAGGCAACTGGCAACATGTGGCAGGCGGCATGCAACGGGCGTCTGGTGACAGCCGCAAACATGCAACATTTTGTCGCCAGTTGTACAAACTGCCTCCTCGCTCACTCGACTCCCATTGGCTCTGCCCCACTCAACCAGCCATTGAGTCGAACCCAGCCTCAACAACAACAACAGCAACAGCAGCAACAGCAACAATTGCAATTGCTGTTGTTGTCTTAGCGCAAGTATCCCATAATTTTATATGATGTTTGTGACAGGAGCATATCGCAATCTAACAGATTTATATATAGAGTCGTATCTGTTGGGTTTTTAACATGCGAGCAGCTCAAATAAAATTGCAGATATCTTCATATTAATTACAACAAAATCTTTAGATATACATATATTCATTGGGGAAATCAGCGAACTGGATTTGGCTTTAAATTAAGTTATATAAAGATATGATTTGCTCATGTGCGCTTAATATTGCTTGATTTTTATGATAATTGTGTGCATATATATATATATAAATATAAAAGATATTTACTTAAATAATCCATCTTTTTTTGTTCATGTTCATATGATTAATTTTGCGCACATTAATTATAATATTACGATATACAAAAGGCCTTTAATGAACTATTCAAAGTAGTTGCTTCAGCGGCTCATCAAATTTGCTTTTTCGCTGTTTTTTTTTTTTATCCTTGACTCTTGAATGAGTCACGCTTAAGTAGTTTCAGCTCGGTTCAGCAAGATTTCAAATAAATCCTTAGAAATTATAAAAAAAGAAAAGATTTTTCATTGTTGTTTTTTTCAGTTTCAGAGCCAAGACAGCAAGACTCAAGCAGATCTTCATTCTTCATTCAACTAAAAATATAAAAAAAAAAAAGCATGCTAAATATATTTCAATTTAATTTAAAAAATGTAAATATATTTTATATATATTTTATTTATTATATATATGATAGTCTATAACAGCTTACATATTCCTACGATCTTCCATACTGAGCCCACGCTGAGAAAGTGTATCACATTTTCGTGGTGCAGCAATATTCAAATTTGGCTAAATCCTGCTGCTCGCTCGGCTACTGTGCATAGACAGCGCAGGGGCAAGGATGGCAGCTGGGCTACGCGACGTAGCTCTAGTAGCTCGGCGGCTATTGTTCGCTGTGCTACGTTTCTGCTGCGGAGCCACTTTGCATATGAGCAGCTCGAACAGCTCGAACGGAGCACAATCAAAAAAATTATCAGCCTGAGCTACGTAGACGAAGTCGACGTCATTGTTGTGCCTGGACAGGCTCTTGGGTTTGGGTTTGCGGATGAGGAAGTTGTGTTGCTTTGCTTTGTTTGATTTTGTTTGTTTTTTTTTTTTTTTTTTTGTTGGTTGGTTTGGGGATTTGAGCTGCATTTGCTGTTTGCATGCTGCTGCAGCGACTATCGGCCGCTGACTATCGGCAGCTTGTCGCGCTTGGTTGTTTTTCTTTTTTATTTATTTAAATTACGAAATGTTTTGTCAACAATTTGTCGAGTGATTTATATATAAATATGTTCGCCTGTGCCACAGGCTAATCGCGAGGTGCCAGCTATCGACTGACAGGTGCATAAATTGTTGAGTTCAGTTCAAATCGAAAGTTGAGCCCAGGCTGCCACGCTGCTCAGAATGCGACTGAAAATGAAAGTGAGCGACGTGCATCCATTAAATGTGTGCCAGTTGCAAGCAGCAGACATGGCACCACATTTGGTGATGGTGGTGCTGGTGCTGGTGCTGGTGCTGGTGGCTTGTGGTGGTGCACCAACAGCAGCGGTGCATTGACATCCAACTGCAGCTGTCCATCAGAGAACTTTCGATTTCGATTGCGTAGCTTTCCACATTTGCCGTTTGTTGAACCAACGAACATGCCACAGATCATGTCCAGCTTGCCGACTGGCCGTAGGAGGGGGCATGGTCACAAGAAAAACACATATTTCTGCCAGTGCTCAGCTTTTTTTTTTTTTTTTTTTTGTGAGGCCTCTGTGAGTGACACACAATTGCGTTTGCCTTTTTTTCTGCCTCTCTCTCTCTCTCTCTCTCTAGCTCTGTTGCATCGCATAGTTCCGTATTTGGTCAAAGATAATGATGTGAAATGCAGCAGCAGCAGCAACAACAACTGCAACAGGAGCATCGACAACAATCACCCACTCAAAAATTGGCAGTTGGCATCTTTATTTTTGTTAGTTTATTTGGACATGCATGTAAATGAGTGAAAATATCTGTTGCAACAGAATTTCAATTGAAGCTGAGCAATAGAAGCTGCCATAGACGTAGAGTAGGCTCTGCTGCTGCTGCAGGGATTCCTGCTGAGCGTAAAGCGTAAATTTGAGTAGTTTGTATTTAGTGAGAAAAAGTGTCTTCGTTTTTTCGTGGCTTTCGATTGACTGTCTATTCGTTTGATGCTGTTTGCCCGAATATCGTTGAGCGAGCAATACGAATGCATCACGCACATCGAGGTTCCACTTACTCAGCAGCAGATAACTCAGAGAGCCTATGCAAATGGTCTTCCCTTTCATACACCCATATATGCATTTACGCTCACCTATGCTATTGATGTATTTAGCGAAGACAACCCTCACTTACATACCAATACATACATGAATGACTTTTTGCTCTACAAAGCAAGCCGAAGTCATCCGATCGCGAACGAACTCGTTGAAGAACCGACGCAATCGGTTGCGCTCTGAGATTCTTCTGAAAGTGTGAGTGAGAGACACTTAACTGCAGACAGAAAGAAAAGGTAAACAGATATTTGCGTACTCTCACTATATTACATAAAAATTAATTATTTACAAAAATATATATATATGGAAAAGTATTATAAATTAAGTAGCTAACTTTATTTTAATATTTTTTATATTTTAAAGACTTCAACATTGAAAAAATGTAACTCGATGGAATCAAATTCGAACAATCAAAAATTTATATATTTTAAGAAAGTTCTGCTCTGTCAGCTAAATAAATAAAAATTTATGAATTTTCTCTTTTTATTTTATTTTATATTTATTTTTATTTATTTTATGATAGATCTGTCAGCTTAATAAATACAAAAATAAATTATAAAAAATTCCACAAATTATTTATAAATTTTTTTTTTTTTAATTTATTTTCTTTTTATTTATTTTTATAATATTTATAAAAAAAATAATTTAAACAATTAATTTACCAATCGCTAATCCTATACATACATTAATTTTAAAGCTTAAATAATTCGTTTTTATTTAATTTTAATTATTATTATTATTATTATTTTATTTTTTTTTTATATTTATGCAACGCAAAACGAGCAAAGGCTCCACAATGAGGCGCCAATTCAGCCTAGGCGCATGCTCCACCATTGCCATGGCGCACACAGAAGGCGCGGAACGGACAGAAAATAAACAATCTAACAGGAAGGCTGCACAGTAAACAGTTTAGAAATGTGTATTTGATCTAGGAACAGAGCACAGAAAATCAAAAACCGAAAGTCAAATACAAAATGGATGACCAATACGATGGGGAGGGTGAGACTTTCATCGATGCGTCTGGCGTGCAAAGGAAACGTCCCTATGCCAAGCGATTCGATAAGCCCGATTCGGATGAGGACATCACCGATGTGACCAAAGTATACAATGTGCAGGAGGCATGGCGGTCGCTGCTTGGACTGCCCACCTGCCAGAAGGTGATGATCACGTAGGTATATTGAATGGAATTATAGGAACACCTCACTTGCACATTCCCTTTTCACAGCGAGCATGTGCAGAAGACGCTGAAAATCCAGGTTGGCGTGAATGTCACCCAAGAGTTCCCATGGAAGCAGGTAAAATTTAAGGATCTGCGTGATACACTCTTCGAGGAGCTGGAGAATACCGCCGAGTTGGTCAAGCTCTTCAAGGGCTTCAATCCGGAGCACTTAATTTTAATTGGCTACTGTCCCACACTCACCGAGGCCGAAGAAGATCCGCCCGAGGGCGATCCGTTCGTCTTCTATGTGAACAGCAAAGACACCAAGAGCGCCATGAGCATCATCCAAAATATGGAGGCTTTCGAGCGTTGGCGCATGCAGCGACGTCTGCGCAAGAAGCCTCGTCGCTGGGTCAGCCACGGCACCGAGGAAGAGATGAGCATCATTGTCGAGCGTTTTAGCGAGCAGCCCGTGGATGTGGAGATCCAGAGTGTTTACCCCATCAAGCAGCCGCGTCACGTTGCCTTCTCGTATCGCATGACGCGCGATGTGCGCGACGGCGGCGTCGAGCTGCTGCCCAAAGAGGATATCAAATATGAGACTGTCACCAAGCGTCGCTTGCCCGTCGCCGTCCAGGTGGCGCCAGCCACCGTCAGCGTAGAGCAGCAAACAAATCCAACATTCCCCTCGAACGCCTGGTCGCAGTATCTCTATGAAATCGATGATAATGGTGGGTGAGTAGAGTATAGTTAGTGAATGTTTCCTGATCTCTTTTCACCTCAGATCTGGAGCTGGATGAATCGGATGTCGAGGAGGAGGAAGGTGGTAAACCAGGGGTGCCAGCTGAGCCAAAGCCCAAGCCGATTCCAGAGATGTCCCAAAATATACAACTGCTGCTGGAGACACTCGACTTCAATCAGATCGACTGCTATCGGTGGGCGCAGCTCTAACTTCTCTTTTGCATCTTTCATCTATCATATCTCATTTCTCGACTCCCATCAGCTATGACTATCACCTCATATCGAACCGGCAGGTGGTGCACTACACCAATCCGTTTCTGGAGGAGTTCATTTGCTTTGCCAACATCTCGAAGAGCGACAAACGATTTGTGGCCAGCTGTGATTGGTATCCCAAGCTGTCCGGCCTGGTTGCTGTCTCCTATGCATTTAGCACTCCGGTCACCATTGATCTGGCCACCACTCAGGTGAATTTTGTGCAGCGTCAAGTGCTTGAACCGAATCCCGTTCTGCTCTGGAGCTTTGCTGACAATCTCAACTATAAGCTCGAGTTCGAGGCACCGTTTGAGATTACCAAGCTCTCGTTCTGTCCCTACAATGGCGACATCCTGCTGGGCGGCTGTCAGAATGGCCAGGTCGTGCTCTGGGATCTGCAAGGGCGCTGCGAGCACTTGGAGGACGAGGAGTATCTAACGCCTGCACAGGCCAAGTATCGCACGATGATCGGTGATTATCTCAACTGGACGCTGGACATCAATGAGGATGTGGTGGTGGCTCCGGCCACCGTTTCACCACTGGAACACTCACCCACAGGTGCCATCACTGGCATCTACTGGCTGAGCAGGAACTTCTATTTGAACAATTTTGGCAAGGTGTGCACAGATCTGGATAAGCGTGCCAATCACAATTTCTTTATCACTTGCGCTTTTGATGGCACTGTCAGCTTCTGGAATCTGGATGGTGAGAGTTCCAAGAAGGAGAAGGAGGCCCAACAGCGCAGTAAGAATCTACCCAAAGAGCTGACCCAGAATGAATCGCCGCTCAGGACCAAAACCATTAAGCCGACCTATAGCATCTCTTACAGCGAGCCATTAACTGGCCTCATTGGTGACACTTCGGTCTTCTCCATCCTTACGCCATCTGCGAAGGTCATCTACAACTCACCAAACAACTATCCCACTTCGGTTTTGGCCAAGAATCCGCCCGAGCTGCGTCAATCCCTCATCCTGTCCACCTACTATGGTCACATTGTGCGCGTGGATTGGCAGGGCATGTATAGCGAGGCAGGTGCCAAGGAGCAGGTGAATGCCTCTGTTAATTTTGCTATGGTCCATGATGGACCCATCGTGGCCATGAGCAAGAATCCCTTCTATCCGGAGCTCTTTGCTTCGATCGGACGCACTGTGTTCGCCCTGTGGAAGGAGGACTATCACGATTCACCCATAATATGGCGTAAGCGTCCCTGTGATCTGACTTCCGTTGCCTGGAGTGAGACGCGTCCTGCTGTGCTGTACATCACAAGACTTGACGGTATTCTAGAAGCTTGGGATATATTGGGTTAGTGCATAAATACGAGATTTTCGAAGAAAATATTCTGTATTCGTTCATACATTGACTTTAGCCCGTGATGATGACGCTGTCTTAAGTGAGGTGCTGGGCGGTGGCATCATCACAGCCGTCACTGAGCATCGTCCTTTGCTACCCAACAAGATTCTCGGCATAGGCGATTACAACAGCAGCATTCGCATGGTCAAGCTGCCTAACAGCTTCGATGTGCCACTGGACAATGAATTAGCCGTAAGTCAAACTGAATTAACATGGTCAAAAATAATTTTAGCTTTCCATATACTTTCCAGAAACTGATGAAATATGTGCTACGACAAATCACGCGTAAAATGAGCATACAGGCCTGGGAGCAAAAGTATTACGAATTGAACAAGGACATCATCGAGGCAAAGCGCGAGGCCGAGGAGGAGCAACGCAAGGAAATGGAAAAACAGGAGCGCGAAATGCTGAATCCCAGGAAACGTGCTTCCGATGCGGCAGACGAACCACCGTAAGTTTGAGAGTACTTCAAATTGATTGAAAGCAATGCTAAAGGATGCTGTCCTTACAGTAAGATCAAAAGCGGAGTTACGTATAGCGAAAAAATGGCTAAAAAGTTTGACGAACTCAATTTGAATCGCATGATGACCATCCTAATGTCCCGCAAGCAAATGGATCCCGAAAAGCTAGCGCGTGAGACGGCACTGGAGAGGGAACGCCAGATGTACGAAACGGCCAAGAAGGAGTCGTATGCCAAGCTGCTACAGACTGTCGAGGACGATGTGGCCACCATACGCTCTCGCATCCTGCCCGCTGAGGTGCAGGACATGCAGCGCAGCGAGATGATCGCGGAACGTGTTAAGAACGAAATGGCCGCGGCCGAGACCTATGAAACCATCTGCGAGCAAGCATTCAAGAAGCTGAAAAAGTTTCCCGAACTCAAATCCATTGACTATATTGAGCTGCTCGAGCGCGGCTTGCATCGGCGTCAGCTCTTGGATCAATCGCTGGGCGGAAATACCGAACGTTTGCTTTGGTACAAAGAGAAGTTGCGTGACAATCAGATATATCAATGTGATTTTGGTGTGGATCTGCTTTACAACAGGCGCAAATTGACTCCAAAGCCCAAGGCAGAGCCTGTCATCGAGGTCGAAATACCACAGTCTGAGGAAGTGGACAAAGGCGAGGAAGAACAAGAAGATCAAGATTAAGTGTATTTTGTTGCAATAAAAAAGGCTATAAGAAAAAGTGATTTATCTAATAATAATGACCAATGAAAACGACAATGACAATGCTAGCCAATATAAAAGGCTTATTCGATCTCTAAAACTATGCCCAATAATTAGATATGCGTGACTAATGAATTATATTCGCATTAGATTTATATAACTATAATTAATGTTTATTTCGTTTAATCCATTCACTGACAAATCTTTGGTAAATGAAACCTCAACTAAATGCTTGTGTATGGCTTTTGTATGATTATTTAAATATGAATTGTCTGCCAAATGCTCATTGGAAACAATTCAATGGCTTGGCTTTGTTTACCGATTGCCCCATTGCCAATGCCATTGCCAAAATAGTAGACAACAGAAACATACGTTAATTAAACGTGCATTGAACCTTGACGTCGCACTTCCGCTCCAGTGCTGTCAGAGTTCAAGTATATGACATTTCTAAGCGACGCACAAATGAAGTCATCTCGTGAACCAAGGCGTGTCATAGGTTTAATGAACTGAGCCACCGACCGCCGCAGACAGAGTCTCAACCACAGCGCCACTGCGAGCGATAGCCACCGCAACCGCAGTCGCTTTCCCACGGCTGCCTGTCTGCCTGGCTGGGCCATAATGCACATATCAGTGGACACAGCTCACTCAGGTGAATGCAGCCCATTGATCAGGTAAATGGGATTGGACAGTCGACAGTCCATCATTTTCGCAAGCACATAATGATATACATTTCGGAAGCAATGCATCTGAACTTTACCATAATTTTGCGACCATTATTATTGGCTACGACTCGTGGTTGGCTGCTATGCCGCCGGCCGCACTTTATTGTTGCATCATCATCATCATCAGCATCATCAACCTCATTATCGTCAGCAACATCATCATCGGCCTCAACGTCATCATCGTGGTCATTTCAGTGACCACCTGTTGTCCTTAAAGCGCAAAGCGATAAATATAAAGTGAATTCATCTTGGCTCTTTTCATGCACTTTTTACTTTACAGTTGCCTCTTAATATACCCTGCAAGGCATGTGAAAGTGTATATTAGTTTATCAATATATAAGTAAAGCTGCTATATCAAATCTAGACTCATATTGTTTAGAATATATATTTTTGGTATACTTGCTAAACTTATTGAAGTACTTTTGTTAGTTTTATTTTTTTACAGGGTATTACCAGAACCTATCATCCGCTACATTTCTGCAAACTTTGTTTTTTTTTTTTTTCAATATTTATTCATAAAAATATCTTTGGACAGCATTGCGTGAGGCTCTCTGCTCGCAAACTTCGACTGGCTCTGAGTGAATTTTCCCGATTTACATAACAATTGGCCTTTGGATTTCGCAACTGTGGAACCGTGGCTCGGGGTAGATGGGGCTACGGCTGTGGCAAGTGCCACAGTGTGGCTGGCCACATTAAAAACGTTTTTGCGGTCATTTCAAATAATTTACAATACAAAAGAAGAAAAAATGTAGCTCGCTGCATTTTTAACCATGACTCGGCATAAATTGTCGCAGTGTCTCGCCCACTAAGTGAGGAGCGATCCAGTCTTTTTGACTGTAACTGCAAAATAAAACGGATCTTATTCATTAAATCAATATAAAATAGAATGCAAGAAATTTTAAGCAGCTGCTATCCTTATTCACTGCATTCCAAGTAAGCTTGAAAAAAAAAAAAAAAAAAAAAAAACAAAGAAAATCAAAAATAAATTAATAGTTTGATATGCTAAATTATCGTCAGAATTCGTTTGAAAAGCTAAATTTATTTAATTTTTATTTAATAATTTTTTTATTTATAAATTTGTAAGTAAAAAAAATTATTAGTAATTTTAATATTAGATATTTTAGTATATTTAGTTTAAATTATTATTTTTCTTTTTTAATTTAGCTCAGTTTTTCCATTTAATTCCATTGAATTCACTTATTTAATAATATAACAAATTATTTTTATTTTTATATTCTTATTTTTATTCTTTTTTTACAGAATTTTATACATTAAATTTTTTTTGTAAATTTAACATTACAAATTTTTAAAATTTTTTAATTATTATTTATTTATTTTTTTTAATTTTAACTAAAATACTTTTTTTTTTTTTGTACTTTTACTTTGCTGAACTAAAAAGTTAAAGACTTTAAAATTACCCAAAGTTCAGTTCAATTACTTGAGCACATTCTAAAAGTTTTTAGACTTACATAACTTGCTGTGCAAGGCATTCTCAGCATCAGATTTTAAAACCCTTTTTTAGCAACATAAAATTTGGAATGGGTGAAACGGAAAGATGAAAAAAATAAATAAAAAAGGAAGTGAAATCGATAACTAAGCCAACTCCTGGCTAATTTCTTCGAGGCGCTGCAGCAGCTGCTTGCAGGATTCGCGCTCCTCTTTGCCGCACGAGCTGCTCGGCCTAGCCAGTTCCATGAGCAGCTCCAAGATGCCAACGAGCAGGCAATTGAACTCCTGCTCATACTCGGCCAGGCAGGTTTCGAAATCCTGCTCGTTAGCCTGGCGCTCTAGGAAGAGATTGTAGTTGAGACAGAGCTGACCCAGCGTATAGAGAGAGCGCACAAAGGTCACCGGCTCGGAGAGCAGGCACATCACCTGACAGCTGTCCAGCGTGTCCTGAAACAGACTGATCAACTCGTCCACATACTGTGCCTTTGGCACATCCTCCAACAGTGCCTGCCAACGTGGCTGTATAACATCCTGAGTCATATGCTGCTCCAGATGCTGGATGCACTTCAGCATGCGTGTGTGCAGCGCCTGAGCACGCTCGCTGCTGCTGGTGGCTGCGATCAATTTGCGTTGCACGTAGTGCAGGTAGAAGAGCACACGATGCATCAGCTGCAGCTGCTCCAGCGGCTCTTCGTGCAGAATCAGGCTGATGGGCCACTTGGGCTCATAGCGCAGCGTTAGAGCCTCGTAGCCATAGAGTGAGAGCTGCTCTTGCAATCGACTGGTATCATCTGCCTCACTGGACAGCTCTAATTCCGCTGGCGTTTGATGCACTTGCTTCACTTGCTCTGGTTGCTTCCTTGATGCCGTTTGTTTCGCCGACTGCGGCTGCGGCAGCTCCTCTGCCTCAATCAGCTCAGTTTTATCCGTCAACTCCAACGGATCCGACAGCTCCGCCTGCTCCGCCTGCTCCAGCTGTTCTGTCTGCTTTGCTTGCTCAGCCTGCTCTTCTTTCTCCTCCTGCTTTATCTGCTCCGCCTGCTCCGTGTGCTCTGCTTGCGGCTCTGGTGCAGTCTCTCTCTCCCTCTCCCTTCCACCTTTTAAACGCTTTATCCGCCTGGCTATCTGCGTGGTCACATCGCAATCCATCAGCTGACTGCGCAGCAGATGCTTGAATGGATCTGAGCTATACTGCAGTATCTTCAGCGTGATCTTGTGCAGCTTCTCCGGTCTTAGTTCGTCCACATTGCACTGCAGCTGGTCGGAATAGTAATCCATCAACGCCTCATTGAAGTCCAACTGCTGCAACAGGAAATATGCCTGCAAATTATCGAGATGCTGCAGTAGATTCTGCTCCTGCACCAAGACCTCGTACAGCTTATGCGCGGGCAGCTCATAGCTATTGTGGATTAGCTCCACGTGCGTCTCGTTGCCTGGCACATAGCTAAGCGAAGCCTGCATCAGCTTCATCTGCACATTGCACTGACGCAGCACATTCAGGTACTTGCCCGCCAGGAAGATGCACTCAGCTTCGGGTACCAGGAAACTGGGTAGCCGATCCATGTAAATGGAATAACGATTTATCCAGTAGCTATGGCAGCATTGCTTGGGCGACAGCAAGGTGCTGCTCATGTCACTCGGACTGGAATCCTCTATGAAGAACTCCTTGCGCATATCGTAGAGCACTCCCTTCTGTGTCCACAGCTGTACCATCTTCATGTAGTAGTGAGAGACATCTGTGAGCAGCAGCTTCAGCCTCTCGCACTTGAAATGCTCTTGATGTTCGTCAATCAGCGAGAGCATTTGAGCGCTGTTCAGCTTGAGGGCGCGCACTCGACTAGTCAAGTTGGCCAGGGATTGCATTGTGACCAACCAGGGACGTAGACGCTGCACCAGCTGGTGCAGATCCAGCTTCTTCTCCTGCAGCTGCGTCTCCAGCCCCGCCTGCAACTCAAAGTACTGCTGCATGCTCTGCTGCAGAGCCATGCCCAAGGAATGACCGCATCCCGTCGACATATTCATATCCTCGATGAAGCTCTGCACCGTGATGTAGTAGCCGATCAAGGGGAGCAACTCATTGGCCAAGGAGCGAAAGGCGACACTGAAGTTCTCGTTGATCTTGAAGCGCACCCTATCGATCTGATCGGCACGCACCTTCGTGATCTGTTCGATGGGAATATCGGGGCGTATGTGAGAGGAGGGCACGCCTGAAAAGGCATAGATCAGATCACGTATGAGCAGCTCCTCTTGCCGTTGCACGGTTAGCTTCGAAACATCCTCGGTGGGCAAAAAGAAGCCGCCTACACTCTCAAATATCCAGCTGCCCACCTTTCGCTTAAATCGCCCCGGCTCGCCTGCTCCCTCATCTCTTGCCGTATTCTGCTCTTCCGAATCGCCCAACGAAGGCTCGTCCCCAGTTTTGCACGAACGGCAACTGTCTTGCTTTATATTAATCTCAGGTACCTTCTTATCCATTATCGATAAAAAATAAAAAATAAATTGAATATATATACAGATATATGTATGAGGTATAAAATATAGTTGGACAGTGTTCTGGTTCTGGAGACAATGAATGAATATACGGCAAATGTGAAGGAGTTCTGGCTTGAATTCCTTTGTTTGGAAGTATGAAATAATTGTTCTGGATCAATTTGGATGCCTAAAAATAAATTTCTATGATATGTAGATCTTGGAACTGAATTTTGAATGATACTTTCTGGGAAATAGTTGATATCTAGGCGAAGTATTTAGTTAAGATTGATTAGCAAAAACTAAATTAAAACTTAATTTCGCTATATTTCACATACACAAATTAAAATATTTAAATACAAAATAAAATACCAAATCCAATCACTCCAACATTATTTGTGCTTTAAGCCTTTCGGTTTGAGTTTAGCTAAAGCTAATATACTCAGTTGACTACACTAAAACAGTGTACAAAAGTTATTTTTTAGCATATTCCTTTTGCCCTTATCAATGCGGAAAACACATGTGCTAAATGGTTTTATTATTACATATTACATATTCTCTAACATTCCGATATATAAAGATAATAACAAATATATCATCAATTGATTATATTTACACTCTATGCTATAAGGTTAATGCCTAAATGCCATGCGATCTATGCAACAGCTACGGACCGTGCCAGGTTTTGGCCAAGCTTATGAATGAAACCGGCATCGCAATTCATTCAGCTAAATTCGCGAAAACAACAACAACAACAACGACGATGACGGCAACAACAATAGTATTCATTTTGCAAGTGGCACGTACCTGCTGCAGTGTCCGCCGTACCCAGCGGCGACATCTTCGACGCAGACGCCGTTGCATCCGCACAGGTGGTTTTTGCATTTGGATACCAAATGCGAGTCACCTATGTACGTACGTGAGCGAGGGCCAACAACGTGTTGAGAATTTTCCATAAAACAACAAAATCACAGCGCTGGGAAAGAGCCTGATGCACTTTCTTCATAAATAAGTCAATAATATACATATGTGTAGTTATGTATGTATGTAGTATACGATGCATGGCCTAACTATGAGAGAATTTTTATATTTATGGGTTTTGTCGCGTGAGTGCCACTGTTGTTGTTGTTCTCGTTGTCTGGCTGTTCTCATTCTAAACAATGCAACGTCAGCGTCGACGCTGTCGTCGACAGCAACATTAGCATAAATAAATAAATAACCGTAATAACAGCGAGACCAGCAACAACAACGCTAAAGTGCATAGGCAACGCGAGCAAGTAAATAACAACAACAACAAGAATTTGTATAAGAAAGAGCGATAAAGCTTTTTCGGCTTCTGTTGCGTTCGGCTGCTTCTTCTTTGTCACACAGTCCATCATCAATGCACGCCAAGCTTTAGTTTGCGTTCTCTACTCCTAACACACATATTCGCTCTCTCTCCCCCTCGTTTTCTAAATATGTTTTGACACGCGGCAGTAGCTATAAAGCACCCACACGAGCTTAGTACACTGTGGAGCGACACGAAATATATCTGTAGTGTAAAAAATTGAATTTATGGAATAAATACAAACATATATTAACAATTGAAGTGCAATGGAAAGTTTTAGTGACTAAATTTTATCTTATTTTATTTCTATTTGAATTCCACCTCATACACTCTCACTATCAACCACTGTGCTGAGGCCTATTACAATAACAATTTCTTAGCAACAACAGAAAGCTCTCCTAGCCTGTGCATGTACTTAAATATGGCTTTTGTTGCCGTTACGGACAATCAAATTGAGTGCAAAGCTCAATTTCAGTTTCGGTAGCGACGGCAGCAACGGCCGCGGCCTAGAGAAGGGCAGGGCTTAGCTGAGCTGCCAGCAGCTGCGACGCCGGCAGCGCAGCCGGCTTTGAAGTGTGATGTGCTCTGACTGCAAAAAAGTGCCGTTTAAGGTTTCGGGGTTTTTTTTTTGTGTGTGGCTGTTGCTTATTGCATTATTTATACGCGCTCGCATTTACTTTCTTGGGCGCGCACACACGCTCGCTCACACACACACACACGCAACTTATAAACAAAGCGCGCAAGCAGAGACAGACAACAACAACAGCAGCGCATTGGTGACAATTTGCGCCTACTGCAACAACACTCTCGGTCTCAGTCTAAGCCGCTCTCGCAGTTAGCGACGTCGCAGCCGACGTCGTCGTCGCAGCGGCAAATGCGACCGCATTCTCAGTCAAACAACAAACGTAACTGAAGTAACAACGGTCTCCGCGTCCAATAAAATTAGACACGCCACGCCACGCCCCCTCTGTGAATTACCTCTGTGCTAAAAAGGAAATAACGAAAAGTGATTAAAACGCATACAAAACAAAAATATTGTGTGCAAAATAAATAAAATAAAATAAAGAAGCTTTGCTGAAAGAGCGCCGAGTGCAAGCGACTGGAAGTGTTTCTATCTCTGTCGCTCGACTTAAAAGTGATGAAATTGTTGTTGCTGGATTCAGGCAGCAAGTGTCGTGCCTAATGTTGCGTCTGCCAACGCGTGAGCAGTGCGTCGAGTGGCTGCAGTTTATCTATCTGTTGATCCTGCACATCTGGAACGTTTGCAGCATGTCGCTAACGCGCAGTCGTCAAACCACGCTCAAGTGGATTAAGAAGCGTTTGGCGCTGCCGCGGCGACGTCAACAGCAACAACAGCAGCATCAGCGGGTAAGCGTCCTGAGTACCGCACAAAAGCAGGTCAACTATTTATTCAACCCCTTTTACTTAGCTTTATTCTACTAATTGATTTTGGTCTAATGTTTAATTTCTCTGGAATTCAATTAAAGTCAATAATTGGTGCTTTAATTTGCGGCAAATTCTGTTTTTCCTGCGTATTTGAGGGCAGGGTTCGAACTTTTGCATTGGCGTGACTTGCAGCAATTTCTCCACCAACTTTGCCCAAAAGCTCAACCCCCGGATCGCCGTTACCGTGACGTAGTTGCTAACTGTCTGCCGCTTTGTTCCGTTTCCGCTTCCATTTGCTAAACACTCTAACCTAACGGTAGGTGTGTCCACCAGCCTAACCCTGAGCCGCATTGCCGTAGCTGTTACTCCTGTTGTGCTGTTGTTGCTATTTTGCATGTCTGGCCTGTCTTCAAGTTGAGCGATTATCGCTGTCAGTTTGTATAACAGTTCTGCTCGCGCCTTTTGAGTCGTTATCAATTTCGAACACTTTTCGCTGCATTGTTAGAAATCAAAATTTATGCGAAATTTTATGAAAGTTTTTGATGAGCTTTGCTTCTTTTTTTTGCGCTGAATATTTTTTGGCAATTTCGAAATAGTTTCAGGGTGTATCAATGTAACCACTTTATAACTAGGCGTATTGCAGGCATAACACGTATAAGGGAGAGTATGGCAGACGCTATGAGCATAGCAAAGAGTTTTCTATTGCATGAAATTTGTCAGAGTCTAAGATACACTGTTTGGCAAGAGCGAATGGGGCATATTGGGTTTTTAATTATACACTTCAAAGTTGGAAAGCCACAGCTTACAGTTTAAGAGCCACTTAGCCAATAAGTTCTCTTTCACGCTTTCCTAACAAGACAATGTATTTCGCTGTCTTAAATACCCCAACGCAACTTTATTAACTATAATTAAGAGTTATTAGCTTATGTACTTTTGACTTTTCAATCAGGTTTCTAAACTGCTTTGATTTTCATATGAGATCATTGTTAATAGAAAATATATTTCAAGCTAATTAATAGAGTTTATGCAATTAAAAAAAGTAGTAACTGCTGACATCATAAATTGACTCACATTTTTATTAGCCAACAACTGGCGGAAATGCACTTTTAATGAGTTAGGATCACAATAGAACGTGAAACGTTGAAAGATGGAATCATGTACTTGAGGGAGCTCATAAGAGAATGAGAGAAACGAGACAGCTATGAGATGATTAATAAATATATAAAAATACCTCTCAGTAGAGTTTCTATGAGCTTTAACAGAGATTTTCTTAAGAGCTCTCTAAAATACCTTTATATATAGCTCATACCTAAATTGGATTCATTACATAATGCATACCTAAAGAGAGTATTAATTGTGTTTCTCAATAACTAGATACCTAATCAGTCTCTAATGTCTAAAAAGCATATGCATTTCCCTTAGAGTGCGCCTGCCATTTGTTTTATTTATAGCACATGCGAAAGACACCTTCGATTAAAGTATTTTTCGCTGATCAAAATCGAAACACAATATTTATTCGCTTTGAGCAAATGTTTATTTCTCAGCACTTAAACTCAGCTTGCAGTAAACAAAAATCGCATGTTCCGATAATCGAAATCGCATCAGAGAAACCATGGAGCCGCGGAGCTATGGTGCCATGGAACCATTCCGTATAGCCGCAAACAAAGGGCCTGTCAGCTAGCTAGACCGAGCATATGGTGTGTGGAAAGTGTGGAAAGTATCCGAGTTTTTAGCCAAGTTCAAGGCGCTGGCAGCTGTGGCCGCTCTATGAGCGCTTGCCACTTCGCAATTATGGCTAACAATGTGTATCGTGAAGTGAGGGGAGGGGCAAAAGGGAGAGGCAAATAAAGCAAACAATGCGATGGGGAGCATTAAACACAGAGAATTTCTGTCGCCCCCTTCTGAAAACAGTCGAACAATAAAAGAATACCCTAGCCCTTGTGCACACCAAATGTGGGTGTGTTGTGTTGTCAGCTATATATCAGACAACACTGTGCTACAAAATTAATGGAGTAGTCTAAGCAAAGTATTAAATGGAAGTAAAATATATGGAATATCTGAGGTACTATATACAATATTTAAATATGATATTTTTGTTGTTGTTTTTCTTTAATTATTTAATTTACTTTAAATGAAATTTCCTTTCCTTTTATCTAGGCGTATCTCAAGAACTTCAAGCTCAAGTCATTTTAATTTTTATATATGCGAGTCAAGCAACTAAGCTCAAAGCTTAAATATCTTCAGATTCTTTAACAAGCTCAACTCATATCAAACTCTGACATTTAAAATTGACTTAATTACTCATTTATCATGTAGCTTAATGTATTTCTATGTAGAATTTGATTGACTCTCATTCAATCAATTCAAGAGCGCTGCGCCGATTCTCATTCGCACAGCGAATTCACATTGAAAATCATTCGCACGCATGGAAAATCATTCAAGCTTGCAGTGTGTGTGTGTGTGTGAGTGTGTATATAACTGTATAGGTGTAGGTGTGCCTCTCTGTGTGTGTGTGTGTGTGTGTGTGGGGCGTGTGTGCGGCTTTTCCATTTGACGCTCGACTCATTTCAATTTAGTTGCGCGCCGCAAACGCTTTGAACTTGTTTTCCCAAACGGACGCGAACATTTTCCAATTCGCAAGCGCAGTTCCAGTTGGAGCAGCCGTTTGCCAATTGGAGCCCTGCCCCGCCAAGAGCTGTGTGGCTGCGTCGCGTTTTTTTTTCCCATTGATCTCGCATCGCAAAAAAAAAAGAGAAAAAATAAACAATTTTGTGCGCGTTTTGATTTTTTGGCGCGTTTTTCATTATATATATTTTTTTTTTTGCTGCACGTAGCTGGACCTGAACCTTTCTGTGGCTTACCCTAGGCTATGAGCCAACAAAAAAAAAAAAAAGGCACACAGAAAATAAACAAAAAACAACAACAATAACAGCAACAACTATGTATTGATAAATTGCCAGCCGACGATTTCCGTCGTGACCCGCGCGTTATGCAAAATGCTCAAATGTAAATAAATATTAAAATAATACAAGAAGAAGCAGAGAGTAAAAAGTGCACTAAGCCAACGCGGCCACGCCTCCCCGCTGCCCTGCCGCCTACCTGCTTTTGTTGGTCTGCTGTATTTTTGTGTGTTTTTTTGCTCGTTTGGCTGGCTTTTGTGAAAAATGAAGTGAATCTGTCTTTTGTAAAGTGAATCGCCTGCTGCCATAATAATAATAAGCAATAATAATAATAATAATAATGTAAGCCGACAAATTTCGGACTTGCAAGTCGCGCGAGATTTCTTTTTGAATTTATGAAAACAATAAACGCAACACAAACTACGCATTAAGGCGCAGGAAAAAAAAAAAAAAAAACAGAAAAAAAAAAAACAATAAACCTTATCCCCCCTGAAGTCGGGACTCAAGTCTGGAAGTCTCCCTGTCTGTGCCAGTCTTGTTGGATCTGTTTTGGATGGTCGCAGTCAGACGATTTCCTGGCACGCATACAATTTGCATGTGGATATCGCGAGCTTGGCCTGGCATCGATCTTTATGATGTCTTATGTAATCTGGAAACTATTCATGCAGCAATATGCTCGCCTGCGTCTCGACGGACGCAATACGCAGCCGCCGCTGAGGCCGACATTGATCTGGCATTCGTATGCGGCCATTGCAACGGTAGGTGGCTACGGCTCAGCCTTTAGGGCATGCACCAAAAATAAACTACATGAAAAAAAACTACTCCAAATGGAAATGGAAATTGGAAATTGGGAATGAGCAGAGCTAAGCAAACACACACACACACGCACACATATATATAGTATATATATAGTATAGAGAGAGAGAGAGAGAGAGAGAGAGAGAGAGAGAGAGAGAGAGAGAGAGAGAGAGAGAGAGAGAGAGAGAGAGAGAGAGAGAGAGAGAGAGAGAGAGAGAGAGAGAGAGAGAGAGAGAGAGAGAGAGAAAGAGAGAGAGATATCTGCTGCCGAATGCGGGTCACCTGGAAACTTGTACAGATTGCTGCTTTATTGATTTAAATTGAGCAATTTGCAATGCGAGAGCTTGCTTCACGTGTAATTGCAATTTAATGCCACCAAATTATTCATAACTAAGCGCTCGCAATTGAGAGATCACAGAAATTGATATCGTATTTAAGTCGCATTTGCTGCAGGGCAACCAAAAACTGATTACAACTTAAAGGAAGTTTATGGCAAATGAGATTTGAAATAATATATATATATATATATATATATAAAGTATATAGAATATATAAAATCTATAGATTTGCCAATATTCGAGCTTCAATAGGTTCACTGAAATAGAATCGCTGGCGAGCTAAGCTCAAGCAAATATTTAATAATTATTATTCTAATTTAAAATATAAGATATTTTGAAGCTTAATAATGTTATGAATTCTTTTTTAAAAATTAAATTAAACTCAAGAACTTTTTTTATTATTTTTATTTAAATTTATTTAAATTTTGTATAATTTTTATTGTTTTCATATTTATATAAAGCCTTCTCTTAGTAGATGCCTCAATGTAAATGTTAACAGCAGTTTTTCAATCACTGCTAGACGCGCTGGGAAAAGCAAAGGAAATGGCCAAAGATTTGGGAAGAGAAACATAAAATAAAATCGAAACGAAAGAAAGACAAAGTAAAAAGTTGCCGCAATTGACGTGGTCGTAATGATTTTTCATTGATATGATATGAAGAGCAGGAGATGGTGGACCACCAGCAGCAGCAGCAGCAGCAGCAGTAGCCATGGCCAATGGCCAATGCTGTTGGCCAAAAGCCATTTTGGCCAAATCGTTAGCCGGCTTAAACGTTCCATTGATAAAAACGATCTAAGAGCTAGGAGCTAGAGGGAGAGGCAGGGAGAGCGGGGCAGAAAGAGAGAAAAACAAGAGCTGCAATAAGTCAGCGCTAAGTGTTAAAATGTCGATATTAATTGTGGACTGACTGCCAATGGTTGCAACTGGTAACTGGCAACGGGCAACGGGCAACGGGTAATTGCCAACTTGCCCCTGCCACATGCTGTAGCTCGCATTTAAATAAATTGCGATTATGGCTGCAAATGTGGCATGCGGCTAGGTAGGCTAGCTAGCTAGCTAGGCAAAGCCAGTGAACCGCTAATAATATTTATCAGTGCCTCATTTGTTGCATGGGCAGCGCAAGTGGGTGGTGGAGGAGCAGGAGTAGGAGGAGTAGCAGCAGTAGCAGGAGGCGCGAGGCGGGAGGGCAACTGCAGGCGAGGCAGTTGCAGCCATTGGCCAATAAACCCACAAAAGTAAAAAAAAATAAAAAATTGGAGAGAAGCAAATAAAAATTGTTGCAGCTAATTGCAATGAATGTTGTTGCTGCTGTTGTTGTTGCTGTTGCCACTTGGCTTTACCTGCAAGTTGCAAGTTGGGGGCCGATGTTGCTGTTGCTGTTGCTGTTGCTGTTGCTGTTGCCGCTGCTTTGTGCATCCGCTCGTCAATTTTTCGGTTGCTGTTTTGCCACATTGTTTGGGCAGCTCCATGGCCATGCATATTTATTTATTGCAACTAAGTAAGTTTTGCATTTTCAACCAGAAATCATGCAAAAAAAAACCAAGAGACATGCAACAGCAACAACAGCAACAACAACAACAACAGCAGCAGCAGCAACATCTCTGCTGTTGAGCGGCTTTCAAATCGCATTCGTAGCTGTTAACTGAGGAAAAGAGCGACAGCGACATGAAAACTGTTTAAGTTTTCCATATTTTCCTTTATTTTTCTTTTGATTTTGTTGCTGTTGTTGTTGCTGTTGTTGTTTTTTCTATGCCGCACGCACAACGTGGGAAAACTCATGAAAAATGCAAACGCATTCGACTTGAATAAGATTTGTGCATGCCCAATTGCAATATGAAAGAAATACGTCGGACTTTGTTCGGACTTTTGCGATAGGGCAGGCAAAGCAGGAAAAGGCGCCGCTGATAAGCGACACGGCATCAGGGTAATTGAGGAAATCGGAGAACAACACTTTGGAGATCAAAGAGAGTATTATATTATGTCATCAATGTTATAATATAACTGAAACTTGAGATGGGCTTAGATAGCGAGAGTTCGTAGTAATTAACTATGAAGAGTTGAAGCTGTAAATACTCTTAGGTAAATACTATTAGATGGTGTCATAGACGACCTGGATAGAGTCTGTATTAGGAAGTCAACTCTATAATATGTATATCTAATTGATTATTCAAATAGAAGTTGAAGAGCGGCTGAGTTCTACATGTTCAGTATCTACTATTGATACTAGTAATGGTAATAATAATATTATTAACCTCAGCATTAGCATTGCATCAAATGTTATCATTAGCCTTGGAACTAGCCTGCATAAGGGCATTATCATTGTGATTATCATTTTTGATATTTTGTAAATATCATTAGTATTAGCATGAACATTAGTATTGTCATTCCCTTATGCATTATTTGCATACTATTAGTTAAATATTATTGATATTGATAAAAAAGGCATTGATATGTGCATAAACGTTATCATCATCAGCACGACTAATGCAATAATAATATATTATAATTAATTATCATAACATTAGCATTTATCTATGTTATTGATAACATATTATAACTATCATTAATTTACATATTAACATTTGTATTGTTTTTCAATTTATCAAAGTCATTAATATATTTTTTATTTTATATTCATTTGTTATTAATTATTGTTATAATATATCTTTCGATATACCCTTAACATAGCCTTTAGCATTAACATTAACGTCAGTATTAACATTAATATAAAGATTAACATTGACATTAGTAGAATTATCAGTAGTTCTAGCATTAACATTAACATTCGCATTAAGATTAACATGTTGGTATTAGCATTAACATAAGTATTTGCTTTAACATTTCAGCCTTTTTATTAGTCACCATCATCATAATGATTATTATTATAATTATCTTTATCATTTCTACTTTGATTATGTGGCATCATCCGTCCATTGCATTCCATGATTCACAACTCTCTGGCGTCTCTGATTTAAATGATGCCCAGCATCAGTTAATAAACGTTTAATATGCACATTATGTAATCGTTAGCCGTGCTTAATTACAGGGTATATATTGCATACATTAACGCCTTGTCACTTGTCATTCAATATTACGAGTATTTTCATATCAATTTTAAACACACACACATACTAACTTTTACATATATAGTATATAGTATATATATGTATTTATGCATGTGCAACTGCTTAACATGCAAATGACTTTTCTCACAGCTTCAACAGTCGAGCGAAATTCATTTCTCTTTCGTTTTTTTTTGGCTTGTTTGGTCGAGGGTTCAATGCAGAGGTTAGGCTGTAGCCATTAACGCGCCCGTCAGAGTCGAAGTCAAGTAATTTTCAATTTCTTTTCCAGCTTTAGTGAGTGTGGCTGCTGCGGCGGCGTCGGCTGCGTCGGCTGTCACTTAATTTGGGAGCGGGAGCAGATGCAGTGGCCACCCACGCACCCACGCACTCGATGCACAGTGTCGCCAAGCAATTGCAATTTGCAACGCCAACGCGTCATACACACATTTGTGTGTATGTGTGTGTGTGTGTGTGCATGTGTGTGTGTGGCATAAAGCGTGGCGCCCCGTTAACTGCCGTTGCTAACAAATTAGTTTGCTGACGCAATTTATTTTTTTCGGTCTTCGGTTTTCGTTTTTTTTTTTTCTTGTCTTTTGTCCACCATCAAAATCACACGCAATAAATTTAATTTGTAGGCAGGTGTTTGTGTGTGTGTGGATTATGCTGGGTCAGCTAGGCAGCTAGTCAGCTAGTCAGCTGGCCAGCTTGTCCAATTAATAAAAAAAGAAAACGCAGTCATAATGTTTTGATTAGCACAAATGTGACAAGCGACGCATAAAAATTAATTTCCAACTTGAATCCAATTGGGAAGATTTGTCTTTTATCTTCTTCTTCAATTTAATTTGATTTGGGATGTGGGTCAGTCAGCTTGAGCGTAACTGTACACGCGTGAGAAGCTAATGTGCTATATATGTATCTCTACTGTTGCTGGCTGCTTCAATTCAAATCGAATTCCAATTGCCTCAAGGTTAGCTAACTGGTCTGCAAATGCACTGAAGCGACCTTCCTTTAAATGTCTTGAGCAGCTTTCCGATTGACTCGGCTCGGCCCACTGCCCAGACAGACAGACAGAGAGAGAGAGAGAGAGAGAGAGCGATATCAAGAGGTAATCCAAGAGCCAGACACGCATGCACGCATGCCTACGGGCCAGACCAGAGCTGGGTAATTAATTGATGAGCTGCGTCCGGCTGTAAATTGGACTCAGCTGAAGCTGTCGCTGCCCCAGCCACAGCCACAGCCACAGCCACAGCTAGTGCTCCGCCCGCTGTTGGCCATGGCAATGGGGCAACTGGCAAGTGGCACAAACGAAATTATTTCTGTGTTATTTTTCGTGATATATTTATTGGTATTTATTTTTGTATATTCACATCAAAAGCGGCCGCTGCTTGCAAATTTATTGTGGCGCATGCGCATGCGCCTGTGCCCGCTGGCGACATCTGGCGGCCAAACTGGCGAAACGCAACATTTTTGGCTAGGACTCAGCACAGGACTTGAACTGTGTTTAGTGGCTAAAACAAAGCGCGTGCTGCTGCAGCTACGTCGCGCTCTCACCCTCTCTCGCTTGCTCTCTACAAGCCTCTAGCTGTCTCTTCGGTTTGTTGTGGGTGTTAGCATTGCTTATATGGCGCAAAAGTGTCACATTGTCAGGCTGAACAATTTTAAGTATTTTCTGTTGTCTCTTCGCAATATACAAAAAATAAACTTATAAAAAACTGTGGCCAGTGGGCATTGTGTGTTATGGTCAGAAAGGAGGCGGCTGGCCAGCCACTTTCACTACAAAATTTCCCAATCTGTGTGTGAGTGTGTGTGCAAAAGAAAGTGAATTCTACTGTGCTACACTTGACCTATGACAACAGCAACAACAGCAACAACAACAACTGGAAGACAACAACGGCAACTAGCAGAAGCAAAACATTTGATGTTTTGAGCTCTGCCAAAGTCATTTGATTGTCATGCAATGCAAATGCGAGCTGCAGCTGCCACACAGTTAAAGCTACTGCAACTGCGACTGCAATTGTTTTACAGTCGAACAGCCCTCCCCTAATGCCCTGCCACGCCCTCCCCATGTCACTGTCTACTTGTCTGTTGTTGTCTGTGGCTATGTGAAATCGGATCAATGTTGTCCCCAATTGATTTTCTGTTTAACTTTTAACATGCGCCCGGTCAAACGGTAGCCCAGGCAACCTCAACTCTATACGTGTGTGTGTGTGTGTTAAGAACGAGCTCATTAAAATTGTGATTTTGGGGCATATTAGTTGTGTGAATATATTTGAAATAGTTAATACGAGGCTTGGTAAAGCGCATAAGAAATGCTTTCATTTCTTAAACATGCTTAAGAGCAACATGAAACAATTCACTTACTAAGTCAGCATATCGCTTAGTCGGTTACTCCCGGCTTTTACTTGTTTTACTTGTGTTTTTATGCCCCCGATTCGTAGCGCACCCCATTTTAGTGCTGTCCACATGTTAGCTCGCCCACAATGCGGAAATTTATTTATAGCATGTAACAACAACTAACAAAAACAAAAAAAAAGATAAATACAAATAAATACTTATTATTTAAAGATATATAAATATTTTATCACGAATATATAATTCGTGTGTTGTAGTTAAGTGGACCGCGTTTAAAGTAAATTCAAGTGTTTTCTTATCATTGCTTGGACACGTTTAAAGAACGCTAAGCTAAATATAGTCAGAGAGAGAGAGAGAGAGAGAGAGAGAGAGAGAGAGAGAGAGAGAGAGAGAGAGCGAGCTTTGATTGCTCAGACTAGACATTTTATGTAAGCTAATATTTCATATTTATCTAGTCATTGGTCTTGCACACTATTTCAGTTTCTCTGCTTGTTTCTTTCTGAAGCGCTCTCTGTTCCATTCTCTGTTTCATCATATTTCAATCTCTCTCTCTTTCTTTTTGCTCCTCTCTGGGGCTGAAATGTTATCAATGTTTCACGTGCTCAATGTTTCATTATCTCAATGTTCCTTTATATCCGTCTATTTCTCTCGGTCTCATTATGTCAATATCTCTTTACTTATGCCAGTCTCTCTATCTCTTTTTCTTAATCTCTCTCTATTTCTGAATATTTCTCTTTTTACATATCACTCACTGCCTCTCTCTCTCTCTTTCAGTTTCTCTCTCCTCCTCTCATTATCTCTATATCTCTCTATCAATATCTATTTCCATCTCTCTCTCTCTTTTTCTCTCTCATTCTGTGTGACTATCCTCTCTCTCCCTCCCTATCCTCTCTCTCCCTGTCCTCTCTCTGTCTCTAGCTTTCTCTATAACTCTATCCCTCTCTCTCTCTCTCTCTCTCTTTTTCTTTATATTCTTATATATAGAGGAATCTATATTCCTTTTTCTAAATCCCTTCCTCTTTCCCCCTCTTCATCAATTTAGACATGCGAATAAGAGTTAAATCTTCCTTGAGTATTTCTACTTTAAAAGTTTTCATAACTTCGTATAATTTATAAGATATCCGAACTGTGACACTTTTTAACCTTAAAGCCCATTTACCTTTTAAATGTTTCGAACTTCACACGTGTCTAAGTTTCTGTTTCTGTTTCTGTCTCTTCGTCCCAATGCAGACTGACACAAACAAGGCAGCAGCAGCAACAGCAACATCAACAACTGCAACAACAACAACAACAACAACAACAAACAGCGACCCAGGAGCTGAATTTGTGGATCAGGGCCATTTAAGCGAGATCTTGGTGCTGAGTGACACCCAAATCGATGGCCAGGCCGCGATGTCGGCGCCGCCAGCAGTTGCCATCGACATGGACAACATGAACACGGACACAGCCAACAACAGCAACAGCAACAGCAACAGCAGCAACAACAACGACATGAACGAGGCCAGAGCGGGCCACACAGCGCCAATAGCGCGCGACGAGTTTGTTGAAGAGTTCGAACCAGAGGAGCAGGAGTTGGAGTTGGAAGAAGAGTTCGAACTGCGGCAGGAGGAGGCGCTGGCCAAAACGAATGCTAATTATGTGTGCTGTCAATGCCCAGCAACAACACGAGCAACAACAACAACAGCAGCAACTGCAGCGGCAACAACTGCGAGCCGCAGCAAGTCGCGTGTACGCAGCTATCTAAAGAAATGCAAGCAACGCCTAACGGGTCAACAGAGCAGACCAGCAACAACAGCAACAGCAACAGCAACAACAGCAGGAGCAACAGCAACCGATGTAGCAATAGCAAAAGTACCAACAGCAACAGTTGCGACAACAGCAACAGCAACAAGAGCAACATCTCCGGCAACAGCAACAACGACAACAGCAACGATTACATTGATCAAGAACGAAGGAACAGCACCCACAATAGCTCAGCTCGGGAAACAGCAGGAGGAGTCTAAGGAGGAGCAGGAGGAGAAGGAGGAGGAAGAGGACTCCAGCTGTGGCAGCAGAGATTCGGCGAGCGCCTACGTGGATTGCTTGCCGCTTGATTTAAACTTACGTCGAGCGCCAACGGCGCCGCAGGAGACGAGCAGCAGCAGCAGCAGCGAATCTGAAACTGATGAAGAGTCAAGGGAGCAGGAGAGGCAGCAGCAGCAGCAGCAGGAGGAGCATGAGCAGCAGCAGGAGAAGGATCTGCAGCAAGAGGTAACTATATAAGAACAAATACAACAATTGCTAGATCAACAACTAACTTAAGCCCTTAATTTGTTCATTTGTGATTGGCTAGCAGGCAACAACAACAACAACAACAACTGTTGCCACAAATCAATGCCACATGGACGTGGATGGGGTCCAGCTGGCTGAACTGATTGACAGGCATCTGTCGCACATTTATCCCGTCTACTGGGCACGCACGCGTGCGATTTTAATGCGCCAGGCACGTGAGCTGCTCGCACTGAGATACGATGGCTGCCTGCCGCGCTTCGAGCAGCGTTACCTATGCAAATTTGCGCAAATTGCCGCAACGCTGCGCGCCACTCATCAAATTGGCGAGGTAAGTGCCTCTATGTGGATGCCCTACAATTGGCCCCCAACCCATCGGAGAATCCTAAAGAAGAGATCGCAGCACCGAGATCTATCATTTAGTAGGGTTTCTCTACCTCCCTGCCTCTCGCTTTTTGATTTTCTCTCATTCTGTATTTCTCGCAGGCTCGCAAATTAGCGCATGAGCAATTTAACGATCCCCAGCTATGGAAATGAAAATAGCACTACCAATGGCAGGGGGTTTCGGAATGGGTGTAGGCAGAATGCAGAATTCTGAATTGGGAATGGAAATCGGGAATTGGGGATTGGGGATTGGGGAATGGGCAATGGGAATAGAGGAATGGGCATAGTTTATGTGCATGCAGATTTAATCGAACAATAGCGCATTCTTTATGGCTACTTATAGACAGATCTATATATGTGCTATAAAGCTAGCAGCTGACCTAAAAAAAAACTCAGATCGTAAGATAAATAATTTATGGAGCAAGCAGGAAAATACACAACCTCAAAAGAACTCATTAAAAATTTGCAAACAATTTTGAGTTAAAAAAAGAAAATTATAGAGCTGCAGGTTTTTGATTAAAATTGAAAAAGTAATATAAATACTAAAAAAATCCAATATGTCTTTTTGAATATCAATGAAATATTATATATTTACAGATTTATCATAATAACTCTAATCATTAATTCCATTTGAATCTCCCATAAATAAACTCTCTTCAAAATATTCTCTAATCAAAACACTATCTGTGTAGCCCTGGTCACTGTTAAATTAGGTCTAAAACCGGCAAGCGCACTGCATTCGACTTCTCACGTTTAACAGTGCCCATCCGAGCATAGCAGTGCCATTTTGAGTATAACATGCATGCGCTTTACCAATTGGATTGCCCACAACTTCGTGGGCATACGGTTGAATCGCACGAATAGGTCGAAATAAGTCGCATTGCTGTTCGGCTTCGGGTTTTGTCAGTTTGAGATTTGAATTCGCGGCGCGCAGTCTTGTCAGCGGTTGAACAACCCGAACAACAGCAGCACACAGAAATCATAATAACAAAGTCCAAAATAAAACAAAACAAGCAGCGAAGACGAAACGTGCAACGCCTTTCGTATTTCGTATGATTTTTTGTGAGCCAACAACGACAGCAAGAAATGTGCAACAGGAATAACAACAGCAAATAAAAATAAATAAAAATCAAATATCTATAAATTAATCTCAGTGAAGTGAAGTGCCTTAAAGTGTGATTAGTCAGTCAGAGAAATATTTGATAAAGAATAAACCTCAAGAAAAGTAGCCATAAAAGTGCCCATAAAATACATCATCAAAGCTTTTACAATTATTTTTCTATAGTCTGAGGTAATTTACACAATTGTTTATTATGCAGAGTCAAAGCTCAAACTTTATAGTTAACAATTTTTTCTTGCATTTTTTTTACTTTTTGCATAACGGTTATTTGTCGATTGGCGTCCCTGAACTTTCAAGCAATTAGCACTGTAAATTGGAATGTATTTAGCTTTGTCTGTTTACAAAAAAAAAACAAAAATGAAATAAAAGAGGAAAAAAAAAAATAGAAAAAGCACGGAAATGCGTCCTTCGACCTACGCTAAGTCTTTAAGAACCTTCAGTCGCTAAGAGGCTTTTGGATTTGGTCACTCAATGACAAAGCCAAAGACAAAGTGTGGGCTCAACAGACTTGAGAACTGAAAATACAAAAATAAAAAAAAATCAAATTGAAAATATTGAATCTTACAATCGAAATTCATGACAAAATGTGTTCTTGGAAGTGTGTCTGCGAGTGTATGTGTGTATGTGTTGGTTGCTTATCAACAAGTTGTTGCTGTTGCAATTGTTGCTGCTGTGTCTAAACTGTAATTTATGTTAATTTGCGTTACGCATACGCAGCGTGGCACGCACACATTTAGCTGTGGGTGTCTCCAGCCATCTCTCTCTCTCTCTGTTTGAAGTGACCTACATACAAGCTGCAACAACTTTGACTCTGGCAAACGTTCTTTTTTTATTATTTGAATCAATCAGCGAAAAATTACTACGCACATTTGCAGCTGATTTTTGTAAGAGAAGCCGTAAAAAAAAAAGAATGTGTTGAGCCCACGGCGTGGCTGCAGTAGCAGCAGCAACAGCAGCAGCAGCAGCAGAGGGCGCCCTCTGGCCTCATGTTGCCCCTGTACACTCTCTGCTGCTTGCAACTTCACAGTTGCAGCTGCCTTGTTGCATGTTAATTGCCTTTTAATTTCTCAAGCTGTGCGTTCTCTACGCTATGCTTGTGTGAGTGTGTTTAAGTGTCTGTGTGTGTGCGTGTGTTTAATAATGAAACTTTAAACATTCTCTGCAAAGCATCGTGTGAGTGTGAGTGAAGTGGCGTTTGCTGTCTTCATATACCCTATAAAAAGAATTGTTTTTGGGAGAGTAAAGAAGTTAGCAATTTGTAATTTAGTAAGATTAAAAGTAAAGAAAGATTGTTGATAAATTTCAAATTAATAATAGTAAATTAAAATATTTAAAAATGTATTATTTTCAGAATAAATTTTTTATTTAATACAAACAAATTGTTAATTCTTTTTCATAAAGATATCCTTGTCATTCAAATTTAATTTGTTATATATCTAATTTAATTAACATACAGAATTTGAGAATTTATTATTTAAAACTTTTTGGTGTTTGCGAAATTCTTAAAAATTGTAATAATCAATTTTTGAGCGACTATAAAATTTATAGATTATGAAAAACTTAAGTCAATTTCGGCTTCTAAAAACATTTCAAATTTATGTTAAATGATTACAATTTAGTGTTTTTAAATTTTTTAAAATAATAGGTATTTATTTTTGAGAAAATAAATGTATGGCATATTAAAAGCTAAAGTCAAGTGTAAAACACATTTTTTATTATTGCAAAAAGTTGCATTTTTTCAAAGACATAAAAAAAAACAATAAACTAAAGTCAATTGCTTTAAAATATAATTTTTATAGATATATATATATATATATTTTTTATATATTTCTTATAGATATTTTTTATATACAGGCGTGAACTTTTGATTCATTTTAGTTAAAATATTATTATTATTTTTTTTATTTATTTTCTTGTTTATTATTAATTTACATATTTTTTGTTTACTTATTCTATGTTACATTTTACAATTAAAATTTGAGCTTTATAATTTCTTACATTAAAAATAAATCTTTAAATTCTTTTCAACTGTCAGTAGAAATAGAAATATGTAAAGTAGCTGCCTGACTGACCCACTCAACCCTTTTATCAGCAATAAAAAAAACTCAAATTGAGATGAAAATCTAGGAATTCAAAGATTAAAAGTAAAGATTGAGTGGGATGAATATTTTGATATGCTGTCAACCTAAAGCACTTTAGGCAGACAGACAGAAAACAGCTTAAAATACTTAACAGGATATTTCGCAGCTTAAGAATGAAAAGAACAGATGTATGATATGAGAGTTGGAGATATGATGGAAGATAAAAATAATGAGCTGGGCATTTGGTTAAGAAAACATTTAGGTAGACATGATAAATTCTGAAATGAACAAAAGATGAACATTTTTGATTAGAGATACAAAAAACTAAAAAGTAAAATAAATAAATGATGAATAGTTTGAACATAGAAAAGATAGAATGAGAAGCTAGAAACAATATAAAAAATAAAAATAAAAAGTAATAAAATTGTAATAAATTTAAAATAAAGAGAATTAATAGAAAAACCTAATATGACAGCAAATCAATTTATTATTATTTTTTAAATATTATAGAAATACATATTAGCAATATATTCCTATATATACCTATATATTTATATTTAAATATTTAAACAAATATTTGAATAGATTTAAAATTTATTAAGTTTTTGAAATTGAGAGCAAACCTTGCGAGGTATCTGGCAGCTTGGCACACTTCACTTCACACATCAAACACTTTTACTTTGCTTTTATTTATTTTTATTATTTGATTGTTCTTTCAGCTTCTTTCTTCTACTCTGCTTTACTTTTTTTTTTTTTTTTTGGATGAATGAATGAAGCACGTTCTGTAATTTAATTCGGCTTTTTGTGCGCAGACGCAGCGACACGCACACATTGAAAGGGCCATCCATATAGGGAAGGGGTCACATATATAAACATACATATATATGTATGTATGCATATGGGGAAAGGGTCGCGCAACTCTCATCAGGTTTGCTACGCTTTACGCGTTTTGTTCGAGTTCGAGTGCCACTAAATTGTAAGCGGAAATTGTGTATTAAGCAAGAGTGAGAGGAGAGCAGGCGGAGGCAAAGACTAGGGGCTAGCTGCCCTTTGTTTGTTGCCCCTGTTCAAACTGATTAGGCCTGAACACTCAAATACAGATTCCGATTTGGATTTGAATTCAGACTCAGATTCTGTTGCTGTTGCTGCTGCTGTTGCTGCAGCTGGTACATGGCATATCACTTAGCTCAACAGCAATTACTGTCAGAGGCTGCAGAGATTTGAGCATCGAAGTGCTTGGATGGCAAACGGCTACCGAGTTGAGTCTGGCAGTTGCTTCCTCTTCCCCCACCTTTTCCGCGCCACTTTATGAAGTCACTGCAGACCCAATTTCAAATGCAGTTGCCAGACGTTTTAGATTTTCTGCAGTCTGGCAATAATTTTTGAGCTGCTAAAAGTGCTTTGAACTGTTTATTGTGTGAGTGTGTGTGCGAGTGTGTGTGTGTGTGTTGAACACAAACATGATCGGCATTTGTTAGCGATAATGAATTGAACATTTCTGAAAAACATGTTTGTACATAATTTGTATGCAGGCAGACACTACGGGACATGTTGCTCTCTCCCTTCCACTCAGCTCACACCCTCTCTCTCTCTCTCTCTCTCTCTCACACACACACAGACTCTCTCATACTCTGTCTTCCTCGAAGAGCTAAGAGATCGAGTATCTTTGTATCCTCTGGCTGGGCTGGATGGCTGGCTGTTTGTTTTTTGCTTGTGCGCACACATTAAAAAGGCTAACAGTGAAAGAGCCAGCCAGAAAGAGAGAGAGAGAGAGAGGGAGAGAGTGCAAGGTAAAGAAAAAGAAATGTGCAAAGTGTAAAGTGCATATTTATGGCTTGCATAAAATAACTTGTAAAATGCATTCACGAGTGCGCACTCACATTCATATGAATAGACACGTGTTGTGCATGACTGAGTGTGTGTGAGTGTGTGTGTGAGTGGTGTGAGTGTGAATTGGCTATAAAGTCATGACAATCACATGTCGTATTAGAGCTGAAGAGGAAGTTGTCGTTAAGGATATGAATATGAATATGGATATGGATATGGATGAATTATAATGCGTATATAACATTTGAGCATGAATTATGAGTGAATGCATTCAAGTGTTTACAAATCTATTGAACATTCATTTTTCTTGTTTAAACATCAAATTTACTCACACGACTTTGAACAGCCGACTACAGCTGAAAAGCTTTTCGTTTTAGTTTAGGAGTCATTGTAACTTAATCATGTGTGATTGAAGAGATAATGAGCTTTTACAAGCTTATAGATTTTGATTTGAGATAAATGAAATTGTAACTTAAACTAATGTGAGTTAGATCTTTAATGTACTTTGTTATGTTTAGAGGTTTTAGCTTTCGGTAGGCGTAGTTGCGAATCAATCTTAAAAGAGCTTAGAAAGCTGTTTTAGATTAGATTCATTTGAAAGAATTTGTTGCTTTTAGAACTAACAAATACATATAATAATGTATAAATGTTATATGTTTAGAGCTGCAAGTTGAATGGAGTTTTATTGTTTATAAAACCTCTATCTAATTTGTTTACTTTGCATTTGTATTTGACCGTTTATTTGATTTGCGGTGTTTATAGAAGTTGCCTTTATTATAAACATTTATAAGACACATTTTAGCTTCGCGTTGATTCTTTGCAATTTTGCGTCTCCAAATATTCAAAAGACCAAATTTCTATAGATCCTGGAACTGCTCTGTTAATTATTGGAATATAGGAAATCTATAATTTAAACATATTCAAACTATTGAAGCCATAGTCAAAAGTCTTAATAGACATATGGTCTGTTTAATGCTTTAGATACTTTTCTTATATATCATATCTATAGACTAGATATTCTCTAATATAAGATATTTTTTATCACTCGCTTCTCGCTTTGCTTAACATGGCTCTAAAGATAGCTGCTTCATATGAATTTCATATCATATCATATCATATCACTTACCACACATAAGACATGCTCGAAAAGATCTCTTATATCTTGCATAACTTGCTTAACTTTATTCAACTACTTCATAGATACTTTTTGCTAGACTTCAGCTAAATTTCATATCTAATGCATATTCTCAAAGTTGTTTCTGCTTTCATCAACTACATACTTTCTGCTCCAAAGATTCTTGTACTTCTTATGCAATTCATAGTGCTGTATCATATCACTTACCATAGACAACGCTGAGGAATACCTGCTGTGCGTCTGCTTCTTTGGTTAACTATTTGTTGATATACTTGCACATTAGCCAGTTCATTATAAGGTACTTAGCTCTAACTAGCAGCTGCGTTGTTAATGACAGTGACAAACGGAATCCCAATCCCGAGCCCTGTTCCTCTGAACCCCATGGCCAGGCAGGCAGATTATGTTACGCAGAAGCTTTAAGTGATGTTTGGATTTGATGCGTTTCTCTCTCTCTCTCTTTGTCTCTCTCACTCTTTGTCTCTCTATATATACAAGTTGGATGCGCAGCTGTGCAGTTGGCAATAGATACGAAGACGTCTTCCAGAATTGCATTCGAGATAGCCTTGAATTATTCAAGCGCGTGTGACTTGCTTAGTAATTAACCCAAGCAACAAAAGCCAGCTCCAGGCTGATGATGAGTCGCAGCTTGGATTGACTTTGAAGAGAGCGAGAGACAGAGAGAGGAAGTGAGAGGCGGGTAGAGCTGCGGTTGGAGCTGAAGCCAAAGCTGGAGATCGGGCTGCAACTGCTGTTGTTGTTGTTGTTGCTGCTGCTGTTGCCTTAGCTGGGGTCCACATCAAGTGGCAGACACCGAAACCGAGACACAACAAATGCATGTGTGTGTGTGTGTGTGTGTCTACATTGTGTTCCTTTTTGTTTGACTGACTGCCAGTTGTTGTTGTTGTTGTTGCTGTTTGTTTTACTTTGTTTTCTTCTTTTTTTTATGTCATTATCGTCATTGTCTGCCCAACTCGACGCGTCGCGTCTCGTCTCGTCTCGTCTGGGTAAGGTGAATGCTTCCTGCAATGCCAAACAACAGGTAGACACATGCGCTGTGAGAAACGGCTGCTTCAAATGCTTCAAATAAATTGTTAACAGCAACAACAACAACAACTACAGTAACAAGTGACTACAAATCCCCATGAATGAGTGGCAAGCCCTTTGCGACAATTGTCTGTGCACCTTTGACCAAACTCTAATAAATGGTTCAATCATAAATTAGACTTGCATTTGGAGTCGAGGTTGAAGTTGCCGCCAGGATTATTTTATTTGGCGTCACGTTATTTTTGCATTTGTCAAGTTCAAAGCGTTGCTTGTTTATAACACTCGACAACAAGGTTGCGTTTGGCATTTCAATGAGCGCTCAACATAAAAGACTTGCATTTCAATGTGAATACAAAGTTGCTTAAAGTTGAAAGTTCAATTGGTTTTCAGTTGTGGAATCACAGAAAAATTTGCATATGCTGCAGAAAAGAAGTTGATCAACGTAGAGACTATGAATTTTTTATGGTAGAATGAATGTCTTTAATGACAATAATTTTGTATTGAAATTAAATTAAAGAGCTTATATGTTTATCATAGTTAATCATTAGCTATCTAGTTATTTAGCATACTTAATTTATATACAAGAAACAATGTCGAATAAGCTAAAGCTATAAATTCGTCCTGATCTTTACATCAGCTCTATGATGCTTGAAACATCTAACTGCCTTAAAAGTCTCAAGAAGAGCAATTGACATTACATTTGAGCTGTGGGAATCCTAGTAGATAGCTATAGATATTTGAGCTATTTTAGCTTTTTTATAAGACATTATTCATGTTAACAGACGTCAGGTTTTATACACTATTGTATCTGCATAATCTCAAATGTTTCTTCCCACTTGCATAACCTTTAAGCTCTGTATCCATATCTATATATAAATTCAAATCATATTTAGCTATTTTTGTAACTTTGCCTTTCCACATGTGCTTCCATGCAGCTGTCTTCAGATACTTAGCAAAGATAAAAGCTTTAACTGATTAGAACAACATGAACAGAGTTTCCAAGTATTTTGAATAAACTGCAGCAAACCACCTGCTAACTTTTAGAAGGTGTCAAATGTTTTCAAATGCTTATAAGATTCTTAAGCTTGCCACATATGTCTATATCTTTGACTTCTCATCAGCTTTCAAAGCTCTTTTAAAATTCTGCTTTAGCTCATAATAGAATTTTGATGGCAACCCTGTAGCATAGTGTATAGCTTTTTGTATAGACAACAGCGACACCTTGCCTGGAGCCCAGTTGTGAGTGGGTTGTCAGTTCGCGCGCCACCTTCGTGATTTGTGGCTTAAGGGCATATGTGGCAGCTGAACCACCAGCCAAGGCAGCAGGCAGCAGGCAGCCAGGCAGAGCTCTGGTGGTCTACGACTCCTGGTCAATGCAATATGCGTCCGTCTGGCTGGCTGTCTAAATGTTCCTTCGTCTGTCTGTCCTTCTGTCTGTTTGTCTGTGTCTTTTGTCCGTTTTAGACGCCGGATTAGCATTGAAATTGACTTCGTGCTGTGCTCATTAAAATTTTACGTGCATAAAGTTTATTTCGATTTGCCCGGCGATGTCGTTGTCGTTGTTATTTCTACTACTACTTCTAGTTGTTGTTGTTGTTGTTGTTGTTGTTGCTGTTGTCTTTGTCGCTGTCCACGTCCTTATATACTCAACCTCCACCTCAAAGTCAATGTCTTTCTATACCCGAAAATAACAACAAAAACAATTACATTTCGTGGTTAGCGACCAAGAACTTTTTCCTAGAAACTGCGAATGAGCAAATTTCAAGCTCAACAAATAGACAAAAAGCTACTGCTGCCTGTTCGATTTTCTAATATCGAATTCTGACTTCCTTATTGGCAAAAAAAAAAGAGAAAAATAATAAGAGAAAAGCAAATCGCATGCTTGGAAAACCCTTCGACTCGCAGTTTATTGGCTTTAGTTTTAATGTCTTGCCTCTCTCTCGCTCTCCTTCTCCTTCTCTCTCTCGCTCTCTCTCTCTCTTTCTCTTTGTGGCAAGTTTATGTACGTTTTTGGTATTGATGTTGGCTAACAACATTTTCAATTACCCGACAGAATCAGAGTCCAGAGCTCGAGTCAAGATCATCTTTCAGCTGTTGTTGTTGTTGTTGTTGTTTTTCAGTTATTATGCCATGAGGCTATAAAAACTCGTTTTCAGCTGATATTTTTTTTGTCTTTTGCTTTTGCCGAAGTTCATGATCAGCTGTGAACTGAAAGTGGTTGATTGGAGCAGCAGCAGCAACCACCGTGCCAACCACCGGGCATCGAGAATATCAGCTCTAAGTTGTACCGGTTTTTGCTGTTACTCGACGGCAATTGTAAGTCGTAATTGAGCCGCATCGCATCGCATCGCATCGCATCATTGTCTTCATCTCGTTGGCTGTCTTTAAGCGTAGTGCCTCAACTGTTGCATTACGTTCGCTGCAAACTGATGTAATCGTAGCTGTTACTTTGATGTTGCCCACGAAATCGAAAATCTTTTGCTGCCTGTCTGTTGCCTGTTGCCCGTTGCCCGTTGCCTGTTGTTATCTTAAGCCCGTTAAGTTGACAGGCTGTGAAGTGCCTGATTCGCATATTTTATTCCCATTATTTTTTTTTTGTTATTTTTATTTGTTTGCCGAGCATTCATGCTGCCCTATAATATTTCAACACTCAATCGATATGGCCAGTGTAGCAGCACTTCCTGCTTGCAGTTTGCCCAAATCATCTTCAGCTAGCTGCCAGTGCCGCGCTTTGAAGAAATTGCAACAACAGCTGAATTTGGCATGCCATCAGCTCAGTTGCAGATGCAGGCAGGAGAACGGGGATCATAGTGGGGAGGGGTAGGTGCAGAAGTTCGTCTGCCTTTGCATTCCGGCCATGCAGCAAGCATGACAGCCTAGACCTGATCTATTTTGGTCACGCTGCGCCTTTAGCCCCCATCTTCAGTTTAGCTCCAGCAACATGCAAAATATACATAAATATGCCACATTACACACAGAGAGAGTGTATCTGTGTGTGTGTGCTGCTCCTGCTATTTCAAAACAAACAATTTGTAGGTGTGGCTGCGCCCTGGCTTTGGCCATTGCCAGTGGTGCTGTCAGCGGTGGTGGTGGTGGTGCTGTCGGTGGTGGCATTCTCTTGATGGCCGTTCTGGTAGATGAAGCGGAAATGTGACGTTGACTGCAATAAATTCACTCGCTTTTGTTTGTGCAAAAAGTTCAAAAGAAACGCAGCGCTAAGCGAATTGCAGATGGTGTTCAATGGAATGCCAAACGTTGATGGTGAGATAGATAAATATCATCAACTTGCTGATATTTCGTGATTTAAAAGAGTTAAGCACTTTATTTGTTATTGTTTTGTTAATATGAAATTTACCATATAGATAAATTTAAATAAATTTACTTAACTAAGAGTAGCTCATTAACATTCCTGCTAAGCGTTGACTAATTGACTGAAATTGATTTAAATATTTATGTTAATTCAGTTCACATTCATTGCATTCTTAAGTGCAAAGTCAACAAAAGCTGTTAGCTTCAGATAATTGATTGCAATTGAATTATGTTCACTTTGGCATGCTTGAAAGTGTTAACTAAAGAGACCTCATTAATAAGCTATTCAGAGAATTAAAGTTTATGCATTTTCAGGTCATTATATTTAGTTAACTTTGATTAAAATTTTTGCTTAGAAATGAGTGTTAGTGTCGTAGCTGCATAGCATCTTTTCAGACACTCTTAAAAGACTCAGTCAATTTTAATTTTTTCATACATTGTCATCTATTAAATGCTCTTAATCATATTAACAGCATTAGAGTGCTTCTTTTTATCGCCTGCAATCTAAATGTTAACTTAACAGCTGTAATTCTAGCAGAGCAAAGCATTATGTTAACATGATATCCCTATGGTGCAATGCTGTTAAGCTTCGAGGGATTATATTAGCTTAACAGTTCATTGATTTCTTCTATTGGCTTAACATTAATTGCCTGTGGTATAATTAGCAAGGCCAGAGAACTATTAGAGGCTGTTAGCTAACAGTTCGAGTAAGCGTTGCATGCACGTTATGTTAATATTAACTGCTCTTTGCGCAATGTTATTGATTAATTAGCAAGAGTCCAAAATTAAAGCAACTGTTAGCTTAACAGTTCGTGCTAATTTCAATTTAAGCTCAATGCAGTTAGTGCAAAGGGCAAACACTTAGAGTTTACATAGTAATGTTCATAAAACAGCTTTGCTTAATATGATCTTTCATTACAGACTGTAAATTATTCAACTATGACTGCAATTTGCCGTTTGTTACTTAACATTTTCAACAGAATTTAATTATTCAAACCAATCAATTGTTAGCTCAGCAAACTCTTTAAAATTTGATACGCTTCATGAATTATGCAATAACTTTCATCACTTCAAGCGAATTCTCATTTCCCTCACACTACGCCCACATTTCATAATACATTTCTGCATAATAGTACTTTGCGAGCTGCCAAAACAAAAAAAAAACAAAAATATACATATATAAAAAAAATGTTAATCAATACCCTTAGCAAATGGGTTTCAATGAATTTACCATAGTATTAGTCACAGCAGCGGCCACTCGAGAAGCCCGCCGCCAGGGACAGGCAAATATCAAATTGATTCGCCAAATTGACGGCCTTCTGTCGAAACGGTTTTCTCATGCTGTTGCTTTGCTTTGGCGGCAAACGCGGCGTATGTGTAATTAAAATTATTGCGCCAGCGGCACTCTTTGACCAGGTGTGGCCCTTTTCGCCAACATATTAATTACTCTTGGAGCACAGCAAACAGAAGGAAGGAGCAACAAAACAAATTTCCAAAAAATTACAAAAATAGCAAAAATTACAAAAAATAATATCGAAAATAAAATTAAACGTCGCCACACCCCACAATTGTGTCCGGCCAGCGGGCAGTGGGCAACGGCCAACAAGTTGTCTCTGTTTTCATTTTATATTTCTATAATTTATTAAGAAAACAAGCCAAATGCAGAGTACGCGAGTGAGGGAGTGTGTCTGACCCGCAGCTCTCCCCCACTCCATCATCATTCTCGTTCCTGTTCATGCAACGCGCCTTTTGCATGCGTAATTTGTGCTGCGCTGACGGTGGTCCCACAGGGGCCCCGACATCAGCCCAGTCTGCGCCGCTCCGGGTGCGACGGCACCCGCACTGAATAATTGCCATAGGCTGGGCGCCACACGATAGAGATAGTGAGCGAGAGAGAGAGAGAGAGAGAGCGGGAGATCGGGACATGGATTCGTATTCGTATACGAATTCGGATGTATTTTTGTATATGCATAAAGATATATGTATATATCTAGATCTGCATATATGCTAATGCCAACTGCTTGTCGGCTTGATTAGTCATAAAGTGCGCTGAAAGATACGTGATACCTCGTGAATTTTATGAGTGAGGTATGATACGCTTATAGATGAAATTGGGTAGTAAATAGTATTGTAGTTAATTGAAGATATAGAAAATGAGATATACATATATGATTATATAATACCCTGTACTCTGCTATCAAAGAGATATGCTACACAAGATATATAGGAGATGTAGATTCATATATACAATAATAATAGATCAATAAATATTGCAAAAAAAAAAATACCCTGTAATCTAGGAGACATGCTCATTAAGCACACTTTAGATATAGCTACAGATAAACATGTAAAATGTATTTATTACAGGGTATCGCTAAATCGTTCACTTTAACTCCTGCTCCATTTAACGTATATAAATATTTATGCGAACTTTTTGCGTGGACAACACGAATTGTAATTTAGTTTTCAACATCAAAGGCGTGGGAATGAGCCACAGAAAAAAATTATTAAAATTAAAATGAAAAGAGCTAAAAGCCATACGAAAAACGAAACGAAACGGCTCAGCCTATCACAATGATAAATGCGTTTGTTTTTGCGGGAAAAAAATAAATATATATGTATATATGTGCCCCAATGCCGAATCCTTTCAGACAAATCCTCCCAGATTTATGGAGGGCAACAAAAAATTATATCAAAATAAAAACCATAAAAAAATCGAAACGAAATGCCAAAAGCCTAAAGCAAATGCCGCCAATGGAACGGAAATTTGTCGCCGCAGCAAATTGAAAACGAGCCGAAGCTGACTTTGAAAGCCAAAATGGGCAAAAGAATTCTAACAAAAGGCAAAAAAAAAAAGCTAAAAATAAGAACTGAAATTGAGGCTTGAGGCGGCGCAGGGGCGTGGCTCGGGGCGGCAGGCAACGGCAGCGGCAGCGGCAGCGGCTCCAGCTTCGGCTTTGGATGACAATGACAAGCGGCGTCCGAGCGACGCGCGCATTTGGGTCAATGACGACGAAACCGAAGCGACGACGATGCCAATGATTTAGAACCTAATGTTGAAGAGCAACAACAACAGCAACAGCAACAACTGCAGGAACAACAACAACAGTCTGATCTGGAATTGGCGTTCAATCAAGCTGAAAATGTTGCATGCTCTCATAGCAGGCATCATTTTTAGCATGTGGCGACAGCGGCTTATACAACATGAATCTGACTAAAGGGAAGTTGTTGTTGTGTATGTTGTTGTTGTTGTTGTTGTTGTTGTTGTTGTTGTTGTTGTTGTTGTGTGTGTGTGGCGATGATCATTTTGTTCAATCGATTGTAAACGATGCGTTGCGATCGTTTCGCTGCGGCTTTGATCAAATGACAAAATTGATCATTTTCTGTTTGAATGGATTTTGGAGCAGTCCCGCTGCCCGCACCTCCACCCCCCTTGGCCCACATGCTGGTGGCAGCTCTGTGCTGCCAACAATTGATTTATGTTGCTCTGTTGTCTCTCTCACTCTCTTTTGTCTCTTTGTCTCTCTGTGTGTGCTGTGTGGGGTCTGTTGTGTGGCATGTGCAACAGCAACAACAACAACAACAACAACAACAGCCAGAGCAGAGCTTTTGTGTTGAGTCAAAAGGTGCTATAAATCAAGCCAAATGTGAGCGCACCTCCAATTCGTTGTTGAGTGAAGGTTTCTCAGTTATTATTATTGTTGCTGTTGTTGCGCATTTTCCGCAAATTAACAACAATGCGCAAAACATTTTCGCCTTGCAACAATTAATAGCGCACACAGGCAACGCAGTCCAGTGCAGTACCACAAGGTCCAAAGGTCCCACACAGACTTTGTCTGTTGCAAGTCGCTTTTGAGTTGCAAGTTCGATTTCACATTCCCGTAGGGGTGAAATCTTGTTGTTTTTTTTTTTTTTTTTTTTTTTACATCGCGTTTTTTTTTTTGTTTTGTTTCTTGAGCCTGTGGGTAATGGCCAAAAATTAGCTAAAAATTGCTAAAGTTTGACTTGCATGATTTATCTATAATTTTGCATCGCGACTCGCCACGCGGCCCAGGCCCGGCATTTGGGGCTTCAGCGCTGGCACATTCGCCATCTGATAGGCCCACAGTCAAATACACATAGAGAGAGAGAGAGAGAGAGAGGGAGAGAGGGAGAGATGGGGAGGGGGAGATACCCCTACTATGTATATCTGACAGCCTAGGCCATTTTTAATGCGCTTTTCAGTCTAAGCGATTTGAAGTTTTCGTTCGGTTTCGGTTTCGGTTTCCTTTTTGCAGCTTAACACTTGCGGGTGTTGTTGTCTACATAATTTCACTGTGGCCACAGCCTGTGCTTTGCCGTGCGCTGTGGCACAAACATGTAATCGTCGTAATAATAAAAATTTGCAAATGATTTCGTTACTCAATCTTCAATCTCAATCGTTGCAGTCCTGGTTATGGCATGCCGGCTGGCCGCTGGCCACATCCAATGGAGCCCTCGTACTCCAGCTGAGCGACTCTGAGTTCGCGCACGCACTCCAACCCGCCGAGCTCTATCTGTGTGTCAAATTGGGTAAGTGGAACGAACTGATCAAGATATCTATATAGTTATATCAAAAGAGATAGAGAGCGAGGCAAAAGGAGGAAAAGAGAAGAGTTTAGAAGGCGAGAAATGAGATGTAAACTGAGAAAAGAGAATACAGAAAATAGTAGAGAGAAGCTAGAACTGAGAACTGAGATATGAGAAAATATAACAAAGAATTGAGAAAAAAAAATAGAAGTGAGGGGAGAGGGATTTGAAAATAAAGATGCGCAGTGAGAATAGAGAAACATTAAAGAGTTTAAAGAAAAATGATATTTTGGAAATAAAAAGTGAAAAGAGTGCGAGAAGACGAAGAGAAAAGATATGTTAGAAAGACTAAAGTTTCAAATTTAAATAAATAGAATGATAGTAATTTCCATTATGTAAATATTTATCTACCTTCCAAAGATGTAGCCAAAACCCTATACAAATTGTGGAAAGTAAAAAGAAATATTTTTAACTACATTCTTGTTAACTATAAGATTTAAGTAGCTTACATTTACCCCACTCAAAGATCTATGTTTAGTTTCTCTTGAAGTGTACTCATTATCATGGAAAAGACTTGCATTTTCTTATAAGTTTAGCGAAATTTAACCAAGGCTATCGCTATTCTCATACACCTAAACCTCTTCTTAAGACATCAACTCTTACTTTCATTATACTCTAAATATAGCTGCTCAGATATCTTTTCACTTATTCCAGCTTGAGTATAAGTAATTAATCTTTGTAAATTTGTGACTCTATATATGAGCTCTCAACTGTTTTATCTCGCTTCATTATTCATAATATTTTCACTTCCTTTTTGCCTTTCAGATTCTGACGCAGAGGCCACACCGCAGCTTTATGTCGTTTGGCGCTCGTCCGAGCAGCAGCAGCAGCAGCAGCAGAAGAAGGAGCAAGAGGGGAGCACACAGTGTGGAGGGCAGAGTAACTGCATTCATATCGATTACACAAATACGCATCAGCAGCCACTGAGCGTGCTGCAACTAGAGATGTCAATGGCAGCCATGGGAGCAGCAACAGCAACAGCAACAGCAGCAGGACACGCACAGAGTGCGGCACAGGAGAGGGGACAGCATCATAGTGAAGCTAACGAAGCCATCGAGTTGCCGCAGCTGTTGCAGAATTTGCTCGTGAGCGTGGAGCGCAGCATAGAGCGCGTGTCGCTAAACGAGCTGCAGATGCCGTTGGCAATGCACGAGGATCAGCTCGATGAGGCCAACAACAACAACAACAATAACAACAATAGCAGCAGCAACAACATTGGATCGCCAAAGTGCGCGCTGAGGCGCAGCGATTTAATTACCAAAAACAAACTGTTCAACAATCGTTACATGCTCCGGCGTCTGACCAATCGACAGGATAGCATGAACTCCACCTCGTCGGGCAACAGCAATGCGAGCGAGCGTAGCAGCACCAGTTCAAGCGCCAGCGAGGAGCTGCACAGCCATCTAAACAGCAACAGCAACAACAACAACAACAATCACAGTAACAACAACAACAACAACAACAACAATGTGGAGCTTGTTGCATCGACATCGCCTGCCTTGCCGCTATTTTGTTTGGGCAACTCATTTCCGCACATTGACAGCGACGAGGAGGCCACCGATGCTGGCGAGAAGCGACAGACACGCGGTAAGTAAATGCCAATGCGACGTATACGTAATATATTGCATTAAGCATACGCGAAGCAGGCCAGCCAATGCGCTCCACTTGCTGCGCTTATCTCAATTGCTGGGCGTTATTTCTATTTGTTTTTCTCTTTGTGCTATGCAAAGTGCCACGCCCACAGCTAAACAATATTCAATTAAACGCCCCGCAGCGCCAACCGAACTGCAATTCGCTTTGAAGTTGCAAGTCGGTGAAGTCGGTCTGCGCTAATAACACGATTTCAGATATCGCACAAATTTAGCGCTAATTTGATATATTTTCTGTACATCAATTTTTGCTTAACATTTAATTCAATTAAAGCAACGCTGATTGTGCAGCTTTGTTAAGAATTCTAGCGAAAGTATGTCGGAGTTTGTTCAATTTGATTAATTATGATTTATTTACTTTGATCATAGAAACTTTCGCTTGTTTGAAATTGAAAGAAACATATTTGATGAACTGTTGAGCAATATTTATTTGTCTTGGCGTGTTCATAGAGAGTTTGCTGCTTATCTTGTTGATTGTTGCATAGCTGAAGATCCAATAGTGATTCATTCAGAGTAGATTTAGCTACTCAGATTCATTTCTAGCAACTGTTGAAAATCTTTTATAGTCTACTTAGCTTAGTAGCTGGCAAAGCATTAGCTAAGCGAACCCTGCTTAAATATATAAGAATCAGTTCTTCTTCTTCTTTCTTCCACTTCTACTTCTACTTCTACTTCTACTTCTACTTTTACTTCTACTTCTACTTCTACTTCTACTTCTACTTCTACTTCTACTTCTACTTCTACTTCTACTTCTACTTCTACTTCTACTTCTACTACTTAACATTCTTCTACTTCTACTTCTACAACTTAACATTATGCTTCTCAGCATTCTGCTACTTAACATTCTGCAACTTGAAATTCTACTGCTTAACATCTTAAACTTCAGCATAGCTATCAAGCAGAACACCTTCAAAACTTCTGAAACTTTGATTCAAATTTTTCTACTCTAAAAGCATTTTCTATATACTAAATCACACACATACACTTTTTAATAAAGAGAATAACTAAAGCTTTGCTAGAGATGTGCATTAAGACCAACTGGGAATGCACGAGTCAGCAGTTGACTGGAGCCTGTCTCATGCTTAATGGGGTTTTGACGGTAAATGTAAAGAATATTTCAAATATTTCAATCTGCATCGAAATAATGCCAGTATAGTATTTGTACAGTGGCACATTATTCCAATTAGTTTATGTGACTGTTAAAATTGGCAGAGCTTATGAGTTTAGCTCACTCTACGTGATCTTATCGTGGGTGGAGGGCATTTGTGTCTTTATGCTGCTTGTCGATTTGTGCTGGATATGCTGTCACATGGGCAATCTACTGTTGGCGGTAAGTTGAAGAGAGCTAGAGAGAGAGAGAGAGAGAGAGAGGGAGTGAGGGAGAGCTACTCTACTGTATCACCGATTCCTTAGTCAATTATCGTATCGTTTTCGTTGGGCGTCTTTTTGCTCTTTGCTGGCAGCTACAGCGTCATCATGTATACGGATGTCTTTGTGGTTGTGCGAAGCTTTTACACGGACAATCTGTGGAATTATGAGATCGTGTTTCGCTGTTGTGGCATCACTGGCCCCAGCGACTATGGCAATGTCACCCAAAAGGACACTGTTCCAGCCTCCTGCTATAAAAAGCAAGTGGAGCGTCCCGAGAATCTCTATCACCGTGGCTGTCTCTTTGCCACTGAAGATAGTTGGTTCTGGTTTGTGTTTGCCAACTGCTATTGGTTTGCCTTTGTGATCTACTGTGCGAATCTAATCACCCACTGGAAGCTGAGGCAGCGTCTCAGAAGTTTTTAAGTCGTAGATAAATTCTCAGTTGATCTATGCACATAGATGTGCATTGATAGATATTAGATTATGATTTTTTTTATATTGCAGTTTTTGCTTTCAATATCTTGTCCACTTGCAAGCCGAGATTATAGAATGCGTTGCCAACGCCCACAGCTCGACCACAAAAGCCAACAAAAAGCCATTAGCCATTAACAACGGCGGCCCACAGCATCCGCCAGGCGTTGGTTAACCACAAAATATCGTTGTCTCCACGACAACAACAACAACAGCTGTGCAACAGCAGCAACAACGGTGCAAATGCCTTTTAATTTGTCAAAGCCTAAAATATGAAAATTAAATGAGAAACCAAAGCAGTGCAGCGCACAGTGGTGCAAGATGATGTGTAAATTTAAGTCGAAAAAATAAATAAAATGAATTACATAAAATTTTTTTAAAATTTAAAATGAATGCATACATATCAATTCATAAGATTCCAATTGGAATTCTGATATATACAAATTCTGAATATATCTATACAATAACTAAAAGTCATACCCGGATTCCTATGCTACCCATTTATATATAACATTTCGACTACTATAGCACTATGCCAATTCATATGCATATTCCATTATATTGATGTCGACATTGACATTACTATAATGATTCGTTCCCGGATAGCTCAGCGCATTTCCCATTATGAATTCAAACTCTGTTTCGCTCATAAAAACTTCGTGAATCAGGTCAACTCCAGCTGCGATTGGCAAACGCAAATGTCTTAACTGATTGCTGTAGGGCTACGCCTCGCTTAAACGATTCACACAGATGCCTATCTGGCACCACTGTGCGCTGGAATGCGTTCGACTCGCAGTCGGATTTCGGGCGTGTGGGTGCAATTTGCAAGCGTGCATAAATCAGCTGACAAGTGCGGAGGCAATTGTAGCCAGGGTATTGAGTTACATACTTATGCATGCAATGCCACCATCGAGCACCTGGCCAGCATTTGTATGCAGCGAACAGGTGGTGGTGCTGGTGGTGCTGGTGGTGTTGCACAGTACACACAGAATTTGTGCAGACGCTGCAATGTGTCGCATTTGTTACAAGCGCAAAATTGTCGCACGCGAAAGTGCCCAGCTCGTAATTTATGGGGCTGGCAACTGGTTTGCCTGGCCACGCCCCCTACCCGAAAACGAGGGGACACGAAGTGTGGCCAAATTAATCAAATGGCAATATTATGCAAAAAGAAATGTGAAGAGTGTGGCCAGCAGATCCTGAACAAGTTTTCAAGGTTTTCGTCGAGCGTTTAAAATGCAATTAACCTATATATATGAAAAGCTATATAAAAGAAAAATATATAAAAAGATAAATGTAATATTTATGTATAAAAACTTGTCAATTTCTAGCGCTCAACGGCGAGACGACGCAGCTGGCAGAGCGGGAGACGGAGAGGGAGCAGGAAACGGAACTGTTGCCGCCCAACTCGATCAACGAATTGCCCGAGAAACTGTTGAACAGCGGCGTCTATTTGCCAGGTATATATATATATATATACATATATCCCGACTTTCCATTTTGTTGCTCTGCATATAATTCTAGACTTTCGCTAGTCTATAAGCCGAAAAACTTATAAATATAAATTGGAAAACTCGCTACGCCCCGTTAGGCAGTTAGCCTGCAAGGCCTCCATGGTGGCCTGGGTGAAAAGCACTCCAATTGGCGCTCCAATTGGAATTCCAATTCGTAGTGATTTGCCAGCCATTCAATTCAATTAATTCACACACTTTTTCGCACATTAACGCGCAACGACCACCCAAGGCGCAGCTGTTTGAAAGCAATTGAAATTCATTTTGAGACTCAATTCGATTTGCATCTATTCGCAGGCACACGCACCCTCCAAGGCGACCCACTTGTCCATGTGGAGGCGGACGAGGTGGCCGGCGCTGGTCTCAATTGCTATGAGCTGGCCACGCTGTTGCTTTACTATAGCACCATACCGGAGCGCAGGTGAGTTGTAGTAGGCGGATCGGTGCAGGGGCAGGGGCCATTGCCTCAATCAGAATCGGGCAGTTTAATGTCAAATGTAAAACGCATGGGAATGAGCACAGGCTCACAGTGCAGGCATTTCAATTTGTGTGTTGCAACAAAGAGAAAGAAAATGTAGAAAGAGCTAAGTTCATAGACTCACAAGCAGCCCATCCATATTTACGAGCTGATATGCAAATGTGCAGTTAAAGCCTGGCCAAGAGCCACCAACGTGTGCTGGGAACAACCGAACGAAGAAACGAAGAACGCGACGGCGCTGCACTTAAGCCTTTAAGATGTTCTAACGGTGGTGCAAAGGGGGGGAAAGCAACACTGCCCATCTCTATCTCTCTCACTCTCTCTGTGTGTCGCTGTCTCTTTCTGCTGCGCTTGCTCCGTCGTCTTGCTGTCTGGCAATCAGGCAGTCGAACTCATTGCCGCTTAAGAATATGCATGCCAGTCAATTTGCCACTTTGGCTAAAAGGAAACATGCAACAACAACAGCAACAACAACAACAGCAACAGCAACAACAACAAAACATCGAACAGCACTTGCATTGAATGCTGAGAACTTTGCCACAGAAAATAGAACAAAAGCTTTAGCTAAAAGTCAATAACACTGTAGAGCAAATTGCTCTTCATTAACTCAATTTTTTATGGGGTCTACGTTAGATAAGAAGATTGAAGTGAACTAAGAACTGGATCTGTGAACAAATGTCAAAAAGATTTACTTTCTAGATGTCTGGTCATAAAAAAAAAATAAATAGAAGGTCAGATGCGTATTTTAAAAGCTATAAAAAACTTTCAAAAACTGTTCTTATAAATAAAATAGAATATAAATAAAGAAAATAGATATACTCAAAACAAAATATAGATAAATTATAAAATAAATATAGTAAAATAAACAATAAAAAAATCAATTTAAAATGAACAAATATACAAAATATACAACAAATAATTCCATAAAATAATATAAAATACAAATACAAATAAAAAAATTAATAAGAAAAAATTATCAATGTATTTATACATCAAATATATATAGAATAATAATATAGCATATAGAAATCTGCTTTAGTTTACTGTTATAACTATAAAAGAAATCAGAGTAAAATGTGTTTCACTTCTGTTAAAGACAATATACATTCGATTAAGATACTCTTATATTTAAAGATACTTTTGCTGCTGACAAAAGATACTTTTTTTATTTTATTGATTGGCCTAAATTGTAATTCCATCTTCAGTTCCTAATGGTCTAAGCTCGTAAATTTCTTGTGACCTACTTAGTAGAAAAGAATCTTAGACTTAAGCTGGCAACTTTGTTGTCTAGTGTAGCTTAGAATTCTCGTTTTTAGCTGGCAGGCAGGCAAGATTTGCTAAAGCATTGGCAGACACATGGCTTGAGGGACTCTGCGGTTGCGGCTTCCCTTTGTAGCGAACGCAAGGGGGAGACAACGCTAGCTGGAGTAAATGAGAAGGGGGAGAGGGAGGAGGAAGCTGCTGATGCTGATGCTGATGCTGCCTGCTGCAGGCATATGAATGATCTTTCAGACAGATTCGTGACACTTTGAATTTATGATGTGAACTTTTGTGGCCCAGCGTTGAATGCTCGCTGTATGTGTGAGAATGAGTGAGTGAGTGTGTGTGTGTGTGTGTGTGTGTGTGTGTGTGTGTATGTTGGTTGCTCTACCACGATTCCTGGAAATATCACAGAACAATCTGCGAAATCTAAATCGACATACGTAAGAGAGAGCGAGAGAGAGAGAAGGAGTGAGGGAGGGAGCTGCAGAGAGAAGACTCGTTGGCCACTTACACGAGTTGGCAGCCAGCTATTGCTGATTCTGATTCGGATGCAGAATCCCGTTTCGACTTGAGTTCCAGCTGCATGTTAATTGCTTCAATGCCAATTGCTAAAATGCGGCCAAATCGTGTAGAAAACTTTGACAAACATTTGCTCAGATTTTATTATGCTTAAGCAATATGAAGACACCCTCCTCTCGCTCTCCCTATCTCTCTCTCTCTCTCTCTCTCTCGCACGGTAGATAACTGGCACAACTTGTCATCAGACGTGCGTCTGACACTAAAGACTTGAAGTTTGGACAGAGCTCAGTCACACTATGTATACTATCTGCCCTCTCGCTCGCTCTTCAAGTGCAGCCATTGACATTATTTGCGGTTTGTTTGTCGACATGTGTAAGGTATTCATTAGCTGGCTGTCCAAATCCAAATGCCAGTCTATGCTGCACGCAAATAATAAATATTTGAGCTGAGTCAAGTTTTCACCATGAGATTCAGTCTCTGCGACTTGCGACTGGGCGCAGTGTCAACAGCAAACTTGGCTTGTTGTCTTTGACAACTTGTCGCTTATCCAAAAACTTATATCATCAGCAAGAGCTCCTCCATTTGACCCTTCTTCTCTCAGACAACAATTATGTCTGTCTGTATGTATGTGTGTGTGACAGCTTGCAATTAAATTTGTTTTTATGTGGCCTGCACTTCTGGGAATCTTTAAATGCCGCCTGCAACGAGTGGCAAAGGTATTATTAATATGCATGCCTGTGCATAATACAAATATAAATATAAAGAAAGCTCGGGTTACACACGAACGACCTGGCCTAGGACTGCACTCATAAATTTATTGCACTCACTGCACTTGGAGTCTAATGAAATGTACATCATATTTGTCTGCCTGCTGGCTATAACATAGCCCTTAGTTAAAGCTCTTAATTTATACATTTTTGTGTTGTGCTATGCATAATTGAGTGCGCTCAACAGTGGGCTTAACTTATATTGCCCTTTTAATTACATTATCTACTTAAATAAAGCTGTGTAGCCCTTAGGGCAACTTCAGCTTATATTTCCCCTGTTAACAGTCACAGCTCATAAAATAACAGCCGCTTTAGTCACTCCAGCTCAGCTTCTATTTCATTTACAGACAGCTCTTATAATAACATTTGCTGCTTATGTAAAGCTTCAGCCCTTAGGCAGCTTGTGTTATATTGCTCTGTTAAATAGTTACAGCTCTTCTAATAGTTTGTTTTGTTACGGCTTCTAGGTCGTTAATATGCGAATGTAATATTTGTAGATGAAAATGTAAATTAATTTAAAATAGTAGCTTTAGGCAGCTCAGTTTATATTTGCATATTAAGTACTTAAAACAATTCTAAAAGCTCATTACTTTGTTATGTAAAAATTGTTAGTCATTGGCAGCTTAACAGTTAGCATACTTTACATTAATAGACTTCATTAACAGAATGCACAAATGTAATTCCATTGCCTAACAGGGCAATTTAAAGCAAGCGCTGTTATAATAACATGAAAGCCACAGAGTCTTTTAACAGTGATTCAAGCGTTTACTTAACAGAAAGCTGTTAAAGTAGGCTTAAAGAAAACGTTAAGCATTGATAATTGAATTATTATTAATAATTACATTTGATACATATTTATGTTAAGTCAGAAGTACCTAAATTGAACTCAATTCTCTTTTAATCAAACAGCAGCATAAAGAGCATATGCAATTCGTTCTGCAATCAACAATTAGATCTTGCTCGCAGCTTAGTTCATGTGTAGGCTGCTTTGAAATTGAAATGCCAAACGCTTTTGATGGCCTGTGTGGTTGCTATGTGCGGCATCATTAAACTCGGGACATGCCAGCGCTGTTGATGAAGCTGGTGAGACTTGTGAGTTGTGAGTTGCAACCCGCAGCTTTGGCCGCTTTTGCAGCATTTGCCACTTGCCGCATTGCGTGCAAATATCAACTGAAAACTACGCTGACGGGGGTGGACTGTGCGCGTGTGAGAACAGAGAACTGGCTGACTGCCTAACTGGCTAAGAGGCCAACAACTGCTGGCATGCATTTACAGTTAGAACCGCAGCAGAGATTGGCAGGAGGCAACGGGCATCGGGCATCGGGCATCGTGCACAGCTGGATAAAACTTTGGCTAAAGTGTTAAGAAGTGCCTGTTGGGCTTTTTATTAATAGGCCAGCTGCCATTAGCAGCAATTTTCAATTTTTATTTACGCTGATTAAAAGTGGCTACCAACTTGTCATATTTGCAGTCGAGCAGCAGCAGCAGCAGCAGCCACTCGCTTGATATACTCAAAGGGAGGCTGAGCAGCAGCAGCAGCCGCATCTAGTTGTGGGCTGTGCCTGTTGGCCAAGTGGCATAGGCCGCTTATTGCCAATTATGCTGAACTTGTTTTGGGCGTTGCCAGTTGGTTCTGCTTGCAGTTGCAGTCGATGCCACAGCAACCTGCCACAGCCACAATTTACACCAAATGGACTGACAGACAGACAGAGCCACGCGTTGTTTATGAGCGCCTGCGCTGGCCATGCACTTCTCACTAACAAAAAAAAAAGTAGTAGAAGGAAAAAAACTCATTGCCTTTTAACTTATGTATTTGCAGCATTGGCCATAAAAGTACACAGCAGCAACAGCAGCAGCAGCAGCCACAGCAGCAACAGTTGCAGCCAGCCTCGCGCACATTTACCATTTTAATTGCCATCGAGAAGTCGCAACATTTATGCGTAATCGACTTAATTTGCCAAAGCCTCAAATTGTTAAGCAAGCAAATTGGCAATTGTGAAATTTTGGCCGTTTGCCTCGATGCGAATTTGCTGCAATTGTGCAACCAGCAACAGCAACAACAGCAACAGCAGCAGCAGCAGCACAGCAGCAATAGCTGTGATCAAAAGGTAAGTTTCAGGTTTTGACCTTTGCGATTGCAGCACAAAATGAAATCATTAGGCGAGGGCCAACCAACTCCCTCGGTTCAAGTTAACGCCCCACAAAAAGTCCACACAGACGCCCAATTAAAGCGCTTTACATGGACAGATTCTGGCTAACTAATGATGGCTTTAAATTTGGTTTCCTTTTTTTTGTTTGTTTTTTTTTTTTTTTCTTGACCTCCCACCACATGCAGGACCAGCAGCAGCAGCAGCAGCAGCAGCAACAACAATTGCAGTTGCAGTCGCATTTGGTTAAATTCATTAGCGTGGACCAAGTCACGACAAGTGTTGCGCCATCACAGTTGCCGAGCGGAGCGCTCCGGGGCCAGCATCATCACGACGCGCGCAAGTGGCGCGAGTTCTTTGCCCAGCTGGAGGCGTTCCAGCGGCAGTGCTCCACTGCTGGGGGTCGTCTCGTTGGCGCTTTGAGCGACATACGCGCCGCAGATCTATTGGGCTTGCCAACACGCCGTCAGCTCTATGGGCAGCATCGTGCCCTTAGCCGTGCCCTCATGGACTCTCAACTGCATAATCTCCGCAAGAATGGCGCCAACCAGCTGTTGCGCCTGCAAGCGGCAGCCAGTGCCATCAATGCAGCACCAGCAGCAGCAGCAACAGTGACTGCCACACCTACAGCCACAAACACAGTTGATGTTGCCGCCTCTGCCGCTCCAGATGCAGCCGCTGCTGCGCATCATTTGGATGCAGCTCATAAGCTGCGTAAGGTTACACTGCTCTACAGCGAGGTAGATCGTGCCGCTCAGCGTCTGGAGCAGTTGACGGAGCAGCGACGCGAGCGACTGCGTCAGCTGACGAGACAACGCGCCTTGGAGGATGAAATCACTGAGGTGAGTTGACAACTTTTGAACATTGCTTATGGCATTAAGGGTTAGCTGTACGTATATTATGTTGCTTAGATAGGAATATCTCATAAAAGTCGAATTTTTCAAGCCACAAAAATGCGCAATTGCATTTGAAACTTTTTGAGAATTTTCATTTGTTCAAGCGAAAACTATTTTTTCTATTTAATTACACCCGCTTCTGCTTTGCGCGCCACCAAAACATTTTAGCTGTTTTGTCACACATATAAAAAAAAAAACAAGTCAAATCAATTCTAACTAAATTTGTTGATATATGTTTTCTAAGAAACCCGAAAAAAGAAAATGTTGCATGTTGTCTGTCAATTGATATGCTCGAAACGTGCCATGCTTTTGAGTTTTGATGTATGTGACGATAATAACAAAGTTTAATCAGGCAGCAGAGAGAGAGAGAGAGAGAGAGAGAGAGAGAGAGGTTTGTGAACAGGAAATGTGCTGTAGCTCACATTTGAGCACACACACTCGAAATGCCAAATGCAACTGTCAGATAGTCGCGCGACATTGTTAATTGAATATGCATTGGCTTAAAAGCTGGCTTTATTAATTTATTACGCGCATCCGCTTAGTTGGAGTTGGTCAGCCAAATGGAGCCGTTAGATAAGCCTGCCAAGATGCGCAACTGTTGCAGTAGCTGTGGCAGCAACTGTTGCAGTTGCAATCATCGCTGTCGTCCTCAATGCCAATTGCATTTCCTGGCATTTTTTCTCGTTGCTTTTTTTTTTTATATTTTTAATTGACTTGTTAATGGATATGCGCAATGCAGTTGCAAGGGCTGAGATGAATGACTTGAGTTGACTTGCCAGTGCCACGATCATGATCATGATCATGATCATTGTCTACCTTTAACCCAACTGCAACTTTAACTGCAACTTCAGCTGCTGCCGTGCTGCATAATTGAGCACGCACGCACCCACAACAGCTCTTCCCATTTGGGCTTTATCTCTGCTCGGCTAATCTTGAGTTTGGCTTTGGCTTTGGCTTCGCTTGGCGCTTAATCAGCGCCAGTGACAGTTGCTGCAACGCCCAACGACTCGCAGCAGCAGCAACAGCAACAGCAACAGTTGCTAATGCAATTTCGCTGATTAATCACAATAATTTGTTGTGGGATTAGTTAGCGCAGTCATAAAGCCAGGCTCCAAACAGCAGACTCCAATTCCCGTCTTTGACTTGAACTCCCCTCTTCAGCTATACGTTTACATATTCGTCATACTTTCGCAGCTACTATTAACTCTTTTTTTTTTTTTTTTTTGGCATTATTATTATTATTATTATTATGTGTGTGTTGCATGCCACAAACACGGCAACAAAAGTATGTCAAATTGCCAACACACGATACGCAGATACGCAGCTATATAGCGCTTGTATCTCTCATAGATAAACGGCTGCTGCTGCTGCTGCTGCTGCTGCTGCTGCTGCTGCTGCTGCTGTCTCAGTCTCAGCCTTTCAGCTTCAACTTCATCATCTTCGCATTTCATTTAATAATTTGCGGAAATTGGCATTTAAAAATTTGCCAGCGTCTTGTTAACGTATCTCCACCTTGTTTATTATTGTTGTTTCTGATTGGCTTTTACAGTTGTTCGCACATTTTTCACACGCTCCTCCGCCTTTTGGCTTAATTTATCAAGCAACAAAATTAACTTGGCAAAAATTGAATTTTAATTGCCGGCGAAAAGTTAATGAGAAAAGTGAAAGCAAGGTTAAAGAAATTAAATACGTTTCATGTGCGATTTTCAATCGATTTACTGCAATGTATGTAGTTTTTTTTTTATTTATTTATTTATTTATTTTTGCAATAAGCCCCCCTCTAACTGTCTGTCTGTCTGGCAGTTGCCCCATTGATTGCTTCATTGATGGCTGCGCTGGCAGCTCATTTCATTAGTTTTCATTCAAAAGTAGTTCAGCGATAAGCGAACCACTGACACAAGGCTGTCTGCCCCTCTCACACACACACACTCTCTCCCTGTCTCTCTCTCTCTCTGTCTCTCTGTCAATCGCTCTCTGTCATTGTGGAATATGTCTGTCATATCGCCAATCGTCAATCGCCGTTGATCGCCGCTCGAATTAAACTAAAAGATACGCAAAACAGCTCTGAACACGCGCTCAAATGTTGTTGACACCCAAAAGCCAAAGAGTTTCTGATTTGTTGTCATAGATCAACAATTGCCGTGGGAAGTCGAACACATTTCACTAGAAAGCTGTAACTATCTAAAGCCCCTCATCAGTTAGTTAAGTTTTGCTCGACCTGCTCATAAATCAAATGCGGTGCTAAAGAGGCGCTTGAACTTTGAGTTCAACTTTGATGGATTTCAGCGAAGTTTGTCAAATAGTTTTGTTTTTTTTTTTTTTCAAGTGAATCATGTTTATGAGTTGACGAACAACTCGATTTAGATATTGTTGATTTATCGAATAGAACAATATTTAAGAGTAGATATTTATTATCTGTAAAGTATATTATAATGGAGAGCCTTCATGGTGTCTCTGACTTGCTTGAGATACATTTTGTATCTGTGTATTTATTCATGAGTTTAATTAAGTCTTAACTTGTTTGACTTTATTTATATGGCAGCTTGCACATAAATATATTTTTTATTTTGAGACTTGAACAGTTTTAATTTCTGATATTTTTTACACATTTGTATATATGAATATTTTCCCAGTTATCAGCATCATTGCATTTTCTTAAGTTAAGTCAAGTTATGATTAATTATTGAAATAAATATATATAATAGACTATATATACAAAATATATCTAAATAATCATAGAGATAATCACAAAGAGATACAAGCAAAATGCTTTGCCAAATCTAAAGTTCTTCAGATAGAGCTAAGTATTAGCTGAAGCTCATCAGTATATCAACAATAATAATAATGATGCAAAGAGGCAGACAAAAGAGATTATGTATGCTAATATACATATACATGATGATAATAGTAAGCATACAGAAGTTATGTAAGCTCAAACATGTGATGTGAGAATATTATGTATTATAATCAATAGTAAATTAACACGCTGCTATGCTGAACAGGGCATACCCTACACTGACATAAAAGTAAATCCTATACAGCTGTAATATACCATTCCATCAAAAAAATATCTCATATATTTAATTAAAGTATGATCATCTACTTGTACAGTTACTGCAACAGTTGTTATCTGATTATTGACTCTGTATTGTGTTTCTCAATCAAATTTATAGCTCGATAGCGTATTAAATCTTCGTTAGACTCGATTTGTTTTCGAGCTAATTAAATCAATGTATTTATGTAGTTAACCAGCCAAGCGCAACTAAACCAAGTCAACGCGAGCTGCGCGAGCTGGCAAAGCCAATGCCAAAACTGAATCGAAATCCGAATGCGAAACGCGAATCGCGACTCTGAATGCAGCTCTGTCACCTAACAAATGTCGCTGTCGTCCATTAGGCGCGCATTCAAACAAGGTGCGAAAAAAGATGCCGCCATCGCCATTTTGTTGCTGCAACGGCAACAACGACAACGACAACGACAACAACGTCGACAACGACAACAACATTATGATGCGATATGCGATATTATATCTAAATTGTTGATCGGCTGCATTAGTCGTTGACTTTAGCTCCAGTTATGGCCAAAACTGTTGACTCTGGGTGTGTGCTACAAGTCTCCAAGCGTGTGTAGCCTTGGGTGTTGCTGCTGCTGCTGCTGGTGCTGCCTGTTGGTGGTGAAAGAGCTGACGATAGCTGCCTGCAGATAGCGATAAAAAATCCACAAACACTGGCGGTGAAATTGGATTTGTTTGGGGCGCTTTCTTTGAGTGCTGCCTGTAGCTAGCCAGCTTTATATATATAAATAAATATATATTTTCATTAAATTAATTTGCGCGCTGTCGGCGGCTTTTGTGCAATGAAAACTATGTTTAATTGTTTCGCGCCTTGAATTGCAGCAGCAATGGCAGCAGCAGTGGCAGCAGCAGTGGTAGCAGCAGTCCCAGTGGCAACAGTTGCTGCCGTTGATGTCTTGACCATTTGACCAAACGACAAGTTATTTTTTGTTGTTGTTGTTGTTGTTGTTGCGGAAGCAAGCAAACGCCTTAACTTATTTATGGCCTTTGACATATGAACCCGCGGCTAGCTCGTGTGCCAGACAGGAATGTGCCTTGCATAACTGCAACAGCAACAACAGCAAACAGCAACTGCAGCAACTGTTGAGAACTTGGCTGAGCATAGAATTTCGGTCAGCCAGAGTCACAAATATAAGAAGAAGAAAAAAAAAAAAAGCAACCTGGCCATGAAATATGAAGGCTTATTTAGTGTCGACAGGGCAAATGAAGAGTGCAAGAGAGATGCAGAGAAGCAGTCAGGTGAAGACCTCTTGGACTCGCGTGGCATTAATAATAACCCCGACGGGCTGGCAACCGGTTGATACATGCAAATGCAACAATGCCAGGCGAGGCAAGGCGAGGCCTGGCCAACTCCTGTTGCTGTCGCTCTGTGTCATCAATGTGAACGTTAATCATACGCTTAGAGTTCGGACAGACAACGCCAAAGGCGCTGCAATGTCTAGAATGTCGGCAGCAACAGTTGCTGCTGCTGCTGTTGCTGTTGCTGTTGTTGTTGCTGCTGCAGCATCTTCATACGTTTATTGAATCAAGTTAAGCCTCGCAGCACATGTCAAAATCTAATTCGTCGCATTGCGTTTGACATGTTGTTTTTTTTATTTAGTTTTTTTTTTTTTTTCTCTCTCTCTCTCTCTCTCTCTCTCTCTCTCTCTCTCTCTCTCTCTCTGAACACTAATTTTACACGCATTTTTAGAAATCGTCAACTTCATCAACGGCTGTCATCATTTTCCATTTCATTTTCAGTTTTCAGCTTTTCTTTCCCGCTTTTAAGCGTCGTCACGTCTGCTGCTGCGCCTCTGATGCCAGCGATAAGCTGGCTCACTGTCACTCTGCTGCAAGTTGTTGCTGCTGTTGCTGTTGTTGTTGTTGCACTTGCTGCGACACAAAACTCGACTGCATGCAATATTGTCAACACATTAACGTCTTTGGCCTTTTGTGTTCACAATTTATGACTTTGTGCGTGCAGCTTCTCAATCTCCCTCTCCCTATCTCGCTTTGCCACTACTCAGATATCTTCACTCCCTCTCTCCCTCTCTCTCTCTCCCTCTATCTGTTGGGAAAGTGAAAAATAAGTAAAATTTTAATCGCCTTTTCGCGCATCAAATAGTTCAGCTTGAATTACTCTATTATAACATGCAAGCATTTGTAGCTCAACTCTCCCATTCAGCAAAGTCTTCATTTCCATTCCCATTTCCATTCTATACTTAATCTTTCTCTTTAATAAATTTACCTGCAAGCATATAGCAAAGTTCTCCCATCCCTTATATAACAATTCCATTGCCATTTTGACATCGAAATTCGTCACCATTACAATTCAGCTCTCTCATACTCTAAGTATATCCCATGCTAAAACACAAATGCCCATTAAATATTTAATTTTCGTTTTGGCAACGAAATATCTTTATTTTACACGACTTGGCTTGGCATTTTTTTAATGGTGCTCTAAACGTCACAGGCTTGATTCACAATTTATAGTTAAGACCCCATTTTAAATGACACATATATGTTTTCTTTTTTTTTTAAGTCCAGTCATTAGCTTTGAGCGCAGGTTAATGCTGCGATTCTTTTAATTTATGTCGCATATTAAAACTTAATGCACTTTCGCATTGCATTTCGAAAAGGTGCTTCAACCTCGACTGCGACTTCGACTTCGGCTTCAGCTTTGGCTAGCCAAAGACAGAGCATAAAAGCCAGCTGAAATGCATTAGGCATGGAAATCGGTTCAGTTTTAAAACAGTTATGAGAGTGCGAAAGTATTTCGCTCTTTGTTTGGCTTGGCTGGAACTAGGATCTTTGGTTTCTAATTTTTATTTTATTTATTTTTTGTTGTGAGTTGTAATTGCATACTTAAGTTTGAAGTTTGAAGGTTTTATGTTGTAATTTAAATATTTAAAATATAACTTGAGAGTTTCCATTAAGTTACTATTATGCAATGTCTAGGAAATATAGCTTAGAAAGCTTAATGAGAACTTTATGAAATATTTTAAATAATATTTCCGTTCAATTATTTTCTGCTCTTGGCATCTACTGTTTCATCTGTTGCTCTAAATATCAACAAAGCTGCAAAACACTCCCCCCGTTATCATACACTCAATTTTTATAGGGTATATCCAAGTGTATGGATTTGCTTCATAGCTTTTTTGTATTTAAGGCTTCAGTGCACTTTAAGTGTTGCCATTCGCAGGCCACATTCATGTTTGATGTCTCATTTGGAGCACACAGATGTCACTTAGCTGTGCTACAGTATCTACACATCTATCCCAACGCCACTCTGGCGCCCCTCCATTTGTGCTTTATGGCATACTCACTTTAGCGATCTGGAGCTAGTTATCGGCGCCATAATTTCTGAGTAACTGCCATTACACGACATGGCTATTAAAATAGGAACATCTTAAGAGAGAGAGAGAGAGGGAGAGGGAGAGAGAGAGAGAAAGATAAGCAGCTGGCAGATATGGCTCGACCATGAAGAGCCACAAATTAGTTAAGCTCGAGTTGGAAATGAGACAGGCCGAATGGCAAATGGCGATTGGCGAATGGCCAATGGCAAATGGCAAACGCATATCATTTAAGACGCACTTCAAATAAATTACCCAAGACCAGAAATAGAAACAGAACCCCTGTAGCCGACACAGACCGAAAATCCCAATAGCTGTCGCAATTTTCTAAGATAGCAACAGCAACCGCTTCGGCAACAGCAACGGCAACAGCAACTGCTTCGACAATGGCGACAACTTTGTAAAGTGTCAAAATAAATTCGATATTGTGGCTTAAAAAATGTTTATGGCTGCGAGATAAATACGCGACATTTGCGTAAATTACACGACAGCAGCAGCAACAGTTGCCGCTGTCGCAGCAGCAGTTGCCACGCATGCGCAACATAGATGCTGCTATTGCTGTTGCTGTTGTTGTAGGTGTTGCATGTGTTTTATGGCGCATGCGATCAACTTGTTAAACTGTCACGTTAAATTTGCGTTTTATGTCAGCAAACACCCAACGACAACAGCAACAGCAACAGCAACTGCAATAGCAACAGCAACATCAGCAGCTTCTCTATGATGTGCCGCATCATACGCCGACTGGGGCGATAGAGAGTGCAGTCAACTGGGCGAGTTATCAGCAAAGCTGACAAAAGACAACATCCGCTGTTGCTGTAGACCAACGACAGTTGCCACCGGCTAGCAAATAGAATAATAGAGTAATAGAGTCTCCAATCAAAAGCTTATCACTGCCTTGCAGCAACAGGCCCTGCAGCTGCTGTTGCTGCGGGAGATGTGTCTTTGCAGCTCACATATTTACTTAGCTAAGCAAATTGCAGCAGGGCAACATACAACAGCGACAGCATAATCAACAAGCATACAAAGCACTAGAGCTGACAGCTTTAAAGTAGCTAGCAAATGTAGCTAGAAAAGAGCTGAATGGGAATAAGAATGAATTAACAAAATTGTGGAAAATTAATGATATAAATTATCAAATTTAGAAATGTAAACAAAATATATTTAATAAAATATTCAATATTAGTTCATGAATCGGTTAAATAAATAAACAAAATTAAGTTTGAATATTTTAAATTCAGTCTCACTCATCTCTATACATTAACGAATTGCATTGATTGTTGTAAAGTCAACTTCAATATAGTTAAAGCTAAACAAATATCGTTCAATTTAAATTTAGCTCGTATTAAACATAAATAAAATGCTAGTTTTTCAGCTGTAAAGTGGCTAAACTATGCTGTGCCAGCAGCGCTAGTCAGCAACATGATAATGATGTTTGCCATGCCTGTGCCTGTTGCTGCTTGGCATCAGCAGCAATAGCAATAGCAATAGCAACAGCAACAGCAACAGCAACAGCTCGGTGCTTCCAATTCCAGCTACATTTCCAGTGCCAGGCAAATGCGACTGCCCTCTGCCTGATTATTATATATTTGCACAGACTAATTGTTTGGATTTGATTGAATTTCATTGAGCGATGCCGACGTTGACGTCGAGCAGCGAGCAGCAAGCAGTGATCAGCGCTTTCCAGTTTCAATTCCATTTCCAATTCATTGTTTCACTTCCAATTCCAGTTCCAGTCGCAATTCTGAGCTGTTGGTGGCATGTTGTTGTTGCTGTTGTCGCGCTTAGCGGACAGCATTAATTGTTATCGCATTTGGAGCTCTATACACATTATGATCGGCAGCAGCAGCAGCAGCTCCTCCCCTGCAGCTCCGGCATTGGCGTCAGCTGGCAGTGAGCGTGAAACAGCTGCCAGTCATTTGGCAGCCCAAATAGCCAACTATGTGAGTCATCAGCTACTTACACTCCACCAACTCCCCCCAACAGCAGCCCCATCAGCCAGCTCTACGTGCAACCAACTGAAACTTGTTAAAGTTTTCTTGTTTCTTTGTTTTAGCCTTTTTGTGATGCTGCCTGCCTGCCTGCCTGCCTGCATTTGATTTCACTTGCGCGTCATTCGTAAGGTTCGATCGGTGGCTGTTGCAGGCGCGTCTTATCGCATCAGGCGCTGGCATTAAAAATTTCATTGAAGCAGCGATTTACTAAATCAAAATCAATTAATTTATTTATTATATTGACTCTCTTATTGACGACTCTGTGTGTGCTTATCTGTGTTCGTGTGTGTGTGGCAATCTCTCAAATGGCATCAGGCAATAAAACTAAAAAAGGCCTTGCGCCCCGTCATGTAAACAATGCAAGCAACTGAGCCGGCTACACACTAAGGCAACAACAACTAAATAAAAACAGGGTGTGCTAAAAAAAAAGAAGAATAAAATAAAGTAAATGAATACAAATTAAACAATCGAAAAATTGCTGAATAATTACGACAACAAGTGTCGAAATCTGTGCAAAAAGTGTTTGAAAATTCAATTTCAATTTCCAAAAAAAAATTTGGATGTCTTTAAACGAAGTTTTTGGCGGAATGTTTTTACAGCTCGTATGGCAAGAGGTTAGCTATGTTAAATAAGTGTTTTTAATCCAATTGAAAATCTAATTTTTAAAAAGAAAACAGAGTATAAAAAGTTGATAAAAAATATTTTCAGCAACTTGAAAAACTTTGAGAGTTAATCTAATAATATTTTGAGCAAGAAATCTAAATGTAAAATTTTTAATTTGTAGAAATTATGATAAACTTATGAAATTTATGCTTTTCAATAATATTTAATAATATTTAATATTTAATGCACACATGCATCTGCTCAGTTATCAAAAGAAATTTGGGTCTCGATAGCTGAAAAGTTTGTGAGTTATTTCGTAAGACAAAAAGTGTTTCTAATTGAATTTATTGTTTATCAATAATACTTAAGATATTTTGTACATATTTTGATATGTAAAACTCTTTTCGATCAATTGCCAAAAGCTTTTACATCTTTCATTTCGTAATCAAAACAATTTCCAAATGCACTCAACTCCCTTGTAACAATTCTGAGCTATTGCAACACCCTGTATTCTTGATCATGTACATGCCTATACATATACATGCATATATGCACGCTCGTCTGTTTGGTCATGCCTGCCATATCTGATGAGAGCATGAAGTCCGAGTCAGCCTGATTGAAACTGGAGCAGCAGCTGAAGCTGAAGCTGCTGCGCTCAGCGTTGACACTGCCCCCATAGACTCAGTCAGACAGTTTCATTCATTGGGCAGGACATGGACATGCCCAAAAAAAAAAAAAAAAAAAAAAAAACAATGCTGAGGGGCATTATCTCAAAGCCAAGGATCGGCAAAGACAAAAACCAAAAACGGAAAGTGAATGCGGCGTGGCTCACGCGTCGTCAGCTGAGCTAGCTGAACTAGCTGAATAGCTGGAAGCTGCTTAGTTAGTTAAGGTTGGGTCTTAGTCCGCTGTTGCCTCGCATCATCATCATCATCATCATCATCATCACATCATCATCATTATCGATTGTATCAATTCAATTGGACGCAGCAGGTGATTAAAAATTGGTTAGAGCTAAAAAATTATCAATGTGAGATTGTTGATTGGCTCGTGGTTGTTGTCAATGTTGTTGCTGTTGTTGTTATTGTTGCTGTTGTTGTTGTTGCTGTTGTTGTTGCTTTCAATACCTTTGGGAGCGCTGAAATACCCCAACGAGGAATCATTTGATTTGATTTGTGCGCGATTGGTTTTTAATTTGTAAAGTGAGGCCTAATTAGATCGTCCATGAGTTTCACTTTTCATCAGAGAAAGATGGTGATAGAGAGAGAGAGAGAGAGGGAAAGAGAGAGGGGGGAGGGAGCCTTGACATAGGCGTGGGCGCGTCTCTGAAGGTTTCACATTTAAATGCAAACTAATTTTGTTGTCTGTCGCTTTTGTAGGTCACCTCTTGGCTGGGCAATGACGGTGCTGAAACTTTGCAAAGATTTGCACAGCTGCAGCTGGAGAGCGAGGCGCAGCTGAAGGCCCAAGAGTTGGAATTCGAGAAATACTATTTTATAGCCAGGGTAAGTGGAAAGAAACACTTGCTGATCGGAGCTCAACAATTGAGTCGAATCTATATCATCTGCAGAAACACTTGGCCAAGGGTCGCGATCTGCATTTGGCAGCCAATAAGATTGCCGTGCTCAGCGAGAGCGCACACAATCTGAAGACGGCGCTGGACCAATTCGCCGAGAAGCTGGAGAAGACACGAGAACGCATCGAAGGCGGCGCTCGACTGTTGCATCTGCTGACGCAGCATCAGCGCGAGACGAGCGTCTTGGAGGAGTTGCAGCGTCTGGCTACGCAGCTGAATGCCACAGCGCTGCTGGATAAGCATCTGCCAGCTGTGCGAAGGAGCACCACATTGCCAGCTGCGAGCAGCACGCCTGGCCAGGCTCAGGCCGCCAAGCGGGGCAGCTATCGCTGCAGCTCCGGCAATGGCAGCTCCTTTGAGGGCGCCACTGGCGGCAGTCAGTGCAGCTGCTGGCGCGAGAGTCGCAATCTGGAGGACATGGATGAGCCAGAGGAGGAGCCAGATCGAGAGTGCCTGGGCGATGCCGATGGCGAGGAGCAACAGTCCAAGATAGCCGACTCCGGCGTCGGAGTCTGCGACAATTGCGAACGCAATCCGAAGCTGGCGAGAATTTGCAGCTGCCAGAGCCTAAACGAGAAGAGGTGAGTCGCAGCTGCTAAAGGAGAGTAGATCAAAGCTAAAGCTAAAATTCCTTTACAGTCACGACGAGCTACTCGAGGATGAGTGCTTCGATCGATCGACCAAGCGCTACATAGACATGCATTCGCCCATAGAGGCGAATGCTCATCTACAGTGCCATGCCTCCAATCTGGAGCTAACCACACTGGAGGAGCTCAGTTGTTTGGAACCAAAAATACAAAAGTAAGTAAATTCCAGTGGGGAAGGGGAAGGTCTGAAACCTATTGAGTTTCCTCTCCTTTTATTCCCGTACGTATTTGAGAGCTAACCTCTCTCTCTCTCTCTCTCTCTCTCTCTCTCTACAGAACGCTTCTATTGATCATGCGCGAAATGATTGGTACCGAACGCGACTATGTGCGCTCACTGTACTACGTAATCGAGAACTATATCGATGAGCTGCTGCGCGAGGATATTCCGCAGCCATTGCGAGGTCAGCGGAACGTGATCTTTGGCAACATTGAGAAGATCTTCGAGTTCCACAACTCGCACTTCCTTGGTGAATTGGAACGCTATGAGCGCAATCCACTCAAGGTGGGCGCCGCCTTTCTGGAAATGGAATCCAAATTCTATTTGTATGCATTGTACAATAAGAATAAACCGAAGAGCGATACGCTGCTCAGTGAATATGGCAGCTCGTTCTTCAAGCCCAAGCAGCTGCAGCTGCAGGATAAAATGGATCTGGCCTCCTATTTGCTGAAGCCTGTCCAGCGCATGGGCAAGTATGCGCTGCTGTTGCAGCAGCTGGTCAAGGCGGTCAAGGGTGTGGAGGGCGCCGCATTGCAGGAGATTGCCGCCGATGTGGAGGAGCTGCAGCGTGCCGAGGAGATGGTCAAGTTCCAGCTGCGACATGGCAACGATCTGCTGGCCATGGACTCGCTCAGAGATTGCGATGTCAATGTGAAGGAGCAGGGACGATTGCTACGACAGAACGAGTTTCTCGTCTGGCAGGGACGCGGCGGCAAGAAGACGCTGCGACAGGTGTTTCTCTTCGAGGAGCTGGTGCTGTTCAGCAAGGCACGACGTTTTCCCGACCACAAGGTAGACTTGGTCCAAGTTCAGCCTTCAGTCCAGTTCTCACATCAAGCTCAACTCCTCTCTTGCAGAATTTGGACATTTACATCTACAAGAACAGCATCAAGACCTCGGATATTGGTTTGACAGCGCATACGGGCGACTCGACGACCAAGTTTGAGATCTGGTTCAGGAAACGCAAGCCAGATGACACCTGGGTGCTGCAGTGCATGTCGGAGGACATTAAGAATGCCTGGACCGAGGAGATATCGAAGCTGCTCTGGAAGCAGGCGAAACGAAATCGAGGTGAGTGAACTGAGCACAATAACGAACTGAACGGTTTGATATTTAATATTTGATCTGTATCTTTGCAGACATTCGCCTGGCGGAGATGTCTTCAATGGGCATTGGCAGCAAACCCTGCCTGGACATACGTCCGAGCAACAATCAGATCAGCGACCGTTCCATACCAATAACACAGCTAAACAAGAGTAAGTCAGAGGCTAAGCAGCAGCGGCAGCTCTTAATCGAATCCTTTACAGCGCCCAAGCTGCGTCACACCGAGCCCGGCAAGGGCAGCATGCGTCGTCCCAATTCGCTAATCTCGGAGAGCTCACTCTCCAGTGGCACCAGCACCACGAGCAGCAGCTCCATCAGCGGCGGCTGCTCCTCGGGCCATGCCTCCCATGAGACTGGCCGACACAGCCTCAATCTGAGCTTCAGCAAGCTCTCGAGCAATAGCAACAATAACAGCAGTCCGGCCACCTTGGAGCTGATCAATGAGACACAGGCACTGAAGCTGAGCAGCAGCAGCGAGCAGCAGGATGGCGCAGCAGCAGTGGCCAGAGGCCAGGCCACGCCCACGCTCACGAGCAGCGGCTCGAGCCGCAGCAACAAGCGACATCACAAACGTTCGACGACAATTGTCAGCCAGCTGTCCATGGGTATAGAGCTTGAATTGTGCTACTTCTTCTAGCTGCGAAGGGTTTCCTTTAGTTGTTGTTTAAGTTTGTTTAATGTTTCTAAACCCCATGTATATAAAAACACACACACACACACCAATCCCCAGTATTACTCAACTGTATATAGTATATGTATTTAGACCCCACCTCAAACACCTCCCGCTCACCTAACTGCTAGTTGTGCTGCATGCTCTATGTCTATTGCTGGAGAGAGTTTTCAAATGTTATACCTGCATAACCCAACCTATTCCTATACTCTATATATCCAGAGAGCGGCATACTGTCCGATATGTCCATAACGCCGGATCAGGAGCACGCCCACTTGGCCGCCGAGCAGCTGTCGGGCAACAGAGGCAGCTGGTCCACCAGCCTGGCCAGCGCGAGCAGCAGCACGAGCACGAGCACCTCGACCGTTATATTGCGTCGCTACAAGTCGTACGCCCACGCAGCCGAGTCAGCGAGTCCACCCGAGAGCAATAAGTGAAGCCGGATGTCTGGAAAGTACGAGAGGGAGAGGAGAGCAGCAGAGAGTATACATAGCTTTAGCGAAACGGTTTCATCAGATTCAAATTATCATATACATACATACATATATACATATATATGCATGCATACTTATTATAATTTTTGTTATTTATTATTTATTTGATTTTAGTTGCGTTAATTTTTTGTCATCAATTTTCATCCTATTGTATTATTATTAATTGCCCTGGATGCAGTTTTTCTCTTTGTTTTTTTAGTTTTCTTTTCTTCATATAGAAAATTTGAAATTATTGAATTCAATGTGTCAATGTCGAAATATATTTCATAGCTCTTAATCAACCTTAATCTACGCCTTCAACCCACACACACACACACACACACACACACAAAACACAAATCGAGGGGCATACCACAAAGTGCCAGCCGAAAAGGAAAAAGAAAATAGAAAATATTAAAAAAAAAAAAAAAAAAAAAAAAAGAAAAAGAAAAGAAAAGAAACATATATCGAAATCGAAATTCATAACGTACAGTTAGTTAATATATGTAAATTAAGTGCCTATCTTTAAATTATCGTAAAAGGAAAACAAAATATACATAAATAATTGCATATCTTTTAATATATGAATAATGTATACACATAAGCAAAGAATTGAATAAATGTTGCTTCGAAATATACAAAAAAAAAAAAAGAAAACACAATGCAGTAAAACTGTCAGCAGGTGTTCATTAATCTTATAAGAATGCGCTCAATTAGAATTTCTGCCCTGCATGTTGCGCTTGTAATTCCCAACTGCTTATTCTGGCGACCATTGCTTTATATACGAACTGAAAGAAAATGTTTTTGCATGAGATGAAGAAAACTTTATTACCCGAACCATCGTGTGGGCCTTTGCCATTTTTGACAAAGGGACGTAATTCTGATTTGTTAGAAATATATTTTTATTTGCATTATTTTTTTTTTTAAATACAAACTTCTTACTAATACTAGTTAACATATGCCTGTTATTTAACAGCGGCCACTGCTAGCCGCCATGCAGCGTGGATATAAATAACACATTATCGTTTGGCTGCAACTCGTAGTCCAATTCACCCTAAATATACAATAATTTTGAAATTTATAAATATGTATCTGAATCGTAACTTCACTTACTAGCAGCTCCCAGTCCGTATCATTGATCAGCACCAGTATGCCAGGCCGTCTGAAACAGAAATACAAATATAACTACTACACATTCTATAACTACTTCGCCTATTCCCTCTTCTTACACTGTGTCTCCCTGTATGAATAACTCCGGCCGTTCGGTTAAAATGTTTGCGTGCATCCACTTTAACAAATTCGCAATAGTCCCTGCAAGAAATCTTTGATTAACAATATAGAAGCAAATATTGCAGCGTGCTCACATTTTTGTGTTCCATCCAAGCAGATTTCACGTCGTTTGATATTTCCAAAAAGCAGCTCTGCACCAGCGCTAAAAATACAGCTTTCATTAATATTATTCAATTTTAATATCACTTATTGTTACCTGAACTCCAGTATTATTTTTAAATCCGGCATGTTTATGCTGCGAATCATCAAGTTGTTATTGTTTTGTTCATTTGCCATTCACAGCGAACAGCAACATTTTACATTGCGTTTGCAGTGTTGCTCACTCATTTTTGCGCTGCGCTACTCAGCATGCGTTTTCAGTGCTCATTATTGCGCTGATGGCATACGTAACGTAAGAGCTTTTAACGGCTTTTCAATTTTTAATCTAACTTAAGAAATTTAAAATCAGCAATGCTCATTTATTGCTGGAAAAATATATATCATTGCCCAAAATAAACTTTCAATTCGTGCAAATACATAATTAAAAACACATATTTAATATTATTAATTTATTTATTTAGCTTTAATTTCATTAAATAGTTAAGGACATTGACATTTTGTTGGCATTTGTAAAATAATTATATGTGTGTGGGTATTTTAGTTTGCGCTTTGTGCTCCATTTAAATACAAGAAAAACGAAAATTAAAATTGAAAAGAATAAAAAAACTAAACAATTCAATTGCTATTGTGTGTTTAAATGTGGTTTTTAATAACAAAGATAAAAAAATATTTTAATACGTAAGTATTCAACTGAAGAAAATAAAACCGCTGTTAGGAAACTTTTGCACGCATTTCTCTTTCTCTCTCGTTCGTTCTCTTGCTCTTACTCTCACTCTCTTCATGCTATCTCTGTCTGTGTGTGTGTGTTTGTGTTTGTATGTTAAAAGAACTTAAAATAAATAAATAAACATATACATACAATAGTTACAAATATTTCCATTGTTTGCGTTTGTTTAACTTTTCTGTTTTCGGTTTTCGGTTTTCCGCGCGCTCAAATGCAATTACAAATAATAAATAATTATATATTTTATAATTTTATACAATTCGACAAATAAAGCACAAAAATAATATCAAATATCAAGTGTTGCTGCTATAGCTCTCTAAATAGTTTCAAACATTTTTCTCATAGCTACGTAGTCAAATTTTACATAAAAAGTTTTGCTTTGCTTTAGGTTTTTCTTTCCTTCATTTTCGTTTTAGCTAATTTTGTTGATATCTAATATATGTGTAAGGCATTATTTTGTTTGCATATATATATGGCAATATATATATATACATATAGATTAATACATATTCTGATTTTTGATTCATTTTCTTTTTCTCGATTTCATTTTTATGGCTAATTATCGCTGGCACTTGGCCCCAGTTTTTGATCCATTTTGATTTGATTTGCTTGATGTGGTAGGGGCGGGGGGGGCGTTCGAGCTTTACATCAACTTCTGCTTGGCACAGTCGGGGCACAGGATGTCGGGTCCGTCGGTGATGAAGCCGCGTCCCACCAAGCTGGCCTTGCAGCTGGCACAGACAAAGCAATCGTGATGCCAGTGACGATCCTCAAACGAAATGAAGCGAGTGCCGCCAATGCCTAATGAGAGAGAGTGAGAGAGAGAGAGAGAGTTAGTTAACATTCTTATAAGACTTCGTAACTGCTGCTCACCTGTTATGGGCTTCACACACGAGGTGCAACGCTTGGCAAACAGCTCGCCAAAGCACTCGGCACAGTAGGGCTTCTCGTCACGGCTAGTGAAACGCTGCCCAGCCAACGTGATGTTGCAGTGGGTGCAAGTGAAGCACTCGCGATGCCACGGCTCATTCTTATAGGTCACGCCGCCAGAGGTGATGACCTATCAAGCCAATATAAAGAAGATCAATTAATAAAGTATTTAAGCTCTCGCAACTCCCACTCTCTCTCTCTCTCTCTCTCTCTCTCACCTTGTTGCACTTGATGCAGCGCGTGGCAAACTTCTCCTCGTAGCAGCCGGCACAGTAGATTTCCTGCTCGCGCGGTATAAACGACTTGGTGCCAATGGCCATCTTGCAGACGCAGCAGCAGAAGCAGTTCTCGTGCCACTGCCGGGTTTTGTATTCCATTTTCTTGGTACCTGCCGTAAAGAAGAATCAATCAATTTTTACTCATTGCAACCTTGAACTTTTCAGCAAATCGACAAATCGACAAATAGACCCAAATTCCAACCAGACACATTCAGGCCAGAAGTAGCCCAATCAGCATTTAGTTGCAATAATAACTAAAAAAAAATAATAATAAATATATAAATGGGTAGCGACCGTTATGTGCAGCTGACATGCAACTGTCGAAGCGCCCCTCGATCTCCTGCCCCACCCACATTGCTCGCATTTTCATAACAATTAATGCAAAAATTATTCAAATTTCGCGAGACTCAAGAGACAAGAGCGAAATATGAGCCCCAAGATATATACGAATATATATGCCTTGACTTCTTATAGCTTTATTCCAGCTATATATACAAATCTGTTTCGTTTATTTATTGCGTGCTCGAAATTTGTTGCCAAATATATAGACTGAAGCGAAAACTTTTACCAAGTTCTGGGTTCACTGACTGCCGACAGCGCAGCCTAATTGACTCGAATAATGTCAGGGCAGCAATTCTATTGTTCTGCTTTAATTTTGGGCTATATAGTGGAGGGCAAAAAAAAAAAAACGAAAACCTTTTTATATGTGGACAAATTATATCAGCACAAAGACTTGGCTAAATTGCATGACAAATTTATGATATAAAAGTTAAGTGTCTGATGAAAGCCATATGTGAAATAGCTAGCGAAGTTAGCGTGGTTACGTAGTATAAAATTCCCTTAGCAGGGAAGTTTTCTTTACATTTCCTTTGGATTTAAATTTCACGTACATATGAAAATTGCCTTAAAGGGAAATTTTTGCTAACATTTCCCACACATTTCGAATATCACTTTGAACTATTATTGGTGTTTTACATGCATTAAAATAGCTAAAGAATTCTACTTTGAAATGAAATTTTGTTAACAATTCAATAATATTCATATGTTAACAAATTTACTAAGACTTTTACCGTTTCAGTAGCCCATTAATGCTTGTGAAGCATTTCTGTAAGTAAATACTTTTACTTCTGTTAAAATTAAGTTGGGATTCTGCTTAGATTGATCAGCTAGTCAAGCATTTTCTAATTGGAATTTTACGAATTTTAAGAGAGTGAGTAATACTAATTGGAAATCGTCTGTAAACACACGTTACGATGATTTAACTATGAAATAGAGTACTTTTTAGCAAATTGAGATGACTTTACTAGGAAATGTTTATTTTAAAATATTTAATTCATGTTAGAGGAATTTTTTTTACTTCCACTCACATAAGAAACCGATATAAATAATAATCTGAAACATATATAAATACATATCTATTTATAAAATTTAATTTAAAAACATTCTATGTTCTATAAATATCGTATCAACATATGCATATATAAATAGCAAACAACATTTAGCTAAATAAACTTAATTAAAGCAGATTATAATTAAAAATTCATTCATCATAAATTACAAATTAAACAATTTAAACAATTTTCCAATTAGAATAATTTATTAAACACGATCAATGCCCGCCTAATCACATCATTTAAATGCAATCAATTTTCTCGCAGTGTATATTTTTGGACTTCCAATTACTCATCACAGACTCGAGCAGATCCGCTCGAAAGCTGCGATGACGCTATAGAGAGCTGGCTACAACACCTCAGCCTAATCCATGGGGGCGTTTGTATCTATTTTTTTTTTCTTGTGACTTTTACCAATTTGGCCAGCATTTGGGCTATTTAATGGCCACTAATATTGATAAATTATGATGTATGGCGGGGATTTAATTAACATAGTTAATTTATGAGCAGCTTGCGCTGCCCATTCGGGTCCATTCATTACCTGCTTTGGTGGCACGGGGATCGCCCAGGCGGCAATAGTCACCCAATGAGCAATAGAAGCTGCGATTCTCCTCAACGGCACTGGCATTGGGCAGAAACATGCTCAACACGGCAATGTCCTCATTGTTATCCTTGGCCTTCTTGATGCGATCGGCGCCAATTGTTTTGGTTTGCAAATGCAAGCGCGACTTCATGCGAGAGCTCAGTACATCAACGTCAGTCATGATTGACAGCTAACAGCTGAACGTAAGTGTGAGTGAGTGGGTTACTTAAATCTAGAGCCAAGCAGCGTCAAGCAGCGCCAGCAACTTGCAACTGGCCTAATAAGTCACGACTTGGCTTAAACATCGAGAATCACAGAGAGTCTAAGCCATCGGAGATGCCATCGACTACTTGTTAACTGGGTCAGGCTGATCGCAACTTGAACTCCAACAACAGTTGAGCTAGTTAAATACTCTAACAATATACTCTAACAATTTAACAAACGAACGCACAAATTTGGCGACGTCGAGTCTCCAGCTTCAAGGCAATGACATCAGATCCAAAAATTTGGCTGGCTAAGCAACAAGTTTCGTTAAAACTTAGAGAATGTTTATAAATAACAAAACAGCAACAGCAACAACAACGAATGACGACGACGTCGCTGCCTTTCATAAATCATTAAATAATTAACTTTTTACAAAAGTAAAAACAACAACAAATAAATTGCTTGAAAATTGGCTGAGCGCGTGCGCAAATCGAGGCAGGAAATTGACAAAAATAAAAAAAAAGACGAAAAAAGTTTCTTGCCCCACAGGAAATTCAGTCAATGTATGAATGCATATACATATATATCATTCTATATATACATCCATATATTTGGTCAGGTAATTAAGATCTGGCTAAGAATTTAGGTGGCATAGCTTGGATTACCAAACCACAGCGAATCGCAGATTCGAGCATTCGTTGGGTTTCCTCAACAAACATAAATAATTATAACTAATTGAAGTCGACTCGATTCAACAAAGCGCCAAAGATTGCGCCCACGACTTGCCGCAACTAAAACGCCCACAACAACAACAACAACAACAACAACAACAACAACAATAACAATAAGAAAACGCCGCCGCGCTGAGGTCAAGTGCGGATCGGAGGAGGCGACATTGAAATGCTTCAGCTATAGCCTAGACAGCTGTGGATTGACTGACTGATTGATTGATTGATTGCCGGCTTGAGACACTGCTCGGGAATTACGTGGCCAAGCCGAAATGGAAAGTGTCGCACGCAAACGCGTTCTGCATTTATAAGCAACAAATTTTTCACACAGCTCAGCTAAAAATTGAATTTATTTTCTGTTTTTTCTCTCTCTCTCTCTCACTCTCTCGTATCTTTCTTTCTCTTATTCTCTTTGCCATGCAGCTGACATTGCGGGCGGTCGAGCATTCAAATTACGTTTACTCCAATTTGTCTGTTGCTTATGCAGCTAACAGGCATTTCATGATTTATTACAAGTTGAGTTTTTATGCGCAGATCTTGCAATTATTTTCAAGTATTTATGGCCAAAACATAGTTAAATAACTGAGAAGTTATTGAAAAATTAAATGTCAGTTATATAATTAAAAGCTGAGCAATGCTAATTCTAATTTAACTGAAATCTGGCAACGCTGTTAACATTGAAATAGAATTGAAGTTGGAATACAAGTCAGCAATAGTTTGACTAAATGTCAATTACTATTGCAAATCTATATTTCAGCTAAACTATTGTTCAGTAAAGTATTTTTCAGCCAAAGTCTGGCAACTCTGTTTGAAAGGAAATGTTCATTAAAGATAAAAATTGTTGAAATATAATAGAAATAACAAGCCGAAGGCCTCAGCAGCAGTCAGTGCTTTGGCTTTAGTATATAATATATAAATATATAAATTTATATTTGTATAATATATAAATTTTATAATTTTTTGCTTTATATGTAACTTTAACTAACAAGAAAAATCCCTAACTACAGTTGGTAAGCAAAAGTCTGTCAGCTCCAACTCAGCTTGAAACATACAAATGCAAACTCAATCAAATCAATCAAATAACAAATTAAAATCATATTAGATGAGTAAGAATGATTCTAGGTATACCAATTGTTTGCAAGTTGAGTAAATCTAAATTCTCTTTTAAGCAATTCTGCAGCAATTACTATAAATATATCTAGAACTCACTCTCACAGCAGAGATCTGATAATTCTGAAACAATTTACATTTATTCAAGTCAAATTTGAAGCAGAAAGAGAATAAGCTTTGGTAATAAAGAATATTAACAGTTAAACTTGAGCTAAGCCGCGCCAGTCTGGCAACGCTGCCTCAAGAGCAAATGCCAATTTATAGAGACATTGAAATTGACCTTCCTTAAACATCAACTCAACCTAAAGTGAAGCTAAGAAACAGCATGTTATATGCTCGATAAACTGCTACAATGAACTGCAAATTTTCTATTAAAAGTGCAGAAACTACATTCAATATATATAATAAAAATAAAAATAGAAAAAATAGAAAAAGAAAATGTAATATTTAACTAAATTTGAATTGTAATTTCTCAAGCAGAGCTGAGAGTAAGTATTTTTCTTTAAAGATCTAGCAACTCTGCTTCAAATATCAATAGCCTTAATAGCCTTATTTATAGCCAAATAAAACTCAATCAAATTAAAAAGCCAAGTAGCTCAATTTGCGCTTAGCTATATATGCAATAAAGCAAACACTTCCCGCTGACCTTTGCCAACGTCTTTAAGCTGGCTTAACATGACAATATCACGATCTGATCTCGCTCAAGACTGTCAAAGATGTCTCTTTGTTTAGCCATTTGACCCGCCTGCACAAATGTCAACGGCTGCAGGGCAAACAAAACAGAGAGAAAGAGAGAAAAAACACGAGATTTATTAGTTTTTGTCAGCCAAAAAAATAAAAATAAAATAAAAAAAAATTAAGAAAAGAGAAATTCAAATTGAAACCGAAATTGAAATTTATTGCTATTGCTGTTGCTGGTTTCTTTGCGGCTTGTCTGATAAGCCAAACAGACAAATGACATTCAATTCATTTGCTTAAGCACCTCTTACGTTGTATATATATATATGTGTATATATGTGTATATATATCTGTTTGAATGATGTAAACACTTGATCAAGGGCTCTGGGCTGGCGGCGAACATCTTATTGGGTCAGCTACCTAGCTTTATATGCTCTTTTTGCTTCTTTTTGCTCTTCAATTAATTAAGTTCAGGCTTTCGTCATAATTTCAATGCGATTTCATTTCTTTCGATTTTGATTTCGATTTCATTTCAATTGGCATTCAATTGCAGTGCCAACAATAAATAAAAAAGAAATGCCAGCTCAAGTGGATTTCGACCTGACTCTTTGCGTGCATATTCATGTCGTTGTTGTGTCTGTCTGTGTGTGTGTGTGTGTGTGTGTGCGTTGGTGTGTGTGTGTTGCTGCTTTTCATGTTTTCCATTTAGCTCTTTAGCTTTAAATGTGGCACACGTCGATGCTATCGCTACATTTATTTTAAATGCAGCCCAAAAAGCAGCTCAAATTCGTTTCCGGTTTTGGTATGCAATTTCTAAGCGGAATCCAATTGGACTCCAGCTAAGTCTGGCGCATTTCATATGGTTTCATGTATGAAAATTGATAATTTATTATGGCTGGCTGGCTGGCTGGCGACACCTAGCGATATTCCAATAATGTTATGCAATGCCTGTCAAACCTCAGCTCAACTGTCGCCCAGTGCGTGTGGGTTGTGGAAATATTGCGCATACGCCGCATGCCACAGCCGGGCCACTGCGTATGCAATATCAGTTGCAAGTTTATGACACTGCTGACAGCTGCATTTGCAGTGTTTACAAAAGAATTTCCTTTTAAACAAAGGAAGGTGCAAAAATACTTTATTCTTCTACTTGTTCTTTTGATGTTCCTATTGTTGTAATTCACGTTGTAAATAATTTTAATAGCTAAACTGTTTATGGCAATTGATAGCGGACATGCAACACGTTGCCACAACTCAATTACTACAGTTAACACTCAGTTACGTCCGCGGCACTAGCCAAAGCGCTCTGAAAGCCGTTTTGAGACTGAGAACGAGCGCCATAAACAAAATGCCACAACGTAAACAAACAACCAGCCAGCCATGGTGAGTTACGCGCTGAGTTGTGGTGAGTTTTGCAGCTGTTTGTGTTCGAAGTTCGAGTTGCATTCAGTTCGAGTGAAACAGATCGACAGAAAACACAGCTGAAGGCTGACTGCAACGTGCCATTTAAGCTCAATTATGAACTATTTTGACAGGCGGAAACTGGTTGCAGCAGATTGACAATCTGATTGACTCGAATCGACTAAAGCTCGACTGACCAGCTTAAATGTTATGCAGATGCGCGCCACCAAGTGCCTTGCCAATGCCCCTGACAATGCAGCCACGCCCCTGCGATCGAGGTTAGCCACACGAGCTCGAGGAAGCCAGCCACAATATTGTTGTCTGCATGTGGGAAGCTGCACTCCGTCAGGTAATGCGATATGGAAATTGTCAACCGTTGGCTGCCACTTTCAAATGCCGCCCAAGTGGGAAATTGCGTGCATAACCACATGCTCCCATTTATAGCTAGACGGGCAGACACACACAGAGAGCCCTAAAGGCCTTTCTCCATATACGGTTGACATTTATTATTTATTTGTTTGTTGTTTTTCCCCGCCTTGCCTCTGATTAATTGTTTAGCTTGAACGGAAATGTTCGAACTACTAGCTGCGTGGGCTCTCTCTCTCAGTTCAGCTCTGTCAGCATATTCTATATACTCAATTGAGTTGCAATTAAATTGAATCTACTACACACATTTTGTCTTTATCTGCCAGGCAATTAAGCAATTAGGCAATCAAACGGCAAATGACTGCAAGTGCAGCAGAAGCAGCAAGTGAAGTGTTTGCAGTTGCTTCAAGTGCAGTTGCAAGAGCAAGGAGAGAGAGAGAGAGAGAGAGAGAGAGAGAGAGAGAGAGAGAGAGAGAGAGAGAGAGAGAGAGAGAGAGAGAGAGAGAGAGAGGAGGAGGAGAGAGGGAGTAGGAAAGAGTGTGGACAGTCCCATAGCTCCCTAGAGGTGGGATAGCTATCGAAAATGCACTCAAAATATGACTCAATAAAGTTCACTCAATAAGAATCTGAAATGTTAAAGAGTATGAGTGAAGCTCTCTAGCTATGTACCCTGTAAAGCTAGCTCAGCAGGCTATTTATGATTGACCTACAAATTGACTAGTTAGAAAAGCTAGTTCGATGTTTAATTTATATAATCAGGTATATCAAAAGACATTTAATAAAAATTTAAAGTAACTTTACAGGGTATTGCGCAGTCGTTCTCACTCTACTATTCTGCATAACATTGTAAGCTCTAAATCTTATATTTCATTGAAATTTATTTTCATTTTTGTATGATGTATATTTATGCCAAAATAAATAATTCTTACTAAAATCCTCAATCCTCCATCAAACTGTGAATCTAATCCACAATCAGCTAAATTCAACAAAAATTTCTGTCAGTTGAAGTACTTAACTTTTAAAATCATAGACATCGTTTTTTTTTTTTTTTTTGTTCTCATAAAATAAAAACAATAGCTATATAAAACACATTAATTTAATTCCACACGCTTATCAACGATCTTCAATAATAATTCCTGAACACGCTGAGCCAAAAGCTATTTAAAAGCCACAAATCATGCGCAGACAACAACAACAACAAAAATAACAATAAAAAAACAAGTTTTCATTACCAAAAAATAGATGAAAATTTTAAATAAGAATTCTATATGAAAATATAAACAAATAAAAACAAATTTCTGATGAGTCAGAGAGAACGCGTTCAACATATGCTACACAATTTGCCATGAATTAGCATAGATGACATGGCCAGCCAATGATGTTTATATATGCGTAAATATAAATATGTATATCAGATATATATACTATATATATATATATATACATAAATTTATTTATCAATATATAACACCATAGTCTCTTGTTTGATTAATACCATGCGATATTTTGAGTAGGCGTTGCAATCTAAACAATTTGTGGCATAGACTTGACAATTATAAACTGAGAGTGCATAAGTGAGGAGTGCACGACTAATAAATACCCTAAGGTATATGGAATTGAATTGATTATCAAGTAAGGCTGCATAGGTAAAGAAGGCTAGGCACGACTAGAATATGCTCTGAAGCTCAAATCATTGAAGATTTAGCATATGTATTTAAAAATTATGGTTGGATATGCTCTAAATGAAGATAATATACTATATACATATACATATATGTACATATATGATGACTTTATGTATAACTAAAATTTATTGTAAAAGATATGGATCATTTGCTAGGGAAAACTGCCTGGAGTGAGAACTGACTAGGGAACTGCTTAATAGGAGAATTGACCAACGAACTAACTGCCTAGAGGAAAAACTGACGACTGACATCTGACAAGCTAACACATATTGTCATATGGACATACAAATACAAGGAGCAAACAGTGGATGACTAGACATAGGCGTGAAAGTCTAAGTCCCTTCTATTATTCATCCAAATCAATGCTAGACTTGGTGATATATACCACCCCACTTCACTTCAAAAAAAAATATATATACTCCTCTTGCATTCACTTCCACTGTATAAAAAGCTAAATGCTTTGATTTGTACACAATTGAAGTTGGCAAATTAACAAATAGCTAATATACATTTGATTAGACAATTTGTTAATGCCTGAATAGGCAAAGTAAACGAGACACCTTTGCCAAACAGAAGGCAGAGATGCAAATAAATAAAGATGTAAATATTGAAATACAGGTAGAGAAGATATTCATTATTAAATGTCATTGGCAATTGACAGTAGCTGTGGCTGTGCAGCGTGTGGGCTGCTTTGCTGACATTGATCTTAGTAGATGTTTATCAGCCAAGTCTCGCAATTGGCAATGTCAACAGTGTACTTGCAAGTGAAATGCCATTTTTGGTTATAGCTTCGATTGGGACCTAACACCTGATTGATATGAGAAACGAGAAACGTTTGCAGTTGCTGCTCGTTTTGTTTATCAGCAGTCGCAGTTGAATTGTATGAATAAGATCTTTTCTTAGCTGAAACGTATTTGTTTTGACTTTCAGTGGGGCACAAACAGCGCTCCAGTTGTTTGTCACATTTAACACCTTTTGTGTTAGCCTTCTCCCACCGCCAGGCCAATAATAAAATTGAAAACAATGTCATGCACCTGCGCGAGTTCGGGTTCAGGGCCTGCCACACAGCTGCTTTTGGAGTGTGGGGCTCTCTCTCTCTCTCTCTCTCTCTCGAGCGTGGGCAGCTGGCAATGAACTTGCAGTCGATGCGACTCGACTCGGTTTGACTCAACTCAACTCGGCTCGAACGTACTGACTTATGTCTCGAGCATCTCGATCACGAAAACTTGGACACAAATTGCAGTTAAGTCAACGTATAATGAAAACCGATATCGGACATTTACGACAACGGAGCCTCAGGCAACGAACGCTGCACGCACTCAACTGTAGCAGGTTCATTAGTGCAGCGTTTAGCTGCCAGATAACACGACTACAAATATACCCTATATACGAGTGTAGTATAAATATTAACACAAATCAATTACTAGTCGAGACAGGCTTTTATCAGCTGCGAAGTTTTAGCTGATTAGCAGATTATCTTCCGTTAGATGTACTCTGTCATAAGCAAAGTTTGATAAATTAATTTTTTTTTTTATTATAAAATTCCACACTTGTAAAGCTGCTCTAATAACTTGCCCAACAAGTCAGCTGTTTGCTGTTAGCTTCCAGCACAGCATATCCCACATTGCAACTCCTCTACAGGGTATACAATATGCGCGCCTGTTATTTACGCTCAGCGATGGCCGCGCACATTGGCGATTTATGGAATGTGTCGCCCGTTGGCAACAAATTGCCCTGCGAGTGCAATTAATTTGGCACACAAAAATGTCATTTCGCTCTCCCGAGTCTCCCACCATCAAAAACGGGTTGCAGCTGCCCATAATAATACCAACTTTGTCTATATATATATCTAGCATATAAAGAGATATTTAGCTACCATTTACAATGGCAGCCACAAAGTATGCCACAATTGGTGGCAGTGTTGCAAGTGAACTCACCTGCACGGAACACCTCGCCGCAGCCGTCGCAACGGGACGCGAACTGGGCATCGTAGCAGTTGCCACAGTAGATCTTATCGGCCTTCGCTCCGAACTGCTTGTCGACCAGATTCAAATTGCATTTGAAGCAGAGGAAACAGGCCTCGTGCCAGTGCTTGTCTTTGTACGATAAATCCTATAGAGAGAGGGGACGAGTATAGGAATTTCAATTTAAAGATCAATTTATAGATAAATGGGAATAAAAATTAACTAGCATATGGGCATCTATTAGTTATATTTGTAGTAGCTAAAGACTTTTTCCTTTATATTAATATAGTATTTATTATTATAGAAAACTATTTTTGGTATGGTTTCCAAAAATGTACTTAGAAAAAATATATATATCTATAATATAATATATGAACATTTTGAATAATTTCTAGATATTTCGCATTGCAATTCCCAACACTATAATTAATTGCACTATATTAAATATGAAATGTTCTGTAAAATTGTAAAATATATTTTTCCAAATTTCATCTTATTAAAATAATTTATTTATGAAAATTTTAAGCTCTTCTGATTTCTATGATTTTTTTTCAATTATGAATTAAATTAAACAAATTTAATTTATAATAAATCAAAATTGTAGAAATGTATTTAAGAATTTAAGAAATTGAAGAAACATCCCAAGATATAAATAATGTTCTATAAATATGTAATAAATTTATGACAAAATTGTGTGTATGCCTAATTTAATTTGCCGCAGCTCATTTATTCTACCATACGATTTTCGTAATTTAAAATTTGTGTAAAAATATTAAAATACAATATTCTACACTTGAGATGCTCTATATCTATTTGAAATTCTATTTCGGGTTTCTAATATCCACACAAATACACAAGATGACCTCAATATGAGAATTAACTAATGCAGAAATATCCATTTGCCATTCTACTTAGTGAAATTCTAAAGATTTTTAATGTATTCTTAATTCTGTACTTTTCATCATTTATTTGTTTAGCTTTTTTTTCACTTTGCAGTCTAATGTTTTAATTGACCTAATCGACTTGCTTTTTATATAAATTTCGATTTAATAATTTATATATTTTTTCATACATTTTTCAAACAATTTTGCAATCTATTATTTGAGCTCATATTTTATTAATTTTTTTTTCAATCTGTTATTTAAGATATTATTCATTCTATTCTTGAACTAATTATTTGATCTATTAATTGATCTATTCTCTATAAGCTTAGATACTTTATTCACCTTTCTCTGACCTATTGTTTAATTTATTATTTGATCAATTTTTTTGTCTTTTCTTTAGTTTTTATACAATTTTTTTTTCAATCAATATCTCGATCGAATTCCAGTTATTATCACTCACCTTCGAATCGATGCCAATTATCTTGTTGCACTCCTCGCACGTATTGGCGAACACATTCTCGTAGCACTTGATGCAATAGGGATGATCGTCCCGGATGACATAACGCTGTCCAGTAAGGCTCTCATCACACTGCCAGCAGCAAAAGTGCCCCGAATGCCAGTCCTTGTCCATGGCCTTTGTGTATTCGCCACTGAAAATTAACTGCAAAGAGGACACACGACGATGTAGCCAAACCCAAAATGAACTCGATCAAAGTTTAACATAGAGAAGTAGTAATGGATAGAGTCCATATTGGAGTATTCAAATTGCGTGTGGGTCAGTGTAAAATGTTGTTATTATTCTCGCATAGGCGAGATGTATATTTATGTATGCATATATATATATATAGTATTCACTGGTTGTATTCATGTATGTATTCACTTGTTATTCGATTGCTAAGTTTTGTTTGTTTTGTTTGCTTAGTTTGTTGTTCAGTGTATGTTGTAGTAGTTGTTGTTGTTGTTTGTAGATTTCTAGTTGTTGGTTTTATTTTTGGTGTTTTGTGTGTAGACATACATATAGACATTTATAGACAACGACAGCTTTATGTTGGGTACCTTTTAGTAAACAGTTTTGCCGAGGAAAGAAGGTAGTAAACGTGTCGTTCGATATTATTATGCGAGTACTTTGGATAGTTGTTTTAATTGTGATCGTTTCAGATATACATATATATATATATAGATATCGAGATATTTATGTGAATGTACATGAGAGATATATATTATTCGAATTTCGAATAGAACGAATGATGTACGGGTATACGATACAAAGACGAGCAGAGCCAAAGACAAGACGAATAATAGGTAAAGTTATCCAAAGTACCAGAAAAAATACCAAATATACTGCTGGATATTTGGTATCTTTTTCTCTATACCCAATTTTTAGTTTGTTCTATACAAATTTGCATCTGGCTTCTGTACTGAACCACACGTAACACGTTCCACCTACCCCCTTTCCTCGTTGGTGGCATCCACCTCGCTGATTTGCACTTCGGATTCGCGACGCTTTGAAGTCTTCTTGACCTTCTTCGTTTTCTTGACTTCCGTCATCGTTTGCATAATTTCCACGTCCGCCATTTTGTGTGCGAGACACGTCAAACTCAAAACTCAAAACTCAAAAATCTCAACAAAAAAATCTAAACTCAAAAAAGTCCCCAAAAAAATTTGTACTCTAGTGACCGACTGAACTTTCCCTATACAAATAATAAAAAAACAACAAAAAGACAGATGAAACTAAAACTTGAGGCTAGCCGTAAAAGTTTTCGCGAAACGTTTTGAACTTTGCCGAGTCGTGATGCCAACTGACGCGTTTCTTTCACAAAATATTCGAAATCTTTTCGAAACAAATCAAATAAAAACAGAAACTGAAACAGTCTAATAAGAAGGAAAAGTCTCGCGTGTATCTAGTTTCGCCCCCAGAGGCAGGTGTATAAATAAAATCTCGGGGAGTGCCGCAGAGCGCAGCAGCAGCTCGCTGAGCGTCACAGAGAGAGATAAACTAAGTATACAGAGAGAGAGAGAGAGAGAGAGAGAGAGAGAGAGAGGCAGAGAGGGAGAGAGAGAGAGAGAGCAAGAGAGAGTGTGTTTAGTTGAGCTCTTTTGCTTGTTGCCTTCGACAATATTTGATCATTAGCAACTTTATGGAATCAAGTCAAGTTTGCAATTTTGTTTGTTATTAATCAAACATGCATCTATAAATATATCAATCAAATCCATGTGTGTGTGTGTGCGTGGCACACACCTGCAGTGCTGCCATACACGTCATTTTTACACACACGCGCAAGAAAAGAGAATTGTTTCGTAGCATTTTCGGAAAATTCAGTTTTCCTTTGTTGTTGGCGCTTGTGCACACGACACACAAGTCACACACACACAGACAGACAGACACGCACACCTACACACACTCTCGCTCTCTCTCTCTCTTAGTCTTTCTTTCTCCCACTCTCCCAGCATAAATTCTTCTGTGAGTTTGTCTGGCTCTGTCTGCAGCAGCTATTGCCTCCACACATCCAGCCATATAGAATTTTTAATTGATCAGTAAATATCGCGTGGGCTGTATACTATATGATTAATATCAGTTTAGTTTCCCCCCGCCCGCTCACAATTTCTTACAGCATTTTGGCACAGACAGAGCGCACATTAAAATGCCATTGGAAAATGTAATGCAAAATTGCAAACAGCTGCAGCGAAAAGAATTTTCAACTGGAAAAACGTATTCGAATTTGCCTGATGCCCGATATACGATGTGAATATATATGTATATATGTATTATATATTTCATTTCATATTCAGTTCAGTCTGCAACGATGACAAGCAAAGGGCACGTGGCCAAGGTAAATAGCATTGCCCATCAAGTTGAAATTTCTATTAGTTAGATTTTCGCTTTTACCTCAATGCAACGATGACATTTTAAAAGCAGCCAATTTGCAGACAAGTCCGACAAGGCTAACAGCAACAACAATATTATATACATCACAATTATTACGTTAAAATCTGCAATTGCATTGAACTGTAGAGAGCACAAACAAAATACGTTTAATGTAGGCAGACGAGGCAAAGCCCACATGAACAAGTTGCGTGCTTAAATTAAATATATATAATGGAAATTTAATTAAAACGTGGCATTAATTAGAAGAGTTAGATGACTAGCAAGTATAAATATATAAATTTAATATACAAAGTATTAAAAGGGAATCCCAACTTGGAGGCATTCTAGAAAGAAAATAAAGAAAATCATTGCAAGAGCAACATTCTTTAATATCCTCTGCGTGTATGCATACCAAAGATATCTACAAATGTCATAAAGTACTGTTAAAGACATGTTAAAGTTATGTTAAAGTTATGTTAAAGTTCTGTTAGAGATATGTTAAAGTTATACAATCTTTGTTTTTTTGCTGAAATTCGTACTTTATTCTCTCGAGTATTGTAGCTAAAATCTGTTAGCCTTCTGAATCTTTTTCAGACTGCGAAACATCTTAGACAAGCAGCAAGCAAATGATTTGCAGAGTATTTAACAGGCCAAAGATTTTAATTACAGTTTAATGCTTCAAGGTAAAACACGCAAACTCTAGTAAATGCAGACTAGGTATATTAGCTTGTAGATTTAATCGTATTTTTACTAGCTAAAAACATACTCTACTCACGTTCTAAAAGCACATTTGATTATGTTATTCTAACGTTTAACCAAACTAGTAAAAATTAGTTTTATTATAAACAACGAAAATAGGAATATATTCAGTATACATTCTTATGGCAAGCATTAGAGGCATAGAGCGAATTTCTAATTGAGTCCATGTAGACACAGAATGTGAGTATATATATATATATGCATATATGTAATGTGCATTAAAAATATGAATAATTTTTATATATATAAATAATCGCAGCAGGGGCAGCAGACAAGAGCAATGGATCAGAGTGAAATGCAATCTCTGCATGATTTTATTTTATTTTTTATTTTATTTTCTTTTTTTTTACAATTTATATTTTCTGCGCTCTTCCTCTTCGTCATCTTCTTGTCTATAAATAAATGCAATTCGCGAATCTTTGATAAAAGTTGGCGTGTTTCACGTTCAACACTCGAAGCGTTAATTGGGTCATAAATTCATAAATTTTCCAGCTTTTCATTTATTTTTATAAAAATTGCAAAATTTATGAGCAGCAAAAAGAGCAGAAAATTATGGAAAGCATGAAAACTTTTTTTTGCTGCGAATCTCAGCATTAGCATGGGCCAAAAGTTCAAGTTGAAGTTTGTTTATAAATAAATAGCAATTGGGATTATCCATTAGGAATTGCCGATTTATAAATAGATTAGCTATTAAAATGGCATTTGGTCATCTCTTGCACGCGGCACAAAACATCATTAATTATATTATTTTCTGCGGTCAAGCGGGTTGGAACCGAAATACACATCAATAAAAATCAACTACGGGGCATATACATATATACATATATATGCATATATATATTCATGAAAAATTGGAAAATCTGGCCACAAAGGTGTTTCGTTTTCGACAAGAAATTCAATTTATTTAAGCTCAATAGATCAACAAACAATTAGCAGACGACTAAATACCCTAAATAGCACAAATCTGTTTGCCTACTCACAGTCTGAGCTCGATACTAATCTACCCCTTTGGCAGCATTTGCTGCTGTTGGTATTTTTTGACAAAAATATTAAATGAATAGAGAAAAATATTTTTAAGTACGCCAGGAAAAATGAATTCATGTCAAAGACAAACTATTGAATAAGACTTTTTGGCAAACGTATTTCGCATGTTTTCTTAGTGCAACAAGAACCATATGTACGCCGATATAGACAAATATATGCATATATATATATATATATATATATATATATATTATTTGTGCTACGTACATCCAGATTACGCAATGCAAAAGGCCCTGTACGAAAAGCCAACAAAGAAAAAACAAACCGAAACAAATGGCAAACAGTTTGAAGAGCAGAGACCCCCCAAACAGATCCACAAAGTGTGGCGGCAAAGTGAGCTGCGTAAACAAATCATCCGAGTGACATAGATTCTATGTTTTGTTGTCATAAGTATTTTAGCGCGGAAATTTGCAGACACATTTAACGTGCTCTAACTTGGCGCAAATCTCTTTTGAATTGTCAGCAAGAAATATGATTTCGCAGCGCCTAATTTGACAAAGGATATGACATAAGAGAGTTGACAGCATTATTTCACCAATATATATATCTTTCGTAATATTCAACAGAACAAAAGAAAACACTTTGCATAGAGATCTAGGCAAAGGCAGTTTTTTGTTGCAAAAAGCTAAAAAATTATATTTAGAGCTATTTTTGGTATGCATTTAGTTCATTTTTTGTTGCATGCTTTTAGGCGCAATGTAAAGTGCGTTTGATAAATGTAAATGAACGTAGTTTAATTAAAATATATACGTATATATCTATGTGCATTTCAAGATATATTTCTGGAGTATATCTTTGAGCAACTGAGAGATAAAAATATATATGCCAGAGCAAGAAATTCTCAAAGACTGAGCGATGTGAGATGAAAGTCTTATAGAGAGCAGACAATCTGGCTATTTTATACACAATTATGATTCATAAAAACGTATGCATATGCAAATGTATATATAACTATACTAGAACTAGAATTGCGAATCGATAAATAAATAAAAAAGATAAACTATAGACAGATCGACAAATTCATCAAGTTCAATTCGAGACATTGACTTGTGTCAATATCATCTATTGTGACTGCATAATAGTTGAAAGAATTGTTGTATCTGTCAATAAGATTTGTTGATTGAAACAAATGAACAACTGCAGAAAAGATAAACTTGGAAGATTAAAAAAAATATATCATGTATATGCAAAAGATGTGATCATGATGGAAAGCTTATATAGATGAATTAAATTTATAAACAAGAAATGCTTAAGTAGACTTTTTAAATAGACTGAGCAAAAGTAGATTTTGTATTGCAAATTTTGCTTAAAATTATTATAGTTATATTCTAGTAATAAGGGAACAGCCTTTTGATAATCAATATATCAATAATACAGTCAGTCACCCGATCGAGCAGCTAATTGACTTGAGAAACTAGAAACTAGACGCTCGCATCCAAGTCTGCATATATAAGTTTAGTATTTCTTGTCATAGAATTTATGGAACATATAGTATAACATATACTGTACAGTAGACATATATGAAATATAGATAGTTATACACCTTTATTAGCAATAAGAAGTTACCATTTCAAGTCAATCAGGAAGTCGACTAAACAATCATATTTCACGCATGCCAAGCAGCAATGCGAATATTTTGCATTGTAAAATGAAATTTGTATGTTAATAATAAACTGTATAGTAATTGTAGACTATAGTAATAATGCCTGATCTTATGGCTACTTAAAAATGGCTTTCAAACATGACATTTTTAAGTATTTTGTGACTCGGCTGACAAGAGCATTAGAATAAGGCCATCAACTGAGCAATTCGTACGATGCCCAAGAGATTCGGTGCTCGAATCGATGACATCATGTGACTGAAACGAGCCAAATGCAAATTGGGCCAAGCATATGGTATATATATACGATATATACTATATAGACTATATATATTATATGGCCAATTGTCTCTGGCTGAATGTCAGTGCACTTGGCGCATGCATTGCGACCATTTGGATAACAAAATGATCTCAATGCTAGGGCATTTCTGCAGTCCGACGTTTTCTGGCAAAACGAGAAGTGAGAAGCGAGAAATGAGCAATGAGAAATGAGAAACGAGAAAGCAGGCAAATAGATGAGAAATATTTATAGCTGAGACGAGCCGGGGCAAACATTGCGTCAGATGCAGTTTCTGAATGAACTGCTTCAATCTTATATATTTACATATATATATATATTTATCAACATATATTCATATATTCATATTTATTGTCAGCAGTAATTGATAAACTAACAGATATAGATAGCAATTAATCGATATCATAATAAATAATAATAATAATAATAATAACAATAATCCTGCTCTCAATTCGATTTATAGATCGTTCGTGCGATTCTGGGTCTGGTCGTTAATATAATACAGTGTGAAAGATCCCTCAGTCTAGCGGAACTGGAACTGGAACTGCTATTGGAACTGGAACTGGGTGCATAACAGTTTGATTGTTCGTTTTTGTTTTTTTTTTTTGTGGATTGTTTTATGCAGCGTGCACGATTTAGATGTGGGGCTTATGAACATGTCTATAAGAAACAGATAAAGATTGAAATCAAATGTAAGTGTATATAATATTCGTTGCCTCAAAAAAGCGGATAGAAATTGGCATCTTTGAGCAGATCAAAGGTGTCGACAACAGAACGAGCAGGCGCTGCTGCTGCTGCTGCAGTATTGTTAGTAACCAATTCGGAGCTAGGCGGTTCCTCGAAAGATGAGGCAGGAGTCAGGCACAAGCTATGCCCAGCACTTAGGCTGGACAAGAGATTCTGCTGCGCTGAAGCTGGCGTTAGATTCGTAGAGGCCGAAACTGTGATGGGCGCAATTTTGGCCAGCGCCTCGGCCAGAGCTGCATCAATATCGGGTCCATTGGATGGATCTGGAAGCTCAGCAGCCTCCTGCTCTGTGGACTCTTTGATTGATTTCTTGCGTTTCTTTGTTTTCTTTTTCTGTGTTGTCTCTGCTGCGGGCTCAAGCTCTGCAATGCCGCCCAAAGTTTCCTCGGCCACAAAGCCAATGCTGCTGCGTGGTGAAAAGAGTCCACCGTTGGCTTCCTCATTGGTGGCGCTGCTCTTGGAGCTGCGTCGTGAGCGCACCTTGCGCTTAGGTATCTCTGTAAGGGACTCCCCTTCTTCTCTGCTGGCAGAGGCGCGTCGATTTATTTGTTGATTTGTGTCTGAATCGTTCTCATCGCGCAATTCCTCCTCTGTTTTAGAGCCCTTGCGTGTCTTCTTCTTGCTCTTCTTCTTTTTGGGTTTCTCCAGTGACTCCTCGTTGACTGGCTGCTCAGCATTTGTAGCTTTCGTGGTATCGATAGTCTCCTCTCCATTTTCCTGCTCTGGCAATGTTTCTTCCAGCACAACGGACAACAGCTCACGCTCTGGACTACGACTGAAAAGGGTTATGCTCTCTCCTCCCAGACTATAACGACGTAGATCCAATTCACCACTTGGTGTGGGTTCGTAAAAATCCTGCTCTAGCTCTAATTGCTGCAGCTGTTCCTCATTTAAAATTTCCTCTGATTCCTTGGACTCTTCCACCTCTTGCTCTTCTTGTTGCCGTTCCAATAATTCCTCTCGAGACTGCAGTTCCACTTTGGTCTCTAGTGCCTCACTATCGTCCAGCTTAAAGTTCTTACGCCAATTGTATTCCCTCTTTGGCTTGTAATTCAGATCTACTTCAATATCATCTTCTACAATGCCTCCCTGCAGCTTAGGACTGTAACCGTAGCGGGTGCGTAGACGAGTCGATTGCCGTGCAGCCACCTGAGCATCGCCTAGATAACGCATCTCTGTATCCCGGCGCTCACCCTCGAGCAGACCTATGGATATATCTATGTCTCTATGCTTATTGCCATCTTCAGATCTATCTAGTTCTCTGGTCTTGGCCCACAGCGCATAGCGATCGCTCTCCGAACTGGATTTCTCTTTATCCGATTCACTCTGATCAGCATTATCCGCTGGCAGCTGCTCCTGCACCATTGTCTCGAAGTCTCTGAGAATTCCACTCTGTTTGCGATTCTTTACAGCATCATTGTAGATCTGCTCAATGAACGAATCTGGATCGGAATAGGCACCGCCCACAGCGCCTTCGTCCAGGCTGAAGTCTGCAAAGTCCTCCACATTGTCCACCTCCTCCCAGTCGTTCGCCTCTCGATTCGCATAGCGATCCGCATTGCGTTCCGCCTCCTCGCACTCGGATGTATCATGATGCGACTCATCCGTTGGCTGCGTACGCTCATTGTTATCCGAGATGCCCTCGTCCAATTCAAATTCGTATTCATCGTCATCCATTTCGACGACAGTTTGTCGTTCGTCCTCGCTGTCATTGCTGCTGCAGGCCTCATCGTTGCCCGGATGCTCTCCGCATATATCCAAATTATAGATTGCGCTCGTCTCATCAAACTCGGCTGCCTCCGCCTCCGCTGCGAGCACGGCGCGTGCCCATGAGCCCTCTTCCATGGCATATTCCGAGTCTTTATTCGACTCCTCTAGCAATATTCTACCCTCTTTCAAGTTCCGCTCGAGGCTATCCAGATCGTGCGTATAGAAATCCTCTTTGAGCCAAGTTCTCTTGCCCGTCAGCGAACGCACCTCGATCTGTGAGATATAGACACACTCATCGCTCGGATACTCTTCAACTGGCTGCTCCTGGGCCAGCGAGTAGCGCCTGAAATGATGATACTCCTCTGGCTCTAGCTCTGCAAACGGATCCAACTGCATTATTGCCGAGTCTGAGGCACGTCTCTCGCTATCCAGGAAATCGGCATTCAAATAGCGTGAAAAGCTCTGAAAGTTAACGCTGGAAGCCGCCAGCTGATCCAGCAGCTGATCCTGCAGCTCCCGCTTAGCGGCCTCAGCATCAATGTTCTGCAGAGCATGTGCGTCCTCCACATCCCGCACAGGCGAACGACTCTGACTGCGTGAACGCTGAAACTCAGCCGTGCGATGACGCAGATCATCCAACTGGCCAGAGATGCCTGCCCCGAATGGCTCCTCCTTCAATTCCTCAGAGACTCTGCGATCGTATTCATTCGTCTTGGGCTTGGCACCCAGTCGCTTCTCATTCTCCAGTCCACTGGCACTGACCAGTGAATTGAGTATCGCCTCCTGCATCTCACGCTGAGCTGCCGCCTGATCTCTGGCCAACGATAGATCCAACGAGGGCGACGGCGTACGTGAGCGCTCAAAGCGTGCATTATCTTGGCGCTGCTGAGCATACTCGCTGCCCAGATCTAGAGATTCGCCTACATAGGTGGAGCGCTTGAAGCCACTGATGTTGAGCTCCTCCTTAAGATCACGCGCTGCATCCGAAATGGTGCGTTCGTAATTGTAGGGATAGTCTGATTCGTCGGGCGAATCCACGCGCAGCTCGATCTCCTCGCCGGCATTCGTAAGCTGATGCAGTGCCTCCAAGTCGAGCTCCCGCTGCTTGGCTAAGCTAGCCAACACATGCTCCAGCTCGGCGCTATTCTGACGCAACTCCAGCTCTTCTCTTCCATCGTTGGGCGAATTGGAGCGTGAGCGTGAGGGCGACAGTGAGCGCATATCCCGACTGCTGCCTGAACGTTCCTCAACTGGATGAAATTCCGGCTCTGGTGTCTTAGCCCGCTGATCCAGCTGCTCAAAGAATGCATCATTCTGAGCTATAAGCTTCTCTCTTCTGTGCTGCAGACTGTGCTCCATATTGGCGGCCGTTGGCAGAGGCGAACGGGAGCGGGAACGCGAATGTGAGCGAACACGATTCAGACGCAGCTGCTCGAACAGCTTGGCCATTGACTCGGGTGTATCCTCGGGCTCTTCCAGTTCTTCCTTAGGCTCCCCCTCCACACTCTCAATGGAGATGGTGGGCAACGGCGGTGGACTGAGCGCAATAACTGGAATATTTATAGGCACATCCACTCCAGCTGCAGCCTGCTCATGCCTCAACTGCTCAAAGAGCTCATCGTTGTGCTTGATGCGTTTCAAGCGTCGCGTTTCCAAACTCCTTTCTATATTATCTGCAGTGGGCAAAGGCGAACGCGAACGGGAACGGGAACGTGACTGTGAACGTTCCCGTGAATTGCGCTCGGCACGCAAATTCTCTACAAACAAACGCATCTCCTCGCGTGTGGGCAATGGCTCCGAGTCATCGACTCTCGCCTCGGCCATATCATTAATTTCGATTATAGGTTGCGGTAGATTGATATCAGATTCGAAATGTTTTGAATTGACCTCCCCATAGCCATTGGTTTCCATTTCCATGGTGTTTGCTCCTTGATTATTCAGCGCCTTCTGCTGCATTTGCTGCTCCAGCTCGTTCACAGTTTGAGGTTGTGCTTCAAAGACCATGGGCACAGCTGGATTGCCACCGTTCTGTGGCTCGTCATCGGCAACATTCTGGAGCTGCAATTGCTCGCCTTGGGACTGGTTCGCGTTCATATTGGCCTCTAGCATTTGCAAAACTAATTCACAATTCAGCTCGCCAGCCAGCAGACCCGCATGACTATCATCGTAGACTTCCAGGGTGTGCGCCTCATCCACATCCATGCGATTGGCCACGTTCTTGGGCTGTGGCGACGGATTGCGTGAGACAGATCTGGATCTCGATGGATTTACAGATGCCTGAAAGTCGTAGAAATCACTGATGCCCTCCATGAGCAAACCATATTCATCCCTCCACGGACCCGTATCCGGCTGACGTATTGTTATCGTGGGCGTCGGCATGCTGGGTGCTTGGGCAGCTGCCTCCGATTCACGCCAACGCTCCTCGTAGTGATCCATTTCATCGATGCGCGGACTTCGACGCAGACCGGGTGAACCACGACGCGGCTGCTCCTCTGTCGCTGAAGAGGTTTGCAGCTGCACAAGCAAAAGCCAGCAGATAGCAGAAAGCAGAGGGCAGAAGGCAGAGCCAGATATGAAAGGCAAATGGAAAGCGGTTAAAGCAATTGCAGGAGAAATGGTTAGGGCTAGGCGGGCATTGGAGGCGGGACGGGCAGGACGGGCAGAGCGGGCAGTGCGGGCATGGGTTAACACTTGGCCAAAGCACTTACATTGGATTTAATGTCGCTGCTGCTCGATTCCGTTGCTTTCGAAGATTCCGCGCTGTCCTTTTCCTTCTCCTGATCAAAAGTTGATCGATTAGAGACAGTTGCTGAAATGCTGATATGCTTCACTTACCAATTGCTCCTTGGAGCGCTGCTGTCGCAGTGAATTGGCCGCCAGCTCATTTTGTTCCTCGGTTGCGTGCTCAAAGGACGAGGCCTTGGGCAAGTTCTGTGAATCATCCAGCACCTCTTCGCCAGAGGCACGTCTCTCCAGATCCAATTCCTCCTCGTCAATGGATAGGGCTTTTTCGCGCTTCCAAAACTCCGTGTCCTTATAGTGTTCCGGCTGCACTTCGCCCCAGGGATTTGAGCTCTCCTCGCCGAGCATTTCCAGAGAGCCTGCTGCGTCGGTCGCTGGCTTCACGTCCTTAATGGGACTGCGCTTGTGTCGTCTGTGATGCGATTTGACACGCAGATTCGGCTCTGTGTACTTGATGGGATTGTAGTCCGCCTTGTCGCCATGTCGCAGTTCCTCCTCTTCCAGCGATGTGAACATTTTCAGTTCTTCGTCACGTGAGGCGCGTGAGTCACGCGATGAATTCGAGCTTCCGCTTGATCTTCGCTTCTTGAAGGCGCGTCGACGTCCGGAGCCATCCTCACGTATCAGTGATCGACTCTTGATGCCATCTAGCGAACGCAAATAGTCCTCTGTATACTGGACATCGGGCACATTATCCTCACCCTCCGGTTCCTGACGCTCCTCCTCAGTTCTGCGCTCCTCGGAGGGCTGGGTGCTGAAAGAGGATTGCTGGCTGGAATTGGGCTCCACGGAGGAGCCCTCATCGGAGACACCCGGAAACATTAGAGTCTTCGAGCGTGCGTAGGGCTCCTCGACTCCTCCGCTCTTCTGGCCAAACTGCGTCTTCACGCGCTGCACAATCACCGGCTCCTCCACTGGCGGCTCCTCGAATCGAGGTGGCAATATTTTCTTGACGCACGGCTCCTCAACAACCGGCTCCATGCCCGCATATTGGGCATCTTCCTCCTGCTGTGCCGCCTGCAGCATGCGCTGCTGCAGCATTACCATCTCCTCCTCTGCCTCCATAAAAAGCCGCGCGTTCTCTTCAATCGATCTTTGTTTCTTTTCCAAATTCATTTTGCTCGCTGCCATTCGTCGGGACTCCTCCAATATTAGCGCCTCCTCCTCCAGTTCGCTCTCTGTGGCGCTCATCTTGCGCTCGCGCTCTGCTGCCAACAGACGTTCCACAATTTCCGCATCCCTTTGTTCCTGCTCATCGTCCAAGTCGAAGAGCTGGCGCTCGATCTCTGCTGCAGCCGCTTCCTCTTCGAGCAGACGTTGAGCTCTGAGTCGTTCCTCTTCTGCTTCTTGCAGTTTTCTCTCATTTTCTTCCAGTTCGCGCTGTTCTTCTTCTGCTCTTCTTTGCCTATCTTCTCTTTCCGATTCGGCCTGCAGCAATTTTCTTTCATTTTCCTCACGCTCGCGTTCGATTTCTTGCAATTTTCTTTCATTTTCCTCCCGTTCGCGCTCTGCTTCAAGCGATATTCTCTCATTCTCTGCAGCCAGCAGTTTTCTTTCATTCTCCTCCCTTTCTCGTTCGGCTTCTAGCAATTTTCTTTCATTTTCCTCGCGCTGCTTCTCGGCCTCAATCACTTTGCGCTCATTCTCCTCACGTTCTCGCTGCTCTTGCTCTTCGCGCTTTCTTTCGGCTGCTTCGCGTTCTTTTTCCGCCTCGATTAGCCTTCGTGCGCTCTCATTCGCCTCGGCAGCCACTCGTTGCTCCTCCGCTCTTTTCCGATCCTCCTGCAGCCTATGCTCCGCCTCTGCCAGCTGCTTGCGCGTCTCCTCCTCGATGCGTCGCTGCCGCTCCAGCTCCGCCGCCAGCGCCGCTCGTTTCTCAGCCTCCGACTCCACACGAAATCCATTGCTATAGAGCACACCATCCTGCATCATATTGCTGCCTGCGGCTGCCTCTCTGGCCGTCGCCTCAGCCAGCTCTTTGTCCAGCCGCTCACGCAATCGCGGCAGCTCCTCGGCATCGGCCGCAGCATCGACGAGAGCATTATTACTATTCGGATGCTTGCAGCTCCAGTGATACAGATGGCGGGCCACAAACGCAAACTCCAAGGCGCCCAGGTAGCCAATCAGCAGCGAGAAGAGCAGCTCTCCAATGCCGGTGAGCACGTCGTCTGCAGCCATTCGCGTTCGCTTGCGTAATGCGCCGACTTTTTAATAGAGTCTATAGATTCAACAGCAATGCAATGAGACGCGTATAACTGGCCGTATATAGTTGTGTGTGAGTGTGTATTCACCACGCACTCACAAACACTCGGGCAGACAATCGACACTCGAAACACTCAAAAGCGATTAGGTAATTCAATTAGAAATTTTCTTCGTCAAGCGAAACAAAAATCGTTGAAAATTCACTTGCAAATAACTAGAAATTTTTCGCCAACAATTTTCCAAATATATATATATATTTTCCTATAAATATATATATTTATGTATATATGTGCACACTTGAACACTTTTTTGCCTTTTCCGTGAGCCGCAGCGAGGCAGCAGCGTGGCAGCAGTTGCAGTTGCACTTGGCGCCAGTTGTTGCCACCTAATCGATCGTCTTGCAACTGATTAATGCCGCGCAGCTAAAGGGCCGACAGCGACTGAGTGAATCACATACAAATAGAGCCAGGCAGGCAGGCAGTCAGGCAGTCATGCAAGGTGGACGAACGTTAAGTATTTTGGCAACGAAATTGGCCCACGGACTGTGGGCTATTTTGTTTCTCTCTCACTTATTGGCCGAGCGCGATTCCTAATCAGTGCGCCATGTAAATTGCGAATGATTTCTCGTTTAACAATCTATTCAGCAAAAGGCCAATGAATAAACACACACACACACACACACACATCTATATATATATTATTTTTATTTTATTTTTCACATATTCCATTTCTCTGGGTTTTCGCATTTGTTGCGTTCACGCTTTTCATTTTGGGGCTATTTATGTTTTTTAATACTTTTGCCATGGCCAATGTCGTTGCAGTTGTTGCTGCCACAAATTGTGGCAACACCAACAACAACAACAACAACATTTAATTTATCAGCAAATCAGAAATTCATCTATTTTTATTTTGCTTCTAATAAATATCGAAATAATGTGCCAAAAATAAATTGGAATGCCTGGGCGTTTGTTTTTCTTTGTATTTTCCCTATTTTCTCTGTGTGTGTGTATATGTGTTGAAAGGGAAAGTGTGTTCGCAGTGGGCGTGGCAGCCTTATGCTATATATTTATGTTATTTTCAATGGCAAATGAATGAGATCGCCACATGATATATAGAGATTATATTGAAGCATACAGCTGGCATCGCCAAAGCGAACAGCTGCTGAGCTCTTAAGCTAATATGTTTTTCGAAAAACCAAAAAAAAAAAACTATTAGAAGTTTAAGCATTTGAAATACTTTTTTAAAGTGACATATGCTCGTTTATCAAAAATAAAAGACGAAAAATATAGATCAATCAGTTTAAGTTGGCGTGCTTAAATTTGTTTCAGCAAAATACAAGCAAAACTAAATTTTCATTTATACAAAATTTATTACAGTGAAAAATTCGATTTTCGATTATAATTCGAAAATTCGATTATCGATTATAAATTTCGATTTGGATTATAATATTGATCAATTTATTAAAATTCTTTCATTTATTTTAAATTTATATTATTATTTTTTTTTAACTTTTTATTTTTTATTATTTGCATATTTTATTTAAAAAAAAAATTTTTTTTTATATAAAATTTTTTATTTATTTATTTATGTCAATTTCTTTTTATTTATATTTAAATTATATTTATTTTATTTTATTTATTTTTTTTTTATATGTATTGTATATATTTTTTTTATTTTATATACAATTTTATTTTAATTATTTTTCATTTATTTTTAGTTTTAATTTTTTTAATATTTTTTTTTTTTTTATTTAATTTTCTCATTTTCATTTTTCATTTATTATTAGTTTTAATTTTTAAATATATTTTTTTTTTTTGTTTATTTCAGTTGTTCAAAATGTTTTTTTTTTTTATTGTATATATTTTTATATTACACACACAAAAGAACATATTTAAATCGTGGAGCTTTCTTACTCATGATTCATAAGTAATGAATACAGACTTGAAACTTCCAACTTACTTTAAAGAGTTCACAAAGTTGACTTTAAACTTGCACAAACACTTTCCAGCTAAGTACTGAAGGATTACTTAACGCTAATACTACGACTTACTTCCGAATTTGAGCTGCTGCTTCGACTGCCAACGATGTCAACATGTCAAAGGACAATGCCACAAAGGAACTGTCAACTGGCCTCGATAAGGGCCAAAAGCTGCATTGGCTGACCTTTCGATATGGCCGGCCAGATATGAAGTTCAATGAAGAAAATAAAATAATATACCATGGCTAAGGATTATAAAGGACACACCTCAGTCATTAAAGCTAAGCTGAGCTGAGCGTGTGGCAGGCCATAAAAGCAAAAACAAAACCAGAGGAAAACTTAGATGAGCGAGCGAGAGACAATTAGAACCGTGAAACAATTAGAAGAACAGCCTGAAAGTGTGCTAAGCATTTGTGTCCATATTTAGTGTGTAGTGTAAGTGGATGTCCGTGTGTGTGTGTGTGTGTGTGTGTGTGTGTGAGATAATTTGGTGATGGATGATGATTTGAAAGCGCGCACTCACCTCATCACAGCCCGTGCAGCGGGGTTTCAACATTTCCGCGTAATGGCGCTCACAGTAGACCTTGTCATCGTGGACACAGTAGGTGAGATCCACCAGCAGCTCGTTGCAGGTGCTGCAGGTGAAGCACTTGGGGTGCCACATGACGCTCTCCACAAATTTGGGCGCGGCCACAATCAAATCGCCAGCGGATATCTCATTCTCGCACTGCGCACAATGCTCATCGTAGGGCGCATCCTTAATGTAGGCTAAAGCACATGCCAAAGTGATATGTAGAAATGAAAGACTTTAACCAACTCGCACTGAACTCACCTATATCCAATGCAATTTCATTGCGTGCCGTCACAAAGTCCTCGAACGACGCCTCATGCTGCACCTCCAGATGCCGACAGTGCTCCAACGAGAGATCCTGCTTGGGCAGCTGATACGCGATCTGCTGCTCTCGGAATCGTGCTCCCTCGCTGCCCAGCCGCGGCACCTTCTCATCCGGCAGCTGCTCAAAGTAACGGTTCACTCGCGACGAGGCGCGCACACCAGCCGGCACCCAGGTATAGCCGAGATCTCGCGGATCCACGCCCGAATCGGCAGGCGAAACGACCTTGAAGCCAAGTCGCTCGTGCACACTCGTCGTCTGTTGCTGATAAATGGCGTGCGCCTCACGCGGACATTTGCACGATTGACAGGTTTTCCTGGAAAATAGAATGAATGATGAGAGATTAAATCAGAAAAGTCAAAGATTTAAATAGATGATATATAAATGGATAAAAACTTGGAATAGAACTTAGAACTGTATAGTAGAGAAGAATTTGTTTTTAATATTATAATTTTTTTATATAAATATATTTTATTTTATATTTTCAAGTATTTATAAAATTAAAAAATAATAATAAATAGTGAAAAATTAAAAAAAAAATGGATAATAAAAATCTAAAAAATATAAAATAATGTAATTATCTATTTTGTTTTATTTTTCATCAATTATTATTTTTTTTTTATTAATTATTAATATTTATATTCGCAATAAATCAAAAATTTCTACATCCTATATTTCATTATAGTTCCCACCATGGCCGCTACGCAGCAAAACAGCGCTCGCCGCAAGCTCACTGCAGACAACGCACAGCGCCATCTAGTGACAGCTTTCGTTACATTTCATACGCTTACCTCACAATGAGATCGTAAATTTCCTTTTTATCAAACACCTTGCAGTAGATGCTAAGCACATTAAGGCAGGCATAATGCATGCCCGTCCAGGGCACATCGGATGAGGCCATTGCCACCCACAGGGGGCAATCAGCGTGTCGGTCCAGGTCGAGCATTTTGACCATTTTCTGCGCACAGCTTAACGGTTAACACTTTACGATGCTGCGCACATTAACGTTAACTGCACTTCAAACTTTGCTAGTTTTGTGATTTACTTTTTGACAGCAGTTGCTATTAAAATGATTATTGCTTATTAAATTTGCGTTCAGCTTTACATAAATGTTTCACTTTTTGCATTCAGTTTCACGTTTTGCTTGAGTCATCAAAAAAAAGTTGGACAAGTTCTGCTTGGGAGGCGCCTCCACAGAGAAACGAAAGAGATATTTATACAAGTTAAACAGTTTGCATTTGGCACATCTGCTTGGATTATTTGCTCATTGACATTTTGATGAAGGTGTTAAATTGAACCAATATGCGAGCGCTCACACATTTACGACCTCTGCTGTTTATTTAGTTGAAATTCGTATTTTCTTTCAATTGCCATTAATTGTTTGGGTTTTCTTATATGTCTTCTCTGTTTTCCAATTAGACAAATACAATCAATGTCATAAAAGAAACGAAAAAAAAAATCAACAACAAACGACCCACGCCTGAAACATGAGTTCCCGAGCCAAATGACCAGCACTCAAAAAGGTATTCGAAAATGAAATAAAAATACAAAATAAAAGCAAAGGCAAAGGCAAAGGCAAAGGCGAAGGCGAATGCGAAGGTAAAGGTAAAGGCAGAGACAGTAGCTCCCAACTTTCTGATAAGATTAATACATACGAAAAAAAAAAATAAATAAATAAAGAACACATACACACACAAATTGCGTGATGTCATCAGGGGGCTTTAGGGGGCACGGGGCGTGGCTGAGGCAGCAAAACAGATTGTCAACTGCCACGAAAAGTAAAAGAGCTCAGGTAGGTAATAAAGTCGAAAAATAGCTGATGAGCAAGCAGCTGCGCAGAGATAAGTCCAATAAGAACGAAACACGCAGTCCAATAAGAGGAAATGCATTCAAGCTCGAGCTGACCTTTTATAGACACAAACCAAGCGCCAACTGTTGCTAATTGCTCACGACTCTCGACGTCAATGCGGAAAATGCAACAGGTTTGCAAATAACCCAAGCTGGGGGCTCTCTCCCTCACTCTCTATAGAGAGGGTGAAATGGGGGCTGCCAAGTATCTGGTATCTGGTATCGTTATGCAAACATGGCACAATTTAATGGAATTAATCGCATGATTCATATTTGCAATTCTCTGTCTGCTATCAAGAAACGAGATCAACTTATGTTTCAGCTATGAATCATGCGATCATCAAAATTTGCTAAGAGTGGGGTAGATCTATGTCTAGAGCTAAGATAACTTGATTTATAGTAGAAATTTTTATGGAGCGCGTCAGAAAAATAAAAAGAAAAGTAAATAAGTTGAATTTGTGGCATGTAGAAGAGACAATTAAGCAGAAGGATTATCAGAAGACAAGATATATAAAAGATATAGAAATTTTGAAAATATGTATATATTATTAAGTATATATATATTTTATTTATAATCAAGATTAGTTTAAAATAAAAACACGAGTCCATTTCGCCCAGTCAATTTATAGCGCAGTCATAAAGATATTATCATAAGACTTATCATTGATTTGTTTTCATGTCTTCGTGTTCAAGCAGTATATATATATATATATTTATCGATATAGTTGGCTTCAGAGTTCTATAGTATAACGCTTAACAAAGAACTTCTTGTCTGCAAGTCTATTTCGTCATACAGATATATTTACCTATATTTTTACTTATGAGCTATACGTAACACTTGAGTTATAAACAGAATCTGATCAATATCAAATTTAAGCGGAAGCAATTGAAACATATTGATATATCAGTTATGTAAAATTTATATTTCTTTTCTCTTTTTCTAGCAATCGGCTCTTAGACCACCCTCGTGGAGTTCTAGCTTTCTATATATCCCGTTCTACATATCTAACTTCCCCTACAATCATTAATAATAGCAAAATTTCGACTATAATCATTCATTTTCAAGATCTATTTGTCTATTTGTCTATCTATGTTAGCTTTAGGATATATAGTTGTTTTTCTATATAATCTATGTTTTTTGTATAATAAGAACTTACAAAATTAGAATTTAAACATTTTGTGACCTCAAGCGATGTGCTTTTTATAGCATTCCCTACTTAATCACAGCGCCTCAGGCTAATTCATCATACTAATACCATCTATAAATATCTAAAAGACGCTGACATTTACATACAGATATGTGAATATATATGTACATATATTTAGTTACAATTTGCAATAGCAAACTCAAGTAAAATTTTCTTTGCTTCTTATCTCATAATAGAGTCTAGCTACTATATAGACAGAGCTAACTGTAGCATTGCCTGTCAGTCAGACAGACTTTCGCATACTATCTAAATAATTTCAATTTCTTTTGTATTCATAAAGTTGTCATATGCGCAGCCTTATCTCACTTTGAGCAAACAATTATTATGCCATTAAAACGTATTCAGTGCAGATTAAACAGATGTCGTACGCCCATATCAAATGAGCGAAAACAGCGAACAGACTTCATTTAATTGAATTGCGACAGCAACACGAATTTAATAAACGATAGCACAGAGCAATCAGCACGAATTGGGCGCAATATGCAATGCAAACAGATATGTATATATGTGTACATACATATTTATATAATTATTATGGAAAGGTTGATTATAATGAGATACCCTATAAAAAAAAAAGAGATTTGCTTTGAAATTATTCATAAATGGTTGCTATAAGCCTTAAATGTTTAGGGTTTTAGCAGTTCGCTGAGAAACTATGGATTTCTGACGTTTTCTATTGATATTGATGTAAAAATCTGTATATAGCTCATTGTTTTATTATTTTAAATACTAAAACATTTTCTTTAGGTAATTTGTATATTTTCTATTCCATTTTAAATCTAACAGATTTTACTTTAAAAAACTTTTTCTTGGCAAAAAATTATAATTTTTGGTTAGTTCTTAATGAAATCTTAAACATTAACTTTTATGAATTTTTGCGGTTTTTACTTTAGACAAGTTTACAATAGAACATATCTGCTTGTCTATATGATATACTATAGTATATGCTTTTTTTTTCTGACAAGCGGATAAATGCGTATGAAAACATAACGAACACGGCAAAGACGAGTAGAAGAGGCAGCAGCAGAGGCAAGCGTCGAAGTCGCTGCCAAAGTTTTCTTGCGAGATAAATGTAATTAAAAGCTAGCACACACACACACACGCATACATAGACAAACGTTCGTTTGTTGTTGCCCGCAGCATTTGGCAGTTTGTTCTGGTGGAGCAGGGAGCAGGAGCAGCTGAGGTAAGCGCGGGGCAGTCAAACAATTACAATTGATAAGCACCAAAGTCACTTTCATTTATATATATGTATATATATATGCTTATACGCATCGGCGAGCAATTGGAAAAGTTTTTGGCGACAAACCGACATTTAAGGGCCAAACTGCAGAGAGACTGTGAAGACGTCACCCCACCGCCGCCTGTCCGTCTTAATTCTCGTCTGGCCATTTGCAACGCTGACCCTCTCCTCGTCGCCCGACAACTCTGTCATGAGAGAAATCCAATTTTCCACTATAATTGAACAGGTTGCGCCATAAACAATAAACAATAAAAATGTGCGCATAAAAGTCAACGCCGGAGTGCAACAAATCTCAATTATGACCTAGCAGTAGCAGCAGTAATATCAGCTCAGTTCAGCTCGCCTCAGCAAGCTGTGAGCGAGCTAGAGATGACTAGATGAAAAGAGCATGAGAGAATGGCAATGAGAGTGAGAGTGAGTGTGTGCAGAAGGGAGATGGTGTGCGTGATAGAATAACTGCAGTTCAAAGCTCAAGCGCGCGAGCGCTACCGTTCTCACACACACACACGCACACAGTGCAGCTCACCCACATGGCCAAGCTCACTCTGCACTGCGCTCGCACGCTTTTCGCTTTCGATTAAATGACTTTTAATGCGATTACGACAACAACAACAACAAGAAGAAGAACAAGAACAATAACAATGCTTGCTCTATTCTATGCACTTGACTGCGGCTACTGTCCCACATAAACTGAACTAAATAAAAGTCAGTTTATAAATGATGCGTGTAGATGGCAACCGCTAATTGAATCAGTGAGCAGCCAACCAGCGATAAGGTAGATAATTAACATATGCCGTTAAGACAGACAGGCAAAGGGAGAGTGCCTGAGAGTGGAAGAGAGTGTGGCAGCGTGTGGCAGAGGGAGAGAGAGAGAGAGAGAGCGTGCGAGCATTGGCCACCCGCTTGGAAATTAAGCAGCGGCTGTTGTCATGACAGAGCAGGAAAGCAGCTTCTAGTTTATGACTTGCAGACACACGCATAGGCATGCACACACACACGCACACATACACTAATACATTAAAGAATTATATTCTTTTGCAACTGTTTTTTTTTGTCTATCTATCTATGTGTGTGTGTTTGTACGTAAATGCCAAATTGCATTGCGCTTTGTGAATTATTACGGCCTTGCATGAACATTACTTTAGCTTTAGCATTTGCTTGACTCTCCTCTCTTTCTCTTTCTCTTTCTCTCACTCTTTTTTTTTTTTATTATGCGCGGGGGTTTTCAGTTCCGCGAAATCTGGCCACAATGTGTTACACAAAAAAAAAACATATAAAACCAAAACAGGCGCAACAAATGACAAAGCCGGATGATGCACTTTGATAAATTTAGCTGTAGCTGTAGCTGCATCTGTGTGAGTGTGCGTGTGTGTGTGTGTGTGCATGTGTGTGTGCGCGTGCTTTACGGTATCTCTCATATATTAAGCCCAAGTGTTGGCAAGTCACTTAAGATCCTTTTAGTTCGCCTACCCTTGTCACGTTCTGTATAATGGATCGAGTTTAATATCTGAAATTCCATAAAGCATGGACAAGCCTTTGCTTCAAGCCGTTATTCTTGTCACATACAATCTTTATACGCAAATTCTCAAAAGTATATTTAATGGAAAGTCTTTGTATCATGAGCAAGTTTTAAATGTAATGATTTCCTCTATAAGCAATGTCTTGCGGTAAATTCTGTTTATAGTCTATACTTTTGAGATGTAGATTCCCATTTTCAATTTTGTATAATCTATTTGATCAGATTCATATGCATTTACTATACAAGCAAAATTCAAATGAAATACTTAAATATCTTCAAAAAGAAAGTCTTGCATCTAATTGTTATATTTAAATCATTTAAGCGCAAGACCCGAAGCATTCTTTAATAAAATCCAGCCTCAAGTTTACTTTAGATTGCTTTTATAAATATATTAAATATATTTCCATCGTCAATTATGAGCAGTAAAAATATTTCACACCTTTCAAGCTAGCTCCTCGAAAATTCTATTTCAAGAATTTTAATTATTTTTATTCTGCTATTTTCTACTAATTTATTACAAATAATTCGCGTGAAAAAAAAATTAATAAATAAATACGGAAAATTCCAAACAAAGGCAATTTTTTGGTTAATTTTCATTGAAATGGTTTTTGTTGTTGCCAAAAATTTTTACTTTTGATCTGTTCGGCCTGTCACCGCATAAACATAAACAACAACAGAAACAAATTAAATTTTGCAGGAATATTTTTGGTCAAACACAATTTTTGGGTGTCTTTTATACAAACAGCTTTTCGATTTGTTTATAAATATGAAGAAACCGCAATTGGATAAATGTAAACAAAGATATGGCTGGCAATTGGCGTGTTGTTTGGGGCCGATGATGAAAAAGAAGACGAGAACAACTGAAATTATGAATTCGGTTTTTCGAATTTCTGTTAACACTTGAACTTGAGCAGCCGTGAACGCAACCCACACACACATCATTATCTTTTAATTTAATTAATTTTTTGTTGTGTTTTGCACCTTTTTGGCCAACAGACAAACGCAGAAACAAAGAAGTCAACGAACGTTGTACGAAAGTCGCGTGGAAAACGCGCGCGTTTGCGTAGCGAGTGAGAAATGAAAAAGGGCGCTGCGAGCGCTGCCAACCGTACCGTTACACAATTCAATCCCAACTGAACTCTGCGTCGGCGTCGTCGTCTGGTCTGGTCTGTTCTGCCTGCTGTCATGCCATGCATGTTGTTGTTGTTGTTGTTGTCGTCGGCGCAGCCGAAGCGTAGCATAAACGAAGCTCTCTACTACGGAAAGAAAGCAAAGCGAGCATCGTGGGAGACGGGGCCAAAGAGCACGCTCGGCTTGACGAGCGAACGTAAGCGAGTGTGTGTGATAGACAGAGAGAGAGAGAGAAAATGTGAGCGATAATGACATGGCACCTGCTCGTGCCTTCTTGTTTTTGTTCTTGTTCTTCTTCCACTTCTTTGTGTTGGCTGCTGTGACTCTTGCTGGTGCGTCTGCCGGCAGGCGGCGCTGCATTTGTTATTGCTGCTAGTGTTGCAGCCGCAACCGCTTATTAGCAGTTGTGAGTGCGTTAGGGTTTTAAAATACCCTACACTCATCGGATATGTGTGAAGCGGAGGATTATAATTTTGTGGTAATGTTGGTTAGAGCTTTTAATATATGTACTTTGTTACAGTGCTTGAAGGGGAGGTATATTTTAATCATATAAGATATACATACATATATAGTATAAGTTGTGGCTTTAAAATACCCTTTGGGAATGAAAAGTGTGTTGTAGAGACATTTATATATTTTAAGGAATAATGTGGAGTTTCAGTAAATAATATATTATATGAGAGGTAAACTATATAAAAGTATCGACAATTCGATAATGAAATGCCTACGTAAAAAATAAACTCTGCTTCTTTACTGTGTCAGCATGCTTTTTCAAACATAATCTACACTCAGGGTATTTTCTAGTCTGAAACACAAAAGATGTTTTCTTAATTAAATATATTTGTATGATAATTTATTTATTTTCGGTATGCCAAAAATATGTACAGGGTATCTCATGTAAATTTTTAATTGATTATATGACATACGAATACAAATAACTTACTTATAGTGTATATACTAGTCGACTATTTCAATAGGTTTTTTTTATTACTATAAATATCCAATTACTTAATTAATATAAATAGAAATGCAAACTTGTACTCTTTCTAAGCACTCTTTACAGGTCATCTGCTAGTCGATCATTCTCAGCAAACCAATCTCTGCCTCGTTGCTTCATTAATGCAACGCATGCTGCACACACGTGTGAGAATTGGCTAATGAGTCAACAGGTTGTCCGCATGGCTGCCCCAATGTGGAGTCGAACGAATTTCGAGTGGAGCCGCAGTTGCACTTTTTCGGAGGGCGAGCGCCCAGTGGGCGGGGCTAATTAACGGCCAACGGGCACTGCATTTATTATACAAATGTAGCTCAGGGATGTGAAAGACGATAGACGACAGTCGGCCAGCGGCATGCAGCATGTGGAGAAAGGCGGCCAAGGTCAGAGTCAACTCGAGTCGCCCAACTGTGGCAGCCACATTTATCAAAGTGCCTTCGCATTGATTGCCACATGCAACAAATTACATGTATTTATAAGCAAAGCGGCTAAGCGGCAACTAAGTATCCGAAAGGCCAATCGAAATGTTTTACTTTTCATTTAACTAGCGTTGAGAATAGAGCGACTGGAGGGTGGGAGAGCGGGAGAGAGGGAGGAGGAGTGGCAAAGTGGGGGCCAAACATTGTCAGCGGCTATACAAAATCCATAAAGACAACACAAATGGCCCGTAAAAATATTATGATGCCATTGAATGTGGCACGAGTTGCCACTGAGAGTAAGTGCAACAAAGTGGCAGTTGAGCAAATACCCTGTAAATATTAAGAGAATAAGGTAAGGATGAATGAGAGCAGAGAGTAGAGAAAAAAGCACAGAGAACAGAGAGCAGAGAAAGAGAGGGAGATGAGAGATGAAACCTCAGAAAAGAAACATGAAAGAAGAAACATGGGAGATGAAACATAAAAGAAGAAATATCAGAAATGAAACACGAGAGAAGAAACATGAAAGAAGAAATAACAGAAATGAAACATGAGAGATGAAATATGATAAATGATAGAGAGAAGAGAAAAGAATTAGAGCGCATAGAGATTAGAATACCCCATCAACGTAACTTTACAGGGTATCTCCGATGCGTGTTGTCTTTTGCTTAACTCATTGTTTTTGTTTTTCTTTGCAGCTCACTTTGCCAGCATTTTATTCAATTTGTATATTTGCACAACAAACAGGCAAAAGGAGCGGGCGGCGAGGGCGTGGCTGTTGGGGCGATTGGTCTTTGGCCAATAGTTTTCATGCCCAAAAGTCAACAGACCCTCAAGAGTCTCTCAACAACTGTGATGGACAGCGCACGCATGAATATAAATATATATATATCTACCGAAACCTATATAAACATATGTTTCTACATATATCTGACGGCCCCCTACGTGCAGCTCTTATTCCCAGAAACATTTTCGATATGACGCCAGCAAAAAGAGATCCGAATCCCTTGCCCGGATCAGCAAAGAGCAAAACACGAGATTCATTGCTTGATTTTCTTTTTTTTTCGCTTTACTCATAATTTATGAGATTTTGTTTTAATGCAAACAAAAATGATTAATTGGCTTACAATTGCAAAAAAAAAAAAAAAAAAGAAAAGGGGGCAGCGAGGCTGGCATATGTATCTGCTCGTACACTATGAAGCGTGTCAGCGTGCCAGCTATCAAGCAGTCGTAGGTGTACTCAAGATTAATGAGAAACCCCTTCCCCATATACCCTCGACAGCGTCCACCCTTCTCTCGCTTAATTAGAGGTCTCGCAAATTGCATGCATTATTGAGTCTGGACCAAGTAGGTGCCACAAGGTGGCAGCTGCCACTGTGCCAACTATCCATCAACTTGATAAGCAGCGCCATTAAAAGCATATCTGTCTATATACACATACATATACATACATATATACATGTATCAGGTAATCTTATGCATGTACGTATTCATATTCGATTACGAAATGCAAAACGTGACTTCGTCAACATGGCTGATTAATTGACGCGGGCAAAGGGAGCGAGAGGGAGAGAGAGAGGGACAGGTAAATGCCGGAAAAAGTTGGCAATGCATAGCGAAAAAAAAAATGTAAAAACTGAGAAAAAAAAACATATATCGCTTGATACAGTGGCCATGGAATGATACAGTGGATATGGAATGATTTAAAGTATAATTTCTTTAAAGTGCATGAAATCTTACTTTAGTCTATATTTGCAATTTGGTGCTAAATAATGCAGATTTATTGGAAGATTACATATAGGTAAAAATAATATGAGTGGAATTTTCATTAGTATTAATGTTATTATTAGCATTATCAATATCTTTATTTTAGTTCTTGTCATTGTTATTGTCATTAGCATTGTCATTGTCATTGTCATTGTCTTTGTTATTGTTATTTGCATTGTCAATGTCATTGTTATTGTAATTGCCATTTATATTATGAATTTCATTATCATTGTCATTGTCATTAGCATTGTCACTGTCCTTGTTATTGTTATTATGAATTTCATTATCATTGTCATTGTCAATGTCATTAGCATTGTCATTGTCATTATCATTGTTATTGTTATTATCAATTTCATTATCATTTCCACTGTCATTGCCATTGATATTGTCATTGCCATGACTATAGTCATTGTCATTGTCATTATTATTATCATCATTCACTATCATTATCATCATCATTATCATTATTATTATTCAATCTTTTAAATTTAAGACGAAATACTCCAAGTGTCTATGAAGCTTCACAAAAGATTCTTAGAATCCATGCAGGGTATCTAATTGTTAAATAAATTGTTAAATGAAAAAAAAAAAAAAAAACAAAAACAAAAACAAGTCAATTTAAGCAAAAATAAGTAATGCAGATGTTAAATAAATTGTGGTAGATTACGCCTTATAAATAGCCCAATTAGCAATATATTTTCTTCATTTTTTTTTTTAGTTTAATTCCAGAAGAAATGTAAATAAAAACGAAATTCTATTTATTTTCTGGAACTTTTCAGTTTGATGAAACCTTGGACTTGACTTGTTCTATAAATTGACCAACTATACATTAGTTTTCCCATATACTAACAGACAGACATACATACATATATGTACATATATGTATGTATGTATATCTAAATATATGAATCTTCCACATTTTGGCCAAAGGCGAACTCTGTGTTTATTACAAAAGCTATCTATCAATAGATCTTACGGACCATAAACACAGCTACAAAAGCAACACAAATATTTTTTATTGTATGTGTGTGTGAACCTTTGAATGTGGGTTCATTTGGGTCTGTTTATTTACCTGTCTGCCTATGATACATGCGGCTGTCATTTGCTGTTTTTAATTACATCTGTGTGGCATATATGTATAGATAGACGTACTTGTGGATACATTAAAATAAATGTATCTTACAGATACTACATTTTTTTTTGGAACTGCCCCTGCCTAGCTATCAGCCATTACATTAGATAATGTACTGCATGAATCCTCTCAGAAAGGCATTATATTTTCCTACACTCATATTTATTTTTATATATTTCTCAGACCTGATTTGTGGAAAACATCACATGAACAGACATGAAATTGTTTTCGTTTGGTTAGTAATTGTGTTTATTCCGCGTAAAAAAAAACATTTGTTTGAACATTGCTTTGGCAAATCGTAGATGTGTTCGGATTTTACGGGTTCTAATTCACGCCTGCCCCATTCATTTGCTACACGAGACGAGCAAACTAATTGAGTTTAATGGGGGTCATGTCTTGGAAACTATGCGATTTATTTGACATGCGTCAGCTGCACGCGTTTACCAACACTAGCGAAATTGGTAATGCTATTTCCCCATATCCTTGAAACTTCAATATGCATAACGTAATGACGAGAGAAAAGTCGATTGAGTGCGAATTGATGCAAAACATGCGAACTTGAAATCAAACAAATCAAAGAAACATATATTTTCCATCTCTACATTTATTTCATCTCTCATTTATTTCAACGACTGCTCAAAAACCAAGAAAAAAAAAGCGAAAAAGATTGATGATCAATTAAAATACTTTTTCGATTTGCCAGCCAGAATACATTTCGCTCATAATTATCGGAAAAATAATTCATAAATTGCGCCCCTGGCTGGTTTATACGTTGCCCCATTAGCCCTAGTTCGATTAGTGTTTGGAAACGTGAAAACATGCACAAATTATCGTTAAACGATCTTGAGAATTATTTTTACAATTCTACAGCGCGCCACAACTTGTCCCAAAAATATATCTTTGAGATTTGTAGTCGAGTTTCTAGATTTATAAATGATATTTGCCAGCTAACGCGATGAATATTTTTTGGCTCAGCATATTTTATGCATATATAATAAATATATTTTTATAGATGTGCAAATCATTTCTGACAATTCATCACTTGATGTCGTAAAAAAAAAAAACCGTATTATTATTAGCTATCTGCTCTAAAACTTTTCTAGTTAAATTTCTAGAATAAAAAAATTAAATAAATCAGTTTAACGTAAACCACAAATTTCCTTGACTTAATAACCAATAAACTAAGGCCATAAAAATATTTGCAAACTATCGTTTAACGATCTGTTGAAGAAAATATTAAAATTTTCAAAGAACCAATTCTTTTAAGATATTTGTACAAATATGATACAAAGATAATTTTTAAATGTCCCATTGCAAACTATATTTACCAGCACCAAATTGTCTGAAAATATTTATTTTATTTTTAGATTTTGTACAAATTTTCCGAACTAATTATAAAACCTTTTCACTGAAACGATAAATATCGCTTGGCACTCACCGCTCATTGAACTGTTTGTCATCAGTGCCGCCAGATGGCGTCACGTTTAACGTCAGTCCGACAGACTTTTTGCGTCTGATTGCCATGTGACGTTCGCGTGTGGGAAACTTTGGCTGTTTCTTGACCAACACTGGCTGCACCTCGAAGACATCACGCGACACACAGTTTTGCATTTTCAGCTGCATCTTACATAAAGTTCAGTTGTTGTTGAGAGAGAACGCGACGACAACTGCGCTGGCAAGTTTAAAGTGTAAACAAAGACAACAGTTGACAGCTATCTATAGCGGTCATATTTAATGCGTGTCACAGATACCGATAAGCCAAGCGCAAACAAACACACACACACACACACACACACACACGCACATGCACCGTTGCTCTCAGCAAACAGTGCCGAATAAGCGAATGAGAGTGTGTGCAAGTGAACTGCAATAAGCTGCTCTCAGCCAGACGTACGCTCTTGACGTATGTATGTAGCTCTCTCTTATCGCTCTCTATTCTTTGAGTTGTGTTGAGTTTTAATGTTATGCAGCTGCTGTTCATTAACTAACTAAATTCGCCGCTTGATCGCGTGGGCAACGCACAAGTGCTGCAGAGCAACTAAAAAACTAAAAAAAAGCGAAATACGAAAAACTAAGCCTGGAATTGAGCGTGAGTCAAGTGTGAAGACGTAGGCAGAAGCAGCAGCAGCAAGAGCGTCGCAACGAAACTAAAGAGCAAAAACACGAAGCGCCGTTAGACAACGTCGGCTGCATAAAATTAAAAGCTTAATGGGCCAAGTATAAGCACGAAGTCGTCGGCTGTCGCTCGGTCAGTCAGTCAGTCACTCAGTCAGTTAGTCAATGTCAATTCGTTGCTCAAGCCCTGAGTGAACAACAAAAAAAAATTGCAAACGCCGCCTTTTTAACAGCTTGAACTTCGGCTGAACCTCAACAGCTGAGCGCAATTACAACATTTCAATGGAAGCGCGCAAGCTCTTTATTGGCGCAATCGGCATCAATTTAGAACCGAAGCTGCCACTGTATGAGTGCGTATGTGTGTGAGAGATAGTGAGAGAGAGAGAGGGAGAGCAGCGCGTAGAGTAGACAACAAATAAAGCAAGTCAAGGTCTTCGCAAGCACTTTACCGTTGCAGCAACTGAAGAGCCGACCAATAGCTGGCGCCAAGTGCGAGTGGATAGAAATGATCGCACGCAGCGCTCTATCATGTTACGCCCCATGAAAAACATGTGCAAAAAAAAAAAACCAAATGAAATTGGAACTGTTTGTCATGCTGAGCTCTTTTTCTGGACTGTTGAACTGTTTATTGAGCTGTTGACGTTATAAATGGCCAATTTCAACAAATTAATTTCAACAAATTATAAAAAGAAATTTGAAATATATTATATTTCTATAATTACGTAGAGGATTATGTATATACGACAGTTTTGTATATTTACATATATACTTTTTCAATTATAATTTATGCCCAACGTTTTTTGCCATTAAAGTCAAACAGAATGCTATAAAAACAAAACACAATAAAACCAAATAACAACTGAATTATAGCAAAATATATACACACACTCACTCACACATACATGAGCGAATTGGAACAAAAGCGCTATATCAAGCAGAAGTTGCGATTGCGTTGCTGCCCTGCTCTCCTCTCTCTCTCTCTCTCTCACACACTTCCAATTGGCTTTCGGCCAGCGCTCGAAATGAAATTGCAAACTGAAACCACAGTTAGACAAAAAGTCAGACACAGCCGACAGACAAACTAATTTTACAAATTAATAGCACAATTTGGATTCGAATTTGCGGTCGCGTTGACCGTTAAGTGCATTTCCCAATTGGCAACACGCACTCCGCGATTCACATTGCCATTTCCATTTCCAATTGCAATTGCAATTCCAATTCAAATTCGAATTTCCGCATAATTCACTCACCCAAGTGCATAATCATTTACGCACATCAATTAAATGCAGCTCGATTGTTTAGTAAACCCTAATTAAATATTCATATTAAGCCTTTAAATTGATATTTTGAAAATATCAATTTATGATGCTTAAATTCAATGTTTTTGCTTTTAGCCTAACAAGTTTTATGCATGTCAAATTTGTTTTGTCACGATTCTTTTACTTGCATTTTCTTGGCAAAGGCAGCTGATATGGGGGCGCGCTGCTAGCTGGGGGCGTGGCTGTTGTTGTTGACAGCGCAAATATGCAAAAGATAATATTGATTTTGGTATAGAAAAACGTTTTCGTGCTCGATTTTGAAAAAAAGACGTGTGAAATGCAAAGCGCCATCTAGCGTTTGTCTGCGGAGGCAAACGAACGGAAAGCTTATGCTTAGCTTTTACAGTGCTGCACAAAATATTGTGACAGCTTGATTTAAGCAACGGAGCGCTTAGCTATGTCAAATATTTCGAATTTCAAGTGATTTAAAACATTATTTAATGTAAATTTAAGTTATTTTAACCTATATTTCAAAAAAATATTAAACTTTTATTGCAAATTTCTTGCAAATATTGATTCTAAACTCTGTATCTGTATCTTCTCTATAATTAAGTTTTAAGTATAATATTTAATTACTATGTCCAACTCACCTCCAATCATGCGCCGCAAAACCGGGGCATTCTGTTTTGCATTGCTCGCAGCGCACACCGTCATCCACCTCTCGAATTATGACACCCTGTAAAAAAATTTTTAATTGGACAATTATTATTGAGAATGCAATACGAGCACATTTATTAGCAATCATATTTATCTGCTTGTTAGATAATTGTGTGTCCTAGATAAAACTGCTACTTAAGAATATTAAATTAGATAATCGAGCAGTGCATTTTGCTGCGCGCTTCAAGCTTATCTAACAGGGTATTCCATCAGTTTCTTCCTCTGTACATAGATTACAGGGTATTCTAGAAACTATATGCTACCCGGAACCACTTCAGATACCCAAATTCTTGCTCCCCATATTCAACTTTAGTCAGAGCTTAGCATACCCCTTTCACTGCCCTTTACAGGGTATTTGAACAGCAAAATGCAATTTACGATTGCACAACATTAATTCGTATTTTACTCATTTGCGCCATCCGTTTGACTTACACACAAAAAAAAATGGGGCGTGGCATTGCCATTGCCAGAAATTTGAATTCTGCAAAAAAAACAAATAAAATGTTTGCCAGAGAGGTCAAAAGTCAGCGGCAAACGGGAAGCTTAAAGAGGCAAATGCTTTGGCTGCTGATGTTTTGGCTGCTGTTGCCGTTGCTGCTGTTGCTGCTGTGGTGCAGCAGCGACACTTGTTCCAAAATTACGCTCAAATATATGTGGAACAAAAGAAAGCCAACAACAGCAACAATATGAGCGAGAAAAAATATAAAACAACAACTTGGCACGTTTCCATTCCAATTCTGGCCATGTTTGTAGCTATGTGTGTGTGCGTGCGTGTGTGTGTGTGTGTGTGTGTGTGTGCATGTTATATCTGTATATGTTTGACTGCAGTTAAAAGAATATTCTTAACGAGCATAACCAACTGCATAATGCACGTTACTTGCGACAGCAGTAGCTAGATTTATGCAGCAAATGATATACATGCATTTGCCACGCCCCCAATAGGCGCTGCTAAGGCTAACTGTAGCAGAGCTAAAGACAAGCCTGACCCAACAAGAGTGATACGCTTTGCAATAGCTAAGTTAGAGCAGCTATAAATCTGACAATCTGCTATAGGATATGCCATTTGATTTAAATTAAATTAATAAACTAATTAATTAATAAAAGAAGCAAAATCTCAAATTTGGAAGCCTCTATAGGCAAAGCAAGAGGCAAGAGGCAAAGGCAAAGCCTAAGCGCCTTACTGAGTTTAAAAGCCAATCGACACGCTTTTCACACTTATAAAGCGCATGAAAATTGCGCAGGCATTTCATTTGGCAATTCACCTCCTTTTTATTGCAGCTGCAAAACAGTTGACTTTTGCCTGCATTAATATGCAAAGGATATCATGTCCTTAGTCCTTAGTCCTTTGACGCTTGCCGTTTGTCCTTTTTGGCGCGCTGTCCATTTGGGTCGAACGTATGCATTGGCAGCCACAACAAACGAAAATCGATGCTGACCCAGTTCGCCAAAGGCCGGGACAACCCTACACAGAAGCCCGACGCATGGCGACAACTCTAGCTGTGACGGATGTGAGCATTAAGTTGCAAGTGAAAGCAAATATTTGATGGGCACTTAAGAGGCGCCGCAGCTGAGCTGCCCCGCCCCACCCCAAAACCTCCCACGCAAGCAACTCTGTAAGAAAATCCTCGGCAGATTAATGATTTGACAATTAAATATATCTATAATGCATATTCAGGCAAAGGCAAACAAATAAACAAACAAACAGCAACAGCAGCAGCTGCCACATGGGGAAAGTTGTTCACATTTGCCACATTAAAAAAGTATCTGAAAGCTGTAAAAAAAAAGTATCTCAAAGTTAGGCAAATATGCAAATGTATTTGCCACAATTTAATGAACTGGCATTTGACAAATTTGGCTGCGAAATGCGGGCTGGCCTTAAAGGGAAGACCCCCAATATTAATAGCAAAATAATGATAATTTTTTTCAATTTTTTGGTTAATCAAACAGAAGATCAAATTTCAGCACAAATTTAAGAGAAATGAGATGAAGATAGAGCTTGTGAGAATTACAGGGTATTCATAGGCATGGCTTATACTCTTTGGTATATATTATGCATTTAATACGAGATGAAATTGAGCATATAAAAATTATTGCTATCGAAAAAGCTCTTAACAAATAAAGAAAACAAGATAATTTTAATATTTGCTTTATTTATGGAATACCCTTAATATATATTAAGCAATAAACGTTTACAGCTCAGGTAATAGAGGATTGCAAGTATTTTAGTTACAAGTATATTTGTCTTAGAAAATTCTACTAGCATACCTCTAATGCCTTTGATTAAGCTATAACTTATAGGGAATATCATTAATGTTATTTATAAAATGCAAATTAAATTGCAATTGAATTCAATTTAAGCATATCAAAATATTAAAAGAGGTTATTTGAAGAAAAAATAACAATAATATTCACAGGGAATACCATAAATGTTATCGAAAAGCGTATAAAGTTGTGGAGTACCCCAAATACTAATGTTAACAAAAGAAATAAATGCAATGGACCAGTCTATTTGGAGCCAAGCACTTAATAAATAAAATATCCAAATACTTTTGCCTAATTCAAAGCCAAAAGTCAGCTGAAATAGCTCTAATGTTAGCGACTTTAAGCCAAGGGGATTCCACTCCGATTGACGTCGCAACTATAAGCATTAGCAATTAAAAGACAGCTCATGACATAGCGAAATATATTCGACAATCAAATCTGAAGAATTATAATTTATTTCCAGCGCCCTGGAGAATGATGTCATTATCCAAAATTCAAAATAGACAAAGAAAACAAAGGCAAATAGTAAACCTATTTCGAATGTAAAACAGTTTCCAAATATATATGCTGGGAAACCACTTGAAGTGTCAAATGTAAATGTCATAAACTTTATATATATATATATATATTAGAGGCTAATGCAAATGGTTAGCGAGAACTAGTTCGACCCACACGCACAGTGGGTCACGCCCGCGCACTTGAGCTGCCAAAGTTCTCGGCTAACAAATTTTCGAAAACGATTTGTTACTGGGCAAGCGGCTCAGTCAACTTTAAGCCACATTTTAGAAACTATGACGCGATGCAAGTGTTTGACTGTGTTAACAAAATAAATAATAATACAAAAAAAAAATAAATGTATATATATAGAGAGAGAGACAGACCGTAGGTCGACAACAACAAGTTATAAACAAAACCGGCTCCAAGTTACTCGGAAAACAATCTACGTATGAGCCACATATCGTCAAAAAGCTGGCAGAACAACAAAATCAACAACAGAACCCGCAAGTGTTTGCTTATTGCAAAATACATAGCAATAATAAAAGAAAAGAGACGGCAACACAGAGAGAGAGAGAGAGAGAGAGAGTGTGAGAGAGGGAGATGGAGAGGTTGGGTGAGAGACACAGAACAGCGCTTACTTCAAGTACAAAGTTAACAATTTACAGAGGAGCCGAATTTCGCAGAAATTTTTATTGTCTGTTGGTTTTGATTTAGCTATACCCTGTAAGCTATGAAGAGAGTAGATATGCCTAGCAGAGAGAGCTGAGAAATTTCTATAGATAGATAGAAACTTATCAATAAGCTATGAAACCGTCTTTAACTTTAGGAAGAGCTGATGAAAACTAGAAACGTATGGATATGTAATCTCATCTTATAATAAATAATAATGTAATGAAAAATCGATAAACTTGTTTTTGGGGTATGCTATATATCGAGAAATTCAATTTTGATAAAGCTATCTATTTGATATCTTAAATGGATATATGGGTAAACAGATAGCAAGAGATATGAAAATTGAGTTCCTCTAGTCCATATGCTAAATACTTTTATATATTAAATTTTAGTTAAGTTATTTAACAAATGATATCGAGTTTTCATAAGAATTCTTAAAGTTAAAGCAGAAATCTTTTAGAAATCAAACTAAATAAAATTCCAATTTACTTCAATTTCAGCTACTGGGTACTCTCTAGTCTATCAGTCTCAGGCAGACATTTATCTTCGACAAAGTTCGTCAAATTTTCGGCATTAATTAACATGATTTCGTCTGGGGGCCGATGATTTTTTTTTTGTTTTTTTTTTTTTTTTTTTGGTTTTTTACTACTTAACCTGTTTGCAGGGCTGTACGCAATGGGCCAAGTCATCCACACTCACCCATATAGATAGATAGATAGACAGATGCAAAGCGAGGTTGCGACTCCAAAGTTGAACAAAGTTTACATTACATTTATTTTTCACAGTCTAGTTAGGTCTTGCCACAGCGCTGCTAATGTGTTAAGCCTAACTGAATATATACAAATGGTAACAAACTTGGGCATCCATCTAACTAGTTCAAGATCAGACGCAGTAGATCTTTGACTAACTTTAGTTGTTGCCTCCATCTGAGTTGTTTGTTGCCTTAATTGTTGTTGCCATTTTTCTAGTTGACGACTTCTCTTGACAAAGCTCAATGCGAATGCGTCTAAATAGCCAACGACCCCGTTGCGACCACATTAGAAAGTGTATTTGGTATTTAGATAGATAGATAGAGATATATGTATGTATATATGTGTGTATAGTTAAAGCTCAAGTTTTTAGTTTTAAGCTGATGTTATTAGAACAACGATTTGTTAATTAGTTGGAATAGAAGGACAGACAGAGAGGGAGAGATGCAGAGCGAGAGAGAGAGAGAGAGAGAGGGAGAAAGCGAGAGAGGGAGAGAGAGATACAGAGAGAGAGAGAGAGAGAGAGAGAGAGAGAGAGAGAGCGAATATAATGAATGATGAGTGAAAATTTACATTCAGAGATCTATTATTATAAATCCGACAATTTTATTATATTGTCATTATTATGATAGGTTTTTTTAGAACATATCATTGTCATTATTATGAAAGTCTTATTAGAATATAATATTTATTATCAATGTCATCATAATCAGGAATTGTACATCATTAGCATTGTAAAGATTTATCATCATCATTTTTATTATGATTCTCATTATCAATTTAATTATCCTTTTGATTTTCATTATCTGTACCACAATATTCTTACTAGCATTATAATTATTACAATGATTCTCATTATCAATCTAATTATTTTTCTGATTATCATTCTCATCATTCATTTACATTATCATTGACTTCGTTTCAATTGCATTAGCGTAGCCATTATCATATAGATTGCCATTAGTGTTGTCATTAATATTATTAATTATAATTTATATTCATAAGCTGACAAACGTCTACTAAAATAGATATATCTTTTCGCGAAGATAATTATATAGAAGATATCTATATATAATATTTAATATCATAAGCTCTTCACATACATTTCCGCTTTCAGCTCAACTTCTTGTTATTTATTTCTAAAAGATTTTCAATCAATAGACTTCAAGTCGCTATTGTATAAGTAGTGTTTTTTTATAACTAAATAAGACTTGATGATTATTTTGCTGTTTTTTAAGATGAACGTAAATTTTGTTTGTTATATGTTCGAGTGACACGTCAAGAGTTTTGGCAACGAAGCTGTCTCAGAAGAAAAATAATCGAATGTGGGTTTACGAAATGAAAAGAAATATGACCGCAAATAAAGAGACAAATACATTTATAATAATTCCACGAAAGGTTGTACTAGTTCAATTACCTTTGAGTCTTGTGGCACAGGAATAGCTCAAGTTCCGAGAATTTAGAATAATGAAATGCAATTGAGAAACGTTTTCGTTACGGGAATGCCCCTAACTTGGAATAGATCTACATAAATTGATTATAACAAACACATTTGCTTCGCAAAGATTCGAGTCTTGCACCAGCAGTTGTCATGCCAGGGAATACCGCTAATAATAAATACATTTAAGGAATACCTTTAATGTTGTAGCTGTCTGTTAATTGCTTGTAAATGAGCATATTGATTATGCATGCATTGAATAACTATTAATGAAACGAGCGAACGAGTCAACTTATTATTCGAGCAATCAATGTAATGTATTGCTGATATATAATAGTATAAGATCTATGATTCATATAGCTCTAATAAACACACATACATATTTGGCTTAAGTCATTTATGCCCTCATCCATATGTATGCATATGCACAGATATCCGTATTTCATTTGATTTGAACATCTCAAAAAGGCGCACAAACAAATCAACTGTTGACGTCAGCTACCACGTCTATATAGACATATATGCTATATCTATATTATATATGCCGTTACGCGTAGAACTCTGTCAAGCCAAATAGGGCCGCACAATAAGCGCATCTGCTTTCTAACCAACCCCCACAGTATATGGTCAGGCAGAGTCAAATTGAGTTGAATGCTCGTCACGTAACGCTCATCCATTGTCATGCACAGTTAGTCAGCCGAGAGACCCAATAACTCCGACACTTACGTCGCATCGACCGAATATTGACCAAAAATTTTTACATTGTTTGCATAAAACTAATAAAATATATGACGAGTTGAAGAATTGCATAATATAGATGCAAAATATGAATAAAAAAATATGAATATAATCTTTTAGGAAAAGTTATTTGAGATTGACAGTAAAATTGCATTAAATAATGTTAAAAGGAAATTAAAAAAAAAAATAATAATAATAAATAAAAAAGTAAACTATAAACAAGAGGAAAAATAATAAAAATATCATAGGAAAAAAATAAATATAAATAAAAATAAATAAAATAAAATAAAGAAATATAAAAAAATATTAAAAAAAGAACAAAAATAATTTTTTTAAAAACATAGGAAAAAATAAAATAAAATAAAATAAAGAAGTATACAAAAATATATTTAAAAACAGAACAAAAACAAAACAAATTTAATAATAATTAATAATCTTAACACAAATTAATCTAAGCTAAAATTAATTGCATAGAAAACTGTATGAACATTTCAAAAACTTTAATTTAATGCCCTAAGTTGCTTTAAGCAAAAAAAAAGCTTATTTAAGTATAATAATGTCTGAGTAGTAGAAAAAAAATTTCATAAAATAATAGCTAGCTTAACTCAACAGGAAATGTTAGACTTATATTAGCTTGGCAAATATTTATCAAAAATATTATAATAAAAGCTAACTAAACTTAAAGTTTGTATAAACGGCAAGAGCATAAATGTAGCCATAATTAATGATCAAATAAAAGTGCGCAAACGAATTCGATTTCATGTGAGTGCTCATATATATGCATATATGTATACATATATGGTAGATATATGTATATCTGAATAAATATTGTTTCACTTATTTCTTTTCGTTAATGGCCCTGCAACTACAACATATATATATATATAACTATATACGCATATATATCTGTCTATATAGCTTGCTCAAGGAAATTGGGCGGCAATCTTGCCGCGGGTCAAAAAGATTTTGAAACTCGAAATAAATGATAATTAACAATTTACACAACAAATTTTATATTTCTTTTCTTTCTCTCTCTTCTTCGCTCTCTCTCTCTCTCTCTCTCTAGCTTACCTATTTTTGCCCAAACTTTTATTCCACATACAATAATAAATAATATAATTGACAAGGCAAAGAAATTTTGAGACTTGTCCACTTTGGGCAGATGAATCAGTTGTTAGCACAAATCATATAGAAAATAAATCAAATTCGCCTGGAATGACGCAAATTGTTGTTGATCTTTCGCCTAAATGAAGATGTGCACGTGTCGCTATGCATCGCATTAGTTCAGCAGGCGAAAAATTGCTAAATTGCATGACAAATGCAGCAAAAGTTAAGTGTAATATATACAAAAATATTTTAAAAATAAATAATATTTTATATAATTTGTAGCTCGACAAAACTGTTCAAATCACACTGAAACTTTTGCATCAAATAAAAACGTAAATAATTTTCATTTTTGTTATTTACATAAATTAAATATCATTTATTAGTTATATTTGTATATTTTATATTTCTATTTTTTTCAGTTTCGTCTCGTTTCGTGTTTCGTGTCACGCGCTCAGCTCTAGCTGTAGCTTGATCAGTCGAATGTTCGATCTAACGCCATGGAATCTTGATTGGCGAGCGATTGCGTTGCCGTGCGGGGGCGACTCGTGGCATTGGCTGTGGCTGTTGCTGCTGCTGCTGCTGCTGTTCGCGACGCCCCCAATTGGCACCCACGCCCCCAGAACTTTGCCTCGAGCTGGACAAGGGTCGCACGGAGACGGGCACAGGTGCATTGTAGTGACCGCCAAAGTATGTGGGCGTCGGCTGCTGTCGATTGCTCGGCGGCTTGCTGCCGTATAGCTGTACGCGGGTGGGTGCACGCCCTCTGGCGGGCGCCGGCGACAATTTGCCCTGTTCGCTGCCAATGTGCACCAGGGTCTGATAACGTCCGTTGCGCTGCTGCTGCGGCGCCTGTTGCTGCTGCTGCTTCAGCTGTTGCTGCTGTTGCTGCTGCTGCTGCTGTTGGCTTTGATTGCGCCACTTGCTGGCCGGCGGCGTTTGCCTGGCCAGGCTGCTCGCCAGTAGCCGCTGTGCGTAGTACTCCGTGGTCGGCATGGGCTTGGCCACGCCCACCGGCACTAGCCGGCCGGGCGAGTGGGGCAATATGGAATTCTTGATCTCGATGCGTATGGCAGAGGTAGGCGGCGTGGGCGATGGCGACATGCGACGCAGCATGGGCTGGGCCACGCGAAAGGTCTCGTTGCGCTTGACGGGCGAGCGGGTGGCTGAGCGCGAAGGACGATCGCGTAGTGGGGAACGCGATTGTGGCCGATAGTTATCGTTATCGAAGACAAGAAAATCGGGACGATTCTCCTTGGAGGCGCTACGTTGACTACTCGGCTGCGGTGCAGCCTCTGGCGGTGGCACCTCAACGAACCAGGCAGGATTGTGTGGCTGTTGTTGTTGCTGCTGCAGCAGCCGATCGCGAAACGATTTGCGAAAACTGTTTAGGGTGACCGTTTTGTACTTATCGCGTTCCTCCTCCTCCAGCAGATCATCATTCGAGTGCGTCTTCAGCTGCTCCAATTGCTCGCGCAGATGCGTCGGCGTTTTGCTCTTGCGATAGGTGCTCGAATCGAAGCTGCCGCTGGAACTGGAACCCAGACTCGGCTGCCGTTGCATGCCATCGCCAGGCGATGCTGTCTGCCCTTGCCTGCCCTTGCCCTGTTGCTCGTACAGAAAATTGAATGGATCTGCATGCGCATCGTAGTCGAGCATGCGATCGCCATCGTTGCGCCACTTGTAATAGGTATTTGTGGCCGTATCGCTTGGATGATGCTCATAGCTGGCCGCCTCCTCGGGCGAGGGCTGTTTCTTGCGTTTCGTGAATGTGCTGAATTTGCTAAACACCTTCGATTTCTTGGACTTCTTTTCGAGCGTGCTGCTGTTCGAATCGTTGCCCCGCTGCTGCTCCTCATCGGAGGCATTCAGTATGAAGGTGTCGCCGCGCTGCAGCGTGGAGCTTGTAGTTGAGCCGCGCCGCGAGCTGATCACACTCGCCGGCCGAGAGCTGCAGCTGCGCACGGGCGTCGTGTCACGCGACGAACTCTTGCGGGACGAGGCCAGCGAGGAGCGGATATTGCGAAAAAATGACATTGTACTTGCAACTCGAACCGGGTAGACGGGGGAACCGAGCCCGCGCAAAGCTAAAAGTCAAAGTCGTGAAAAACCCGATTACAAGTAAACGCGATGCGCGGAACGAGTCTGGCTCAGTCAACTGCCACGGAGCAACTGACTGAGTTGGCTCGACTATTACGCGGATCACTAGAATTTCTGTGGCAATCGGCTCTCAGACTTCGTTTCATTTCGTTTCGTTTTCATGCTCGTATGTTCGCATATTTTTTTCCACTTTTGTTTTGACCAATTTGGCGTATACTTAACGTCATTATCGTGCTTATTATTATGGCCATATTGCGAGTGGCTCGAGTGACTCGATCAGCAGCTGTTCGCGTGGGCGTTACAAGTCCAAACATCAAATAAACCAAACTCGTTTCTCTACCCAACAAATCTCAACTCAGATGATTCGTTTCGTAATTTATGCACGCAGAAGGTGCTCTAATTAGTTATCTGGATGCAAAAGCATCAACAGCTCATTTACAACAATTGCAACAACAGCAACAATAGCAACAAAAGCTACAACAACAGCAACACCTTCGCTATGCTTAGGCTCTTTGTTTGTTTGTTTGTTTGTGTGAAGTGCGAAGTGCGAACTAAAACAAAGTTAAATTGTTTGACAAAACTCTGTACAGTGGTACAAGTTTATTGAACAGCAAATGAAATGTGATATGTATAGAAAATATTTAGCTTGACAGCAGGAATTAGGCAAAACTGAGAAAGAGATATATGTAGAGAGGGAGAGAGAGAGAGTGAGACAGAGAGAGAGAGAGAGGAATATAGACATAAAATAAAAAGATAGAGAGAGAGAGAGAGATAATGAAAAACATAAGAGAAAAAGAGATATAGTTACAGCGGAACTGGAATAGAGAGAGAATAGAGAGAGATAAGGAAAGAAAGAGTTCGAGAAAAATAAGAGAGGGATAAAGAGCGATAAGAAAAAGAGAGCTACACCTAAAGAAAGAGAGAGTGAGGGAGAAATAGAGAGAGAGAGAGAGAGAGAGAGAGAGAGAGCAAAAACAAAGAGAAACAGAGAGGGAGATGAAGAAGCACAAAAATCGAAACACAAGCTGAGTAATAAAGACAAACAAGAAGACAGAGAGAGTTAAATAGAATGGAATACAAATGCAGAGAATGGGAGAAAAAGGCATGGAGTAAGCGAAAATCGATAAAAATTCAAAAACTGAGATCAAAATAGAGAGAAATAGATCTTAATATATAGGCACAGAGATTGAGAGCAAATAAGTTAAAGTTATATTCTTATTACATTTAACATTCATTAATATAATGTATCTATTAAAATTCATTCAAAATATATATTATATTTAATTATTATATTTTAATACATATTTTTGTTTCTTGATAGCAAAAAGAATACAATTCTATATGAAATCAACTTTGATTTGATCATACAAAACCTAGCCACACTGTGCCATGTCAGTCTACAATTATTGTAAGCAATTTATTCTGCTTGCGATTATCACATTACAGATTTCATGCAATGATTAAAATAATTTATTATAATAAACACTTTTATCGCACACCACATTGCCCCACTGTAACGCGTTCTGCTCTACAGTCATCGATGGCTTTCGATGCTAGACGCTTCATTGTTCGCCTTAATGAGTGATTGAGTTTTCGTGTGAGCACACTTTTGTCTGCCATTCGATTTGCTTCGCTTCCGATTCCGCAAACAGCACAAGCAACAACAAAGCCAAATAAACAGCTTATGCCAGTCATTAGATTGTATCTTTAGAGCACTGAGTGCTAAATGCAGCAGCAGCAGCAGCAGCAGCAGCCGCAGCCACAGCTGTTTGTATTTAATTATTTATGCTGATGATTAAACAGATTAAGTACACCTGTTCAATTCCCACATGAATATTAATGCCTATGCGAGGCAATTGCTTGACCAGCAGCAGCAACAATATATTTATTTATTTGTTTGCGTTTCGATAAGCCGATCTCACATTGAATTTATCGTTGCCTGCTTTCAGGCGCGCACTTTATGCCCAACCGCAACGGCCCGAGAGTAGGCTATGAAAATGGCTGCAGCAAATAACGTGAAATTTGAAAATGTGTGAAGTAAATGGCAAATGGCAAATGGGAAATGGTGATTGGTGAATGGAGGCCAGCTACCATTAGAAAAATCAAGTCATCCACAGACTCAAGCAATCTCAGTATCGCAGCGGGCGCTGCGAAAAAGTTCACGCCATTTGCAGAGCCATAAACACGCACACGCATATCCCAACAAGAAAGAGAGATCAGGCAAAGACACACACACACATGCATATATGTAAAATGCGAGGTGTGTTCGATGAATATATTTTAGTGCGTAAGAAAAGGATGGTTCTATATGAAGTATTCTTAGAGAAGTTGCCTATTAAGAAACGACTTCAGAAGGCTAAACAAAAATATAAAATAATTTAATTAAAAAAAAAAAGGAAATATTTAAAATAATTTAATAATACATAATTAATTTGGAACAAATATTGATATATACATACATATATAAAAAATAAACGATAAAATCTAAATATATAAATTCACTTTTAAAAATTATTATTTATTATATAGATAGATGAACTGCCTTAAGTTTCGATTCCAGCTTGAATTTTGCATGCACAAATGGAATTTTTTGTATATAATTAGATTGCTACTCTAATTTTGTTTAAATTATAAAATATAAATACAAAAAATAGTTAACTATTAATAAATAGAGTGAAACAATTTAAAGAATTCTCAATTTACAACAAATTGCTGCTGAGCTCAAGAAATTTTCAATATTCAACTTCAAGTATATACAAAAACTCGAAACTTGCTCTACAACTTTAGAGTCAACCCCAATATTGAATGAAAATTTCAGAAATTTGCGGTGCTTGCCGCATGCTACACGCAGCAGTGGGTCAAAGAAATATTACCAAAGGCCAAATGTGTTTATTATGGGCCACAAGTGAGTGCAATGAAAATTGTTTATGCGAATATTTCAAATGCTTGTTGAATTATTTAAAAATCATAAGAAAATAAACAAAACATACTCAAATCAGCTAAAACAATCAATAAACAAGCACAAATAATTTAGCTTAAATTAACAAAGGAAAACTCTTGATTGATTGCAAATGAAATGCAATAAATTAAAACTGCGATTTATTTATGAGCTTCAATGGTAGGCTAAACAGGCAGCTAAAGGCAGTCTAACACTTGCTGACTCTTATATATACATATGTATATATATATCTCTTTTTTCATATTTTATAGCTGTCCCAAAATGTGGCCAATTTTCGTGAATGGTCCACATCAGTCGTAAGTGGTTGCAGATACAACAACAGCAACCACAACAACAACGAAATATTTTGATTGCTTTCTTCTATTCGTTTTACAATACAGCATGTATCTTGTTATCCCTTGAGATACAATTGTATCTGCTCGTATCGGCAATGATTGGGCCCCAATGAACATTTGACACATTCGAAATGCATTTTGCCCACACAGAGAAAGAGAGAGAGAGACAGACGCACATGTGACGACCATTTACGCTGGCGTCTGCCATTATTTATCAGCTATTAAGTCATACCCAGACACACACACATACACATAGATACATTTGACAGCTGCTGGTGCCAATGTCAGCTAACAAAAGGCAGCTCACACACATTCAACCATTCATGCCAGCAACAGCAACAGCAACAACAACAATCGCAAATAAGCCAAATCATGGGTGGGTGTTGAAATTGAAAATTGTGAATTGTACGAGCATATTGTGAATATTGTCTCCATTGGTGTTGCTGCATTTGTATATATATCTCGTGCCTTTGTATTTATCTCTGTTGATATTTATGTGCACATTTAGCACAATTAAAAATTAACACACACACACACACACACAGAGACATGCACATGGCCTGCCAATGACATGCCCACACACGCACAACAATGCTAGAAATGAAGCAATAATTGAAACCAAAAAATCAAACACACGCCACATGAACAATGCCAGCATCTGCCCCCTTCCCCCCGCCACGCCCCCTCTACTCCTTTGCAGTTTGCCACTTGCCATGCTCCAAGGAAGTGGGCGAGCGTGTTTTTACAGTTATGAGCAGCGAGCACAGCTGGTCAAGCAGCCAAACAACCAGCCAGCGCTAATCAGAGCTCTACACACAATCAGTTGGTCGCCATGGGGCCAACTCTGAGGCCGCAGCGGCAGCGGCAGCCACAGACACAGATATGGCCTACGAATATGACTGGAACGCGGGCTCGGACTCGGACTCAGACTCCTACTCCAACAGCAACAACAATACTAACAACAAACAACAACAGTAAACGTGACCGGTTGCCGGCACTGCACGTAGCCTCAGCGAGCCGGCGCACAAAATAGACTCTGGCATAGAGAGATAGTCACAAGCGAGGGCAGCTCAAGTAATTCATATGATAATAATGATTAGAGTAGTGCAAGATTGAGCTAGAAATTATAGTAAACAAAAATACAATAAACAATATACAAAGCTAAACAAATTATATATAAGCAATATGAAGACGCATTGCTAAAGTAAAGTCAAAGAATAGGTAGCCTGAATAATAGATATATAGACTAGAATTCTGGCCTAGACATCATCATGATTCGTATCCCAGGACATGAATATTTAAATATTGAATTAACGTTGTCTTGGCTGAAGATTTGAAGCAAAATAACGAAATATATGAAGGAAAATATATATAATATGAAATATATGAAATGAAAAATGAAATATATATCCATGAACAATATAAAGCAGAGAATACTAAGAACTATATTGTTTAGTATTGAATACTACATATAACATATAAATTCATGTTACTCAACTTCTTTTTTCATACTAACTATTGATATTTAGTTAGTTTATCTGCATTTATACAAATCCACTTTAAAAACTCTGTGTGTTAACTTATTATGCTATTCTAGTGACAATATAGACGCGACCTACACTTGCCGTTTAACTGATCAAGCCACCCTCTTGCCACTTACACACACACCTCTTATCTACATAGGTGCCAAGTGGCACGCATGACGACGAGTGCCTTGCAGCACTCTATGAGCTCAAGGGGCAGGGGGCATGCGGGGGCAGGTTGTTAGTCTCATGACGTGCCTCATGACTGTTTTATTTGAATTTTTGGAGAAAGGCCATATGGCGTTTAACTGGATGAGGCAATGTGTTTGGTGGGGAGAATGAGATGGAGGAGAGACAGAGACGAGGCGAGGCGAGACGAGGCGAGGTTGTAGCAGCTGCAGCAGCAGCAGCAACCGCTGCAGGCACTCGACTCAAATTGTTGTTGAGCTGTTGCCGGCTTCGAGTGCTGTTCGAGTAGTTGGACCATTAAAGAAATCCAAATGTTTTACCCAGTCTTTGCCCAGTTAGCGTTGCGCGTTTGCGATGACGTCGAGCTTTATTTTTAACAACAACAATAAACAGCAAAGAAAAAAAAAAAAAAAGAAAAGTAAAACAATTTTGTTTAATTTACTTATTGGCAAACATAACTCGTTTCCTTAGCCGTTATCTCTACAACTCGCGATGGCGGCGAAACTTTGCCAATTATCAAAGGCCACAGCGTAAAGCTCAATTGAAAAATTAAAGAAATGAAAGAAAAGAAAACTGTTTACGCACAGTTATTATTAGACTTTATAGATAAGATCGAAGAGCTTTGGATTCATTCAAATATTGGCTAGAAATTGTAAAGGCATTTAGCATAATAGGTATTAGTATTAGTATGCGTATTAGTAATATTATTTTTATTAGTATTAGTATTAGTATTAGACATTAGTATTAGCATGAGTATTAGAGGCATTAGTATTAGTACTAGTAAACGCATTAGTAGTACTTCTTTTATTAGTATTAGCATTAGTATTAGAGGTATTGGTATTAGCACTAGTATGCGCATTAGTATTAGTATTAGCATTAGTATTAGAGGCATTCGTTTTAGTACTAGTATACGTATTAGTAGTATTATTGTTATTAGTATTAGTATCAGCATTAGTATTGGAAGCATTCGTATTAGTTTACGCATTATTAGTATTATTTGTATTAGTATTAGCATTAGTATTGTTATTAATAATCATATCAGTGTCATTGTGTTTGTCATTGTCATTATTCACATTATAATAATCATTACAACTATTCCAGTCATTGCCATCATCATTATCATTATCCATTATCAGATCTATATTAATATATACTCTCACTTTTATCAATATCAGGGTATTCAAACTTCGATGCATCACCCATGCGTATGCTCACCTGTCTTGGCATTGACTTCACAGGTGATTAGCAATATTTAAAGCGTATTTTAAGCTAAACAAATTGCAAAAAATAAAAATATTGCAATATGAAATGAAACTGTTTACGTCCCATAAATGTTTCACTAATGCTAATTGATGCCATTTGGCACTCGGGGGAGTAACGTGAGTTGAATGCGAATCGCAAACTATATGGATAATAACGATTATCATCGCCAACCAGCTGGCCGTATGATCGAATCAATTTAACATAAATTTGCTAATTTTAATGCTTGCCCGATTCAGCTCAAAAGTGTCTAAAAATAACAACAAACAAACAAAAAAGTGCAATTAACTAGCGAAATGTTGCCCAGCTGTGCGTAAAGGCAATAAACGCATTAAAAACAGACAAAATCAATTAAATTATGAATATCATAATATTTATATGCATCTAATATTCATATGTACATATACGAGCTGAGCTGGGCGCCGCTCTTGATGGGCGGCCACGCCCAGTTGACAAATGTGACACGGCTGGGCAATAAATAAATGAGAGATGCGATAAACGTGACACGAGACTAGGGCAGAATCGTGTTTGTTTTTTTTTTTTGTATATTAATGATGATGTAAAGGAAATTAATGAGTACAAATTGGAAAATATTAGAGACAATGTGGAGCAAGCTCAGAATATGATGAAGATCACGAAAATTTATGGAGTTTTGTGTTAGCAAAAGGAATATTAATGCTAAGGCACTTTAGTAAGAATTTGTAATATGAAATATATAATGAAAAGTAAACGAAACTTTGCTTTTAGCTTGGTTGCAAGTCTTGTGAAACAAGCTCAGCTATCATATATGTCTGTACATAGTTAATGTAACTATATCGAGCGGCACGCGCCCATCGCTACGACACGCACTGTGTGAAGGGTAGGCTAGTCGCTGTTCGTGCAACCAGCTCGTTGTGCAAACACTGCCACATGATATGACCGGGTCGGGGCACAAGCCAAACTGGCCAAAAAAAAAAAAGAAGGTAAGAAAAAATAGCCATTCCGCTGGACACCTGGCAAAAAAAAAAAACGACTGAAAGGTGCGCTCTATCTAGCTGATAGACGAACACCCTAACATGCCCTGCCCATTGCCCCGTGCCCCCTGCCCCTTGCAGTCAGGCAATGCGTAACTGAACGTAGTTTTTGGACTAACACACCCAGGGGAAATATAAGAGCGACACGCAACAATTACCAGGCCAGCGAATGATTATGCTGAAAGCCAAAGCCATGCCCACACGTAAAGAGCGGCGGGCGGGTGTTAAGTTCTTCATAAGAGATAGACACATATATATATATATATATATATATATAGTGTATATTTGTTGCCTTGCCTCTGTGGAGGCAGGCTGAAGCTGGTTCTATGAAAACTAATAATGCAATTAAAAAGTTGACAAAGTTGTCAAAGTTGTCAATTTGCGAGACGTAACTTAGCCAAGTGCAAGGTTTTTAAAACGCAAATAAGCTAGAGTGAGATATATATGCATATATATACATAATATAGTATATGCATAGTATATATAGCAATATATACAGCTATATGTCAGCTCTCTAGCTTAGCCGCAAAAACGCGCCATATCCACTTAAGCTAAACACATTATAGACCTCAACTTGACTATATATATTTCATGTTGAATATGAGCTCTATATGAGCTGAGCTGGCCTGCTGCTGCTGCTTCTTCTGCTGCTGCTGCTGCTGCTGCTGCTGATGACTCAGTTTATGGCATAGTTAGAGTTTTCAACAGAAATGCCGACAGAAGAACACGAACTGGCTGCCTGAAATTGAAAGTTGTTGCAGCCATTGGCGAGGGCTCGCGGCTCGCATCGTGCAACACGATGATGCAGCAAGGCAAGCAAAAAGTTGCTCCGCTGCTGCTTGACTAAGAAATATCCCAAAAAAAAAAAAAAAATGATGTATATATATTTGTATGTAAAAGGCGACAGCTCGTTATGCTAAATCAATTTGTGGCTACCGAGTTCAATGTACCGCCAAATATTTTAACTAGCAAAAAGGGTGAGCAAAAAAGTTATAAAACAAAATTCTTTAATTATATTTTTTAATGAGCGTCAAGCCAAGGCTAAACTTTATAATTTGCAATGTTAAATTATCTACAAGAATTGCGAAATTCTAGTTGGATTTCAAGTTGTTGAATTCCTTGCAGTGGGAATTTAAATTTATAAAAATTATATGAACTATATAAATATATATTTAACATATTTAACAACATATTCATCGATATATTTATGCATATAATACAAAAAAAAAAAAAGATTCCTCACAAATTTCATATAACTTGCATTAGATAAAGAACTCGAGTATAATTTATAATGCAATGACTCTAAAATGTAGTTTGACAACATTTCAGGTGTATTAAAAAAGAACAATTATATAACATGTATACAAATACCATTCTATCACACGAATATACCCCATTTAACACACAGCTTCACGCACAGGGTATACACAGCTTCAAGTGTAAATCGAGTCAAATATGAGATAAATTCAAAGTGCTCTGCCCAAGAAATCGAAAAATCTTTAAATTATGCAATTAAACGAGCTTTTCATTATAAGCATTAACATGATCATTCTTATTGTCATTAGCATTATTATTATTGCTCGGCTCATTACGCGCGTGTGAGTCGAATGTACGGGGTAATATAAAATGCGATTCTGGTACGGATATGCTAAGGCTTTATAAATATATATATATATATATATTCTTTGTTGTTGTTCTTGTTTTCTGTAGGTTTGTTGATGATCTCATCGATTGCATCAGATTTCGCACGGCATGTCGTTATGTGGCTCACAATTTAAACTGAAATTCTTGTTGATGTTCTTTTTTGTTTCTTTTTTTTTCGGTTTTTTCAGTTTTTTTTTTGTAAAACACATATGCAGAATATTCGAAATTAGCTGTTAGCACGACAATCGCGTTGATGATAGCTGAGCTGAGCATATATACATACATACATACATACATACATTCACACATACATTTATATATATTTATATACAATAAACCTCCATAGCAAAACGCATTAAAGGCGCGCCAAATATTTCTTCATGGCCAATGCCATCAAAACTTTGCTGCATTGGACCATAAAAAAAAACCTATATGGCTATAAAAAAAAAAACAATGTTTGATATATACAAGTGTGGGTAAATAACTTCATTTAAAACTTTGCACAGGTCCCTGAGAAATTGATTGATCTGCATTCAGGTTCAAATGAAATTAACACTGCGCCTCACGACTGCCAAATGTTGCAAATCAATCAGCCAAATAAATTATATAAAAACAACAACTTTGCTGATTGCCTTGACTCTCTCAATGTTATACTTGTTATGGTAAGTGAAATGGGTATATGCAGTTTGCTATAATTAATTGCTATATTCGCCAATTGAAACTCCAGTGCGAACTTGTAAATGAATCTCAGAGTAAGAGAACAACAAATACAGCAGGAAAAGAAGAATTCAAAGAAACTCTTCAATAGCTTCTCATTTCAGTGTTTACTCAAAACTTTAGGCGCGTATCTCGCAGTCAACCTAGTCTTAATTTCCACGATTTCTTCTCATTTCTTTGTGTCATCCAAAATTGATATATTTTATATAAAGTTCTGACAGCATTGCGTTGACAATATCTTTGTGAAAGCAACGAAAGAGCCATAAATAATCTGATTAACATATCAAATTGTAACCGTAAAAAGTCTATAGAAAACACACCCATATTCAGATCAAATATATATTATTCGTATTATAATCTAAGTTGAATTTCGACACAACTCAAGTTCTCTCTAGTTCATTGTTATTATAACTCATTGACCTCTCGTTTAACACAAGCTTCGAATTGGAATTTCTTGCTCGCTGGCTTGCATTGTTGTTGTACTTATCGTAAATATACATATATACATATATATCGAGTGTATTTTGTATTTTGCATACCAAATGAATTTTTGACGTCAGTGCAAGTGCATTGCACAGAAAACAGAAAAAACAGCAAGGCAAATGACATGGAATGTGTCCCTGGTTAATGATATTACACAGACGATTTACTAATAAGCGCAGGCTTTTACTAAATAGAATTGAAAATATGATCCGTAACTAAGTTAAACAACAAATTGGGCTAATTGGAAAGGTCATTTATGCAGTGAGAGTGTTATTTATGACGATACCTATAGCTGATTTGATGGGGCATTCCCATTGCCTAAGCTTTGGAAATATTATAAGACGCGTACACTTCTGATTTATCAGTGTGATTCCCTCTGATAAAAGTTGTAATTACCTTTTTTATATATTGTTATATATAGGTAACTAAGATTTTATATAATTCTCCTTGAAAATATTTCAATTTTGTGCTTATATTGTAATCCTGTTAAAGGGAATGTCACTGATATAAGATATAGTTATTTAACAAACAATATACACGTATAATTTATAAAAATACTTTTGTTATCATTTGGCAATCAATTTATAGACATGCTGTTATTGATAACTGTTTTTTTCTTCTTCTTTTTTTCTACTCTTCTTAGTAGAAAGTGCTTCATTCCTTATCTCTTTAACTAACTTTAGAATTTATGTTTTATAAATAACAGTTTTAATCTCAGCTCATGTCTTATAAATCCCTTAAGCTACATTGTTATAGATAACAAAGTTGATTTCGATAGTAATTTAACTGATTTTAGAAATGAATTTTGATTTAAGCAAACATCTAAGCACTTAAATAATTCTTTAATACTTTTCTAAATATTGTATTCAAAGGAAAAAGATTGAGTGCTGGATTTTATAAGCAATATTTGTTTAGCTTTTCAATGCGTGAATAACTACAGTTTGCTTTAGCTCACTCAATTCACATCAAATAAAATTGTGCGAATAAATCATAAATCCAGAACATGAATATTTCCACTGAATTTTCTGATACAGCATCGACAATAAAGCTGATCGAATTAATATTAAACGACAGAGTTCAAATATACCTAAATGCCTATAAAGTATTGGCATGGCAAACGATTATCAGTTAACGGTATCTGCCTATATCTTATCAAGAGCGATATCGTTGTGAGCCAGAACAAATGCCACATGATTAGTCAGAGAGTGCAAAGAGTTTGGAGAGGCCCCAATAAAGACAAATCTGATGTGGCATGTGATTTAAGACATGAATAACATTTCGATTACCTGGCAACTGGCTAAATTACGACATAGGGCAGACAGATGGATTTATTCCTCTATCTGTTTACCCTACATACAGATGTGCTACATCTATCTATATATACTATATTGTATAGATATAGTGTGTAGTGTATATATACATTGTACATTGCACAAACAAATCGAATCAAACAAAAGCCCGCCAAATGTTTATATTTTTTAGCCATGCCAAGAATACAAAGCACATTTCCAATTCTTCTTTTTTTTTCGATACCCGATCAGCATGTGAAAGAGAGTCTATTTGGTTTTTATGCAAAAGCTAACGACTATGGACTATAGAATTTGGATTATGTAGATCTGTTTAGTGTATACTGAATGTGTTTAAGTAAAGCGCTAAGAAAGATAGAGAAAGAAGTATATCCTTCACATTTTACATACCCAAGCTCAGCTCTTTGATATAATCATTGATATAGTTTATAGTAATCTATATAGATAGTAGACCATGCTACCAAGCATGTCTGACAGTATTATGCATTCGTTAACACCCGTCTACAATGTTCCAAATTGCTTCTTCTTTTTGTATTTAGTTTTGCTTTCTGCTCTTTGAGGTTGTTGGAAGCTGCCAAGCTTTTTCGGCAACTCTGGCTCCAATCATTTACGAAGGCACAAAATAAAAAGCCAATACGATTTAATTTAGCTTATTATTTATTAATTTAATGCCGAGTCCGTGATATTTGTTTAGGCAAAGTTAATTGTATGCGAAAAGATAAGAGAGATGTTGCGCGCTTGCAGACAACTTTCGTACAGAATTAGAGAATTTAAAGAAACAAAGTTACAAGTATAAGCAAGTAAAAGGAAGGCGAAAATTACATATGTATGTCTGTTATGCTTTCTTATGTGTATGAGTGCATTAACAGCGAATGAAATGATATAGAGAATGGACTAATTTAAGAGAAACTTATTTAAGAGTATTTATTAGCTGCTGCGCCGAACATCCTCCCCCCCGTTGAAAGACCAAGTCTTTCAACAGGATCATCAACCGGAAGGACGCACAGCTTATTGACAGCTCGACGTGTAGTTCCAGTGGGCGTACGTAGAACAGCAACTCTCACGACACCATCAGCTCCAGCAATGATCTCAACGACCCGGGCTAATGGCCATTTCAAAGGTGGCAAGTTTTCGTCTTTCACGCATACGACATCGTTGACTTTGATAGAAGACTGCGGGGTGCGCCATTTTCCACGCTGTTGGAGAATGGTGAGGTATTCATCACTCCAGCGTTTCCAAAACAACTGCTGTATGTACGTCATGCGTTGCCAGCGATCAAGGCGATTGTGGTCCAACCCAGTTACGTCTGGCTCGGGGAAACTGATGAGTGGTCGACCAATCAAGAATGTCCTGGAGTGAGAACTCCAAGATCATCGGGATTTTCTGAAATTGCAACAAGAGGACGAGAATTGATTATGGCCTGAATTTGGCATACCAAAGTGCGCAGTTCGTCGAAGCCAAGAAGTGCCGATCTCATAGAGAGATATAAATGTTTTTTAGCTGTCTTCACTGCTGCTTCCCATAGGCCGCCGAAGTGTGGCGAACGAGGAGGTATGAACTTCCAATCGAAGCTGTTGTTGATGCAGTAGTTGTGGACTTCAATGCGATGTTCCTGGCTCAACAATAGGCGCCGCAAATCCGCCAACTCGTTCCGTGCACCCACAAAGTTAGTAGCATTGTCAGACCAAATGCATTTTGGAATGCCACGCGTACCAATGAAACGCTTGAGGGCGCCCAAAAAAGCAGCTGTCGAAAGATCCTTTGCGAGTTCCAACCATACAGCCTTGGTTGCGAAGCAAACGAACACGCAGATGTAGCACTTTACAGAGGCTTTGTTTCGTCCATCAGGCTTGTAGTAAAAAGGACCACAATAATCCACTCCAGTGACTGTAAATGCCGGTGAGCACTGTGCACGATCCTTGGGCAAGTCCGCCATTATATGCTCAACGAGACGAGGCCGAGATCTGCAGCAAATTATACATTTTCGCAATGCTCGGGCAACCGTTTTCATGCCACCTATGGGCCAGAATTGCTGTCGAATTATTCCAAGCAAAGCCTGCGGTCCTGCATGGTGATACTTCTGATGAAAATGCGAGATTATAGCGAAGGTTAGGGGATGCTCTTTGGGCAAGATAATTGGGTGGCGCGCATCGAAGCCGAGAGTAGAGTGTCGCAAACGACCACCGACTCTAAGTAGACCAAAATCATCCATAAATGGAGAGAGCGAAAGAGTGGAGCTTGACGAATGTATATTCTTTCCATTCTGTAGGGCAGAGTATTCTGGCTGCAACTGAGTTCTTTGAAGAAGACGGCATAGTAGGAACGATCCCTGACGAAGATCGTCTGATGACAACTCAGCTGACTTTATTTTTCTGATAAATTTGTGAATGTAGCCAAAAATGCGCTTCATTATTCCGAATGAATTTATGTGTTTGAATGACAAAGAGATATCTACGTGCTCAGCTGAGAATAAAACCTTTTGGCGCATTTCAGGAAGACATGCTTCAGACAAGCAGTGCCTTGGCCAATAACATTTCTCCTTTTGCAAGAAAGAAGGTCCATGCATCCATAATTTTGAGTGCAAAAGTTCCAACGGTGCTGCTCCCTTGGATAACATATCCGCCGGATTCATCTCGGTTGGCACGTAATGCCACTCCATGCCGATCGTGAGCTGCTGTATGGCACAAATCTTGTTAGAGACAAACACATTGAATTTGGATGGCTCTTCCTTTAACCAAGACAAGACCACGGCTGAATCTGACCAACAATGCATCTCACACTCGAACAAGTTCATTTTGTTTATTTCGCTTACCAAGTTCGCAAGCAGAAATGCAGCGCATAACTCAAGTTTAGGCACAGTAAGAGTCTTTAGTGGGGCGACCCTGGCTTTGGAACAGAGCAACTGAACTTGAACAGCATTCTTCGATGAGCGAACATAAACACAAGAGCCATAAGCCTGAAGACTAGCATCGCAGAAGGCATGCAGTTCGACCCTTGCTTTAAGTTGGAGTACATAACGAGGAAATACTGCATGGCTCACTTGCTGAAAGTCCTTACAAAACTCGCTCCAAGCCGTTTCCAATGGTTGCGGTAAGCTCTCATCCCATTGCAGCTTGTCTCTCCACAGGCGTTGCAAGATGATTTTGGCCCTAGTTAAAGTTGGTCCGATCAAACCTAACGGATCGTAACATCGCGCAATGGTTGATAAAACCGAGCGTTTTGTGTGTGTGCCAGTATTAATTTTGGGCTCGAAAGTGAACACGAAGCTGTCCTTCCGAGGCTCCCAGATGAGTCCAAGTGTTTTTGTCACATCGCTGCCGTCGTCGAGTTTGAGAAAACTCTCCTGCTCAGTTTCTGGAACTCCGCGAAGTATATCAGTTGAGTTAGAGCACCATTTTCTCAATTTAAAATTTCCTCGGTCAAGAAGATTTGTAGTTTGTCGCATCATGTCTCGAACTTCTTCAACTGAATTGCCTCCTGATATCAAATCATCAACGTAGAAATCTCGCAAGACAGTTTTAGATCCTAATGGGTACGACGAAGACTCATCCATTGCTAGTTGATGCATTGCACGAATTGCCAAAAAGGAAGCGGGTTTGGTTCCATACGTGACGGTATTCAATTTGAAAACTTGAATATCATGGTCTGAAGAGTCTCGCCACAAAATGCACTGAAGCATAGAATCAGGCTCTGAGACTTTAACACACCTATACATTTTACCGATATCTCCTGTAAGTGCAATGGAAAATGTGCGAAAACGAACGAGCGTGTTAAACAATGTAGCTTGAATAGTCGGTCCTGACATAAGCAAATCGTTTAATGAGAGCCCAGATGTGGTAATGGCTGAGCCGTCAAAGACAACTCTCAGCTTTGTTGTCGAACTCTCTTCTTTGTATACGCAATGATGGGGTAAGAAATATTTGCATTTATTGATATCTGCGCTGGGCACCAGTGACATATGTTTGAGGTCAATATATTCCTTTATAAATGCTGAATATTTCTCCTTGAGAATTTCATTTCGAGCGAATTTACGCTCCAAGTTTACGAGTCGACGCTTGGCCTGCAAATAAGAGTCGCCCAAAGATTCGACGCCTAGCTTTTTGGCAAGCAAACTGAATATTCCCCTGATGACAATCGACGATAGTTTGCGATGAAATGCTGCTGACAATGGAGCTCCTCGGTTGTTACCTTGGCTATAGGCTCGAAGACGTGCTCCACTTCCCAAAATTGACGCACTAACTCATCAAGCCGAGTGCTGTGATTAGTGTCATCCGAAGCTCTTTGGGTTGCGATGAACGATGAGAGTTTGGGGGCTGATTGCCCGCCACCTGACACGATCCAGCCGAGTTGAGTTTTCTGCAAAATTGGTAAACCAGGTGCTAACAGAATTTGACCAACACACAACAGCTCGAAGAAAAGACCAGCTCCGATGAGAAGATCAATCCGTTGTGACTTATGGAATAAGGGATCAGCTAGCTGTATGTTTGAGGGTATATTCCAACTATTAGTAGACATTGACATCCCAGGCTGATTGTCAGTAATCATTTGGGCAACGATTGCAGTGATAGTAGTAGAATAATTTGAAATCCGCGATTTCAAAACGAGATCGACTGAGTATCCTTCAGTTGAGAAGCTAGCATCTCCAATGCCAGAAACTGCAGTGAGCGATTTGCTTTTTCGAAGCTGAAGCTGATTTGCGAAACGACTGGTGACGAAGTGAAGTTGAGATCCTGAATCCAAGAGTACACGACACGGAACGAATGTTCCAGCTCGATTCTTGACAAGGATTATTGCAGTAGCTAGAAACACAACATCAGACGAACTAGGCGATATGTGGGCTTGAGGCAGAGAAGGTGACATTGCAACCATGGCAGTGGGATGTATTGTATGTGCTTGTTGATCAGGTTTCAACACAGCGTTGGATGTAGCTATCGAAGACTGATTGTAATGCAATAGAGTATGGTGCTTCGATTGGCAAGTACGACAGGAGCTAGATTTACAATCCTTTAGCTGATGACCTTTTCTCAAACAATTAAGACAAAGCGCGAGTCTCTTGGCCTCCTTATGTCTTGCCATTGGCGACAATTTCTCAAAGCGCTTACATTGAAATATCATGTGACTTGTGTCTTCGCAAAATACACAACAACTAGGAATCTTGGAAGCAACAAATGATTTTCTTAAATGTGTACTCACGATCTTCCCTAACTTGCCAACCTGACCATCTTGCAAAACTTGATCCACATTTTCAAGCATTCGACATCGCCCTTGCAAGAAAGCTGACAATTTGGCCCACGATGGTAACTCATTAGCAGACGAGCTTTCCTCCCATTTGACCTGAGTTGACTTATCCAATTTCTGCAACACTGTCTGCACGATGATAATATCAGCAACTTCTTCCCTCGACGCTAAAGAATCCATAGCACGAAGGTGAGATGTCACTTTATCTGTTAATTGCCTCAGCCTACCTACAGAGGTATCAGCCTTCTCAAGCCCAAATATCGCTCTGATGTGTGCCTGTAAGATAAAACGTTTATTATCAAAACGACGTTGAAGAATATCCAGAGCGACGATATAGTTAGCCTTGTTAATTTCCAAAGAGCTGATGGAATCCAAAGCAGAACCGCTTAAGCAAGATCGAAGATGCTGGAACTTCTCAACAGGATTGAGATCAGGATCAGTATCTATGATCGTTTTGAACATAGAGTAAAAGTTTTCCCACTCAGTGTAGATTCCATTAAATTTTGGCAGCTCCAGCTGCGGCAAACGCGATCGATTAGACATGACGACCATTGGATGAGCATTTGTAAAACTTGTATTGAGCGTTGAAGATAGCTGTGGATTCGGCCGACTTCCCAGTTCACGCTGAAGCAAGGCCTTAAACTTTAGTAGAGTTGATTCAAATTTCGCAGGTAAATCACTAGATATGGATTCAAAATCTGATTCCTCTAAGCTAGTGTGAACCGCTTCAAAATTTGACTCTAACTTGGTGATCGAATCCAACAGCACACGTAGCTCACACGAATCCATATGACTTAAATTTTCCACGTCTAATTCGGCATATAACCTTTCAAGTCTGTCGAAAAGAGCTTTCGTTTTAAGCCTTAAATAAGTGACCTGAGATGCAGGCACTCCATCAGCATTAGATTCTGAGTTATTCATTTTGATACGTCACAAATTCACTTAAGTTATGCTCAATTCAATTCAATTCACAAGTTCAATTGCAAAGTTGATGCACAAGCTAATAGACTCACTAATGCACTTCCAATTTAGCTGCACCTTTTATATGCAAGCTCACTGTGTGTGTATGTTTGTATGTGTGTGATCTAACACAGCTATTTTCGGATTAGCGGGCCTTCTATGCAGACGCTGCACAAAAGGCGCCAACGGCGACGAACGAAGCGAACGATTAAAAGAGAATGAGAAAGACAAAGATAATGCTCGCACAACTGCATACACTGAATTATGCACTTTGAACAAAATTATTTGTTCACAAATGCTAATGTTTTACACTGTTGCGTTAGGATGAAATTAATTGTTAATTTGAATGCACTATTTTGCACAAATGTTTATAAATTTCACGGAGAAGGCTAATGTTTTACACTGTTGTGTTACGATGAAATTGATTGTTAATTTGAATGCACTATTTTGCACAAATGTTTATAAATTTCACGGTTGAGCGACGACGAAATAGATTAATAACTTTTAGCGCACTAAACGAACATCACGAAGTGTATAAATCACGTCGGGGTCACCAAAATGTTGGAAGCTGCCAAGCTTTTTCGGCAACTCTGGCTCCAATCATTTACGAAGGCACAAAATAAAAAGCCAATACGATTTAATTTAGCTTATTATTTATTAATTTAATGCCGAGTCCGTGATATTTGTTTAGGCAAAGTTAATTGTATGCGAAAAGATAAGAGAGATGTTGCGCGCTTGCAGACAACTTTCGTACAGAATTAGAGAATTTAAAGAAACAAAGTTACAAGTATAAGCAAGTAAAAGGAAGGCGAAAATTACATATGTATGTCTGTTATGCTTTCTTATGTGTATGAGTGCATTAACAGCGAATGAAATGATATAGAGAATGGACTAATTTAAGAGAAACTTATTTAAGAGTATTTATTAGCTGCTGCGCCGAACAGAGGTTGATCAATAAAAAGCACAGGAAACACACACATTTGGTAGCATTTAAAAATAGCTAGCTATTAAATTGAAGGCAACTATCCCAAAGGACTCGAGACTAAGCACTCAGCACTTAGCACTTGGCACTGAGAACAGAGAAATCAGAGGGGGGAGGGAGGTAGGGGGGACTCACCTTCTCGGCAAACTCCTCGCGCGGGCGTCGCGATATTGTGGGCGCATTCATGAGCTCCTTTGTGGGCGATGGTGTCATTGTTAATAATTTTCTATTATATTCTTTTCGCTTTCTTTATTTTTTTTGTATTTTTGCTTTTAAGCACTCAAATTATTGAAATGCAATTTTAACTTTTATTGCTGCTGGTTAATTTGTATTATTGCTTTTCGTTACACTCTGCTACAAGGCATTCGTTTCGTTATTAGAAGAATAATTTCATTTACAGTAGTCGCTCGCTAAATTGGAACTTTTGATGAAAAATACATTTAAATGAATTTAAAATTAATTAATTAACAACTTCATTTTTATATATTTTGAAAGCCATTCTTGCAACATTTAAAAAAAATGTTATGTATTTTTTTATTCTTCATATTTTTATATAATATTTATTTTATCTTTATTAAGTTATATGTTTCTGCTAAATAGTTGGATTTTTTTTTATAGATTTATAACATTGATTAAATATTTATTTATAAAACGCAATTCTTATTAGATTTTTCATAAGAATTTCATGTAATTCCAATTTGCACGAGTGGCAACTGTAATATATATATATATATATATATATATTTTTTTTTTAGATTTTGTTCACATTATCATATTTGAGGTTTTTTTTGCTTCAAGCAAATTATTGCGTAGTCGGTTAAAAATGTCGCTAACGTAAAAGGTTCAGCGCACTTTTTTTCAATTTTTTTATTATATATATATATATTATTGACATTTTAATTATGGCCTGTGCGCCAGTGCTGGTGTGACGTGAACCGTTAGTTCTTGTTTTCACCGTGTTTTCATAATTATTTTTAGTGCACAAATCATTCGATATCGAAACCTGACGCCGGCCGGCTTACTGCCAATTGGAGTCGAGTTCGTTTTGGGCACTCACGACCTTCAGCATGAATTTTTTGCAATTCTAATTGGGAAGTCAATTGGTTAAGCGTCGTTTTTTTTTGTTTTGTTTCTTTTGGTATTTTCTTTTTGTAATTGTGGCCTGCAGCAGTGGCAAAAGGGCCGGCAACGTCATCAGCGACCAAGCGCAACAGTTTGTTGAAGGCGAAATGCTAACACACACACACACACACACATACATAGAGGCACAGAGGGAGAGCACACACACACACATACACACAGGCAGCAGGCACACAGGCTCAGTAGCACAGTCACACACAATTACACACGCGGCACACACGCACACCGGTTAAACTTGTTATCGCGGCAACATGCAAAAGAACCTAAAACTCTAGGCCACAAACGAGTTCTGGAGCGGCACCAGCACCAGCAGCAACAACAACAACAAAAAGAACAAGAGGCACCCAGCACCAACACAAGAAAACTTTATTTTGATATATGTTGCCTCTTGTTGTTTAGTTTAATTAAAGTTTAATTTTAGATGAAGAATGAATCAAACAACAAAAAAGAAGAGGGGAAACCCTTAAGCACTAGGCCTGAGCACTTCGGTCCAGGCCAAGTGCCTGTTGCTTGGAAATTTACTTTAAATTAAAAACAAACGAAAGTAAATCAACAACAAAAATGAAACGAAAACACGACGCGACCAGCCGCCAACGCGCTGCAGCTTCAAACACTTCAAAAGGCGAGCAACAACTAACAGCCGGGTCCAGGGCCGGCAGTTATAACTGCCGCTTCACATTCAAAAGCCAGAGGGAGTAAAGCAAGAGAACAACAAAAGAGTAAGGCGAGTCGAACTATGAATGCGCTACAAATTTTGACCGCCATGTAAATTAAATCATTTTGTAAGGGAGTTTAGTCAATGTGCAAAAGCTACCTAAAGAATTTTAGTATACTTTTAGTAATTATATATTCGATTCAAAAAATTTATAATTAATACATATGAACAAAGTCATGATATGTAAGCTTTACATATGCACAGCTTAAATTGGATTGGCCAGTCAAGTAGGGTATAAAGAGCGCATGCTCAAAAAGAGCGTAAAAGCGAGAGAGCGCAGCCGGCAAAGAGCCCATGCACACTGGTTAAGCAAGTGCTGCACACTGGATAAAAAAGCTAAAAGCAAATAAGCAAAGAAATAATTTATAAATAAAAGAGAAGAACTAGATTTATATATATGATGATGATCAGGTCCGTTTATTTAGCGTTTTGCAAAAAAAAAGCATAAATATTGAGAATTGGCTACAAGAAACTACGCTTTGCGAAAGTGATCTGTTTTAATTGGCACTAATATATAATATGATAATATACTAATATCGTTTATCAATTATCGCTTATCGTTTATAGTTGGGCGATTGTTATTGCATTCTCCACTGTGCGTATCTGTGTTTGCAGCTCCTGAATATGCTGCTCGAACTTCTGGATGTCACCCGTGATTTGCTGCAGACTGACGAGCACATTCTTCATCTTCTCATTGTCGATCTGGACCTCTAGCTCGCGGATCTCTTTGCTCACGCTGCCCGTGTTGGATACGCACTCGACCAGCTCGCTGCAATGGACATGCAGCTGAGCGAGCAGCTTGTATGCCTTCTTCGCGTGCAGATCGTGCTTGGCGCTCTGGAAGAGCAGGTCGTCCGTGTAGTTGAATTGACGCTCGAGTTGCGCTGCAACCACATTGAGCTGCTTCTGCAGTTGTCGTGTATCGTCAAGCACTCGGAAGATGTCGTCGCGTTGCTTGCGTATGTTTCCAATGAATTCGTGAATGCGTCGCGTGTATTCCTTGCGTGGCGCCATCTGCGTCTGGGTGGCACTGCGCAGAGTAAGCTCGTTATGCAATTGGGTTCTGGCCAGCAGCTCCTGCTCCATCTGCTCAATGTCCAGGCGCACACGCTGCACCTGCTGCGTTTCCTTCGCTGACTTGAGGCTTTCCAGAGTTTTCAGTAGAGGATTACGATAGTCCTCCCACTGTTGGGTTAGGGTCTGCCGCTTCGCTTTGGTTGCGAGCAGCAGCGCTTCGAGCTTGGCCACGTTCTGCTCCGGCTCCGCCAGCACCAGGCAGCTGCGTTCGTGCAGCTTGGCTACAGCCTGCAGACGCTCCAGTTCCAGCTCGGCCGCAGATTCACGTGCCTTCAAAGCTTCGATGCAGTTGTTCAGAGTCTTGCGCTGCTTCAACAGCTGCTCGGATTGCGTGCGCAGTTGCTGCACTTCATCCGTCAGCTGCTGCACTGGAGTTGCCGCCGTTTCCGCACTGCTGGCGGCTTGCTTGGCAACTGGCTGCGGAGTAGAACTGGGTGGCACCTCAACCACCTCCTCTTTGGCCGGCACAGCCATCACAGCCTTTGGAACCTGCTCGCCGCAGCGTTCCAAATCATTTTTATGCATCACGGAAGCAATGAGATCGAAAGCTGTGCCATCCACTTGCTGGAATAAATTGGGCGCCAGCTGCTCGAAATACTGTTGCACTTCCTTACTGCGCTCCATGAAATTGGCGCCAGGCACATTGAGATTCAAGTGTGGCTTAAACTCAATGCACTGGCAGCTGCAGCCTTGCCTCCGCCTGTTGGCCACCGTGCGGCAATACTGTGGCACCCAGGGCACCTTCAATTGCTCCGACAACTGTCGGCGCACCTCCCGCTGCAGTTGCTCTCGAGCACTTAGGGAATGTGACTTGTCAGCCAAATCGATTTGCTGACGCTCACGCGGCAGTCGCTCAATCAAATGCATTAGGAGGCGGCGCAGCTCAACGGCGTTGGGATAGAGAAATATCTGGTAGCCAATGTCACCACGATAGTCCTGTTCCTTGCAACGCTCAGCCAACGTCGTGGCAACACTGAAACGTTGCGCCATCGCCCCACCTGGCAAGGATCGTGGCAGATCCTGCATCGAAGGATTGATTTCCAGCAAGCAGCTGGAAACGGCACGTACTACCTGTTCCGGTGTGAAATTGGCCAATTGATCCGTGGGCTCGATGCTGTCATCGATTTGCTGCAACTGGTGCATAATAATTTTATCCACTTCGTCCATTATTCTATTTATTTACGTTTATTTTGGCATTTTAGTTAAATTGGTTTGTTTTTCGATAGCCAGCAGGTAGTTATCGATATTATAAGCCACAATTCGACATTCACATCGCAACGCAGACAAAAATACCAAACACATATTTTGGATCAATGAATTTTGGCGGGAAAATTTAAAAATTGCCATAGCCTCACGTATTTTATTAAAATAATTTTTTTGTAATCTACAAAATTTCTATTAGTTGAAAAAAATTATTATAAAAAAGGCGATGGGAAGTGGGTTACAGTTGACAATTATTGTTTTCCAACTTGTCCAATATTTATTATTATCTGGATTTTTGGATCAAGTGAAATTTATACATATATTTGATTTGCTAACAGCGCTTATCCATTTTGTTTGGTTATTATTATTATTATTATTTTTTTTGTATTATTGTTTGCCACCCAGACATGGTAGAATATGAAATGACATCTGGCTACGGAGCATTACGAGTTATATACATTTGCGAGCACATAGAGAATAGATATTTAGATATATATATATACATATATATACACATCTATATGTAGAGAGATAGATATATACACATTTATATACATATATAGATATATAAACTGCTGAGACTTAACTGGACCGCTGGCAGATCAATTGGTTATATAAATATATATATATATATATATACATATATGCATCGATACATATATATGCAGAGTTCGTCCATATTCTAGTCGTTGTTGTTTGCCCGTTTGATGATGATGTTTAAGGCCAAATTTCCATCCTCGGAAAACAGTTCCACCGTTGACTTGTTGAGCACCAGAAAATCGGCATTTGTATAGGTAACGAAACTTTCGCGTATGGAGCGCGGCTTCGACTTCCATTTGAGAGTGCGATTGTTGGCCTCCAACGAAATCAGATAGTCAAAGTCGGCCGCATCGCGCATTGTGCCGATCATGCGGCAGGCGGCAAAATATTGCTGACAGCCCTCGCCCAATTGCACCTTCTCCAGCGATAGCAGAAAATGGCGGCCGTGACACGACTGTATCATCGTCCAATCAAGTGCGCCCACTTGATTGACATTGGTGGCCAAGAAAATGATGTCGGTTCCCTCCATGGTGATCACATTCTGATGTGTGCTAACAAAATGCTTGTAGACATCCTTGAGGGCACCCTGCCACACGCACTTCTCATCCGGATAGGGACAGAAATAGGGACGGAATTCGCAGTCCTCCTCATGCGCCTTCTTATCCGAATAGGAGAGACGCACCCGACAGCCGTAGCAGGCGTGCTTACAAGGAAATATCAGTTTCGAGCCCACCTTCTCCATGGCTAGATTTCGTATGTTACTCATCGGGACACGGCAAACGGGACAGACATTTAGCTTATTCCGGCACTGAGAGCAAATGAGATGACCGCGCGAGCATTGCATTATCGGTGGCATCATGTAGCCAAAGCAAACGGGACACTCGAGTAAGGAGACCAAAAACTCTCTCGTTGCCGTCTCAGCGGGCTTATCGCAGTCCTTGCTGTTGTTGCCGTTGCCGTTGCTGCTGCTGCCGCTGTCGATCTGGTCGAGTGGTGACGACGCCTCTTGCTCCTGGTTGTTGTTGTTGTCCTTGGGCATGGCAACGGTCGCTGCCTGTGGAGCATCCGTGACAGGACGCTGACGACGTTGCTGCATGATTAGTCCTCGATTGCACGTTGGTTCCTCTAAAATATATATATATATATAAATATAAATATATTTATATATGTATGTGTGTATATGTGTGTGTGTGGGTGTGGGCGTGTCTGTGTCTATGCGTATGTCTCCGTGTATGTATATTCCTTAGACTCCACTTTGGCATTCACTTTTCAAAATTTTGCGCGTCGCGATTTGTACATGCGTAACGTTTATATAACCGTATGCCTAGCTACCAAAGAAAATGAGGCGGAGTATTTGGGAAGGCGGGGCTGGGGTCTTTAAAAAATAAAATCGAAATGTTTAGAGTTAATTTTTCGTACGCTTGGCAATTTAGTTCTGTTAAAAAAAATTATATAGGAATTCAAGATAACTAAAATTTGTTCGTCTGATTTGTGGCAATAGAATCATGGAAATGGCCAGGCCTGCTCTAATCAAATTAGTCAGTATTTTCCCAAATCCATCCCACACACACTTCCGCTATATAAAATATACATACAGATTTAGCTAGTTTCAATGCGAGACATACGCGCAAGAAGCGAAAATTTTTGAATTCAGAAAAGTTTTTAGTATAAATCAAACATATAGACAAAGAATTTACTGAACTGTTAACAAAGATAACATAAAGAATCACAATAAATAAAAAAAAAGAAAAAGAGAACAGATTTATATATAAACAAAAGTAATTTTCAATAACATTTGTTTATATAGAAAATATGAACATTCATTTCAAAATCTTAACGACAGGCCTACTATTAAAACAAAAATATTGAAACAGTTAATTATTAGTTACTACTTTCCTTAAAATAATATATGAATTTATTCATTTTTGCAAATTAATTAAGTTATTCATAACATATCATAGAGGCTGAGGCTTGAGTCCGAGGCTTAGGCCTGACGCTGAGACTGATGCCTGAGTCGAAGTCTGGTTGAGGCTTGAGTCTGAGGGTGGAGCTTGAGGCTGAGTCTGAATCTGAGTCTGAGTCTGCAGCAGAGGCAGAGCCTGAGTCTGACGTGGAGGCAGAGTCTAAGGCTTGAGTCTGGGGCTGACGGTGAGACTTAAACTAGGGCTAGAGTCCAAGTTCGATTGAGGTTTGAGTCTGAGTTTGATTAAAACTGAGCCTGAGCCTGGTTGAGGCTTATCGTGAATCTTGAGTCTGACTCTGAGTATGAATGAGGCCCGAGGCCTGGGTCTGAGGCTGAGCTTGGGGCTTGAATCTGAGGCTGATGCTGACAGTTCGAGCCTGAGACTGAGTCTGCAGCTGATTGAGGCTAAGTCTGAGGCTGATTGATGTTAAGATCTGAGGCCTGAGCCTGAGTCTGAGGCCGAGTCTAAGGCTTAAGATTATTACTTACTTTCAACTATTAGTCAAATTTTAAAGTTAAACTAAATCAAAATAAACTTAAATGATCAATATTTTTAGGTTTGATCATTTTCATGAACGAATGTCTAATTTAGGCTGTCTCTACTGTAGTTTTGAGTATCTGCCTATCAGCTCAACGTAGCGCAGATAAACTTTATATTTTGCTTATTTAATTTCATTTCATTGATAAGACTTTTCACAATTTTTTTTTACTAATCACGTTTATTTTTCTTCTTCTGTAGTTGTCGCATTTGTCTTATTAAAACTAAATACATTGCAGTTGCATGATGAAACAGTTAAAGTTAAGGTCAAAACCAGTTCATTCACAATTTCCAATTGCAATTCCGAGACAACAAAAAAACTCAACTTGTACGGGAGATCGATCTAAATTATATCAAATTTAAACATATTAGATTGCTTTTCTTTTCAATTCTTTGTTTGACTGTCTTTTATTTTGTTGTAAAAGTAGTAGTAGTTATGTGGAGAGAGGGGCACACTGTGATTGTTATTGTTTAATTAAAAAAGAAAACGTTGCATATATGTATGTATCTGTGTGTGTTACGTTTCGTTTTGGCATGAACAAAAATTGTCGCAATCGCTTACAACTCTCGAGTTATTACATAATTATATATATATATATATACTCTTATGTATATATTTATATTTATATATATTTATTATTTCATTTTATTCTTGTTAATTTCGTTAAAAGTGATGTTTACTTTTATAGCATTTACAAATATCTCTCGTATTGTTTTTATTTTTGTATAAAATAATTTACATTAACTAAACTTAAGCTGCGTAGTGTAAATGTATGTGTGTGTGTGTGTGTGTGTGGGTGTGTATGGTTGTATGTAGGGATGTACGTTATGTGTTGGCTGTTTGTGTGTTCGCTCGTCTTACAACCTAAAATTAAACTAAGAAAAAAACCCACAAAAAATCTTATTAAATCGATCATGATTATATATATATATATATATATGTAGATATATATATGTGTGTAAATATGTGTGTGTGTGCATTTCCTTTCTTTCGTTTCTCATAATTTTGGAAAAAAATGAATACCCTAGAATCTAGCCAATTAAGAGACTGACACAGGGGACAGACAGACCAAACATAATCGATCCTAATACATACATACACATGCACATACATGACATGATGTAAGCTGTTGATGTACCACTGCCGTACATACATACATACATACATAACATGTTTGTCTGTATCATTATATCCAATTAATAATCGTTTTAGAAACGATTCATATTCCGATTTCCATCCTTAGTTAATCTAACTCCCCACTGACGCCGCCAATCTTTAGACGAGAGATATGGTTACATTGATGCCCAGATTCCCATTGTCGGCAAATAGTTGCGCAATCGATGTATCAAACACCAGACAATCCGAATTGTGTATAGCGGAGGCAACGCCCTCGTGTATGGAACGCGGCATTGCCTCCCAGGTGAGGCGACGTCGATTGCCATTTAATTCCAGTCGATAGACAAAGTTCTCAGCTTCCTTGCGTGAGCCAATTAATTGGACAATGGCAAAGAACTGTTGATGTCCATCATATTTCTCTTGCTTCTCCAGCACGAGCATGAAATGATGGCCGAAGCAGGACTGCATCATCACCCAGTCGACGGCGCCGGGCAGATTGATGTCGGTGGCCAGAAAGACAATATCCTCGCCCTGCAGCGTGGTAATGCTCTTGTGGGACATCATCAGATGCTGCATGACTAGATCGAGCGGTCCCTGCCATTTGCATGAGGCACCCGGACAGGGACATAGATAGGGCCGGCATTCGCAGGTCTCCTCGTGCTCGGTCTTCTCTGTGTAAACGAGTGAGGCAGTGCAGCCGTAGCCCGAATGCTTGCATGGAAACTTCACATTGGTGGCAACCTTTTCCATGGCCAGATTGCGTATGTTGGCCAAGGGGCCGCGGCATGTGGGGCAGCATGTGAGCTTTGATCGGCACGAGACGCAGACCAAATGTCCGCTCGAGCATTGCAATATCGGTGGCAGCACATAGTCAAAACAAACGGGGCACTCGAACAGCGATGTCAGATCGGCAGACATGCCCGCATCACCGCCACCGGCGGACGACAGTGAAGAGCTGGATGAGGACGATGTGTTCGCTGATGATGTATTTCCAGCACTGGAGCCGTTCGAGCTGCTCGTATTGGTGGCCACCACTGCCGTGGCTGCTGCTACTGCTGCTGCTGCTGTCGGTTCACGGCGTTTTGGATTGATTTTATTTGACATTGGACTTGCTTGCTTGCCACTAACTACCAGATGGGTCTGCCTTCACTTCAGGTGCCAGTGCAAAAGTGCAACTGCAACTATTGCGACAACGACCCGGCGAATCCAGTCAATCGAAGTCCTCTAACGTTCCTCCGCCTCTGTGTCACTGCAATAAGAAACGTAATAACAAATGTGTCATATTAATTACAGTCAACGTTTAGTATACATATTGATAATATTTCTTTTAGTCATGCAATATCTAGCTAGAAAGCTATTATTAAATGGCTTGTCTAATGAAGGGCAACTGCATATAGGGGAGCTACAGCAACATAATGAATTTTCTCATAAAAAAAAAAAAAAATAGAATGAAAAATATTTTTTACACACGTTGTAAATGCCAACCCCTTGCTTGATGAAAACTCTATGCAGAAACAGGAATAAATATTTTTTTTATTTATTTGCAAAGCTCTGCAGCAATATTTAAGGCTGAAACTTAAGGGTTGATTAAATTTATAAAAATAATAGATGTAAACATAATTTCAATATATAACTTACATTAAAATATTATTTTTGGGAATTGACAAAAAACAATTTTTTTTTTCAGTTTTAAGAATTTTTTTTAACACAGAAGCTCTGTCACAGCTCAAAGAACTAAATGTTTTACATTAAAAAAAAAAAAAAAGCAAATTGAATAATAACGTATCATAGAAATTAATGTCTACCTTGACCAACGGCCCTTCCTCAATGAATCTTCAATCAACCTCTACTGGAACAACACTAGACTGGAATTCTCTTGACAATGCGCAGCAATCATTAACCAAATTGTCGAAATATTCGTCACGATTAACAATTAGATTTTGTTATTTTTTTCTTTGTTACTTATGTTATGTTTATTGTTGGCTTGTGCCAAGGCTCGAACTGCTTAAATTGATATTTATATATGGATATATTTCTGGGCGGGTTTGGCGCGTGTATCAAAACGCGCAAATACACAAAAAAAAAAAAAAAAAAAAAAAAAAAACCCAAAACAAAAACACAAATCTTATCAAAGCCAATGACAAATGCACTTCATTAGGCTGACAGTAGGTCCAAGGAGCAAATGTTTGCACAGTGGTAAATGACTCAAATTTGACAGCATATATAGAAGTGTTGAGAAATATTTGCAATTTTTTCAAGTGTGTTGAAAAACGTTGACTGATAAATTCTTCGGATAGATTTACTACATTCTCGATTTGCATGGGAAATTTAGCATGGGAAATCTAGCATGGGAAATTTTGTTTATGCACAGTGGTGAATGCACTTGAAAAGCTCTATTGAAAGAATAGCGATTTATGGTATTTCGTTACATTATGAAATGCATATGTGAAAATTTTTAATGCTGCGCAAGCTTTGCTATATTTTAAATTTAATGAACATATAAAAATCAATATAAATGTTCTTGAAATAGGAATCCACTGTGCAGCCATCCAAAATTTGTGGCTGCATATCTGAGCGAGTGTTTGATGGTGTGTGTGTGTGGAGCATAAACAAATACGAAGTGACGCGAGCTGCGTCAACAATATGGGTTTCAGTTTTTTTTTTTTTTTTTTGTGTGGGGCAGCAACGAGCAGTGAGTAGGAGTAGAGGGAGGAGCAGAAGACAAAGAGAGAGGGAGACGCGAGGAGCCCAGTTGGTAGCGGCACATAATTAACATTTGGCTCTGTTGGCTGCGTACCGTAAGAAATTTCCAAGCGGAGGGGGCAATTACTGCGACTGCCTCTGCTGCTGCTGCTGCTGCTATTGCAGCCATGAATGTAATTAAGTTATTTTATTTTATTATTTTTTTTTCAATGAGTTTGCAAAATCAAATAGAAAACGGAAAGCAGAGCAGATATGTTAGCAACAACAACTAAAACGGTACAACAACAATGAAATTGTATGTAAAAATAAACAGCTACAAAATAATCATAAACGTAAACTTACAAAGCTCTGTGTGTGAGGCGTCACTGTAAGCGTATTTGGATTTATATATATATATATATATATGTGTGTGTGTGAGGCTTTTATCAGTCAGTCAGTCGCGTGTGTGTGTGTGTGTGTGTATTTATATATTACTGTATATATATGTATATCCTCGACAATATATATGTGTGCGTAAATCAATGCATTTGCAATTGCAATCGCAGGTGGCCGCACTTTCAGGTTCGCACACGCACAACAACAACAAACGCACAACAAAGAGAGCGAGAGAGAAAATTGAAAATTGTTTTCGTCTTTAGCTACCAGCGTTTTTCTTATATATATATTTTTTTTTTATTTTAATTTTTCTTATATACATCCACTGTTCGGTTCAGTTCGGTTCGGTTCACCTTGTGCTAAACTCGAAATTCAGGCGTGAGCTAATTTCATTTTATTTTTTATCTAATTTTTTCTTTTATACACTCGCGCACACACACACTCATTGAATAATATGTATGTTATATGTACATGTTTGCTGCTGCTGCTGCGGCGGTTGCTTTTGCTGCGCTTTGTAGTTGTTTTTGTTTTTTGTTTTTTTTTTTTTTTTCTCAGAGTGAATATCATCTGTTTGGGTCGCCTTCGTCGTCCATCGGGTTACAATTTACATACGGGAGACGCAACGCTATGGCAGACACACGAAGACGACAACTACAACGACAACGGGGGCGGGGGCAGTGGCTTGTACTGTAGCCAGTAGCCGTAGCCGTAGCTTGAAAATTTGTTTCTACTATGTATGTGTGCGTATTGTTGTGCACTTTACAAACGCAGCTCGTGTAATTTATTTTGAACCAAACACTTCCTTAAAATGTAGTCTATTTAGCCTATTACGCGATTGCAAGCACAACTATTTAACTATTAGCACGTCACACACGCGTATTTCTGGCTATTTAATTTTATCTTTAATTTGCTTAGTGCTGGGCAAGCGTAACAGTGCTGACTAACGTTATTGTTGGTATTTTTGGTATTTCAACAGCAATACCAGTTTGACAGCACAGTGGCAGCTCTGTCAGCAACAATGTTTGAAATTGTAAATTGTTGAAATATTTTAATTTATAAATTTGAAAAGATCCATTCAAAATAAATTTCGTAAAAGAGAGAACATCTATACCAATTTGTCATACTATTTAATATATAAGTAATTTTGAATAACCTCTGCATTGAAAACTTATCGAGCTTACTTAATGAACAGCGTACCTTGCTCTTCTTCACGTTATCATAATAATGCAGTTTCATACTCCGCGGCAACCCTGTTGGGTGTAGCGTAAGAATTTATCTCTAATAAAAATAATACAAACAATTTTACTTAACGATAATAATAAAAGAAATTTAATTGGAACGCCATGTGCATGACCAGCACTGTTTAAACTTCTCAATATATGAAAAATATATATTCCATCAAAAATCAATAAGCTCATCTGTCATTCTTCGTATCTGGAGCACGGACCAACCCCCAAAAAGCACGGAAATAAAATTTAAGAAAATAAAAAAAGAAAAGAAAAACCGATGAAAAATTAAGGATACATTGTTTAAATTGTGTGAGAAAACGTTCGTCATGTCGAAGCATATGTGTATATTCAATGTGCTAGTATTTTGCACTTTGATTGCCATCTGTGCGGCTGTCCTGAATGACCCGTATAAGGAACTCGGTGTCAGCTCCTCAGCATCCACACAGGAAATTCGGCAGGCGTATAAACAATTGGCCAAGGAGTGGCATCCGGATAAAAGTAAACATCCGGATGCGGAGCGTAAGTTTGTACAGATCAAAAAGGCCTACGAACTGTTGAGTGACATCGATCGACGCCGCATCTACGATAAACATGGCATTACCAGCGAAGATTCGCATTTCTTAAAGCAAAAACACGATTACAGCAACTACAATCGATTCGGATTCGATCCAGTCGAAGAGTTCCTTGGTAAGCAATTTGGTTTCGACCAGGACATCAGCTTATATCACAAACTCTCCGTAACATCCAACTACTTTGAGCATACCATCATACCGAAGAGTAAGACCAAGTTGCATATTATAATGTTCTACAACGACTGGTGCTTTGGCTGTATACGTATTGTGGGGGCGTTCAAGAAGTTGATCGACACTTTCGAACCACTGGGAATATCTTTTGTCACCATCAATGCGGCGCACGAGCCAACTATATTGCGCAAAACTGGAGCAGATGATATACCTAGAATGGTGTTGGTGCTCGGTGGGCACAGTTATGTTTATCGCGAGAATATATATACACAGCAGAAGCTGGCCGAGTTCATACGCAAGAAGATGCCGATTAAAATCGGTCAGCGCGTCAATGATGAGAATGTTGACGAGTTTCTAAATGGTTGGACAGATAATAGGGTGCGTGCCTTGGTCTTAGAGCCTCGCAGCGTAACCAGGCTAAGATATTTAATAAGCGCCTTTGCTTTCCATGATCGTGTGGCATTTGGCTTTGTGGATCTAACTAGCAAATCCTCCAGTCTCATGGCTGATCGGTTTAAGGTTAATCCCAAATTAGATACACTCTTCCTGTTCAATGAGGACCCTGTCCGAGCTGTTGCAAGCATTTCAATGGCTGATATACCCACACAAACACTGGACAATATTATCTCCACAAATCAATATCTTTCCCTACCCCGGCTATCCTCGCAGGATGTGCTCGAAGGTATTTGTCCAGCCGAATGGAATAGACCCCGGAAACGTTTATGTGTAATACTTATTACTGAAAACTCGCCTGAATATGATATAGCCAGAGGTGCACTACGACATATTGCTTTAGAGTCGGGCTATAGCTTGGAAAGAGTTCGTTTTGCGTATATGTATAAGGAGAAGCAAGCCGATTTCCTTAATGCCATTTCCAAGGGCTCCTTCGAGGACAATCTGTTGCGGCTCGTCGTCATCTGGCGGCGTGATAGCACCCAAATCAAATACGAGTGGGTGGACGGTGCCAAGCTGGACATTAAGACGGCCGACTATCTGAACAATAGCGCCATCAATGCCACAAAACATGAGATAAATCTTACCATACAAAGGTTGTTGAAGACATCAGAGGCATTAACCTACGAGGCCTTCGTACAGAATTTGTTGGATGAACATGCTCAGGGAATGTTGAGCAAATGGATCACCAGATTACTCTATCTGGTAGACTATCTATCTGACAATATAGAGGATGAACATCTCTTTGCTGCCCTATCGCTATTGGGCACCATTGCATTCATGTTTGGCATTGGCTACGTCATGATGTACTTTGTGCGCGCCGAGGAGGAGACTCTTAAGGCTCAGGGACAGCTCAATAATGCAGGACATTGCAATAAGCAGAGCCGACCTGTGCCGGAGCTGAAGCTGTACGAACTAAGGGCAGAGAAATACAATGGTCTAGTGCGTCTGCTAAAGCCCGGTTGTCGCACCATATTATTGATCACCGATCTGCAGAGTCGTACCAAACTGATTCCACCTTATCATCGCGCTGTTTGGCCATATAGGCGCAACAAAACCCTTATCTTTGGCCACATGCTCATTGAGAAGGGCTTGTCCTGGTACTCAGAACTATTACGCTTGTCGTTATGCACAAATCAACGTCTACAAATCAATCCCAGAAATTGTGTCGGCACTGTCATAGCCCTAAACGGACATCGCAAGTATTTCTGCGTATATCATGCCAAGCATCCGGAATGCGCACGCGGCACCAAGCGAATGATCAAGATGACTAAACAATTGCTGGATCGCAATGATGATCCAGAGATTGGCAACTTCCTGGGAGTTAACTACTCTGAAGAATCAGATGTCGAATCGAATGTGTTATTCGAGGACAATTTGCTAGATGGTCTCAGCAACTGGCTAGATCGTTTATTCGAGGGAACAACACACAGATATTACATCAACTATTGGCCCGATTTTCCCACAAAGTAAACGAAACTAAAAAAAACTCCACGAATGGTATTTAAGTATGTGTAAATTACTTTGTCAGCCCGCAATTTCTTGTAAATCTTTTCTAGTCAATAAAAAAAAAGAACACGAACATTCGACGTATTATCAACCCTCTCTATCTCTTAAAAACTAATGCTGCTGCGCTGCAAATGATTTTGATTAGAGCAAGAAATCAGCCACATGATGGTGTATTAACTATTTGTATTATCAATCTAAGCATATTCTATGTTTCATAACCAATGAATAAATAAACGTTAAGTGCATTATAACATTTAGTCAAACTCAAGTCAAGATATTTTTTATTCACTGCTGGGTATTAATTATCTTTGATATATACCCATTAATATGATTCCATTATTTAAGCTCTATTAAACTAAGTCCCCCGTTGATAAGATGCTAACCCGCTCAATTCGGCTCCATGAGCGAGTGTAGCCGTATTACAGCGCGATAATCGTTATGCGACAGCTCTCCTCGACGCGAACGATCCAACACGCGCTGCAGACGTTCCAGAGTTTCAGAATTTTTCGTCAACCTGAACAGATCGTCGAGATACTTAAGTGATTCGCGTGACCAGAACATGGATGGCTTTGAGGCATCGGTATGGATGCGGGAATCACCACGTTCCATGCCATCCAGCAGGCGTACGCATTCCGATTGCATCGGATGGCTGCGTTGCAAATGCAATTTCCCAACTGGCGCACGTTGCTGCATATTGTTGCAGGGTAATAAATGCTGCTTTTGATGTTGTTGCTGTTGGACGGGGCGAGGCTTGTCTCGCTGCTGTTTTGGTATGCGTTGCTTGTTGTTGTTGTTAATATTATGCTGCTGCTGCTCTTCGTGCTGCCAAATAGGCGGCGGCGGAGGCAGCTGTCTCCTCTGTTGCCCAGTCAACTTGGCATATGGCTGTGCGCGTGGTTTAGCATTGCGAGAATTACTATTTGGCTGCACGACAGTTGAGGCATGTGCGCGTTCATCATGTTTCCATAAGGGTGGCGGTGGTGGTTGCCTCTGCGGCTGTTGATCAGCCCATTTGGCATTAAGCAGCGCACGTTTGTTAGGCGAAGAAGTCTTATTGCTGAAATCAGTGGCTCCGCCAGGTGGTGGTGAGGAGACAATGCGTTCTCGTTTCTTATTTATCACTTGATGGCCCAGCAACGCTGGCTCTAAATTCAGCGAACTCATACGATTCTTCACATCCAACTTGAAATAGCTCTGCAACAGCGTTTCATAATTGGGATGCGGATAGGCGCTGAATATTATGCGCCAATGCTCTTCGATTTCATTACGCATTGCAGGTGTGGCATTCTCATCGCCTGCATGCTCATTCAGCAGACGCTTCAATATGATCAGCAGCTGATCCAAATGCATGTTGCCATTGCTCAAGCCCGCCTGGCCAAATAATATCATATTGAGCAGACGACGCTTGCGTTCGGCAAGTTTATAGCCATTTTTGGTATTCATACGCTCCAGTTCCTTGATGCGGAAATAATGGGCCTTGGCATTGCCTAAATCTCCAGCTAAACTGCTAATGCCATCGCGCATGAAACGTATGAGTACATCGATGCGCTTTGGTGGCTTTTGGCTTTGAAATTCTGTGCTCTTGCGCTTGACATCCTGATTGCGACGCAGTAGCATGAGCTGCAGATCCTCCTGATTCTTCTTCAATCCATATATGACCAGCACATAGCCGTACTCTTTGAAGTCCATGCGCACATTGACATTGCATTGCTTGGCCGAAGCAGCCAAGAACTCTCGTCCCTCTGGACTGAATAAATATTCGGTTTGATCGCGTGCCATGAGAATCTTCGCTTCTGATGGAACATCTGGCAAGCTTTCTGACTCAGTTACAGTTGTTGCTGGAGCTACTTTGCTGTTCACACACATAGAAATACCCTGGCTGTTCCTGCCGATGGACATATTATTGTCTTCATCCTCCTCATTAGAGTTTGTGCTGAGTGGTATTATATCGGGTAGATTCTCCATGGGTCCTGTTTTTGCCTGCGCCGTTTCAGTATCCAGCTCATTTGGCCTTGTTGTCGAACTGGGTACCTCGAAATGCTCTGAGAAGCTGTAGTTCGAGTCAGAGTCCAAATCATGTGGTGTGACAGTGGATCTAGTAGCTATAAGATTAGCGTTGACACTGGCTTTGTTGGATGTTGAAGAACTATTCTCAAAATTACTGCTAATCTCCTCCTGCTGTATTTGGCCGGCAGCACGCTTTGGTTCAGGCTCTTTAGAATCTTCAACGATTACCACAGCCGAATCGGGCTCTGCGGGCGATTCCTCAACTAATGTAGATGAAGTTATAGCCGAGGCTGTGCGACGTGCTGCTCTGGCCTGCGGGTTGGGCACATAATTATTCATATAGAGTTTCATCTGCTGCTGTAGAGCATTCTTCTTGCGTTTCTCCAGCGGCTTAGCCAAACCAACTGCCTTGAGAAAACGCGCGTAACAACTGTTCTTCGGAAACTCTGAACTCCAGTTAAAGTGAAATTTTAAATCAATGGAAAATGTGGAGTGTAAATCAGTCAAATAGCTAATAGGTTCGCTACGATCTCTGTAAACCTTCTGATGTGATATAATACGAATGGTGTAGTTCATATTCCGAAACTCGCCAATGCGCTGGCGACACTCCTCAAAGAGATGACCACGTTGGGCGCAATAGCTGCAGTGCTTTGTGCGATATTGAACGTTGCTGTTGAGGACTGCATTAGTGCGAGTCTAGAAGGATAGAGTGATAGGGAAAATTATTTTGTATTTGAGTTGTATTAACTATGCTTACTGTGGAGTGATAGCGGCGCCACAAGTCGGGGCATTTGTCGCTGCTGTGGCCACGCCTCTTGCATAACTGGCAGATCATCCGGGCATGGAATGAACATTTGTTGCACGTTTGCACGTAGATAGACTGCTTGGAGCCACACTGTAAGAGATAAGAGATATAAATATAAGAAGCACATAATAAAGCAAATTGAAAGATGAAGGTATGAAGGTACATTTTTATAACTATTTAAGCTTTCTGTTACCATTAGCTATATTCTACAAGTCTCCTACTTAAAACAGCATATATCAAATATGCGACTTACACCCAGGCACATGGCATTTGGGCAGCGTGGCTCGGCATGCCCTGTCATGCCGCACATGTAGCAAATAATCGGCTTGCGTGGACGTGGACATTTGGAGCGCATATGTCCCATTTCATAGCAATTACTGCACTTCAGATTCGACCGTTTGCGCGCTGGGGGAAAGCGATCTGCATGGTTAATGCGCCACTCGCTGCGTTGACCTACAAATTGACGAGAAAAATCAAGAAATTGTTTGGATTTAATTAATAATGTGAAACACCTACCAGACATGCCTTTCAATATCTTCTGCATATTAAAATTCTCTCCATGCCAACTCTCATTATAGAAGCGACACATCTCATCATTCCAGCCAATCAAATCCTTGACATTCAGTTCCTCCTGCAGAGCTGCTAAATTGTGCTCCACTTGCACTTCAGCCACATCTGTTTCCAGCTGGGGTTCCGACTGAATTTCAATATTATTCATTTCAGCTTCAGCTTCAGCTTCATTCCCTTCAGTATTCTCTGCTGCTGCCTCCGGTTCCGAATCTGGGTCCGGCTTTGTGGTGCTTACTTCTTCTTTCTGCTTGCTGTCATCAACTTTTGGTATTCGGCTTTGATTCTCATCAATTTCCAAATAGACTGCGCTAATCGCATCATTCATCTCTGCCTCATCCTCTGAATTTGCATCGGAGCCGACACTGTCCATTGTCGCTTCGTTCTGTTGCTCCAGCGTAGCCCGTTCCTTGTCCTGCTTTTGTTTTAGCAATCGTTCAGCGATTTCTCGAGCTGTGGGGAGCGACTCCTCTCCCGCTGATTCGGAGCTTGCGTCAGCGGATGTCTTCGTCTTATGCTGCTCTGTTGAAATAACGCTCTCCGAACTGCGTCTTTGACTAATTCGTCGTATCTTTCGCTTGACTCGCTCTACTGCCATACCACGTGCAATGCCCGGCACACCTGTTGATTGCACACCTTCATCATCGCTCTCTGTGTCATTCTGATCGCCGTCGTTGTTGGGATCCGATTGGCTTTGATTGGTGCTCGAAGCGCGACGCTTACGCAAACGCTTAGTTTTGTTCACTGCCGGCTCTATGACCTCTTCAATATCTGTCGAATCCGAGTTGGAGTCCACGTTGCGTATAATTGTTGGCAACGGCTTCTGTTTGGCCTTACAGTAGACGCCGCTCTCCGTGAGATCTGATTCGCTCTCGTAGACATCCAGAGCACGAAATTGTTGTTCATCCACGCGATAGTTTTGTTTGATCTCTTCGAGCCTAGAAGGCGGCACAAACTCATATTCCGAAGAGACGTCTACCGATTTTTCCTTCTCTTCGCCGGCCGGCTCGGCTGCATGTCGCATGGCATTCTCTGTAAGCACAAGCAAATCTTCATCTGTAGCTCGAGCCCGTTCGGCTAATAGGCGGCTCGTATCCTTTTGCACAATGAAGTCATCGCTAGATAAAACGGAACTCGAAGGAGAATGTAGCTGCGAAGCCATATTGGCCTGCTCTGCGATTTGCTCGCCAGTCAAACTGACATCGGCTGCATCCATAGCGTTCTCTTCTATATAGGACAGTTCTGGCTGCTGCTGCTCTTGCTCCTGCTCCTGCTCCTCATCGCTTGCATCCACATCTATAATGGGTACTGGTGGTAGCGGCACAATCACCACATCGTCCGCATCAGAGGATCTCTCACTATCTACGAGATTGATTAGCTCTAGGGGTTGATCCCTATTCTGCTTTAGTTTCTTGTTGGCCTGTACACGCTTCGATTTCTGACGCTTTTCGGACAGACGCTGATGTTGCTCCAACTTACGATTGCCCTTGCCAAATGGGCCCTGTTGCCCACGTTTTCCAATTGGCCAATGGGGTGGTATAGCCACTAAAAGGCGTTGATCAAAACGCTCCTGCTCATCGTACTCACTTTTTGGGATTGTGCTTTGTTGTAGTTTCGGTGGTTTGTGTATTTGTGGCTGTTTTTTAGGCTGCATCTTTGGTTGACGCATTTGTTGTTGTTGCTGCAGCAGTTTTTGAACAGGATTGAGAACCTTTGACTGTTTGTTCACAATAGACGACTTCTTTAACTTCTTTGTGGAGAAAGTATCTCTCTTATCCTCCTCGGTAGTTGAGCCAGGTTTCTCAGCTGTGGTAGGAGCTGTAATAATGATGTAATTATAAGATATATAGTTCTATTTTTTTAAATGATACATAATATATATATATATATATATTTATTGTTATAAGCTGTTACGAGTCAAAATCATTGAAATACAAATATAAATGGATTTCTTTTTCTCTTTTTAATAGCCTAGTGGGTTGAGCAAGCGCTTTAGAGACTCATTCCGAATATCTCTGATATCGGGTTGCCTCAGACTATAGCCGTTACGCTTAAGCTCTATCAGCTGTCCCTCATCGACGTGGTAGAGGATAAATGCTTCCATTTGTAGATCGACTCGATTAGGCCACAACAATATTCCCACTGATGTACGGAAATCATTGACTGCTTGATGGATCTGCTGTTGTGATGAATGCAAATCTTCAATCATAGTCATGTCATCCTGTTGATTCTTTTGCCCTGAACAACGTTTCTGCATTCGCAATGCATTCTCCAGCTGCTGCACCAGACGCATGAACACAAATCGCCTATATCGCTCCTCAAAATATTGCCGCGGCTTATTATAGCGGCACGCGTTGCGTCTGATTAATGTCGAGAGTATTGTGACCTCCACACACGACATCACAACATGTATGGCCACAGTAAGGACAATGCCAGAAAGTAGATACTCTAGAGGATTTTGGCTAACCTCGTCCAGCCAAAAAAGCAGATCGTATCCATAATAAACATAATAATAGTCCATGAATATAATAGTGCACAGCAACTTCAGCATTATTAGAACAAGTATATTGTAATTAACATTGCTTATACGATTAAGTAGGACACGCGAAGTGGCCAATATCTGACGGAGCATGGTGCTAGCCAGAGAATTCAATACGTAATTTTGAATGTAAATACTTGTGCTACAAAAATTAATTTCAAATTGCTAAGCACCTACGATTCGAAATTTAGTATCATACCTCAGAAAAAAAATTATCAAATTCCAGGTATGGAGACTGGGCTACACACACATGTATAAATATATGTAAGTAGTATACAAAAATAATTGACAAACATATGTATGTATATCGATATCGATATATGTAAAGCACTTGCCAGCGCAGTCGCTCACTTTCATATCACAATATAAGCATATGCATGGATGTATGTATGCATATGAGAAAAAAAATTAAACTTACTTTCAGCCGTTCCTTTTGCCTTTGATTGCCAAACATCATTTACCGTTGCAGTCTCGCTTTTGTTATCTGCCCAGTAGCGAGGTTTCGGAGTCACATTGTTGATAATTCGCTTGTTGCTAACAAATCGGTGCTGTTTTTGCTGCTGCTGCTGCTGTTGTATTTCTGCAATTTGCAGTTGCGGCGGAGGCATACTCTGTGCATCCATATCCACATCTGCGGCTGTGTGCCCTTCTTGTTGTTGTTCACGAGTTGTATCATTGTAGTGAATTGAGGCATAAAGAATTGATTCTAGCTCATTCAATTGCTCGCTGTCCATTTCTTCAAGCTGCGCAAATAGAGACAAAGAAAAAAAGATACTTGCCAACTCAGTTATAATTACCTTTTATTATTATTACTTACATCGCTCATCATGCCAGTGCTTGTAATAGTTTCCTACCGCGATATTTATTTTTAACATTAAAAAAACAAATATTGTTGTACAAATTTCTGTATAATAATTTGATACAAAACCACGTTTTGACTAGAGATGAATGAATTGTTGTTTTGAAACGATAACACGATAGTATTGGCAATCGAATCGATACAGCAAGAGTGTTGGGAAACAAAATAAACAGAAAATGTACAAAGCAACCCTATTTATTGCAAGCCGGGCCACGTACAAGTGCAGGAAATTAACAAAAACTCGAAATACCAATTGAATGTAAATAATACAAATAAATTGTTCCATCATTACGTATTAAATACATTTTGTATTTGATTTTACAGCATGGAGCAAATGCATCGCTACGTTTCACCGGTCAATCCAGCGGTCTTTCCACACCTAGCCACAGTTTTACTCATAATTGGAACATTCTTCACTGCTTGGTTCTTTGTATTTGTGGTCTCGAGGAAGAGCTCGAAGGAAAGCACATTGATTAAAGAGCTTCTGATTAGTCTCTGCGCTTCGATATTTCTTGGATTTGGAATTTTGTTCCTCTTACTAACTGTTGGTATTTATGTATGAAAGCCAAGAGAAGTGAAGGCATTCCGTTTTTAAGATATATATTTATATATAAAATGAGCATGATTGAATAAAATTATATGTAAGCGTGTGAACGTACGTTGGGTTTTATTCATATACATATTTAATTTCAAAGATTCAATTTTAACTTAAAGCAATACCGAATATATTATAATAACATATCAAATTATGTGCGGTTTGAATAATTAGTTGCACTTGAAAAACTACCAATGAAAAAATAACTGCAACAGACTGGCCCACGCTTCGTTCCACTCATTTCCGATTAGCCAGCCAATCCCGCTTTTTGTCTACACTTTTGCATTGTGGCACGCAAAATGAATTGCTTGCGAGAAAGTTGACGCACATGCTTCAAAAATGTCTCCAGATCGATGACACCACCACGCAGGCCCTCACCCAAATAATAGATGGCATCCTCTGTGGCAGCTTCATCAGCGTAGGCATTAAGTAATCTATAAAATCAAATAATCGATTACACAAGGGAAACAGTTAAATATATAAAAAAAATCACTAACTGTCTATATAAAGGCGCAGTTGTGGTTACCGCCTCGTCAGGATCAATCGCCTCTGCATTCTCAAGGCTCTCAAGACTTTTCTTTAATTCCTCCTCCTTGTCTCGCAATACAGTTATGTTCTTTTGCAGTTCGACTTCCTCACGTTCCAGCCGAGCAACAATGGCATCTATCTTGGCACTGCCTTCCACTAACTCTTGCTTGGTGCGATTCAATGTTTCGATTTCAGCTTGATACTGATTTACCTTCTCCTGTATGCGACGCCTTAACTTGTCCTCAACGGCGCTAATAAGTGATGCTTTGATATGCTCTTCCGTTATGGTGCCTGTTGAACTAGGAGTGGCTACACCACCAGGATTCTAAAAGGAGGATGTATATATATCATGAAAGAATTTGTTGTTGTATGTCACAGCACTTACATATCCACCGCTGCCTGGATAGCCGCCAGGCTGTGGATAATTCATGTATGGCGGATAGCCACCAGAGCTACCACCGGCCTGTCCACCGCTCGGTGGGTAGGGCATAAAGTTAGCACCGCCAGTTGGATAAGGCGGAAAGTTGCCACCACCAGCGCCACTTGCGTTTGGATAGGGTAGAAACTGATTGGAGGCACCTGGGCCGCCTGGCTGAGGCATGAAAGCTGCGAGAGTGATACACTAATTGAAACTACAAATCGAAGGTAATTTCCAATTACACTTACAATTCGCTGGATATGGCACAGCGACTTGTTCCTTGGGCTTGGAATAAACGGGCGGATGATCACCAAATGTAACAATCATAACTTGTATAAGCGACAGCAGATCAGAGCTATGTGGTTGCCAATCATGCAGATACGGCAAATACACCTTGCCATTATGATCCACATACATAGACACCTTGATCTGCATTGTTGGCGTTGGCTTCACAAAGCACATTGGCGCATTTTGTGGATGGGTGTCCATTAGCCATATACATATCGGAATGTAGTAGGTGTTGTCTATGAAATACATATACATATATTAGTCAATTTAAGAGCCAGTCTCATACATGAATAAAAAATAAACATTTACTTTTGTAGACCACTGGTATTGTGCCTTGCAAAGCAAACAAATCTTTTACGCTGCCATCGTTGAAAACTGGGGGAACAATAAAAAAAATCGTTGAGTTTTTTGTTTGTGTTTGTAAATCTTACTCAGCAACAAATTTTGCTTTATCTCACCAAATTTTTCTAAATCGTACGTCAGGGAGCGGTATGCGGTAATGACATCCACAACATCTTTCCTAGTGGCCGCAACATTCTTATACTGTGTTAACGATAGGCAATTAATTAAATAACGATTTTAATATTGCGTGTTGGGCAGTAGAGGATGGATGGATAAGGCACATACTAATAAAACATGACTCATCGTACCTTAGATAGATATTTTGTTATTTGTGCCTCTTCTATGGCAGGCATTCTATTTCGTTACTAATTTATCGAATTTAGAATCAGCACCTGGTACTTTAACAATTATTTAAAACAAATTTCTTTATAGTCGCTAAACGAAAACAAAGTCGTCAATTGAGTATTTATAGAGCTACAAAAGAATCGAGTACATCCCTCGTCTTATCGCACATATTCGATAGCATGCATAAGTATCGATAGTTATGTTACGTGATAGCATAACGAATACGTTACATTTCAGAAACTTTAAAAAATATATAACAAAAATATATTTTTTTTAATAATTTTTTATTTTTGCTTCTCTTCTAATTAATTGCTACAAATGTGGAAAATGATATGTTCATCGTGTATTATGCTGTGGATGTTTCCCAAATGACAAATGGATCGACTTTGCAGGCAGTTTACTTTGTTTTAGGCATATTTCGGTGTTTGGGGCGTCTGTAAACAAATAAGAGCATTGAAATCATAATTTTTTAATTAAATTAAAAAATAAAAAGTCACCTCATTGGCTTGGCTTTGTATCTTAAATGTAACTTTATTTGAATACTTTCGTTTTTGTCTCTTTACTCATTAGGCATATACATATAAATATATATATTAATATATATATAGATATATATCCAGTGTGATATATATTTATAAATATAGATATATATTTATATTACGTGTGTGTTTTTGTTGTTTTATTTGTGTCAGTGTACTTAGCCAATGTTCCGTTAACTAGGTATTACTATAGGTATTGTTCATTTGTTACTTCTTTTATATATATTATATATAAATATGTATTTTTTCAATAGGTTCATATATGTATGCATATTATAAAAATCATCATAATCGTCATTGCCGTCTTCGTCGTCGTTCTAAGCGCACTCGCTTTCTCATTGGGGTGGTTGGTTAGATTTTAGTTGTTAAATTTGTGAATTACACATATAAAAATATTTCATTTCATTTTACTAGCGTTCTTTCATCTCCAACGCTTTTCTCTTACGCTACACGTATTTTATGTGTATTTTAAAATATAATTTATATATATATATATATATGTTCTTGTATATGCTGGAAAATGTGAAGGAGGGGGCGTTCAGAGATAGTATCTTACTACTAAAAACCATTAAATAGTTTAACTCATTCTTTCTTTTTTTTTTTTTTCTTTTTTGTATCATCAACTTATTCGTTTTAAGTTCACATAAATGTTAATGCTATTGTTAGAATACAAAATGGTTTCCCTCGTATCATATATTATTTTATATATAGTTTTTCCATTATTTTATATATGTGTATATATAAATTTTATATTGTTTTTCTGCTACATATTTGCATCATTTTTATTGCTTTAATCGACGTTTGCATTTTCCAATTTCAATTTAATGTTTATGTTCCTTTCTTTTTATTTATTATTCTTTTTTCCACTTTTTTTTTTTTTTTTTTTTTTGGTAAAGTAAATTTTAAAATAGCGCAAATCAGCTTTCCAATTTTATTCATTTTCTCTTTAATTTCAATTAATTCCTCGATCCAATTGTTTGCTTTTTGTTTTGGCACATTAATGCATTCATTGCCGTTGAATTAATAAAACAAGTGTGTTTCATCATAATTCTTCATAAACAACAACACATCGCGTACGGATACACATATATATATACATATATATTGTTATCCAGATATATGTGAATGTCTATGCATGCACAGACTGGCATTTGAAAATGTTTACGAAACGTAAGTGTTTAACAACAAGTGAAGCGTGGGCGTGGGCGTGGTCAATCGTGCACAATATATATATAAAATATTTTAGATAGCAACGTTTCTTTCTCTTCTTATAATGTTTTGTTTTATTTCATATCAAATAAGTGAAAAAATTGTACATAGGTTAGCGAGCGCAAAATAAAAATGCATTTGCACGAATAATTCAAGTCGATATATAGATAGATATATATATGATTTTCTTAAGGTTTGTTCTGTTCCTCTTTTTGCTTGTGTGTATTTCATTCATTGTTATATGTTTTGCTTTATTATTTTTTTTTTTTTTTGGTAAGTGTATCGAGAAAAAATTTGTTCTAAAATGTCAGTCTATTGCGCAAGAATCTAACTTTTGTGCTTTCCTAAGGTTTAAATGTTGCTGTTGTTTTGTTTCTTGTCTTGTTTATTATTATTATTGTTTTTTTTTTTTTTTTTTTTTTTTTAATATATAAAAAATTCCCTAATATGCATTGTCATTATCGTTTCAACTAATGCGACTTTTTCTTCGCATTTTTCGCTGTTCAATTCGTGTGTGTGTATGTGTGGGTGTGTCTGTGTCTCTGTTTGTCTGTCTGTCTCTGTGTGTGTGTGTGTGCAAGAATTTGTGTCGCGCTGACATTTGATGTTAGCTCGATAAGACCTACATACATACAAATACATACACATACATAGATACATATGCCCAGAATTGGGAATCACTGTCACGTACTACTATGCCACTATATTCTGATTCAATTGCTACAACTACTACGGGCTACTACTGTCGTCTGTGGCAACGGCAAGGACTTAACCTAGCTTCGTGTACGCGTAGGCGGCAATAACGCCCACAACAACACCAGCGGCAATATATGTGAGTAATGACCTTCGTTTTTTCGCCGCCTGCTGATTGTCCTCGTTCTCACGCTGTTTGCGTTTAATTTCGTTCACTTTCTGTTCCAGATTTGCTTGGTATTCAGTGCGTTTTCGCCGTTTCAGTTCATCCCCGGTACTGCAAAGATCATTTTAATTATATTAATAATATTAATCAATTGATATATCTATATTCAGTCTCTTTACATACCTCGTCAAATCAATGCCGTTCACCTTATGCTGATCAATTGCCGTTGGCTTTTCGCTGTTGGCATTAACATCATCTTCATGGGGCTTAAGGCTTGTGACATCGCCATTGGCTGGCTCCGCTTTATGCTCATTAATATTCTCATATTCTTCATCCTCATCGTCTTCGTTATCATCATAGGCTTCGTCGTCGTCATCGCTATCCGATTCCAGTTCACTGTGCTTTGGCAACTTGGGCAGCGGCGGCAATGGACGATTGTTAAGCAAACTATCTGCCACTTCGGCATTTATGATCTCAGGCTGACTGATTATAATATTGTTGAGAGCATCTTTGCTGTTCAGCGTCTGCTTATCGGTGGTTATTAAGCCATTGTCCTCGCCTATGGTTATATTGTCGCCATTGGCCTGCGCAGCACGCATGTCGAGAGAGAGCACTCCACCTGTATTGGGCGCCAGTGGCAGTGAATGAGAACGTGGCGGCAATGGAGGCGGTTGCTCATCCTGCACGTGGGGATCCGTTTCATTGCTAATGATTGGCTCCTCAGCACTGAGAAAGCTCTGCAAACATAAAAAAAATACAAATTAGCAAAACATATCCAAACAAAAAAAAAATAAAAAATTACGTCCAAGCTTCATTCACTAACTCAAAAAGTACAAAAAAGCGTCTAGCAAAGCTAAAATAATTACAAATTAACATATTTTGATTTAAAGCATACGATTTTATAAAACAAATTTATGATTTTGTTTTAAACATTTACCTACATTTCATCAATTATTAATTCATAACATTTTAGTTTTGCAACAGAATTTATATACAATATTATCATTAACACATCAAAGGTCTGTTTACACGGTGATGGTCGATGTGGCCTGCTCTTATGAACATTTTATCTATTTGAGATTGAAATTCAAGCGTAATTTCTTATTGGTCCTCAATATACGTACTGGATCGTTCAGTTTTTTGATGCCCTCGATTATTGCCTGATATGAAAAGTCCAGCTGATCAGCCGTTTGTATAAGTCCCAGTCGGTAGGTGCGCAGTTCGCACAGCACTTTCGATACATTGCACTCGCCATACTTGTCCACCAGCACTAGACAGCAGTCGACCAGGCAAAATGTTCCAGATCGTCCGATGCCGGCACTACAATGGACGACAGCTGGACCAACATCCTCCTTGAGTGCACCCGAATCGCGCACCTGCTGCAAGAACTTTAGAAATGCATCCGGTGAGCTTGGTATGCCAAAGTCCGGCCAGGTTGTATAATGGAATTGCATAACTTCACGGCTCTTATTCGTTTCGAGATCAGTTAATCTAAGATAAGAGATAAATTATGAATTGTTTGTTAAGTTTGCTTTTCAGTCAGGTTATCTCACTTGAACCACCGCCGCACAAAGTTCTGATAATTCTCGCAGCGAATCAGCTCCACAGATAGATTAACATCCTTCAGATTAAGCGCATTATTGGCCCCCAGCTGATCTGGCCAATAGGGATGACATTTAACCTGCTTCTTCTCCTTTAGCTTGTTTAGCATTAGAATCGCGATTGAGTTTTGCTCCCAGACCATCAACCAAAAGTGACCCACCGTATCCTGCAGCGGACCCTGTGTCAGTATATATTGACGATCGGCACGCTCTAGCTGTAGATTGATTTCAAAAAAGGAAAAATGTTATTACTATAAAAGTTCATTAATTAAGGCATGTTCTACACACTCACCTTCACCAGGTTGGCATTGATGTAATCAATTGTCCCGCGCTTTAGCACAATGCGCGAATGATCATAGGGATTGACATCTCTGTATCGATTCAGTCCTCGATTCTGTGGACGATCGGATTCCAGTGTGGTGTACATTTGCGATTTGGCCACGCGTTCGCATGCTTCACATATTTCCTGCAAGCAACAACACAATGAATACAATCAATTTATGACATTGCGGAATTCCGCAGTGTGATTCACAATTATGCAGCAAGTAAAATTTACATAGATAGTATTTTTTATTTTTTGGGGTTGCCCTAAAATAGCGTGCTCGTCAGCCAGTCACGGTTGCTGACAAGTTGCGTTATCTTAGCCTAGCGACTAATTGGCTTGGCCGTCTCGCGCTTCATTGCCAGGTCGAAAGCGCTGCCATGACTAATTGCCTGGCCAACGGTACCATCTTGATAACCGTTGTTCGTTATCAATTGGCGCAGCTATAAGCTCACTCTTTCATATCGCACCCACCCCTAACAACAAGTTCAATGCCATTGATCCACTCTAGCTTAGTTTAGCTCAAAGCCAATTGTTGCCCACTTGGCTGAGTAGTACAATTTACATTCAGTGGTGTCAATGATGAGTGAATCAAACAGTGAAGGAGAGGGGAGGCAGATGAGTTATGATTAACGAGGCATGCGGCATTAATGCAGTTACTCTGTTTTTATTGTTGCTGCTCGATTTGTTTCTTTTTACTGTAGTATTGTATGCGACGCAGATTTTTGTTTTCTTTTGTTATTTTGCTTACAGTGCGAAAAAATGAAATCAGTTGCTAATTGTCAGTTCGTCATTAAGTAGGTGAATCAGTTATATTAAGTCGTCAAGCCACTCCTCGATAATCAGCACAAATTGAGGCTGACGACTGTGGCGAGTGTTATGAAATTTAATTGAAAAGAACGTTGTACGATAACGATGAGAACGTGAGAGATGAGAGGGGCGAGACAGACTCAGACAGAGGGGAGCGAGATAAGAGGCTCAGGAACAATACAATATACATATGCGTATAAGCCAAAAATATCTGCGATAAGCATCAATGCTCTTATCAGCAGTGTAACTGTTACCAACCTGCTCCTTCCTTATCAGCAAATTTTTATCCGAAAACAAAACAGATTCAATTTATTATCTACCCAATTTAACAAATAGATAAATATGTCTGTGTTCAGGCATGAACACGAAACATCAGGTTTACTTAAACAGTGGTACAGAAAATCACTTTTGATATTAATTTTGTAAGAAATCTGATTGTAAGATAAAATAAATGAATAACATACATAATTCATGAGAATTGCAAAGAACGGACTTATTTGCTTTTTAATAACTCTCTCTCTCTCCCTCTTTCTATCTCTCTCTTCATTGAATACCAGCTAAGTCTATGGGCTCTACTTGAGTCTTTGAGAAGTGGACATATTTTTCGCTAGAAAATCAACTTTATTTTACAGCTAATATACACCTTGTGTAGCCATATGTTTTACGGGGTATGAGAATTGCATGCTGCATGAATTTCGTTGCAACAAATAACGAACAACATAGAATGTGGGCAACGAGTTCGTCACAGTTGGTGCAATATTTTCTTGTTGTTGTTGCTATTGTTACTGCCATAATAAGCCGAAGCAAAGGTGATAAAAGAAAAGAAAACAAAACAACAACAACAAAAACATCAGAAAGCAGCACAATACGGTAAATAATTGTAGCTTAAAGTGACCATAAAGCATAACAAACAATTTGAAACGTTTTCTGCTGCTATTATTATTACTTTGTTGTGTCTGTTGTAGGCGGTGAAGGAGAAGAAGGAACATAATTAAATGGAAATGTTTGTTTGTACAAAGGAAATGCTTTCAAGCGAAAAACAATTTGGATATTTCATCAAGCTTGGCTGTCGTCGATGTCGAGTTAGTGGAAAAGTTAGATTATCCTCGCTGCGCATAAAGGACGCACACACACACACACACACACGCACAAAGAATGAGCGGGCAAGGAGCAAATTGAGTTTATTACACAAAAATTCAAGCACACACACATATACACACGCATAGGCACACACAGATACACAGATACGCAGCGGGCTGTCATCCTAACTGCGAAGTTAAATTCCGTGAAATCCAAATTCAAGTGAGTGGCAAAGAAGAAGAGAAGAAGCAGGCTAAAGCAACAGCTGAAGACACAATTCCCCGGAACGGGCCATAAAGCAGAAACTCCAGCTCTGGCAGACGAAGCAGCAGTTGACGCAGCAGTCGCACTGGAAGCTGAAGAGAAACCCAGGGCCAGACATCGAGACTTATGCCATTTCTATATGTATGTGCGTGCGTATGAGAGAAAACAGAGAGAGAGAGAGAGAGAGAGTTGAGCAACTTGCATTGGCAAGTCCTGTGCATTGCGAAATTTATTTACGCTCACAAGAAGTATGTGTAAGTGTGGTAAGTGTTGTTTAATGCATTTGCAGAAGTGTAAGCAACAATTACAAACATCAGTTGGCAGCAATCAAAACAATTGAACATAAACATACAATACATACATACACAAACACGTATGTAATTCCTGGAATTATGTACAAATACCGACAAGAAATTCGCAGAACTCTAAATGCTTGCGAGGCGTACGCCGAGTTTTTTTTATTGTTGTTGTCTTTATCAATAATAGTAATAATAAAGTCAAAACAATTTTTGGCAATCCTAATCGTAGTCCGCTTGGCTGCATGCCCATTCAATAGTTGTGTGCAAAAAAGGCAACAGTAATCAGAATTGAAGCGAATTTCAGAGAAAAAGAGAAAAAGAAGACGCAGCGCCGCAGCAGCATCCAAGAGCAACAAGCGAGAGCGCATGCAAAGTGCAGCAGGTGAGCGTTAGCATTGCTTTGCATGTGTGTGTGCTTGTGAGTCAATGTGTATGCATGTGTGTGTGTGTGTGTGTCTTTTTGAGAGCATGTGCCTGTGAATTTTTCGGCCAAACGCTGCGCGAGCGCCAGAAACTAAAGCCAAAGACCGGAGTTGGGCTGCTGCTGCTGCTGTGGCTGCTGACCAAAGCCGACACCAAAAGCTACAAATACAGGCGCACGCTCACATGACAGCGAAAGCAACAACAAAAACAGCAGCAAGAACAACAAAATAATAGCGCAGTGGGGCTGACCGTGAGCGGCGTGCCTACACAGACACTACACGAATACACATGCATATTTGTGTAGTTGTTCTTTTTTGCCGTGTATATGAACGTATGTCTTGGTGGTGGTGTTGGAGGCATCGGCATCTGCAGAAGCCTTTTGCGCACTCATCACATTTTCGTGGAAATCGAATGAAAAAAGGAATAAAATAGTATGTGTGCGCCCAAGTGTATGCCTGTAATATGCATGCATGCATGTGTGTGTGTTTGTGTGTGTAATGTACATGCTTATGCTTGTGTGTGCGTGTTTGCTCGTGCTCTGCCCTTTGCCTGTGTATGTAGCTGTTCCTCTTTAGGTGTGCAATATACGGTGGTACACTTACCTTGTAGTATCGATTCCAACCCGATCCATTTTTTTTGTCATTATATTCCTGTTCGATTTTGAGCCTGGCATTATCCTTTGTCGGCGTTGCTGCACGTTTCTCACTCATTGTACACTTAATTATGTGTTGCTTGTTATTTTAGAATTTCGATTTATTTGTAATGTCTGCTGTTGCCTGCTCACTCACTTGCTTGCTTGCTTTTCTTTTGCTCAAGTTTTGCGTTTTGTTTTCGACACACAAACACACCAACAGACACACAAACGACTCTGAAACAACCGAGCAAATAGTGCGTAAGAAAATTTGACTACTGCGGCGACTGTCTGACGGTTGGTTGGTTACTTGTTCGTCTATTGCTAACACGCTGTAGCGCGAATGCTGGCGGCGATTGTATAGAAATAATTAACTAAAAACGGTCAACATTTGCCACATTATTCAATGGATATTGCGTTTAAACACCAAATGCGTGCGATTAGTCTTGATTAGTAATGTTTTTCTCCTTCTCGCCTTTTTTCTTTCCGCAAAATTAGCAGTAATTGATGTTTCGATGACAAGTAACAAAACCTATCGTTCTATCGATTTGCCAAGTTGTGCTCAGCCACCTGGTCACATTGACCTACATGTGAAACAAGTTGGCACGCCCACTTGCAATCAGCTGTTATAGTCGCGTAATAATTCTTGGTTAAAATAAATATGATAACAACGCGCATTTTTCGATTAATACGTGACAAACGTTTAAGCGTACCGATTTTACGTGGTTTTCATCACGAATTTAGCAAACCCGAACCGCAAAAAAATGTAAAAACTGCTGAAAAGGAGCAACAATCATTTGTAGCTGGCGGCGTGCAAAATAAATACAAAGTTTTTCGTGATGAGGAAGCACTGGAAATCTTCGATGTGGAGGAGGCACGTTACCAGGAGCAAGAGCTGCCACTAGATGTCGAGAAGGATCAGTATATGGGTCTTAACTTGAAGAGTAAGTTTGAGTTGTTCAGCTGGCTTGATTACCCATTATTGATACCAAATACCTTGCAGGAGGCATTCGCGGTGTTTTCGATATTGAGGATTTGGTGGAGCTGCTGCGCAAAGAGAATGTGGATGATATATTTGTATGTTATGTGCCCGAAGAGCTGAAGTATGTGGATCATCTGGTTGTATGCAGTGGACGCAGCTATCGCCATATGTTGGCCACAGCAGAATTTGTGCGTCGCATGTTTAAGATTAAGCGTTCCAAAGGGGATTTACTGCCTCGCATTGAGGGCGAGAAGAGTCGCGATTGGATGGCAATGGATTTGGGTAAATAGCTAATATGATCTTTAAAACTATGCCAATTACTAAGGTACTCGTTCTTCTTAGGTAACATTGCCCTGCACATTTTTTCGCCCAAGGCACGTGAGGATTATGATCTGGAATCGCTGTGGGCCATTGGTCCGCAATACGATCACGAAAGCCAAAAGCCACAAAATCCATTAGGCAATATATTTATGGCCCAGCTACCCAACCATGAAACATAGTTTGTTAATTATAAATGAAACTGTTTTTAAGCGTACAATTTTATTGTTCTTTACCAGACGACCGCATCATCGGATAGCTTTTTGTGGAAATCATAGAGGCTGGGAAAGACGTGATTACGCTTGATCTCTGTGCCATATTTCTTCGACAGATACGAATAGCTCTTCTCGTGCACCAGCGCCGCATGCCAGCCGGCTTCCTTGGCGCCCAGATAGTCTGTCGTCGGCCCATCGCCAATGTGGAGGCACTCGGCTGGCTTCAGATTCGACAGCTTCGAATCCTCCATGGCACGCTGAAAGATGGCCAACTGTGGCTTCTCCGCCTTGGCCGTATACGAATTGAGCGCAAAGTCCAAATATCGATCGAGCTTTGTGTTGCGTAGCAACGCATCGAGTCGCGGATCAAAGTTAGCTATGACGCCGACTTTGAGCTGTTTGTCCGCTAGACTATGCTTGCGCAGCTGTTGAAGCAGCTCCACGCTGCCGTTGCATGGCTGCCAGCAGATCGTCGTTTTGTACAGCTCCAGCAAATGATTGACGAAATTATCTAATTTCTCATCGGGTATGGCTGCGCCGCTCTCTGCAAAGGTACCTGGGGCGTAGCAGCGAGAATGTATTTTAAGCTCTTGAACTTTGAACTAGAGCCGAGGGGCAACCACAGTTTATCGCTTACCTGCTATCAGCTGACGCCACCATTGCTGCCACTCAATTCGCGGCGATGTGTTTACACCAAAGTTAGGATAATCACGATTCATTTTATACCTGCCAAAGAGAGAGAGAATAAGTCTGGTTCAATTGTAACCGCCGTTGCGCTTACCAATTCGCTTTGTAATTTTTGGCCAGATCATTGTTATCGCAGCGCGCTCCGAACAACGCACCGATTTCGCCATATTGTTTGCCGGGACTGGTGCGAAATTGCAGCAGCGTATTGGTCACATCGAAGGTTATCAAACGAAAGCGTTTCAGGCTGCGCATCGTTTTGCTTTGTCCGGTGGGGTCCCTCTCAATCAATTGCTGATAGCGCGATTAAAATTGTGTTGTGTTGCCAGCGACCGCTGTTTGTGTACTACGTGAGCAGTGCCCATAATTGTTTTGTATATATGCTGCTGCTGCTGCTGCTGCTGCTCCTGCTGCTATTTTCCTTATCAGCTACAGATTTGTGTAAATCTTTATGTGTGTTTGTTTGGCTATTTGTTGTGGCGTTGTATCAGCCGCTGGTTGTCGTTTATTATTAAAACGCTCGGCTTATCAGAACTCAATTTTAATAAGAAATTATTGATGTGCATTACAGAAAAATATTGATTAAATGCTCTTATCAGCTAAGCTTTTTGCTTGAATAGCGCGCGATTAGCTGCTAGGCGTTGCCAGACAGATTACAGCTAGTGCCCGCGTTTTGTAGCAGCATTGCCAGCCTGAAATTAAGATATTTAGCAAAGACAACACCCACGCAGCTTTGCGCGCGCACATTTGAATTGTAATTTGAAATTTGTAACGCTCAAGTTCAAGCTGCAACGTGCTGTCATTTCGAGGTCGACGTTTTTGCCAAAATATGCGGCGCAGCTGAAGTTTGGCATATGGAAGACGTGTCAGTTTTATTAATGCTCGTGGGAAGCAATAACAAGGCGCATACAACAACAGCAATACTTGCACGTATCTGTTGTTTTGACCTAGCAAAGTGTCTGACTACCTGCCTCAAGTTGCGGAATGGCTGATTACTTTTTGTGCCATTGTTGTTGTTGTTGTTTTATTTTGCTTTTGGCGTTCTGCACATGCATGAAAAGTTAGTGATTTAGCAAAAGTGTGACCAGGTAAGCAAGGAATATTAACAAACACTAGTTATGGCATTTAGTTAGGCATTTTAATGACTTTAGTATTAGTTATAATATTTTCGCTAGTTATTTATATTAAAAAAAACCGAAAAATCGATGCCAAATTGTTATCCTTTATTGATGAGCAGCGGCAAAATAAGACGAATCAAACATAAAGCATAATAACTAAACACTCACGCACGCACACTGCTATACAAATAAAGTGCCGTATAAGGTATTCGAATGGAATTCCGATGAAAAGAGACACACATGAAAAAAACAACACAAACAAAAGCATAAATTCATTCATATGCCCAACAAGTCAAGCGGCGACGCTTGCTGCTGCACCGACATACACAGGGTATCGGATCGCAGAGCTGATTTCTGTTGACTTGCGCGCCCACAAAAACAAAAAAAATGAAGGAGAGCTGCTGCTGTTGCTGCTGTAAAAAAAACTTCAAACTTTCTGCTTATTTAAGCTTTCGTTGCTGCGCCCAAAATTTCGTTCGTTTTCGCTATAAATAAAGTATCAATTTGCCTCGTTTTGGGCTTCGGATTTCTATGGAAGGGCGAAGGCGAGTGCGCGACGAGGGCGCAAATACTCTGTAAATTCCATAAATGCCAAAGATCGTTAGAGTTTGTGTGTATGTTTTTTTTTCGAGCTGTCATTCGCTTTGCAGGGCCACGAAATGCAGCCTTTTATTTATTTGGGCCAAATCAGCGATACCAAGAAAAATGAGGCGTGGTATGAATGGAATTTGCTAAAAACTTCATTTGCACAGAGATGCAAGAGGAAGGGGTTGGGAGAGATGAAAGAGTTGCTTGTTTACCAGCATGAAATATGCTTTAGATGGACTTTTTGAATTGTTTATTAATGGTATTTTTTTGTTAGCATATTTTTATGGTATTTTACGTTGCAAGAAAGGGGAAGTTTAGCTGGCATGAAATAATATTTATTGTAAAGCAAGAAACTTGAATATGTATGATTATTATATTATTACAAGATGTATATTTTAGTGCAGAAGAAGATACAACAAACTATATTAAATATACATATTTCTCAACACTAAACTCTATTTAAATTTTGCATTAAGCCTAGTTAAGCTATGGTCCAATGCTACACTTCATAAGTTCTCTTTCAGCACTTGGAGCTCTGTTGACAGAAGTAACCGCACTATAAATATCTCTCTCGTATCTCATATCTAAACATAGGCACTACAATCTTTCATACCAGATGTTGCTCACACCGAAATAACACTAAGAATCCACTTTGACTGATAACTGCAAATATTTGCACTGAAATAAGGCTAAGCTAGATATCTACAGACACAGGTTCCATAGCCAATGATTACAAAGTAATTTCGTACTACTTGAGTTGCAAAAATATAGAGAAAGAATATATGTATGTATAAAATATATGAGAAATAATAAATAAAAAGGCCTCACAACTTTCAACAAAAAAATTTCCCAAGAAAATTAAGCAAGCAAGCAGCTCAACCAAATCAACTCAACTCAACTCAACTCAACTTGACTCGACTCGACTCAGAGCCAAGGCAAGCCAAAGGCAAGGCAAAGGCGAGCCAAAGCAAACCAAACCAAGCCACGACAAGCAGCCAGCCAGCCAGCCAGCCAGCCAACCAATAATAATCAAGTCAATGACTCTCATGGAATTTCATGTTGGCCCTTTTCGAAATGTGTCTGCCAACTCCAACTCCAACTCCAAGTTGGCTGCTTGGTCGTCTGCCCGTCCGTCTCTTCGTCTCTCTGTCTGTTTGTCTGTCTGTCTGTCTGACTGACTGCCTGACTGCCTTTTAATATTATCTGCACTTTGGGCCTTTGGCTGCCGCCGCTTCTTCTTGTTGTTGTTTTTATTGTTGTTGTTGTTGTTGTTGCCGTTGCAGTTTGTTGCTGTTGTTGTTTTGATTGGTCGTTTTAACCTGTTTGCCATGTTAATAAATAATTTTTAAAGGATTCGCCCGGTACACTTAGGAGCAACAGCAACAGCAAGAGAAACATCAACAGGAGCGCCATCAGTAGCCAAACATTGGAGTAGCAGAGATGTCGACAACGACGACGACGATGACCTAGACCTAGAACCTGGACTCGCACTGACTATGAGGAGCTCTTACGTTCTTACGAGGAGTTAATGCTTTAAATGGAATCTTCATGATCCTCACTGAGTCTCCATATTTAATGTGTAAAGTCCTTTGTTGGTTCTCACTTTATATAAAACACATTCCGTAATAATATCATCTAGACTGCATACTCAATTTCATATCCACAATTCAATTTCATATTCTACAATTCAGCTCTACGAATATCTATTCATTATTTTCTTCCGCTTATCAACACTAGAGCTTGAATATATAAATATGAAAATATTTTTAATATTTCTGTAATATAGAGATATCGGTATTTTTTTACAGCAAAATGTTATCTCTTTTAGAAGTTAGAATTTTGTAACAATTTTCCCATCTATGAATTTCCTTATGCTGAAAATTATGCAGTGAAAAGCTCGCCCGAAAGTATGCTAGAAAATATGGCAAGAGCCTTAATATTTCAACAATCAATTTATAGTGCTACAAAGATCTAAAGTTTTCAAGTTTCTTTATTAAAAATTGTATTTTTTTAAATTCGGTATTTTTTCGGTATTTCTCAGGCTAAAGACTTACATTACCTCGTCTTATTTGCACCCATTGAATATTGAATATATTTGGCTTGCTTTTAACTCAAAATGTAACAAAATACTATAGACAATTCTAAGTAACCAATATTTAATTATATTTCAATATTTTCAACATAAATTAATCTTGAAAAATTTGCCTTTTAAGATTTTGATTTTAGATTTAAATAGCTTATATATTTTATATATGTATATATCTATGGTCTATAAAAGTTTCCAACTGCTCAACCTAATACAAGTTTCACACTGCAACAAATTCAGTTCCAACTTCACTTCCAACTCCAACTCGAACCCTCTTCGTGCTTCGCGTCTCTGAGAAATTCCTGGGTCGCCTTAAAGGTTTTGTTTTGTTTTTCGTTTTTGTTTTGTTTGCTTTTTTCTCATTCTTGTTGCTGTTGCTGTTGTTGTTGTTGTTGTATATTCTTTTTTGTGCTTTGCTCACAACTCGTCTGCGACTTTGACTGCGTCTGCAACTTTGGCTCCGTCTTGGTCTTCTATCTTGGCCTTTGTCTGAGTGCCGCTGATGCTGCTGCTGCTGCTGTTGCTGCTTGTTGCTGTTGTTGTTGTTGTTATTATTATTGTTGTTGTTGTTGTTGCCTTCGGTTCGTTCGTTTGTTAAATGTTTGGGTTTTGTTTGAGTTTATTGAGTGAATTCCTGGAAAAACGCAAGAATTTGTCTTTGGCCGATGTGTTTTTTTTTTCTTTTTTGTTTTGTTTTGCGCTCTGATGCGGCTGCTGCGGCTGCTGCTGCTGCTGCTGCTGTGGATGCTGCACTCTGGACCAGAAAACTTGCCCAAAGGCAGAGCAAAAGCTGAACTTGGAACCTGAACGTGCGCACAAGAAGAAAAACGTACTCAAGTTGGGGCTTTGAGCAGATTTAGGGTGGACAGGTGATTAGGAGTGTGCTCTTTTTTTTGTGTTGTTTTATTTTGTGTTGTGCGGTCCACCCTAATGCACGATCAGCCAAAAATTGAAAGACAAACAATAGATCGAATGGATATGTAAGTCCCCTACTTAAGGCTTACACTTGAGAGCTTTTAGTTGAAATGAAATTCCATTTGGAATTTGCTTCATTCTCAATCTCGCTCATGCCACACGGCACAGTGGGGCCTCCCCCTCGTTGAATGGCAACCCAAAAATAAACGGAAATGCGTTTAGAGATTTGTCTGCCTCTCTCTCTCTGTGTGTGTGTGCTTTGGCTATTTTCGAGCGATGATTGAGTTGCAATGATTAAGGGTATATAGCCCATATAGCCTATATAGCCTGGCCATGTCTATATAGGAAGCATGGAATGCATATGTACGATTTTGTCTGTCTATCTCGATTCTCGATTCACGATTCTCCTCGATTGCCGAGGCCCCCAGTTCTGCATAAAACAAAGGGCCTGGGGCATAGGCAGACAGCGACAGACGCCGCATTCCGGTTGCTACAATACGGCGGGCACTGGGCATTCCCAGACAATGTCCCAATAGACAACGCAACGCACCGAGACTGAGCGAGACGGCAGGCGTCTGTACGAGCGGGAGGGGGTGAGCGTGTGTAAGAGAGATGCAAAGGTTGGGCGCTCTATATAGTCTGCATATAGCTTCTCTCCCTCTCTCTCTCTCTCGCTCTCATTGTATTTATATTATATATAATATATATATATATATATATATATATATATATGCGTAAAACTATATAACTTTAAATAAAACTTTTGCTTGCTGTGCAACATTCACACACACACAGACACACACACGCACAACAAATTTTTGTTTGCTTAGGATGGATTTTCCCTGTTGATTTCTGTTGCTTTCTCTTCAGTTTTCTCGTTGTGTGTTCGGATCTTCTATTCTGTTTGCCGCTCTCTGCTTCTTCCTTGTTTCGTTGTTGTTGTTGTTGCTTTTTTCGCTACTTTATTTAGACGCTCAAAAATGTTGCTATTTTGTGGTTGTTGTTGTTGCTGCTGCTGCTGCTGGTTTAAATTTCTAATTTTGTGGGCAAGTGAATCTGAATTTGAATTTACGCTGTAGAAATGATCTAGCATGTAGTCTACATACATACATATGGATGTACAGTGCGACATGACTATGATGAAGCTTTCCAAATGATATATAGAACTTGCAAATATATATATTTCCAATTTAATTGAATAACTTTATATTTTCAACTACTCTCAGCTATCCTTAGCTATTTGTACCTTTCTATATGCATCATTAATCCTTATATATCCCCAACTAACCTCACATCTCACATCATATCTTTAGTCATCTCTATCCTACAGCGCTCTATCTGTAGATCTGTTCCGTATCTCTTTGCTCGTCGCAGTCGCAGAGTCCATTATTCAAACAGCAGATACACACGAGTTGAATAGCTGGCGCGACCAGACCAGACCGGGCCAGGCCATGTCGTCGGGACGGACCGAGCGCGCCAGACGGCAATCAATTTGCAGGCGGCCAGGGCTAGGCTAGGGCCTAGGCTAGCCAGCTTATATGGGCAGCTGGGCACGCCCATAAGTAGGCAACGAATGTGGGTCAGAGCGCATGCTGGAAAGGATCCTGACGAGATGAGGCGAGGCGACATGACATGAGTCACCTCTTACCGTTGGGGTAGCAGCCCTGGCGCAGCTGGCGCAGTTCATGTCTGCGGCTAGCGCCACCATTGCGACATTATCGCCAGGTCCGACGCGACGCTGACTGCGTCGACTACGACGTCGACTGCGACAGGCACGTTGGCGTTGGCTTCGTCTATTGCTTTAGATATTTTTGGCCAGTCGCTAGGCTATTTTTTGACGCAGTCGCGTCTGCCGATGGGGTGGGGGATGGTGGTGTGATCTATATATGTATATATGTGTGTGTGAGTGTGTGTGTGTGTGTGTGTGTGAGTGCGTCTGTGCTGGGCTGATCGTTCTTCTTGGCTGTGCATGATATTTTTGGTATAAACATCTTTATGTGCTTTTAAATATGCTGCGAAGTGACATTAGCTTTTGAGCGCTTTTCAAGGAGGCGGCGCAACGTGAACGTGGCGAGGGGTTGAACGGAACGAGACAGACGTCGCCGATCCGCTACAGAAATAAAATTTGTCACAGACTGTTAGATCACAGATGTACGTCGCTGTCTGTCCCTCTCTCTGTGTGTGTCTGAGTGTATGGCTAAACATAGCCAAGATCAGGAGGCCCACTAGGGGGCTGGGCGGGGCAGTGCTGCTACTGCTGCTGCTGTTGATGTTTTGATTGATTGTTGAATAGACAACACAGCACAGCTGCCCCCACGCTCTCGCTCTAAAGGCTCCAATTGAATAATGTATCAATAATAATTGTTTCGAGAGTTGCGCTCAAAGAGAGCTTTGGGCTGCATTTGAGAGCACTGAAAGCTCAGGCTCAACAAGCTTTGTGGATCCTTGGGATTACTTTATATATAGCACATACACTGCAATTTCTAGACTTTAGGCAAATTAAAAATTATTAAAAATAATCTAAAATTTATAGATAGAAGTAGAATAATAAAGTAATTTAGTTTACTAAATAGGTATTATAGCCTATATTTATTTGTCTATAGAAATGTTACTCAATGCCAAAAATAACCTATTTGATTGTAGACTTTGGACTATTCAATAATAAAACGAATTTGATTTGTATTACAATACTTCAATTTTAAAAGTAAATTAAGATTAAAGTGATATAAACATATATATTATGAATACATGGTATTCTATTAACATCAAGTTCTTGGCCAAGTTTGATAGATGCGACTTGAGACTTACATAAGTGTTTAAGCTTCATTCCAATTAAAGATCTTGAGATCTTTGCTTGTCTGCTAGAAATTCTACATATTATAACTATAATAAATTACTAATTTATTATGAATTATTTATAATAATTAATTATAAAAAAATAGTATATTTTAAACTATTTCCAATATAGATGTAGATAACTATGACTAAAGCTTGCTCAAATTATCATTGGTCTTTCGTTATAGTTGGCAAAGATAACTCTTGCCAAGAAGCCATTAGTTAACAGTCTGCATAGCTCTGGGTAGACACACACGCACACACACACACACACACACACATGAACATGCACACACATGTGTGTCTTCATTTAGCGCTAAGCGCTTTTCTTTTCTTTTTGCCTTTCTTTGCTTTGCGTTTTCTTTGGTTTTTGCTTGAGCATTTATTTTGGAATTATTGCGCCGAGTTGCTTGAGTCATTCTTCCGCATTCTTGGATGAAAATGACCGTTGGACTTGAATATGGATGTGCATGTGTGTGCGTGTGTGTGTGTGTGTGGAGCTAGTCAGCAATACTGGTACCCCAACGGCAGCTACTGCTGTGGCCAGCCTTATTTGGCAAAAATTACCAATGCCTTTGTAAGATCCATTGTATGCAGATGGCAGATGGCAGATGCAGTTGAAGTTGCTGTTGCCATGGATATGGCTATGGCCATGGCCATTGCTGTGGCAGTTGCATGTCGCCCATTGCAGGTTGCTTAAGGTAGGCAAAACTATGCGGCACTCCCTAATGCTGGCCGATAACAATGAGAGAGTCGAGAGAGCTTCAATCAAAGCGAAGCGCGTCGACGGGCTGACTGCATTCCAGGCATACCAGCGGACCGCATATCACATGCTTTTCATATTCAAATGCGACGTGGCCCAGACCCAACGCGCCACGCACTTAACATAACAACAACAACAACAACAACAGCAGCAACAGCAGCCACAACAACAACAACAACAACAACAATGCACTTCTGTGGACAAATGGAGACGCAGTCTATGCTGCTGATGGCGTTGGTAATGCTGATGATTTTGTCGCTCCAACTTCAAAAGCTAAAGCAAACAGAAGAGCTACAGAGAGTGAGAGAGAGAGTAAGAGAGGGAGGGGAGCACATATATATAGAGAGAGCGAGAGAGAGAGAGAGGAATGTAGAACTGGAAGCAAATTTCTGCTGCAGTTAAAGTTGCAGACAGAAGAACTAAAGGGAGGCTGCGAATCGCTAGTAGAACTCGTTGCGCATGCGCCAGAGATCAAGGCTTAGTATGAATATTAAAAAAAAAAAGTATTATATATGAGCAGAGTTTAGTTAAGCACATCCTTGACATAGTAAAAGGCATAGTTAATAGTAATAAAGTAATAATAACTGAAAAATTGAGAATTAAGCTCGAATGACAGGTGAGTTTCGATATATTATTATTATTATTATTATATATTAATATGAAAACATATATCATTTATGTATATATATTGATTTGATAATCATTTAATATATCATGTACATCATTTCATTCAAATATGTGCAGATTGAGCCTGCAATGACTTTCTCAAGTTAAGGCTCCTAACATACAAAAATCTCTAGAAATGCGAAACCCCAGTTAGAACTCAATGTTATTCCTGTGGCTATATCAGATGCATGTCCAGTCAACTTATAGCCCAATCTAGTGAATCGCTTGATATGATCATATCATATTGATCAAGCATACCTAATTATCATAGAAATCATTGCAATTTCACATCAATTTTCCACAAATTTCAGATAGCAATGCCCAGTTCGCACTTGGCTTAGTTTCCCACATTTGAGCTGAACGGCCAAAGATTGGATTACAAAAGTTTAAATGAGCCCTTTGATAATGTTGAGATTGCATTGTTGCCGCAGCCTCTTTGTTCCTCTATGATGGAACAACATGTGTTTTATTAGGGCTGATAGATCGATGCTATTGTGTCGAGTCGAGTTGCGTTGCGTCGAGTCGAGTCGAGTCGATAACGGAGCACAAATTAGTTCCAAGATTTTCGAGAACCCATGAATGGTTTCTCTTGCAATTGATTTTCTCTCCTTCTTCTTCTTCTTCTGCTGCATTTTGTTCATTGGGTGAGAATTGAAAGTGTCTCACGCTGCTACGATCGATAAGAATTGATTGCATATTTGGTGTATTTACTGTATTTACTGTAAACTCCTCCCTATCTTGGGCAATTCGTGGAATTGTGAACGGTTAACTTTTTGATGTCCTTCTTAAATAGGTTAAAGGTCATGGGTTCCATGGAAAGTGTGTCGGTTGGGTATATTGATTTTGTTAAAATGTATGTAACGGGCAGAGGGACTATGGTAGATGTTATAAAATATATATATATTCTTGATCTTCTAATTCTACTTGACTATCCGTTCTCCTAGTTAGATAAATGGAAAGCAAATAAGGGTGTAGAGGGAGGGAGAGAGAGAGATAGAGAGGAAAGAAGAAGAAAAATTCGGTACAATCAGAGAAAACGAAAAGATTCGAAATGAAGAGAAGACATTAGAATTGAATAAATAATAAGAAGAGAAATTCCGTTTCAATTATTTCATTTTGTCTTTGATATATCTGAGTATTATTATTCCAAATATTCCGCATATTGCATACCACTCACATTCCCCGCTAATCGTTCAATCCCCGCAACTCCTTGCAGGGCATCTTGCAGTCGTTCACCTCGTGCTCGAGCAGCTCAACTTGTTCCCATTCGCTTTGTTTTGTAATCAACACATCACTTCCCACACTTGAGACAGGGCGACAAGGACACAATATTGCGGCATTCTCACTTTGATATTGGCACACCCACCCACACACACACACACACACACACAGACAGACAGACAGACATACAGACAGAGTGAGTCGCACACTAATCGCTTGACATTTTTGTGTTGTAGGGTAATCTGTGGCACACAGGAAGTTGTTGTCAGCAGAAATGATTGCAGGCCTGGCTGACTAAATGGAATGGCCCCTGGTGGTGGTCTCTTCCAGGAATCGATGCATTCTAAACTGTAAGAATATAAATATATATATATATAAAAAAAAATGAAAAAAATGCAACTGACCGCTGCCACTCTTCTCAAGAAAATCCCAGTCGACAGTTGCGCCTCCTATTTCAAATTCTCTGGCCTGCCTCAATGGGTTCTACGAATTTTGCAAAATGCATCGATGCCGCTGGCGTTGGCGTTGCCCAGACGCATTCCCCGTACGTATACCCTATCCTAATGCTAAATGCCAAATTGAGTGCTGACCAGCCAGCAGCAGCCACTTGGCCTGTCACACGCAGCGAGGCCAAAAGAAAAATAAAGAATATATATACATATATATATATATATGCCCAATTTGTTTGTTATGCAGTTTTAGTTTCGTTTTGAAGTAATGCCGCCTACAATGCAATCCCATTATTAAAGCCAGACACTTGAGTTTTCTTTAGTCTGGACCATTCTAGGTCGTCGATCGTCGGCGATCGTCTGGGCTTGTTTGTCTCTTTGTGTCTGCATCTGTCTGTGTGGAAAGCTGATGCTGGGATTTCCCACTATGGCAATCGTATCTCTTTGGCATACTGATTTCTTGACAATTCTTGGGAGTTCCCACTACAAAACTGAATTCTCGCATGCCTCAAGACCTCTTAAAGTGAATCATAAATGCAGCAAAATATTGTAATTCGTATTAACTCGTAGTTGAGTTTTTGTCTTTGATGCACAAGATGAACAAATTCCTGAGCTTAGATGCAGTTGTGCTTGGATCTAATAGAGATAGATCTCGAGATCCTTAGTCTGGCTGTGTAGGAATTTAATTTGATTGAATAACTGTAAATTGAGGCTTAAATTCAATTTTAATTTTTGAATTTTTTATTACGAATACTCCATAAATTTTCAACCTAGAATATTCCAGAAGACAATTCTAGAGTTACGTTCACGCAACGTCAGCACTTAATAACGAAGGAAGGCAAAGCGATGTGCATTGGTCATTAAGCAAGGATCAGTTAATCAAGAATCAAGAAAGGAGGAGAAAACTTTGGGAGTTCGTACTGGCTATGTTGGATCTCCATATGGAATTCATGTCATTATATTTGGATTCCAAGCGGATGCTGTAATCGTAAATTGCAGAGGTTTAGCTATCTCTGCTTCGCCTCCATCCAAGTGGGCACAGAAAAGTGATCTCTTCTCTTTTTTGAGCGTAGGTGGGGCGCATTTTTCTCACCCGTTGTTAATATGTGTCACAATTGTGGCACATGAGAGTACCGTTGGTAGTAAACCCCAGCGGGGTATACGCCACGTACAAAAAAAAAAAAAAAACTTGGATTCTGTCTGTCTGAGTCTGTCTGTCTTGTCTATTTGCCTAACTGTCTCTCAGTTTGACTGGTTGAGGCCTGGCTACCCGATCTTTGTCTCTGCTCCATTCTCACACTCCCTCTCTCTCTCTCTCTCTCTCTCTCGCTCTGTCTCTTGCTGCCCATCTCTTTCGCACTTTTGTGCCTGTGCTTTGTTATGTTTGGCCCTATTACTGCATTCCACATGCGCAGTGTTTGCCTTGATGTTTTTTAGGGTGTTGATGTTGTTGTTGCTGTTTTCTGCTTCTTTTGCCTATATATATATTTTTTTTCTGTTACAAAATCATTCATCGTACATATTAAAATTATAAAAGGCAACAACACACACACACACATGCATGTAGGTGCGTGTGTACATATGTAGATAGAAACATATAAAAATTCTTTGCATTCCAATGAATCATGCTGTTGTTGCTGTTGCTGTTGCTGTTGCTTTAACTGCGACAGCGTCTACTTCTACTTGTAAACTCTAATTAGGTAACATTGAAATATGTGTAGGTATGTACACACGTCTGGCATGCCGCGCTTGTTGTTGTTGCTGTTGTGTAGCTTTCAAAAGTCGCCACAAATTGTTTCGTATGCAAGTTGTTGTTGTTGTTGTTGTTGTTGTTATTGCTGCTGCCGTCGCGTAGCTATTGCTGTTATTACTCAGAGCAACTGCAAGCAGCAAGCAGCAAACAACAAAAGCAACAACAACAACAACAACAATAACAACAACAGCGAGTGCTTCTTAACACGCAGCAAACGCATGAAGACTTTGTATCTAATAGAGATACGCATTTCTACACTGAGCGAAAATGCACTAACACAAAGTATGGCAGCTAGAGCGGAAAATGAAATCATGAAAACCATGCAAGTAATTTTCATTCAATCGTCCTATCAGCTATCTATCTATCTGGTATATATCTACATATCACATATATACATCAATATATCTATCGATCTATCTATATATGCCTTATATAAATATATCTACATAACCTTCTATATATCTATCTATTGAAATATGTCTATCTATCTGCTACATATGTACATATATGCATATCTCAATCTATTGATCTATCCATCTTGTTCATATTCGATCTATCTGTCGATTAAGACAGATTTAGAGTATATATATTTATCCAAATTCAACTTACTTTTCACATATCTATCGTTATCTATGTATACAATTTTATCTTACTATAATATCATCATACAAATCTCTTTCTACTAATCTAAAGCTCAATCACATTGCAACATTCAGCTCAAAATAAAAATAAAATTTGATTATTAGATATTTTAGCACCTCTAAAATTAAGTTTAATTAAAATTAAAATTTTTTTGGTATTTCCTAATAGCTCATTAGCAACTTTTTCTTTGCCAATTAGAATAACATTTAAGAAATTATTTCGATCATCGACCTGACAGCATTTCGCTCAGTGTACACAGTTCTATATTGTATTGTTGTAATTGTAAATAATGATGATAAGGCGATTACAATGCTGGTTAAGGAATTTATTGTAATTCGCTGGTTGTGCAAAGAATTGGCCAAACCCAAGCCAAAGGCATGGCAACGGATGAGAAACATTTAACAAATAATAAGAAGAAATATAAACATTCAACAAATATCAATAGATTTATGCGAAAGAGTGATTAAAAGCATAGTTGAAATAGTTTCCCTCTATCTCCCTACTCTCTGTGTCTCTCTCTCTCTCTCTCTCTCTCTTGCACTCTTCTCCTCAACTGGTGAGCATCAAGCAAAGCGCCAAGCCTTTCTCACTAACCGAAGTGGCAGCCACAGCCGCAGCCGCAGTAAAAACTTAAAAAAAAATAAAAATAAAAAAAAACGTGCATTCTGCTGCTGCGCCTTTGCCTGCTGCACCGCTTCCTCTTCCCTTCTCTGCTACTGCTGCCTGCTGCTGCGCTGCTGCCGCTGGTTGCAACGTTATAAAATTGTGAATGAAACGATCGGCGGAGGGTCTAAATCTTTCGCGAGGAATGTTGTATTGGTATTGCACGAGTTGGGACTCCAACACTGGTTTGCTTCACCCATCTCTGTCGCACTGGCAGTCTCTGCCGCTGCCGCTGCCGCTGAACATTGCTCTCTTACTATTGTGCTCATCGAAGCCACCACACAATCATACAACACATTGTTGTTGTTGTATGACTAGTATCTACACTCACTGCCTCTCACAGCCACATATGCAAGGCAAGAGAGCGTGCGCCGTGGTATGCGTGCGCGCGCGCCTTAGTATGCGTGTGTTTGTGTGAAAGAGCGTGAGCTTGTGTAGGTGAGAAATTGGCACACATGTGCGCGTGTAAGCGATCAATTGGCGCTAACACCAATGTGTGCGTGCGTGTTTGTGCGTGTGTGTGTGTGTGTGTGTATGCTGCCGTGTGCGGGAGCGAAGAGTACTCGTGTGTGTGTGTGTATGTGCGAGATAGATTTAATTTTGACATATTTGTTGTCGCTTTTAGACTTCGGGTGCACGGGAAGTGGGAGGGCTTCGTTAGGTCTCTGCTGCTATGCCTGTTGTTGTCGTTTCTGTTTTTGTTGTTGTTGTTGTTGTTTTCGAGAGCGACGAATAATGGCGGACACATCAAAATTGCGTTGTAGCAAATTGTTTAAACTTTTTCATTTTTCGTTAGCGTTTTATATATTTTTTCAATATAATTAAATTTTTACGACTAATGAAAAGTTCTTAAATTATTCAGGCTTTCTAATGTGTGTTACAATATATAAAATCTTAGATTTTGAAATATTATTTTACATTAATTACAATGTAATTAAATCACTTGTTTACAATATTTACATGCACTTTTTATATGTTTATTTTATTACGCGACTTTTTCACTTCATATTTTTTAATGTTATTTTTTTATGATTTTATTAATTAGAACATGTTTAAAGTCCACATAACGATAATAAATATATATGTACATATATTTTTTTTTTTTTTTTTTTTTTTTTTTTTTTACATGTATGTAAATGTATTTTTTAATATTAATTTCTTTACATTGGTTAATAATCAAAATTAACTTATTTTTATTAAAGAAAATTATTTTTTTTTTAAAATGATGTTTTCGTTCTTTCATGTTTGTCTGACGAAAAATTTGAGTTTCCTGCGAATAATATAATAATTAAATATTTCATTATTATTATCCAACATTTCTTAACTTTTGCCTGAGTATCTCTGGCTCTCTGGGTTTGCCTAAACAATTGTTCATTTAATTTGATTGACATGTCACAATCAGGTAAATGAACTCGCTTATAAACTGCTAGCTGTAACGGCATTTCATATCCTTTTCCCATAGCTAATGATAATAATAGAACTATGTGAACACCTTTGCCAACGGTTCGAGGAACAAAACAAACCCGTATTCCAGGCTAAGAAACAAGCTGCGATCGTTTCTTTTTTATTATTTTTATGCGCCAAAAAATGAAGAACAAAAATCGAAGAAAAAAAAAAACGCATAGCATGCAAATTTATTTAGCGCATTAACAAAACTCAGGCATAAACAGGATATGCACATGGCAAAAATGCGAGTAATTATGTATAAAGATATGTGTGAATGTCTGTGTGTATGTGTGAATGTCTGTCTGTGTGTGTTATGTATGTGTATTATAATTAACATTTCTGGGAAAATTCGAATGAACGATGCGCAGGACAAAAGAGGCAACATACCCAAAGCCAAAGCCAAAGCCAAAGCCGATGCCGATGCTGATGCTGATGCTGTTCAGTCTGAGATGCAGACACAAGCGGACAAGATCGAAGACGCATAACAATAACAACAAATAACAACAACAACAACAACAAGAAGAAGAAGCGCCGACCCCGACGACCACAACAACAACAACGACGAGCTGACAGAAAAGGTAACGAAAAGGGATTTGCGCCTGCGCCTCGCCTCACACATTTCCCATTATAAATGAGCCGAGGCGCTGCGCGTTCGCATCCATCCAACGCAATCCGAGTCCAAGTCCAAGTCCACGTTCCCAACTCCTTGTTGCTGTTGTTGTTGTTGTTGCTGTTCTACTGGTTTTGCCAGATTATGTGCGGATTTTTGCAGTCGACGTCGCAGTCGCCGTTACAGGCAACAAAAAAAAAAAAAAATTAAATAAATGCCTGCCACAAATAATCATAATGAACAATATGCTGGACCAGAAGCCGCGGGAACAGCAGACAGACAGACAGAGAGACCTAAGCGATTGACCAACCATTTGGACCATTCGCATCATTCGCCAAAAACCGAATTCAAAAGAAAAACAGGAACCAAGCCTAGCTGCCTGCTGCCTGCTGCCTGCTGCCTGCTGCCTGCTGCTGGCTGATCCGGCTCCAGGCTCAGCTGCTGCTGCTGCTGCTGTTGCCACATCTCCTGGTGCTACCTCAGCAGAGATGCCTTTAGTGCTGTTCCTTGCAGCTCATTACGTCCCGTTTTTCTGGCTGAGTAGCTGCACGGCTTTAATTGCCTAATGAAGAGCACCTAAACCCGTTGATAGCCATAATGAGCACACATTATGCAGAGGATCCTAGTTTCTCAATCAATGTGATAATTGTGTGGGATATGGCCATAAACCGGGCAACAAGTTAATTATCTTGATTTCGATATTAAATGACAAGCATTAGCTGTTATGCTGCATAAGCAGAAATACGACAGTTATATCCTAGCTGCTGCTATTGTATTGTTCTTATGAGAACTTGTGGCTGTTAGACGGCATGAGCAGGAGTAGAGCACAGAAATCTTCGACTGTATTAGATGGACTTTAGCTGCAGACTTTATACCTTAATATACTGCATAAAATACTATTTAACATGTTATTTACTGATCTTAAGCAGGAGACCACTATATGATATATAGATCTTATACAGCATAACTAACAATACCTATATAAACTTACTACTATATTATACTATATTCTTATACTAAACAGGAGTATATTATATAACATCTGTGCTGTATTATAGGTATAAGCAGGAGTATGATCAGCAGAATCTTCTCTTACACTTATATTATTCTAAATAACTTTTAGCATTTGAATCCTGGCAAATCCCAATATTGTTTAGGAAATGTCTGAGTGATCCATTATATTTTATTGTGAATTATGAATTTGTCATTTTAGCTCAGAAACCCTATTTAGAATCCTTTGTAGATAATTAGGTATATAGTTTATAAGCTATATCTCTGCCATCTAGTCAGCAATCTATATGATATATTGTTAATAACAAATGTGTACAAAATATGAAATTTAGTATTATTTCCCATTGAATACGTGAATCCTTGCATACTTCAGTAATAATCCGTTAGTTGAGCATCTAAAGAGATCAAAGCTACTGCTGGAATTATTATATACTTTTGTCTTGAACTGAACCCTCGGATTGATACCTGCAATAATAATACTTGGTCTGTTCCTTAAATATTGTAGAAATTTCTACTATTAAAGATCTGCACTACAAGTTTAAATTCAATGGTAAGATAATGCTTGCAACGGTAAGAACTGATAAGAATCCTTTTAAAAATTTAGAAATTCCTTTCGCACAGCAAATGCTCTAAGCCTCTAACCCAGTTAGGAATTCCAAAAAAAAAAAGAAGAAGGCTCACACACATTTGATAGAAATCTAAGTGCTAATTAAAGCCTATTGGATTACTATTTGGCTTAAGTAATAAATCAGCTTTTGCTGCTGCGACTGCGACTGCGGCTGTTGCTGCTGCTGTTTTTGTGGAATCCGGATCTACATGGCTGGCAAATGCAATGCAATGATACCTGCTGGAGGTGAGAAGATTTTCTCTACTCGTAAGGCAGCATTCCATGCAAAAAGCAACAACAAAAACAACAACAACAGCAACAGCAGCAGCAGCAGAGGCCGAGTGCGAAAGCCTCAAAGACTCGGGCCAAAAACTTGAGGTGAGAGGACAATCAACTCGGTCGACAACAAAAATGGCAACAAGAGGAAGAAGCAAAGAAGGAAGAAGCAGATGAAGAACAACAACAACAATAACGTGGCTGCTCTCGTGGCTAACTGAAGCGCTTGCGCCTATTTAATTTGGCTGCCAGTTCGAAGCTCCCACAGATTTCAGATTCCTGCTTGGGCAGCCGCCCTTTCTCCGCCGCACCCGCTCGCTGTTGTTGTCTTGGCATCTTGTTAACGATCATGGCAACAGGATTCTGCTATTTTGTCGCTGCCCTGCGCCATAGCAGCTAAAAATTATGCAGCCATCGTCGATGGCGGCGCGCACATTCCAGAGGCAGCAGCAACAGCAGCAGCAGCAGCAGCAGCAGCAACAACAGCGGCAGCAGCCCAAAAAGAAATGGACTGCTTGCAACAGACACATACACACACACACACACACACACAGACA